>OX376656.1:8752500-10002500 GCA_947386135.1 Melanchra persicariae | reverse complement strand
TTATTGACTTCTACTACTACCTGAAAGCTCTATTTTCAGCCACAGCTTTGATAGAACTTGTACTCTCGTAGTGTTTCTCAGTTTTCAGATATCGTATTACGGTGGATGAAGTTAGCAAGAGGCTAGCGGTTCGCATGCTGCTATAACTGCTGAGCAGCTGCAACTTCTGAGCAGTTCTGAGCGTGACAAACCAAAGGTCAACAACCAGTTTGCAGACTGCAGTAGCCGAGCATCTTGTCAACATCTGTGGGGTGTAAAAACGTTCAAAGCTGTCTGGAACTGGGTGAGTCGCTCCCATTTTATTTATATTGTGAGTTTAAAAGTTTCCAAATTCTTCATATGTATTCAGTTATTTTGACATACTTAATACAAAGCGAGTACTTAGTTTTCCCATTGGCGGTAATAGTTTCAACATTTTGTTCAGTGCGAAACTTTAGAATGAGATAGTGCATGGCAAGGTTGCCATAAGGTCATGTTCCGACTTAGACGTTTTTGGTGAAAAATTGGACCCAGGCTTATGTACTAACGTGTCGGCGACAGTTTTCCTTACATACGTTTACATTTACGTACGTTTTCCAACAGTTAGTTATTTCGATAGTAAGTAAACCATCATGAACAGCAACTTGATTTTAATGACAATGATTAAAGGTTTACAGGCATAGAGAAATCATGCTATTAAAATTTCTAAATAGATTTTTCCATTCTCACTACTGGTTTGCCTACCCGGTATGTGAGTTAATACGGGTGAGATTAAAATAAGATTTATTAATTCAAATTGAACAGTGCAGTTATGACCTTGATGTTCGTAGATTAACGTAGAGTAATTCGTGAACGTAGCTCCTTCACATGAACGTTTAACGCAAACATTGTATCTTTTTGGAAGCTCCAATGTGCATAGCTTATCGGTCGGCATGTTTTAAAATCTCTTTATGGAGAAGAAGACACCCGAGGCAAAGTACCAATAGATGTTGTGAAGTAGATGACGAGTTAGTGGCAATTTAGTTTATGTGAACAGGTTCTGAGTTCTGTGTGTCAGTGACTGTACTAGAGTATCGTAGCAGTATCCCAGAGTGATACAGACGAAGGAATCTGTAACAGGGTTGCGGTAGCTCTTTGTCGTACAAAATAAAACTTACTTGATATTATTCCCATGGGGAAGAGCGAGTGTAGTAATTGTGTTGTGTTGAGCTATGATATGATAGCTGTTGACTGTGATGAGATACCTGGTCTTTGATTTTCTTTATTCAAATTATTGTGAGTTTGGTGACTTTTACCGGTTTTTGGACTTGGTAATCACGAATCTTGAATCAAACCGCATTTGTTTCAATTAGGTCATATACAGCCGCTCTTGAACTCTCAAACGGCTAACTGACTGACCAACACTAGTTTGTAGACAATTGCCGTAGAATTCAACGACAGCAAATAATGCGTCAAAAATGTTAGACTTCATCTGTGGAGCGTTTGATTTAAGAAACTGCGAGACCCATAATTGATGTTTGGTTATGTAGGTACTGGAGTCGATTAGATGAGGTCCCTGAGATTTCATAATAGGGTTTAAAACGACGCGTGGTATAAGGTAAAGCTCAATTTGATTGTACATAAGCAGCTAAAGATTTAGTTTTCTGTTAACGATTTCATGTTATTAGAAGATTATGCGTGAAACCAGATTAGGTACGTAAAATCTTGAATTAAACGGTCCATTTAAGGATCATCGAAGGATCATCGAAGGGTTATTTACCTAGATAGATACCGACTAAAGGCGCTTAACTCTTCATGATTGTGCAAGATTGAGGAAGATTCCCGATCACCAAGTATTCTCGTGTATTAGATGTCTTAGTCGAAGACAATAATGATAAAACGAAATCTTGTTAAGAATAGCTTGTCTACTCATACTCGAAGCTCTTGAACGCACCTCAGGTGGTGCCAATGGGTCTGACCGCACCCTATGAGTAACAAACACGTGGCGATAGGCATTTACTGAAGGCTCTAATAATAGAGTAGAACCTATAAGTATGCACATGATCGAATACGACCTATGCCAGATTGTTACGTTCCATTGGAGTTGAACGTACATAGGTTTGAAGGCCTACTAATAGTGTAGAGTCAGAATGTGCCGATAACGGCGCACGAGTTGTGCAGCTGGATTTACTTGTTTACTGTGAAGGCCTTTGCTAATATTAACCATTGGTCACAATAGCCTGTGTGGCACTAGCCTGTGTGGCACCAGCCTGTGTGGCAATAGCCTGTGTGGCACCAGCCTGTGTGGCAATAGCCTGTGTGGCACTAGCCTGTGTGGCACCAGCCTGTGTGGCAATAGCCTGTGTGGCACCAGCCTGTGTGGCAATAGCCTGTGTGGCAATAGCCTGTGTGGCACCAGCCTGTGTGGCAATAGCCTGTGTGGCAATAGCCTGTGTGGCAAGAGCCTGTGTGGCAAGAGCCTGTGTGGCAAGAGCCTGTGTGGCAATAGCCTGTGTGGCACCAGCCTGTGTGGCAATAGCCTGTGTGGCATCAGCCTGTGTGGCAATAGCCTGTGTGGCAATAGCCTGTGTGGCGCAAGCCTGTGTGGCAATAGCCTGTGTGGCACCATTTTGTTTGGTACTAGCCTGTGTGGCACCAGCCTGTGTGGCATTAGCCTGTGTGGTACCAGCCTGTGTGGCAATAGCCTTTGTGGCATTAGCCTGTGTGGTACCAGTCTGTGTGGCACCAGCCTGTGTGGCAATAGCCTATGTGGCAATAGCCTATGTGGCTCCAGCCTGTGTGGCAATAGCCAGTGTGGCGTTGACTGGCCTGTGTGGCGTTGACTAGCCTGTGTGGCATTGACTAGTCTGAGTAGCATTGCCTGACCTGTGTGGCATTGACTAGTCTTGAGTAGCATTGGCTGACCTATGTGGCATTGACTAGACTGTGTGGCATTGATTCGCTTGTGTGGCATTGAATAGCCTGTGTGGCATTGACTGACCTGTGTGGCATTGACTAGACTGTGTGGCATTGATTCGCTTGTGTGGCATTGACTAGCCTGTGTGGCATTGACTAGCCTGTGTGGCACTGACTAGCCTGTGTGGTATTGACGAGCCTGTGTGGCGCCAACCAAACTGTATGACATCGAACAGCTTGGTTGGCACTAACTTGCTGTGGTGGCACTGAGATGTGATGTGATGATGTATCTGAGATATTTGGTTATCACTAGTATTGAAAATGATAAATAATCAGATTTAGGTGCCTTATAAGTATTGCTTTAAATATGAGTCAGGGTGACCGAGTGGAGAATAATGTTAATCATTGTGTCTTTCTGTTTGACCGTCGATAGTGAAGATGAGAGCAATACACACGAGGACGTGTGAAGATGCAGGACGGCCGTGACGGCGCGTAGCTAAATTAAAAGTAAATCCAAGATTTAAGATGAGAGACTGATTGTGTTATTTGGTTGAATAGTAATTATTGTTAAATTCAAAATTAAAATGGTGATTTATTTCAATTGGTCGAATATAAATGGAGATTTATAAAATATGAGCGGGTAACCCCGAATAGGGTAGCAAGTTTGCGTCTACGCCGTGACAGCTGGCATTCTTTTGACAGACAGCGTACGAAGTGCACGCGTGCTAACCTATTGGCTCGTAATCTAGTTTCATCTTGTGTTTGCCCGTATATTTTGTTTACAAATGTAATCGAATGAAACGAGGGACTGTTAAGAATCACAAACGTGCTATTATTTCAACGTTTCTTCTACAACACGCCCATGATGGATGACTATCACAAAGATCGCTCCGCTGCCCATTCTGATATTCCGTCATATATTTTGCTTTCTTGTGACTTCCCAGTGGGTATTCTTAGGTGTAAAAAATACTATAACTGTACAGAAAAGTAAAAAATATTTGGAAATCGGCTGTTTATGACTGTCGGGACCAATGGTTTTCTAAGGCAAGTAGAACTTTCGGTACGTAATGGATGGTCCACAGACCTACCACGGCAAGCGTTGTTTAACGTGCGTTGTACTAAGGTGTACAAAAAATAAGACTTATTATATATTTTTTTAATCCTTAAATGTTTTCACCGCTTCATGTAAGGAGATATTGTATATGTTATCGTGCAACTTGCAGCCTGGATTCAGGGGCTTCCAACCCACTGAGCAAACATATTTGATTTTATTTCCGCATATTAGTAGAATATTGCTTGACGAGCCGCGCACCCCTATCAACTAACCAGCTTTAAGATAAAAAGGACTACTTAATGGTTCTCATATTACCCGCCCACAAGGTTTTATAAACGGATGAAAAATAATTTAAATTTTCTTTCCACTAATTTTCTCCGCGAAAGGATTAAGATAACGAGCATTAATTTAATAAAGTTGTGATGGTGAAAACACGGTTTTTAAGCTGGTTCTACACTGATGTACGGGGTAAAGCGAGAGCAATGCTGCTTATCAAGAATACCAACGCGACATTTAAATTGTAAATCTATCTGCGACGAAGAAACTTAATAATGTCGTTTGACTCATCAAAAAACAACTGATCCTGAGTAGAAGAAAACAATTTTGTTTTCGCAATCCAGCTACAGCTACAGTCATCATAGTTTTTTACTTGGAATAAGTAATGGCTTTGTTAAAAGGGGCTTGTTTAGTCACATTGTACGTCAGAGCTTCGCTCTCGCTTTGCTCGCTCTTTACTATTGCTCGGCTGGTGAGCCCACGGCCTTAGCTTGAAGCTATGCTGATGTGCAAAATATTATGAACCTCTTTCCGTTCTATTCAAGCTTTAAGAAAAAATAAAGAGTAAAGTAGTGAATTTAATTTAAAACGATCAGAATTCACAAATGATAGCAAGATGCTAAAATTTTATCTTTGTAGTAGTCTTAACAACAGGTTAATTAGGTAAGTATAAAATTTCTAAATATAACGTAGAACCTTGTATATTATTTATAACCGTACACACACATTCGTTTGTTTGGTTATTTCTTTTATTTTAGAATGAAAATGCAGACAATAAGCACGTTAAGTTGTACTCCACAAGATTATACGTTAATATTATCATAAACGGTAGTTTTAAATTCTTTAGTTTTATTATAATCACTTAAAGGGAGGGGCACCACTGCGCGGCCGGCGTTTGCACGGCGCCCTCTTGAGCGTTTTTTTTCTTGGAATAAAGAGCGAAATAGGTACCTAATTATTTTTGTAGCAAAAATAGATTAAGTACTAGAACTAGAAAACCTATTTCTATTTTATGTAAAAAGTGCTGCAGTTTTCACTTGATAAAAGAAAAGCTTTTAAAAGTTCCTAGTAACTTATGTTTTCTCGAGAATATTCTCTATTTCTTATTTACAAATAAATCACTTACCATCGGGAACTTCTATGGGTGCTACAGACACTACATTTTGCCCGGTGGGTAATTCCCGACCTGTAATAATTAGAACATTGTTGTAATATTCCGTTTGCAACTTTAATCTCAAGAGCAAAAGACATGAATTTAAAAAACAAATGACTTTAGTAAACATACTCGAATAAATTACAAATGTTTGAATTCATACGAGTTTTCATTCGATATGTTATATGTACAAAATCAATGTATGCTATACATTTTATAAATAACTCGACTGTGGTGACTGTTTGGACAAGCGGGCTTTTTGTTTATTAAAGGAATTATTTAATATCAATTCTGTGTATACCTTTACTATCACTGGTATAATTGTATGTTATTTTGTCTGACCACTGACTTATTACAGTAATTAGACCATAAACAGCCTTAAGTAGGTACACTACCGTCATGCCTTATAAAGTACGTTCTTAGATTTTAAGATCCCCCTGCAGTTTAAAAGTAAAATGTTCGAGGCGACGCGGTACATTAACCCGGGACTTCACTCACGAACCATGTATTCAACTTACTAGACTAGACCAAAAAGACTTTGATAAAGCTTCTAGACAAGTCGTAAATTATATAAAAAAGGTTCTAACATTTATCCTTCGAAGTTGCGACCCCATTTTTGTCCCGACACAAAAACTTTAACAAATTACAGACCGATTGTGGTCTAAGTATATCGGTAGTTTATTGTTATTAAATTGTAGTAATTTTGTCGAGTAATTAAGTGAGAACTAGAGTAGCACGGTGGATAAAAGTTTTAATTGTACATACGTAGGTTGTAATTGAGTTACGCGCGTGTCACTGGGTGGATTGCGTCCTACGACTGCCTATGAGTACTCGGTTATAAAATAGTTGAGCGGAAAATGGAAACGAGTCTATACTCGTATTGCACTGGCTTTATGAAGAGAAAAGCTTGATAAAATTATTTTATTTTATGCTGTTAATTTGAAACGCTAGGAATGTCTGATAGGTTCCTTTTTACCCGACTGCGCTACGCAAGGGAGGGTAATGTGTTCATCAGCCTATGTATGTATGTTTGTTTCTTCGTGGCACTATACGAGACCAAATGCTTGGGCCGATTTTGTAATATTTGAGATGGCGTAAACAACATTGTTCAAATTGTTCTGCATTTTTTTCAGCCTAGTAGACCTTTTTTTTTTTTTGTTTTCGGTGGGAGACCTTTAAAAGGCGCCTGGACCTTTGGGGAGAAAGTCCTGGAGTTTGGGATTTTACCTCATTAAAACTACCCCGGTGATCACCATCAGCACATGGAAGGGGTCCCGATACTTAAAAGACCACTCCGGAACCCACTCTGTGCAACGCCTGTTAAGGCACATCCCTGGGGAGACTGTAAAGGATGCCTAATGGTATCTAGTATGAAACTTTTGCTATAATTTATTAAGGCAAACATTTCACACTAGGTTCATTCATATGGGTCAGGATTAAATTGGTTTTTCTCTATCTATGTATAGGTACCTATGTGCATAGCTATACATAATGAGTATTATTCACTAAACCTTTGAACTGCTGAAAACCTGGTGAAGCTCTTAATAAAATTCAAAACAGTTCAAAGGTTTTTATGTACAATAATGTAAGTATGTGGCCCGATACAGAGAGTTCAGAAGTTTAGTCATTCATGTCATTACCATTACTTATCATAAAAATAATAATGATATCGCAGGCCGCAGTCTGTTATTATTCACAACTCTATACGCCCACCACAAAACGCTGTAATCTAAATAATTAAAATGATTAATTACAACATTAGGACTCATTAATAAGAACTCAATTACTGTTGAATGATGATGTGTTCGCAAACACATTGTTCGGCGTTTTCACTTGAACAATTCGTTTAATATACTCTGACGTTATATCAATGTCAATACTTCAATCCGAACGGTTTAATAATGAAGTGATTATACATTTGACATAGCACTAGACATTTAGTGCCGGCTCACACCGAGATGCGAAGCTAAGCACAGTTTTTAAAATTTTAATTATCTTACTGAAATCTTTACCACAAACTGTTCGCAATCATTTTTAATGTCGAGCAAGCTGTCTAACAGCCTTATGCATTCTGCACGCAGATTTTAATGAATAGAATAGAAAATAAGAAAGTGTGGTTCTACCGGTGGGTACTACTGGTAAAGTTGTCGTTTGGTACAACACTTGCCCATATCGGTACAATATGGAATTCTAAACTGCGTTCAAGAGCTGTCAGTGTAAATATTCCATAGAAAAATAAGGACACTGACAGTTAGTAAACTTGGTTTATTCGCTGATCGCGTTCAGTTTCATTCATAGTTTAATTGGTGAAATTGGCCCTAAGACTAAGACTAAAGATAAGTGGAACAAAAAAGTATAGTATCTACCCATAACCCATTGTGTCACTGTTTTCATGGTTTTTAGGTGTACACTTAGTAATACTACAAGATTACCCAACATTAGACACCTTTATTATACCTGATCTTGTTTATGCTGCAAATACACGAGTTTTATTCGTACAAATTAAATAGCATAAAGAAATAAGCTGACTAACTAATGGTTAGTGCCATCATTAGCTATAAAGCCCTAATTGTGGTGCGATGATAAATAGAGCACTCTGCTTCCCCTCACTAATAATAATAATCACTTACTTCGCTCCGTTTCTGTGCCAAAACTTTATTTCTCATTATGACGGAAAGCTTGAAGGGATTATCCATAAATAGATTTGTACATTTTTGTCTGTTTGGGTCGAGTGTCAATTAAATTCTACAGAATGGTATTTCTCTTTAACGTTAACGAAGCGTGTCCACAGTGCATAGTTTTAACTTGTTAAAACCGTTATGGTCCGTTTTTGTCGCAGATTGACAATTTTAACACAAAAGTTTCCACAAAATACGCTATCCAGAGGAAATATGATAGCCATTTTTTTCACAAAGAGACATAGTGGAATACTTTAGAATTTTGGGAAGATCAGTCTTCTTTCTTTCTTTATCGTGTGGGCAGTAAGGTCTAACGACCCGCACCCTAGTGTCAGAATTTCTAAACCGCCTCAAGGGCCTCTGACATGGTTTGACGACCGCCATTTCGCGGCCGGGACCACCAGCTTATATGTACGTGCCTTCCGAAGCACGGAATCATCTTTTTATCAGACAATCAGGTGATTCAAGCCTGCAACTGTACAAAGTAAGGGAAGATCAGCGCCAGTGCCAGTGTCAGCCGACAGAAATAAATATTGATTATTCAAATAAAATTGAAGTGCTGCCGTAATTATTCCTGTATAATACCGTGGCCTGTTAAACGGGGATAGGTTTTTGTGAGTAGTGTGGTATATATGGCATTACGTCTAGCGTTGACAGGCCCACTCCGTAGCGTTGACAGGATTGTTCCATTATCGACGGGGGATGAATAATTGAGACCGTCGAGTGAGCTCAGTGGATGCGGCGCTCGCGATAATGTTATAGTGTTGTACTTGACACGTGTTGTAACACATCATTTTTTATGCGTTAATTTGGTTTCATGTTTTATGTGGTGGTTATGCGTTTCGGTAAGTGCAGGGTTCCGGTTGAGTTGGTTATGTTTAGATCGGCGACGTATAGTTTGATGATTGAACGATTGATGTGTTTTATGAGTGTTTTTAAAGTTTAACGATGTTTATGGGTGCTTATAAGTTCTATAATAGTAGCTATACTGTGAGCTAGATACACACACACCCACACAGTTTAATTTAACCGTAACCGTATATTTCGTGCCAAAACTGTGGCTAACTTCATAGTAACAATCCGGCCTTAATATAAATTAAACACGGCCAATGTACGGATATAGTTTCGTAGATCCTAGTGTGGGGATGGTCGCAACTTCTCAAGCCTCGTTGACACGGGGTCATTCGGAGGGTAAACATGCCGCTTCCAGCCCAATTGCCAACTTACCCATAAGTGGATTGAATTCAGAAGTCGCCCCTTTCATATTTGAACTAACAGCACATGTACATTAAGACTAATTTATTTGAGAGTGATCCCTGGCTTAGGGTATCGAATGTCATTGATTCTGTGGTAAGCTTAGATATTTTTATTATTTTCTTTGAAGCTTTCATACTAATATTCAAAATGTGAAAGTATGTTGTTGTGTTGTGTGATGTCATTGTGTGTGTTTGTATATTTGTAAAGCAACCACGCCTGAACGGATGAATGGGTTTGAATGAAACTTGGCATACGGTTGTACGTTACCGTGAGATAATATTATAAGAATAATTGCGTACTTTACTACAAAATATCTAAGATCACCGCCAGCTGTAGCCTAATTTGCGCACATGTTAAATAATTCAAAAATATTTCAGTAGTCCAGTCACCATCTGGGTCCTACTTATTATGACATGCGGCATTTTATCTATTCTATACAAATAAATAAAATTGAAATGTGTGTTTGCACTATCAAAAAAACAGTTTTTTACTAAATGACAACATTTTTTAAATTTATTGTCTCTGTCTGTTGTTTTGACTTTCACTGACATATATCTGATTTTATATGTAACTTGGGCTACTTTTATTTTAGGAAAAAGATTAGGGTTCCGTTCAGCTGGTTTTACCAAGTATATTTTTGCGACGGTATGTAGTTGTTTACTAAAGCAGAAAATGTCTATGGTGAAAAAAAATTCGGATTGTCACTAGTCATGTCATTGTGTCGCCAGTCGGTTTGATTAAACAGACCCCAGATCTCTCACAATATTGTGTATACTGTCTATCCTTTTATCTCATCATCATCATATCAGCCGAAAGACGTCCACTGCTGGACATAGGCCTCTCCCAAGTGTCGCCACAATAACCGGTCCTGTGCATCTCGCGTCCATCGGCTACCCGCGACCCTCACCAGGTCATCGGTCCACCTTGTGGGAGGCCTTCCATCGCTGCGTCTTCCGGTATGCGGTCGCCACTCCAGAACTTTTCGGCCCCATCGACCATCTGTTCTGCGAGCAATGTGCTTTTGGTGATCCTTCGGGCTATGTCGGTAAACTTGGTTCTCTTGCGGATATCGTCACCCGTCGTCCTTTTATCTGCACCCAATTTTTGTTTTCAAAACTTGCTTAAATCGATAACACCTATTGTACAGTCTATCCTAAACTTTCAACTTATATTCTAAGAGAAGAATCGAACTACAATAATGTGAAAGGTTTGGTCCCCTAAAAGTGAAGACCCCTTCTTTTTTAAGATACCACAACTTGCACACAAATATAAAATATCTAAGCTAACGCACACACAGATTCCATGTACAACGTCCAATTAATAGTTAAATGGCATCATTACCGTGAAATCAGCTTCTTTGAGTGCAAGAAGAGATGTAATTCCTATTGGATCACACTTAGGTATCATAGTCAAACGTTTTTTTATTGAATGAATCCGCGTTCGCTGCACCAATAAGTAGGTAGGTCCTCAGCTTGTAGCAGGTGGTAGTGCGCGTTCATTAAGAATAATCGTTAAATGCCTTTTATTATGAATGTATTCAAGCTATTTATTTCTTTAATTACTTACCCAATCATCATCATCATCATCATATCATCCGAAAGACGTCCACTGCTGGACATAAGCCACCAAAACAAATGGGGGGATTTGCCATAATCGACACGCTTGGCAGGCGGGTTGGCGATCGCAGTGTAGCTGTTGCAATATACAGAGAAACCTGCTGCCCATTCTCTGGTGAGTCGCCTTAGTCGCCTCTCACGACACCCACGAGAAGTGATGGGATGGTGCTATTCTTTTACGTCCGACACCATTCAGAACCCAATGCATTGAGAAATTTCTAAATATTAAAACACAAAGTCGCCGTCTATCTCTGTCGGTTTCTCTGCTTAGTTCTTCTAAACCACGCAACGGATTATGGTATCTACGATTTTCACTAATATAAAGAACTATAAACGAATGAGGTTTGAGTGCATAGTTTGCTTTTACTCTCGGACTGGTCGAGGTGGTTTTTTTTTGGATGGTAATTCATCAAATGCGTTGTGTTCCACGCGCGCCAAAAAAACTTTTTCACAAAAAAAAGAACCCGACTTCCAAAAAACACTACAAAGTTCAAAGTAACTTTAATTTCGGAAGTCGGTGTTTTTGGTTGCTTCTTCGTTATTTGACACCGACTTCCGAAATTAAAGTTATTTTGAACATTGTAGTGTTTTTTGGAAGTCGGTTTATTTTTTTTGTGAAAAAGTTTTTTATTTTTCACTTTTTAGTGGTACCCCACACCTAACAACACCACTGGAAAGTCACAGGAAAGCAAAAATACGCAATTTCGTATACATTGACGATTTTTCCACATATTTTTTCCAGCTATTTGGATTTAATAACCTAACTACTGAACCGATTTTGATAAAATTTCAATGGGACCATTTGGAAAGTATACCCTTTCCAACAAAATTTTTCAAATCGGTTGGCAAACGACGGAGTTATGCCCGAACAAACATAAAAAAAAAAATATACTCCTCCTTTTTTAGAAGTCGGTTAATAAAAAGAAAAGTCAGCAAAGAGGACGGGGCCCGCTAGGGCCAGAGCCTGCTAGGGCTGCGGAATTTGTTCGAAAGAGTCACCGCGGTCCTAGAACGTAAAGGACAATAGAAGGAACACGGATGGGTTTTAGTCAGTAAGAGTCTGATACTCCCTTCTAAGTCACTTGATGATTTCCCATCCTTAAAAAAAAGGAGTCATATTTGTGATTGCATTATCTACTATTTACTTGCAGCGAATTCAAAGCCGCGGCCACGATAATTTAATAATTATAATTCAACACGTCCAAATAAACTGTTGATGAGCGATGGAAAATGAACTTCTACATAATCCTATTTAAATTAAAAGCATCGTGCTTCAATGTTTGCTTTTTTGTTTGGAGAATAAACTAGGCTACGTTTACATAGTGCCCTCGTGCTTCTATGCGTTAAAAACAGGACGTTATTGCTTTAGTTTATGCTTTTAGTACCTACCTATATGCTCTGATGATGATAATCTCAGTTTATAGGGTTTTATACAATTGCAGGTCGGGGAAATGGTGTTGGGTCTTCTATCTGGAATTTCTCGGTAGTTATCTGGAGTCTGGACTTGTTCACGTTGTATAGGAATATACTCGTCCCAACCGCTCCGGCCCCGGCGACACACCGGTGTGTCGCGAATTAATCGCGAATTTAATGTTTATTTACCTATTACATAAGATTTATATTTTTTGGGTATTTTCACATGTCGGGGCCGCAGCGGTTAATAGGTACATGGGACTCAAACAAAACTGGTGAAATGTCGAAGTACACAAAAATTGTTAAAAATTAATTTGCAGTCAACTCCTAACTAGTCCCTACTTATTATTATTTATTTTTTGTGTTATTTCCAATATTGTTAAAATCAATTCAATTAGTAGTCAACTCTCAACTATTTTCAATATATTTAATAAATTATATACTTACTTAGGTAATTAATTTAATTTCAGTTAAACACATTTAAATTATTGCATAATTAGAGAATAATTTAAACGTAAAATGATTACATAGAAGTTATACTTAATGTTAATTTATGTTTAATAATGTAACATGTAAGTGACATTTGTTATGTGTTTACACAGAACAAAGAGCAATACGTACAATTTATGTAAACTCCTTTGTAAATATGCCTCAATAAATAAATTAATAGGAAATTCAAATGCACCTTTTCTACCTTACCAATTGGGGAATACAGGCGAGGTGTTGTTTGTATTTAATTGTCGATGTGGGAAAAAATACCACTAAAAAAACCCCCTACGCAAAAGCAACCCATAAAAAGTAAAAAAATAATTATCCTAAAAATAATTTAAGTCGCGGCGGGGTATCGCTATGTAACAAACTTGAAATATTGATACTGAACTAGCGATACCCCGCCGCGACTTAAATTATTTTTTTACTTTTTATGGGTTGTTTTTTGCGAAGGGGGTTTTTTAAATTTTTAATTTAATTTTTATTTTAAGCTTTTTAAACTAAACTTATACTATTGGACAATATATTAAATATATAATACGTCAAAAAAAAAAACAATTTTATGCCAAAAACCCTTACATCATTTTGGAAAAGAGCTGATACTCTTCAAACCGCTAGACCGACTTATACCAAACATATCTAAGAATCCACCGCAAGGAAACTGGCTTTCAAATGAAAAAAACCGTATCAAAATCGGTCCCTCCGTTTAAGAGCTACGATGCCACAGACAGACATACACACACATACAGACATCGACGTCAAACTTATAACACCCCTCTTTTTGCGTCGGGGGTTAAAAACTGCAGTGGGCTGTGTCAGATGATCACCGGCCAAAGTTAACATCAGAATGGTTGCCAAACGAGAAAAAGCGACACCGTTGAAAACCTAGGCGAAGATGACGAAGTTGGCGGGACAAACTAGACAGCTTCATGAGGGATTGGATTACAAAAGCAAATGGCCGTGAGAAGTGGAAAGAGTGGAGGAAAGTCTTTGTCCAACGGTGGGGCGCAATACGGGCTGATATAAGATATTTTATGTTCCGCACTATTACTAATTACGCTCTATTGCGCGCCTAAAAACGGTAGGTTTTCGGGTGAGAAGCAAGTTTTCGGGTGGGTTGAAAAACTAGTTTTTCCGTGCATTTCCCCCAATTTCCTGCTACGACTACGTAGAGCTATCATACATTACGCAGATTAGAGAGTAGGTAGAGACTGCTACAAAATAATAACCTCAGCGCCTTAAATGCATTGATTAATTAGAGACAATAAATCTGAAAATGTTTCAGAATTGAGCACTAAAAGTAAAGAAAACGAAGATGATTTAAAGATACGCTGGGCTATTACAGAGAACTGATTTATGAAAAAAGTTTCACAACCTTAAAACCAATTTAGAAAAAGTTTTTTGTATTACGTTACGCTAGAAAACGAGCAATTTGAGTTTCTGTAATTTTATTTAATAAAAATAATGAGAAGTAAGATGACCCATTTCTTTAAAAGCCTGAAAGTCGAAAGTTATTTTTAAATCAAAAGTTACATGCTTTAGTTTTTTCAAACAGAGGTTACAAGTAGATAAGAATTAAGTTGTTTGTTTTACGTTGGTTCTGTTTTGAAAAACTTTTATATTTGCTTTTTTTAGGGGTTGTTTTTACGTATTTCTCGCACGTAATTTTGAGTAGACCTTTCGCGTTTGACCGCCTTTTTTATGTTTAAAATTTCCAACCTCCGAGTCGTCACTCTGAATCGCGTCAATTCAATAAAAAGGAATGTTCCACGGAATAACAATTATTATTACGTTCCGGAGTTGTATTCACTTCGTTTTCAATCTTTGTTTCGTAATTTTCTTTTGAAAAAGAAACGTCAAGCAGAAGAGGATCAACGCTTTTGAGTTTTATATTATTAAAGTTATAATAACAAAAATAGATTTCCAAGTTACCGAGCGAGAAAAATTTGATTAGGATCAATTTGTTTTCTGGAGGAACCCACGGTTTTTGTGAGATCTTTTAACATTATTTCTTAACCGAAGTATTTATTTAAAAATCGATAACTTAATAGGTAAGCATTTTTTTTAAGTTAATTTCTTTCGCAGCGTAGGTCCCTATTCCTATTTTTACGTAATAAAAAATATGAGAGCATTCGGATTAAAATCTAATATTAAAAAGAAGACTTTACATAAAAGCCCACTTATTCTAAAATCAAACCACTTATAGGAATTGGCCCATATTCTAGGAAAGACAACAAAATAATACGGTTAAATATTTTTTACGGTAAACTAAACTACTATTTGTAAACAATAAATACCTAATATTATCTCAAGTTGTTATTCTGAGAACATGGACCAATATACCTAATATCTACTTACGAAGCAATCTACGTTTTTATATTTGTTTTGTCCAATCCAAATAAAGAAACAAAGAAATAAACCAATACCTACTGCATAATTTTCCCGCAATTGCTCCACTTTCAGGGAAAATTCCATTTCCCGTTATCGCAAGTGAAAAACCAACCGTGTGCTTATTTGTTTAAAAAGCTTTTAGGGCTTAAACGGTGCATGCGAATTATTTGAGAGTGCACACATGTGCCTATGTGTGCTTAGTCAACATCGTTTGTGAGTAAATGTTCCTATTAGGGAGGCAAAAAGCAATCTTCGCGCGATCTACGATAACTAGTGACGTGAGATATTAGTCGACGTATTTACATCGATAAAAACGTCGATAGAGTCACGTTCCTCGGAAGATGTCCACGGATATCCGGCCATGCGTCACCGTCGCTGCCCCCGGTACATTTTGTTTGTGATCCGTCCCCCTTGTTAACCGAATTACTCGTATGTTATAGCAACAGCGTCTTGCGACCCTCCGAACAGATCTACTTGAGGAGCTTAGCAGTCGCCGATACTCGAAAAGGGACGATTTAGTTGTATTTTTATGATTGCTTAGAAATCGATAGTCTGGGTCCCATGTAAGTCTTTGAGATAGGGGTCGTTCAAACATGTAATTCTTTGGGCTTATTACTCTTTTTTTGTAACATGTTTCCACTTTGTATATTGTTGATGAAAACTCTGTTTTGAACTACATACATTTTCATTTTGTCATATCAATTTTAATTCACATTTTACAATAGCTAATAGGTGTTCCATGAAACTTTTTCAGTAACCCATTTTGTAGAGTAGTTTTTCGCGGAACAATTTGTTTTGCTTGTTTAGCTATTGTGCTGAAGCCTGATATAGGTTACAATGAATAATAAATGGTTTTAATTACGTATCAAGGCTAATAACAGACGTCGATTAGTAATAAATGCCCTGAGCGGCCTAAATTATTAAATAAAAAACTTTACGGAAACAACGACTATTTTAATTAACTGTCTAATTTTTTAGGCGTTAATAATTATAATAACTTAGAATTAATATATGCCTGGCCTATATTTAAAATTCTCGTCATAATTATGTCACGAAATATGAAGTCTATAATTATCACTTTTATTTTTTAACTCAAGGTTTTATCAATTAAGTTGTTTGGTCGGGGGATTGAGTTAATTACAAAAAAAAAGTATGACGGAGAATATGATATCATAAATATTGAATAGTAAAAACAACAACATTTAATGAAACTCCGCGAGCCACGTACTCGTATAATATATATCCTAAGAACATTGCATTACAACACCAGATTGGCAAGAAACAACACAAACAGGAAAATACTTCATATTATTCAGATTCTTTATGTTTCCCGGCAAAAAAAGAAGAAAATACTTTACTTGATTAACAAACACTTATTTTATTGTTGATAAAAAAGTAAACTTTATAATTTAATAGTAAGGAAACCGACACAATGCTTTATACGGAAGTGAAGAAAATAATATTTAAAGAAATTCAAACTACCACATTTTTTGTTACGAAAATATTATTTAAGCTAATCTCAAATAGCGCATTATAATTATTAAATCCTGACATTACTTTAAAGCACTCCAAACTTTTATGAAGAGCTTTAGCAAGCCGACAACCACTTACTTCCGCAACACTAAAATAAAATTCGTTTTTCACACAAAACTTTTGACAAGTTGCCGGGGAACTCAATAAAAATGCTAATTGCACTATCAACTCACCTGTGGTGGTGCAGCAGCCAGTCAATAACTCTATCCATATAACACAATATAAATGTATAAAAGGAGTCATTTTGTCCGAGTCACATTAGATGATTGTCCTTTTTTTATAGTATTGTGGTTCACCTGTGTTGTTGAGATCGTACGCGTGTAGGGAGCCGAGGGGCGGCCGGGGAGCGTCCCATCGCTGGGCGGGCTACGGAGGCACTGCCGCGGGGCGCCAGTCCGCCGCGCTAACTACCCCGGCCGGATAAACAAGGGTGAGAAAACCGGGAACAGGCAGACAAGCCGTCTCGCTAGCCTTTATCGCCGCGACTGAGTAACAGCATAATAAAATAAGACAAAAGACGAATAACCAAAGAACAAGCCGAGCGCGGATTTCAGCCCGATGTGAATCATCAAATTAAATCGGTAACAGATAAACTTGGAGTTCTATCTGCGGCAACAATTTTGTTATAAGAAAACAATGTCCGATGTCAAACTTTGAACCGTGGTCGTTAAAACAATTGGAAGAATTAAAACTGGTAAATGTATATAATTACGTGATGTTTGTTTTCGTGGTTAATTATGATTGTGACTTTATTGTAATCATAGAGTGTTATTCCAGCAGCTGCTGTTGTTCTTTTACCGCTAATTATAATATCACCATAAAAATGTCGGTAGTGTACATCCTGAAAGGAACATCATATCTGTGCAGATTCTACATTCAAAAATGACACATAAGTTGGAATCATACGACCCAGAACGTAACCACCACAAGCAATACAATAAAACCCTGAAGTCATAATCACGCTTTACTAAACATCTGAATCAGCCCCCGTCGCGTATAATATGACAATATCGGATGTCTGTGGGCAGAATGTGCAGTGTTATAGTCGTATCATGCTCTAGAGGAGTGTCCCGACGCCCCCGACATTTCAGACACTCCAGACACTTCAGCCACGAGACCACTGCATCGCAATAATGTTGTTCTTAAGTGTAACTGGTCCCTTGTTTTGCGCCTCGAGCACACTACGAAAATAACAGGGATATCAAGACCGACCGTGGTCTACAATGTTTTGTTATGGAAGATAAAATTATTCCGCACGTTTATATAAAGCTATCTCTGTTATTATGTCCGCTAATTATCAGTAGCGGGTATTTCATATGACGCAGATTGTGGGTAAACATGCAGTTAAAAATAGTTTCTAGTTGATTGTCATTAAATTCAAGAACATACAAAATAATGAGCAAGTAGAACAAAATTGGAATAAATTTTCCCGACCGAGAAACAAAAAAATATACCTATAATTAAAAGAACCAACAACAAGTACCGAATGTAGAGTTTCGTAATACCGAAACAACATAAAACAAGGGACCATTTAGTCACTTGAAAGAGTGTTCGGCAAAATCGTTACGTAAAATCAGGCATTTTTCTTACCAAAACTGGAACGTGAGCCAAATGTTGTGCAAAAACTAATAATGAGGCTAATTGCTTAATTAGAAACAAAGTTTTACTTCCAGGAAATCAACCCCGAATATTGGCCTGGGAATGCAGATACTCTAAAGTTTAGTACGCTGCGCTCATATGGGCCCAAATAGAGAAGCCGCAAGTTGACTGCTGGTTTTGGTCGCAAAATACCAGCAAAAAGAGCACACCCTATATTGACACGCTTTGACGTAGAAGTTGGAGATTGGAATAAAAACTGTAGTTCACTATTCTGAGTTGACCTCGTAGAGTTAAATATACTGACTAGTTAAAATTGAGTGCAAATACGAAACTGCTTTTGTCTGAAAACGTTTGTAATAAGTTTTCTTTTAAAACCGTATTACAGGACACCTGCCAGGGCACCTCGTGTATTTGGTGAGTACCTCCTGGGTAGTTCGACCAACAAACGTCAATCATACTTCACTGGCTTTGAGTTCTGCCATTGATTGCTGACGTTCTATCGACTGACAGTTGATCATTCAAACTGGTATACCTAACTACCAGTAGGCTTCAGGCTATGTGGTCAAGGATCTACCAACTTTGGTTTAGGAAGATTAATGTATGCCAAAACTTACTATAGTTACCGATACTACTGAAGTTAAGTTACAGTAAAAAGAGTTTCGTCTTTAAGACTATTTTTGGTTGCTTTATGCATGAGTTTGCTTTACTGTCTAAATTGTCACAATGTCAATGTCTCAGAGTGACACTTAGTTACTAATTTAAAATGTGACACTGGCAATAAAATAAAATTGATTGGATTTATTTTTATAGAATGGCCAGTTCATTAAAAAGGCTCGATTTAGTTAGAGTATAGATTTAGGCATCAAGGCGTTAGTGGCGAATGGTTTATGCTCCATCTACGTCCACATTATCGCTTACCATCTGGTGAGATAGTGGTCAAGCGCGTGCCTATCAATGATAAAAAAAATGCTATTTATGACGACTGTTTTCAAGTTTTCAGCATGTTGAAAGTAGAAAACTATATACATAGTTTTCTCTGTGGTGTGCTAGCTTTAAATATATTATGTGTCCTGGCGAGATAAAATAATTTTAAAATTGACGAAGGTAAATAAAATCGATTCGGATGTATGTGTAGTATAATTTTTGACGTAAAACCTTTTTTTTTTGTGACAGCAAAAGTCAGTGAACTTTCTAGAACAGAACGTTCTTGATAAAGTTCAATAACTTCAGAAACATTCATATGACAGGTATATTATTTGATCAGATTCAGTTATTAATTAATAACAGATCTCTCAGAAATTAGAAATTTCTACGAATATTATGAACGTGGTAACTCATTCATTACACTAATAACAGTTATAATTGACTGACGCTTTATTTAGGTATAATTTGCCTGTTAGAGATTAGATGACCCGGTGAACTTCATAACACATTTAATTGATTTTATATTATAACACTTAAAAATTAAAGACGCAAGTGATTGTTGTTGGTAGTTCCCGGACCGTCTCTAGGATTGATTGGTCGTCACTTCCCCAGGTTTCTTTCAATGACACTATGATTCCTTTAACTCACATTGTGAAGAACTTGGGGATTTATATCGACGACACTCTTTCCTGGACTAAACAACTGCAGGAGGTCAGCCGCAAACTGTTTGCTTCAGCGGGCTCCCTGAGACGCTTTCGTAATTTTCTTCCCATCACCACTAAAATTGCCATAGCACAATGTCTTCTTCTCCCAATCTTGGACTATGCTGACGCCAGCTATATTGATCTCACCCAAGACCAATTGGACAAGCTTGAGCGACTTCAAAATCTTTGTATCAGGTTCATATTTGGCTGACCACGTTTCCGAATTTCGTACTAAGCTCAAATGGCTTCCTATTCGTCTTCGCCGGAATGCCCACATCCTTTCTCTGCTTTATAATGTACTATTTAATCCTTCTACTCCTTTTTATCTTAAAGAACGCTTTCAGTTTCTTTGTGACACACATTCTAGGTCCTTGAGATCATCGGAGAATCTTAAATTAAGTATTCGTATGCATTCCACATCTTTCTTTGACAAATCTTTCACTATTCAGGCAGCTCGTTTGTGGAATGCATTACCCATTGATGTGAGGCGTTCTCAAACGCTACCAACGTTTAAAAAATTGGTGAAGGAGCATTACCTCTCACTATAACTTTTTTTCTCCTTTCCCAATTATATATAGATATTTATTAGTATATTTTTTTTAGTATTGTATATATTTATTTTATATTATTATGTCTAATTAATATTATTTATGATGTTTGTACACTGACCGCCCTAAATCTAACTTCTTTCGTTCAGTCCATCCTAAGGTTGTCTGTAAGAGATTGCCCTGTGCGATAAGACCGCCCATTGTACACTTGTTTTTATAAAATTTTTACTTGTGATTGATGTGAGGTGTACAATAAAGTATATAATAAATAAATAAATAAATTAAATCCTAAACGACCCTCACTGTCGAGGCGACAAAACAAAATAAAATATATAGGTAATAGTCATTTCCAAGTTCTTGCTAGACTAACGCGTGCCAATTAATTTATAAATGGAATGTTACACTCAAAGACCAAAAACACTAATTGAGCGAAAAAACCGCTCACAATGAGTTGTGGCTTCTCAAACTCGGACTATATCGCGATTTCGCGTCGGAATACAACAACAACGCGTTGGCAACTTCCAATCCATGAGACGTTCTGAGCTCTAACTGGTGATACAACATTGTGAAATAGGTACGTATTATATGGACATACATAGCTTTGACATTTTCGGCCATCTCAGACCTAACTACGACGACGGAACTAACTTCAGGACTATGAAGCGCATAAGCATCGGCTAACCCGTTCATTAAAAGTTGCATTAAACGCATTGGCTGGATGTCATTTAGGCCGCAATGAACAGGCTAGGCCGTTCAACGGCTGACATATTATTATATCAATAAACGGGTACATACATCAATCATAATACAAGTATTTTGCACACGATAATGAGAAAGAAAGAAAAATAGTTTATTCCTCCCAAATAGAAGAATGTTTCTGATTATAAAAAGTACATAAGTAATCTGATTATAAATAATATAGATAAAAAAAAAATAAAACACAAAATGTAAAAAAAGTAAAAATTGCTGATAAACAGACCCATAATACTGGGTTTATTAATTTAATTACTGGGTTCATAACTGGAAGGCACCGATGACCAGGAGCCCGCTGGGTGCGAGACGCCTGGGACCGGTCTATGTAGCTTGAGGGAAATTTTTGTCTAGGAGTTGCCAATTTTTGGCTGAAATTATAGTTATAGGTCCATAGTACGTAAAATACAAAATACCTAATATTATATCTGTTAAATTATTAAAAGAAATATCTGGTTTAAGGATTAAACTTTACTTATTGGAAAATTACAATTCTCGGCACAGCGGATGTCGACAGAGCAGTGTTACCAATACTTATTATATATCTAACATAGATTAAATATTAGTTGACAATAGAAGGCGGCAAATTTGTAGTTTTAGTATACAAAGTATCTAATATACACATAGGTACTGTTTATTTATGAATAATAAACTTGATTAGACCTTTTCGGACAAAAATAACAGGCTAAATAATAAAAAAGTCAATAGAACTTGACAAGCTAAAATTATTGTTTAACAAACTCCACCTCACTCCTCCTTAGAGGTGGTATGATATTACATGGATAAGAAAATATTACCCTCCTTATAATACTACGGTAAGAAAAAGAGGATACGCCTGGGAATAATTTAAAGAAACTATTTTATAGAAACGAGAGGGAGCTTGTAGTTAAATAATAACAGCTGCATGAGTCGATTATAAAGCTTCAGCAACGCTTGCTGTGGTTAGACCGTGGATGACCATTTAACATACCAAACCTTCTCCGTGCCTCGGAAAGCGCGTTAAGCCGTTGGTCTCGGCTGTCATTCGTAGATCTTTGACATCGTTAAGCAAGAAAAACTGACACCAGTCTTACTTACGGGTTTCGTGTGCCCCAGTCACTGGGTCAGACAGGCAGTCGCTCTACGTAAAATACTGGTATTCAGCTGCTTTCGATTAGACTGGAAGCCGACTCCAATGTAGTTGGAAAAAGGCTATCCAAATTAATTGGAAACGTCAAAAGTAATGGTGGTGTGTTTAAAAAGTGACGTCACTCTTTGCTAAGAAGTGGAATGAACTTAGTGTCCATAAGTGCGTGTGTGTGGCTTGGTGTGTGGCCGTGTGTACTAAGAATCTGTCAGTGTCCGGTGTCCGCGGCTCGTCCGCAATTTATTCATGCCGGTGTGACTGATCCTTGAGTTAAATAGTGCATAGTTGGTAGTTTTAAGGTTGTTTTTCGAATAACTTCTCGCCATCAAACTATGTAATAAGTTTAGCGAGTACAAATGTAAAGTGAACAAATAAATAGTGTACTTACCTATATTTGAGAATAATAACAAAATAAAAAAAGTATTAAAAGAAATAAGTAAAAAAATGTAGTTGGACATTTATCCCAGCTCCAACTCTGTTTTTTGCTGCTGGTGTCGACGTTTCCAATCGGACATTGTATCGGCAACTAGCAACAGATTGAAACGATGCTTAATAGCTGGAAGTAGGTTAGTCAGGAAACCGATATTCATTGTACTGAAATTGAATCACCAAGCTATGACCACTTACCTATATGTTTATGTACTTAAATGGTCTCCACAACAATATAGTCTTAGGAGGCGACTAAGGGACTACGTCGGATCCGTCGCAGAATCTATCAATACTATGTAGAGTAGATGGACGTATGCCAATATAATTGTTATTTTTTATTATTTGTGATGATATTGCGATTTAATGAAGAACGGGTACCAGTATCTTTATTAAGAGTAATATAATATTATAAATTAAATTTAAATTGCAGTTACACAGAAGTTTAATAGGCCAGAACATTATTAGGTGTGATATAGGTCAGGTACCTATATCATACCTAATAACGTATCCGCCTCTGCTTTCTCTTCATCCAATTATTTAATTACTAAACTGTCTAATACTCTGAAAATTTAATTATATTAAAACCCTCACTTCAATTTCGCTCGACCACAACACACAACATACTTTCAGTTTGTAACGCAATTAGTCCTATCAGGAGCTTTTGTTGTTTGCCTCATACACTCATCCTGTTTACGTTTTTGCCAACTAACGCAGGCATTGAAGAGGTAAATTGAAAGTGGGATAGATGGATCTATAATAAACTAGCGTAGGGAGGCTGGAGGAAAGTGCCCGCTCTATAATATATTCATAAGACAGCATTTTACCATCACGGCTGTCAGTGACGTTTCTACGAAAAAAGAACAATAAGCGCCGTCTGAACGAGGCATGGATTTATTGTGCTGATAATTATTATCCAAGTTATTTTCTAGCGTTCACGATGAAAATTAAAGTACATTTTCAGATAAAACACTGACGCGGAAAAAGATTTTTGCTGGTAAACAATACTTTCTCAGTAGATTTTTTCAAACTTCAATCTCTTCATGGTTTGGTGGGTACGTGACCGCTCCGGGCTATGCTTACCTCGTAAAACGTATAGTGTGTAGGATACGTTCGTATTATTATGCAGCTACACTGAACAGTGGGGTGAAAACTTTCAGGAAAAATGTATGGGGTTCTCCTTTCATATCTATGATGCATCTCGGTCGCCGGAGGCCTCAGCTAAAAGATCAACAACAATGAAAACTTTAGTCGGTGCTAGTGTGCTTAAAAATATACCGGCGTGCATTTTCCCGCAATGGAGGTGACTTTAACGGCAATAATTTTGAAAACCCAAACTGAATTAAAGACTGCCTAAGGTGTTTGCGCCTAAGGTTTTTGCCAGGATTGGGAATTTTGTTCGAAAGAGTTACCGCAGCCCTGGAAAGCAAGGGCACTATGAGGAGCACGGATGGGTTTTAGTCAGTAAGAGTCTGACACTCCCTTCCGCTCCACCCAGAGCGGTACGAGTCATTTGATGATTTCCCATCCATAAAAAAAAGCTGTTTGGACAATAAATTGCGGTGATTGCAGATAAGTTTGATGAGAGCCCCATAATGAGACATCTCATCAAAACAACCATGTCTCTTGTAGTATATAAGTACTAACATAGGGTATAAGCTATTTTTGTTACTAACAACTTTTAAGTATTTTAAGTATTTTGTTGCTGTTGTGTGTGTGCTGTGTGCCTGTGTGGACTATGTTGTCTGAAATTAAATAAATAATAAATAATAAAAAAATAAAATAATAATAACAGTTATTTGTCACGAACACAGTAGCGTACGTCCTTAAGATATCGGCGAACATCCACATTAATTAGTGACTTAACAACTTTAACGTCCCAACTTTATTGCATTACTTTGTCACCATTAATTCAAAACTTCGCTACGGTTAATATTTTTCAGCAATTGCCTGAAACTTTACAAGTGGGACTATCTTTAAGCTGCACGGAAAGAATGACTGATTGTCCCCGTAACGGCGCCATCCGATGACCTTGGCGGTTCGATTTTCTATAAATAGGCTGAAAGAGTAGAATTTATGTGTAAGTCTAGTGATTCTTTTGAGTGTGTGCTTTGATCATGTGATGTGCGGAGGTTAGCCAGCGCGCCGCCGTCGCCGTCGCGTCGCCTGCCCGCAGTTTATCGACCCCAAAATGTAGGATAACGACGTTTGTTACGACCACTCCGCGTCAGCTCTTTAACGTTATTTTGTACTGCAATGGATGCGTTTAAAATAATTGCTCGTTCGTTTGTTACTTAACATTGTTACTTGATCGTAACTGCGCGCTGCGCCAGTTGCCTCCACCACTTACATGCACTTATGTGTTGGCAGAACTGCATTTATGCATTTCATAACACGTGACTGCGCTAAGCTGCACTATGAATATAACACTTAATCCGAGGGCAATTGCGTCCTAGCTTTATTACGTCTATCAGGCTGCGACATTGTTGCAGCGTAATAGCCTTGCTTATGAAGCTATCCAATGAATTATATTATTTCTGTAAAGAATTTTCTCAGAATATGAGTGTAGTAGCACAATTGGCGACTGGGCCTAGTTCCAGGCTTTAGATTGTGTTGTTCCAAGTGCTTTTTATGTGGCTTAGCTGAACCAATATTGCAAATTTTTATTTGTGTAATCTGTTTTGTGAAACACAAAATGTAATTACTTATTTCAGTCACGATTTGGAGTTGAATATTGTCTCAATAATAATAATAATCAATGACGAAGGCAAGTTATTTCCAAACAGATTGTGTCTACCGTAGTGTTGAACAATCTTCACTTTTCTAAGACTCGAATTGGAAAAATGTAACCAATAAAGTATTAGCTACCTACCTATGGCTAAAGCTACAAACACTGGACCTATTTTTTAAAGCATTAGAGAACTTATTCAAAAAAACTACAGATAAAAGAAAATACGTTCAGTAAAAGAACTGTAGTTTTACAGGTTCACCCTTTGATCACACGATCAAGCCAGCTTCAAGGGAAAACACGATTTATTGTCGGGGGATTTGCAATGCGGCGCAAAGTATAACCAAATCATAGCGGTTCAAACCCACTTGGATAGAGAATAAAATGCACTTTTGTACATATCTTGATAAACAAATACGTGTATTTCTCGCAAATCGCTCCTGTCCGTGATTGCAATTTTGAGAAAAAATAACCAATATTTGCTATTCACATCACAAAGTCTTTGTGCTAGACTTGTCAAAGGTATCGAAATACAATTCCAAAATTACCAGTGATCGAATTTTACTATTTTTAGAGTATAATTCGATCACTGATAATTTCGGACTGATTTGTTCATCAGCTTTATAAAATAAAATATTCGTGTCCGTGCATAAAACGCATTAGGACAAACAAATCGAGTAGAAGAATTTTAATCGAGTAGACACAAAAATTCTGAAAAGGTGAGCTTGCTCTCATTACAACAATTTAGAAAAACTGTCTATAAAAGAGAAGTTAAGATGGTAACCTGTTGATCTTGGGCTAAAAATAATTTCGTTCGCAAAAACATAATTTTCATACTTATTGGATTTTTCTGTGCTCGCCGCGGATTCGTGTCACGTCCACTCCATTAGCTGATTTACCATGGGAAGTGGTTATAAAATGAGTTCCATATTAAAATTGATACTTTTAATGCAGATATACTTACCTAATAAAATTCATTGCTACTTAATTATGCGCAGAACTTTCAAGTGATCTTCAATTGACGTAACTTGAAAACTATTTATGTAATAAAATTAGATTGAATAACTTATGTTAGTTCGCACGGTTGTAATTATTTCTCAGAAATGTTGGTATCTACGGCAGTTGCGACACGTTCTGCTGTACCAAATACCAAGTGAGACGGTCCAATTACGTGTTACTTCAGGATTCTCTGTACTATTGTGGCCTTATTATAGGTAAACCACAACATTGTAAACAGTGAAATATTGCAACAATTCAAACGCAACTATTACAAACATTTATTCTACGCCATTTAGCAATTAAGCTTCAAATTGTTTGATAGTGTAAATCATTATGCGGCTATCATTAACACCGCGCATCAAATTAATTGACCAAATTCTGTGCTTATATTTTTCAATTTATACATACCTACTGTAGGGAGAATGTGCAGAGTATTTTTAGATATATTATAGGCAGGCAAGGCACCTATATAAATATTTATTCATCAAGCTTTTCCTAGTGACAGAGGAGAGTGGGCAAAGGATTTTTTGAAAATATTCTGGTCACGTGACGCCGGGTCCGTTTGTAGTTAATTCACTGCGACCCGCTCGTGTATGTAATCGAACTGGGGACTTTACGAGTACGGCGCGGCTTGGACGTGTCCGTGCCCATTTATTATGACGTCCCATAAGCAAACTTAGTTATTTAGAACTTTGTTAATCTTCACGTCCCATATTTTCTCCTTTTCTTTATTATCCTGCCCCACGTATCGGTTATTTGTTTCGGTGAGCCTACTAGTTTCTGCTCGTGGTTAATGATATTGCCCACACTTATTTGTAGACAAAGGAAGAAGAAGCATATTTTCATCATATTTACTAATAAGATAAACTTACTGCCGCTATCACCTAGGTATATACATGAGCAAAGTTAATCATGCTGAAAAGCTACACGGAAGAAATCTCACTTACTAAAAGACAATTTTAATAATATAGTGAGACTATTAGCTTCCGTAGGGGAAAGCCGAGGTTTACTGCTGTAAGTTATGGACAGGCAGTGCGCCCTAAGACCCCAGCACCCCATGACCCTAATGACGGTATCAGTTCCGACTGTAATAAGGGGAAAGCCATCAATATTTGTTGTTTCAGTGCAGGGAAACCTGCCTTGCCCATGTGATTTTACGCAGAATAGTAACTTCACTATTTTATTGATAGTCTAAACTCAACTGGATATTTCAAAAGTGCGTGGTCATAATTTATGGTTGATGTTTTCTATGGATGGTCAATCATCAAATGACTTCTTCCGCTCTGGGTGGCGCGGAAGCGAGTGTCAGAGTCTAACGACTAAAACCCATCCGTGTTCCTTCTTATGCCCTTTGCGTCTCAAGGCCGCGGTGACTCTTTGCTGATGTGATGCTGTGGTCCGATTTAGTTGGTGGCATTAATTTTAATTGAATCACAGGTTGAGGCCACCAATTGTATCAGACTGCATGAAAAGTGATTTGATTGGAACTTTTAAGTTTATTTTTGCCGTCAAGGCTTTTGATACAAGTTATTTTTTGCAATAATTGTTTCTTCACTGAATACCCGATACAGAACATCATCCTAACGATCACACAATTCCGAATCACCCTGTATATCAGTCATTAAAAACGCCTGTTACTGATACTTATAAGGTTGTGAGGCACAGACTATGTACATAAGACTGTAGAAGTTTATTTCCAAGCAGTCGCTATATAAGGAAGCTATATTCAAACATTTCAAACACAAAACTGAAATTGCAGTCTCTAATTTCGCAAGATTTAAATATACACACAGAGTTGGACATGTTTTGATGTAGGCGGACGAGTTTAATAATAATTTAATGTGTCGACTGCGCCGAACTTCTCCTAGGTATCTCGCGGAAAGTTCCGTTCTGTATGAAAGTTGGTAAATCAGCAAGAAAATGCAGATTGAAGGAAAGCTATTTCCAACAAAACGCTCCGCATCGCATCGGCTCAGAAATTGGTTCCTCTTGCCGCTTCGCTGCCCGAAGAAACTTGCTACGCTAAAACCCTATTTTTATTATTTTGCTCTGCCTGTTTCTTGTTTTATTATCGATGTTTGGTTTTAATCTCCATCGCAATTTTGTTGGAATGTAAACAATGTTTTTTACATTTGCATGGTAGTGAAAATATATGACTTTTTGTTGTATGTTAGCACATTATTGATGTGTTAAAAACCTATCTAACGCTCGAGTGAGCCGTAACTGCGTCACTGCATGAATTATTATTTTACCATTTTGGGATTTGGAAATGTGAAGCGAATTTTTCGAACGTGGAAGTCTGGAAAAAGCTTTAGGACATCAAGACTAAATAAATCTGTCACATGGCTTTGACATAAATGTCAGTCAAACATTTACACACACGTCACATTAAGGGCCGATTTTATTTATGATATTTGATTTAAGGATTTAAGGTCTGATTTTTGAATGGTCAGGTAACTTTAAACTGGGGAATAAAAGTGGCAGTTTGACAGCCTTTGTATAAATGTATTGAACAGTCACATTCTTCTTTCTTTATATTGATTCCTCTGATATAAGTTATTCTGCTATTAAAAGATCAGCCCTTGCGATACTTAAATTTTAAGTCAAATAAGATACAATCACAGAATTATGTGAAAAAGCCAAATTTCAAAAGAGTTGCTGTTGCTTGATTACTAGGTATAATTCTGGTGTCCGTTTCAATGGCGCGGCCGTAACAATTTTAAATAAAAAAAAACGTCAACATTTTGTACAAAATTGTAAAAGTTGATTCCCAAAACCATAAATTTGTCAAAGCCACGGTTAAAAAGTCATAAGGGTTTGCATGTGGCCGCGCCATTGAAACGCGGCGAACTGCGCGACCATGGAGATCTTTAAAACTAAGCGTTGCAGAGACCTGAAATATAAGTAAATAACAGATTGATTTTGTTAAAAAAAATGTAATAAATATAGAAAAAAATCCTGGGTTTATATTTTAGGAGCTGTAAGACTAAAATCACATGGCCGCGCCATTGAAACGGTAAAAAATACTTTTTCACTGATATCTCGCTGAAAAAGCATCGCAGACGTCTGAATTTTTTTGTAAAATCTAGTTTTGAATTTGTCGAAACTAGTAAAAATACAACAATTAATCCTAGGTTTATATTTCAAGAGCTATAAATCTAAACACCATGACCGCGCCATTGAAACGGTGAAAAATACGTTATCGCCAATATCTCGCTGAGAAAGCATCGCATCTGCAGTTTTATGTAAAACCTAGATTTGAATTGGTCAAAATAGATAAAAATGCACAAAAAAGTCCTAGGTTTACATTTCAGGAGCTGTAGTACGTTAACACGTGGAAATAAGTCGTGTTTATCTTTCGATGAAAGTAAGTGATAGATAATATTTTTTTGTAAATAACACCTATGAATATGTAGAATTACCGATCTAAGGCAAAAACAATTTTTGACTGAGGAATAAAAGTGGCAGTTTGACAGCCTTTGTATAAATATATTGAACAGTCACATTCTTCTTTTTTTATATTGATTCCTCTGATATAAGTTATCCTGCTATTATAAGATCAGCCCTTAGGACACTTAAGGTTTGAATCAAATAAGATACAGTCACAGAATTAAGTGAGAAATACAAATTTCAAAAGAGTTCCTGTTGCTTGATTTCTAGGTATAATTCTGTCAACGTGATAATTGTATTGACATTATCATAACTAACATGTAAAGGTAAGGTGAGAGCGAGAATAAGGGATTTTAAATTATACATAGCATTATTCAGCGTTTAACTGTACCTGACAAAAAATCAACAATTTCTAAGCGAACGAGGTACAAAAATAAACTTACTTGCAAGAATATTGAATTTAAAATAAATGGCACTGCATGAACCTAACATCAGTCAAGCACAAATAATTCATTCATATTTGGCTTAAGGAAAATGAAAAATAAAAATAAAATTGTCCCAACTCAATTCCACCATTTCCCTTGGAACAGACGAAAACCTTATCTCCCGCCTTTATTATTTTCCAAGTCCGTCCGCAATATTATGCGAGACGGCACGGCAGATGGATCAGAAAACATAAATCTGACGTCTAAACATGTTTGCGCTGAAAACGCTTAGATAACAACTTGAAGCGGATTTTTTTGCCCTCGAACTTGTGTCGCGATAAACAAGATATATCTTTATCCGATTGTTTCAGATCACTAATCTTCTTTGAAATCGTAAGACGCTCCCGAATCTTTTATACGTTGGGCATTTCTAAGCTAGTTCATCGATATAAACTTTAAGACGCTTACATTCATTGTTGTATTATTAGAAATGGGCAGCCCTTACTGATAAAGAGGTCTATTTCGAAAATAAACCCTAAAATAATGTCTGGTTCTCGTAAAATACAGAGCGCTATAAATATAATAAGCGTTTTTGTTTCGTCACCTCCCCGCATACAAATTTATTAGCTTTCACGGTTATCACGGCGGACCTCTCACTCGGCGGGCTTTTGTGAAATTGTCCGCATTCCGCCCCCGCGCCGCGCATAGTTCGCCGCACTTCCGCCGGCGGCGGAGCAATCCTGCCATAGATGTTGGAAACACACAGCTATGCATCCATTTCTGAACTTATTTCTTTTATTGGCTCGCTCTACAATTGCCTTTATTCTTTACTCGTCTTATTGCGAGCAGTTTGGATTCATGAATTGTTTGGATACGCACGACATGGCGCCCGTGTTATCAATAATTCATGTTCATTATCTTCATAGAGCGCTATTTCTGTTTTTCTAGAGCAGATATTTAATTTAGGATTACTTTACTGTGTCTGTGACAAAATTATCATAATGGAGTCATACAATCTTGAGGAGATAATACGACGAAGAAGAAACTTATGTTGATACAAAAGGATGGCAATAAGCGTTTGGATACAAATCGGCGCTCTACGATACTGTTCCTTTGCAAATTCGGAAGGAATCAACGCCCCATCCACGCAATGGGTACTGAGTAGTAACATTCTGAATTCATGAATGTTTTATTGCGGAGGCGACGCGGAGTTAGCGAAAAAAATGCGACGCCATTCATTCACGCTCGTCACGGACACTAACTGCGTGTTCTGTGTTGTTTGGATTTAGTGCGAAAAAATGCGAGCTTCCCCACAATGACGTGTAATGCAATCTTTTCAGTCATTGATATATGACAGTTTGCAAGAGGGGCTTCTGGAGGGATTTTTAAAGCAACATAGATTTATGGCTAGAGGCTCGAATGTGTCATAGAAAAAGGATAGAAAAATTAAAGGGTAGGTTCTATTTTGTTTTCTCCTGTTTCGTCGAGTTTTATAAGGCTTTGGTAATCGAATAATTAAATAGCAGTTTTCCAAAGATTTACCCTAAGAACCTATCCAACAAATAGATTTCTCTAGATCGACAAGTAATAGACGGCTAACATAAAAAAAAATACGGCTAACATAAATAAAAAATAAAGGACAAAGTTAGTAATCCAAAGAAAAAAAGTAGGGCCGAACTAAGACTATACAAGCGCTAGAAAATATCTTTTCCATCCACAGCTTTATTATAGTCATCGTCCTCACACTAATTTTGTTCCTACTTATAGATACAGTTTTAGGCCTTCATAAAACGAAGCCAGACGGGTAGGCACCATGGGATTGCGTCACAAGTCGGGGATTCAAACAGCCATAGAGCCATGTAGGACAACAGCCCCATAACTAGTCAGTCCTGTACTCATTGCCAATATGTCTGCCAACTCTCGCTATTTAAAAAAATACGAGAAAACACTTTTGCCAACAAAGACGTTTTGTGTTATTAAAAATAAACAGTAGGTACGATCTTTGTAAAGGTTCTTGGCCTTTAAGTATTTGTCTCTAATTCTGTACATGCGGATAAAAGGAAATTGTTGAGTGGGTCGTTTAAAAAATAAGCGGATATGATGGAACTTTAGCATGATCTGATCAGTCATATTTGTGAAAAATCTAACCATATGATTAGTTAAATATCTACTGATTAGCAGGCTCTTAATTAGAATTAGAGTCCTAGGGGCCTAGGTACACCTTCCGCCTGGCGCAGTGCTTGCCCTGGTTCAATCCATGGTCCGGAGCGAGGAGGCATGGGAAGCCGTCACCTCCTTTTGCGAAGCAGTAATGTTAGTGAAGGAGGAGGCGGGCCGCGTCATGGAGAGACAACCCTCACGCCCCAGCCGCCGCAACATAGGAAGACCCCCCGGGCGTCGGGAGTCATAGGGCGATTCCAGGTCACCGTAGGCGACCGTCTGCGGACGGCGAGCGTTGGATGGCTCGCCGTCCGATCAAAGACAGGCCCAAGTCGACGGCGCGTTGTGTTCCACGTGCGCCTCAAAGAGATGTCAGCATAGTAGACGGGGCCCTTTACGGCGCAAGAGCCTTCCAGAGTTGCAGATTATGTTTGAAAGAGTTACCGCGGCCCTGGAAAGCAAAGGGCACTAGGAGAGTACGGATAGGTTTTAGTCAGTAAGAGTCTGACACTCCCTTCCGCTCCGCCTAGAGTGGGAGAAGTCATTTGATGATTTCCCATCCAAATAAAATTGGGGGCTTATCTTTCTCTACCAGTCAACATATGGGTTCGTAATTCAAATTTTCTGTCTAAACAGTATTGAAACCAATTGAAACTAAGCATAGTTATGTTTTTTTTTTGTAAACAAGGCCCAATTATTTTAATTCCGAAATTATAATTTAAGGTTTGTTCAATGGTATGTCGATGTAACTGTTTTAAGACATAATGCTAGCGAGACTGAAATTGTAGACAAAGATTGCATTATTAAATTACATTTCAAATAGGACCAAGGTATGTGAACTTATTATTTTAGTATTAGTATGTGTTTAGTTATGTTGCGCATCAACATTACTAAAATTCTGAAACTATATAAAAAGCTTGTCACCATCATCATATCAGCCGAAAGATGTCCACTGCTGGACATAGGCCTCCCAAAGGGGGTGGGGGTTTGCCTTAATCGTCACGCTTGGCAGGCGGGTTGGCGATCGCAGTGTACATTGCTTATGTACAGAGAATGCTCCTGTCCATTCTCTGGTGAGTCCTTTAGTCGCCACTTACAACACCCAAGGGAAATGATGGGATGGTGCTATTCTTTTACGTCCGACACCATACGGAACAAAAAGCATGTTAAGTGGAGTAACACCAGTTAATTTTAACTGTCATTGATTCGTAAAATATTCTTGTACTAGCTCCCACCCGTGACTTTGCCCTCGTGAATGTCGAAAATTATCCCAAGGGAACATACTTCAGCGATAAAAAGTATCCTATGTGTTATTCCAGACTATTATCTATCAAATTTCAGCAAGATTCATTCAGGAGTTTTTGCGTGAAAGAGTAACAAACATCCATACATACTTTCGCATTTATAATATTATTAAATAAGGATTTAGAAGTAAATAAGCCGTAGGTACCTACATATGTTCAACTTTGGCATACCGCACATATTCCTACGTTTCCGACTTAAAGATATTTTCGGTACTAACTGAATTCTCGTTTTATCTATGAACTCTATTCGTTAGACCTCTTGGTCCAAAATGAATTGAGTGCTTGATAGCTGAACTAATTACTTACTTTCTTTTGCCTACATTTTCAAATTACTGTGTACAAAGTAAATGTGAAAAACGCAGGTACAAGAATAAATTAATTTAAGTTGCCAAAGGTGAACTATTAGTCTCTCACTTTAATTACAATTTCAAGTTGGCCTTGTAGTTTCTTTTAGATTTTAAACACTGCGAAAAGAAACATTATTTATTTAACACTTTACGCACACAAATGTACATACAGAGGCGGACGTATTGCCACAGGCATTCTATATCAGTCAACCTAAACACGCGTAATCATTCAATTTATACAAGTAATGGAAATTATATGTTTGGAGTAGCTCATGGTTAAATTAAAACAGCCGCAGGGGCCGATCTTCAGGATTAAGCAAAGCTTGCCGAGGTTGGTTTGTGGATGGGTGACCATCTTGACATTCCGAGACTCCTCCGTGCCTCGGAAAGCACGTTAAGCCGTTGGTCCCGGCTGTCATTTGAAGATCTTTGGCGGTCATTACGGATTTTCAGAAGCCAGAAAATCTGACACCGGTCTTGCCAAGAGGTACCTACCGTGTTACCCAGTTAATGGGTTGTGAAGATCTGGTAGGCAGCTGCTCCATACTGGTATTCAGCTGAATCCGGTTTGACTGGTCCGGAGCCAACCCCAATATAGTTGGGAAAAGGCTAAGCAGATGATAATGAGTGGAAATTATATGTTTTATTTTTAATACTACAGTTAAAATTACACTAGCAACCCACCCCGGCTTTGCACGGGTAGCAGAGTATAACCCAGTCGGCATGTTTTTTTGCGACATCTTCAAGAATCATAGTTTTATTCCAGTCAATTTACACAAAACCTATGAATAATACACCATACAGATAGACAGAGTAGGCAGAGGGACATTGTTGTACAGACGCCACGCACATCAAGCTACAACAATCTGTCAAATCTCATTAACAGATTTTCAATTTTACTACTAAATCATTAGGTTCAAAGTTGATTGGGAAAATTTGACGGGTTCGGGTAGCTTGTTGTGCTGGCGTCTGCATTTAATATAGAAGTACCTGGATGACCGAGCTTTGCTCGTTTTTTATTAATAGGAATACGGATAAAACAACGTTTCCTAAAAATGAAACCTAGCTAGATCGATTTATCGCCCCTGAAACCTACTGCATACTAAATTTCATGAAAATCGATGGAGCCGTTTCCGAGATTTAGATTATATTTATACCTACAAAAATTGTTCGTTTAATGGTATTAGATAAACGCAATACCTGAAAAGAGTTCAACAACTTTTACTATGGGACCAACATTGAAATCACGAAAAAAAATCGACTGCCCCTAACATTAAATGTGCGCATAACCCGACAAAACGTACTGAACTGCTGGATTTCTTTTCCTGATTTCGCCGTTGGTCCTATAGTAAAAGTTGTTCATAGGATGAGTACAATGACCCCTTTTCAGTTTGAAATACGCACAAAATTAAAGAAACATTAGATCAACCACTTAAGTTTCTTATTTACTACAATTTTAGACAAAGTAGGGACATTTAAGTACACAATAACTGAAAAGGAAAAAGTATTCAAAATGTTCTTCTCACAGTAACTTAAAAATAATAAAAATACCTACAGAGAAAAACCCAATTTAGTGATTTCCTAATAAACCTTAGAAGTGATACGAATTCCAAAATTGATTGAATTTAAAACGTTAGCATTCCGATCACAAAGTGAGCTTGTTTGTTCGTGAAAGCGAGTAAAGTGGACAAATGCAGAAAACATAACGAAAGAGGTTCGCGTCGGTCGGCACTGGTCCGCACTCCAGCTCTCTTGGCCAGTCTCCAGTTCCTTGATTTAAATGCGCAATTTATTGAGACTACAAAGATACTATTTATTTTGACCTCATTACTGAAATTACTGCCGCTTCATTTGGGCGATATATTCTTGGAGACCTGAATATGTACCTAATGAGCTTTTTAAAACATTGGGATGCTTTGGAGACGAATTTTCTGGTGATTCAATAAAGGGTTGTGTTAGTTCAATAATGATTGAAACCTCAGCCTCAAGGAGCTAGGCTTTGCACTTCCTTTTTGGTATCACGCCAGATATCCACTTCTAAAATATTCATATCTTTGAACTTTATTATTTCACAAATATGACCTAATATAAAACGAATATTACCTACGTATTTAGTGTCTATCGCCTACTCCAGTGAAAAAAAATTCAAAGTAGGTACTTTACTTTTCAAATTTTAATAAATCGCTTTATAATTCGGTGGGTTGGTTATTTAGCGGAAGCTATTAAGAATAGCCATACCCGTAGACAATGTCGATGAGATTATTAGGAGGCGAGCAGCGATCGCCGCCCCGGGATCGCATTAACTTCGGAAAGAGTCAATAACGTCGGCTGTTAAACTTTATAGACTCCTTAAATTATTTTAACACCGTTATGTTAACAACACTAACAAATTTCTTTATAAGGAAAATCGTCTGCGGGATACTCGCTCCGCCCGCGAACTTCGCTCATAACATCAAATGCTCCAATAATTTACGCGCCTAAACGTTTTTTCTTCAGAAAAATCTTAAAAGTTTTATCTTTTACCTGAGACCTTAAATCAATTTTGATTGCGCTTGTATAAAATTGGAACCACAATGATCGAGACAATCCCAAAAAAAAACATTATCTACTAATACCTATTCTTGGTAAATGAAAACATCCCACAACATCATGAAAGTCTATTATACAAATCCCACTACAATACTTCAGTCGATACCAGCTTATAAATCCAATGAAATGGAAATTCACATTGGAGTCAGTCGCAGAATTAATCCAATCGGTTTTCAAGTTTTGTCTTATATTTTTACGAGGACAAAAGCCAAGCCGGCAGCGGTTGCGACTGCCACCACTTCAATTAATGAAATAATAAACCTTCATGACAACACAAAAAAGTATCTGTAAAGAGAACACTCGTATTGAGAAAATATATTTCGAAAAAAGTCCGACATTGTCGCTTGCCAGCAGTCGCAAACTAATGGATTGTTCATTCATAAGTATTGTTATACGTATGAATGCACTCATGTTATTATTATTACATAAGTAAGTCACTGTTTCCTGAGATTACCAACTTTTGTAGTTTCTTTCGGAAAATCTTTGTTCTTTTTGAACTATGTGGGATACATACCTTTTTCTCTTTGGCTATTTATACAGCTATTTGCTTCTGCTTTGGGAAAACTCGTAGCTTAGTTATAAAAGCCGCATGATATTCGAGGTCAAGGAACGCCTGCCTAGGTTGGTCTGTGGATAGGAAGCATAGATGGAGGTCAGAAAGGCAGTTGTCCCATGTAAACTACTGGTGCTCCGTTGCATTCGGTTCCACATGGAAGCCGACCCAACCCAGTTGGGCGAAGGCTAGGCAGAATTTTGCTACTGTAGGTCAAGTAGATGGTTGCGGAATTGGTTTGAAATAGTCACCCCAGTCGGCCCTGAAACGCAAAGGGCATTTGAAGGAACATGGATAGGTTTTAGTCAGCAAGAGTCTGATACTGCCTTCCGCTCTAAGCAGAGCGGAAAGAGTCATTTGATGATTTCCCATTCATAAAAAAATGTCAAGTAAGTACTATGCAGTATCTACCTCTACATTTTATCATTGATATCAACGTATAAACCTAGTTAAAGTAATTAATTTCAGCTCATTTCAGTACGCCTTTGGTACTAAGTATTGAGGTTAAGACCTTAATTATGAAGATACAACCGTATAGATCAATCATAACGACAAGGCTTCGATACTCAACTATATACGTGTAAAAAGAAAAGGAAATTGATGAGGTTAGCCTGGATCATATTTATTTATCCAGTCATTGAATATGATAGAGTGATCCGTCATTAGAGCTTCTTTGGGTTTGTTGTTATTAAGTTTATCGTACACTGATCCTAAACTAAGTACATGTCTACTTCTTCCAGACATATCTTTAGACGTCATCCCTGTATTCATAAGTTCATCCGTCTTTTCTTTGGTCCGTTTCTCCTCTACTCTTATAGCCATCTGTATTCAAAACTTTTTTCACGTTATGTCCTCTCATTTATCTGCATTATAAATATTATACCTAATGCTTATGAGATGCAGACAAATGTATGATTTGGTTTAAGATAATTTAAGAAAAGCTACGGAAGTTTTCATGAGGCTATTATTAAAATGAGATTCCTTTCTTATAAAGGCTCCCACAGACAAGCATGATGCAACAAAGCGACACGGGCGCGGCGTGACGACCGGGCGACAGTAGGAACTGTTTAGTATCCGCAGATGACAATCCGGAGGGGTGATAATTTTTAGTTTTAAGGGTCATCGCCTCAGTGTCGCATTGTCACGTCACGCCAATCTACAGAGGCCTTTTTTTGGTATATGATGGCAAACAAGTTATCATATATAAGAATAGAAGATCTCAATAGTAATCAAACTTTTATTCGGCGTTACTTTAAGTTTCTCTTTGTTTACAACTTCGTAAATAGCTGTTCTCGCAAACATTGCTTATTGATTTTGCTTTGCTTATTCGAATGTATGAAAACAGAACTATATTGCTAATCAAATAAACGTAGTGTGTGAAATAAAGTCAGATATCCAAAAAGTTTTTTGTAAAAATCTGTTTTTTTAAGGCCCTAAAAACATGATTTAACAGCCACCAACTTAATGACAGCCCCTATATACACATATTATCCAAAAAACAAGCAAACCCAGTAGTGAAATGAATATTTGTTTATTTTAAAATTCAACTTGACATCAAGTAGCAATTGATGGGATTCGCACAAAATAGTCAGTTGAACCAACGTGGTTAATCGGATTTCGAGCTGCAATCGCTTTTATTAATGCAACGGACAGAGCTATAAGCCGTCAGTGACGGTCCCGATAGCTGCATAGCATAATTACCTACAACTGAACTGAACTTTGTAAATAACTAGGTTTAAGCTTTTGCTTAATGGAGTTCTGAGATGAAGGGACTAAGATAATGTAATCATGAACGGATGGTAACAATTTGAGTGCATTTTTTTAAGCCCCTGCAATGTTCTTTTACGTAACACCCGGTTGACAATGGCTTTGATTTTGACAATTCAACATCATTCCGTTACTTTTTAACGATCTCAAAAATTAAGTAATTTTCAATTTTTCTTCAAAACCTTTCGGATTAAATCGGTGCTAATAAATTGAGACCTGGTTATTTGAGTATATTATAAATTTCAAGTATACTATGTACTACACAATAGTCACTATACATGTGAACAGTCTGCCGATGTCCTAGGTACTAAATTGTATGCAAATCCGTTAAGCCATTTACTGCGTGACTGAACAATATTGTGGCAACTGTTTGCAATACAAGAAGTGTAGACAAAAGACTTGACAATCTTTCAACGTTTCCTTCAAGATTTGAGCAGACAAAAGTTTACTTTTTAAATGAATTCCAACATAATTTTTAAATGAGTCGCCCAATCGAGGCAGCTTTACGTAAGGACAAAAATGTCGCAAAAAATACCTTTAGATTTCTAAAATATTCGTTTCCATTTCAAGTCAGAACCAAAGTATTCAGTATAGAAAGTAACTGAAGAAGGGAGATAATTCAACCAGACTGCCACCATTTCAATAACGTTGACTCGCCGCCGACCAACACTAAAAGTCTCTTTGAATAACGAAGGGGAACCTTTATGCGAAGGGGGTATGAAAGGAAAACCATTTTTTTAAATGATGGGTTGGTCTATCTTGAATATGCAGGGTTTGTCGCATCATTCAACATCATTAGACTGAGAAATAAGAGCGGGTTGAATATGAGTATGGAAATGTTTACGATATAGGCACCCGGATCGAAAATTATTCTGAGCCTGTTACCGTGGTGCTGTAAATCTTAAGCGGTAGACAAAGGCGTGTTATCGTTAGGTTTAGATATTCCAGACTGAAAAATTTGATTCAAAATGCCAGTCTATCCCAACAAGAGTGTTTTCTTTTTAGGTAAATGGAAATTTGAAAAAAGGGGTACAAAATTGTAGCCGTTGGAAAGAAATGATGGTAGGCTTTGGCGCAGCAGTACTGGATAATAATATATTAAAAATATCATGTAAATAATTAACTGTCCGAACCAAAATCCGTCATGGACATGATTTCATCACGCCCATCACATTAAGACAAACTGGAAAAGTTTCCTCTGCTTGTAATTTCACCGACACCCATATTCTACAAACCGGAACGCAGCAATGCTCTCAGCAACAGAAATAGGAAGGTATGCATATATTTACCCGGAACAACTCCTTTCCCACTATTACTTAAATTAAGTAACACAGTCGCTTTCAACCAGAAAAAAAACAAGTTTATTTTGTGTCGATAGCAAATATAATATTTAAAACGTCAGCGATGCGCTGCCATAAATGGCTGCAGCCAATGAAGCGTTCGGTATCATCGAGTGTGCATTACCATCCAGTTTAATTGCAACTTCTTCATTCAAAGTAATGGCGGAAACGCTTCAAATAAAGTAGCGCGCAATAAAATCAAGTGGGCCGAGTTGGCCGCTGGTCGGATATCTGACACGGAACTAATTCCCACTATATTTTAATCCAGCAAAATACAAAGGAGCCCAATTTGCATAAACCTCGACTGTTTGTTTCATGCGAGGACTGTATCCGCTTTGCTGTGGACTATTTTGTACTCAATTTATCTGTTTGCAGGGCGAAGCGTGATTGTAAATATTATACCTATGATTTTCATCGTGATTCCAGTGTTTGGTGTCCGGTATACTGTTGCAATTTTACAACTCATTAGGTAGGTACGTTTCGTGATCAAACACCGAATTTGAACTGTTCATAATTGTGTGTTATTGTGTCTCGCCTTTGTGATATAATTGTATTAGATGTTTGGTTGTTTGATGTGCATGACGGGGTTCGTAATTGTTTCTATTTCTTTATACTTACCACCTGTCACCTGGATTGCAATCAATATTTGCGATTTGACATATTTAGGTACCAAAACCGTAAAATCAAATAAAAAACACGTGAGTGTCGTGGAACACTCGGTTGGAACCAAGTTCGGGGATATTTTGTCCGGGGATGAAGAATCGTGTCACCCTATGGATAACCGTCTACACTAAAGAAAGGGTCGTGACGTAAATTCGTGACGGAAAAATCTTACACTTTTTCGCCTAGCACCCACCGTGCGGTAAGAAACTTCGTTCCAAAAAATAGGTACTCTATGACAAAAATAGCTTCAACACAGGGTGTTCCAGAAAGGTGTGGTCATATTTAAGGGTGAAGTTGGTAGCTGATGTAGGTACATTAAGGAAAAAATGTCAAAACATAAAAATGAGATTTTTTTTCAAAAAATTCGACTACATAAAACGACTAAAAACTTCTCTGAAATGACTTTTCAAGCAATCTGATGCAGTTGGTGACATCAAATCTGTGATTGAACTAAAGTAAATGCCACCAACTGTAAGTACTGTAACAAACTGTTTGAAAAATCATTTCTTGGTAACTTTTAAGTCGTTTGTTCTGGTGGAATTTGAAAAAAATCTAACTTTTTATGTTTTGACATTTTGTCCTTAATGTATATCAGCTACCCAACATCACCCTTAAATATGACCACACCTTTCTGGAATACCCTGTAAATTCAAGAGACTCATAACATCTATAACATGAAAATCTTGAACAATTTATAAGACTATGGAAATCAGGACTCACGAGAAGCAAATAGTGCGGTAAGTCAGTCCAAGTTACCAGTGTAACTTACGCTATCAACTGAGGCGAGTGAATTACTTAACGTAACCGATGCTCTTAAGGCGATGGACGAGCAACTCTGCCGCATGCCGTGCAGCTTGCCAGTCTTGTAACCCTTTTAATACTTATTGCTAAACGTGAAACTTTTTTTTAACTTACGTATGCCTCTCAAATTGGGTATCGAAGATTTGGTTTTTTAAGGAAAAACGAGAGTTGGAGTTTTACACGGACGAGTAGCTCCTATTTGATAAGTAAACAGCTCGACTAGTTGTTGTCAAGGCAACGGCATAACAACATTTATATCAATATTGCTTGACGACTGGTTGAAGAAACTTGTGCTCAGGAGCCTGGAACATTATAATTAATAAATAATGTCGTGCCAGGAAGAGTTCTTTCGAACGAGTAAAGCTAAAACTTAATAAAACTCCTCCTAGGATGCTCTTCTTTTAAAGAAGAATTATGACGTCATATTAAGATTCTTTAGTTTCCAACAGCAACTATATATTAACTCGCTCACTAACACTTAACGCGCTATTAAAAGAGTTTCCGCACGTGAGGAATCCCGAGGCGTTTGTGAATATTCATAATTCTGTTCAGCAAACTTGGCGAAACTTGTACACCAAACTTTTAGGTAGCTATACTTGTCTTGTTCTGTTAAGTCACTCATGGACGACTAAAATAACTCCTTCTAGAATACATGAGCGCAAAGTTTCGTCAACTTCAAAAGTTATGTTTCTTTTCTTTCAATCAAATTGATATTCTGTGCTGAATCATAAATAATGGAAGGGAGAAACTCTTCACGTTCCGTTAGTGAAATTTCTTGAGTTTCAAATAACGCAAGATTAGAGCTCGACACGTGCAGTACACGGACGTACGTTTCCTCGGGAGGTACTCGTATGAAACCTGAGCGAAATATTTCTCGTCATACGAACTTGCAATACCGAACGAACAGTCAGCGCACATCGATAATTGGAAATCGCATACGCCGTGTTCGTCTCCGATATTATTTCAATTTCAACTCCAAATTGTTTTGAAAAATGTTTTATAATAAAACCAGTATGTTGCGCTGAGAAAAGATAACCGTAATATTTCTTAGATAACTATTATGTATGATCACAAAGAGACCCTAATTTTATATGAAGGAAAGCTGAGAATTAAAGATCACGTTTTGGGTCGAAGTTTGTGGCTTACGAAACTTTAAATCACGAAGTCGAGGAACTAGCGGAAAACGTTTAAAAGAGGGAAAGGATGTGAGCGTTTACGACATTTATTGAACGTATTCCGTTGCTCATTTCTGGAATTGATTTCCTATTTCATATTCGACCTGAATGAAAAGTGCTAGAGCGTTTTGTCCGTTTATAGAACTTTTAGAACGATCATCCAAACTCGTGGGTACCTCGTAAATCCTAATAAATTGTCTAGATGTGGTAACGAGTTCAGTGCGGTGCAGTCTCTACGGATACGTATTTTATTAGATATACTGAAACGTTCCTTTGCACCAAATCATTATTTATTACCATTTAGTCCGTCTCGCTATATAAGTATGTTCTAAAAAAATATATATGACCCTGTTTGAGTCCGAGGCGGCGTCGTCAGTCGCCCCGGACTTGGCGTCACGCTCCGTTTTATAAACACGAGCAACTTGTGTAAGATGTCTGAACTCTTATTACACTATTTGCATAAAAAGCTTTTTACAAACGTCTGACTTATCTTACGAAATGGGTTACATTAAATTGGCGGCTTTATCCAAGTAACTTCAACAATAATTATCGAACAATCTAAATAGGTATAGGACACAGCAAATAGAATCGTTCAACAAGCTACGCCTAACAGGCGTTACGTTTGTGTTAATATTTAATGAATTGAACAAATTGGGAAGTCAAATATCGTTCAAATGAGCAAATAATAATTTTAAATACCAATTTTCCAGTATACCTAACAAATAAACCACAAATTGATCACTATACACAATTTAGTGAAATATAAATTACTTAAATGCGTTAAAACTAACAAACGTCACCAAGTTTATTGGGTGTAAATTGAAAATGATGGTAAATACAGTAAGTTTGTGCTGTGTCCTTGTACAAGTTGATGCAATCAACTCTATGAATGAGGTTATTGTGGTACTCGGACGCGATGAACCACTAACCTATCAATCGCAATCAATACGGTCACAACATCATGGCACGCTACTATATCTGCTCATAAATTATCTGCAAAAAATTAGTCTACAACGGAAAAGTTTTTCGGTGAAGTCGTGGAAGATTGACATTATCTTTCTAGCTTTTTGAGGTAAGAAAATGAAGCACGTTTATACCTAAAGAAATTTAACACTTAGGTCCAAATTTGCTCTAGAAATCTTGAACCTTTCTAGGTACGAAGGCATTTACATTAAATTCATTTTCTCGTCAATCGGTGTTCTGTATCTGCTAGCGACTAGAGAAATAATATCGTTTTCTTTTTTATATTGTTTATTTATGGTTTAGCAGATAGAACACCACCCGTTCAATGGGATAAATTTATCTTTACAAATAAAATCGCAGTTTGGATATTTCCAATGGCGTAAGAACTACTAAACAGTACCTGTTCATATTTTGAATCAACATTCCTGGAACTAATAAAAATCCATGTAAAATCGACTCTCGCACGCCTATATTACGGTTCAAACCAAAGACTTCCCTCAAAGTTTAACGCCGTACGTTTGTCAGTCACCATCGAGTGATTGCGGCAATTATTCAAGTGTAATTCCTTCTACCCCGCAAGCCTGACTCGGTACAGGTTCACATTTAACATTTACCGGCTCCTTTAGGCCTTACGTAGACGACCGCTTTAAATCGGTCACTGATTTGTCAACTGTTCTTGTGTCAATTATAGTCGTCGAGTCGGTGTCCGATTTACCATAAACGTACGAGTACGTGACAATGGTGGAACGATTTCGGTGGGACGTTTGCTTCAACACATAGCAAACGTCCCACCGAATATTGGGAATATTTATCCTATTTTTAACTGACCTCAAAAAAGGATTTGTCTACCGCTTTGTCTATCTCCATTTTGAACCACGATTTTTGTATTGGAATCGGCTCTTTATGTAACCCCTTAAAATCTACCGTATTGTATATTGTATTCAGTGTTATTTCTAGGAACCTTTTCAAACAATTTCAATGATGCATGAGCTAGGAACAGTAAATCGTGACTAGAAACTGTGGGACAAAGAAACGTAATCGAATTGAAAGTTTCGTATTATTGTTTCGCAACTACTAGGTCACGTTAAGGAAACTTAATTACATTATTAAACATTGGCGAGTAAGAAACTAGCGACGCTGAACTTTCCAGTTTTTTTAATATCATTAGGTACCTGGTAAAGTGTTAAGTGTTTAGTCTTCGAACTAAGAGTTTAAATTCCAAAGGCCTTTTATGTCCCTAAATTAACCTAAATATTTCACCTCTGTAAAAAACTGTAATTAATAAGATAAATTTTTGCCGAGAGTAAACTACCTTTTATTTTCAGCTGGTTGTTATTAAAGTTATATGCATATCTATAAGTTCTTACTCTATGATGTTACATGGTCTATGCAAAGCACAAAGATTGATATAAACGGACTCATAAAAGCTAGACTAAAAGTATCAATAACTAAACATGCAAAGAGAACCAAACAAGACCACCCAAGTGCCAAAACGTATAAAAAAGTACTAACTTTACTTAACACTTTTTATGGTGGATACCTATCTCGTAAAATTTTTGAACACTAGACTTATTTTTATAACAGCGAAGCAAACTTATCTGAATAAAAACTATAATTTAAGTAGCAATAGCATAAAATACAAGAAGTGATGCGTTTGGTATAATTATGTGCAGCGTTGTGGGACTCGTTGTAAATTATCGCAGCAATTGCATTTATCAGAATTGCACCACCGACCGCTAACAAGATTTAGAGGGAACGTGGACGGTGTAACACGTCTACCTATAGGATAATTAGTATCGCTACCTCGCGGCGTCTCATTTATCGTTCTCCACGGGGAGGTGGGTCAGCCAGCAGTAAATCTACCAACCTGAGCGCTCTTGTCTTTGTAAACTTGAAAATCTAATTACATTTACAGCTCCACTTAAGTTCGCCTTTCCCGTTGAATTTGCATTTCTTGATTTTTGTCCTCGAGCTCTGATAAGATTTTGTTTCGGTGGAGTTCATCTTCATTACTCTTTTTTAAGTAAAATTTTTAATTAGGATCATTGGAGGCCTTACCTGGAGTTCGGGAGTGTCGCGGGCGTGTTTTAAGGGAGGTGCGTGGAGTAGAATGTTTGCGGAACCGCCGGTTTATATGCTCGAACAGGCCCAATAAAGAGCGTCTCAATGTTGTAAAGGCGTTCCTAATGCTTATTTGCATTCAAGAAGGCTCCCAGAACGGGCAAGCAAGTGTACGGGAACGGCTCTGAAACGTCGGAAGCCGTTCGGAGCGCTAGACGGAGAGCTCCCCAGGTAGTGATTAGACGATGCTAATACCATTTACTTTCCAACTTTCCTGACTCACCGACCGTTACGTGAACATTCGCTATTTATTTTAGGCTACTTTAAAATCATCTTAAAGAGCCGCTTTAATTCTTTTTCTGCGCTATTAAATACCGGTAATCGTAATATTATTCTTATTTAAGCGAGTTTTGAGAAATAATAAAAAGAGAATTTTCTCTTTTATCTAACGAAAACCAACACAGAATTATGTGGCTGAAATACGCCAACTAACATTATACACCCGAAGTTAGTTATTAATGACTACATTATGACTTGTTGGACAGATTTATCACCGCACTAACAAGTGAACTTCTAGCGTCACTATTTGTCAAATGAATTTTATTAAAAAAAAGTCGTTATTCCAAATTGTGGAGTTGTCAAAGGAAAACTGAGCGTAGCGGTCTTCTCATTAACGTATATAGCACAATTTCCTCTGGAAACTGTTATTCCACAAAGTTGGAGCGAAAAAAATTAAGTTGAAATTTGATGTCCGAACTGTAGCGAGAAGAGCGGGCCCTCGCAGCCTCGGTGGAGTCACCGGAGCTTAGTCCACATTAAAACTGCAACCATAAAACTTTGCAGGCGAGTTGTGCCGTGCTCCCGTGGTCCCGTGGTCGTGGTCGAGCGCGCGGCGAAACTTGCACTGCATTACGACAAGTAAACCTGCAGTTAAGTGTTTACTTCGCACATTCCAAGGCATTGTGCCGCCAACTTGGACCATAAAAACGACCTGACTCCTGCACCCGCTGCTAACTTCACTACATGATGTATGTGCCTTATCTTTTGATTAGCTTTGTTCAACACCTAACTTCAGTATGCAGGTACTTCAGAATTTTAAACGTTTCGTAGTAATAAATTGAACGACTTTTCCAAACGAGTAACAAATTTTCTGTTTACTTTTCGGTAATTTATTTAGTACACATTGTCCTATACTGGCAAACAGAATCGAATTCCACGTCGATACTCATGTGTATGTGTACCTCATCGATCATTTTGTTCATCGATATTAATTAATTTACTTAATCGCGTTTCAAAAGTTTTTGACTCGATTATTGCTATTTACGAGTATTTAGCTTAAAATAATATTATAGAGCGTGTTTACTCGGGTAATGTGTGCATAATCGGTTAATTAACCGATTTAGTCGCTCTCAAAACACGATTCACGGCATTCTGATCCAATAAATAAACAGAACACGATTCGAGTGAGACTTACTTCCCGTTAGCATTATGATGCCAGCAATTTGTGTTTATCGATACAACATCGCGATTTTTTCCCGGGATTCCCTGTACAGTACCTATCTACACAATTTCAACGATTTTAATTATATTTTATTTGCTGTATCTTAATTACTTTCCGTTTAATAAAATAGCACTGTACTTAAAAAATCTATTCAAAAACAAATTAACACGATTCTGGCTACTTCCTCAAAAAATTAAAAAGCGTATTAAAATAATAAAATCACTATGCAACAGGAATTGATATGAGAATAAGCAATCGGCAAGTTTGCTCCGAGACGGTCTGATCATCGCTTAGTTGGCTTGGCACTGATTGCGGCAATTATTCACCTCGCCGCCTCCCCTTTGCGCCGGAGCCCCTCCGTCACTCCTCTAACGGCTCCACTTAATCCAGGTGCCGTCGTAAACAACACCGTTCACCCAATAACAACTAATAAAAAACTGAAACAACTAAAAAAAACCATAAACTTAAACAAATATTTTTGTCTCATCAACAAATGCTTTTTGTCCTTGTACGTGCAAACAGAAAACAAATAGGTACCAATCCATAAAGTGTAGAGCGATTCCCGACAAAGTGAACAATATAACAGGGAAAAGTTTGTGAAGTCGGAAACAAAGCAGGCCACCTCCATAGCAACGAATGTGCTTCTGGATATTATAACTTTCCTTTATGCGACCCATTAGAACATTATCTTAATTTCACTTGTTCAGTGCTCCAATGAGAAAGTACAAAAACTTGTGGACGCTGGGTAAAGTCTCGCTCTACGAGTCTACGAACAGCGTCTTGTCAGTTCCCAGATTTGACTTATCAGACATTTATGTAATTGCATCGAACGGAGATACGTTTTATACTACATTCGTATAAAATAAATCTAATAATCCTATCGCAACGTGAACAGAAAATAAAAATATCTGCACAAAACTAGCAATAAACTTCATAAACAACGAAAGACTTTAAGTACGAAAATATTGGTATTCAGTTCAAAACTGCAACACAGCAAAACACGTCGTGACTGAAGCCGGGAGGTAAACAAATTCAAAATAGAAAACAAACTATACGCGCATTGCACAGTATTGATTGAGCTCCGGTTGGCCGCAATATGGAAGATTTGTTGAGAATAACGGTTGAGCAGATAGCTCGAGTGGCCATTACAGATATCTTGAGCTCCGCGATCGAAAGAGAACACCCGCGCTCACCTACGTCTCACTCGACTTGCTCCGAGCTGCACTGTGCATGGGCCGCACATTTTACCGAGCCGTAATACTTGGGATCCCGGGAAATACTATTCTCTTTTGCTCGCTTCAAGCTATAAGTATAAAATACGAAAATGTGGATAAGTTATATTTTCGTAGAGAGATTTTTGGCAAAGTAGATGTTCCATGTTGTTTACCTACCTTTTTCGATCCCAGTTACTACAATACAATGTTGGGACGTAGTAGATTACTATAGTGCAATTGTCCAATAAAAAGTGGATTTTGACATGTAGGGAATCTACAAAAACTACTGTTTTAAACTTGGCATAAAAAAACTTCTCCCACTTTTGGAAATCAGCTATATAGTATTACCCTACTAGTATGATTAACTTAGAAGTGCATCAATAAACAGAAGTCAAATATTTATTTCTAAAACGGTAAACTTATTTTCAACGCAATCCCAAACCTGCTGAAATATTTATCATACTATTTATACCACCAAGCACTACTTGCCGAGGTGCAAAGCTGAACTTTATATTTTGTATAATTCATATTCCCACTGCTTTTGTATCATTCTGTTAATAGTGTTTAGTACTTTGTTTAATTTAGTTGAGACTTACACCTCATCTAACTGGTTCGATAACTTTATTTTTTCCCGATTGTTTTTACGTGGACAAACTATTAGGTTGGCAAAATACCTACCAACCCAACCCAAAATAATAATTGCGAAACTATAACACCTGAGAAACTATTATATTAGCAAAGATTTGTACAGAAGATCTCACTCTGTAATATAAGGACCAACAGCGACCCTGCAAGCGTATAACAAGCATGAACATAACGTGATATGCGATGCGAAGAATGATCTCGATATTTTATTGTTGGATCTGCCTTTAACATGGCACCGTATCCCCTACGTGCTTCTGATACCCTGCAAAAAGTATATTCTGTGAAAGGAGAAATCATATTGCATTATTCGAAGCATCACTAACAGGCGTAAAGACTTAATTCGTTACGAATGCAAAATGATTAATTTATTCGCTTTATGCATTGAGTTACTTGAAGTTAATGTTTGTGAGTTGGCAAAAGTCCCAAAATAAAATGGATTATGCAAACAATACGCAACTGTTATAACACAATTGTTTATTATATTCCGCGCTATCTCTGCAACACTTGATGGTGAAATAATAATTCAATTGTTCGGCTTTATAGTTCATAAGGCTTATACAGTTTATGTGATAAAATGACGCGTTATTGATAGTAAACTGGCATGTTTGGGTGTGGGGAGCTAAAAGCTACAGCGGAGACAAAGTTGCTGGAAGGAAAATGTACGGAAAAAGTCCGAAATATCATTTAAGTTATTTTTCATACAGTATTAATTCTACTTTTTTTACCAAACAAACCTAGACCTATAATTTATCCAATACAGAAATTACACATTATCAATAAACAAACGAAATCTTTTTGTATCTTGAAGATAAAGTCCTTCATGAAGTTACACACTATAAATCCGATGTAATACCTCTACGAAACAATGATTAGTTCAGTAGATACTTGAACAAAGAATTGGATTGGACAAATTATCACAACAACAGCCTCACAAAATCGTTCTTTTAAAAGAACCAACAAATAAGGTGCACAATATTCTTGTACGTCGCAAGGTCTTATCTCTTCCAGAGGGCACATATCGTCCTAAATAATAGAGACAGACTAATTACTTGAAAAAATAACTGAATAAACGAACTATCTTAACAAAAACCTCACACAACTATTCTTTTAAAGGGCTAACAAATAGGTGCACAATATCCTTGTACGTCGCAAGGTCTTATCTCTTCCAGAGGGCACATGTTGTCGGTGTAAACAGGTGAACTCACGGGAATCGCTATTTCGCTCACGTTCAACATCCGATAAAAGTTTCCGCCACAATCACCTAAGAGCTCAGCTGTCAGGGAATAACCGTATATCGGTTTTGTTTCCACTGCGTCCCTCCGCGCCCGCCCTGCATTACAACCGAATTATGTCTGGATTATATTATATTTAAATAAAGTATTTTATTGTGATTTGTTTTGTATTGTTGATTACCTTGGTTCGAATTGTGCTGGCTGGTAAGTTACTGTAGCTGTCAAAATCGTGTTGAGGTGGGTATTTTTTGGGTTCCCAATATCTGCATAAAAATTATTTGTGTCTGTCTGTCTTTCACAGCTAATTATTTCCAAACCTACTGGACCGATACAGTTGTAATTTGGTACATGTACAAGTTTTAGTGCGACTTCTTTTTTCCTGAATCGCTATCGCAAAAAAACAGATGTTAATAACTTGCGCTAACAATAATTTTAAATTTTGTTGGTAATTTTATGAAAAGAAAGTCGTCAATTTTTAGCTTCAAGTACAAAATAAAAAAATAACATTATTTAATAAAATAGGATAATTCTACGAATTAAAAATGTTTAATTTTTTTACCTACTTGCAAAACTCAATCTCTTTTACAAAAGCTCCAAACAAACATACCATTTAATATTTTTTCCTATCGAGTTATTATTGAAATTACATGTTTTAAAAACGTACATCCGGGGTTTAACTTTTCGCGGAATAAATTTTAACACGCTTCTCTGCTTTCACTTTTTCCCTAACAGTCTGGTAATACCTACATACCATTTTTTAAAATAGGAACTTTATTCGGACTATCGCGAACATTTCTGAACCAAGCAAGATCTCTCCAGGTGTTCTCAAGTAATAAATTATATTATTTTATTTGCAAACAGGTTAAAAATAACTTGTAATTTTTTTATCATTTTATAATAGGTGAAGCCGGTCAAGTGATAGGCTTATAGCATTTTTTATAGAAGGTCTTACATAGAAGACAAAAAATAGAATTTAGAATTATAGATAAATAGATACTGTTCCAGGTGATGACCACTGTTTCCTTTGAGGACAATTCAATTATACGTTTAAAATAAGAACATAGGTTTTACTACCTAAAACTATTGTATTTGTTTTCAAATAAAAAAACTCTTAACTAACTAAAACTAAAAATAATCTAAAACATGGCGTCGAAAAATTTCTCCGAAAACGGCTGGCAGCATTGCCACGTTGTATGGGAATGCTTATCCTTTGTCCGAGGTAAAAGCCAGCCCTTGGGTCTGTCAACTAAACGTCTTGACAGATCTTTGAACAAGTAATGAGCACTCGGACCCCACGCCCGAGAGTTTCAACCCCAAACGGCTCGAAAATAAAACTACCAACAAGGTTATTAAATTTCCGCCGCTTGAGGTTCTCCACAGCCGCAGTGCCAGCGCAGCACGAAGAGCTAGGAAGATGGGATGGCGCAAGAGTATCGACACAAGTAGCGTCCCACACTAATCGCCTACCCATCTTCCATGGAAATAACGACATGCTGTCCAGTCTCTTGCCATCTTCGAGTGCCAGGCCATTGGGTTCTAACACAGCCGGAACGCCGACTGTGACAAGAGCTCGTCAGATGTCGTTAATATTCGCGTGCCGCGCTACGGCTGTATGACAGGCCGTGATGTCCGAGGCTGTTGACCACTTCGCCACAGTGGCAGCGATGAGGAGATCAACAAGGAGCGTCAAGACGCAGGGAGGCAGCGATCGTCGAACAAGGTGCCTACGTTCAACGACTACCTATTGTTATAAAATATTATTGAAATCCATGTAACGTCAATACAAAAAATTCCACACATCTGTATTCGTCCTCACCTACATTAAAAACACGCGAAACATATTTACACGCATTAAAAGTTTAATTAATATTTTATGTACCGTTTCCCGAATATGGACGTAGTTTAGTTTACAAATCGTAAAAACTTCTGAATGGCGCTTTGGGAAGCTTTAAAGTACTTTATATCAAAAGACATTATTTAAGCAATAAAGCTGCTTCCCGACTGTTATATCAGTTGATATAGTTTGGTTATACATGCGCTGGCGCCGTGGCCAGTCCATTAATGAACTTGGGCAATAAAACTTATCAAGGTGTTTGTGTGCAGGGTCCTTTGCAGTTTAAAATGCAAGTAAAGTAGGTAGGTACATAATTATGTTGGTGCTGTGGGACGTTCCATGTGGTCAGCGGTCATTATCTTGAGCAGATATCTCGTTTTTCTACTTCTTCTCTTGTACTTAAAGGTATATCCTATGTATCTTTTAAATAAATAAAACAACAATCCTCCTGTTCATTGTTAACTGGTCAGCACATTTCTTACCTCGCCAAAACCCTGGATTGCGTTTCAAAGAACAATGGCAATCGCTTAGCTGGACCGGTTCTTTCTACATGTCTTAGCCCATTGCAGCCATCATCTACTCATAAATCATCCTCATTATGGGACTTTTAGATACGAATGACCTAAATAAAAATTCCGTATAACATTTTAGGGCAGAACTACATTTTCGAGTACACGTCGCTTCCAAATCAAGAGCTGCATCGTTCCGTAGTTCGTTCCATTCCACTTTTGATTACTCTTTCAATAAAGCACGGTCATTTAGCTAATGAGCGCGCTCTAAAGTAAATAACTTGAACAAAGTCTACGTCAGTGAGAACCAGGCAACAGTTGCAACCTTTGATACTCGCTACCAGTTGGCGACTTGTTAAGAAAATAAAAATATCACCTGCCAAACTCACAGTAAAAGAAATTCTTTAGATGACTGTAGGACGGTATAATTTTTTTTTTTTCCTTTTTATCAAAATTGTGTTTATGATTTAGATAGTAACTCACGAGTTTGTTTCGTTTGAGAAGTTGCTACAGTTTCTTTATTACAATAAGAACGTTGTCGCTTTGAACACAGAAGAGTAATGAGTAGAAGGTGTGACTGTCTTCTTTATTAATTTTGTTACTGCTGATGAAAGTTAAATTAATGTTTCTTCCAGGCCATCTTGTAACTGCAGCTGTCGATTTCCAACAGCTAGTCCAGAAAGTTGAAATAGCTTTTGTCAAAAAGACGTGAAAATTACAAGTTTGCTTAAAAATCAATAATAATAAAGAATCAAGAAGTTTGACTTAGCTTAGGTACGTCAAAGCTTTTGTTAGTTTATTATTTTGCTTATTACCATTTTTTATTTCGTTGTATAATTTTCATAAGTTTAGCGTAAAACACATTTCACAAAATTCATCGTAAGCTAAAAATTAAATAACAGAAACGAATCAGATAGGTAGACCCTTTGCGAGTCTCAGATAAATTATGCGGGATTAATTTAGTCGCCTCACTTGGTGTATGTAGATACTGATAAAGCTAAACATTGAGGACAGCGTTTATAATTTGCAAGACCTGAAAACCATTTGGTATTCCGCTCACGTCCGCCCCTTGAGATAAGTTTCAGCCACAATTACCTGACCGTTCAACCGTCAGGAAATATATTGGCACCTTCTGCAAGCTCGCTCGCGATCGCGCCACACCGCGCCAATATCTACGATCTGATTTTGATTGCCACAAAAAATACACGAGAAAAACACGAGCACCGCCCTCAACCGAAGCCAATTTATTAATAGGCAAATTTGAAATCGCGATAGAGAAGCTACGACATTCAAAAAATTCCGTGTCTCTCAGTTTCACCCTTCGTTTGATAAATAAAATAAATCTCGAAACAAAACATTTGCATGATTAATGGCTATTTATTTTTTCTTCAAAACCGAAAGTTCTCGAACAAAGAACTTCGTGATTATTGTTGAAGTACACAATGAAATCAAACGACAACTTTTAAAAGGTCCCTAATGGACAAAAGGCTATCGATCAAATTACAAAGAAAGTTTTTCTCAGTACACAAAACAATCGATGCTTCAAATATTTCACTGGTCATATTTTTTCAGAAAAATTGTGTCATCTCTTTTGTGGAGCCTCAATGGATTGATGCCCGGCCACTTTATCATCGCAAAATGCTAATATGTAGACATTTTAGTGGCTATAAATTGCCGTCAGGGGAAATGCGTATGTAAATTCGTAAAATTTGAAAGTATTTTAAGATATAAAGAAAATCAAAGGGCGGCTTAGTACCGCGGTGGAATGTTAGTAGAGTCAAAAAGGGCTGTATCGGGCGGCCGCAATATTCGGAGCCCCTCGATTTCGGGATGGAATACTTGGGGCGGCATTCATTCGATCGCAATCTCTATGCTAACAGCTTGCGATTCTGATCTTCGTTTAGCGGAATGACCGCAGTCACCCCGGTTCCTGTGACGCTTACGAGTATTCCTTACACGTTCACTCCACAGAAGTTTTTTATGGACACGAGGAACGCTCGCCCCTAAGATTTTCTTTTCTGGATGACATAAAACTATTCAGGGTTGAAAATATATAAAACTGAACACTTGTGCTTTCGTTAAATAGTAAAAGTAAAAAAGTTATTGTTCAATTTCTTTTGATCTGGCGACATTGGAAATTATAAAGGATTGTATTGTAAATAAATTGAAGGTTGCAAAAAATTAGAAAATTCAAGACGTTTATTTGGTACGCTACTGATCATTTGGAATAAGAATGACTTGAATGACGGTTGAGCGGGTGCCTCGCTAGTGGCTAACTCAATAGCAGCGACAAAGCGCGCGCGTACGGAACACAAGCGCACCTACCTCGACCCCTCGACCCCTCGCCCATGCAGATTGTGGCGGATGTTCGTGCAGCGAGCTCGGCTACCGTACAAGATTCAAGTAAATCTCTTACTCAAAACAAGTTTGTGGAAACGCTACGTGCTACCTCGCTCCAAAAAACTCTTTGTTGGACCGAGAAAACATGTGAGTACACGATTTTCTTTAGTCTTAAAGAAAACATTTGTTTTGTTATTTTTTTTCTTTAACTAAGTACATTTACTCTACCATAACTGGCAATCAATAATATTTTTTGACAAAACTTATTAAAAGAACAAATTACATATTATTAAACAAACATTTTAGGATGGAGATAGGGTACATAGTACATGATGTTTAGAACACAAATAATAAACAAAAAAGCCGTAACAATACGAATTGGCTCGGAACGTGCACCGGAAAACTTATATCCGCTGATATCTAATATTTTACTTATACAGAAATAATTCGAGAAACAAAAAGAATGAGGGGTCAAAAGCAGATGGTCCGCTTTTATAAAAATGTTGGAGGGTTGTGAAATATGACACAGTGTTATTTCTTCGCACACCCGGTCAAGAGTTATTGCATTCCATTATTATACGTTTTCTCTATCTAAAGGAAGCCATTTTCACTAAAGAAGAACTATGCCGTCTAATTTTTATTTCACTAATCATTTTTATTGCTTTGAAAATTTTCATTCTCAACACACGTATTACTCGACGTGGACCTTGTACAGATTACTGCGATATGTCATATCTTTTGTGGCTTTGAGCGGAGCCAGGAAAGTATCTAATTATCTGCTAGTAATGTTATAATTTATATGTTCATATAAAAATGGGTGCTTTGTAACGGCCGAGTTATCGGGCGCTCCTTTTAACATGCCGAGCTGCGTAAGAGATCGACAATAGACTCAGTGGCTTGGAAGAGGACACCTTATCTTTACTACATTGTGTCCCATGTCACATGAAACGCGAGTGGCGGCCTCAGGCCATGAACGGATTTCACATTCATAATGAAGATTAAGCAGAATATATTTTGCTCTCGTTTTGTATGGCGCCGTCTGTAATTATATGGCAGATAACTGGCGCCGATACTAAATGTAAATAAGCTCTAAAATAACGTTTGTTCAAAGAGCCCGATGGAAACACATTTACGTGAAGCTTTCGCTCCATTTTCGAGCTAACCGTGGTTCGGTGGTCGTTAAGCTGTCAAATTAGACCAACTCGTCCTCACTGTCATTCGAAAAAGAAAAAAGTGCAATTTTCTTTTATCGCGTGACCTGAAAGTTTTGATATTATTGGTGACGTTGGCGGTTTTAGGCAGGTTCCTCTAATGATATCTTTAACGTTGCGTAACTATATTTTAATGGAGCTTTTAGTTATGGCTTATTACATAATTAGAAGTAAACGGGAACAGTATGAAATTATTGCTTCGATAATTTATAATTTACTGGACACTATCAGCTCCGGCGCCGCCGGAAATTAATTGGACAGCACTGATAATAATTGAATTTTCTCGTTCAAAGGAAACACTTTTAGGAAAGAAAATACACAGTTATAAATAAGTACTGCCAAATAAATGTTCAATACAATTTCTGATAACAGAATTCTTCGGTATTTTGGTTAGAAGGTTGCAATGTAGATGACATATTGTTTTATTGAAATAAGTGAGAGACGGTGGTAAAAATCCTTTGTTTTAAATTCCTCGTATTTCCGTTTCCCTACAGGTACAGCCTGAAATTGAATTCTAAGCCGGATTGAATAGTTGTATTTCATAAAAGAGTTTAAAATGGAACACCTACAATATTTCAGCCTTCAAATCTCAATAAATCGTCTAGGCGTGGTAACGAGCTCGCTGCGGCGTAGTCTCTGCGGATACGTATTTTATTGGATTCACTGAAACGTTTTTCAGGTCCAAAGGATTATTTACGAGCGTCTGCGCTGCCTGCAGAAATGCAGATGGACACAAAACGCGTGTAACTTATGTATATACGGACTCTGCTTCTTATTCTCGGGCGAATGTAAATCTTGATATTTGTAGCTACAGGCTAGTGTGTTCCTGTTGTTTCTTGTAAAATGTTTAGGGACTTGAAGTCATAATATTGCTGCTAGATATTTGTATAGTGAGTTATTATTTGAATAATGTTCTACAGGTATTCGGAACGAATAAAGCATACATATTTTGCAGGAATTCATAAAATTGTATTTAACTAGCAAATATTTTAGTAAATCTGTAAGTTCATACCATATAACAATTACCTACTATTTTCTACCGACGAAAATGCGTAGCGTGTTAAAATTGCGATTTTTTGCGATTTAGAAGAAAGAAAGAAAAAAAAGACTTTATTTGCGCCAAGCATGACGCATACCAAAAATAAATTTAATAAATTTCGGTGTTGAACCCATAGAGTAAAAAAAAGGGTCAAAAACTAAAACCCAACTACAGAAAATTCACGTTCTAAAAAGTAGTAATGAAACAAGGAAACATTCTCATCCAAAGAAGTTTTTCTTTCGAACAAAAAAATAATTTTGCAAATCCCCGAACATTCATTAAAAAAAAGATATTACCATCCCAATTGATAACCTCCTCCTTTTTTGAAGTCGATTAAAAATAATACACGAGAGTGGGCAGAAACTATCATCCACCTGGTAATACACTCACGCCAGTTATGAGTACAAAAACGAACAATAATAAAAATAATAATAAAGAACTTATAATTCAATCCCCACTATATCCAAGCACACGCTACCTCTAATTGGCAGCACACTACCACGGCGCAGTATTGTCCCGTGATATAAGAGTACAGGACCTGGAGCAGGTGGTCAGCGTGATTAATTGCCCCACTGAGGAGCTAGGGATGCCCCAACCTATTTATTTATACCGACGTAAGTGCACCTCGATCGGAAACTTGCCAGCGACGAATCTGTAGGGGATACCCAGATACCCGGATTCCCGGGTACTCGCTATGAGATTTTTCTCTTTGCATCCCTATGTTTTTCTTGTAAACTTATTTGCTAACGTGATTCAATCTACGTAACTACGGCGAAAGGTAATGAGGTTTTCCTGTGGCTCTTTTATAGGTTCCTACTTGGTTTTGTGTTTAGCTTTTCCTGATTTTTGGATGTCTTCTTGCTTAGTTACTTTTGGATAGAGTTCAGATAATATTAATTGAAGTTCAAATAGGTTCTTCTAAGCAGCAGATGTTGTTTTCTTTCTTATAAGCACTTATAATAAAGAATACTTTAAGATGGCCGCAGGCACGGTTTCTTGATTAGGTTTTCCGATCAGGAATTCAGATTCGGAATTCCGTGAGACGTTTGATTTTCCGTTTTTCTGATCCAAACATAAAGCTTGTTTTCGAAAGGATCATTAGATATTTTTTCCACTCGGAAAATAAACGAATGTGTGCGATAAGCATTCAGGATTTTGAATCTGAATTTCTGATCAGGAAACCAAATCGGAAAATCGTGCGTATGCGGCCAGCCTTATAGTTTGTGTTTTAAAAGGGGAATTAAAAATGATCGAAAAAAAAATATTGAGACTCATGATCAGATACTGTTTCAATAAATTGAGCGGCATGAATTTGAGTAAGCGAAAAATTAACTAAACCAACGACGAGTATTGATTAATAATAAAATCTAGAACGAGCTAAGAAAAAGTGGGTTGTGATTAATCCATTTTATTAATTCTAGCCGTGCGACTAAATAACTAAGTGAGCGACTAGAAATACAGAGAGTACAACTTCAATATTAAGATACAGACGATTTTTCCAATTGAGGTTTTAACATTTTGGTGTTTTATTTCGTGCAAGAGCGAGCGATGCGAGCTCGGGACTTGGGGCACCCCGACTCGGACAGGTTAGGTTAGAAGGGGATGGCGGGGTCAAGTGAGCGAGCGAACAGATCCCCCCATCCCCTTCGTGGTTTTTTTTATTTAAACCACTGAGAAATATCATTTGCCAAATATTGAAAAAAATGCAGGATGTAACGTTGACACTCAAACAAATATTAAGTCGCTCAAATATTATGAAGCTTCTCATTTTGTATTTTAAGTAACTCAAATTAATGTTTGTAAGTTGCTGTTCTGTTGATTTTTCGTCACTCGCAGTCAGTCGCTCAGTTAGTAATACTATAACGTAAATTAATTATTTTTGTCACTTACAACTTTAATTTACAGTCACTCGTTAAAATCACACTTCGACAAATAAATAGTTCGCTCAAAATACTAATCAAAATTATTATTGTATATAATGATTTCGATAAACGTTGCGGTCTTTCAAGTATTATCTAGAAATTACCATATCTATCCAATGGACAGGTATTTCCCAGTTTGTAGTACTATCAATTTTCATGAAAAAAATCTTTTCAATCCCAACCTGTTACATATCTGTTCTTCCTCTCCGTACCGTATTGCTCCTCCGTTCCGTTCTCATAGCTTTTCAATTCTTTTGCGGTCTGTGAGCGTGACTCCGCAAATTTTCCGGCTTCTAAATCGACCGCTTTAAAATTGTATGCTCTTTCTAACATACCACCTACCTACATACTGCATGCCATAAGATACAAAGACATAGTTACATTAGTCTTGCTGAAACTCGTGTTGTCTTCAGTAAAAAGACAATTAAGTTCATTTCGTTTCCTCGTTTCCTTATCCAGTTTTTGCTTCTTAATGAACGTGAAAACATTTTCTTAGAAATAGAATAGACTTTAACTCATGCCCACGTTTGTTGTTAGTGCAATGATCCCTCCAAATAAAGCCGGGGATATAAATATTTATAGAGGCTTATTAAAATACACTTGTAAATAAACTTCTAGGCCCATCAGGGAATTTCCCCTGCAATTATAGATGTCAGTACACACACAAATCACGTTCACGAAACATTCTAACACGCGATAGACAAAACATAAATTAGTTCGTAGTTATACTGGTACTACTTAAGCCATCATTAATAATGTCAAACTGTCATTATTGGTCGCTTAATAAACACGAAATTATATCAACTCCATTAACTAAAAACAAAAAATAGCCTGCTCAGTTCTTTGACCTATGAAATAGAGATCCGTGGAAAACAATAATTTCAGACTTTCAAACAATTTATTTATATGCACTTACAATGCTGCGAAATAAAATATCAACCTGTTTGTAACACTGCAGGGTATTAGCCTCTTCTTTAACACAGAAAGGAATCTGATACAAAAAGGTAACAACGCAAAGAAAAATGTTTTTAATTAGCAAGACCGTAAAAAAAAGATTTCAATACACTTTGCTTTATGGCTTGAAATCTACACTAAGTACTAACAATAAATGTCAAAGTATGTTTAAGTTGTTTAAACCTTTTGAATTATAGGTTTAAATTTTTTTTAAGGGTTTGGAGCTTCTTTTTTAAGTTTTTTTGTGGTAATCAAACCTAAGATGGAAAACTATATTACCAAAGGCAGCTCATCTGGTCCTAAGTTGCCCAGTGGTCGCTGGATGCAAAATATAGGGTAAAGTATTTCGGAATCACAGGTACGCTCAGTGAGATCGTAAGTAACACTAGAGCGTTGCAGGCCTTCCAGTGGCCACACAAATAAATATCATTCAACCTGAAACACAGAATTGCACAGCCCATTTACTAAAGATTTCATTGCTAATACAACTAAAAGAAAACACAGGAAAACTTATACCCTGTTATTTCAATATGATTCGTAAACACACCACAAAGCGATCAGTCTCCGGGGGCGATAAAGATGAGGGTTTTCATTGCCCTGGAGCTTTACTAACAGCTTGTTTTGTTAATAAACACATACAACTTTAATCAATCTATTTGGAATTTAATTTTGTGTACAGTAGGTACACTTCTGGTTGAACATAATTATTGGTTTTCATGTTTCCGCTAATTCCGGTTCGAGAAAAGGTTTATTACAATAGGAGTTGCTTGAAAACATTATTAGCGCAGAAATACAAATGACTGGGTTCAATATTTTTTCTTTTTTTGCCAATACTGTTCGAATGCTGGACCTAGCTCAAGCCCTTCAGGTAACTCTTTTCCCGCGCCTCCTCAAACAAACTGATATTTTGTATTCTGGATCAAGGTGGTTTTTAGGGTTCCGTACACAAAGGGCAAAAACGAGACCCTGTTACTAAGACTCCGCTGTCCGTCTGTCTATCTGTCACCAGGCTGTATCTCATGAATTGTGATAGCTAGACAGTTGAAATTTTCACTAAAAACAGAACAAAATAAATGTTTAAGTGGCCTTCCCGTACCACAAACGTGATTTTTTTGCCATTTTTATAGAAAATGGTACGGAACCCTTCGTGCGCGATTCCGACTCGCACTTGCCTAGTTTTTTATTATTCTTTACGCGTGTATGTTTCTTTCTTTAGTATTGAAGGAATCCTCTCCTTCAGACTGACAAAGAATAGGCAACTAGGGAATGATTTCTGATGCTTGTTGCAGTATGTTTAATGGTGGATCCAGCCCGGCGGCACTGCCGGTGTCTTGAACACAAGCAAAGCCGCCGACAAAGCCGATAGTGCCGCCGGGAGAAGCCGGCAAGTGCGGCTCTCATCGAAAGCGGGGGAACAGTGGCCGAGGTCGCCGGCAAAATGGCCGCCAGCTTTGTTGCGATTGCCGCACGTAAAACCAGCAGCCGGGCCGCCAGCCAGGCCACCGGCACATGCCGCCGGGCTATGTGGATCCACCGTAAGAATTCAAATAAAAAAAAACTTGTTAAAAAGTAGGCAGAAACAATAAACTTCCACACATAATCCCGCCACTGACATCACATTTCATCACGAAGCCACGAACTCAAGGATATTAGTATAGTGACGTCACTAATCTGGCATAATGTTTTTGCTTTTGCCTCTCAGGTGTAGCGGGCAGACACAGGTGGTATCCATGATTAATCTGAGCGGGCCCCGCGCCCCGTATTTATAGCCGTGGTGGCGTAGCGGAAGCGGCCACTGGGGCCCCGGGCGCGTCTGCCGAACCACAGGGGGCCCCGATTTTCCTGCTGCGAATCTAAAATATCCGGCGACTTAGTACGAATACAGATACTATTGTAATGTAATGGTTTATTTGTTTCTGTAAGTGAGGTATGGTTACTCTGAATGAGTTGGAAAGTGATATGGAAGGGTTTTGTTGGGAACTGTCACGAACATTAATAAAAATAATAACAGTTTATTTTATCTCTAAATGAGTGAGGCTGTGATTTTGTGATCTAACCATAAGTTTATGTGTAAGCAAAGCAAAAATGAATATTTAAGAAATCAATTGTTTCAGACATAGATGCCACCAAAAGTTAATCTCGACATTCGTAAACTTAAATAGGTATACATTAAACTCTAACATCGATTTTAATTAACTAGAACAAATAAATCCCGGCTCACCACTGAGATTTCAATGAACTAAAGACCCAGGAACCCGTATATTTAAATCACTTGCAGGTACCAGCAACGTGAGTTGTTTAACTCCTACACCATTTTATTTTAGTGGATTAAGTTGTGGCAATTAGTTCGTGGCTGGATATTTGGACAGTTCCAGCCTTATTTATAGTCGGCGCTAAAGCCCAGACGGCCGTCACTAAGCTCCTTACTAAGGCACTACCCAATACATAATAATTTGTGTTTTAATTTACATAAACATTATTTTGTCAACCCTTCAAGTTTGATTGCTGTTGGATGGTCTTAAATATTTAACGGGTCGGCTTATTAATTTTGAAAGCTTTAAAGATTATTGTTTTATTTTTTTAAACATGAAATTTGTCACTATAGTATTATTAATAGCCAAAGTTTTGTGAAAATAATACTTTCTACCGTTTTACATTTAAACCCGCCTTTTATTGATCGTAGAGAAAAACTCAGCAAGAAGAACACAAAAGGCTTTTAGAACCTGAAAAACAATGGAACAGGGGAGGATTTAAATCAGTTCTAACTTTTCATTCGTAAACAAAGTTTATATGCACAGATGCCAGAATCCAATAATGGTGCCCCAACTGAGGAGTACCTACGAAGGGGACGAATTGCCCCAAAGTATTGGAAGTAGACACTAAAGTCACGAAATATAAAATTCATCGATATTGCTGCTTCTGAACATTGCGACTGAGGGTTGGTTCTCCCATGCATAAACATTTTTTATTCATTTAATGTAGCAAGAAAGGCCTATATGCACCGGTTTAAAAGGTCCGTTACCAGGGTTACGCGAGTTCGGTGGGTACTCTCATTCCGCGTACATTTATACTCTATTAGGTCCTTGGCAACGGTATAGACATAAAGGGGCTCTTAACATGTAATAAATGTTTCCTTTACTCCAATAAAGTGGGGCGCATGCAGCGTGCGCCGCAGCCGTACTGCCCGTGCTCTCATTGCCTTCATTTAAAACAATCTCCAATGCGAAATTTTAATATTACGTTTTATCAAGAAATGTGTCTTCCGTTACTTGAAATAAATTGTTACATATACGATAACACGTTCGTATCTGAACATTAAAACCATAAAGTTACAGCAGACTCCGAAAATAAAAGTTTTATTTTTAACATTGTTATGCTTTCAAGTCAAAACGAATCCCATTCATTCAAATTTTCGCTGTTACATTTTATGAAATTGTTTGCCTTTCTTTCTTCAACAATCAAGGAGGTGCTTGTCATTTCAGGATTATAATAAGATTCTGTATTACGCTACAAAACGAGTTGCCAAATTAATTGTCAAACAAAAGAGATTAGCTTTCTGTTTGCGTTGAGGTACAAAATTTAAATAATCACTGGCGCTGGTACTGAATACTGATGGCAGTATTCAAATTGTGTGGAATTGTCAAAACAAGAAAATTGCTCGTGGAGTGAGCCCGACACACTAGGTGTAGCCCGTCCGTATAGCTCCCGCGGTGTCGATTAAGGCAATGCTAATGTCATTTGTTTGCTAACTTCGCAGACTCGACGTCGCGGTCGAGTTCATGCATTCGTGTAAATATTAGAAACCAAATGGAACAAATAAACCGTCTTATCTGTCGACTTCCATTCGCATTGCAATTGTTATTTTGCTTTTACTACCAGCTCATGAAATTTGGAGCGCGTGAATCTGATGCAGTGATTCTGGAGACTAATCAAAATTCTGGGCTAAATTCTTTGCTAAATGAATTGATTTTACTCTGAGATCATGCAAAAATTCCAGTGTTGGGAAGATACAAAATTGAGGCATCCATTCAGTTGGAAGACGTCCAACAATACGCACTAACATACACGGATGTCATAGACTTCTATAACGAACGACTACTTCTACTTCTAAGTTTCCTGCTTTAAAAGCAATCTTGAGTCTTTGTTTTTAAACCAAAAATATTCTACCTTTGAAACACATGGAATTCCCCGTTATCAAAAATTATCCTTCCATGTTCATACCCCTCGTGACCTCAAGGAACCTCATCGCTGTTGAGGGCGAAAAGGTCAAAATAATGGACGTAATATCGTCCAGGGAGATATCGTCGCAATTAGTACGCTGTGGGCCGATTAGTGATCGCAGTGTGACCTCATAAAGACATGTGTTCAACTGCCCCTGACCCTTTTATAATAATGTTATGGTCGCCTTTTAACCTTGACGAAAATATATACCTATAATTTTATGAAAGAGCTAACACTTCGCAGGCGACTTCGTCCGCGCGGATTTACTAGGTACTCCACGAACTTCAATGCCTCCTCCTACCCCGGTTAATGTGTAATTGAAAAAAAAACACGTTTTATTCATTACCTAGCTATTTTTGAAACTGCAGGATTAGCGAAAATATTGGGCCCTCCACCCCGTTCGGGGTTGTTTTGAAAAAATCACGTTCAATCCCGTTTCAGTTATTCTACTTTTAGATCGTTTAAACTTAATTCTAAGTAAATTGAAACAAGCAGTAGGTAATATATCCTTCTCATCATCCATTTACTTCCCTTCAGGGGCCGATTTTAGAAAATCCAAAAACACGTATTTCTTATTTTTTGACAATATCGCTAATGACTTTCAACTGTTTCGAACCAAGCGTTAAGATTTTTCCATACAAACTTGTACACCCCCTAAGCCCGACTGAGAAGTACTTTTTAAAAACTATTAATGACAACCTTTTTAACTAACTTAGACCAGTATTTCGTATAAGCTGTAACACCCCCCTGAATTGTCTTTTGAGGGTAGTTCTGAAAAACCAATAATGACCACCTTTATAATTTACTTATGTCAGTGTCAAGTATAGGTATTGGCCCAAGGAATACGATTTTATATACCAACTTCCATCCCCTATTTCACCCCTTTACGGGAAAAATATCCTGAAATCCTTTCACAACTGACTCAGTGATGAAATTTAACACGAAGGCAGGCTATGATGGCAAATGCTTTATACGTTCCAGGGCCACGGTGACTCTTTCGAACAATGCTGCACCTCTGGCAACTAAAATCTGTTAATACAGATTTTAGCAAATAAAGTAAGCCTTTAAAGCACGCTTATCACGCGTAAGCTTTTAATACACGAGCGAACCATGGGCAAAGGCTAGTTATTTAATACTGTGATTCGGCTAGACTCCATTTATTAACGCATTAGAAAAATAACGGTGAAATTACAACAGTAGATAACTGACGTAATTTGGAAAATTACAGAATAAATACCTACGCAATAAACTGTTATTGTGTAATATAGTTGAAATAACTGCATTTCGAGTTATTTGATTATGAAAATGGTAACTGATTACATGAATTTGTTTTTATTGTAAACCTAGCTTCTCCCGCGGCTTCGGTCCCGTGACCTATCTCACAAGAGTTATTCAAAATTCCCTGCTTTCGGTTTCAAAAGTAAGCCATGGCACTCGGTGATACTATCGATACGGTTTGGGTTTCTATCGGTAAATTATTCTTCATTATTGAAAATAATACGGACTTTTTACATACAACAAACATACAGTTCTCCGCTAACTATTACTATATCTAAACACATAAATAAAAAACAAAACCCTTATCAAAATAAAACTAAAATTAATCTAAAATATGGCGTCGGAAAATTCCGCCGTATCGCTAGCATCATTGCCACGATTTATGGCTATGCTTGTCCTGTGTCCAAGGTAAATCCAGCCTTTGGGTCACGTGAAGTGTCAACTAAGCGTCTTGACTGACCTTTAAACAAGTTATGAGCACTCGGACCCCACGACCCGAGAGTTTCAACTACAATTGGTTGAAAAATATAACTTCCAACGAGGTTATTATATTTTCGCCGCTTGAGATTCTCCGCAGCCGCAGTGGCAGCGCCAGCACAGCACGAAGAGCTAGGAAGATGGGATGGCGCAAGAATGTCGACGCAAGTAGCGGCCAACACTAATGGCCTGCCCATCTTCCATGGAAATAACGGCATGCCGTCGGGTCTCTAGCCATCGTCACGTGTCAGCCCACTGGGATCTAATTAACTGATCAGTTCTTCTAGAGATTACCTTTTTATAAACATAGAAACAAATAACTTTAACTTTTAGTAGAATTAATTTAGATAATGACAATAAGTTGAGCTCATTATCGAAATTACGAAAGGGTTACCGATAACTGTTATTGGTCTATTGATTAATAAAATACGGAGTTGGATGATTTGCTTTTATTATTTGAATATTGAACCAAGTACCTACGAAAATCATGAGTAGTACTTTGCCCCTAAAACTCATATTTCCTCGAGAGAACTGCTGAGTATGCTAACACACAATTTATGCATGGTCACAGTGATTGTTGAAACCACTAAAAGCTGCCATCACAAAGTCGATATTAACTTTAACAAAAGTCATTGAAAACTCCTGCAGCATTGATTTTAAACGAACTTTTTTCATGTCACGTTGTTCTTTGGGTATCTACGTATAAATAAATATTATTTTTTATTTCGTTACATTACGGAGGCGGTGGGATCACCGCAGCTGACGGCGCAAAACGCCGCGAGTTACCTAAGTCACTTCATTCAAACTTTTGCCAATTTTAGACGAAACTTTTGTTTAGACACAAAAGTTGGCATTAGGACCTTTTTGTTTGCAAAGATTTCATGTAATTGGGAGTAGTGGTGGATTTTATTGATATTGTTTATCGAGCAGGGTTCTGACTGGAATATTTAAAGTTGAAGATAGGTAGGTAGGTCTTTTTCTTCAGTCGATCCCTCATTACTGAGGATCGTGGTCACTGGACCCCTTAATCGCGCGGTCAATCTGTCTCCATCGATTCCGGTCCAAACCATTGCCATCACCACCTGCTGGAATTTGCTTGAGGACGTAGCTTCTTTCACTTGGTCAGACCATCGTGTTGGCGACCGGCCTCGTAGGTAAGTACCTAAGTACTAATAAAAATACCTACATAAAGACTTACATCACATTTATTTTGGAAGACTTTTTAGAAATCAGCCATAGATTCTTAAATTGAATTTTAAAACTAAATCATTTGATGTAAAGGGCTTTTGTGACAGTTTTGTGTAGGGTCTTATACATAGGTACGTATTTGTTCAAAAGCTTTTACGAAAAGTGGTCCAACCGGGAATATTCATTGCAAAATTAAGGAAGGAAAAAATCCGGAGCCTTATTTTAAAGGGCGACTTAAGATTAGTCTGGCACTTAGACATTAATATCAGAAAGAAGCTCCGCGCAGGCGGGTTAAATAAATGAAGTGACTAATAATTAATTGGACTTTCGCCCTATTTTCCGTTCGGTGACAATTAATTTCCGGCACCGACGAGAAAAGAAACCCTTATCACAACCGTTTCGCACTCTCCGTTTAAAGCGAACTGACAATTAAAAGGTCTCGCCACAAAAAAGCAGAGTTTTCGACTCCGACGCTGATTAACTTTAAATAAATACTGCATGTATGTATACTATGGGTCATTGTTGAAAGTTCTATGTAAATGGCAGTGTTAAGTAGGGCGCAAAAAGTTGATTTAGGTCCAACCAAGGTGTTTCTTTGTCGTGCTAATGTTTTAATGTGGCCTGCCGCATTGATACCTATTTTGTTAGTAGGATAAGATGGTAGTAGCGGTCAAAAACCACTTACATTAAAAACAAGGTTTTATGTAGCGGCCATATTGAATTTAGTGTAATGTTATTAACTTTATTGTTTATTGTTTTTCAAGCCATATTGTACTGTCACCAGAACTGAAGGTGTGTGCAAAATTTCAACTCAATCGGATACCAACAAATGCAAGTTTAATAAAAGTTTGTGTAGGAATTTAAGCTCTTCTTAGTAAGCTTTACAGCTGCATCGTACAACAACTACCTCATAATTAGAATACAAGTATAATGCTTTCGTAATGAGATCTTTTCAACTGGCATAACAAACATTTCGTCGAACTTCTGTTCGAAAAAACGACAATATTTTTGGCTAATGTATTGCAATCATGTACGTTTAGAAGACAACAATGAACCTAAAACAGCGAGATTTTGAGCGAGACAATTTATCATAGTGTGGCGAAAGCTGAGGGCGACGACGCGACAGGCAGGCCCGTTCGTTCACAATCTGGTAAAAACATAAGTCGGACGAAATAACAACTTCATAGTGGGAGTCATTTGTGCTTAAACAAAGCGTCAACTGCAGAGTTGCTGCTAGCAATAACCGAGATCATTTTTCATGTGGTTCATTCGGGCGGTCGAGGAAAGCGATATAATAAATCATCGTTGCCAGCATCACGACGTTATTATTTAGTCCGGTCGGTTTTATCCCTGCATGTATAAAATCTTACAACCTAGTCGGAATGAAACTCGCAAATTACAACAATACCATACCGAGATTGAAAGGAATAAATTATTACAAAACAAGTTTCTTCAGGAAACCTTGCAGAATGTTGCGCAGTTTTATAAACTAATGAATTTTGCTTTCTTAGTTCTAATAAAGTTGGTTCACTAACGAGAAGTTTTTCCTTAGAAATAAAGCATGTTTTTTTTTCAACCTAGTTCCAGTTACAACACTTTCTAAGTCATCTTATATTTTGAGTCGCGAATTCGAAATTCACTGTGGAGTTGCATCACGGCGCTGTTTATAAAACGCAACACTTCCACATTACTCCCGAGTGCGGCTCGGGGGAGTCTTCAAAATAAACTCGACGAAGTTTCCTAACTCCCACAAGTTGGTGCATTTTTTCACAAGTTCCGCGGAGCACAAAAGCTTGTTATAAAGGAACTTATTCCATTTAGGTGTAATATCGGTTTCGGTGGGTGTACTTAGTGTAACCACGTCTAAGGCACGTGACGACATGACTCGCGTCGTTGGGAGGCAACCTCAATCTTCCCCGTGTTATTTTATTTCACCATTTCAGTCAGAGTCGACCCCATTTGTCTTTGTTCTCGGTTTCCTATATTTTTGCACGCAAACTCCATTATCTAATTTAGCTTTGGCTGAATGCCAGGTCGACATTGTTACTTTCTTCCCAGAAAAACAGTTTTTATTCCTTTACATTAAACACCTAAGCACATTTATTTCAATTACTGTTTCGAATAAGAAAAACTGATCTTATAAAGAGTAATATTTTTAGTTTCAGTAGGATGATGAGGGTAGGGAGAAATTCTTGTAAATTTGTGCGCTTTTCTTTGGGGAAGTTTATTTAAGGTACTAGGTTATAATATTGTTTGTTCTGCCTACGTAAATGAATAAATCGTCGTTAAGCACGTACTTCCGTGGGTGCAAAATTGTAACGTAGGTGTTATGGGTTTAAATGCCACCAGATTCCGACCCATGACACAAGCCTGACGTTATACGTCAGAAACTTTTAAGAGTACTACATAAACCACAAAGAATAAACTGTTTCTGGTTAACATTGAACCATTACCACTCAACAATACTTAAGATAATTAATATTTCGACGGCAACAAGCTCTTACAACAATTATCCGATATCAGCTGGCTGCAAACAACACCGGGATTCGTCGTAAATTATAATGGTACAAAGTAGGCACTTTTGTTTTGAACGTATTACGGTCACGTGCCGGTAACGTTGTGTTACTGCCACAATTAACAAATTTGCGCCTGCATACTACAATTATTATGTTGTCGTGTTTATACGACTTGAGGGTGGCCGACCGCTGCGCTTTGTACTGTGTTGTTTTTTTTTTTAATAAGGGGTCGGGATTTGCCGGCTACGGATTGCCTTAATTTGTCTAACTTGACAAGCTTCATTAACTCTCATCATCATTAACAACAGCTTTTACAGGTGGGTATGTTTGTATGTTTGTTTGTTTATCGTTTATGGGGGTTGTTGCGTTCGTATCGCTTTGAATTGTGCCAATGTTGTGCGGTTAAAAGTTGTATTGAAGCAATTAATCCGTATTGCCTTGGAACTTTTAGAATATATTTTGGACTTACGTATCTAAGTACTGCTAACAGGCATGTTGTTTTAATAACTCTGTATCTTAGTAACATGTGATACATTAAAATAATTTAATTAAAGATTTTGTTGTCAGTAAGCTTTTGTAACAGAAAACCAAATAATGTGAATTTACTGTCAGAACATAAATTCAACCAAATTGAGAATCTCCTCCACTTTTTTACGTCGGTCAAAAATAATTCTTTAACATAAAATGGATCAAGTCCCTACCTGCTAAGAATTGAAAACTTCCCCGTAATATGCATTTTACTAAGTAATTCCCCGTCTTTCTTTTGTGACCCGGGGCATTCTCATCCATTAGTATCCATTACCAATATGAAATTGGCCGACTGTAAAGTGATATGTCGCAAACAGGTGTCCTATATGTTCCCCACGTGATATATAGGTACGTATGTAGGTGCTTAGTTAGGGCCCGAGCTGACGATCGACCAAATTGCGTGGTTGCGATAATTACCCAACTATAATTTATTAGAAGGCAAAGTGGTGGTTTATTAATGCTGGTCAAGTGCACAGGACTTATTGAAGTTAGTATGATGTATATATGTTCTTATACTCTTATTTCAACAATTTATTAATTTATGTCTTCTACTAGTTGACAAAAAAACAACACCTGTGATAAAAACAAACAGTCGAAAAAAATCAAACCAAAATTACCTAAATCGGTCAAGAAGATTTTGAATTTTAGCGAGACTAATGAACAGCAATTGATCTTTATAGAAATAATACAGATTACATCCTTCTTCTTTTGATGTGTAATGGTAGATCCACATAGTCCAGCGGCATGCGCCGGCGGCGGCGGCCTGCCCGGCCGGCTTTACGAGTTTTTTACAAGAAGCCGATGGATTCTTAATCCATCGGCTTCTTGTAAAAAACTTCTGCTTTTTTCTTTCTTCTTCTTCTTAAAAAATTGTCTTCATGGATGAATCGTATGTGCATACGTCGCACTCAAAAGGGAAATCTTGGACAGATAAAAATAAAAAAGGTGTAAAGAATGCAATTTTGAAAGGAGAATGAAAAAAGAGAATGGAAAAAAGTACGTGATCATTCAATAAAATGTGAGGAAGTATTTAGAAAATTTGAACCAATTTTTGATTCACGCATGGAAAACTTTATAATAAATATCTGCTCGAGCAGTGAAGGAAGTGATCATTGATCAACTACATCAGATGAAGAAATTTTCTGACTGAATTGAGAAGATCAATAACCGGATAAATATTTATTTTAGCTGCATACCTACACGTCGAACATAACACCCTCCTCTTATTAATAAGTCGGTTGAAGATGTATTTTATTTTATTTATATTATAAATACTGAACCTCCTTTTTTGAAGTTGGTGAAAAAGAAATAAAATAGTGTTGCAGCTATATAATAGTTCACACGGAAATCAAAGCAAAACAACAATAAAGTACTTAGTTCTGAATACAAACGCACACCACATACCACAGTGTCTCAAACGAAAGTCTATGACCAGTGCGTGTTGCCAGTGATCTATGGACTCGAAACGTGGTCGCTCACAATGGGCCTCATCAGAAGGCTTAAAGTCACCCAAAGGTCAATGGAGAGGGCAATGCTCGGAGTTTCCTTGCGAGATCGAATCAGGAATGATGATATCCGCAAGAAAACCAAGGTTACCGAAATAGCTCGAAGGATTGCCAAATTGAAGTGGCAGTGGGCAGGGCACATTGCTCGCAGAACAGATGGTCGATGGGGCCGAAAAGTATTGGATTGGCGACCGCGTACCGGAAGACGCAGCGTTGGAAGGCCTCCCACAAGGTGGACCGATGACCTGGTGAGGGTCGCGGGTAACCGATGGATGCGAGACGCACAGGACCGGTTGTTGTGGCGACACTTGGGGGAGGCCTATATGAAACTGTCATCGCGCAGAAGGAGGCTGCGGAAAGGGAGAGGGAGATGTCGAGTGCTCTCCCGGCCCGCAGCAGGCGCACCGGGCGTCGGAGGAGGGCATACGCTGCCCTCCTTCTGCCCCCCTAACTGGGTCCAGGGGCAGCGGACTTGGGGATGTCTGTTGCCCCCCATTCATCCGGACCCGAGGTGGTGGCGCGTGGTGTTCCCGTGCGCCCCTCTGACGTCGCGGGGGGAGTTAAACACCTCACTCCCCCCGCGTACGAGATGTGGCCCGCAGAGGCGGGCCGGCACCAGCCGGGGATTACGGAAGTCGCATATGTTCCCGCAATCCCCGGCGTAGGTGGAAGATGGAACACCGGGGTGGTTTTAGTCAGTAAGAGTCTGACAGACCCCTCCGCCCGCCCCAGGGCGGAGGATATCCATGAGGATTTCCCCCCGTAAAAAAAAAAAAAAAAAAAGGCCTATATACAGCAGTGGACGTCTTTCGGCTGATAATATGACAAACGATTATACACGATAAATCTAATAATTGATGGACATGGAAACTAGCATTCGTTTGTATTCAGGAATGCGATGATTGTCGAGGGACATTATGAAAATAGCTGTACTGGATACAAGACTGATCATTATAAAAGGCAACACTTAAGACCGTTTGAATTAGGTAGGCCTACTACCCACGGTATTTCATAGAAACTCACAAGTTCTCATACTTGGATAGAAATTAACCGATTTTATTGAAGTTTGGAACGCTTACGCAAGAACTTTCTCTAAAATAAGTTTAGAGTCACAGTGAGAACAATTTAAGTTTTTTTATACCTAAGGATAAAAATCACATTGCCACTGAAACCACAAAAGGTTTAACAAAGCTAATAGTACCTATCATAAAATTCCTAAAGCTTCACAGTTAAAATGTTTTCAGCAAAAAAGTTATAGCTACAAAATATTCTCAAAAGGATATTATAAAACGATTATAATTCAATGCGCAAAGAGGACCAATTATGATAATAAATCGCTGATAAAGTTTGCCTGAAAAGTAATAATTTAAAAGCTTAAACCTTTATATTTATTCAATGGGGTGAGACTGGCGTGACTTGCGGTTCAGTTTGCGTTAAAGTCGCTTTGATGTTTTTAATTAACGCTTACGCAAGAATAATATTGCATTTTACAACGTGTAACAGAATAAACGCAATACCTCTTAAGGTTGGTAGTCTAATTGAACTTATCACTATGAACAACTTTCACTGCGGGACGAACACTGTAATCGCGAAATAAAAATCGACTGCCCCATACATTTATGTGACAAAGTGTACTGGGGGCCTACCACAACCTCTTAAAACAATATTACTTTAATATTACTTTGCGTTCCGCTCTGTTGGATTTTCAACGCTCGGATCAGCGCCGAGAGTTGAAAATGCAACAACAGAAATTACAAAGTAATATTAAAATAATATTGTTTTAAGAGGTTGTGGTAGGCCTCCTGAACAGCTGATTTTGTTTTTTTGCGAGATCGGGTTTGGTCCCATAGTAAAAGTGGTTCATAATGATGATGTAATGACCCCGTTAGAGATATTGCGTTTATTGTTACACGTTTTATATCATATCACCGTTAGCGTTTAATATATTCATTATTTTTTTCATAGCATTATTTATTCAAATAAATGATGAGTTTTAAAAAAAAACTAAATTTAGATACCAATTAGAATAAGCTACAGTAACAATAAATGAAAACATTGCATCATTAAAATTCGTTCTCATCCCTTCAACTAGTGATGTGCCTTGTGGGACTGTCGGGATCGCCACGTTGTATGGCAATGTTTAGCCTCTTGCCAAAGTAAAAGCCAACCCTTGGCTTAATGAAATTAAGGCATGTTCTGAAGTATCATTATTAATGTTTAACAAAAATCAAAATAAATTAAATTTTAAAGGTTATTTCGCTTACTCAATCAATCATTGTTAGTCACACGAAACCAAAAAATCTGAAAGCTAAAACCCAAAAGAAAATTTATAACCCAAACAAACTATTTGAAAGATAAAACACAAACAATAACCGTACCATCAGACGTAAAATTCGTTTAACACGAGCTGAATGGCGCGTGGTTCAATGAAAACTTGCTCTAATCCGGAGGGTAGTCTTAATAAGCCGAGTTTTAATTCCAATCTCCATTCGGAGCGGGCCCACGTAGTCACTGCACATTCAGACGCCGCCAAGATCTGACGTCCCCCGATAGTGATTAAAGTAATGCTAATGTCTGTTGCTCTTGACTTTTAATTTTGATTCAGCCAGTTTAAAGTTTTCTTTCCCTACTTTTTAAGGCTGAATTAGTTTACATTAATTCTTTTAATTTGAGCTGGATTTTTTCTTCTTGGTAAGGTTGATTGTTGTGTATGATATTTAATTCCAATTTCAGGATAGTTATGCGCACCACACACGTAATGAGTATTTAATTTGTGCAGATACGCGTGATTGATTAAATTTTCATTGCGAAGTACACCTAGAGCGATTGTTTCCGCGCTGTATATATAACGGTAGGTCGTACTACCCGTAATAATTAATAAGAACAAGCTGTACTCAATAATTACAGACACAGCGCCGTGATGCAAGTTTGACCTAATTTAATTCGCTATCAAAGGGATACGTATAGTTCGGAGTAGCTCAAAGTAAGATGTTTTAATTAAGTCTTAGACCTCGCGATAAATAACTGGCCTGCTGGAGGTTGCCGGGACGGCACTAATTGCTAGTATATTTAATCCGGTAAAATAGTACGGACCCTGATTTCCATAAGCTCCAATTGTTTGTGCCCGTGTATACCTGCCTCCGATTTAGTTGCGACCGTTTCCATTTGTGTTTATCTTCTGTCGACGGACGCCGAATGAATAAATTGACATTTGTCCTGTATTTCATCATTTATTTGCGTTCAAAGGTATTTATTGACCGTACGAGTATGGTTGATAAACTATTTCAACAATCGAACAAAGGTAAATTATTTTATAGATATTTCTGAAAACTATTTAAATGGAACACAAAGCCTTTGCATATTTAGTCGGAAAATTGCCCATCAATTGTAAATCCAAAATGTAATAATAATATGCAATCATTTACCTACCAACCTTGTTTAAAATATATTGTCGAGGTGTAGACGTAGGTTGTGTAAGTAGGTACTAAATAAATCTCAAGGCATAATAGTCAAATATTACGTTGATCTGAACCGATATTTAGATTACAAACATAAGTTTTAATGTACCGAATATAGAAGCAGAACAGATAACAATAACGGTTATGTTACATCTAAAACTACAAAACACAATATAACTACACAAATATAGTGTCAATGACCGCCCACAAAAGTTTCAGATCAACCCAAGCTCTGTACAAGATGGTCGATAAAATCTCAACAAAACAGTCCAGCATCAAGTATTTAAAACAAAAGCTATAACAGTCTTAGAAGGTGCGGTACACGGGAGCTCGGTGGTCACAAGTGGCCGTAAACGGTAGCGGCCACTTGCGACTCTAGTGAGAGGCCCGCCAGCCTTTTTAACTCTTTCCCCATCCAACATTGTTACCTTCACAAACGAGCCGCCCCCGTGAGTGGCCTACACAATCCGGACTCCTTTTCATAATGAAATAGAGTACACGCTTTGTAACATTTAAGACATTTGGGATTCAATGTAATGTTTTTGGTAATGGTACCTACGAAAATGTATTATGTATTTAGATACGTGGCTTACATACATGTTGGTACACGATTTTAGGAATAGCGCCCCGTTAGTAACAAGAAGATATTATCATTATTTATTAGACATAAAAGGTACAAAATAAACATTGTTGCTTTCACATGAACAAATTTAAAAACAAATACCTAGCAATCTATACCAATCATCAACTTGTAAATCAAAAGCAAATCCTATAAAAGGATGCGGAAAATTCTAAAACATTTTTATGACGTCATACTCGGTTTAAGAGGTCCCTTGGTACAATTCTTTATTCATTCTCTTCATATCGGACCCGGAAAAAAATATAAAAGTACTGGACACCTTCGCGTTTGAGTTATTTTTAACCAACATTCAAGTGCTGCCAGCTTTCATATTTTAGGTTATATTTCTCAACGTTCCTCGTATAAAACGAAGTTGGCCAAGTTTATTTTTGTTCAGTGCATTTCTTGTTTACTATCCATCATATTGTTGAGACGTTGGCGTCTTATTTGTCCCGTTCAATTTTAGTTCTCCCGTTCGATATAAAACGATCCAAAATATATTTTTCTTATACAATCGTAACAAGACCTATTGATTGGTTGCTTTCATGCGATTGGACCAAAGTTTACGGAGCGAGCCTTAAGCAAATTTCATCGTTGTATTTATAGGATTTGTACTCTCTAAAAAAAAATAATAAAGGTTTGTTAGTCAACTGGGAATAAATCGTTAATATAAAATGTAGCATCTGGTTGTCCACCCCGAAAATTGTAATGTAAGAGTTTACTGACGGCAATGGCTCCTCAGGCGATCGTAAGCGAGAAACTTGCAATCTGTCACCTTGCACTGCTGCACGCTGCGATTGTAGGTGGGAGGACACAGCTGCTATTTATACTTTTATCGAATCATTTGAGCTGGGGCTTTGATAGACTTGATAACAGTCTGTTTGATAACTTCAATATTTTTTCAGGTTTCGCTTTGACTCTCACTCAAAAGTAATCACAATTATAATGAACAGTCTACGGACAACAATATATTGTTATTTTGATTCAAAATGTTTAATCAAATGAAATTGTTTTTCATCGGCGACATTAATGCGTCAGCAGCGCGAGGTAGGTATGTCGCATTCATTTTGTTCGAGCTACCGCAAATTATTTGTGTTAAATCTCAATTTAATTAGCGTGCGTGTTTAATTACTTGTAACACAGTTTATTTCCGTAATTATGTTGGAAATTTTCGATGAAAAGACGTGTTTCAAATAAATTCTGTAATTATGAAAATTTATACAAATTAGTTTCATAACAAAGGAATGTAATTAATTCCAGAGTTTTTTTTATTAAATTTGATCTTTTTGATCTGATGAACTGCATAAACAGAAATTGATCGCTTCCTATTGTACCTAAGTATTTTACAGCTAATTTTTGTTTTACAGAATATCAGTTCCGAAATATAGAATCTATTATCCTCACAGCTTAATTTATTAGCACATCCATTAACTAAGTTAGTCCACCCTATCACATAGTGTATAAATAAACCTCAGCACACGCTCCAACTTAGCTCCCAGATGTCCTCCAGCGCCAGTTAATGATTCACTAGTGGGCCAACTGCGAGGAGGCGCGGAACTAACCGCTCAAAACATTTAGTTAAACAATATCCGACAGACAATTTAATCTAAATCGCAAGTGTTCCCGGCCTGGGTGGAGCGGCTACATGGACCAGTAATGGAAGGCTGTAAATCTTTCAGTGGACAGCGCGACGCGGCGCGGCGCTAGCAACAAAACATTTTTTCCATTCACCCCACTGGGAACACGGATTCGATTTTGTACATTCAATACAATGTCGCTGACTGTATCCCATTTTAACTGTACCTAACGACTGATACCGCCTAGCTGCGAATCCACCTACAGCAAAAAATGCTGTGCATGCCTCACATTTTCAACGAATCGTAGTCACTGGTCAAATATCGAAACAATCATAGTTATTTGTGTGGTCGCTGTAACAATATTATTGAACGTATCATTCGTTGATTGCACATCGTTAATCGGAATAAAACATTTAAACGTTGGAATGTTTAAAACGTATTGCAATGAACAAAGCAAACGTTGTGATCACAAAGCTAAAAATCACGATACTATAGTCAATCGAATCAATCATGAGTGCATTTTTGACGTAAGTGAAGTCTTCGACAGTGTGATTTCTGAAACTCACGATTCCTAAAATGTTCGTTTTGCACGTTTACAGATGAAAACTTTAATAAAAAGCGACGATAAACGCAATGCAAACTGAAATAAAGGGTGTTGGAGAAATAACCATCTCAGACTAACGAGAAAAGTCTTTTATATTAAATTCGTCATAACATTTCATTAAAGGAGCGCAATTTGAAAGGTAACGAATGTGACTGAAGAGTTGTATTCATTGTATCTATATTTTTATTCGTCAAGCACGAACGCGACACTGAGCCAAATAACCTGACGCCGTTGGCTGAAATAAGGCGCTTTCTAATTTACATTCTGTATACAAATTGCGCAAATGTGAGCATGAAAATAAAATTCTCGTCGTTTGTGTTTTCTTGCGGGGTGGTCTTTTCTCGCATTATGTAAATTTTATTACAAATTCTGTCAAATTAGTTTATACACGCACATTTTTATAAAGCTATTGTATGGATTGTGTTTTCTCTTGACAATGTGTCAAAATTAAATGCTTCATCTTCAAGTTAAACGTTTTATTTTTAGACGGGTAACGTTATGGGCTTTTTATAAGGTGCGTGGGTAGAAAGAAAACAAATACAGTAAACTTCAGGGAATATTATTTATTATCCGATTGTGTTGCTCTCTTTTTTTGTAAAAGCTTGAATAGAAGATCACTTTCGTCAAAGAAACGAACGTGGGCTTCCAAAATTATGTTTAACACGTTTCTGTTGTGGTCTTACAATACTACAAGATTATATCGCTTTTGAGGAAGTTAGACAACACATATACCTACCAAAAATAGCAAGCTTTTAATAAATATTTTATTTCTGGCGACCACGAACTTCAACCAGCCCATGATCAGATGGATAGTGGGCATGATAGAGATCGTGTTGGGACGTTACATTGGCTGCAAAAGATCTTGGGCGGATCGATCAAAATCGATCAAGCTTTTGCAGATCATTCTAGGTCATCCTTGACGGCACACGACACCGTCAATCATTATTATTGGTATTTATTGTATTCATTAAAATCATCATTTTCATGAACTATTATTTTTTTTTTTTTTTCAATAACTTATTTATCATAGAATACTATTTGGTATATATTATTGTGTTGTTAATTTTAGTCATATTTATGTATTGTATGCTATATTTTAAGTTTATTGTTTCAATTATTCTACCTTTAACTCTTACACACGGTGTCTACATCTCTTTTATTGGACTCTCCTTTCACATGTATGCTGGAAGAGATTTCTTTAGAAATAAGCATTACCTTTGTACCTATTTGTCTGTTTCCTTCTTCTTATTTACTTTTTTTTTGTTTAATGTGTGTACTTAAATTGTTAAATAAATAAATAAATAAATAAACACCTAAGTCTTCCGACTCCTTCAGTACTGTCTCTCTCCTTTTATCTTTTAAATCGCTTTTAGCGATAAAACCGTCCATTATAACACATAATAAAGAGTGCGTACACTATCTTTTTTATTTTTATTGAGAAATAGGCTTGCTCTTGACCTCGATCACGCCTGATGGAAGCGAGGCATGAGGTCTATGATGGAGCGAGCGTGCCCAGAAGATACCATAAGGCACTGGTACTCTCACCCACACGTGAACAAAATACGGCAGGCTGCTTGCACTGCGGTGGGAACCAAGCGGGCGTTAGCCCTACCACCACAAGGAAAGCATCTCATAAGGTGTTAGGTGAGACTGTTCAGGATGCGCCGAGCACTCGGTTCATTGGAGTACCTGATGAAACAAATTGCACTAAACGAGGAGGCTTCTAATCTGCAGATTTTTCCACAACATTATTGTGCCAGTATGATGGCAATAAGCTTGCCGACTAATAAGTGCTTGAACATTAGTGGCGAAATGTGGGTGTACTAGAATACTAGTGGTGGTTTATGCTTCAACCTCTTCTGCATGAAAAGAGATCTTTGCTCGGCAGTAGGTACCTGGTATTATTATTATATTTTTTATTAACCTATTCTGTCCCACTGCTGGGCAAAAGCCTCCCCCAACTCCCTCCAGATCTTTTTGTCCCGAGTCACCTCAGACCAACCCTCGAATTATTATTATATTATTTATAATAATTCCGTGCGCTTCTTAACTCAAGTAGCGTGTGGGGGAAAAACAGCTAGGCAAAAGTGGGGGTAGGCTTGCCACGGCGCACGAATGCACCTGGAGAAATAGACGAAAGCGTGAAGGAGGAAGTAGCCAACGAGACCGAACTAGGCGAAGGTACCTAGTGTGATAATCAAGTCTCCTTCATGTTTTAAGCTAGGCCACTAGATAATGAGGTTTGGAGGGAGAAAGGTAAGGCATTTATCCAGCAGTGAGACACAGGCTAGGTTAGTAAAAAATATTAAACGTACTAATTATTATCTGTAGTGCCTCCAACAAATAAACATATCGCATGAGATGACAAAAATATATTAGTGACGTCATTATATTCAAGTTGGCGAATGATTGTGGTTTTGCGGTTCTCGTCGCGGCGCGAACAAGCGACAAAGTACCACTGTTTAACTTTCCACGACAAACTTTACTCTTCACTATTCTCTCGATTTCGTACTATATCGAATGTAGTGCAGATAACTTCCCGGAGAAACTCTCGAGTTAACTTTTTATATTGTGAGGAGGGAAACTAGATCAAGTGATATGCTTTCTTATATCACCAAAATTGTTGGAGAGATTTTTCGTCTTATTTTCTGAAGTTTATTTGCATTCTGTTTAAGTTTACGGCTGTTATCGATTCAGTTTCTACGGCGCGGCGCAGTGGGAACTCGTAGAAAATTATGTGCTACGCGGGAGCTACGGCGTAGCAGTCGCTGCTACATCAGCTATGCGGTCGTAGCAAATCACTGGTCGGTCTCATACTTCGTTGTTCTCGGTTTTTGCGGCGTTATGCAGTGATTTAGATTAATGTTTGTACGTGAGACACATCAAATAGGTACACATGCTGATAAGAAATAAGAATCTAATGAAAATTTCAAAGAAACAATTTTTATTTAAATATAACTCACATTGAAATGGCATTGCGGAAACATCATTCCATCTATGTGTAATATGTACGTACAAAACTGGAGCAGAATCTCTGTTATTGAACAATGGGGTTATTTTGACGTCAACGCTCTGTTTGTGCCAAACGCTGCGTGTATTATACTCGAGATTCGACTAATAAGAGCAGCCACTGAATAAATTCTTGATCACGAGCAACCATTATCATTTAGCGGTTAATAAATGTTGAGGGTCGAAAGTCTAAGGTGGCCCCGTCGACGAGAGGGGATCAAAAATCGTAGTAATAATCGTAAAAAGTTTCAGAGTAACGCACGCGTCGTGAATTTGGAAGGTAGTCAAACGATCTTGTCATTACTGGAACGAGGTCGATGCCCTCGGATAGTGTACGTGCCATCTCCAGAATCTGTGTGCAGTGGTGATTATACCCTTACTGCCCATCCCGTATGTGTTGAAAAGAATTCAAAGTAAGGTATACACAGCACAAAGTAGCAATCTGTTATTCAATCACGTCTTAATGGAGCTACGCAGGACGGCAGCGTAACTTCGCTTAGAAATCTTAGAGGAGAAAATTTAAACTAGGTATTTTTTCTCGATTAAGTAGAAAGAATATTAGAAAATGTTCGTTTTTTTATTGATTTTAGCAAAGATCATTGCAATGTTATTGTAACCCAATTGTAACGGTAATTTTGAATTAAATACAACTTAAGATAGCCGACATTGGCACTTTTTAGCCTTTGGGCTTATCATCACTGAAGTCAGTTCCTATTTGAACCTATGGATTTACTTTACTTTGGTTGGGAAGCTGACTTGAGATGACTGCTTGAACAAAAAGAACGGATCCTTAACAATTTGGTAGGTATAAGGAGTAGGCATGATGACGTAGTAGCCCATTTACATTGCTGCACAACAATTTGGATCGAGTCAAAGTTATTTTTATTGTGAAAAAAAACATAGTGTTATTCAGTCAGTATAGCTCCGACTGTGTCTCATTCTGGAACAATGATGGTGGTTACACATCACAGTAAGGCCTTAGGACCAAATACAGACAAACAGCAAGTGAGCACGGTAACTAAAACATGAGCTTCAGTCTTGGTTCACTGATTTCCATCATCACAACGCACAAACAGACGGCCTTGTTATTGCACAATACACAGTACAACACACCGCTGTTTATAGTCTTGGCCAAATTCCTTTGTAAACTTTACGCACTGTGTATTTAGCCCGTTCTACAAACTAGACCGCACTGAGATATAACAGGACCATAGACCACGGAGCCGTCTCGCTAGAGTGGTCACTGCCAGAGACAGTTTTCAAAACTGTCCATACAAACCGAGCTAGTCAGTGAGTGTCCCCGTTTAGGGGTCGCCCACGGCGTCTTTATGCAGGGATTCTATAGCGACACAAAAGCAAAAAGATTGAGATACAGCAACCCACATAGCCACGCTTCTACAACGCTGCTATCTCGGTAAAACATGGATAAAGACGCGATGCAGCATCGATACAGCCGTGCGCTGCATTGACCACATATGTATACCTGTTGACGCTGCACGCTGTTGTAAGCATCAATATCGTCGCGCGTTTGTATAATATTGGGACAAATGGCCCAAGGTATATATATGCAGCGGCGCGTTCACGAAACGCGCTACTGAATCGATGTAAATATTCGTCATGTCATAGAAATTGTCTGCCCGTAACAATAAGGGTTTTGTGAAATGATGGACACCAGGGCGGGAAGTCTCGACATAGTTACCGATCTACCGAACGAATTCGGTCGATAAGTCCTAAGGCCACCCGTACATAGTCAATCGTATGATCAAAATCAAAGATCTGATCCGTGGATCGCGATCAAAATTGATTGTGTACGGGCAATCGCAACCGGTAACTATGTCGAGACTTCCCACCCAGAGAGCCAATTCTACTCATTTTCAAGCAACGTTCACATTTGCATCTCAGTCGCAATCTGTCAAATTGTATGAAAATTAAGGCTTTTTTGACAGTTTGACACTGACATGCGAAAGCGAACGTTACTTGAAAATTAGTAGGATTGGCTCTCTGGTGACGACACTAAGATGTCAGGTCCAGGCATCTGTCAACACGCATATGTTTTCCGACACGAGTTTTTTGACGTCAATGTCATGTTTACACATAAGAGACGTTTTCAAAGTAAAGGCAAGTGGCGCCAAATTGTGGCCAGAATTTTTCTAAAATTCTCATTCTGACTAGGCCTAGGGTAGTCGATATTTTTGCTCAGTGCAATTGGGCAACAACAGATGTAATGAGATGGGCCCCCTAGTATTTGCCGGCGCGGCATTCCGTACTCTATGATCAGCCCTAACAACCCTTTTTTTTTTTTTTTTTTTTTTATAGGATGGGAAATCATCAAATGACCCCTCCCGCTCTGGGTGGAGCGGCAGGGAGTGTCAGACTTTTACTGACTAAAACCCACCCTTAGTCCTCCTAGTGCCTTTCTTCCCAGGGCCGCGGTAACTCTTTCGAACAATTCCGCAACCCTGGCAGGCTCTGGCCCTGGCGGGCCCCGTCTCCGTTGCTGACTGCTCGTTGCTGACGGCGCGTTTGGAGTGAACGCGCCGTCGACTCTGGCCTGACCTGATCGGACAGCGAGCTACCCATTGCTCGCTGTCCGCAGGCGTCAGTCACTGCGCCTTGCCCAGGAGCGTCAGTTCCTGAGAGGCGCAGCGACCGACGTTCGTCTGGAGGAGGCGAAATGAGGCCATTACTGGCACTCCATTTCGGCCCCCTCCCGAGCAGTGGCAGCGGCGGCGACGGTGGCGGCGGCTGCGGCGGAAGCGACGGCGGCGGCGGCGGCGGTGGAGGAGGGTTTTCTCCTCGACCCGGCCCTGGCGGGTGGACCGCAGGCTTTGCCCCCAGCCCAGTGATCGGCCGGCTTGCCAGCTGCCGCACATGCGAAGCAGTGCGGCGCGGCGTCGCACGAGCCGGCCCTGTGACCGGGCTGACCACAGCGGAAGCAGTGGTCACTGCGGTCCACCTCCGAGGTGCAGCGTACTCCCACGTGGTTGCCAACTTGGCAACGGAAGCACCTCAGAGGTCTGGGCTCCAGCAGTTTTACCTGCGCGGAGACCCAGCCCACCAAAAGCCTTCGGCCCTCCGAGACTTTCTTGGCCGCCGACACGGGGCAGCTCACCACTACGGTTCGCATGCCCGTGTTGTCAGGACGGATGGTGCCCGCCTTCACCTCCTCTGCAGAGCACCCCCCCGTCCTGACGACGGCGGCCAACACCTCCTCCTCCGTGACGGAGTCGTCCAGGCCCAAGATGCGCATATCTATGCACTTCGTGGGCCTGGACACTCGGACGTCATCCGCGCCCAAGGACGCCCTAAGCCTTTCGGCTAGAGCGTCCGCGGCCGGACCGCTGCCTGCTCCAGGGATCTCGAGCATCCTGGCCCCGGTCATGGTGACCCTGAGCCGGAGACCCCCGACGATGCCAAGCTCACCGAGGTTGATGGCCTCCTTGGCCTTGGTGAGCGTATTGGCATACGTCACGCCCCTCTTCACCGCGTCCGGCTGCAGCGTTAAGACTACAGCCGCGGTCTTCGGGGCGCGGAGCGCAGCCGCGACGCCTCGCGCTCGCTGCCGCCGCCTTCTTTCCCGCCTCTTTGCCGCCCTGGCTGCCTTTCCCGCCTTCTTCTTCTCCCCGGCAACTTGCCATTCGGCTTGAGCCGGGGGAGGAGCTGAAGGCGAGGAAGCCGGGGGGAGCTGCTGCTCAGACGGCGCAGGAGCCTTCGCCGTCCGCGCAGCAACCCCACCCTTCCTCTTCCTTCCCGGGGCCGGGTCCGGTTTTCCCGACACCGGCCTCGCGGGTGCCGGCCCGGACCCTTTGTCCTGGCCGGACGACCCCGGTGTGGCAGCCACGGCGGCCGCGTACGACGCCGCCTTTTTTTGGGCTGGAGCCTTCCCACTCGCCGCTAACGGGGGGCGCAAGACGATGCCCTCCAGGACGGAAAACCGCGCCTGGAAGGCAGCCATCTCCTGCCGCACCAGGTCCAGCACCTGGCCCTCCTGCGGCACGGGGTGGCTGTTCTCCCTGCGCCCCCCTTTAGGCGCCCCCTGTGGGCCGGCTCCCTGTAGCCTGGCCAGGTCTGCTCGGAGCCCCGTATTCTCCCTCTGGAGGCGCTCCGTGGCGGCAGCCAAGCGGGCGACCTCCGCCCGCAGGTTGGACATCTCGTCCACCGGAGGCCCACCTCGATTAGCCTCCGCTGCCGCCAGGATGGAGGTCAGCGCTTCTCTTATGGCCCTGTTTTTAGAGGAGAGTTTCCTCTTCAGGGCCACATCGCGAAGCGCGGCCTCCACCGCCTCCGCAAACCCGGCCCTCCGAAGCTCCTGTCCGGAGTCATCCGGCTCACCGCCGGAGGACTCCGAACCAGGAGCCCTGCTACCGCCCTCTCCGGGGGGTCGTCCAGCATCGGCGAGCTCCCCGGCTCGCCGGCCAGTCTCCTTGGGGGCAGGAGCTCTGCTCTTGCCTCCCTCTCGGCCCTTACCCCGCCTACTGGTGGGGATCTTGCGAGCCGAGGCAACCTCGTCGCTGCAGGACGACCCTTGGTCTTGCTCTGGTCTGGGCCGCTTGCGGAAGGACCTGGAGTCCTCCGAAGCAGCCCCCGCTCCCTCGGGTACAGAGCTCGCCGAGCTAACGGTCGCTAGGTCGTCGGAGTCCAACTCAGACTCCGACTCTACACCCGCGCGACGCTCAAGCGAGCCCTCCTCCCAATACAGCGCACCTTCGCCCGTGCTCCGCCCGACCGACACTCTGTCGGGCGAGTCAAAACTGAAACCGATCAGGTCCTCCTCGGATAGTAAAGATCGGGGGCCTCCTCGGCCCTTGTTGCCAATGGCAAGCGGTGGACAATAGACAACGTTGCCCCCCCCAGAATACGTGGGGCATGACGCAAGCGTGGCGGATTCTCGTACTGCTGTGCAGTCCGTACCGCCCTGGGGTAATACTGTTTCGTTGGTCTTGTCCATATTTTTCCTTTTTGAGGGTGCGGTCCCTATCTCCCCTTCTCTCTCAATGCTTGCTCGCTGCCCTCACAGTCACGTCTGATGATCAGACGCGTACCAGAGAGCAGCGAGCAAGCCAATGAGACGCACCCCGTCCGAGGACCCGAACACTGCTCAAGTCTCCGAACGGTGTGCCCCTCTTGTGTCTCTCTTGGTCTGGTCTCTCACTTGGGACCTTCCGGCATGAGTGGCTCTACCGGCAAAGCCCCCAAGATCATTGAGACACGCAAGCCCCACCACGACGGCAACGTGGAGACACGGTTGGTGGGGGCCCTAACAACCCTAGGCTACTATCAGATGATGTGGTCAGACTAAAACATTTTCAGCAGCATTTAGTGGTTAACATAATAACTATTAAGCCTGCTCGTTAAACAAATAAAGGTTAACTTTACTGATTTAAGATTGAATTTTAACTCTAACCTAGTAATTAAGTCAATGTCAGTCTTTGATGTTTTGAGAATTTTTTGTTCTTGGAAAATTGATGCCAATTTAATTTAAAGGGTTGAATAATTCGGTATTAGCCTACTTAGAAGTAAGTTTTCATCAAAGTACCTCTAGTCTATTGAATATTTATTGCTTTGAAGTGCTGAGTTATTTTTAAGAAACATGTTACTCTTAGTTACCTATGTATATTATAATTTGGTCAGTAAATCTGAGTCATTTCATGTTACCCAATTCAATTATAGTAAGGGTTAGCCACTTTAAAACTTCATGTAAAACAATATTGTAAATAAATCCTAAAAATAAACGATAAATAGATCATTCTTTGTACAACAGAAATGTTTTGAAGGCGGCACATTTTCTTTTAAAAGAGTCCCCTTTTTTACCTCTATCGTATTTTTTATATAAAGTAATTATTAAGATAGAATAAATATAAATAGAATAAATTATTAAAATATTCTGAATGAATTCTTAAAACAATACATTTTTTTATCAAAATTTAATGAGTTTGACATCTTATAAGTTTAATTTTGTATACATACCTACATAACGACGTTTGTCTTCATATAAAATTGTAGTAAAGACACGTAGCACATCACATACAACACCAGCCTTGTTGCATTATTCCGGCGACATTATGTATCACTACTGTACATAAAATTCAAATAAATAAATAGGTTCCTCTAATACATACAGTGCATCCGTTGTACAATTCGCTCACTACAATGCAGTAAGAAACCTAACTCCAGAATCCTTATTCCGTGATACAAGAGCGATATCATAATACAATGTCGACTCAAATCTGTCCATTGCACATCCGATAGAAGGTATCGTATTTATAATCTGTGGGAGTTGGCAGGTTCGAAACGTTATACCGCTAAACGATCGCGTCAGGATAGTTCGGTTTAGATACCGATCAATAGGCCATTGAGGCAGTGTCCGAGGCAGTGTCCGAGTGGTTAACATTGTGGACGTGGGCTGTTCTGTTAATAGACTGCTGGACTCCGTGTGAGTTTTTTTATTCGTTTATCTACTTCCATGCTATAAATCCTCTTTATACGTTTCTGAAACAGTTAGCGTATTGCCAACATTAAAACAAACACAGTGTCATAGTAACCATAATAAGTTAATAACATCCAAACGATTGTTATAATGTACTAAATTTCGTTAATTTTTCCTTCGCTTTTTTGAAATGGTATCGAAAAAGCAAAGGAATCACCAAACAGCTACATTTTCACCTTTTTCAATTTTTTTCATTCGTTTATCAACTTCCATGCCATAAATCCTCTTTATACGTTTCTGAAACAGCTTATTGCCAACATTAAAACAACCAGTGTAATAGTGACCATAATAACATCCAAACGAGTGTTATAATGTTGTAGGTACTAATTTTCATTAAGCAACTCCTTCGCTTTTTTGATAATGATGGTATCGAAAAAGCAAAGGAATCACCAAACAGCCACATTCTCACTACTCAATTTGTGGCATCTTTAAGAATTAAAAAAAAAAATTGTCATGCATGTGCGTTTCACTACCGCAGCGCATTATGCGCAAAAATCTTAGTTAAGTTTGGTGTTAAAAATGCGTTCCGGAACCCATGTTTCTTAAAAATTTAACTTTATTTCCATTCACAGAACCTTAAACTAATGGGATATCAAAAGGAACATGTAGTATATCTAAAAAAAGCATTTTGATGACAAAAAAAGGGGCCCTTTTAAAAAGAAATTGTATCACGTTTGTGTTACAGATATAGCGTGTTTTTATCTTCTTTTTTCATTTGGTAAAAACTACTTATTGATAACCGAGATTTGAATTAGTAACCTGATTTCTTCGTCGTAGTTTTTTTTATATCTCTCTCTGTAGTCAACAAAGCTATTTGTTATAGACAAAAATATTAATTTTTCCACTACACTAACAATATTTATTTCTAATGTGTGCATTATAACTTTGTAAGCTTATGACATACTTACGAGTGTGGTGTAGAGTAATTGTCTACTCAGCACACTCACCGCATACGTACAAAACGTTTTGAGAAAACTTTAGTTATGAGAACAGCGAAAGAAGAAAAACGTGTTTCCTGATATTTATATAACCTGGGGTTCTTTGAGTCAAAAGGGACTAGATTACTTCAATCGACCACATAATTGATTATTACCTTAATGTCAGACAGTGGTGAAACACGAGCCTAACAATAACTTAAAAAATGTAAACTTACACTGTCACACTTCTGGGCTTGACTGATTTCTAATCAGTATTTAAGTAAGTGAGTACGGTAAGTAATGATCGGAGTTATGGTCGACGCCAAATAAATTTGCAATAACGGTCATTGATCTTTCCTGGAATAATTTTTAGAACTGTACCAGGAAAATAAATTATGAATCGTTTTTCATCAGTAGAAAATATAAAGGATCACGATAGATGTTGATTCTAGACAGCTTTATGTCTTATTTCTGTTTTCGGAATTAAACTTGTCAATAAATGTAGGGGGGTTAATGACAGTTATTGCAAATTTATTTGGCGTCGACCATATATTTATTCTCTTTTCTACTGCCCACGTATTTCGGGCATCGTTAAAGTTGACCTTATCAACATTGTGTATAAGGGTGAAAGTGTCACATACAATGATATACGAGAATTTTATTACGTTTTCCTACTCTTGCCTCCTAATTATTGCGACGGATCTATCCCTGTGCCGAATTCAAACGAAGTGTGTCAAGATTTTTGTGACAAATCTTCGCCAGTGATTGCTGAATTAATTTGATCATTATTGCGAATCCCGTATCCAATTATGTCTTCAAAATATATTCTGACAAAGATATTTCATAAACATTTGTAACCAATTTATAAAAGCATATAAGTAGGTAACCTATATATTATACAAACATCTCGTGTCACGGTGTTTGTGGTCGCACTGCTCCGAAACGGCTCGACCAATTATGATATGATTTTTTAAAAATCTTTTTTGGTAGGTATGAGAATAGGTCGTAAAGTATATTTCATACTTGATATGCGCGTACGAAGTCACGGGCAAAAGCTAGTTATCATTGTATGAATTTCATTTTCGAATTTTATTGTAATTTGATTTTATAATGATAAATGTACATAACTAACTTAATACTAAACCAAACTGTATTATACGAGTACATATTTATTATTCAAAAATAAAATACACTAAGTCGTCGAAGTATTTCTCCGCATCATTGTCATCCGGAAACGTGCCCAGAAAACTCGCAGCATTGCCTCGTTGAATGGCAATGCTAATTGTTTAGGCAAAGAACGAGAACGATTTTCGAATAATTATCAAATTATCGACCAACATACCTACTACACGTGAATATGTAATGTAGTCTTACAAACCTAATCAAGTAACAAGAAGACTTAACAAAACATTTATGGAAATACAAAACAGCAGGTTATTTGATCGTCAAAGACCTCAAAAACAGCTGTCGGCTGTTTTAGGTAAGCGCTATGTTTCGCTAAACAAAATTGTTTTCTAACATTGACGGCCGGATGAGAATCATGTAACCGCCGAATCTCGTAACTCGAGCTTTAAATATATGAAGCCGATTTTGGAAACTAAATCTCGGCTTCCGTACGCCTTTCGAATCTGTTGAATTTCAAAATTTATTTCGTTTTAAATTATATTTTCCTGCTATTCGACGATTGAATGTTTTCTGATTCAAACAAAATGAGCGTTTGTTACATCTTGTTCCTTTCTCTTCAAGTTACAAACAACAGTGCACCGGCTATTTACTTTTATTTCCTCATCACTCAAGTCTTTGAAAGTACACTCATAAATATGCAAGTCCAAAGTTGTTGAGGCAACTCGTCGTATTTTACCACTTTTAGCTGGAATACCTATACAATAGGGGAACGCGACCCGCTGCATGGAAGGCTGCGGCGAACTTCTACCCAGTTACAATATCCGAACCTTCATAAATATTCACAGCAGTATGAAGTCTACTCAAACTACTTTTATCAAGTCCCGAGGGCGTTAGAGCAGCTTCCATTACATTGTTTCCATTTAAATGTGTTCTTTGACTAGACATCACCCCAGCTAATTGGTAACCTTATCTCGAAAGTTTTCAATAACTATGACAGAGCCCGACTAACGATTGCTCGATTGTTTTCTTAATCTTCGAGACTGTACTGATTCTGTGTTTAATTAACAGCGTCTTGCAGTGCCATGGTTCTCACTTTCAGATTTTATTGCACAAGTATTTGCCAGATGCCATTTTGTAAATTTTTATTTGTTTAAAGACTTTTTAAAAGTTTGACTAGGTATATTAAACTTATAAAATTTGTTTATTATAAAATTAATGAGTGGATATTATTTTTTAAGATAAGATTCTGTTCTTTTTTCATTTAAGAGAAATTGGAGGCAACGAAGAATGCAATTAAACTGTTGAATCGATATTTTTTTTAAAAGTAATTAAAAATGATATGGATAGAATGAGCTTTCTATCATTCTTGAGTTCACAGCATTTTTTTCGTATTGCCTGTGCAACTGGTTTCTGGAGGTCTACTTTCTAAGCCCGAAGTCCGTAGTTTCGGCCTTAGTGTCGGGGGTTTTGTACTCCGTATCACCTACGGACTTACGATTAGTCCCGAACCCGAACTAAGAATGAATGACAACACGATTCGACAGTTGTTCTTAGTTCGGGTTTGGGACTAATCGTAAGTCCGTAGGTGATACGGAGTACAAAACGCCCGACACTAAGGCCGACTACGGACTTCGGGCTTAGAGAGTAGGCCCCCTGTGCCGGTACCTACTGTAGTGTACGTAGGTTGTGATTTTGATGCCAGTGTTGCGGAATTTGTTCGAAGAGTCACCGCGGCCCTGGAACGCAAAGGGCATTTGGAGGAACACGCCGCGAATTGTCTGATACTCCCTTCCGCTCCACCCAGAGAGGAAGACGTCATTTGATGATTTCCTATCCAAAAAGGTTGTGGGTTTGATATCCATATTGAACATGTAGTTAGTACAGTAACTCGGTCTGTCTGTATGTTTGTCACCTTTTCACGTTTTATTTGGATTTGGATGAAACTTGGCCCACGGGGAGGCCATATCCTAGATTAGGACATTTGTATCCCGGGACTACGTTCCCATAGGATACTTTCCGACTTTGGAGACAAAATATTAGAATTATTTTTTACTGCAGTATTTTTTTTTCATGGCTAAAATACTCACGATACTAACATAAAAAAACACAATGTCAATACACCAAACATCGCCCAACAAAACAGGATAGCCATACAAACTTAGGGGTCATTTATTTGTCCAGTATTTCCTGATAGCCGCTCTAGCGTTACGCAACTTGTTTTTGCTAGCACAAGATCGGAAACACCACGGATAGACGTGTTAATCTCACGGTGTCGAGAACATGTGACGACATTATTTTTCCCGGCATCATATCGGGTGATTAATAACGTTATTCCTTCTGCTGTAATGACGTTCCCTCGATATCATTCTTTTCTCTCTCTAGTGAAGTATTCGGGCCTCTCTTAATGGGTTAATCGTTAGCAGTCGTTTATTATTGCTCGGTTCTATAATAATCACTTGGTTATTGTTTTAGGGATATAAACGTCAGTAATATACAGTGCTTACTATTATAGCATTAAGAACTTTAAAGATTTTAATTTACTTAAAATGCAAAAACGTTCTCACCAATTTACAAATGGCGTCGCATTTAAAATTATAGTAATTTTACGTGGATCAAGCGACACTAACTCCTCCTCCAGTGGTCTAGAAGCTTTTCAATAAGCATAAACTTTGAAAAACCCAAACATACGACGTACTTTTAAAACCGTTTAAATAAATCGTGGTATCGTGCTCCCGTGCACAAAGTCAGAGTAGCCGACATAAATAATGTGACTAAAGCACGTGTAAAATAAACTATTTTATAAAAAGAGGAACCCTGTCCAATAGCACCCGACTTATCGAAATCATATTTCAGAGACGTGAGGAGGACGATGTAGCTTTACCCTTTTCCAACGCATTGTCTATTGAGGCTCGTTTACATTGTTACGGACATCATATTCCAGTAACATTTATAAGGGAGAACCCAAAATCTACTGCCTAAAGTGAGCCAGTACTCGCCTCGTTCTGATCTCGATCGGATTGAACGAGGCATCACCCTTTTCTAAAGCATTGTCTATATCACATTGTCACGAACACGCGGCGACACGAGATATTCGTTGAGATATAACTTTATTCTTGTAATATTTCTCAGTGACTCTTGTTGTTCTAAAACACGAAGCAGAAACCAATAGCTACTTAGTTTAATATACGATTTATTTTTGTCTGCGAGTGTATTATGAAGTATTATTTATTGTTTAAATACTTCAAGACAGGTCGCGACGGTGTGATCGTAGCAGGTGGAGCTAGTTACGTCCAGGCTCCATGGAGATTATTACAATTTCATGATTTTTTAACTTTACTGAATGAACGATCACTGATTTACATACCTTCAAAATTAACATATTTAACTAAATTCCAAAATTCTCACGGTTTTCAAATGATAATTAATGATTTTTTTTTTCTTATAAAATTCTTAGATCTGCGATATAGCCACGCAACACGGAACTATGCCCCAATAGCCAAAAAAGAAATAAAAGCCAATTACGTACTCGAAATACCGCCAATCAGTGGCGAGAAGTCACAAGCCTTTTTCTAGGGATTTCACATCACACAGGTACTCCGATGTTAATCTTTTATTTTCCTTGAAATACTCGTACCACTACTAGGAACTCAATTTTATGCTTCCTAGCTCATAACGCTACTCCATCGCGGAAGAGTTGAGGCAAGCGTAAGTGGAAAAAGATTTGTCTACTGCCTCAATTATTTTCAGACCGTGTGTGACCCACAAAAAGGGTTAAGTACTTACCTTAATAGTGAATTCATGACTTGTCTACCCCTGTTTCCAGTTTTAACTACTACAAGACACCTACTATAGATAAATATGTATTTTGTTTGAAATCGTTCGTTTTAGCAAGAGTATACCCGGTATCTGGGAAAAATATCGACTGGTCAAAAATTAAACACGTCAAGTTATGCGATTATCTGTTGAAAACTCTTTTTTTTATTATTGAGTAATGAGCTTGCTTTTGACCTCGATGACGCATTAACTAATCAGAGCTAGATAACGCACATTCCTCAATTTCTCACAATAACTTTCGTTCGAGAAACTGGCCTAACTCTTGTACCTAAATTCGCTAGAAAAACCGAGCTTCATAAATTATCTACTGAACACAGCTGTAACCACGCAGAGGCAAAGCCAATATCCTAAGTGGCATCAATAGAATTATAATCGAATGTAAAGCGTCTCTAGCCAAACCACACGCATACTCTAAATCTCGCCCTCAAGTCGCTAAGACGGCGACAATCTGCCGACAAGTTTACTACCACCGTTAAGCGTAAGTAGATGTTTACAGCTGGTAGAACATTGCACTGAGACTGTGACACTGGATTCCATGAATGTCTTCTGTATAACGGGTGTTAAAATAACCATCATCTAGCTGAGATTCACATGTAGGTAATTACCGTCATTGAAATATTTATTGTTGCAACTACTGAAAGATCTTCATCATCATCATCATCATATCAGCTGAAAGACGTCCACTGCTGGACATAGGCCTTCCCCAAGTGTCGCTACAATAACTGGTCCTGTGCGTCTCGCATCAATCGGCTACCAGCGACCCTCACCACGTCATAGGTCCATCTTGTGGGAGGCTAAATTATCTTACTAACAAATATTTTAACCTAGGTCATTATTCCATAGTTTTTCAGTGTTTTCTCTTTCTTCCTTTTTACATCTTACTTGACTGACAAAAGAACCAAAAACGTTTTCAAACAATTATATTTACTTATCTTACGTCTTGGTGATGGTACTGTATACATCCTGTATGTCAGGACGTCCTTGTCGAATACTAACGAACAGCTGGGGCAGTAAAGGTAGCCAACAAGGCTCCCGACGGCGGACCTCGGCGTCCACTACGACTCTAATGAGAGCGACTCCATCGTTAAACAAATTGGATAAAGACGTTCGTGATCTCTCAAGAACAACTTGAACCACTTCACAGTGACTAGCAATTAACTAAATTAAAAGATTGTTCGTGCACTTACCGAAACGTTTGAAACGCTTCAGTTCGTTCTCTATGTGCTTTTCACCATTAATTTACTTTAAGTGTTGGATTTCCCATTTATTTTTTTGGTAAGTCGAAACGTAGTACGAGAAACCGAATTAAATTCGCTTTTCACGTAAATAAGAAGCAGAAGGCAGAAAATAATTGGATGGAGAATCCTTGTAAAAATATTATAAACTTCACTTTACATGACGGCTGACATAATTTATGATATTGTTTACACAGCAAACTGCACAGCGTAGTAAGTAGGTAACTTGTGCTATTTTAAATTGAATCGAAATTGAATAAAATAATTAACAATGAAATTGTTTGTGCTTCTTTGTGACATCGCATTTAATCTGAGTATCAGCCGATGGCAGATTGAACTCATTATGCGGATTTGTGAACTGTGACAATATCAGGGCCAATAAATTTACGGGTGTTTGTGCTGATAAAATAAACAGGTAGGTGTCGCCTCGCCCACTGACCGCCGGACGATAAATTGTTCTCATTATTATCGTCTATTGCCCAACAAATCTCGTATTCCCTTTGTTTAGCGCAAAATAACGAGTCATAACAAAAACAATTCATGGGATCATTAGGTGGTTTAATTTTATTGAACAGCCTATTTTCTTAATCTATTGATGTTTTACTTTTAAATACTATTATAAAATAAAACTACAAGGAGATTTGTTTGGTTTTACCTTGTGTTAAACTCGAGTTGATTAATAAATTGCGTCACAATTCATTGTAGGTAAATAAAATAGAACACAGGAAAGCTAAATTATACATACATTAAAGGAGCAATCAATGTGCTCCTCTCATAATACAGACAAATCTGGCCGGACAAGAAAATCCTTGTTAACATGTGAATGCGGGGAATTTAAAAGATTTCCATACGATGTTCGGCGAACAAAAACGTGTAAAGCAGAGCGCGGCATGACGCGACGATTTAACGCAGATCCTCGCAGAGTAGACGGTGCCGCCCGTCGGCTGAGCCGGCCGGCGACCCCCATCACCGGATTAACTGCCTGTAACACCATGTCAGCCGGTCAACCGGCCAAGATTTACGCATCTGTTTTCATTCTACAATGAAAAGATTTGTAGCTTCACTCCAGATTAATTTCACAAAACAAAACCAATATCATCAAGGATTATCTTCCACCAAAACATGGCATTTCGAAACGTTTGTTGCAAAATCGAAACGAAAACTACGTTAGTATTCTAACGTCAGAAAACCCCTTCGATATTGACGCGGATGTCAGATGCACGTCAGAGTGGGCTCATATTGGATTTCGCCGGGTCCATATCCACAGCCTGGCACTACGAGTGTAAGCCTTTAATCTCTGCATTGCGTCACACCGAGCGGAATGAGAGTTATCGGTTCCCCTGCTGATAAACACAAACGAATGAGCCCGGGTCCGCAATCCAGCTCAATAATACCCATCCTCCGTATAAAAATTGATTGTAACAGCCCATCGCGTGTGTAAATAAATATTTTGTGCTATCATTATGGTATCGCTATTTATCGTTGCGGTAACAGAATTCATGGGTTTAATAGTTGTCGATTAACAATGGATCAATATGACACGGAGACCGGTAATGCCTGCAAGTGATCGGGGCGTTAACGAAGTCACGAAAAACGGGAGGGGTGCCATTATAAATATCGACGTAAACGAGGGTGGTTTCCCAGCATTAACCTTGCCACCCTGACAAATAATTGTAGGTGCCTACACGGATAGGATTACTGAAAAAACAGCGAGCTCACCTAACGCCCTCCTGACTAACGATGTATAAAATTTCCATTGTCATCAATCTCTGACACAACGCTGAGGATTCACAAACTCTTCACTAATTGCAATTTGAACAAAAACTAAAAAGCGAAGTCATCGCGAGCTGCAATTTTTAACGCTACGTTTTCTACCAGTTGTAAATTCAAAAGTCACAAAATAATGGTATCAGCGAAAAAAAGTAAAACAGTTCGGAGTTAAAAAATGTTGTTTACTTCTGTTAAAAGCCCTCTTTCCGACAAACTTAGTTCCTCACAGCTCGTAATGACACGACTTTTACCGAGTAAAAGATACGATATAGATAGGTAGGTATTTAGGAACATTACTGTTTTTATTTTATGATGTTTTCATAAGTTTTCATAAAAATTTTAATTCACACCAAATGCGTATGTTACACCTAAGAAGCTTTAAGTTTGTCACACACAAATACACTTTAAGAATAAGTACGTAATAATTCATTAGGTACCTAAATTAATTATGTAAATCCTAACACAAATCATTCAAAAAGTTTATTTTTTTTAATAATAAGCAAAATGATAACAGTTACGTATATTATTCGCGATTCTTAAAGCCATTTTACAGAAATCATTAGTAATTTTCTTTGTTAATTTTTGTAACGTATGCTTTCCAGCCAGGATACTTCAAATACCATGCTAAAAAACACCGTCAAATTATTAAAACCGATTTCTTGTAATATTTATATTGAGTAAGTTTTTTCCAGTGTGCAAACTTTAAGAACCACTTCTGCCCATGTAAATAAACATCATTACCCAGGAAAGCCATAGTAAATTTGTAAAAAAAAATTGAGTCTCCCATACGAAAGGTGATCTGTTGATGACAATTTTGTATGGGAAGTTCCAATTTCTTTTAGGAATTGACTATGGGGTTCTTAGGGAAAGTTCGTCATTGACATGGGCTGAATGAAGCAATGACATTATAAGTAAAAAAGTGTAGATAGGTTATAAGCGCTCAGCAAGTGACACGTCAAAATGTAGCTAATTAGCCACATTTCCCTCGGCTTGTCTCTTTTCCGCTCCCGATGATTAAGACTTGGCGTCCTTCTTCTACGTGTCATCAAACATGGTGACATTGTGCCATTCTTATAGATAGAATGTTGTTTAAGTGACCTATCTACACCTTTTTACTTATAATACCATTGGGCTGAAGTGGTTCTTGAAACTTACCCAGTGTATGACAAAGAAAAAAATCAATTTTTTTGCAAAAGGGTTTATTATAGGAGTGAAAATGGAACTAATACGGTCGCATAGCGGGTACCGCGAGGATAGATGGCCGACTGGGCGGTCTCGCGCGTGTATCTCCATTCTCCATACATGACCATTACCGTGCAACTGACATGTGTAATGTCCCTAAGCGCCAATACCGAAAACACGTACAAAAATTTTCGTTCCTCATTTTTTTTTCTCGTAATTGCTATGAGTACTTTGTAAGTACCCATAGGAATTATACTTTTTATTTCTCTTATTTTACACTTCTCAAAGTCAAAGCATTTATTTTAATAACATTGGACAATATTAACAACCATAACAGAAATAAATAAGGTTAGATGTTAGTTACAAACGGTGTAATTTTCCGTTTTATTTTGTATTTTACATACCTACCATGGAAATTCAGTGCAGCTGAGCATACTAGTTATTCTACTAATTAATGAAAATAATTTGTAGTTTTTGAAAAGTATCAGGTAGGTATTTAAAAAAAAAGTAGTTAATTAATTCGTAAATACCATTATGCTGATAAATAACGCGCATTGTAGGTAATACACGGAAAAAATTACATAAACTCATTTAATTGCAAAAAACATTTTACAGTGAACCACATATTACAAAATTCAGGTGGAAGTTCTAAACAACTACGACAGTTCTCAGAACAATGCTTCATTAAAAATTGATCACAGTTATCCATTTTGGCCTTAACTGTAATTAATAGATATTATTGAAATAAATTTTCGAACAAAATTGTAGTGTCAAGGAGATTTGAACTACTTCTCCTTAATTATTCATCAACCTTCACCTGTTTCTAGAACATTACAAAAGTTTTGCCTTGAAATCGATCTGACTAAAATCAAAAGAGAAAAGTTTTTCAGTGGTAGGTACTTACGCGAAGACACTTTAGAATATGCCTAAGTACCTAGTTTTATTAAAAGTTCTTCAGAGCTAAGTAAATGTAGGTACCTACCTCATCAATAGTTAGTTAATTAATTACTCTTCGTGTTCATTTCATGATGCTTTCTAGCTTTGTAATATTTATTAAAGTGGAATAACCCTTTGCGGCAGAATTGAGTAAAAGTTTACAAACAGACAATACAAAAAATATCACATAACACAAGAGCCGACATAAGCGACTCTAATGACGAATAATTATTCTTTTCTATGCTTAAATTTTCTTCACACCTGATCCTACAAACAAGGTCGCATCATGTAACACGAAGTCACGTAAATTAGGTAGGATGTATACTAATCCCGAGATAAAACGCTTAAGCTTCTGCCATACCGTCTCGTGTGTAAGTAGCTTTATTTGCTGTAAACATTTGCGTTCTCGTTTGCTTTTAAATAATAAAGGAATTCTTGGGCCTTGATATTTATGCCGACTAAAAGCCTAGGACAAAAACTGGAGTGGTAACAAGGCCTGTAATAACGGAATACAAAGAGTATGAGTCTGGCTAAAATATGGATTTAATGCGAAGATTAATTTTTCAATTGTGAACCTCCACAACCCAGTACTCGATAATGTGGTAGTAGGGTACCCCTAAGCAACACTGGTATCAGATCATCTGGCTTCTGAATTGTTCGTAACGATTGTCAAAGATAGGCAAATCAAATCAAATCAAATCGTTTATTGCAATCCATAATGTACAAATACAGGTGGCAAATATAAAATGGAAACAATTATGGACCCTATCGGGCACAGCAAATTTTTAAATAAGTAGAGAGAGGAAGAGCGCTTTCATTAATTAAATAAAATAAAAAACTTATTTACTTACTATATTTGTATTATTTTGTATCATATTAAGTTTTTTTTTTTTTAAATACAACATTCATTCATTCATATTAATTATTTATTTAATTATATTAGTTATTTAATATTATCTAGGTATGTATTAATAATTATTTATTTGTGAATTCACTTAAAGATTTTTCATTATTATTAGTATAGTATAACTTTATAATATTAAATGTAATTGTAATGTAATTACGTACTCAATATAATTATTTACTTACTAAGTAATTGTTATTAGTACTTATGTATTAATGGATTTATCCGTTAGATATTCGTCTACTGTGTAATAACATTTTTTAATTAAGAATTGTTTTAATTTATTTAAAAATATATTGGTTTTATTTTGTAGTTTTATGTCTACTGGTAATTTATTATAATATATATTTTTATTGACATTGAATATGGACTAGAAGAATGTAATTTAAGGCGGGAGGGAGGCAAATTGATTCTGTTTTCATGGCGCAACGAATAGGCTTCTAATGTTAGCCGGGACCAAGGGCTTAACGCGTTTTCCGAGGCACGCAGCAATCTCGGTATGTTACGGGTGGTCCATACCCATCCACAGACCCACCTCGGCAAGCGCTGCTTAACCTCAAAGATAGAATCGTGCGGCTGTTTTTATCTAGTCACGAGCACTAGGTGGAATCAAGAAACAAAAATAAGAATCACCGAACGAGACATCTAAAAATGTCCCGTGCATTCGAACAGTGTCTGCTCGACTTTTCATATACATCTCTTGAACTGACATTTATATGCCTTGGGCATCTGCAGCACTAACCCGAAGTGACGACTTATCACGTCTAATGTACTACTCCTGACAGGAAGAGTAATGGAACGAAATTGATGAACCGTAATACATATCAATAGAGATATTGGCAATAAATAAGCAGATAAAATATGGCCGTTTAAGGTCGAAAGCAATTTGTAAGCTCGCCTATCTTGAGTATCGGGAAGATCGCTCGGAATTACCTACAACAGGTTTTTGCGTCATGATTTGTGGAGCCCGGGGGCCATGTTTGATCCGACACGTGCTCCCCATTGTCTACAGAAAACAACTTGTATTTAGGCAAAATTATTCCATGAGGAAACGTGAGCGTAAACATTTGGCGCTGTAGGATTGTTTCCTCACAACTCTGTATATTTTTAAATTTAATTTCGAAATTTTTTGTTCATTTGTTAATGCCAAACTTGTTGGTCTTCACGTGAACAAAAGTTTTTAAAGAAATGTTTCCCCTCTGTAATTAAAGCGAACAACAAAAAGGGTCATGTAACGAAATTAAGTCATTGTGCATAAGCGAGGAAGTTTAATTTTTTTTGCTATTGTTTAGTTGGGGTTAGAAAAGGCCAATCGCTTTCCTTCTAAGAATGTGGGTTGAAAATTCTTGGTAGGTGCCTGCCAGGGTTGCGGATTCTGTTCGAAAGAGTTACCGCGGCCCTGGAAAGCAACGGGCACTAGATCCTCCTAGGGCCCTTTGCTTTCCAGGGCCGCGGCACGGATAGGTTTTAGTCAGTAAGAGTAAAAGCCATCCGTGCTTCCGCTCCGCCCAGAGCGGGAGGAGTCATTTGATGATTTCCCATCCATAAAAAAAATGTTCTGAGTGGGTTACATCTACATTAATATTATAAAGAGGAACGATTTGTTTGTTTGTTTGAAATGAATAGGCTCCGAAACTACAGGACCGATTCTAAAAATGCTTTCACCGGTAGAATTCTTCATTATGCCTGATGAACATAGGCTATAGAATATTTTAAAAAAAGTTAAGGATCCGTATGAAAACTTCGATAACGTAACCTAAGGTGTGAAAAAAATATAAAAGTACTTATATCGCGTACGCTGCGGAAACTATTGATAGTAGAGCAAAGTGATGTAGGTACTACAGTTTTATGGAGATCATAAATGCCTACAAAAAAATCCATATGTCTAACTATTATGGTTAAGTCACTATTACCGCTTTTTGTTCAAATTATTCAAGCAAATTCCGGGTGAAATGGAAAAATGGTGATTTTGGTAATATGATATTAATCCTCATCCATTTTAATGGTTTGATAATTAAGGTTAGTTATGTCCAAGTAAATTACACTTTAAAATATTCAAATCGGACTTTCCTTTCAAAAGTTACGACGATTATAAACATGCTCTAAGTAAGAAAAATTTCGCGGCTTGAGCGAACTGGGGAGAATCTTATCATATGCTTGGTGCGATGAAGTTGAAACATGGCATTTAAATGATTTCGATATAAAAAGTAGAATAACAAATGTTTGGATTTTTCGAAAATAAACTACATACATATTAAGGGGTGAAGGAGGGGTGATAAAATTTGATGGGAGGACATTATTGCTTGCTTCAGTTTACATCGGAATGCTATGAACAAACTAAAAGTGGGATAATTGAAACAGATGTACCTAGCAATTTTTGCATAATCAACCCCAGACGGGGTGAACGGGGTGAACAGTTGCGCTGATCCTGGGCTCGAGACGAGTAAGATTCTGTCAACGGTAGCATGGCGAAGGCGATTGTCAATACGTCAAAAATGTATGGGATTGACAGATGCTATCGAAATGTCACGTGATCAAATTCCTTCATTTTGGCATTTTGACAGTCGCATTCGCTAATTGAATGGCACATTGTCTAGGGCCACTTGAGACCACACAATAAGCAGAAATGGCTAGGTAATTAATTTTCCAAAACTAACCTTTAAATGGGGCTTGAGGGTAAGTTGAAGTTTGTGGAGTAAGTATACCTACTTAATCCGCGCGGATGGAGTCGCAGGCGAAGTGCTAGTGAGCGAAGTGCTACTGATACGTACCGACGTTGTTATATACAACGTCGGTACGTATCATACAACAAAGCTTATAGCTGAGTTGCTGGTAATCAAACACTCGTACGACTGTCTTTTGTTCAACACACCCAAGGCTCTACATCGCTTTCAAACATGGAAGTAAAAATAAGAACATACGTTATCGCTTTCGCAATAAAGTTGTTTTCAAGAAAGTTTTGTAATAAATGTTTAATTTCATTTAGGTAACAACGTTACGAGACATTCGTAATGTGCGGAGACGTCGACACGGCGAACTTTTGTTTCAAATTACTTAAAGTACAAACCTATACGTACCTACTTAACACGTTCCTGCTAGAAGTTTTTTTATTCATTTGATTTCCATCATCAAAAATGTCACGTTTCTCTTTTATCTACAGGGTGTTCCTGAAGTGCGTGGTCATATTTAAGGGTGGTGTGTTCTGTAAACACTAACCACTAACTGCATCAGACAGCTTGAATAGTGTTTTTTGAAGTTAAAACTTCTTTAGCGGTGTTTTGCACTTTTTGGGATGGGTAAATAAAGTAGTAAATGTAAAACTCGCGTCAGGACACGTGACCTGATCGAAAATTCGTAAGACGGATAATGTAATAGGTAATTATATAAAATGTCATGTTTGTGTACGATTGCGCAATAAGTGAATATTGTATTTAACCACATAAATGATAGTACTTATATAATAAAGCAATTCGTGCAAAACTATACCCTAACCATTTCAAAATATTCAAAAATGCACAACGTTAATGTTCAAGTTTTCACTTCCAGAGTGCAACCTGTTGTTTTTTTTTACTTTTTAGAATAGAATAGAATATAATAGAAAACATTTATTCGACACAGACACAACACAATAGCAACAATAACATAATAAAAAAGAGAACAAAAACAAAACATACACAATAAAATGAAATGGTTTTTTAAATTTTAGTCGTTTTTAGGGGTCGGTTTTTTTAAAAAACAGGTCGATTTTATTTTGATAGTTTTTCCTAATTGTATACCTAGCAGATAAAGAATAACATCCTCAAATATGACCACGAACTTTTGGAACACCCTGTATAAAGGTCAGCACCCATTATTCTGAGAAGTTATGGTTTGGTGTCACGGATGAAACAGGCTATTTCTGTCTGTTATTAACAAAGTTTCTTGCTACCCATTGAAAGCTTGACATCACAGGTATTATATTAACAAATATTCACAGTTCACCTCAATATCTCACGTACATTTACAAAAACCCCATGAAACGTATCGCCCCTGGAAACACTGAATTACAAAGGAATCTAAAGATCAACCGACATTAGAATAATTAATAGTAAATACCCTTATTTCAGCTCAGGTAACGTGAGGCTGAAGAAAATAATTTCGTTCCTCTGAAGTGGTGTTTACCTCGGAGGAAATAAGCCTATGTAAATACTTAGCAACTTCATTAGGAAAACAAATTAACGTACGGTACATTTGATGTGCGTAATTGGTGCTACCTTCCCATCTACTAAGCATAGAGTAGGTATTCTATTTACACAAATAATTCGTATAGTTAGGTTTTATTTTATCTGCGTTACCGCCATCCTTCCTAATCCGCGCTTGAATCGGCACCTATTGTAACAAGATAAAGAAAGGGTTGTCGTAAACTTGAAACACACATTTTTATTCCAAGGATGTGGTTAAATCACCTCGTAACACAATTTAGCGTTTTTTGGCACAACTTTCTAGACGTTCTGATTAAGTGTATTTTAGTTTTTAAAGGTCGTAACTAAATTATAAGTCTCACGGGTCGAACTTCGAGGTTAAGTAACGATAACCGAGTTCGGTTCCTGTATGACCATGTATTACATACCTTGTTTCCTCCGTGACTCGGAAAGCACGTCAGGCAGTCATCTCGATTGACATTTGAACATCTTCGACAATCGTTATGGATAGTTGGAAGCCAAAAAATATGACAGCAGTCTTGCCAAGGGGTACCCTATAACCCAGTTATTGGCTTACGGCCGCTTTCTATAACATATCTCAATACCAATCTTGATCCCGATCCTTGTCTGTAACCAATCAGCGGCCGAGTTTGTGTCCTTCACCACACAATCCTCACCTTTGATTGGTTACAGACAAGGATCGGGATCAAGATTGGGATTGAGATATATTATAGAATTCCCGATTTAAAGAAGTCAGATAGGCACACCATGCATTGGTTTAGATTGGATGCCGACCCCAACATAGTTTGGTTTCCCAAACTATGTTGGGGTCGGCTAAGCCGATTAGTAGCTAAAGTTTCATCAATGAAAGTTTTTTTTTTCTTATTTGATTATGTCAAACATACCAAAGTTTTTTTTTAAAGTTGTACTATTTATCCAATACCCAACATCGTTTTAAGATTCCGCTCACGAATATATTTCAATTTAAAACCCACAGCAACGATTACTTACACCCATAGCTGTTTTAAATAATATATACCTTCAAACGATTACAGCGCATCAGTAATATCTGTAGAAACGTTTAGAGCATCGGAAGTAGACGCCTTGACCTATTTTGTCGCAGGCAGGACCCTCGGGTGACCCTCGAACGTTTGCTGCGCTTCACCACGAGAGCGAACAGACCCACAGAGGATGCGTAAAGTGGAGGAAATTGAGCCGGAAGACCGACCCTCGCACGCGCCCGATAGTGCCCCAAGAAGAATTTAATAGACGTAGTCTCAAACACGTATTCAATCACTTCTAAAACCTCGTACATGTTTTTTCGTAAACGAAAAAGTTTGAACTATGGAATTTCAACGTTTATACAAAGGTGTATGCACGCAGCCGCGCAGGTGCAAATCCGACCGGATAGCTAAAGCGGAAACAATATTAACCGGGACTTTCAATTCCAAATACATTTCTCACAAATGAAATAATATTTTACAATTGTTGTTTTTGTATTCGAAGCCGACATTCAGATAGAATTGCTCGTATACACTACAAAACATACGTAAATACGTCGAGAACAATTTTTGCACGTTATGCAAAACCTTAACCGTCGCCGTTCGAATAATTTGTGATAGGAAAATGGAATTGTATGCAGAATAATAAAATCCTCCGACCCTCCGAATCGAGCCCATAATAAATTTTACCGTTGTGGTTTCTACCTACATGTTGTTTTGATCGCAACTGCCAAAAAAATTACGCAAACCCTTATACACATCGCCACACAGTAACGTACCTAGCCGGAGTGGATACAAGAAATTTTGTAATACAAGGCTAAACAAAGCTGTAAATCACTAACTGATTTATACACACGACGTACCTAACTCGACCGAATTATTAATATCTCTAGCTCCTATCTTTTAGGTTCCACAACAAAGAAACTTCACTGTTTCGGGCGTGTTCATCATTTACTTTTCTTTACGTCGGAGACTTGTCGCTACTCGAATGTATCATCAATTTTCATGAGATATCACAGAATAATACTTTTTCAGTTGCCGTAATTTGAACTAAAAGATAAGAAAAGTTTTGAAATATCAGAAAGTATTTGCTCATTTCGTAAGACAAAGCTTATTGAACAAGCAATTGATCATTTTAGCCAATCTCAAATATTGATCTATTGTGTTATCTATGTCAGACAGACATAATATTTGCAGAGTAATAAGCATTTCAAACTATCTAACTTTACCAATAAATATTAGTCAGTCGAAGTCCACAATATATTACACACTGATACTAATTAGTTACTTAGATGTGACCGCATCATTGATTTGAAATTGCTTCAACGCAATCAAACCTTTTGATATTACTTAGATCCGCTTAATTAAACATAATGATTAAAGGTGCTTCATTTATAATTAAATTTGCGTAATTAAACAGGACTTCGAAGTTTAAAAACGTTCGGGATCGTTACTAAAACTTTTGATAATTTTTGCGTGAAATGAAACTGCAGCGTGAAGTTGGGTACAATGCTTTGAGCTTACTATTTTCGCGCTAGAATATATGAGTTAATTAGCTAGGCAATATAACACGTTTCGCACATATGAACTAATTAAGCGTTATGGCAGGCGGAGTGCTGGATTCAGCGGGTGATGTTTTAAAAGCAAGAGTTACAGGGTGCTCGGTAGGCGCTGTAAGCCGGCGCTCCAGGCACGAACTGTGGCGGGGCTCATCAATATTGCGCGCACGTTCGAAAACTTTCTGCCACAATTACCTGAGAGCTCAAGTGTCGGAAAATATATTGGTTTTGTTCGTCTCAGTCCCAACTATCTGGAGAATCGATTTCTACGAATCTATTAACCTGTAGCTGAATAGATAAACACATAAATGATCCTATTTGCACATTTTATTTGGTATTATAATATGTTAGTCTCTTATAATGACCTTAATTAAACAGGTGCGCCACCAAACATTCATCGTTTTTGTAAAAGTTGTTTCACAGGTAATTTTGCGAATGAAAACTTAAGCAATTTCTGAAATATTTCGGATAAAGTCAAGCAATAAAATCAAAGCTACCATAATGTGCCGACATCTGTCTACAAAATATATATGCTACGATTTTAATTATCGGGTGACTGACTCAGATCTGGTATGGTGTGACCGCGCAAGTTTATAATATTACTCAATTCAAATAAATTGAGCTCAACAAATTAGTCTACCGATTTAATTAGGAAAGTCATGGAGCGATTCGAACAGCGGCTGTAGGTAATTATTTTTTGATATAATATGTCACGGAGGGTCCACATCCGGCGGAGTTAATTAATAACTGGCGAGTGGGTCTGGACGTGTGCTTGCGAGCCGAAGAAAAAATATCATTCCGCTGAGCGCTGGTTAGTTAGCAGAAAAGAGCAACGGTGTATAGCCCGAAATAATAAGCCGCAAGCCGCCGCCCCGGTGATTTATTGTTTTGGCTTTGCGAAACCTCACTCGGAAGCCTGATAAAAAATGATCTCACTTATTAACACCGCTGGCGAAACCCGACTTTATTACCCTTTGCCGATTCCTGTGACACGCCAAACATTTTATATTCAACTTTTCGTATAATCAACCAATCAACTTTTCCGCACCGTCCACACTCACATTCGCATGTTTCTTGTTTTATTTTCATCCGTTTGTAAACAAGTTTTCAACACGATATACGGCGCAATTTAACTTTTATGATTTTATTAAAAGCCTTCCGCGAATCTACTACACTAATTTATTCTCAAAAGAACTTCAAAGACATAATTACCATCTCTCTTTGTGACTTAAGGAAATTAAAATCTCTATTGTAGACGTAATTATATCTGGCTACCATCTCTGTACAAACATGTCAAATATAAGACAAAAGAAAGCCTGCTAATTTAGTATTCGAAAAGGAATCATGACATACGAACTTGGAAGACTTTGTGGTTATTACTGTAAGCAAAATTCTTTACGGTATTAGAATGGGCCTACCTCGGGAAAGTTTTCAAATATTAGCACCATTATTTCAGCAGATGACAGAGGTTGGGCACATATTAGCAAAGTTCGAGGGCGCTCGTTCCATGACACTCGATTCATTTTTTAAGGATATTATAATTTATTTAATAGAAAACATTTTAAACTGAGTTTTCTCGTAAAAGTATTATATCTGTGTGAATTATAATGCAGTCACCAAATAGGACGGAAATATTCAGCTTTTATTATGATGTGATTTTAAATTGGTATTTTTCAGGTTTATTATTCACTATCTTTTGCCCGCGGCTCTGCTTACGTGGGTGTCGATTATCGCGTATAATAGTAACCTATGACTTTCTGTATACCCCGGCTATATACCTGCCAAATTTCATGACAATCCGTTCAGCCCCTTTAGCGTGAAAGCGTGACAGACAGACAGAGTTACTTTCGCATTTATAATATTAGTAGGGATATTATGTTATATGAACATATGTTGGTGGGTATATGCATTTTATGAAATGGTTTTTCTGTTCCTGAACTTTAGCGTTTCCTCAGGTCGGTCCGCCAGACGCTTTGTATAAGTAATGAAAGCGCACAGGGATATTTGAGCTGATATGCGACGCTTTAGCGTAAAAGCTTCAAGAAACTTTATGATGTAGAAAGAATATAAAGAAACGTGACTGGGATATTCCATGTTATTTCAATGGTCTGACTTAAAATGCTCTGTTTACTTTAAAATATCAAATAAGAAAATAAAAATATGCGAAACACAAAACATATTTAAAAATCTGAATTAAAGATGAAAAAACGATGGTTTGTCAGCTAGATAGGCTGATAGCATAGGCTCATGATGATGAATAAATGAAAAACACTCTGATTTGCTTTTCTCTTCTGTTATATCTGTTCACGGACACATTTCCCTTAAGCTCAGAGTTATATGATATACACAAACGTTTTGTTCCGCTCTCCTCCATCTTTTCGCTTTAGGTTACACTTATGTACATTAGAAACTTTGCGATCCGCTCATGCCTCGCCACAAGTCATATTAACTTCATGTTAGCTCTTCTGTTTGTTTGGAATCCAACAACTCTTCAAAATAAATACGTGCAGTTCATAAACGGTTTAATTTGTGTTTCGAATTAAACATGAGTTTACACACAACTCGGACGTATTCTGTCAAATCGTCACGTCGCATCTCACAGTAATTTGTATGAGAGAGACCGCCAAAAAGTCGCATTTCATAAACGGAGAAATTAATTTACATTTCCACGTTTACATAAATAAAAGAGGCAGTATTGCCGTACGTTTGTGAGCGCCGCGCCCGCCGTCGGCTTGGCGGGAATCGCTCTCCTCACATACCCGTTGAAAATGCTAATGTGCAAATGTGAAACCGGCAAAAACTGCTCGGCTGTTCACTTGGGTCTAGGTGCTAATAATTTCAATTTAAACAGCTCGCTGAGGCAAATTTTGTGGCAGTTAAGGCTGGCGCGGTAAACTCGCGCGCCAGGATCAATGTTGTTTGTTCAGCTAATATTATAGTGATCCAATGTCATCATAATTAGGCCGTTTACCAAAATGATCAGATTAATTTAGATGTTTTGGTATAGAAAACGAAATGTAGACCACCTTCTTTAATTAGGTCTAAGTAAAATTAAATTAAATTATTAATTTGTTATGTTATAAGTCAGTAAAAAAATCTTTACGTGGGAGAATGTCTTACTGCATCAAATGAGATGGAAAAACTAAATAGTAAATACACAAAACAGTAAACAAACAGAAAATATTTTTATTTAATTATTAGTCTAAACATTTAGCAAATAACAGAGTTAATTTATTCAAAGTTAAATTTTAACAAAAGTTTCTAGCTAACTGAAAACCTTATCTTTAAAATCTTAAGCAAATTGAGAGGCTCCGCTTGTTTTCTCGTTAGTTAATGACTATAATTTAAACTTAATAATAAAGACGGACAAGCGGCTTTGTTTTGCCTGAAAGGTAAAATTTCGTGCACCTAAATGAATGCTAATTAAGAAATGTGAGCTCAAGAAATGAACGCAAGTTGATAAGCGTGACAATCGTGAAAGCTGACATTATAATTACGCAAAATAACAAAAGTCTGTTCAAGAGTACCAAGGATTTTCGGAACAAATGATTATAACCGTAGGCACGTGAATGCTACCCAAAGCTAACTGACTACAAGCTCGATATTAATCTCATTAATTAGATAGGTTCAACAAAAAGTTGACGGAAATTAATTATGAGAGACCTACTTATCTCTGTAGTCATACAGTTCGATGACAAAAAATATTACTTATTCGAAGAAACGACAGTAAACGAACATTGAGATATGAAACATGCTTGTGTAGGATTGCTCTATTATATTATTAGATAACATCATTATTTTTATCTGGCAGTTTCCGGTCGTTGTAGGCATCGTTTTGCTAAACAAGTGTGGACACTACTATTATGTAGGAAGGGACTTTCTTTCTTTGAGTACTTCCTCGTAGAGACTCGTACCAGTTGACTTTGTGTTGTTTGAGAGGCTTAGTTGACACTCTTTTTTATCTCCAACTTTCAGGTGGGCTAGATTGTTTTAATCCAATTTAAGTGCGGACCGATGTTTCCTTTAAGGTTGATTCATACATAGCCGGGTCATGTCCGGGACGCGGCCGGGCCGTGGTCCATCCAGAGCTCAAAAAAATATAGATGCATACATTTTGTATGGACTCGTTAACACACGTTCGTGTCCGGGCAGGCGCCGGAGCTTCCGTGCCCGGGCCGACGCTCGGACGTGCAGATACGGATGCACGGTCCCTGCACGGCCACGGCCCTGACACTGCCCGGCCACGGCCCGGCTATGTGTGAATCAACCATTAAGCGTTCTAACCAAGCGTCATTGGAAATATAATTTTACAGTATTATGACATAACCGTCGAATCCGACTCGGCTGGGCGGCGTTCGGGAAGTTGCGCGGTATCTTCTCGTCTCACATACCACAGTGTCTCAAGACGAAAGTCTATGACCAGTGCGTGTTGCCAGTGATGACCTATGGACTCGAAACGTGGTCGCTCACAATGGGCCTCATCAGAAGGCTTAAAGTCACCCAAAGGGCAATGGAGAGGGCAATGCTCGGAGTTTCCTTGCGTGATCGAATCAGGAATGATGATATCCGCAAGACCAAGGTTACCGACATAGCCCGAAGGATCGCCAAATTGAAGTGGCAGTGGGCAGGGCACATTGCTCGCAGAACAGATGGTCGATGGGGCCGAAAAGTTTTGGAGTGGCGACCGCGTACCGGAAGACACAGCGTTGGAAGGCCTACCACAAGGTGGACCGATGACCTGGTGAGGGTCGCGGGTAACCGATGGATGCGAGACGCACAGGACCGGTTGTTGTGGCGACGCTTGGGGGAGGCCTATGTCCAGCAGTGGACGTCTTTCGGCTGATATGATGATGATGATGATGATGATGACATAACATTGTCAGTTTTTTAAAACAATTGACATTTTATCAGCAATTGGGATTATAAAGTCTAAAATGCACGTATTGGGATTGACAAGCGTTGTCAAAATGTCGCAAGGCCATCCCCATAAGGGACTTGATATACAAAATGGACAGGGCGCGCGACCGTGGCGCTGACAAGATTAAATGTATGGCGTCAAAGAAACTAAATAATATGCATAGCGTCGCGAATGCGCGGCCAGACGCCATACATTTTCGTCACAGCGCCCTAGACGCGCATCCGCCCCGCGCCCGGAGCGCTTTGTATATCAAATCCCTAAATGATTGACATTTAGGGACTTGATCAAAGCACTCTGGGTTCCCTTACATTTTGGTATTTAGACAGTCGAAATTGCTGATAAAATGACCTTTTGTTTAGATCTTGTTAAAACATGACCGCTAGTTCCCGTAACATATTCAATATACCTACGTAAAAACCCGAATCCCGTCCAATCACAGCTTTGAATATATCTGAATAAAGAGATCATATGAAAACTTCAGTGGAGTCCACATTAACAAATCTAAAGAGCTGAGATCCATACGCCTCGTATAATCTAGCTAGGGAACGTTACAAGTCCCGGCTGCGAGTCCCTTTCCGCCTCGCTGAGATATTGTAATGAAATCCCGCCATCTGCTTTCTCTCGCCGACGCAATATGATGTGCGACCTGTACCTGTTTTCCGTATACCTCGATTAAAATAATATTTATTGTATAAAACACGCTGTTTTTCTAATCGTAATTATGATGTAAGCTTTTTTTAATTGTGGACTTTCGTCTTCCCTTCTTCGAAGGAAAGTTGGTTTATTTCAACTGGATTTTCCGTGTAGTTAGAAATTATACAAATTTCTAAACCAATAGTCGCCTTACGTCTAAACTACTACTACTACTACTACTACTACTACTACTACTACTACTACTACTACTACTAGGCGTTGAACAAAACCTCAAAAAATGTTGTACCTACTCATATTGTTGACAAAAAATTTTACTATGGGATCAATCCAATATTTGCAAAAAAAACCGGCCAAGTGCGAGTCGGACTTGCGTGCAAAGGGTTCCGGAAGAATACATTTTACAATAAAATCATTTTCCTATAGGTCATCCTGTAATCTACCAGTAGGTAAAGAACTGTACTTTTTTCAAAATTTTAAGACTTAATAATTTCTGAGATAAGAGGGAAGGAATGGTCAATTTAAAATGGTTTTCTGTAATAACTTCGAATGGAATATTTTAAAATTATGTATAAAATATTTTTGAGATCCTTACAATGAGCCCTTTCATGTAATATATGTACACGGCACAGTCGTATTTTTTTTTTGTTAATTTACAAATTTGCCCTCAAAAAGTGACTCCATTATCCAAAATGTATTTATTTTCGCTGTGTGGACGCGGACTCGAACACGGACAGACTTATTTGAGTCACAGATGCTTACTAAATCAGTCAAGTATCTACGGAGAAAATAGACTGTGACAGACGGACAGACAGACAGACAACAGAGCATATAAGGGTTCCGGTTTTTCATAGGAACCCTAAAAACAGCTGTTGTCGAAATACACACGAAATAGCGAAAACAATTATTAGTTGTTCAAAATCATGAGTACCAACTATGACTCCTTTACATTAATAATGACATGCTCCATAGTTAGAAGTGTAGTTCGAAGACGACAAAAAAACTTTATTGAAAACACTGCAACTTTCCAAAGGAATCTCTGAATCATCAAATAATAACCAACCATTCTTACTGGTAGAACGTTCATCAATGTAGTAAGTACTCACAGACTACAATATGATAGAGTATTAGTACTAAAGTGGAAAACAACGTCATAAGGTGAGCTAAATAAAGTTTAATTTAACGAACTCGCTTCACACCGGATCTCTCAACTTAGTTACTTACGAAATTGTTATCTACCTGAAATACAGTAAAGATTCATTTTTCTTTACTTATATTGTATAAGAAATATGATACCCATGTTTAACTTTTAATACTAAACTTCGTCTTTTTTCATGCAACATTACATCACTTGTTACAATTTTACGATCCTCTGGACTGTCGCGACACCTCGCGAACTCCGCGACTCCGCGTTTAGAAGTAGGTAGGTATCGGTTTTTGGTAAGACATTTCTCGGTAACACTTAGTAACCACAAAACTAGGACAGTATCTGCAGGTAAATTCAATGTACCTAGAATAAATAATTATTTTGGTGACCGAACGCTTGATAAAAGAGTACCATACCTTCTCAATCAATTACCTGCAGATGTAAGAGGTCAGAAAATAAAAGGCAAATTTGCTTAATTAGGGGATTTGTAGAGTATGCTCCTTGGAAAGTAGTATACAGGTTTCTGAAGAGCGGAAGGGAGTGTCAGACTCTTACTGACTAAAACCCATCCGTGCTCCTCGTAGTGTCCTTTGATTTCCAGGGCCGCGGTAACTCTTTCGAACAAAATCCGCAACCCTGGCGCAGCCCCAAATCCTTTCTTTCAGTCCATCGAAATTAGTCTGGAAGAGATTGTCCTGTACGATAAGACCGCCCAATAGTATACCCACCATATTACATTAGTTTTTATATTTTTTTGTTCTGTGATCATTATGGGGTGTACAATAAAGACATAATAAATAATAATAAACTGAGACAAATTATATTTAACTTAATTTACTTATTAATTTTAAAAAACAACGGCATTTACCACTTCCCTCCATAACAAGTAGCAGACAGAGATTCGAGAATCGTGAGTCGTTTAAGGAAATGGGAGGCCTAAACATCTGACAAGTTGTCTGGTAAGACTGGTCTTGTCAGCTAGTATTACAAGGCATTACCCAGTGACTGGGTCGTGGTAGTCAGAAAAGCAGTCACTTCATGTTCATTTTAAACACTAGTATACATACAGCTGGATCCTCTTAAACTTGAAGCCGTCTGCACCTTGGGAAATGGTTTGGCAGACGATGAACCAAATTCCAATATAAAGGGTAACTGCACTTGAAATAAAGTTCTGCTTAACACTTAGAAGAATGGATGATTAGTAAAAACTAGATTATTTGCAAAGTACGAAAATGAAATCCCTTATAAGATACATACTCGTGAATAAATAATTTAAACTTTGCAATGTGCTTTGAAGACTGCAAGAAAGGTTTTCTTTGGAAAAATAATATTCTTACTAAATTCTATTGTGTTTTTCTTCAGGCAAATTCATTTTCATAAGCCGACTTTGGTTAAAATATATGTATATGTCGCAGCCAGCTAGCTTAACCGGCCGTTTCATTAAAAGCCTAACATAAACCTGACATAAGTGACATGGGCAAGGCATTAAACGATATTAAAACAAAGATGTCACTTATGTGTACAATGAAAAGGTTAGGCTTTTAATGAAACGGCTGGTGAAGCTAGTTGGCGGTGACAAAAATGTATATGATTGTTTTCAATCTTAATTGTTATTTGTAAAACAATAAGTCGGCGCTATTTGAAAAACAATAAGGCGTACAGAACATTATCATTTTGGGCCATAATATAAAAAATAACGTTATAATTAGTTAAAACACTGATTAGGAGTTTCTTAATTCTATGAATTTTGCATCTAATAATCACTATTTTACCAATGCAATAAATATTATCAACCTAACTACACTCAATATATCTTCATTTAGCTAACGCTAAATCCATAATGGCATTTCCTGCTCCATTTCAGATACCACAAAGTTTTCCCAGCATCCATTACCTGCCGATAAAATCAAGTAAATCGTATGTAGATCTGAATTAGGTGTTAATTCACGTACCAATCCGTTTAAACGTATCTCATGTGTGTCAAATACGTAATTAATGTTAGTGTTGGTGCAGACGGGCGGCGCGTTCCGGAGCCCGGTGCCAAGGTACACAGGCCGCATGTGATCGCGATTATCGCTCATATCGTATGCCACAAACTGATAATGTTGCGTGGCATGCGTGCTAGCAATGCTCTAATATTCGATTTGTATTCACGGTCGTGTTGTTTATGGGCCATTGAGATGCGGGCGCCCATTGACTAGGCAATTTACATTGAATCGCTACTTTTGTGTACACGGAAACCGGGACGCTGGAACGCGATGATGGTCTAATTATTATGTACCTGCGTGCATGGTTAGCAAGACAAACATTCAAACAATTCGGGGAAGGTTTGTGACGTGCGGTGTGAACGTTTCGGAGGTTATTTATTAAAATGCTGCTCCTAGTTTAGGCAAAATATTTAAATAAAAATCTTATTTTGTTAACTTAGACAGATAACTGAATAGTCTAGGATCGTAATTCAAGATAATTATGGTAATGTTATTAGGAAAACTAAACCTACAGAAAATGGTTAAATATAAAGCTTATTTTGATTTATTCCAAGTCAAACCGAAGTTATCATAGTTCAAAGTGGCAAGTTTAATAAAACGGCAATTTAATTGATAAAGACCTTATAATACTCTACTGGCCTACTTTGACGAATACCTAACTCAAAACAATGACCTACTATGTATTATAACAGCAGTTTTAAGTGTAAAACAAACGAAAAGTGGATAGATTTAATCAAGTAAGCGCAATCGACATGAGCACGAAATTGAATCGCCTCATTAAAAGTTTCAGGCATCTGATCAGAACACTATACAACAGTACTATTCGCATTTGTTACAACATGCACCTGTAAAGGAATGAAGTTATTATCATTCATATTATGAAACTTTCTTGATAAATGAGTGTTGTTGCAGTTTTCGACAGTGCAAAATGGGGAAATGTTACCTGTTTTAGATTCCGCGCTATCTGACGTATGCTCTAGGAATAATGTCGCTTGTACCTTATTTAAGAGTAATGATTGTTGATATTATTTCCTTGTACCGACCTTTTTTTTTTATTTATGAATGGGCTAGCTCTTGACCTCGATCACGCCTGATGGAAAGCAATAGATGAGGTCCATGATGAAAGCGAGCGTGCCCAGAAGATGCCTTGAGGCACTGGTACTCCCACTTTTTTGTGTTCATGATAGGAATAAACCTTTTATTACCCATAAGTATAAGGGACGGTATGTAGGTACGACGATTTCCATTTTCCGTTTGAATTCAATTTGAAAATTGACTTAATGCCTATAACCTTTGTGTTCTGCCCTTACATATATTCTTCAACTCAAAAAACTGAACTCAAAACTCGAAGCATTTATTTCAATTAAACCATTTACAGACACTTTCGAATTGTCAAGGTGAGTCAGTCAAAGAGGTGAAGTTAATTACACGTTCCTAAGTGTAAATCTCTATGGAGAATCTAACGTGCAAGAAACTCCACGAACACTCTTTTAAATTAATACATTGTTACAAAAAAATGCTTCTTTGTTTAGAGATTTGTGTGAACAAAACGAAGCCTCCCGCGCATTTGGTCGTATGTTTAAATTTGTGGAAAGGGAGATTTTATGTGTAGTACCTATTTTTTAAATATTATATTTGACGGCGCGCAGCTAAATTAAAAGTAAATCCAAGATTTAAGATGAGAGACTGATTGTGTTATTTGGTTGAATAGTAATTATTGTTAAATTCAAAATTAAAATGGTGATTTATTTCAATTGGTCGAATATAAATGGCGATTTATAAAATATGAGCGGGTAACCCCGAATAGGGTAGCAAGTTTGCGTCTACGCCGTGACAGCTGGCATTCTTTTGACAGACAGCGTACGAAGTGCACGCGTGCTAACCTATTGGCTCGTAATCTAGTTTCATCTTGTGTTTGCCCGTATATTTTGTTTACAAATGTAATCGAATGAAACGAGGGACTGTTAAGAATCACAAACGTGCTATTATTTCAACGTTTCTTCTACAACACGCCCATGATGGATGACTATCACAAAGATCGCTCCGCTGCCCATTCTGATATTCCGTCATCAGGCGTGGGATGTAACCCACATGGCCCACAAGGAAATTCGTGACAATACTAGTGAAATACGAGGCGTTACGTTTTGAAATGCAAAACACATAGTGACAGTGATAGTGAAAATTGCGGTTCTTTTTGAAACGCGTACGCTAATCCAGAAGTTAAAAACTCAATGTGTGCCGTGAAGTGCCCTGAAATTTGATCCGTTAAACTCAAGTTTGACGCCCGATCATAGTGCGGTATCACGGTGGTATGTTGCGTCGAGGATGCAGTATTGTGCAGTGCAGCTTATTTTTGACCATTAAGGCGTAAGGCGCTGAAAAGCTTCGTGCCTTCATGCCTGTCGTAGATAACCTATCTGGGTTCAACGTAGGAAAAATTCAAGGAAAATTACGAGGTCAAGATTTCTTTTTTTCGAGTTTTATGCGACTACCCTCATCAACCTGAACAATGGAAAACCAGTCTAAAACGGAGGCAAGCAACTTCACAGCAACTGGCCAGGTCAAGGAGAAGTGTGTGGGGATATTCACGACAATCTGGTGAGCCATTTTCGTTTAGTTATTGCTGTGGAGGTGAGGTGCTAGTTAGTTAAAATTTTTCTGTTTGTTTACGGGTGAACATTTTTATGCTGTGGAGACTGACTCACAGAGGGTTACGGTCTCATGATTGACGACTATCGATATTTGACAGTTGACTTGTAGTTTTATTGCTCTACGCTAAAGTGAGGTTGTTATTGTCGTGTTGGCTATCGCTTTAGTGTAGTAGTAGTTTAAGCGCTATAGCTTTGACGTTGACTGGTTAAGCGATGCTCTATATAATGCTCATGAAGCGATATTATTTTGCTATCGCTATTTGAGGAATAGACTTGATTGTTTTGTGTTATTGTTGTTGGGAATATAGTGGCGTAAATACCTCCATGAGACAATAAAGCGCTATAGTCTCAATACCGTACCCACCTAACGCTTTTTCTGAAAACTGTGTTATTCGCAAAAGCCATGTTTTGATTTATCATTACCTTCCATTGCCCGGGCTTTGCCCACTGCTGGGCGTGGGCCTCTTTTCTTGTGCCAATGTTTTGTTTAGTTTTCGATTTATTGACTTTATTTATTGACTTCTACTACTACCTGAAAGCTCTATTTTCAGCCACAGTTTTGATAGAACTTGTACTCTCGTAGTGTTTCTCAGTTTTCAGATATCGTATTACGGTGGATGAAGTTAGCAAGAGGCTAGCGGTTCGCATGCTGCTATAACTGCTGAGCAGCTGCAACTTCTGAGCAGTTCTGAGCGTGACAAACCAAAGGTCAACAACCAGTTTGCAGACTGCAGTAGCCGAGCATCTTGTCAACATCTGTGGGGTGTAAAAACGTTCAAAGCTGTCTGGAACTGGGTGAGTCGCTCCCATTTTATTTGTATTGTGAGTTTAAAAGTTTCCATATTCTTCATATGTATTCAGTGGTTGGTTTGATAGTGCAAGGTTATTTTGACATACTTAATACAAAGCGAGTACTTAGTTTTCCCATTGGCGGTAATAGTTTCAACATTTTGTTCAGTGCGAAACTTTAGAATGAGATAGTGCATGGCAAGGTTGCCATAAGGTCATGTTCCGACTTAGACGTTTTTGGTGAAAAATTGGACCCAGGCTTATGTACTAACGTGTCGGCGACAGTTTTCCTTACATACGTTTACATTTACGTACGTTTTCCAACAGTTAGTTATTTCGATAGTAAGTAAACCATCATGAACAGCAACTTGATTTTAATGATAATGATTAAAGGTTTACAGGCATAGAGAAATCATGCTATTAAAATTTCTAAATAGATTTTTCCATTCTCACTACTGGTTTGCCTACCCGGTATGTGAGTTAATACGGGTGAGATTAAAATAAGATTCATTAATTCAAATTGAACAGTGCAGTTATGACCGTGATGTTCGTAGATTAACGTAGAGTAATTCGTGAACGTAGCTCCTTCACATGAACGTTTAACGCAAACATTGTATCTTTTCGGAAGCTCCAATGTGCATAGCTTATCGGTCGGCATGTTTTAAAATCTCTTTATGGAGAAGAAGACACCCGAGGCAAAGTACCAATAGATGTTGTGAAGTAGATGACGAGTTAGTGGCAATTTAGTTTATGTGAACAGGTTCTGAGTTCTGTGTGTCAGTGACTGTACTAGAGTATCGTAGCAGTATCCCAGAGTGATACAGACGAAGGAATCTGTAACAGGGTTGCGGTAGTTCTTTGTCGTACAAAATAAAACTTACATGATATTATTCCCATGGGGAAGAGCGAGTGTAGTAATTGTGTTGTGTTGAGCTATGATATGATAGCTGTTGACTGTGATGAGATACCTGGTCTTTGATTTTCTTTATTCAAATTATTGTGAGTTTGGTGACTTTTACCGGTTTTTGGACTTGGTAATCACGAATCTTGAATCAAACCGCATTTGTTTCAATTAGGTCATATACAGCCGCTCTTGAACTCTCAAACGGCTAACTGACTGACCAACACTAGTTTGTAGACAATTGCCGTAGAATTCAACGACAGCAAATAATGCGTCAAAAATGTTAGACTTCATCTGTAGAGCGTTTGATTTAAGAAACTGCGAGACCCATAATTGATGTAGGTACTGGAGTCGATTAGATGAGGTCCCTGAGATTTCATAACAGGGTTTAAAACGACGCGTGGTATAAGGTAAAGCTCAATTTGATTGTACATAAGCAGCTAAAGATTTAGTTTTCTGTTAACGATTTCATGTTATTAGAAGATTATGCGTGAAACCAGATTAGGTACGTAAAATCTTGAATTAAACGGTCCATTTAAGGATCATCGAAGGATCATCGAAGGGTTATTTACCTAGATAGATACCGACTAAAGGCGCTTAACTCTTCATGATTGTGCAAGATTGAGGAAGATTCCCGATCACCAAGTATTCTCGTGTATTAGATGTCTTAGTCGAAGACAATGATGATAAAACGAAATCTTGTTAAGAATAGCTTGTCTACTCATACTCGAAGCTCTTGAACGCACCTCAGGTGGTGCCAATGGGTCTGACCGCACCCTATGAGTAACAAACACGTGGCGATAGGCATTTACTGAAGGCTCTAATAATAGAGTAGAACCTATAAGTATGCACATGATCGAATACGACCTATGCCAGATTGCTACGTTCCATTGGAGTTGAACGTACATAGGTTTGAAGGCCTACTAATAGTGTAGAGTCAGAATGTGCCGATAACGGCGCAGGTGAGTTGTGTAGCTGGATTTACTTGTTTACTGTGAAGGCCTTTGCTAATATTAACCATTGGTCACAATAGCCTGTGTGGCACTAGCCTGTGTGGCACCAGCCTGTGTGGCAATAGCCTGTGTGGCACCAGCCTGTGTGGCAATAGCCTGTGTGGCAATAGCCTGTGTGGCAATAGCCTGTGTGGCAATAGCCTGTGTGGCACCAGCCTGTGTGGCAATAGCCTGTATGGCAATAGCCTGTGTGGCAATAGCCTGTGTGGCAATAGCCTGTGTGGCAATAGCCTGTGTGGCAATAGCCTGTGTGGCAAGAGCCTGTGTGGCAAGAGCCTGTGTGGCAAGAGCCTGTGTGGCAAGAGCCTGTGTGGCAAGAGCCTGTGTGGCACCAGCCTGTGTGGCGATAGCCTGTGTGGCAATAGCCTGTGTGGCACCAGCCTGTGTGGCAATAGCCTGTGTGGTACCAGCCTGTGTGGCAATAGCCTGTGTGGCAATAGCCTGTGTGGCAAGAGCCTGTGTGGCAAGAGCCTGTGTGGCAAGAGCCTATGTGGCAAGAGCCTGTGTGGCAAGAGCCTGTGTGGCAATAGCCTGTGTGGCACCAGCCTGTGTGGCGATAGCCTGTGTGGCAATAGCCTGTGTGGCACTAGCCTGTGTGGCACTAGCCTGTGTGGCACTAGCCTGTGTGGCACCAGCCTGTGTGGCATCAGCCTGTGTGGCAATAGCCTGTGTGGCAATAGCCTGTGTGGCGCAAGCCTGTGTGGCACTAGCCTGTGTGGCACCAGTTTGTTTGGTACTAGCCTGTGTGGCACCAGCCTGTGTGGCATTAGCCTGTGTGGTACCAGCCTATGTTGGAATAGCCTTTGTGGCATTAGCCTGTGTGGCACCAATCTGTGTGGCACCAGCCTGTGTGGCAATAGCCTATGTGGCAATAGCCTATGTGGCAATAGCCTATGTGGCTCCAGCCTGTGTGGCAATAGCCAGTGTGGCGTTGACTGGCCTGTGTGGCGTTGACTAGCCTGTGTGGCATTGACTAGTCTGAGTAGCATTGACTGACCTGTGTGGCATTGACTAGTCTGAGTAGCATTGGCTGACCTGTGTGGCATTGACTAGACTGTGTGGCATTGATTCGCTTGTGTGGCATTGACTAGCCTGTGTGGCATTGACTGACCTGTGTGGCATTGACTAGACTGTGTGGCATTGATTCGCTTGTGTGGCATTGACTAGCCTGTGTGGCATTGACTAGCCTGTGTGACATTGACTAGCCTGTGTGGCACTGACTAGCCTGTGTGGTATTGACGAGCCTGTGTGGCGCCAACCAAACTGTATGACATCGAACAGCTTGGTTGGCACTAACTTGCTGTGGTGGCACTGAGATGTGTTATCTGAGATATTTGGTTATCACTAGTATTGAAAATGATAAACAATCAGATTTAGGTGCCTTATAAGTATTGCTTTAAATATGAGTCAGGGTGACCGAGTGGAGAATAATGTTAATCATTGTGTCTTTCTGTTTGACCGTCGATAGTGAAGATGAGAGCAATACACACGAGGACGTGTGAAGATGCAGGACGGCCGTGACGGCGCGCAGCTAAATTAAAAGTAAATCCAAGATTTAAGATGAGAGACTGATTGTGTTATTTGGTTGAATAGTAATTATTGTTAAATTCAAAATTAAAATGGTGATTTATTTCAATTGGTCGAATATAAATGGCGATTTATAAAATATGAGCGGGTAACCCCGAATAGGGTAGCAAGTTTGCGTCTACGCCGTGACAGCTGGCATTCTTTTGGCAGACAGCGTACGAAGTGCACGCGTGCTAACCTATTGGCTCGTAATCTAGTTTCATCTTGTGTTTGCCCGTATATTTTGTTTACAAATGTAATCGAATGAAACGAGGGACTGTTAAGAATCACAAACGTGCTATTATTTCAACGTTTCTTCTACAACACGCCCATGATGGATGACTATCACAAAGATCGCTCCGCTGCCCATTCTGATATTCCGTCATATTATAGTACTAAAATCTTATTTTGCCAAAAAAACATGTTACGACTTTTGGCGTGGGAGGCATAGAAAACTACATAAATAAATCGTGTTTTGTACCAACATAAGTAACAATAGGCTGACAATGACTATCCTGATTGTACATAAGTTCCTACTCAGAGATTATTGCAAAACGCGACACGTATACTTAAATCCCCCTGAATATTTAAACATTTCCCCGCTATTCTTCACCGCGTCGCCATTAATGAGTAATTTGAGTTCAGTAAGAAGCTCAGACCTCTCTTTGTTAACGAATGTACATACATACATACAGATTTAGTTGTAGTAGTTTGTAATTAAGCTAGGTATACAACTGCCTCTTACAAACGTACCCTACTTCAAAGGTAGGTTATCCAAATGTAGAGTTTCGAGGAAACGGCTTCTGAAACAAAATGCATCACTTATGCATTTTGTTTCAGAACAAAGGGAAACAACAATAACATACATACATTCACTATAAATGCAAAACTCTGTGTGACTGTCTGTTTTTTTCCTCTTTACGTGTTAATGTCTGAACGGATTTGGATGCAATTTGGCCCACGGATAGACCAGTTATAGTTCCCGTATAGTCCCGGTGTATCTCTTGGGATAATTTTCAACATTTATGAAGGCGAAGCTGCTGGCACAATTTAGTAAAATATCCATACTTAGTTTAGTAAAAAACGAATGAACTGGGTTAAAATTTACATTCAACACATTTCAATTAATTCAACCACGTCAATCGTTACGACATTTACACTGTTTCCGAAACTAAAATTAAATGAGACATATCAGCGCGAACTGAGCCCATTTTTAAACCGTACACATTCACGAAAAAGGTTTTAATACATTTTTCGTATTGGTTAATAACAGTAACTTGCAGAATTGTAACTGGCAGTTAACGTGAAAAATGATACACTTTTAAAAATAAATGTATCTAGGTTCACGCCAAAAATACTATACTCGCATTTTCTGTCCCATTCTCAAATACATACATCGTCATACTATGTACCTACCTACATTGAGCAATAGCTACTCCTCTATAAAAATATAATTATAATTGACAATAAATGTTGAAAATTATAACCATATTTTATTCTTCCAAGCACCGAGCAATTTGTATCGTCAAAAGAAAAACCGCACCTTGAAAAAATAAAGAATCGCTTCAGCTTAATAACTTGGAAAGTAATTCAACTAAATATGTTTCTTTATAGACGCCTATGAAATTAATATTCTGACACAACGTCGATAGGGCTCGATATTGTTTATTAACGGGAGGTTTATACAAACTCTCCATATTATATTTCATCTAGATCGTATAACCGAGTATTAAATTCGATAATATTCGGAATTAATAATCTGATAGTGGTTCTAAATTGGCAATAAACTTTAAGGTTATAGTCTCACGGACTAACTAATGCTGTAAGTATCTTAACGCGCATAGATATTATTAGTGGCAAATTACGTACGCAATTATTGTCTAGCGATAACGTATTAACGTTTTAATAAATCACTATTGAACCCTTAGCAATATTGCGAAAAGTAATATCATGCACTGATATAAACCAAAATAAATGTTTAACCAGGTGGTGTGTGGACGAGTATCATCGCTTTACCTTAAATAACAATATCCTTTTCAAATCATTTCATCACAAACCCTAAAACAGCGACAAAATAAGTATCAAAGTGGACCTTTTCAAACTTTTTAATGGCGCTCGAAAACCATTACGTCCCAAAACCTCTAACGAACCTGTTTAACAAATTTCAGAAGTGATAACACATATCCCAAATTAAATGAGCCTAGTGGTTGTTCAACACATAATTCAATCTCTATGGACTCTGCAAACAAGTGTATGGGGACGATAAAACAGAGTGGTTGATGTTGTTGCGTGTAGGGGGCGCGGGCGAGACACGGGTCAAGTTGCAAGTCGCCTAAGTTTATGTTTACTATCCATGAGTAAACTTTACATACGACCGATGATTAAATTACCTACAGCTTTGAGGATTAGAGGAACATTCCATTGTATTTGTGTGAAGTGAATTTTATCTGTGGTCGCTTTTGTACGCATACTTGGTCATATTGACTTTCACTCGTAGGGTTACAAAAGATTTGAACTTCTAAAGCCCATCAACGGTGGGAAAAAGCCAGCGGAAAACGTATATGTAAACAATCATCAAACGTTAATAACATACTGGGTATTTTTTTTCCCAGTGTGAAAACTTTAAGAACCACTTCTGTTCATATAAATAAACCACTTTCCCCAAGAGGAATTGATTATGGCTTTCTTGGGGAAAGTTGTTCATTTACATGGGCAGAAGTGGTTCTTAAAGTTTGCGCACTGGGAAATAAAACACCTAGTATAATCAAATAATGCACTACCTGAAGTGGTTTATCCAACAATAGCTCCGGTACAAACATTGTAAAAACGCTTTACAAAATGTCAAACATTTTATGGAAGCTTTACAGTTCATGCAATGTATCAGAGTAAGGGAGTACCGAACAAACTGTGTCTCCAGTGGGGGCATCGAAGAACGTATTTGCATCAATAGACGCATTGCTACATAAAAGGCGTCTGCGTCACGTACAGAATCGTGTCTACAAACATTCTCAAACAGTTTATACAGCACTTGCTCGTAATCTTACACAGTTAATGTTAATAACAACAAGAAAAATAATCAAGTCAGAAACGAAGGCAATAAACTTTCACGTTTAAATAACTTTATAATTCAGTTATGTCTTCGTTTGTTATTTATTGTTGAAGAAAAGCTAATCGCACGCCTTCTTTCTGAGACCGTGAATAAATAAAGAAATCTCGTAATTAAATATAATAAGGAGGAGTTCATCCAAAATGTTAATTATCCAATATTATAATAAGTGAATTTCATTTTTAATTGTGCCTGACGGACAAAATTAATCAAACAAGTTCCAAAACTTCGAACAAGGGTTTGATTAATCTTATCAATTTCTTTGAAAAATCTGTTGAAATAAGACGTCTGGCTGATATTATTATATGTCTTGATATCCTCTGAGACTTTCATAATTGTAATATATTCAAATTGACTTTTATTACAAATATTTGCTGTAGCTGTATGATAAAAGTGCCTAGCTATTAAATATTAATAGAAAATGAGTAAGATTTATGAAGCTGTGTTGTAAGCAGAACTTTATTATGTTATCGTCATATAGGAGCAGAGTATTCAGGTGTGCGCATTCAGCTCTAGGTGGCTGCGATATGCTCACATGCCTTATTCGACAGCGGCACGTGATGAAGCCGCCTATGCATCACGCAGACGTGATTCCAATTATAGTTTGCTCTTCGCTCAAAACTCGAAGTTTCCTTTAAGATTATTCATAGTACACATAACGGCGCCTGTACAATCCGAGTAACGAAGTGACCTGGAGTGCCGGTGAGATGCCGTCGAGAGGCCATTAAGGCACCCTCCGCTGCGCCAATCTACTTGAGTATCACATCCAATTCTTCCAACAGACACTGTCAAAATCTGCCTTTATTTTAAACAAGATATAAAAACGATTCATAATTATTTGATAAATTGAAGGTACTCGGCACGTCAGCACATACCCTAACAAACTTTGTTTGGAACAGGCGTGATTGATGAATATGATTTTTTTATGAGTCGTTAAATCCCATGTGGTCCTCGCGCCCGCGCCGCTCCAAAATCAACTTTGCTTAATATTGATAGCTTTTACTCCATGTCAATAATTATTTAGGTTTAGTCATGTAATATATTTTGTTTACGTTCTTCTTCTGCATGTCTACAAACAAATTCATATTTCATTCAGTTAAAAATGGCAGCATGTCAACAAGTATCTCACGACTGCTCTTTTAAAGCACTTTGCTAAATAAAACACTGACGGTAAGGATCTCTACGCAGATATTGTTGAGCTGAACATTTTCGTTTGTTGTTATTGAAATAAACGCGCAATATAAAGCTGAGAGCAAAAGGCTGCGTGTGCTATATTGTTACATAATCAAATTTGTTACTGGATTAGGTGGAGAATGTGCAGATGGCGCCTAGCAAGTAAGTAAAGAGCGAAGTGATAGGGTCCCGATATACGTGTCCCGGTTACTGACGACCGCTTTCACATTTTTGATATTCAGATGGAGCAACCACTGGGAACAAAACCCGAGTTAACTTCGCGATATTGAAAGCTTATGGATTTTCAATGTTGTCGGCGAATATGACTCGGTAATGAACGGCAAAATGTATAGGTTCCTACGTGCTGTCGATATTAAAACTGATTTCGAGAAATTTGGTTAATATGACAAATACGATTGAATGGATTGATTAGTTCAACTGTTTCCCGAAATAATGAGAATTAAAAATATTAGAGTAGCAACCTGTAGTGCCACGAAGTCTGTAACTTATGACTACGGCGCGGCGGCGTAGTGACCTCACCCCTGAAAAAAATCTAACCGTTTTGGTAGATAGCCAATTTTAATTGAATGAAAAAATGATCGTCTATGCATTTTTTCGTTTTGGATGATGGGCTAATGGAAATTGGCAGTGGTCTCGGCTGCCAGCCGTGCCAACTTTTGCGGAGCCAGCTATCGCTACGCTCCAGTTGGGAGCGGACGAGATATATCGTTTCGATTGAATAATGGTCTCATGGCAATTGCCTTCCAGTGTCCCTGCAATCGAATTGATTATAGAAATTTGACGATATCACCTTTTTTCAGGAATCCATTCTGAAACAAAATACCCTCTCCTAGCATTCAGCTGAAACAAGATATATTCTCCAAATCGAACAATACTATTTTATTATAACACAAACATAAACATGCGGTATTTGAATGATCGAAATTTCACATTTGAATGATTTCATTCATCTTTCAAATGGGAAGTCGATCGCATGTGCCCCAAATGGACGTATTGGCATGCAAAGCCTTGTGCAGTTTCTATTGAATTGTAAATTTGAGTTCTGAGACTCGAGCACTGCTTCACGATAAAAGTACTTAGGTATTATAAAAAAATCGTTTTAGAAGCTATATTGCCCTTGAGCTCACGGTAGATAAATCGTTATAAATTAGCATTTTATATAAAAGATTTCATATCGAACAATTTATGGCTTTATAGATACAAAGAAACTTAGGTTGCCGAGATTAATAAATTGTAGGTTTTTTGTGGAAATTAAACTCGGTTAGAGTTTGTTTTGAAAGTTTGTGAGTAACATGAACATTGTTTGTTAAGATTATAATTGTGGTGTATATATGTTTGTAGAAAATATTGTAACATTTACATTGTATTAATATGTGCGGCCGACATCATATATTTATCGAGGCGTGATTGGATGAGAGCCCTCGCGAGCACTCCACTGCCGCGGCACGTGATTTAATGAGTGCGAATATTTCATGTATCGTTAGGGCCGGCGTCGAAATCAATCACGATATTAACGATGTGTGAAATAAATTGAACGAGCAAATAACTTGGCTTTTCCTCTCATTTCTCTGATTAAAATTGCGAACTTTAAAAATCTGATAGCGGCGTGACCCACGCTGAAAATGGAGATCTCCGGTTGCTTGAATCGAAAAGGTCAATTCTAAAACTGTTTCAATGGACAACTGACTGATCTTAAGACCAAATTCAATAGTATGTGCTGATATTGAGGTAGAAAAAAAAATACCTTGTTCCATATTTAATCAATGGACTGAATCTGAACCCACCTGAAACCAATAATGTTGGGGTTGCAATGCCTAACAGTGAAAATGTTATGTACTTTTATGTTAACTTGTGAGGTTTGTTATGTCATGAAAATGAGTAGATTAATGATTGATGATGATTCCCTTCATAGATTTATTGCAACTTAGTATAATTACGTTTTTCTACCTTAATACTGTGTTAAATGCAATGCTTTAGCATTGCTTTGAATGTGTGCATTTATGAGTGTGACGTAAAAACTAACACAAACAGTATAGCGTAGCTTGTACAACTTTTATTTCACAGAATTCAGTACAATCATATGGTTATTTTAATATTAATTTTCAGGTCATTGAACTTTTCGCAAAACTTGTATTGTTGAATGTTCGAAGTAACAACTGTGTTCAGTATTCCAATATCTGTTGTTAGGTAAAATTATGTTGAATGTATAAAACTAAATAAGTATCTTGGAATCATCATTAAAGTTATCATAAGGACGTTGTAACTCCACTCCTCTGCGAAGTTGTTCTCTCTTTTCTTTTGTCAAATTCAATTTGTATTTTTTATCATTTAGGTACATTATAATAAAACCAGACAACTTCTTTTCATTGTCAAAGCTCTGCGAACGTTACAAAACTAGCTCGTCTCTAATTTGTTTCTAGTAAAACAATTTTACAATGGGTAAGGTAAGTTGTATAACACTATTTTACCTTTCTTATCTCGGGATGCTGCATTATATTTCCTCCCAATGAATTTATGTGACCACTTGTCATCAAATACTGCCCCTTTCACCATTCTTCTACATAATAAAACGCATTTTTTCTCCTTCCACATTACTTCAATTTATCGAGAAAATCTTTTAGCTTTCTGATCAGAAAAGTCTATTGGTTAATGCTTTCTAAGAAAAGGTTTTTTTCTGTGGCTGGCTGTTTCTCCAGAGAATTGAATGTACTCAGGTGAGAGTGATTGATGTCTTTATCTTGACATTTGCAAAGTGAGCGAGACATTTCAAATCACGGCCATTTTACGGCACGCACCTACTCGTACTATAAACAAACCTGCACTGTTTTTCTAAGGTTACTTTACAAAGACGTCTTTTTTAGACGACCCTTTGAAAGTGGAACATTTATACAATTTTCTTTTTTTTCTTACTATGTATTGCTTCAATTTTCATCACAATAAAAAAAACATACAAAGATGAAGTCATCAACAATCAAAATTGAATTTGTAATCGTAAAAGACAGCTGACTAGCGAGTAAGAACTCAGAGTCAGAACTTTGGAACAAAATCTCGCTTTTGATAAAGATATATACTTAATAGAGTAGCGCAAGAGTCATGTTTCGTCCATTCTTCTCCGAAATTACTGCCAGTTGTCAAACGCATTCGCAAGCTCTATGTCTTAAGACGTGTGTTCGCGATACCTATTATTTTATCACGTACCAATGTCATATTTTCTGTACACATTCCTTCTATGTGAATTTTATTACTTCATCACTTTGTCACGGATTCTCTTTTATGGCCAAAGTATTTTTGAGGCGCGACTTTCGGTCGTAAAGCTGAAGGATTACAGATCCAACTTATAGTCCTATTAATCACATGTCACCGCTGACAATCTTATATACATAATTATTTTATACCGGCAGGCATATCTTATACCATATTAGTTCCGAGATACCTTTTTCGACTGCCCCTACGATTAAAACTTCAATCAATTAATTGGAACGAAAGTAAGTTTTCGATAAATTATGTTCTTTTCGGTAATTTCAACAAATTTGTAATTTAACTTTACCGGCCTATCAACGACCTAATTAAACCTAGAACAATAAGTAAGTCTATCACTCAACTGTAACAAATTTTACTGAAGCAATTTACACGTGCAGTATTAACTTATTGTTTTGCTATCTTCAAAGCTTTCATGTGAATATTTTTCGTTGGAAACAAAAGGCTCTATTCAAAAGTCTATCGTGTTTTCGCCCACAACAGACTCGTGGATCTGTCAGCAGCGCCTAACCGCAGACTACAACGGATTGCCCGGCTCCGCTCCCATTTCATACACGTCGCTTTTTATTCAAATATCGTTTTGCTACACATTTTTCAGTACTTTTTGTCTAAAAGAACAAACAAAATATTTTTTCAAACAAAAACTATAAATAAAAGTTCTAGTCCGGTGACGCTGTAAAGGCCATGAGTGGCCAACAGCAATCCTCCGCGCCAAAAATAAAAGTTTCGTGTATTTTGACGCGAAACAATAGAATGCATAAATCGAACATCTTCTCACATGACGGACCAGGCCATTCGTGTATTATTTAAAATAAAAGATAGAAAACCATTGTTGCATTATCGCCTTTTATTTAATAATTGTAACACATTTTATAAACGACTTAAGCAAAAAGACATTTTCCTATAAGAGCCATTTTGTATGAAGAAAAACGATCCAATAAAACGCATATTACCTCGTCGCATTGTAAAAGAAAATTTGAAAAGTAGGGGTGTCTACACAAACGGATGGTATTACAATTCGGTGCCATTTGCTCTCGCGTCGCCTCTGTGTTCAGATACGTGCTTGTGTGTGGAAACTTTTTAGGAGACTATAAAGAAAATTCTTTCCCTTGAATTTACGATTTCCCTATCGCGCTTAAGCGGCGAATCATGGCGCATGGATGAAATATTATCGCTCGCTGGTTCTCGCACGTGTACTCAGACTCTGTCGCTTGATGTATAAAGTGTCGCCGGATTTGAACGTAAATTTACAGATATCCAAATGAATTGGTTATTTTTAGTTAGTTTAGTTTTAAAGGTTTTATTAGGACGGTAATTACACTATCTTTGCCTGTGAAGGTCATTTAACAATATTTTTAATAAATCACCAAAAATAATTACCAAAACCGTAGTAACAGGCAAACTTTTTTGGTAGGTATTCACTATGTAATTAATTCCTTTTTTTTTACCCGGCAACACGTGGTCAGTCAGTGATATTAAGTAAACCTTCAATTTCATGTCTACATTTAAAAAAATGGTAGTACAAAAAATAAAACAAAAAGACAATGATGGCGCCACACCGCACACCACTGCCTGTGCGGAGCTCTCAAGACCTGCTAGATAAGCTTTTTTGAAACGTAATATTTCAAAGAGATAGATCACATGGATAGGCAAAGACTTTCACGATTACATCATATACAGGCAACCACTACTTCTAGGGAATATAATTTACCCACTAATTGCCTCCTTATTATTAAATTTAGGCTTATAATTCTGGCTGCAACAAATTTATTCACCGTATTTTTATCACAGTAGTAATACACAGTCAAAGTCAAAGCATTTATTTCAAATAAACCATTTACATGTACTTTTGAATTGTCAGAGTCAGCCAGTCAAAAACATGAAGCTATTTGCACGTTCCAAAGCGTATGGAGAAGAACGTATATCAGTGATTTTTATTTATTATATATATATACTTTATTTATTGGGAACTTATGTATTGAGACGAAAGCACTCATGGATATGAACAGAACATACCTAATATGGAAAAGAGTATTCTACTGGGTAGAAAAATTATAACTCTATTTAGTATAGGTACTGTTAGACTTTCAGTAAGTATTGGACACGTTTTTTTTTCCATTACAAATCGATAGAAATGAACTACAAGTAGTATTGAAGTCACACAATTTTTCAACGCACTGACGATGACGTCTTTACTTTTTGTTTAAGTGAAAAAAGAAAAAATACGAGTCCAAAATTTTTCGGAAATCTATCTGACGGACTAGTTCGAAAGAAATAAAGTCAATATTTTTTTTAATTGATATTGTTTCTTTACTGTATAGGAGCTAAAGAAGTACCCTTAAATATGGGTGTGTAATACATGCCATAATAACAGATAATATATTATCACTTGAAAGAACGTTCACATGATATAATTTTCATATGCCATAAAAACAAATAACCTAATTTCATGTGATCTAATATTACATTTCATAGAAACTTCTTTTGCTCTAATAACATTTAGTATAACGTTCATCTCATATAATTATCAATTAGTATATTGCTCTTTTTATATAACGTTCAGTTGACCTAATTTGCTAAGCTAAGGTGGGAGCTCCGCTCCGCTTCGCTCCCGCCTTAGCCTTCTAACCTAGCCTATCCGAGTCGGGGTACTCTGAGTCGGGGTGTCATAATGACGTTTTTTATATTATATTAAACGTTAGACCTAATTACTATAGCATTTGAATATTATACTACCTAAATATTATAATAACTGAATATTAGTTCAAATGTGCATTATAGAAAATGTTTATTAAACCATATAAAATTAGGTAAACTGAAATTATATCAATAATTCATGATATCATTTCATCGTTATACTAGAAAAAAAAAAAATTAAATGAAGTTAGGTTCCTTTAGGATCCTTTGCTATTGGATCAACACTAAAATCAAGGTGCTTTATTAATAGCCACGGATCTTAGTGCTATAATTGTATAAGAAACTTGACTAGTTCCTAACTAAATTATTGCTCTATTCCCTTTCACAGACAGATAACTGACCGATTTCTATTAATAGATATCTCGATATCTTTTGATAGGTACCCAATTCAACTCAAACAGATATTTGAAACTATTAATAGGATGGTACATAAATATTGCAGACTTTAGTACGACTTGGAAAAAGAAGGTTTGTCAAATCCAGCTTTCAGCAATCCAGCAGGATTTGAGAAAACCAGCGGTGCATCTGGTTAGTCCAACGCATGGCAGGTTGGTACCAGTGTCATGGCACTCTCGGAAAGGACTTCAGATAGTAGTAGCATACTAGTAGCGTATTTTATTGCTTTTATTTTCTTTTTTTTTTTGGAATCAAATGTTATTTTGGGACTCGCCAATTATCTGGGCCCAAGGCATGCGTCAAAGCATGTCTGGAAAGCAAAGGGAAAGGAGGAGCACGGATGGGTTTTAGTCAGTAAGAGTCTGACACTCCCTTCCGCTCCGCCCAGAACGGAAGGAGTCATTTGATGATTTCCCATCCATAAAAAAGGCATGCATCCTTTGATCTCTCTAGGGTAAAGACGAAACTGGTTTGTACTGTAGCACCACAGGGCTAGGGCCTGTGTGCTACCTATCAAATGTTATAAATAAAACTCAAATTGAATTAAACTAGATTTATATTGGAGCCCTGCGGCTCAGATGCTAGACGTAACATCCGTCAATATAAAACAAACACGTTCTAACCATATTTCCTAATTTAAATAACTTATTCTTCTACCGGACGCTTCCAAAGTAGCAATGTTTAACTTGGCTGCCAGAGGTTGCAGCCGAGGAGGTTACAGTACCTAATAATGTGGCTAGAAATATTAATAAACCGCTTTTTATCGTATGATCTCTCACTACTCTAAGCAGATACTTTCTTCACGGATAATACTCATTTCCAGCTTTATAACGCTTATAGGTAGGTACTTATATTCCCTGTAATACAAAGCGTAGGTTACCCCAGCAAAAAATTTTAAGGGTTAAAAAAAGCTGTATTAATTGTCCGTAGCAAATAGAAAGTATTATAACACCTCAATGGTTTTAACCAACAAATAACAATAACAAAATCCGATATTGTTACCCTTTAAATAATTATAGCATCGTTACTTAGCCGTCAAATTATTCATCAATATCCGACGCCTCATTTTCAACAAAGGCCGAGGGAGAGAACACGAAAATTCATCAAAACTTTATTGAGGCTGAAACAATACATCAAGGCGCTAAAACATCGTAATAGCCCAAAGATTGATTGTTCAGGGTTGCAAGCATTATCGGCGGCGGCATTATACCGCGACCACGGTGTTGCCCGTCGCTCACTCAGCCTAGCTATTTACCTAAGCAAACAATAGCCTCTGTTGTGCCGGCCGTCATATCAACACTAATCTAATTGCTGAATCTGTTAAAGTATACAGCCTGGGGATTATGTAGCTTCGATGTTTTGTTCGTGATGTTCGTTATTTGTGGCCATCTTGCTTGAACTAAAACGTCTACACTATCTGGTTTCGATTTTGTAGACATGTTTGAAGCCTAAGCCTAAGAATATGTCCAAATCTCCTGCTAATTTTATACCGTACAAAGGTTGTCTATCTAGCTCTATTAATCACTTTTCAACTAAGACGTCCTATCATAACACGTCATCCACTGCAAAGATTCTATTCAATTGTTAATTGGTATATGTAATAAAGTATTTGGATCTATCTTCATGAAGACGACGTAAATAAACCAACGCCTCGATCTCACACGCGACTCAAGAGAAGTGTGTAGAAAGACTAGGAACTAAAGATCGCAACGAGGGTAAATATTGACAGCCTACGATTCCCTACGAATAGGAAAACAACATGTTTCTTCAGATTGGATATCCCTTTTGGATCCACTTGTGCGCTAATTGATGAGAACACAAAGTACAGTTAAGTGTTCATTGTAAGTCTGAAGTCTAGGAGTGGTTTAAAAGCTGAATTGCCAAATGTTTATCGAAATAATAAAAAACCGCCTTCAAGCTATCAAAGGTATACATGGAAAGTTTAATTGGAATTAGTCACAGACAATACTTAGGTACAGATAAAACGCGAATATAAAACACTCATCATTAAAATACGTAGGTATCTGTATTTTTAATTTTATTTTAATGGTGAATACTTGTATCAAATGAATTCGATTAAACAAAAAAGAAGACAGAAACTTTGTTGTTAAAATGATCGAGTTTCTTTTCAACTTTCCTTTCTTTAAATATTGATTATCTTACTTGGAATGATTCACATTTTTTCAAACCTAAATGTACAAGTTTCAGTTCGTGATCGCAAAATAAAAAGTTTTCAGACCACTCTCGCTGATTCTTTGCGCGATAAATCTCTATTCTTGTACGATTAATTCTGCACTTTATCATTGTGCTCGCATCTAACTAGAAGGTTCTGTATTATGAACGTTTAAACTTTTATGTGCCATCAATTTTATACTATAAAGCAATGTTTGCTTTAGCTCCGTATATTCAAATAGATATTCAAGAGAGATAAATCGCGCGTATTCGTTCAGTTGTAAAAAATTAAAGAGAACTTTAAAATAAATGTTTGTACACATAACTAAAGTGTTAAATGCTGCACTTGAGATAAGGAACAGCAAATCAAAGCAATCAAGCGTTTTGTTTCCCCATCAAGGCGAGTTCGGAGCAATCCGGCTGGCGGCCGGGCCGGACGATGCGAGCGACGGCTCCGTCAGTACGCGCGGCACGTCGCCGAACCCTATCGTAGGCTTCATACTGGCCGGCGACATCTGCACATTTTCGACGTTATCGACTAGAGGACACATTTTTATAGGAACAAATTTAATCTAAGCAGAAGGAGGGATCAGTCTCGGGAGTGCCCTGCTCGCACGTGTCCCCACGACGACGACGACGTGAGCACGGGCTAACGATTTTTCAGAACGTTATTATGTGTCCGATAAAAGACTTTATCTAGAAACTGCCTTTGGCGTCAGTCCCTTTTTTGTTTGCATATCATATTTATTTAACGCACTACGTGTACCTGTTTGGTCCGTTTACGTTCACGTAAGCGGGTTTATGTAAATATTGCTCAAATATGGGCCCTGTGATCATCGTGCCAATAAAAGCACTTACAACGAGTTTGTTACTTACACGTAGCGTATTTACAGGCAAATTATCTGATATTAAATAATCTCAAATATTTATGCCATTAAACGTAATTTTATTCAACATTCAAGAGGCAAAATTGGGTTCTCGTGTAACGTAAACATATGAAAAACTTGATTAGAAGAGTATCAACTGTTGATCATGTTTTGTTTGATGCTTAAAGTGTGGCCGAAGAAAAAATAGCTTCTACATAAAGACATGAAGAACATCTCAATTCACAATTAAAATAACTCTTAGACAGTTGAAAACAACTCTCAAAGTTAAGTAGGTACTAGCCCACTGACTAGATCTACTTAACTAACAAGTTTAAACTAAAACAATAGGTTAAACAATATAACCGCGGCAAGAGGTCATTAAGTTTTTCTAACTCTTCCCCTGGGGCTCAACAAGGATGTAGGGTCGTGCGAAGAAAATTTTCTTAGAAAAACAATAAATTTTGTGTGAGCAACGCTCGAGTGAGTTTCGGTGTCGGCTGAGCGAGAGCACGCTCGCCATAATATATTGAATTTGAAACGAACAAACTTTTACGTTCTCCCCGCCGCGTGTAAAAAGATTTTCTCAAAATGTTTACAATGCAATAATTTTTATTCGACTTCAAAGAACAGCGCCGTTTAATACCAAAAACAACGCAACAACAGATAACGGCGCTGGAAATTATCTTTTTACGCTACAACAGAGGCTCACAATTACTTAAGTGTGCTGATTATGTATTCAGGGTACCACGCAGGCTTACATTAGGAACATCTTCATCTCATTGAAGTATAACAAAAACAACGCAGAAAGATAGCTGCCAAACCTATCTGTAAATATGTTAAGTATTTTAACCCCGTTAAAATAACTTAGAACCAGAAATAAAATAAACGTCTTACTTAAACGAATACAAAAAGCTAAAACCCCATTAATAATTCTTTCATTTTCGGCAACAGGAAAATCTCATTTACACTCAAATCCTTTTTCTTTGGGCTCATTCCTCATCAAAGTATCCATAAGAGTTGTGACGAATCGTTATCTTTCAAAACAGTTATTGATCGGTGCGAAACACTTTGTATCACGGCGTTTTACCGGCGGTTAAACCACAAAAAATATTTGTGAAAAGGTGTGAGCTCTCCAGGCTTAATCCCCGACGATTTGCAAAGACGGAAAAAAGGGTTTGTGAGCTTAGACGCCACGGATCCCCCATACAACCCGCCTTCTGCCCACTCTTATCACCCCTGGCTCTATTTATTTTCCTTGAGTAAGTAGAAATATTGGAAATATCCATATCGACAGGTTATTAACGCAATATGTCAGTAGCGAGTCGTCAGCTAACATATAAATTATTTCAATGTGGACTTTTTTAAGGTGTGGTTTGTTAAATTTGTAGTAAAAACCCAATAACAGAACACAAAAATCAAATATAACCCTTCACTAGACTATGTTCAACTTTAACAATATTGGGAAAATCAAAGTTTAACGACTTCTCAGATTGTTTTATTGTGTAAGAGAATAGTTAATTTACTGCCCTTTGTTTAAGTTTCCGTTTTTTTGTTACTTTTGTATCTATGTATATATGTTTGTCACTATAATATGGAAACTAGGTACGAGAAATCTATAAACAAGGATTACCAAACAGTTTACTTTGCTTAATAAATATTTTTGGCAAAATTCATAGGTAGTAAAAATGTGTTATATTTTATATGTCTCTTGTATAAAAGTGTACGAAATTCTCATCCACGAAAGTAGTGAAATAATTTTATTTTATTTTATTATAAGTTAGGTAGCCGTGGTCATGCTCGCTGCGGCGGCACCCACAGTTTTAATTTATCTCGCCGGGCCCTGTAATCATAATTAAGTAGGTACAAAGTTGAAACAAGTTAAACCTTTTAAAATATACTCGTACGCCAGTAAATGTGCAGAAGACGGGACCCTTTGTAACTGGTGTTGTGGTTATTTTGATTAAACCTATGAAACTTGTTGTAATATTTATTAACTTAACTGACGTAGGTATGTGCCAAGATATAAAACTTAGATCAGTTTAATCCGACTTTATTAAATTTCAACAAGTAAGTTGTTTGTGATTCCATTAAGTTACACCTGCGATGTTCTGTCAGGCAATGCCCAAAGGTCGACTTGTGACGGTGCACCGTTACTAGTTACAAGTCAAAAGTTGTATTTTTTTTTATGAGTTTTATCTTCTAGTTCAACCTCGGGTTGTCGTCTACTTAACCAGGCTTGCCTGTAGCGGCCTTAATATTATATTAAAACCTCCAGCCAGGTATAATAAAAAAAATTAAACTAAGCGACTAAACGCTAAGGGTACGAACCACGGCAGGTTGGATCGAACTAGGATTATTATTTGGGGACGAATTTAAAACTACAGGCTCAGCGGCGCGGGCTGGCTCGAGCTAAGGTCGGGGCGGACATTGACGAGGACGTCGCGACGGGCCTCGGCGGCGATTAAAACACTTTTGACCAATGTTTTGTTAAAATGAAGTTAAAACCTTAACTTTTTATTGGACTGGGGATTTTATGAAATGTCATATTTTAATCATCGTCTGATTGTCATTCTGTGACAATACTGAAAAGATTCTGTCAAACGTACTTAACCAGAGCAAACGAAAATAACCAAGAGTGGGGAGCTCTTGGCTATTATCGTTTGCTCCGGATGGGTATGTCTGACATTCAGGTATTCCATACAAATTCGTTTATGAGAGTGATTTTACCCGTTCTTTAGAAAACCTGCGCTTGCTTTCAGTACTCTATAATTTGTTTTTTGCAAGACTTCTTAACTATCTTTTTGAAACTAGACATCTTGTGTATGCGCATCATTTATGAAAATCGCTTCATTAATTTCTAAGGACTTGCGAGTTTGTATGAAATACCGTAAGCAATAAACACATTTAAGGTGTTGTGACGAACTTCTGCCAGGGTTGCGAAATTTGTTGGAAAGAATCACCGCGACCCAGTAACGCAAAGGGTATTAGAACACGGATAGGTTCCAGTAAGAGTCTGACACTCCCTTCCGCTCCGCCCGGAGTGGAAGGAGTTATTTGATGATTTAAATAACACAAATTTTTTGAATTTTTATTTTTGAAACAAACAATAATTTTTTGAACCTTAATAAAAAAAGGTGACGAACCTATTTTTACTGTGACTGTACATGTACATATTACAGCATACCTAAGTAAGATTACCTTAAATAAGTATTGGTAAATTTTAAATTTTGACGATATACGTTTACAACTCACAAAACACATGCTAACATAGTCAAGGTAAGAAAAAATGTAACAAGCAAATTTATTTCTTAGCTCATTTCATTCACCATTACATGACACAAATCTAACGTAAACACTAATGCTAAGCCTTATTTAATTGTACGTATCATGGATCGTATTAGGTCGAGACCGTATTGACATATTAACATACTACTATTAATTATTCATGCTTATTGGATTCATCCGGCCTGAAACATTCTGATAATATTAACGTGAACGTTGTTAATCGGAACTGCGAGTGTTAATTGAGATTCTCCATGCTTGTCTATGTTGCTATTAATTTATAGATACAAATATAAGTACCCAATCATCGCAAAGAGTCTCAGAATTCTTATAAACCCTTCAGCGAGGCATTTCGATGTAATCCTTGTTGCGAGATCGCACTCATTAATTATTAAGACGGCATGTAACCTCATTGACGTTACGTACGTAAATTATCATGTAATCGCATAAATTACGCGTGTTTACAAGAATTTTCATGCTCTTTTGAATAAATATGGGGAACAACTTTCTTAAATATTTATCAGAAATATTAAATAAAAAAATAATTGACGATTTTACATAAAATTAAAATCAGACCCGGGTTATCTTTCGTGGAACTTCGTTAAAAAATTAATAAAGTGGGAATCATTTTTTATACCTTAACATCAATCTCCGAAATATCAAAGTGAACTTAAAAACTCATCATAATTAACATTCATTTAAATTTGAAATTATTCATAGCAGAAAGCGAAGTTGCCGTGGTGGTATTTAACGCCGCACCTGCCCGAGGCGTCTTAGCGTGGTCGAAATTAATGCGACGCAAAGTCGGCAAAAGTCAATTACACTTTATTAAAACCGTCTCCATTTATATCAATTTGACGCAAACTGTTACAAATACTGGTAATGTTCCGTCCTTTCATCCGAGAGCGAGGCGGGGCTACGCAAGCGCCGGGAGCGTAGAGCAGTGGTAGACAAAGCGGCGCGGGTAGCGTAGCGCGGCCAGTACGCAGCCAGCGCGCCGCCAGACCGCCGCGTGCCCGGCCGCTCCACGCCGCTCCGCACGCCGCTCGCCGCTACCGGCACGAACACGAACCCCACTCGATTCACCTGCCGATGAATATTTAATGGAGCCGATTCCGATGGCGAATGAATGAGGGGAACCTCGTTACCCCACTGACATTCATCACAACACTTTTGTTGACATATTTGCAGTTCTTCAAAAAGTTGTTTCGATTAACATGTCGTTGGGGTAAAGTAATCAGCATGATGACCGGACGCAGATTGGCGTCGTGTTCAGCAGTGACAGCGGTGCTGCTGCTGCTCATAGTTAGCGGCTCGGTTACTTCGTCGGACGGTGAGTACGAAGTTGCTCGTTAACTAATTAACAACATAACTAATAACTAAGCTCCACAAAATTTTAGTTGCTAGTTGTTTTAGTTAAAATAATTATAAGGGATAACAGTGCGAGCTTTACTGAAAAACTTTGTGCTTTGATAGAATTAGATAAATTAGGTTACGTAGACATTAGGCAATTTAATCATTTGAGGTATTATATGCTGCCTCTTATTTTTTATAGTGTGATAACTCAAAAAGTTGATTAGTATTTTCTTTGTAGAAAGTTTTAGACAACAATACACCTGTATTTCAAGTTTCAACCGGCTCGCAGGCTAGTCACTGTAAAAACAGGTGGCTTCAGCCGATTATGAAATTAAGTCATTCTCACGTAATTCTTCATTATTTTTCCTCGTTTGTTGATTCCATTGCTAATACTACATACAAAATTCTACTGTAAGATTTCTAATTCAAAACAGTAGAACAAGCTGATTACAACACGAGGAATGGATTTTATTAAACTACAGTATCGCCATACTCGCATGTCCTGTTAATATTTATATCATAAAACTTGTGTAAATATGACTGCACGAAATATCAAAGTTACGAAGCATAAATTTCTACGAGAAACCACGACGTAACTTTGAATGTTTCTATCATTAGGACAGATTTCTTCCTCTCCGACGTACCGCTTTCTCGGCTGCTTGCCGGCAAACTTCAAAGCACTAGTCTTCTCATTAGCAGGTGCAATGTGATGCTTCACGCGTGTCTGATGTCAGGAGCGAGTCTGCCTGAACTGGAAAAGTTGTTTTAGTACCTTCGTATTGGGATATTGAGACTATATGACTGGTTATATACTTCATGTAGTTGCTTTTCAAACTTTTTATTTGTCACTATTGCTATGTTTGCGTGTGACCACAATCTTACCTGATGGAAAATGAATATGTGGTCGAGGAAGGGTCACGCTTGCCTAGAAGTAACATATTCACACTTGACAAGTTGTAGCTATCAGGAGACGCACTATTTTAGTACCTTCGTATTGGGTTATTGGGACGATGACTGGTTATATACTTCATGTAAAGTTGCTTTTCAAATTTTTTATTTGTCGCTATTGTTATTTTTGCGTCTGACAACAATCTTACCTGACGGAAAATGAATATGTGGTCGAGGAAGGGTCACGCTTGCCTAGAAGTAACATATTCACACTTGACAAGTTGTAGCTATCAGGAGACGCACTATTTTAGTACCTTCGTATTGGTTTATTGGGACGATGACTGGTTATATACTTCATGTAAAGTTGCTTTTCAAACTTTTTATTTGTCGCTATTGTTATGTTTGCGTCTGACAACAATCTTACCTGACGGAAAATGATGATGCGGTCAAGGAAGGGTCACGCTTGCCTAGAAGTAACATATTCACACTAGACAGATTGTAGCTATCAGGAGACGCACTAGTTTAGTACCTTCGTATTGGGTTATTGGGACGATGACTGGTTATACACTTCATGTAAAGTTGCTTTTCAAACTTTTTATCCGTCGCTATTGTTATGTTTGCTTATGTTTTTTCGGCTGATATGACTGGTTGATTACTTTATGTACCTAGTTGCTTTATAAACTTTTCATTTGTCGTTATTTATAGGTTTGCGTTTTACCATAATCTCACCTGACGGAAAGTTGTCGACGATGGGGCACGTTAGCCTACAAGTAACATTCACACTTGACAGATTATAACTATCCAGATAGCTACAACCTGTCAAGTGTGAATATGATAGTGGAATTCCCTGCCGAGTGGAGTCTGTGTATCCTGACACACATACTCCACTCGTCAGGGAATTCCACTCCTTAGATGTACGTAGGTAGGTACTATGAAAGTATTCCAATATCGTTTTGTGCGTATGTGTGGAATGACTTTTAACTAGTACCTACACTTTTATTAGGGAACCTATTTACTTGGGCAATAGTTCCTAAACTGAACGAAATCTTCGCCTAGCCTTTTGGGGAATATATTATACTTTTTTATTTATTACTTGTAGTAAGTATATTGCCAGTTTAATCGTTATATTTTGTTTTAGTTGTTCATTACTCTACTCCGGCTTTGGAGGGAGAATGATGGGCATGGGTACATAATACACATAAAAATGAAATGTTATTTCAGGCTGTAATGACTACGAGACACCATTTCTTTATGAAAAAACTTTCATAATACTATTCTATGGAGTTTTTCTTCATAGAGTCTAGCTATAAACTTTGACGGCCAAATAAAATCTTCAATTTTGTTTCTTTTTATTTGAGCTGAAAGAAGATAATAATATAATATTATTGAAGACGCTGTTATTATTAAATACTTATACACAATATAGACAACAAAGTAAACAAAACATCAACTTTATTGGAAGGTTTGAACGGCGCAATAAGGGTAGCTACCTAAACAGTTATAGCTACACGGAAAGTAAAACAATACCTTTGAATAATAAAATAACATCATCCTGAATGGCATTTAGTGGTACATGGACTCAAGAAATTAAATATTTTTTTATCAAATATTTTAACGACAATCCAGTTTTCATGCAACATGTCTCGATCATCAGTATTTTTCATTTTCGTTTTAAAACTTTTACTGCTTTGTTTATGTTGGAATCGTGCTTTTCTCAGTTATTCCAAAGGTACCGTACTTTTGAATCCAAAAACCATAGAAGGATCAGTCTGTTTTAAATCGTTTGGAAGTATAGACAGTTAGAAACTAGTAAACTCTCCTATAGTCTGAATCTTCAGCAGTCCTTGCTGCACCGCCGTACACTTCCATAGAAGGCCTTCTAAAATAGAATAGTGATACACAACTACGCACCCACGATGAATAGAACAGTGAAGTGCTTGTGTGGTGGCGGCGTCCTTCATGTGAAAGACATTGTTTATGGACTATCGCGACTAGAAAACGTCACAACATAGCATCAATGAGCGCTTTATAAAGTTTCCACCTTGGAGATGTATAAATAACAATATTATAGGTAATACAGGTAAATTAAATGTCTCCTAGAAATGGCCTTCGTTTTTGTTAAGAAACTGAATATTAGGGGTCGTTAAGTCTATTAATCTAAGACTGAATGCCGTAAGGATGTTTAGTAGGAATAGACGAACTAGGCTGGTGATCGTATCACTATTTTGACTTAACATAATATAAAACATTTTTAATCCAATTTATTACATAATCATCATCATCTCAGCCGAGAGACGTCCACTGCTGGATCTAGGCCTCCCCCAAGTGTCGCCACAACAACCGGTCCTGTGCGTCTCGCGTCCATCGGCTACCAGCGACCCTCACCAGGTCATCGGTCCATCTTGTGGGAGGCCTTCCAACGCTGCGTCTTCCGGTAAGCGGTCGACACTTCAAAACTTTTCGGCCCCATCGACCATCTGTTCTGCGAGCAATCTGCCCTACCCACTACCACTTCAGTTTGGCGATCCTTCGGGCAATGTCGGTTACCTTGGTTCGCTTGCAGATATCATCATTCCTGATTCGATCACGCAAGGAAACTTCAGCATTGCCCTTTGGGTGACTTTAAGCCTTCTGATGAGGCCCATCGTGACCCTATTATCACGTTTATCAATATTTTCATTTTCTTTTTAAAACCTTGAGATTATTTGGTTTCACTCTTTCTTTATTTATCCTAAAGTTAGAATCCATGAGATCGATATAGATACTTCAAATCTTATAAAAAAATGGACTGTTTCCTAGATTTTCCTACTTATAAATCTATAGCTGTTCTTGCTGCAACGCTGTACATTTCCATGGAAGGCCTTCTAAAACAGAAAGTGATACACAACGATGAATAGAACTGTAAAGTACTTGTGTGGTGGCGGCGTCCTTCATGTGAAAGACATTGTTTATGGACTATCGCGGCTAGAAAACGTCACAACATAGCATCAATGAGCGCTTTATAAAGTTTCCACCTGGAGATGTATAAATAACAATATGTAATGTTGTAGGTATTCTGTTAAGTCTAGGTTAATACTAATTTATCATAAAAATGTAAAGAGAAAAAATGATAATTATCTCCTAAATACAGTAGGTATTCGTAAATTAAATGTGTTCAAAACTGTATGTTGCGTTAAATAATTTAGAATCTTAGACAGAACACCGTAATACGTCCGTTCGAGGAGCCGGTACTGCAGCAGTACGTGTGGATAATACCCCTACTGGAAAATTTAAGACCGAGGCCGGTGTACGACAAGGATACATCTGAATGTCATCATCATCATCATCGAAGAGCTTCGTATTAAAGACCGACTTTCGTCCACTGTGAAAACACGAATACTGAAGTTCTTTAGTCACAATATGCAGGAATGAGAACTCAATGGAGAGACTTGTGATTCAGGGCCAGGTGGAAAGCATGAGAGCACGCGGTCGATCACCAACTCGCTGGACTGACCTGATACAGAGAAAAAACTACCAAGTCTACTATAGCCCAATGTACTCGTAACGTGACGAACTGGCAGATATGGAAGCGCATCGCTGAGAAAGCATTCCTCAGGAAAGTCGACGACCCACCGAACATCTCTGCAACCAGTACCTCATCTGCGCAACCACGACCACTCGAACAAGAATGTCCAACTAAGAAGAAGAAAGCCGTAAGAATAATAAGGTGGAATGAACAGACTTGACAGGTGATGATTTTAGTAATTAGGTTAGGTGGCGGTGGTTATGGTTATTTGCTTAGTTTTTGTTACTGACTTTTTTTTTTAATTAGGTTGGTGTTGCAAAAATAGATACAAAACTGAAGAATCTTAACAGCATCGATTTAAAATATTTTGGTTAAAAATAACACATTAACACGTCAGTCAAATAAAAATTAATTCATCTAGTTTATTTTGACAAAAGAGTGGAATTAAACTACCTATGTGAATCAATTTATATTTGACACAATCTCGTACCAGATTAAATTAAATACTATTTCCCGAAAACGTCGCCCGTAAACACTACTGAAACCAGTTAAAACATCAACAAAAGCCGAGATTTATTATTTAAAGTTATTAATACCATAAAGTCATGCGGAGGCAAACAATTGACATATTTTTCCGCCATGCCTGCTCCACGTTGATATCTATAACCCCCATTATTCAGCGGATTAGCTTTTTACTGGATGAGTCGTAGAATATTCAAAAGGGAATTATTGGATTTTGTTGAATCTATACGAACGATCCACTAAAATCGATCTAATCTTTCATTGTTATATGTCCGTTCCTATATTTGTAAACCTCACTCAGTATCAAATGAATTAATGTATCGAATTTCGAAATCAATTGCAATAACACAATAAGTAATTCAATACTGATTGTTCATCGAATCAAAACAGCGAGGGGAAAGGAAAACAAACGAGATTATGTGTCTGTAAATTGTACACTGTCCGCCCTTGGCAACAACGGTGTTTCAATTACTGACCTCTGTTACAGTTATCAAGCTTGCAATTACCGATGGAGCCCCGGCGCGTGTTTGATCACCTATCTATGTTCTATCGTAGAACATGACGACTGCAAACTGACCTACTTATTGAAACGGTCGGCGTCTTAGACGTGAGTTATGAATGTGGAAAAAAACTTGAACGATGCATTTAATTTAAAATGAAGACGATGAAAATCAGTGAAGTTTCAGTGAAACTTGCGCAGTTGTGTAGTTTGAGAACAGCTGCGTTAACTTATCGTTAGCTTCGTCATAGTGTGTATACTGAAGTAGTGCTGACTTTAAAGTAACAAATGGGGAATGTGTATAGGAAGCAAGTTGTAGCAGTCAATTGGGTGAAACAAATGATTGCGGCGCTGGTGGGCGCCAGACCAGCGATCTATCACCAGCGTGAGCACCACAATTACCCATTTACCTCAGCAAGGAATTCGCGGGTCTGAAATATTAGGTATGATACTGTGTCATTGGCGGAATAAAGCCGGCAAGCGCTCGAGCGCATGGAATAAGGTTCACATAGTGTTACTTATTTAGGCAATTGTTTGCGTCTTCAATCTTCATCATTTTGTTTGTGTCATTCACGGCATGTGTACTACAATAATACGAGGCATGGATTGTATAATGAATCTAATACGAAATGTAGTACAAAATTTCATATTGGGGACTTTTTATATAACCGAAAATGAACGGCTGCTATTGTATTTGCTTACCAATGTGTACAGTAATGGTGCATAGGCGGATTAAATGCTGCTAGGCATTCTATATTAGTCAACGTATAGTCATCATTCATAGCTCAACATTGCCCACAGTTAGGCAAAGGCTCTTTCATGCACGCTCCCGTGCCAGCCTGATTCAGGTTCCAAATTTTCACTTTATAAATACACTTTATCATAATACTAATTTTACATAAAACAAACAAACCATGTCTTTATTTTCAGCTACCAATTTGCAAGACTGATTACTGTGTACCAAACGTTTGCAAGCAAATTGGCCGAAGCCTACTTCATTTCCTCGAAATGGTGCAGCCTTAATAAAATCCTTGCCAGAAACGAAAATTGAAGCATTTTGCTGAAATGGGTATTACTGAAACCATAATATTTACTTACCTTTTTAAATCATATAGGGTTTCAAACATTATTTCATACTAGCTCCAGGGCCCTGTTTAATATAACTAACAATGTGAAAAAAATGTCAAAAACTGACATAACTGTTGCAATTTCGCGACAGATGCTGTTAATAAATAATGGTTGATTCACACATAACCGGGCCTAGGCCGGGCAGTGTTGAGGACACGCTTGGGCGGAGCACCACCGTGTCCTCGTCGAGGCAATCGGCGGTGGTGACCTCTCGCGTCCGGCCCTGGTTCAATCCATGGTCCGGAGCGAGGAGGCATGGGAAGCCGTCACCTCCATCTGCGAAGCAGTAATGCTAGTGAAGGAGGAGGCGGGCCGCGTGAGGGAGAGACAACCCTCACGTCCCAGCCGCCGCGGCATAGGGAGACGCACCGGGCGTCGGGAGTCGCTGGGCGATTCCCGGCCACTGTAGGTGCGGGTCTGCGGACGGCGAGCTTTGGGTGGCTCGCCGTCCGACCAAAGCCAGGCTCGGGCCGACGGCGCGTTGTGTTCCACGCGCGCCTCAAAGAGATGTCAGCATAGGAGTAGGGGCCCGTTAGGGCCAGTGCCTGCCAGGGTTGCGGATTTTGTTCGAAAGAGTTACCGCGGCCCTGGAAAGTAAAAGGCACTAGAAGGAGCATGGATGGGTTTTAGTCAGTAAAAGTCTGACACTCCCTGCCGCTCCACCCTGAGCGAAAGGGGTCATTTGATGATTTCCCAACCTTAAAAAAAAAAAAAAAAGGCCGGACAGTGTCAGGGCCGTGGCCGTGCAGGGACCGTGCATCCGTATCTGCACGTCCATGAGTCCGTGCCCCGGCACGGAAGCTCGGCCTGCCCGTTCACGGACGTGTGTGAACGAGTTCATACAAAATGTATGCAACTATTTTTTTTTGAGCTCCGGACGGACCACGACCCGGCCACGTCCCGGACACGGCCCGGCTATGTATGTTTCAACCTTTAAGCAGATAATGTATGAAATAAAGTAACAAAATTGTCGAAATGTCAGATTGTCTCTAGTCACCTGTCGATTTTATTAAATAAGCCCCAGCCAGCGGCTTCGCAAGCGTGGAAGTCGGAAATCATCCCAAGAGCACATGCTTCTGGAATAAATAATGTCCTATGACCAATCTTGGACATGATCTACTCGCGTGCCAGTTTCATTCATATCGGCTCAGCCTTTAAGACGTAACAAACAGACAGAGTTACGCATTTATAATAATTATGATTAAGTAAGTATGGAAACGTAGCATATGTTTAAATGTAAAAAAAAATGTTGGTACATATTTGAAGAAACACAATCAAATGAAGTGGATCAATATTTCGGTATCGGCAAATGGAATATGGTTATTTTCCTGCAGCTGACCGCAATTCCAGAGTGAATTACTATCAGTCTCAAGTTGGATGAACTTTCAGCTGGCGCCGAACTTACCCACCTTGTGTATGATTATTTGCGAGTTGCCGGCGCCATACTTCAATTTGTTACTCAACTCGGAACGCCTTTGCTGAGAACTTGCTCCCAGCTAGAATGCCGGTTCATTGCGACGCCAATTGCCACATAAACAAGCCTCGCCAACCCAACGCTATGCGGTCGCGATAGCAAAACTTCGTTGTTTACTGTTCTCACTACATATCATAAAACATCTATTTCGGGGTAAACTTAAACACTCATCTTTCCCGAGTTAACAAGCTCCACAAAACTTTGTTGTTCATAAAATAATAATTATTAGCAGGAAATTCACACATGTAAAAGGAAAAGCTGACTTCTGCGAAGTATTGAAATATACGACGATGCCGATTCATTACAAAGTTCCCGCGCTCTTAAATGTTTGATCGCGTTGTTTGAGAATATATGGGATTTATTTAATGAGCATTGTTTATTGAAAACAAATATCAATACGAAACTTACTTGTTTCATTTTAATAACCTGCATTTCTTTCTATTCCGATACCATATAAATAATATACAAGGAAGTAATAAAATACTTGAGGTTTATTATCCCCACGCAATCAAAAACGGGAATTAATTTAACGGACCCCTGAGTGTTATTGTTGGGCAATTAATACATTGATTAGGCTTTTCCCGGTTGGTGTTCTGTTTCTTTTTAATTGAGTTTAATATGACACGATTACTGTAACAAGCTCTTTTTATTTGATATTACCAAGAAATAACAAAGTTTTCCGATCATGACTATTGTTCGTAGCCTCGTAGAGTTGCTACGAATGTCTACGAAAACTCGTAGCGCTACCATTATGACTCTACATAATTTTACTATCCTAATATGAGCCCCAGTAGACCTCTTCCAGGGCTAATGGGACTCATTTTGAAGGACTGTTAACAAGGGACTATAATAGTTTATTTAAGGTTTTCTATGAAATAACTAGCACACTCTACTAAGTTCAAACTTGCTACTGAACATGAAATAAGGCTCTCGTTTTGTATAAGATATTATGTCGTAAATGGAAAACTGTGGGTGCACACTTCCTCATCAATTCTGTAAACCTCTCAGATAAACACCGGTGTGTTGTAATACAAAAACGATAAAATTGTTAAATCCAATATTTTTACCGGGAGGCGTGGGCAGACCTTGGGGAGACCTCCACTCGGCAGAACATAATAACCTCAAATAAGATTAGATGAGATGCTAGTTCATTGTTTATGTGTAACAACGTAATTCACGATTTTTCCGGTTCAGCGCCTCCGCTATATACCTGAAAAAAGCTTATTTTTTGCTATGAAACAACCATAAATCGTTGGACTTTTTCATAAAATTTCGTAATACATGTCATAGCAGTCTCGTATATTGCACGTTGCTCGACAATGTTCAAGAAAATTTGTCTTCAGGTGAAAACATGAAAAATTTCAAGAGAATGTGTGAATCAGTGTTTGATATATGAAATTTGAATGGCTGGATGTTCTAGTGCACGGAGCGGGGGATTCTCGGGATCGTAATGTCGCCAACTTGCAGAGCTGTAGTTAGACAGTAGAAAAAAAAATCACAATCAATTTGGGTGATCTGTATTTTACAATTAGATAAAATATAAAAATATTTTTGTGAACTAAATATTCATTGCCTTAGTCTTTTTCAAATTTTGAGTATTGGTTGAAAGTAATTTGTAGGATCTAGTAGAGTATCGATAGTTCTTGTTTAAAACTTGTTATGAAATAGAGTAACACAAAAACCTTAACTAAAACAATGAATATTTAGGTTGAAATATTTTTTTTTCTCTTATATGAACTTAAATATAATAAAATTAGATACATTGCTTACATCTAAATAGTATAATATTTGCCACTAGAGTGTTGGCGACGTTACAGGGTACATACATGTTTCTTGAGTTTCGCTTTAAATATGTTTTAACTAAGTACCACAGTTCTTTAGATCCTCCGGTAATTCATTGAATAGTTGTACTCCTTCAGTTAATATTGTCTTTTTGCCGTAATTCGTCCGAGCACGTGTGGTCCTTAGCTGAAACTTGTTTTTGCTTCTTGTGTTGTATGTAGCTGTTTCTTATGTAGTTGTATGTTTCATTGTACGGAATACGAGGTTATTTTTTTTTTATGAGGATGCAAGTTTTTTCGTATAATTTTTGTTGTTGGATATAAGTAGTAATAATGAAATAGTGCTTTGTTAATTTTGTTATGTATTCTTTGTAATGGGTTAAGGGTAGATTTAGCGGCTGATCCCCATGGTTCATTTTCCTAATAAAATTGCACAGTTCCGTCAGTGTTAGGAGTTGTACTGGACCCTGCTGGCCGCCCGCCACGCCCGTGTGTCCTGCACAACGCGCCCTCGGTCCCTCTATCTAATGAAGCCAATTTTCCGCGCGCGCTTCACCTTGCGTTCCTTTTGAATTTTCTCGCGTATTTTCCCTGTCATCCATCTCCTTCCACGCTTCCGCACAACCAGATTACTTTTGATTCCGAATTCCAACACCATTGATTTAATAAACAACAAAATGTCCATCTAATCATAGCGAAAGGAAATTTTCCAACTTTTATTCATTTTTCGAATCCGCTGCCGATCGTGAAATTAATATCCGCTTCGGAACAATTCGGATATCCTGATATTCACATAATGGTGTTTTAACAATAATTGGTGTTGTAATTTAAGTACGAATTGTTCATTTGATATCAATTTGTACAAAGTGCAGTATTGTTCATAAATTTTTCATAATGTAGGTATGTATTTACAGAATAAAACTGTATCAACGAGGACCTATCTATACTATAAAGTTTACGATACGCTGAAGCTATGTAAGCAAAGTCAAATAGCACGTAAAAACATGAAGGTAGTCACAAACCGGAAGGTGGGGAGGGGGGAGGCTACACCCGGCGCGGGCGCGGGCGCCTGCAAACACGTCTGTCTCGATAGACGCCACCTCCGCAAGTTTTCAACTAATTTTTATTAACTTGAACGAACTTCCTCGAATGTGTTATTTTTAAAAGAAATTTTAGAAGTATATAAAGCCACTCCGTCTTTTCGTCTCTAGAAATATTTTGAAGCAAATTTTCTCTTACTTAAAGTTTATGCTAGTTACCTCGCGAGATGCTACGTAACCACGAACGGCATTACGAAAATACAAACAAAATGCAGAATGCTCGCTCTTATTCAGCGGCCATTGAAAATTACCCAGCCGTTCACCTAACTGCAGTGACACAACACGGCTTTGTAACAACAAATATTAGAATCGCTGGCTTCCGAGTCCCGGAATACTACAATTTAAACTATACAATGAATACGTAAGAAGAAGAAAGAGAGAAAATAATGTATTGTAAAAAGTTTTCTACATTTGAATATTCATGTTTATAAAGTATTTCTGAAGACAATGCGATTGGCAAGGCAATTTAAGTGTGTCGTCAGACGTTGAAGTAAAATGTGGGGGAGTTCATTGGTTTCATAATGAATAAATAATCCAGCGTAATGCAGTGGGAACAGAGGAAGTGTTAGTCAGCTGCTGGTTCAGTTGTACAGCTACCACGGTACTTCGATAAGTGTTTATTTGAATCGAAGAACAATAAAATACAAAGTCTTTGAGACAGAAATCATGCTACATCAGTCATCAGATTGTAAGAAGATGGTAAGTTTTTGAAAAGTGCTTGTTTTTTAGATTTGTGTATTTTTAATAAAGGAGCTTTAATTAGAATTTCAAGTAATTTTCGGTAACGTGAAAACAAAATTGCGGTTCAAAAAAAATTGAGACTCATGTACTTATATTAAAATTTCAAATTATGTAGGTATTAATCCAAAAGAAAAAGTTAAATATTTGGAAAGCAACCATTTGTTACTCAAATAAAAAGTTGAAATAAAATGAAAACAGGCTACATTACCTACGGCTACATTAGTAACTGTAATAATCAACCATTTGTTATTCGTATTAATTTATAAAAGTAATCAAAATATATGGAATTCACAGCTGCTGCTAATAAACAATGGCTACAAAACACTAAATAATAATCGTTTTTTTTTTAAGATATTAATGTAACCTTCTTCAACTTCTATAACAACAAATACTAAAAACAGAATAAAATAAATATTTAAGTGGGGCTCCCATACAACAAACGTGTTTATTGCCGTTTTTTTATAGACAATGGTACGGAACCCTTCGAGCGCGGGTCCGACTCGCACTTGACCGGTTCTTTTTTTTCTTTTGTAGTCTCTAAATTGTTAGTGGCCAGTAAGTTAGTTACAGTTCGTTGTAACTTTAAAAAAAAATCTCTACCTATAATCTAATCAACTTTTATTTTAACACGACTAAACGTTCTAAAAGGTACATGAATAACCTGTTAGTTGGCAAGTAGTTATAATTGTATAATAGCTACACATATGTAGCATGTTTCGGCGACCCGGCACGAGTCGACACCGCTGCCTATAGTCCCATATTTCGTATGTGCGGTACGTTCGGCCATATTTCTCGGCGTCTATGCCAATGCCGGCACCGGTAGCATTTCACGCGACGTTCCCCGGTTTTTCGATGTGCGGTTTCCGCGCGACAATACCATTTTATTTACGGCTCAACTGCACCGCTCTATGGAGTTCAGTCACGAAGCGAGGCGATGTAAGTAAGTGAATCTGGCGCTCGCACCGTCACCGCTCACGCCGTTTCGCGTAATTCACCCTGGTCAGGCGCTTGCGTTCCAATCTGGCGATATGAGCCGGAAACCATTGCCTCCACTCGATCTGCACTACACACGCTTTAAAATTTTACTTGCTGTTACCAACCGTTGTTGTTCTAAACCAATTCGACATATTTTCCCATTTTTGTTCGATAGTCTTTTGGACACAACAAAAGGTTTCGTATTCTGAATACTACATAGTGAATGTGATTAAACATCACAATCACTGACACAATTTTATTAAACTAAGTACGTGCATACCCTTAATTAATTACGGGCTGCTCTTGTTTTCCACTCACTCCTGTTCATTCACAGTACAGAATTAAGAATTAACTAACATTTCCTGCAATTCTTGTTGGTATTTTCTGATTGAATTAAATATCATAAAGCATTATCTGCGTGCTGCAATCGAATGAAAAACATTAGGAGGTTTAGATTATTAATGCAAAATTAAATTATATGCATAGGGGTTAAAACACGAACATAAATAATTTGTTTACGGATTATTTTTAATAACTTTTTATAAACACAATATGCAAAAAATAACTGTTTAAGTAACAAGCGATGTTCAACTATCTGGAAGCCGTAACGAGGCTATTAATTTTAATTGTTTCATAAATAAAAATTGCCGTCACAGAGAATCCGATTCATTTATGGATGACCGCATAAATCATCGTATTTCCGCACCCGTTATGAAATGGACCGAAGAAGTATCCGTTATCCATTTTATTTGTATCTCGTTTATTTACTGGCAATCACTCAATTAATGATAATTGAGTGTAAATGAAGTACGTAGCTCTTAATATAATTCCAACTCGTAGTTAACTATTTACTGCGCTCGTGTATGTATTTATATCCAAGCAAAGGTTATGCTGTACGTTGTAAATAGCAAGGATTTCTCATTTGAACTTTAAATAGCGCCATGTAAAACCGAGTTAAAAATAGAGCACTAGCTAGAAACTCGTAATGGTGGTCAGCAGTAAGCCGTAAAATAATATTGCACTGAGAATTTGACAACACTTTCTCTTCATTCATTTAATAAATGCTCTGAATTGATTTCGTTCTAGAGTTAATTAAATCAGTTTAGAATTTATAAATAGGTTGTAAACTTATAAGGCATACTAACAACAACTTAAAAAAAAACTCTAAAAAGATTTAACCCAAACAACGAACTGTAACTAACTTACTGGCCACTAAGAATTTAAAGGCTATTAAAGTAAAAAAAAAATAAGATGGTTTAGCCAAGGTTTAGCAGACAAATTGGCGCGACAGGCTTGATATGAAAAATAAACAATTCAGTTTTTTTTGCATAATTAATTCAGAAAGTATTCATTAAAAATAGTTTTGTACAAATAGTGCATCGTATAGTACGCAGTGTCGTAACGACCAACATGTTTTTCAAACAAATGAACTCAATATAAGTTTATTGCCGGCTTCCAACGGCGGAGGAAAACATCGCTAGAAAATCTGCAGGTTTGTAAAAGTACTACCGATGCAAAGAGGATATTATGTAGAATTCACTGGGGTTATTAGCCTCGAAAGCTGTAGTAAAATAAAGATTTAAAAAAGGCGGCAGTAAAATATATCGCTAGGGATGTACCTATTGTACACTTACTTACATACATAGTTGATATTATAGGATATTAGTTTAATTTTTTTTACAACTGTCATGAATCGTCTGCTGAGTGTAACACCAGTTTTCAGGAACGAAAATTATCGAAAATTTAATGCCACAAATTGTCAAGCGTGCTTTTTTTATGTATAACCACTGGCAGATTAACACGCAAGGGCAACTGCTACCCCACCGACCGTGTCTCCACGTTGCCGTCGTGGTGGGGCTTGCGTGTCTCAATGATCTTGGGGGCTTTGCCGGTAGAGCCACTCATGCCGGAAGGTCCCAAGTGAGAGACCAGACAAAGAGAGACACAAGAGGGGCACACCGTTCGGAGACTTGAGCAGTGTTCGGGTCCTCAGACGGTGTGCGTCTCATTGGCTTGCTCGCTGCTCTCTGGTACGCGTCTGATCATCAGACGTGACTGTGAGAGCAGCGAGCAAGCAGTGAGAGAGAGGGAGAGAGGAGGGGAGAAAGGGACCGCACCCTCAAAAAGGAAACCCATGGATAGCGACAACAAAGAGACACTACCCCAGGGCGGTCCAGACTGCACAGCAGTCCGGGAATCCGCCACGCTTTATGCGTCAAGCCCCTCATATTCTGGGGGGGGCAACGTTGTTATCCACCATCCGATTGCCGATGGCAACAAGGGCCGAGGAGGCCCCCGATCCGGAACATCCTTCGCGTAAATGATCGGTTTCGATTTTGGCTCGCCCGACAAAGTGTCGGTCGGGCGGGGCGCGGGTAGAGGCGCGCTACTTTGGAGGGAGGGCTTGCCTGAGCGTCACGCGGGTGCAGAGTCGGAGTCCGAGTTGGACTCCGACGACCTTGTGACCGTTAGCTCGGCGAGCTCTGGACCCGAGGGGGCGGGGGCTGCTGCGGAGGACTCCAGGTCCTTCCGCAAGCGGCCCAGGCCGGAGGACGACCGGGGGTCGTCCTGCAGCGAGAAGGTGGCCTCGGCCCGAAAAATCCCCACCAGTAGGCGGGGTAAGGGCCGAGAGGGAGGCAAGGGGAGATTGCCCGCCTCCAAGGTGGCTGGCCAGCGAGCCGAGGAGCTCGTCGCTGACGGACGACCCCCCGGAGAGGGCGGTCGCGGGGCTCCTGGTTCGGAGTCCTCCGGCGGTGAGCCGGATGACTCCGGACAGGAGCGGGTTCAGAGGGCCAGGTTTGCGGAGGTGGTGGAGGCCGCGCTTCGCGATGTGGCCTTGAAGAAGAAACTTTCCTCAAAGAACAAGGCCATAAGCGAGGCGATGGCCTCCATTCTGGCGGCAGCAGAGGCTAACCGAGGTGGGCCTCCGCGGGACGAGATGTCCAAGCTGCGGGCGGAGGTCACCCGCTTGGCTGCCGCCACGGAGCGTCTCCGCAAGGAGAACGAGGGGCTCCGCGCAGACCTGGCCAGGCTCCGCGGAGCCGGCCCACAGGGGGCACCGCAAGGGGAGCGCAGGGAGGACGGCCGGCCCGTGCCGCAGGAGGGCAGGTGCTGGACCTGGTGCGGCAGGAGATGGCTGCCTTTCAGGCGCGGTTCTCCGTCCTGGAGGGCATCGCCCTGCGCCCCCCGCTAGCGAGTGCGGCGGCGAGTGGGAAGGCCCCCCTAGGCCGGAAAAAGGCGGCGTCGTATGCGGCCGCCGTGGCTGCCACACCGGGGTCGTCCGGCCAGGACAAAGGTTCCGGGCCGGCACCCGCGAAGCCGGTGCCGGGAAAACCGGACCCGGCCCCGGGAAGGAAGAGGAAGGGTGGGGTTGCTGCGCGGACGGCGAAGGCTCCTGAGCCGTCTGGGCAGCAGCTCCCCCCGGCTTCCTCGCCTTCAGAACCTCTCCCGGCTCAAGCCGAATGGCAAGTGGCCGGGGAGAAGAAGAAGGCGGGAAAGGCAGCCAGGGCGGCCAAGAGGCAGGAGAGAAGGCGACGGCAGAGAGCGCGAGGCGTCGCGGCTGCGCTCCGCGCCCCGAAGACCGCGGCTGTGGTGGTAACGCTGCAGCCGGACGCGGTGAAGAGGGGCGTGACGTATGCCAATATGCTCACCAAGGCGAAGGAGGCCGTCAACCTCGGTGAGCTTGGCATCGTCGTGGGTCTCCGGCTCAGGGTCACCATGACCGGGGCCAGGATGCTAGAGATCCCTGGAGCAGAAAGCGGTCCGGCCGCGGACGCTCTAGCCGAAAGGCTTTGGGCGTCCTTGAGCGCGGATGACGTCCGAGTGTCCAGGCCCACGAAGTGCATAGACATGCGCATCTTGGGCCTGGACGACTCCGTCACGGAGGAGGAGGTGTTGGCCGCCGTCGTCAGGACGGGGGGGTGCTCTGCAGAGGAGGTGAAGGCGGGCACCATCCGTCCTGACAACACGGGCATGCGAACCGTAGTGGTGAGCTGCCCCGTGTCGGCGGCCAAGAAAATCTCAGAGGGCCGAAGGCTCTTGGTGGGCTGGGTCTCCGCGCAGGTGAAACTGCTGGAGCCCAGACCTCTGAGGTGCTTCCGTTGCCAAGTTGGCAACCACGTCGGAGCACTCTGCACCTCAGAGGTGGACCGCAGTGACCACTGCTTCCGCTGTGGTCAGCCCGGTCACAGGGCCGGCTCGTGCAACGCCGCGCCGCACTGCTTCGCATGTGCGGCAGCTGGCAAGCCGGCCGATCACTGGGCTGGGGACAAAGCCTGCGGTCCACCCGCCAGGGCCGGGATGAGGAGAAAACCCTCCTCCACCGCCGCCGCCGCCGCCGTCGCTTCCGCCGCAGCCGCCGCCACCGTCGCCGCCGCTGCCACTGCTCGGGAGGGGGCTGAAATGGAGTGCCAGTAATGGCCCCATTCCGCCTCCTCCAGACGCACGTTAGTCGCTGCGCCTCTCAGGAACTGACGCTCCTGGGCAAGGCGCAGTGACTGACGCCTGCGGACAGCGAGCAATGGGTAGCTCGCTGTCCGATCAGGTCAGGCCAGAGTCGACGGCGCGTTTCACTCCAAACGCGCCGTCAGCAACGAGCAGTCAGCAACGGAGACGGGGCCCGCCAGGGCCAGAGCCTGCCAGGGTTGCGGAATATGTTCGAAAGAATTACCGCGGCCCTGGGAAGAAAGGCACTAGGAGGACTAAGGGTGGGTTTTAGTCAGTAAAAGTCTGACACTCCCTGCCGCTCCACCCAGAGCGGGATGGGTCATTTGATGATTTCCCATCCTCCAAAAAAAAAAAAAAAAGGGCAACGGCTAAACCGGACTATCCTGTGGTGGCCTCAAATTAATTTAAGGCCCCCAGCCAAGGCTGTCAGGCGTGCGTTCACTGCTCACTGCTGTGAATGGCCTGGCTAGCGTTTAATTTGTAACGCGTCGATAATATCGTTCCAACAATTAAGTGTTAGCAAGTCTGGTCCGATGCAAGACAATCTTCCCGCGATTTTTTTATTTTCACAGCACAGTGCAACAGTAACTTTTGCTATATATATATATATCTCCAGAGTTCCATATATCTTTGTACCAAAAAATTATCAAAATCGGTTCAGCGATTTAGCGTTTTACGTAAAAACGTAACAAAAATAAAACTCACTTTTGCATTTATAATGTTAGTAATTCAAACAATCAACATAAAATATATTTTCGAAACTTAACTAAATCCATAGCAACAAATAAATTGGAACATAAACTGTATGTAACTAGCTATAACTTACTAGAAGTATATAGACCCGTAGGCGCAATATTTATGCATATGTAGAACGTCGTCAGGCGACACAAGGTGGCACTGCCGCGCCGCGCCGCCACGCCGCCGCGTCGCCGCCGCCACGCTCGCCTGTCGCAAACGCTGATTTATAACAGCAATATAACGCCAACCTGTCCTCCAGATATTTTTATAACCTTCATACTAACTTCGTATTCTTTCGCGACATTTACGCTTTGATTTCGGCCTAGTGATGTAAAACAATGGTGGATATTGTTTTGTTTGTTTCGTTGTTTTGTGCTGATTTGATTGCTTCAACTTCAAATAATATTTTTTGAACAATTTACCGTAATGGATTTTAACTTTGTTTCTCGCAGCGTGTCTAAATGAAAGTCTCCCCAAAGAATAATTGTTTGCCAAGTTTTCGCTCCTGTGGGCTATCGAACTGTGCACCTGTCTTCTTAGGAAAATAGTGGTAGGTATATAGTTAAAAAAATATATAGTATAGTTACAGGATCTTTAAAAGATACCCTATTTCATACAAACGTACAAACTTTATCTGTATAATATTTGACTTGTTTCTTCTACACAGGGTGTTCCAGAAGTGTGTAGTCATATTTAAGAGTGATTTTGAGAAGCTGATTATACAATAAGGAAAAAATATCAAAAGAAAAACGAAATACTTTGTTTCGAAAACTTTGACCAGAAAAACGACTTTTCAAGCAGTTTGTTACAATTGGTGGCATTTACTTTAGTTCAATCACAGATTTGATGTCACCACCGGCATCAGACTGCTTGAAAAGTCATTTCTCCTGAACTTTTTAGTCGCTTTTTGTGGTCGTTTTTTTTTAATTCTCATTTTTAATGTTTCGATATTTGTTCTTTAATGTATTTCAGCTACCCAACATTACCCTAAATATGACCACGCACTTCTGGAACACCCTGTAGAGTAAAGAAGCAATATCAAAATAAAAAAACTTTTAAAATAAACCCGATCTCGAAAACCTAGGTACTAATAAGTTCAAAATAAAACCATTTTCAAGCAGTCTGATGCAATTTCATCGAATCTGTGATTGATCTAAAATAAACACCACCAACTACATCAGAAAGCTTGAAAAATGTTTTGTATTACTATTTCTTTAGTCGACTTTTGTGGATGGGTTTCTTAAAAAAAAAATGAATCCCTGTTCCCTTGGTCACGGCATATCTTGAGAACGACTTTACCGATTTCACTCATCTTTTTTTTGAGTTTTCTAATTTTTCTAACGGAAAGAAAAGTGAAGAAAATTGGGCAGAAAATATTCCCACGGGAACGGAAAAAACGTGATAATTATGCGCGTACAAATTCGCGGGCAAAAGCTAATTACTTTATAAATCGTAGGTAACGTCCCTAATATCTTTAGGAAAGTGTAGTACGACTATAAAATGTTATTACGAAATAGCCTCTTCATCCTGCAAACAGTTCCGCAAAGTATACTCATAGTGCATGTATCGAACCAATACCCTGAGGTATTTTGTATTAGTACTTAAGGTTTTAGTACCACGCTACACAAACTCATGGAACTAAGTTCCCGACCGCATTCGTCTCTACTTCGAGCTAATCTCGAATTATATTATGTAGGTAGATTTTAATACTGTTTCCACTATCACTTTGAACGTTTCTAGCTTAACAATTACTCTGTATACGGAGATTCGCCAATTAAATAATAATTATTATAAAACAAAAACAGCATAGAAACACGACTGCGAAGTGCTACGAACTTTCGTAGCGCCGTAGCACTTTATATTGTCAGACCTTACATATAGGCAACGGGTTTTTCTGTAGGTACATATTATTGGTCAAAGTCAGCAAATGCTATTAATTTTTTTACTGTGTTTTTTAAATATCATTAAAAAAAGAGCTGAAACAGCATAGAAACACGACTGCGAAGTGCTACGAACTTTCGTAGCGCCGTAACACTTTATATTGTCAAACCTTTTTTGACCGACGGCAACGAATACTCTGACAACCAAGACGGCCACCACCACGACCAGTGGCCGCAACGAAACTTTGAATGTTTCTTTAGTTAATATGGTCGTTGCGGCCACTGGTCGTGGTGGTGGCCGTCTCGTTTCTTTAGTTAATATGGTCGTTGCGGCCACTGGTCGTGGTCGTGGCCGTCTAGTACGCGAGGTCTCTATGGTAGAGCGTACTCTATGGCGGTGTTACTATATTTCTTAAAGAATTTTAGCGTCTTCAGGTAGAAAATGAATAGACTACTAGAAATATCGATAAGCGAAAGAACACTTATTTTTCTTTGCCACGGTTTATAAATGTAAATAAATGCTCTATGAAGGACACACTCGAGCTATACGTCTAATACCACTGTGCTCAAAATATAGTTATTTACCACAAGCTTAAAGTACATAAATTAAAGCTCGTAACATATGTATAACTATGGGAGCAAGTACGGAACAAGTCGCATTAGGTGCACTTAACAACGATGTAACGAAGTGCTACAAACTCAGGCCGTGAAGCGATTACGCTTAAGCATCTGTACTAATTGGCATCACACGTGTTAATGCTAACAATTAAACTTTAATGTAACAACATGCGCGACGCCATTACAAAGGAAGATGTGCTAACTATAACACAATCTTGAGAACAAAGAAAAATGTAGGCCTTCCCAATAACCGTCTTGTTATTTGTCAGCTGCAATAACTTAGCAAGATTAATGGTATCACCAAAATTAAATTCAACTCACGCAATAAATGATCCACTCCTACGATCTTCCAATGAACTCAAATACCACGAATTTGCGTCTTATTCTAGATAGTGTCGTGATCTATCTGCAAACTTCAAATTAGTTAACTAACCGAAATTTGCATTAGTTGTTTGTTCATTCAGTTTACACAATAGGACCCGGGGAACTGAAATTAGGCGCGACTGATAATAATAAACAGGCGGAGGAATCGAATCTCCGGTTAAATTGGCTTTATCAAGCTCTTATTGCGAAGGGCTGGCGGCGCCTCACACCTGACCGCTAATTGTGTTACATGTTTATACGAACACAGCTCGGCCGCTCTCTATACCCCACATCGACAAGCCTCATTTGACCAGCTCGACAACGTACGCACCCATTTACAAGCAGCCGTATCTACGCCACTGTAATTGTAGAATAGATCGGCTCCTCACATAATGCGTATCGTATAGCCGACATGTTCAAGTGAATCTTGTTGCATTTTGCATAAAATCGATACTCATGAATACCCACAGCCACAGCGAAACCGCCGTGAGAGTCGGCAACTCGAATTTGCTACAATCGGTTTTATTTTAGATGGGCACCAATTCCCGTGTCGAAAATGGATAATTCAATTTTGAAATCACATCATATTTTCCCTACGTATATTCCAACGGATAGGGTAATTTTCATCCAATCTGATTTTAATATTTCAAAATCAACACGCAGATATGGAGGGCATGTATTTGAGAGTTTTTTTTTTAAACAACTGCGATTCACGAAATATCTGGTTATCTTTATTTATTTTACGCTTTTAGTACCTATCAGTATTGTTTTAACAGGTTATTCAACTAATCGGAAGCCATTAACTTGTACAATTTGCGATATCAACGTGAATCATAACGCCACCCTAACCCCATAATTCCTTTAAAGGTGGCGGCCTGGATTAATAGCTCCTTTCGAACAGTCGAACAGTGCAGTAACTAATAAAAACAAACAAAAAGATTAATCGCGGAATGAGTCTTTGACGCGTATTTCAATTAGAGGAAAGTCAATTTAGGGTGAAAGAGGTAAGTAAAGCGAGCGGCGTCGGGGCATCGGCAGGCGGTGGGTGGGCAGCGAATCTAATTTGCCGGGAGCCCAACACGGACTTTTGTCACAACGTACTGTGCCAATTAGGTAAATACGCGAGCAGTGGACGAGGCGGCCCGGCGGTCCGGGGCCCAGCGCGGGGCCCCGACCCGTCACGTGCATCCGTAAACACTTACGGCCTGATGAGCGGCCCGCCCGTAATCATATTTCAAGTGGCCGGGTAATCTCGTTGTCTCATCAACACCGACTACATTATTAACACGTTACACTGTATTAGCGCTTATTAAAGTAATTAAACCCTTTACAGTAGAACTCGACCGTCTTTGAGGGCTCTTAAGTTATGAAGGTGGCCTATTACGAACGATTTGTAATCACGTGACGATATTATTTTGAACCGAAGCGGTGCCATAATATCGGCAGGTTGAATGAATGTACATACGTAGTTTACTCTGGTTCTGACTACAAAAGCTTATAGGTAGCTATTACGCGAGTAATACGAATGACCTAAATTAGGTACGTAGAGGGTAATAAGAAGGCAGACAACGTCGTGGTAGGTATTCCATTTCAATCAAAAGGTCAATTTATTGTCCCCTCATTTTTCTTTCAAGCACAGTGGGCGTGATGAAATAGAAATCGTTGTACCCACCAGCTATTGAGTCAAGTACACAATAATAATGGTAATTTTAAAAATAATGACTAGAAAGCTTATATTTTATTACTGGGTATGAGTAGGCACTTATAGTTCAGCCCCATACAATGACGAGTACCTAAATGTTATCATGATACCATTGTGAAAAAGGGATAGTCTTATTTGTTCTTTACAGTTCCGTCTCTCTCTCACAACAGAACCATGAGCGCATTGGCACGTCAACATAGGGGCTGGTTTTTTTTGTCAAATAAAATGACATTTTGGTCATGCTGACTTTGGAAAGAACAGAGTCAAACCACCGCAAGTCTTGCTTTTATTCGTACCATCAATTCAATATTCAGTGCAAAAGGGGTCATGCAAAACCATTCTCTAAGGTCACATATCGTAGAACACAACGATGCAGCGAACGCTTTGTCGCTTTGTAACACAGTTTTCGACAATGTGACGTTAGAGAATTGACCGCGTAACATTGTAAACTATTATGTAGCCGCTCCCAATGTGAACAAAAGACGTAGCACAATCATTTTTCTATTAAAAAAGGCTTGATCCCAGCTAAGAGCACATTTCACGGGCCATCTATCTTGCGGGATATTAGAAACAACATTTTCCGATTGTTTATACGTGCGCGGTAAGCTCTTCTTTCATTAGAGACGACGACGTCGCTAGCGCAGCGGCCCGCACCGCTCCACCGGCAAGATTGATGGGCACTGGATGGATTTGTTCTATTCGCGTTCTCACTCATCAATCATTCGCGGATATTTTTCCGTGTCTCAGGTTGTTTAGCCTAAATAGATTGTTGCAGCATTGAAGCATCGCTCACATCGATCGCGTTAGTATTGACGTCTACATACGTGAGTCTTCTCACTTTCAAAGTGGCGGACATTATTCAACTTTATCTACATGTTTTATTCATCTTTTAGGAGCCGATTTTGAAAATGTAACAAAATAATTCCGGCGCTGTGATTTAGTTTATCAGTTACCTGCCTACTAAGTCATCTTAAAGCCCATTTTACGGTTATAATAATTTGGAAGTGTTTGGTTTCCTTTAATATTTTATTCCAATTATAAGTTTGAGGTTTGAAATTAAAGTTTGTGTTGACAATAAATTAGTAGCCTGGCTAATATAATCTCAGTAGGGCATTATTCAAAAGCAATGGCTGGTCTTATAATAAGGGTGTGACCACAGGCCGCAATGCGACCACCTCCGACCGCCATTCGGTACACACTTCGCAGATAACCAAATGGGCTACTTGTGGTTTACAAGCCGCCGCGCACACGGCGCCCAGTTTGCTGTAGCTATCATGTAAATAAGGCTACAAAGTACAAGTTCCGGGAGCTGCCATCGGCCGTTTAGTTTACAAGATTTACACACGGCGTGGGCTAATCTAGAAACATTGGTGATATAAATGAGAATTTCTAAGGCTAAGTTTGCACTGGCCTTCGAAGGCGAAACATGTCAAACGGTTTTCTTACTATAAAGAAACCAAATTTATCTCAGACCCCAAACCTTAATATCCTTGCTTAGAATCCTTCCATTGAGGAATCAATGGGCCAAATATTACTCAATACAACTCAGTTCGGGAAAGTGTGTACTTTGATGGATGACTGTCGTACTTACATGTACCTTAGCCTATTGTGTGTATTCATGAACGACCCCACATTATTCTATACCGTGATTGATTAATTTAAGCAGTGTGGCTACCTGTTTAGGTAACCACGTAGTCAAAGTCGCTGTTTATCAATGTACTTACTCTTATGTTTTCACGTAGACTTCAAAATTTATAACTAAGTAATAAATTACATTTGCCTACGCACAATTGTCGCTTCAAGTGGAGTATCATTTCTAAAATAAAAGTAGCTGCTTCACAAAATTTACATCTTTCACTCTCAATATAAATTTCAAACAAGAGATTCTCGCATATTACAACTTATTTGACAGAAAAACTCTTTCGATTACCATCCTTTATTCATACGCGTCACTATAAAATAGGTACACAAGCAAAACAGAGCAAACACAACGTTTATCTGTTGTATTTGTTTCAGAATCATTGTTCCCTCGTTTCGTGGAGCCGGTCACGAACGTGACGGTGACGGTGGGACGGGACGCGCTGCTCGCCTGCGTCGTCGAGGACTTACGAGGGTACAAGGTAAGCTATAAGTTTACGAGTAAGGGTGAGCCCACACCGAGATGCGATGCGACGCGATGATGCTTAAAGGGCAGCAGTTGTTTCATGGGCGCCATGAAACGCATGGAATCTAGAAGCAGTGGGATGAAGCACGGACTTAGTAGGCCTTTGCACGCCGCTTCTACTTGCGATGCATCTATGTCGCGCTACGCCTCGCAGTGCAGCGTGTATTCGATTTTTCTCACTTAGGTACACCTTTTGTGTAGTTACTGGGTTGTGGAGATCTGGTAGGCAGCCGCTCCACGTAAAATACTGGTATTCAGCTGAATCCGGTTTGGCTGGGACGGCTCCCCAATATAGATGGGCTAAAGGCTAGGTAGATGATGACACCGTTTGAGTATTGAATAAAATTTTACATTGTTGCTACCGTTAAAAGTGCGCGCAGCGTCGTGTCCCGTCGAGTCTCGGTGTAAGCTGACCTTGAAATCCTTCCCTATTCATTAATAAGTATTATTAACGGAAACAAAACAAAAAATAACTATTGGTTTCTGTTGGTTTTAAACAATCTATCTATTAGACAAAGAGTATAGGGGAAGGGCTTTTACAACTCCATGTTCCCTTTTCTGAGCATTGTTAAAACTCACCGTTGCCTTGGCAACGACCCCTGTAGGTAAGTACTTTACCAACCACCGCGTTACGGCACATGCCCATTTATCCTGATGCATTTCATAAGAAAATGTAAAGCTTTTCATCCCATTTCAGGCAGACTATACTTCACAGTGATGTTTCGTACCTATTCGGTCGGTGAGCATAATTCGCTCCATCGCCTTCTGACTCTTGAGTTCGGACTTCTGAAACTCGGTCAGGAGTCAGGAGCCAACTTTGAACCCTGTGGTTGGAATAAACCAAATACACATGTAGATGAGTTCTCGCTTTTGAGACAAACGGGCTATCTTGAAGCTAAATTATATTTCCAAGTTACAGAACAAAGGACGATTTTCAATTATAAGGGCATGAAGTACAACAATATATAGACTTTCTAGATTTGTTTTACTTTTAAATTAAAACTTTACTTTTAAAGTTGAAGGTCAGCAAAGTGTAGGTAAAACCAAATATTTTATTTTCGAGGGTAGAATCTTTATCTATACTATAGATATTAATGTAAAAAGCTGAAGAGTTGGTTTGTTTGTTTGAACGCGCTAATCTCTGGAACTAGTAGTCGGATTTGGAAAATTATTTTTGTATATGATAGCCACATTCATGAGGAAGGCTATAGGGTATATGGGAACAGGAAATTCTTACGGTAACGGGAAAAAACGAGATATACTAGGGGGGGGGGATAAATTCGAAGTGAACTTAAAAAATCCCCCCCAAGGTAAGTCTGAAATGTCATAAAGCTGTAATTATCACTATGTGCCTCTACATTTATCACAGTAGCCTAAGGGGTTCAACAATATAATGTATTCACCTCTTAACTGATATCCACCGCAATCACTAAGCCATTTGTCATGTTGTGGTATTTATGGCTAAAGCCTCAATGACTGGCTGCTCAAGAGATGTTACACATGTTCAGCTGTCGGTTCTTGATAAGGTTTGCACCGTATCGAGGTCACATAAGTTCCTCAGCGGTATAGTAAATACAGCTTGGATAGATGTCACTCACGTATGCGTATAGACGATATGACGTCAGCGAACTTCAATACGCTACGTCATGCCCTGCCCCGTCTCTTTACTTTACAGAAGATGAATAAAACGTGTACTAGGTAGTGGAATTTTCTATTTAAGAACATGAACTACAAGTAAAATGCTTGTGGCCTTTCTCCAGTTAACAGGCTTCACCGCAGAAAATAATAGTTTCTTATTCTATTTATAAGCTTGCCGTAAGTTTATATTGGCAAGCAATTAAGAGAGCAAACAGCGGTAGCCTAGCCATCAGCGGTGACGTCAGATACCATGATGAACGAGCGCCGTGTAATTGTATGAACGGATACGTTGCGCCAGAACTTCATACAACTCCATTCGTGCGGTGCACGGGGTAAAGTTTTAACAAGCCAACTTAATATCACTTTGCTCAGAATGCACGATTCGCCAGTTATTAATCATACAGGACGGCTAGTTAGCAAAATTGGAGTGCTGTGTACTGCACTGTGTATTAGTCACCGTTTGGATTATGTCCACAACGATAAATTAAATCTTTAGTTTCAAAGCGGAGACGGGACAAATTATTTGGGTCAGAGTAGCACAACACTATTATTTTTTATTTATTTATTTTTTCAAGAAAAGTTACTAAGAAATATTATGCACATATCTTCTGCCAAACTGCTGTACAGTTTGTCGGCGGTGTTCTCGTTATACAGTTTTATGTTATTCAAGTACTTATTGACTACTTAATTCTATACACATCGACGCAGTCAACATAAAAATAAAAAGGGGGCACACACACTAAGTGTCTAATGATGGCTCAAGTCGTCTTGCCCGCCAGGCTAGCATGAGCAACGCACGCACACAACCCAATTGTACCGACCGCTGTGAATGTGATTAGACAGCTAAATGTGATTTTTATAAAAAATAAATGGAAAATTGAAATCAAAGGTGACAAATAATATATAACATAGTAAAATAGCTTTAGCTTTTCGATTTCAACACAAGATTGATAAGTGTTCTAATGTAGTTTTTTACCTACTAAAACTTAGTTTGCGTGTGGCTATGACTCAGCTGGTAAAAAACTTGTAACTTTGTGTAAAAGATCACTATCTCATGGAACCCTAAATGTGTTTGTCACTCTCGTAGAAATATAAGTTTCTGCGTTACTTTAAACTTTATGCACATCTATAAGTTCTTGGATATGCTTCAAAGGAAATACTTACTTCTTTGGTTTGCTGCACTTTTACATTTGCTCGCTCAGCCGTGAATGTCCTTCTAATGCACCTTTATGCTATGCCAGCGCTACGAAGAAATTCATTTTTACACGGTGATGGCGCGTGTTTGTACAGTATTTCTCATATCGAAAGTCATGGCTTTCAAGTCCATCGCTCCGATGAAAATTTTACTTTAGGAACCTTCGTCTCGTCTTCTTTTGTTCAGACCACGTAGAAGAACACAATAGTTTTCAATTTTCTGAAAAAAAAGCAGTTTTAAGCTTATTTTCGTGACCAAAACCTAATATTTAAACATTGTTCTAACAGGTAGCGTGGGTGCGCGTTGACACACAGACTATCCTGAGCATCCACCATAACATAATAACTCAGAACGCGCGCATCAGTCTGTCGTACAACGACCACCGCTCGTGGTACCTACACATTAAGAACGTGCAGGAGGTGGACCGCGGCTGGTACATGTGCCAGGTCAACACCGACCCCATGCGCTCCAGGAAGGGATACCTACAGGTTGTGGGTGAGTATACTACCTCCATCAGTCTGTCGTACAACGATCACCGCGAAATTTGGAAAAGCAGAGAACTGAGACATTTGAAGAATCAAAATATTTTATTTGGGAAATCAACTAGCGTTTAGTATCGTAATACAGAGAGACCTGTAGTGCAGTGTAAACATCGCCACAGACCTGCATTTTTTACAGACTCACTTACCTAATTGCACATCCACTCTGCAGGTTACCCTGTCCGGTTTTATTGACTACATAGCGTAGCAAGCGTGGCATTCCAGCATGGAATTTTTATTCCCCTCTCATAGACACTCTACATACTATATGAAACCTGAGCTAAGCGCAAGTTGATATTTTGACATTAAAATACCCGAACTAAATACCTTCATATACCGACCCCAGTTCAGGTGTAATAAGGTTACAAATTTATTTAGCATTGCTGTGGTTGCGGTTCGGACCCGGTCACGGAGCAGGTAGCGGGATTTTGACCTTACCCTTAAATAAAAAAATCAGTCTACCAAATCAATTATTATGATTATGAAACATTTTTTGTGATTAGAAGAGCAGACGGGCTGCCCTGTATACCTAATTTTTAGGGGAGTTTAACCTGCTTGTATCACACTCATTTGTGTTACTACTTGTATTATTTTATTAGTGTTGTATTATTTTAATACACTGGACTCTCTCTAGCACTTAAAGGTTTGCTAGGAGAAAACTCAACTTTAAGTTAAACTCGCCTAATTATATATTTTTTTATCATTGCATAATAAGTAATTTTTGTGCAATTCAGAATTAAAAATCCACAACACACACAAACTCCCATAAAACTTTTAATACCCAAAATATCTCATCAATGTATTTCCCACCTTAATCTTTGTTATTAAAATTAATTTATTGACCATCTTTTATTACCAGTGCCACCAGTGATAATAGACAACATGACATCAAGTGACATGGTGGTCCGCGAGGGTACCAATGTGACGATGGTCTGCCGCGCCACTGGCTACCCTGAACCCTACGTCATGTGGAGGAGGGAAGATGGACAGGAGTTCAATTGTAACGGCGAGTCGGGTAAGATATTTTGTACCTACTTATCATTTTGGGTAAAGGTTTTTATAGTAATGATTTTGAACCTTTGGCTAGGTTTGAACGTTTATTTGATCAGAGAACACGAAATAAAAATAACCTGTCGTAGGCAAGTAGGCAGGTTTTGAAAAGTTGTAAAAATCACAAGTTACGTTGGAAATGATAGAAACACTTCGTTTTTCTAAGGTTAAAAGTCTATTATGTTCTCTTAAATGGAAACAGAAAGAACAGCCAACACTGTTAACAAAAGATTTTGGTACTCTTATAAATTTCCGGTCAAAACATTAGTTCCGGACGCTCATTATGTTGACGCCCTCTCGGCGAAACAAAGCAGATGAAAGAAAGAATTCTCTGAAGCGAGAAATGGAGTGGAATGGACCCACTGGGACACCCGCGTATATCGTCCAAACAAACGTTGTACGTCGAAAACGAATTCTCTTCAAATTAATTCAACACATTAAATGAGCTTAAAATGTCGAAATTCATCGCTTCATTTCTCTTTTATTAATGATAAACTAATAGAGGTCGTTTAATTAACATTTCGTGGGAAATTAATTTCATAGAACAAATTATTATAAACACTATGTTCTGATACTAACTTGTAAATACATAGGAATTCAGCTATGAACGTAATTATTAATTAATCAGCATGTGATGCCCCAATTTTGCTTGGAAAAGACGAATAAGGTAATATTTACTCTCAAAAAATTATGTTTCAGAATTAAATAGGCACGTCAAAGTTCTCATAACGGGTATTTTCCACCAGAATCGGACTCTACAGCGAAAGCTCGCGAAAGGGTCCATGGATTGTTCCACACAATACTGTTAAATTGTACCCGTAACCAGCGCATAACAGAAATATTTTCGCAATTGAATTAACAATGGACTATCGAACGCGAATAATTACGAAAGCCCGCCATAATTCACTTATAGCTAACAATGACATATTTTATGGCTCTCCGTTTTTACATCATTTTTACCTAAATTAAACGTTGGTATATTATAATTTATAATATAGGGGTACCTTGTGTTTTATGAATTTTCTTTGAACACGCAGATGATAACAAACCTATTGTTCGTGTAGGTCTGTGTGTTGTTGTTCGATTTTTTTTAAACTTATAATGTAGGTACCTACCTTCTAGTCAATGTTAAACCGCATTTTTTCCCGTTATTTTTATGAGACAAGGCTTTATTAGGTACAGTCAAGATTTGCATCGGATAACTGTACATACCCTATACTATAACCATACTATAACCAAAGTTTTGACACGAAATTGACAAACTGAAGGAAAATTCTCGTATCTATTTAGTAAACATTCAAATTCAAGACGCAATTTCGTCTCAGTAGCAATTAATGTCAAAAATGTAGAAAATTACAGATTTTTTGATAGATTGAGGTTGAGATTATAATGTAAACGTTCCTTACAAATTCGAGAATTGCCTCTAGCTATTCTTCAAAAACGTCTTCGTTCTAACCTTTTTTCCTTACAACAATTAAGGACCATTTATATACGAGTGTTCTTTGGTTGCAGTGAACGTGGTGGACGGTGAAAACTTGACCATATCAAAAGTATCTCGACTTCACATGGGGGCATACTTGTGCATCGCTTCTAACGGAGTCCCGCCTTCTATCAGCAAGCGAGTCGTGCTCATGGTGCAATGTAAGTTACATCATTATACAGCTTGCCAGATGATACATTCAACGAAGCATCTATTTTTTATGTTATTCGTGATGTTTTCAAAGATCTTTACCTATCTTTTATCGTTACCTATCTTTTATTCGTGACATAACATTGACGTTTGACAGTTTTTGTACGGTAAAACTGTAAAAGAAAAAAAAAATTTTCCATGTCTAATTTATCTGGGGCTGGATAAACTAGTCGTAAAGTATGTTTATTACTCCGTTTTTTAAAGAAGCTTAAAATTTGAATTAGCTTTACATTTATAAGGTATTCAATGCACTATGTATTAGTGCCTAATAGGGTAGATGACTAAAAAAATCTAATTTGTCCGTCAGATAGATTTCCAAAAAATATTAGACACGTAGTTTTTCTTTTTTCACGTAAACAAAAAATTACGTCACTTGTAAGTACACTTTTACATACACATGACGTCACAATCCCCCACTCCTGATCTTTGATGCGTTTTATTTTCGTCTTTTTTTATTGATTTGATAAAGCCAAAAATACGTGTCCAATATTTTTCGATAATCTAACTGAAGGACTAAATATAATTACATATTTTTTAACCAGGAATCATTCCTATTGCTTTTAGGCATTTTAAAACAATGACTTTGTTAACCGACATAATATTCCGTACGGTACAAGTAGGTAAAGTTAGTAAACTAACCCACCAGTAATATGCATCGTAGTCGGTAGAACCCTACCCGGTATTCCTTGGTTGACTGTAAAACTCTGGGCGAAACGAACAGGGGCTTTCATTAACACATCAACATGGAAATATACAGAACCCACCTGTAGGTACTTAAAATTTATATACAGAGAATTTTCTCTACTTACCTCTCCCTCGCAGTTTCCTCACTTTACACAAAACTTTTACTATGTCGGGTTTGAATATAGTAATAAAATACACAAGAAAGTCTTCTTTAAAAACTTCCGAAGCTTTTATGCAGTCTTTGTGTGCTAAATTAAACACAAATGTTATCAAAAATTCAACATAAACATACGGTGCCAAAAAATAATAAATAAAAGTCACTTTAAACTTGAAACTGTACACGAAATTTATACAATTAGTTGGTTAGCTGGCTAATTAATTATAAATTATGCTGCTAAAGGCGTTTAAACTTTGAGATGTAAAGACTAAAAAGACTTAAGAAAAATATTAACTTTGAGGACTAACAAAATTAATATCCTTAGCAGCTGCTTATTTAATTTAAATAATTCCAGCTGAGATTTGTCCAGTAAGAAATACATTAATTCAGTTCGGTGTCGGCCCGGACAACTGCTCAGTATGGGGGCTGTCTTCGATGCTGTAGACAACTTTAGCAAACTTTATTCTTCACCGTTCACGATCTAAGAAGTACTATAAACAACACTTACCAAGAATATTATAAGCAGCTTATAGTACGTCTTTGTTAGGATTCCGTGAACTATTTTCGTCAACGACGTGGCTGGCATGTTTTAGCTTCACTGTATAACTCAATATATGTGAGAGTTTCTATTTCTAGATTCTATGCTATTTATCAAACTAAATAAAAGGTATTATTTTCTTTGAACATTATTATGAATGGATCTGAATAAGGATGTATTGTCAGTATTCTTGATTGTGTGATATTTTTGCTCTATTTTTAGGTTTCCATACCCAAAGGGTAAAAACGGGTCCCCACCAACCGTGTCTCCACGTTGTCGTCGTGGTGGGGCTTGCGTGTCTCAATGATCTTGGGGGCTTTGCCGGTAGAGCCACTCATGCCGGAAGGTCCCAAGTGAGAGACCAGACCAAGAGAGACACAAGAGGGGCACACCGTTCGGAGACTTGAGCAGTGTTCGGGTCCTCGGACGGTGTGCGTCTCATTGGCTTGCTCGCTGCTCTCTGGTACGCGTCTGATCATCAGACGTGACTGTGAGGGCAGCGAGCAGGCATTGAGAGAGAAGGGGAGACAGGGACCTTACCCTCAAAAAGGAAAAAGTATGGGTAGCACAAAAGAAGAGAAATTACCCCAGGGCGGTTCGGACTGCACAGCAGTCCGGGAATCCGCCACGCCTCGTGCGTCAAGCCCCTTGTATTCTGGGGGGGGCAATTGTGCTATTCATTCTCCGTTTGCCAATGGCAACAAGGGCCGAGGAGGCCCCCGATCCACACAACCCTCCTTTGAGGAGATGATCGGCTTTAATTTTAATTCGCCTGACAAGGTGTCGGGCAGGCGTACCGCGGATATTCCCTCCAAATTTTGGAGGAAGGGCTCGCCTGAGCGGCGAGGAGAAGCGGGGTCGGATTCCGACCCTGCATCAGACGCCAGCTCGGCGAGCTCTAGACGCGAGGGAGTGAGGGCTGCTGCGGAGAACACTGAGTTCTTCCGCAAGCGGCCCAGAGAGGAGGACGACCAGAAGTCGACCTCAAATGAGGAGCTGGCCTCGGCCAGAAAAATCCCCACCAGCAGGCGGGGTAGGGGCCGGGAGGGGACCAACGGGAGAAGGCCCGCCTCTCTAGAAGACGACGAGCGGGCTGAGGGGTTGGCCAAAGAGGACGGGCGCCCCGGAGTGACGGCTGGGTTTGCCGAGGTTGTGGAGGCTGCGCTCCGCGATGTGGCCAAGAAGCGCATCCTGCCAAGTAGGAACAAGGCCTGCAGCGCGGCCGCAGCCTCCATCCTGGCGGCAGCGGAGGAAGCCTACTTCCTTCGCGGGTCTCCGCCCGCGCCCACGGACGAAATGTCTGGGCTGCGGGCGGAGGTCGCCCGCTTGGCGACTACACTGGAGCTTCTCCAAAAGGAGAATGAGAGGCTCCGGGCAGACTTAGCCGGGCTCCGGGGAGCCAGCTCCAGCTCCAGCTCCAGCTCTAGAGAGGTGCCTCAAGGGGGGCGCAAGGACGATGGCCATTCCGTGCCGCTCGAGAACCAGGTGCTGGACCTCGTGCGGCAGGAGATGGCCGCCTTCCGGGAGCGGTTCTCCGTTCTGGAGGGCATCGTGCTTCGCCCCCCGTTAGCGGCGAGTAAGAAGGCGGCAGAGCAGAAGGCGGCTACTTATGCGGCTGCCGTGGCTGCCACACCGGTGCCGACCGGCCGGGCCAACCCAGGAGCTGAGCCAGCTCCTGCAAAGGCACCGGCGAAATCGGCACCGGCCAAGAAGAAAGGTGGGGCGGCTGCACGGGCGGCGAAGGCTCCAGCGCCGGCAGTGCAACCGCCTTCAAAGCCTCCGTCTTCCAAATCTCCTGCGGCTGAAGAAGAAGCCGGTTGGCAAGTGGCCGGGGAGAAGAGGAAGGCCGGAAAGGCAGCCAGGGCAGCCAAAAAGCGCGACAGAAAGCGGCGGCAAAAGGCCAGGAGGATCGCTGCGAAGCTCAGCGCCCCGAAGACCGCGGCTGTAGTGATTACACTGCAGCCGGAAGCGGTCAAGAGGGGCGTTACGTACGGGGACGTGCTCACCAAGGCCAAGGAGGCGGTGAGCCTTGGTGAGCTCGGCATCGTCGGGGGCCTCCGGCTCAAGGTCACTATGACCGGGGCCAGGATGCTGGAGATCCCCGGAGCATCCAGCGGTCCGACCGCGGACGCCCTAGCCGAAAGGCTGAGGGCGTCCTTGAGCGCGGACGACGCCCGGGTGTCCAGGCCCACTAAGTGTATCGACATGCGCATATTGGGCCTGGACGACTCCGTCACGGCGGAGGAGGTGGTGGCCGCCGTCGTCAGGACGGGGGGGTGCTCTGCCGAGCAAGTTAAGGCGGGCACCATACGTCCTGACCACACGGGAACGCGAACCACTGTGGTGAGCTGCCCCGTGACGGTGGCCAAGAAGATCACGGAGGGCCGAAGGCTACTGGTTGGCTGGGTGTCTGCGCAGGTAAAACTGCTAGAACCCAGACCTCTGAGGTGCTTCCGCTGCCATGTGGGCAACCACGCGGGAGCTATGTGCACCTCGGAGGTGGACCGCAGCGGGCTCTGCTTCCGCTGTGGTCAGCCCGGTCACATGGCCGGCTCGTGTAGCGCCGCGCCGCACTGCGTAGCATGTGCGGCAGCTGGCAAGCCGGCCGACCACTGGGCTGGGGGCAAGGCCTGCGCCCCACCCGCCAACGCCGGTGGTAGGAGAAAGCCCTCCGCCGTCGCCGTCTCCGCCGCAGCAGCCGCCGCCACCGTCGCCGCGTCTGCCGCCACCGCCGCCGGTGCCGCCGCCGTCGCCGCTGCCACTACGACAGCCGCGACGGCCGCAGCCGAGTCTTCACAGAGGGCTCGGGAGGAGGCAGTAATGGAATGTCAATAACGGCTCCATTACGCCTCCTCCAGGCGAACATCAACCACTGCGCCGCTGCTCAGGACCTGTTGCTCCAGAGCATGGCGCAGTGGTCGATAAATATCGCCGTCGTCGCTGAGCCGTATTTTGTCCCGCCCAGGGAGAACTGGGTGGAGGACCTGGACGGCTCAGTGACCCTTATTTCGTCGGCCGCCGCCGGCACCCCGTCCCTCGAGAGTGTCAAGAGAGGACGGGGTTGCGTAGCAGCACGGTTCGGGGAGATTGTCGTGGTGGGTGTCTACTTCTCCCCGAGCCGAACCCTCGCCGAATTCCACATCTCCCTTACGGAGTTGGTTGACGTCGTCGCCGGGTATCGTTCCCTCCCCGTGCTCGTTCTAGGGGACTTCAACGCCAAACACTTGGCTTGGGGTTCCCGTTACACGGACACGAGGGGTAGGATGGTGGAGGACTGGGCTCTGGAGACAGGCCTGGTCGTCCTAAACCGGGGTACTGTCCCCACGTGTGTGCGGATGCAGGGCGAGTCAGTGGTGGACATCTCGTTCGCCAGCCCTGCTCTGTTACAGCGTGTCGTTGACTGGCGCGTCTTAGAGGAGGTGGAGACCCATTCCGACCACCGGTATATCCGGTTTGACGTCTCCGCCCAGACCTCGACCGCGTCGGTCCGACAGGCCCCGAGTGGTCCGCGGTGGGCGCTGAAGCAGCTGGACCGGGAGCTTCTCCTGGAAGCCTCGATAGTGCAGGCCTGGGTGTCACCACCAGACAGGCCTGCCGACATCAACGACGAGGCGGAGTGGTTCCGGGAGGCCATGTCCGAGATATGTGACGTGGCAATGCCCCGGGTCCGGCCAGGAAGCGCCCGCCGCCAGGTGTACTGGTGGTCGCGAGAGCTGGCAGCGCTACGCGAGGCGTGCGTTGCTGCACGGCGCCAGTACACCAGGCAACGCAGGCTTCGCATCCGCCCTCCGGATGCGCAGGCCAGGGAGGCGGAGCTATACGAGGAGTACAGAGCGGCGAAGACCGCCCTCCGAGCGGGGATCCTGCGGGCCAAAGATCTGGCCCGCAAGGAGATGCTGGAGTCTCTGAACGGGGACCCATGGGGACGCCCTTACAAAATGGTGCGGGATAAACTCCGCACCTGGGCACCCCCGTTGACGCAGAGTCTCCGGCCCCAGCTCGTTGAGCACGTGGTGAGCGCTCTGTTCCCTTCGCGAGGCGAGCACACTCCCCCGCCCATGGCTCCGCCACCTGCGGTGCCTGTTGCGGACCACAGCGACGACGGCGCCGACGACGACGATGTCCCGGAAGTGACCGAGGTAGACCTGAGAGTGGCGGTTAACCGGCTGAGGGCCAAGAATACCGCCCCAGGACCCGACGGCTTGCCTGGAAAAGCCTGGGTCCTGGCCTTGGAGGCTCTCGGGCCTCGACTGAGGGGGCTCTTCAGCGCATGTTTGGAGAGGGGCCAGTTTCCACTTCGTTGGAAGACGGGGAAACTGGTCCTCATTAAGAAGCCGGAGCGCCCTGCGGACTCTCCGTCCGCATACCGGCCCATCGTGCTGCTCGACGAGGTGGGCAAGCTCTTTGAAAGAGTCATTGCAAACCGCCTCGTCGCGCACTTGGTGAGGGTGGGGCCGGATCTGGCGGAGAACCAGTTCGGTTTCCGCACGGGGCGCTCAACGGTGGATGCCATCATGCGCGTGAGAGCTCTCACGACGGGGGAAGCGGTATCCCGGGGCAAGGTCGTCTTGGCGGTGTCTCTTGACATCGCCAACGCCTTCAACACCATGCCCTGGAGTTGCATTAGGGAGGCACTCCGGTATCACCGGATGCCGACCTACCTCCGTCGCGCGGTCGAGGCCTATCTGACGGATAGGGCCGTCATCTACCCCGGTCACGAGGGAGAGTGGATTCGGCGAGAGATGTCGTGCGGTGTTCCACAGGGAGCGGTTGTGGGGCCGTACCTGTGGGACATCGGTTACGACTGGGTGCTGCGCGCCGGCCTCCCTAGCGGCGTCAGCGTAGTATGCTACGCTGACGACACGCTCGTCTTGGCTCAGGGGGGGTCGTACCAGGCGGCGGCCGAGCTAATGACACGCGGGGTTGCGATAGTCGTGGATAGGATCCGGCAATTGGGTCTCGAGGTGGCCTTGCACAAGTCCGAGGCCATGTGCTTTCATGGTCCTCGGAGCAGGCCACCACCGGGATCCCAAATCACGGTAGGAGGGGTTCACATCGGCGTCGGGTCGACGCTCAAGTATTTGGGACTCGTTCTCGATAGCCGGTGGAACTTCGTCGAGCACTTCCGACGTTTGGCTCCCAGACTGGAGCGGGCCGGGGCTGCCTTCAAGCGGCTTCTGCCCAATCTGGGGGGTCCAAACGCCTCCTGCCGGAGGCTCTATGCGGGGATCGTGCGGTCCATGGCCCTTTACGGGGCCCCAGTGTGGGCGCTGGACCTGCGGAAGCGTCCAGCCCAAAAGCTGAACGCGTCCCAAAGGGTCATGGCCATCCGGCTTGTCCGGGGATACCGCACGGTCTCCCGCGAGGCGGCGAGCCTCCTTGCTGGATTGCCGCCATGGGATCTGGAGGCGAAAGACCTCGCGCACGTTTACACGTGGCGCATGGAGGCGCAACGCCGGGGCGAAACTCTGCTGCCGCGGCATATTGCTGCGCGGCGGACGGAGCTCCGGCAAGATACCATGGCGGTATGGAATCAGCGACTGTCGCAACCCAGTGCAGGGCACGCCACAATTGTGGCGATAGTGCCCCTCTTTGAGGAGTGGCTGGAGAGGCGCCACGGCGTCCTCACCTTCCGCCTGACGCAGGTACTCACCGGACATGGTTGTTTCGGTAGGTACCTGTTTCGGATTCGGCGGGAGGAAACGCCCGGGTGTTTTCACTGCGAGGATCGCCCGGAGGACACGGTGGAGCATACGGTGGAGGCCTGCCCCGCATGGGCGGAGCAGCGCCGTGTCCTCGTCGAGGCGATCGGCGGCGGCGACCTCTCGCGTCCGGCCCTGGTTCAATCCATGGTCCGGAGCGAGGAGGCATGGGAAGCCGTCACCTCCTTCTGCGAAGCAGTAATGCTAGTGAAGGAGGAGGCGGGCCGCGTGAGGGAGAGACAACCCTCACGCCCCAGCCGCCGCGGCATAGGGAGACGCACCGGGCGTCGGGAGTCGCTGGGCGATTCCCGGCCACCGTAGGTGCGGGTCTGCGGACGGCGAGCGTTGGGTGGCTCGCTGTCCGATTAAAGCCAGACCCAAGCCGACGGCGCGTTGTGTTCCACGCGCGCCTCAAAGAGATGTCAGCATAGGAGTAGGGGCCCGTTAGGGCCAGTGCCTACCAGGGTTGCGGATTTGTTCGAAAGAGTTACCGCGGCCCTGGAACGTAAAAGGCACTAAGAGGAGCATGGGTGGGTTTTAGTCAGTAGAAGTCTGACACTCCCTGCCGCTCAACCCAGAGCGGGAGGGGTCATTTGATGATTTCCCATCCCAAAAAAAAAAAAAAAAAAAAAAAAAAAAAAAAGGGTAAAAACGGGACCCTATTACTAAAACTCCGCTGTCCGTCTGTCACCAGGCTGTATCTCATGAACCGTGATAGCTAGACAGTTGACATTTTCACAGATGATGCATATCTGTTGCCGCTATAACAACAAATACTGAAAACAGAATAAAATAAATATTTTAGAAGGAAAGAAAGAAAGAATTAAAAAATATTTATTTGTGACTCGCACAAGACACAAAAAAGTAAAAAAGAATAATAATAATATTTTAGAGTAACAGTACGTAACACATAACAAAAGCATCTAATTAATATGTGCTAGGCCAAAAAGGTCCCAATCTCAGCATTGCAATACTAAACTTTTAGTGGGGCTCCCATACTTACAACAAACGTGATTTTTTTTGCCGTTTTTTATAGATAATGGTACGGAACCCTTCGTGCGCGAGGCCGACTCTCACTTGGCCGGTTCTTTTTTTTTGTAAAACTCCGAAAGTTAAAGCTTTTGAAGCAAGCTGCCAACTGACGCACATCATTGGTTGTCATTTGTGACACATTTTTGGCAGTGGCTATTACCACAATATGCCCGTAGCTCCGCTCTGTGTGACAATTAACGGTTACCCATCGTATTCCCAAATCATTGCGTCCATATGTTCACTCAGCCATTCGTAGCCGGTTCATCACATCTGATTTATGTTCGCTTTTGCTTAGTGTTATTGTTTATTTTACCGTTATTGTTAACACTCATTGCTTGTTGGCAGTTTCTCTCTCTTTAGCCAATTATTCCATATGTATTATTCCACATTCATCCCAATTATTGATTTGGAATGAAAGTAATATAAAATTTTACTTATTTTATAACAAGACTAGTTTTAGAACTTCAACCTTTATTAACCTTATAGCAGTTTCAAATTTATACTTATTAATAGAAGTGTTTCCTTTTTGTTTGTTTCGTTTCACCAAGCGATTTGACTGTCATTGCGTTACGAAAATTAAACATAATATTTTTTTGTTCGTTACCGTCAAAAAGAAAACCGAGTGTGTACCAAATTTTTAAAGTAATTTCCAGCTAACAGTACCTAGTCATAACATCAACTACATTTAAAATCATGCACTAAACAAAATATTTTTATATTGGCGCGATATTTTTGCTCCAAATATTTAATTTGCAACTAAGCGAGGTAAATATGTCGCAAAATAAAACGAATAAGTATTCACAAATGTACATTTTGCAAGCGGGTCGATTACACAGTTGTTTATTTACTCGCATTTTAGCTAATCTGAGCCCATTATGCCACCCGATGGAATGGTAGATAGCTAAAACTGTATTTTTTAATTAATAAGGTGAACATAATAAAGAAAATCCTAACAATCTAACTATCTATCCTCCTATCTAGCCTCAGGGCTATAACTAGTTACAATAAGTACGCTTACATCCGTGTAAATTTGGATATCATCATCTAGACGGCAGAATATGTCCGCACTTTTGTCCCAGCTTCACCTCACCACGAATTCTTCCATTTGCAAGTACGTGAGCATATCGACGCTGTCGTTTTCTTAGTCAGAGTCAACGACGAGAAATATTATTTTTCTTGGGGGTGGGTGTCGTTAACGAGTATTTACGAGGACACGAGCGTCTCTACCTGACGGCGGCGCCTTCCGCCGGATCGGCCGTAATTGCGCCCAATTAGAGCATTATGCTGACGTGAATACGGTACGGACGCGATAATGGCGATACTATCTGTCCTCTGTCCCCCCGACGCCCTCGCCGCTGAACCCGATGAAACGCTTTTCTTTCCCCTAATTCACATTCCGTATCTCAGCGCGTTCGCAGTCCTCTCCATTTCTTAGAGACGTGAAACGCTCACGTAACTTTCACTCGATTAACCAACGAGACTTCCTTATGAATTCACTGTCAGTTTTCATTATATTAGGTAGTACCGGAGACAAATCTTTATGGCAATGTTATTCTTTATGCGCGTCGCTGCCTGCTTTTATTCATTCATGACTCTTCGCAGATAATACAATACATGCACCAAGGACGTAGGTACTTATACGACGTGTGTAGGCCACCATTTCTCCGTGATATGTATTATGTACAGGCTGTGTTATTTATGTAGCAAGTATAAAGACAAAGTTTTTGTGAATCTGAACATTTTTCATTCTTAGCTGTGCGTGCGTTAACTACGTACCTGTGCGTGCGTGGTACGTAGTTTCCGCTATTGTTAGAATTTACTAATAAAGTACCTAAATTCTACAATGTTTTTGGCAAATTCATTCTGTATTTACACCCAAAAAGCATACGTTTTATAATGATTTAACTGTATTTAAAGTAAGCCAGTTTCATCAAAAGATTTTTAACACGAATATCCGTAACCAATATTCCACTCGAAAATTCTATCTGCATTTGTTAATCAGAATTTATAACCTATAACTCTATAGAGAGTTTCATGTGAAACGAATCAGAAAAAATTAACGCATTCTAAACAAGTTTTATGTGCTACGAGTTATTGCTACGGCGTAGCGCGTGTCGTAGCGCCTACGTCATCAGTACTATGAATATAGCACTAAAATCCTCACGATCGTCAGTTCGATGAACTATTGAAACTTTTATAAAATCGAAACTGAAAATGTATTCATACTGCCGATTCGCTAGAATAACGCAGACATAGGAGATATTTATCAACTCCTCATGAAAACATTGTCCACACACAGTTTCGTATAAACTTTCAAGTCCTTATTTTTCGAAATATACGATCCGATTTTAATGAAACTTGGTATGCATACGCTGGTTATCGAGGTCTAAATAGTTGTCAAAGAACATTTTAAAAAGATATCATGGGGAAAGATAGAGTGATTTTTCACTTTCTACAGAATACTTAAAGTCGCTCTGTCTCTCTCCCTCTTAACTCTTTTTCGAAATGTAAACGCTCTTAACGTTGGATTATTTTTACTGACTTTAAAATAATAGGTTTATTGCAATGCTTTTCAGTTGATTCGTTTGGCAGCTTTCTCAGAATTTGAATAATTCAAGTATGTTAACATACTATAATCATATGCCTACTTATAGGTAAGGCTATAAAGTCCCTGCATGCTTACAATTTTTTGTCATTTTCGTCATAAAAATGTCGTAAACATTTTCAACATAACTTCAAGATGCAAATTAAATATTACCAAGGACCGGCGCGCACCGCTCCACGTTAGCCTTTACAGCACCGATCCCTTTTGTCATTTACTAAATAATTTATACACAAAATCTTTCTTAAGGAACGGTCTAAATATTCTAAAAATTGCTTCAAAATCCATTGAGTCCTTCCATTCTCAATCGCATTTGTATTATTAAGTAGGTTTCCTCTCAAACGGTATTGGATAAGCAAGTTGGCCTGCGAATCGGTTTTAGGCAATTTCGTGTTTTCACGACGTATTAATTCGGAGGCTACGAATAATAAAATTCGGAGGGTTACAAAATCTGGTCGAGAAACATTTCGACATAACATAGCAATTATTCCTGCTTTTATTGATTATCTCCTTATTTATGTATCTATACGTTTGCTTTTAATTAAAGTTCAGTAGATTTAGTGAGATTCACAATCTACGTCAAAGCAACTTTACTAGGTCAAATTATCTGTCGAAACTACATGGACGTGTGCATACAGTAGGAATCCATATTAGTTAATGTCGACAAAAATATACTTTCTTAACTCATACCCAACTGTGTCAGAAGGAGGGTTTATGTATTTCGAGTCCATGTATGTATCAAATCTGTGATTAAACTAAATTAACTGCATCAGACTGCTTGAAAAGCGACTTGTTTGGGACTTTTTAGTCGCTTTTAGCGGTCGGTTGTTTTGACAAAGTCAATTTTGAGCTACTTTATTTGACCCTCTAGTTGAATCTTCACGTGACCAGAAGGCAGAGAGAGGGCCAATTCTACAATTTTTTAAGCAACATTCGCATTCGTAGCCTCAATTTCTATACATTTTCGACAGATTGCGACTGACATGCGAATTCTAACGTTGTTTAAAAATTAGTAGAATTGAGACTCTGGCCTTTGATCAAAAATGGCAAACAACACGCCAAAGCTGTCAGTGTTCTGGGTACTTTTCCCCTTGATTGCGTTGTTGACAATTTTTTGATGCCCAATCAATTCTTTTTCTATCCTCATTTTAAATGTGCTTTTATTATTTGTAAAATAATTATGTGAACCACTATTTGATCCTTAATTTATTGTCTATTATCAATTTGTGTATGTTAACCACACTAAGACCCTTTTATAATATTGTAACTTACCCCAAAACAGTTCCACCGATGCTATCCATCCCCAATCAGCTGGAAGCTGCCTACATCGGGCAGGACGTGACGCTGGAATGCCACACGGAGGCTTACCCCTCCTCCATCAACTACTGGACCACTGACCGCGGGGACATGATCATATCAGGTAAATACTGGTAGCTGGAGAAACATGGACATGGAGATATATGATGTACAATAAAAAGTATTTCTATTCTATTCTATTTTGTAGTCCGCGCTAAGTTTTGTCTTGCAAATACAGAAAACTATGAGAATATTTAGTTTTAACAATTTACTTCTAGTACAAATAAGTACCTCTTGCTTGTGTTATGTGTACCTACTGTTACTTTTAAATATTATTATTACTTCTTTTTTTTTACTTTTTGTGTCTTGTGCGAGGTACAAATAAGTATTTTTCTTCCTTTTATTTTTTTCTTTTAATCATTAATCACTTACTTACGGCGGCTTACTTAAGGCAACTACTACTGGCAAAAAAAAACGAAAAAGTTTTCCTCGAGTTATAATCACACAAACGGACAGATGAAAGTGGCGCTTTTAATAATGAATTAAAAAATCCTATTGGAAATGAAAATTTTCTTTCTACTGGTTACAAATACAATAAAGTCTGGCTTCGAAAAAAGGCCGCCATGTATGCTGGCAAACTAGCCGTGTCGGTTAATTAAGTCCCTGGCGCCCTTGAAACCTGAATACGGCTCCTAACACCAGACTGTCAGCGTAACGAAATTAGAAGCTTACTTACATATACAGGATACAGGAATATCAACCATTATAATGGTGAAACAAGCGTTGTTTATTAAATTAAGCATCTATTAAAATAAATAATAATTTGTCTTCCATTTAGTGGCCGGAAAACATTTTGGAGCGAACAAAGCCTATACTTATAAAAAATACCTATTCCAAAGACTATCAGGCGTTAGAAATAAATCTTCTTGCTAAAACGACAGGCTTTTATTCGCCGGCTTCCAAAACTCAAATAACAAAAGTTGTTACACCCCTGATAAACTTTCCAGCCGCTAAAATAGCACAGTTAACAAACATAAAATAAATTAATTTAACACCGAAACAAGATTAAAATATGAATTTACTACGACGTAATTGATTCGCTTCGTAATTGATAAGTTAGCCTGACGGCTTTCCGGAATGAGCGAATTAATCGAATTACTAATGACTTCGTTTATCTGCAGGAAATAAATACATCACATCACTGAGCGACGACAGTTACAGTCGCAAAATGAAATTGACTATACGAAGAGTGTCGTCAAGAGATTTTTCATCTTACCGCTGCGTCGCGAAGAACTCCCTCGGAGAGACGGATGGGCTTATCCGGCTTGACGGTACACCAGATTATTCCTACTTACACTATGCTATCCAAAATATACATAATTTTTTGATACATTTGAATATGACCCGCTAATGTCCATTTTTATGAAATTAGAATTGTGATTCTATTCATACCTCTAATTACGAATATTTCGCAGAAATCCCCGCCCCTTCAACGACAAGTACCACAGACAACAACGTCCCTACATACCCTCAAAGGAAAAAAGGTAATTTCTTCAGATTTTTCTCTAAAGTTGTTTAAAGATATTTTCATAGAATTACATTATAATCATCAATTGATTAATAAACCAACATTTCAAATAAAACCAATTTTGAATTCAGGTTCAATCAATAAGTTGGTCTAAAAAATTCATGACGACAACTGTCGCTTTGGTCGAGCGGAAACTGAAATTATCAGTTTTGGCACCTGTAACCCGATAAGGGTCGTCAATAGCGAAAAGTTGAGTGCAAGCCACGGCGGCGGCGGCGGCGTGCCACGGTTATACATTCATCGCAGACTCACGAATGCCTCACGGAAGGGTCGGTGGCGAATTTGTATTTATCGGTTTTGCGCCACAGCCCAATGCTTCCGTACAATTGGGTCGTTAGTAATATTATTGTGGGAAAAGCGATTTTGTTTGCGCTTTGACTTCCAATATACCTTCTTATTGTTATAGATTTGGGTTTTCTTTTATACTCTTTACGGCGTCGTATGTTTCGTTCACACTTGAAAGCCCATTTTCATAACCCCTTAGCAGCATGTAAGAAAATTTTACGGCGCAATCATTTTCCGTATCGTTTTTGCTCATGGGACATTTGTATCACATGTACCTTGTTTCTGTCAGGTAAACATAAAAATCGCTGGCGGGACAGCTCCGCCGAGAACAGAGTCATAGGAGACTACGAGGTGGAAGAGTGGAAAGACGTCGGTGAGTGGGATACCTACCTTCTTACATTATTTAGTAGTTTAAAAGCCTTTTAGTGTTCCAGCAGTACGCTCTATCTCGATAAAGTTGCCTGCGAGAAATAATTGGCACGATAGAAAAACGCAAATTGGTAAAATATTTCAGTAGGTACCTATAGTGAGCTCGTTTAGTATGCTGACTGGAAATAACTTCGATGTGCAATTAACAGCATAAAAATGTCAATTTCAACTTCTACTACATTTACTATTTTTGCTACATTGCCAACAACTGGGTTTAATCATGTTTCGTTTGATCGTCGTTTAGATTACGAGTCGACGCAGTCTTCCCGCTCCACCACTAGCCGAGGCGTTTGGTTTATCATCATCGGAGGTTTAATCATTGCCAGCTGACATACGGCTATCACCGACGTCCACATCATGTCATAGTGCCAATAAGACAATTGTGCTGGAAGAGATACGATATTATAGCAGTGATAAACAATAGGATAGGTGCTGTGTCTTTCGTAACTTTACCAAATAGTTTTATTGCAGTCCCATCATATCGTTCAAAACCTGTTAATCACATCGAAAATATCAATTTGTTTAACATTAAAATCATTCATTTATTTTCACTGTTAGAATATTTTTATGGAGATGTAGTATCTATCTGATAGAAATTGTAAATATTTTTCGATATAATTGAAAGACTGATAGAATTGTACGATAAATGTGCCATATCTTATCAAGTAATCGCATATGACAGTGTTTAGTTTTTAAGGATCTTGTTAAATGGAAGTATGCTGGCCTACGATAAAAGATTAATAAACATCCCTGAACTTATGTCCTACGATTCCCCTTTCCTTACCCTTAGACTTTACTCGGTTTATTTGAATTTTTCCAAAATCAAATACCAAGTGTCCTCAAACTTAAATTCGTTTCAGTGTGAAGATATTTAAACGGCTTAAATACTTAGTTCAGCATTTAGTAGTAACCCCACAGCGTACGTTTTCACGGTGCGAGTAGGTAAGCACACGGTTCCACGCTACATCCTCCGTGCCGTGTCACGTACTCGCACATTAAGATACTATCGCCCATTAAAATTCATTACAATTACTCACCCGGAAGTTAAACGACCATCAGTGAACTTAGAATTACTTATTACCACTAATATTTCTTTCGCTGTTAAAAGTAAAAAAAACGTACATACTTACAAACATACCAGTCAAAATCATAACCCTCTTTTTTACTTCATTGTAAGTAGTTGGGTAAAAATGAAGAAAGATATTTAATGTGGGTCCTCCTCAGTGTTCTACCATCTTGCCACAATGTAGCTACGACAAAGAAAATCGATTCATTGCTTTCTATTTTATTTTCTACCATGTTTCTTTCACAAAGTTGTAAACGGTATTAAGCCCAAGTATCAGCCCGTGTGTTTTTTTATTCAATTTGTTCCCGAGTGTTGACTAATGTATTTACACTTTAAGAATATAATTTTAATACAGTTTAAGTTTTAATTATGTATCGTTATTACGTTATTGCCTTACATTGCGCTTCTCTGAATTATGTATTGTTCTAGTATTGTAGCTTTTATTTATACAAGGGCCTAGCACGAATGTTGTGACACTTAGAAGAGCGAACGACAAGTAAATAAAAAAATCAAATAAAATAAACACTTTTCACTTCGACATGTTCACAGAATCGCACTGCTGTATCGTTAACCTTAGTGAATTTTGAATATGAAAACTCCAACACCATATTTTGGTTTAATTTTATGCAACATACACAATATTTCTATCATACTAAAATATGAATATTGTATCGAATTCAAATAAACATTATGTGCGAAACTAGTATTATAATTTTAGTAAAATTTAACGTTACGTATACGTCAAAAACATTCGTGCTTGGCTATCCAGTAGTGTTATTCTGTAAAGTTAATTACTAATTCAACTGACAGCTTAATGCTAACCACGATACACAAATTCATTAATCTCGAAGTGATATTTTGTTAATAACACTACTGTGACAAGATATTCTATTACTTTTAATTCACAGCATAACACAGTTTAAACAAGAATCTTCTAAAAGACATATTAATAAATAATTTTGTTCCTTGAATAAAAGCTTTATACATTAAATGTAAATTTCAAGTTATATGCAATATCAAATGAATATAGTTATGTTACTTGTTCCTTACCATTTTACCAACGTAAACCTATATGTTTTGTAAATAAACTCATCACTTCTGCAATAAAGACAATATGGCGTGCTTTGTAATATAAATAAATAGCTATGTAATATTTCAACGTACTTCAAAGCTTGCGTTATATACCGACATAATGTTAGATACATCCTTCTATAGAACATTGGTTATTGTTTGTACCATTTCCAGGATTGTTATAGAAAATTATGTAGACGAAATGACGTTTTATTTGTACATGTAGATGTGAATTAAATAGCTGTGTAATAAAAGATCTACATATCTTGGAAATGGTCTATTACTGCGTTGAAAACTTTGTATAGTGACCGTTGCAGTTAGCTGTTTATGTAAAGTTATAAAATAAATGAAATTTCTTAAATCCTTTGAGTATAATTTGTCACTGATATTACTCCAGACTGAGAGAGACTTTCTGAAATGTAACAGAAAGATAACAAATGAACTGTGTACTTAATGAATTATTATTCACAACTGGGTTAAAGCTGTAAATGAGATTTATTTTATGCACTGTGTATATTTTTAACCTGGGGTGTTCGTGAATGTATAAATTTCTTATCGTTTTATATACCAAGTCATTAAAGCTACGGTTAATTTACGGGTTCATAAGTTAACATTTTAAGATTTTCAGCACTCGACACTTCACATACATAAACACTGCAAGTTATCACCGGGACACTGCGAAACGTAACCGTAAAGAGCAACAAAGCTCTATTGTTTACAGAATTATTACAGTTCTCCCACAGCGGCTTATTTTGCATAAAATAATGGACGCGGAAGCGGTACTGGGTACCTGGGAAACTGGGTACCTGGGAACCTGGGCAACTAGGCACCCGCGGCCGACACAGACACTTTAATGCACTTACTGCCAAGAGTCATGGGTAACTGACGAGCGTGAATATAGCTTTTCTGGTTTTAAAATTCGTGGAAGTACCGTCTATTCAAAACTCGGTCGGCTGACGTACGGATGGACTTGCCTCGTTTGCGTGAACACACGTCGGCATTTCGTCTTTTTCACTAGTGTTTTAAATGCAGCCGACGGACCACCGTGCCTGTCATACGTCATTATCTCTCTGAATACATTGTGTGGATTTAAAATATATTTTTGGCAGCTTTTATATTCATTGTTTAAATTATTTTTTAAAAATTGCTTTGCGTATGCTGTCTAATTTACCAATTTTTTTACGGAACTCGAGTTCTGATGTGAATCTATATAAAAAGCCGATTAAGCAAGGGCGAGTCTCGCATATTAAGGGTTCCGTACCATTACGAGACTTTTTTCTTCCGAATATTCATAACTCTAGGTCGTCGGCTAGTGCCCTCTAGTTTTTGAGTTTCGAAAAATACGATATTGCAAACCCTTTGTGCACGAGCCCGACTCGCATTTGACCGGTTTTTTTATTATTTTTTAATACTACTTCATGATAATACTTCAGTATTAGCACACAGAGCGAAAACAAAATAACGCAAAAAATGCCGAAATATCACATGTCTTGTACCTGTTGTACCTTTATTTTATTTTCTGTTTATGTAAAGGTAAAATGAACGCACAGACTATCTATGTTTCAACTGTCAGACTTTTAAGATTCATGAGATATAACCCACTGACAGACAGACGGACAACGGAGGCTTAAGTTCCGTTGGTGACCGTTTGGGTACGGAACCCTAACAAAAGTGAAATGTTGTTCGTTGGTAAGCGCATCACTTGAGAACGGCTGGAAGTATTTTAACAAAAAAAAAACGCGGAAAAGATCGTCCTCCTTTTCTGTTGGATTTTTGTATCATCATCTGCCTAGAATTCATGAATTCAGAAATTGGAACCGTACAACGTCTGTTGGGTCAGCTAGTTAATAATAAATTCGCGTAAAGCTGATTGTTAAAGGATAATATAGTACTCCCTGTGACGTATTAATAAAGTACAAGCGGCGCATGCACGTCACGGCATTGCTTGCCCAACCGCCGGCCGGTGCGGACGTGTATGCGCTCCTTGGTGAAACGAGTGTTTGGCTTTGATTTACGAACCCAGCAGCAAACGAGGACACCACAGTGGCGACGAGCCTCAAGTAAGTGGTAAATTATGCTGCTATATGAAAAAGGAGAAATATGAACTCACGTGCACAAAAAAAAAAAAACAAAAAAATGAAACACTAATAACAACCTCACGGTTTTATGGTGCTATCGATTCAGTGGTATATGTATCTATCTGTCCAAGTACTATTAAAACAAATGACTAGACATTACAAATAACAAATAGTGTTATGTTTCTGATCGATCAATGATAGGTTATAATTATCATTGTCATAAAAAAAAGCAATTAATACTTTTCAAAAAATAATTTCTATCATAATTGTTGTTATATTCTTGACTATAGCCGTGGATATTTCTAAAATAAGTTAAAATTAAAATTTTAAAATAAGTACCTACTCGGTGGTAACGGTCTTCTTATATCTTGTGGCGATAATTTCGACGTAGGTACCTATTAGTAGAAATTGTAATAAGAAATACCGTGTAAGTCCGCGTTAATGTAATTTATCCGGTGACATTATTTATTTAAATACCTACGTAGGTAATAAGAATTTTCAGTGCAAAATTATAATTCCTCACTATTCATCGCGTTCTCTTAAGTTAAATGATGTTTTAAGGTTGAGGTACCTAAAGCAAATGACGTTAGTAATATTAAAGCAGCAAATGCATGCAATCAATCAGCGCAATAGGTACATGTACTACTTATTGATATAGGTAGGTAATACAATATGCTATCATAACAAATGTACCAAAGTGTATTAGTTAATGTTGCCAAGGTGCAATAAGGTGTCAAGGAGCACAAAGTAGTATTTTTCCAAGGTGAATCAAGGTGCCAAGGAGCATTAAGGTGTAATTTTGCCAAGGGCATATATATCCATAAAAATGCAAATTACATGGATCAATTGATTGATTCCTTTGTCGTTTTGAAGTTTTAGCAACATTAAATATCACTAAACCTAATGTAATAAATGTCACCGGCATAACCCATATCTACTTCGCGTAATAAAGATTTATATCACTCCAGTGGCGTAGCGTAGTAGGGGCGAGGGGCGACCCGCCCCGGGCGGGCCCTTTGAAACCTAAACAAGGGGGCGGCTGACACCCATGCTAAGCCACTGTAATACTCATTCTATTATTGTCCATTTACGCCGCATCTAGCTAAAAAAAAATAAAAAGTTACAATAAAATTCAATTCAGGGACATAATAATGTGTAAATTAGACATATATTGTAGTTTATTCGTTATACAGTCATCGTGGTAAAATATATCTAGGACTTATCTAGGATTTTGCAGTGTGAGAACATGGTATACACATTTCAGATAGTAATTTTGGAAACAAAGAAAAAAAAATGAGAGATTGGGTTACAGATTGCTAATAACAATATTATGAGGAAATTTAGGACCAGTAATTTGTATTTTACTGAAAGCATAAATAAAATACGAAACACCTTATCCAATGGCGCCAAGGGTGCAATACAAAGGAAAATCAATGGCGCCAAGGGTGCAATACAAAGGCAAATTGACATTGTTTCAGGTCGCTCAAAATGTCCAATTTACGACCGACAGAACCCTTGCAATGCGAAGGTTGTTCCAAGAAAGAAAGAAAATGAGTTTATTTGGCACACACATATAAAACTCATAGTTTTGTCTTAGTCTACTTATACATTGACATAATGTCGAGTAGCGTATTTACAGCCCACTAAAAATATATCATACCTATACAAACATTTTTTTTTTAAATGTGGGTATTTAAAAAAAAAAAAAAGAATGTTTTTACTTGTTACCCACATTTACAATTATTTACGTTTTTTAACAATTCAATTGGGTTTATTTTCATGGTTACTTTTATTATATTATTAACGACAATTACATCACAATATTGAAATTAAAATCAAAATCAAAAGTCATTTATTCAAATTAGGCTGAGAGCCAGCACTTTTTGAACGTCAAATTTTACATACATAAACACAGTGCCCCAAAACGCCCACCCGTCACCACTTCCTAGTGTTTTAGATGGGAAAAAGAAGTGGCGCTACTAACTCCCCAGCAACACATCTGGCTGTTACGTTTTAAGAACTTGAATTAAACAATAGTACGCAAAGTATTTTAAGACACAGGAACAAAAATAAATATGTATCCAACAACATGGAAATCATAAACTTAAATAGTATTTACAACATGTTAGCTAGCACACTCCATTATACGAGTACCATTAAAAAAACGGGCAATGGTAGGATTTAGCGATTAGGTACTTGTCTAATAGTATACTAGCACAATTTATATTGAGAGAATCATAGTTTTATTAAAGGTTTACCTAAAGGAGCAAGGAGCTCGTGGCTAAATTATAACAGCCGCACGGGCCAATCTTCAAGGTAAAGCAACGCTTGTCGAGGTTGGTCTGTGGATCTTAATATACCGAGACTACTCCGTGCCTCGGAAAGCACGTTAAGCCATTGGGCCCGGCTGTCATTTGTAGACCTTTGGTAGTTACGTTACGAATTGTTGGAGGCCGGAAGGTCTGACACCGGTCTTGCCATGAAGTACCATATTACCTAGCCAGTTAATGAGTTGTGGAGGTCTGGTGGGCAGCCGCTCCACGTAGAATGCTGGTATTCGGCTGAATTCGGTTTGGCTGGGAGCCGACCCCAATGTAGTTGGGAATAGGAGTGTAACGAACATATTGGTATTAGTTAAGAGATTAGTAATATTCCATGGATTCACGAATCAGTAATCCGACGAACTGATATATGCTAATATTTAATATTCACATAATCCACAGATTACTAACATGTACAATAATCTTTATCATAATCTGGGATTCCATTCAATTGACACGGATCGGTGGGATTAGACTCACTCAATCATTCTGACATTCGTGATATGATACGTTTTAATAAGTATTAGTTAAATATTACTGATATAAATGTTAGTTAAAATATTATAATATTTCTAGACTAATATAGTCTTATTGGCCAATACTGATAAATATCGGTATTAACCCATCTTTAGTTGGGAAAGGGCTAAACCAGTGATGACTTAAAAAGCCACGCAAAGGGTAAATAACTCACAGAGGGCCTCGCAAAGAGTAAATAACTCACAAAGGGCCACGCAAAGAGTAAATAACTCACAAAAGGCCACGCAAAGAGTAAATAACTCACAAAGGGCCACGCAAAGAGTAAATAACACACAAAGGGCTACGCAAAGAGTAAATAACTCACAAAGGGCCATGCAAAGAGTAAATAACACACAAAGGGGCACGCAAAGAGTAAATAACTCACAAAGGGCCATGCAAAGAGTAAATAACTCACAAAGGGCTACGCAAAGAGTAAATAACTCACAAAGGGCCACGCAAAGAGTAAATAACACACAAAGGGCCACGCAAAGAGTAAATAACACACAAAGGGCCACGTAAAGAGTACTTGCATCTTTATATTAGGGCTACGCAGTTGTGTGTTTCTGTTAATGATTTTCAGTAAAAAGCCACGCAAAAGTAAGAGTCAATTTTATTAAAACCCAAAATGACTCATGCGTTATCCACACTCCCAAACTTCTTGGTTGCGAAGATGATCAGAATAATTGTCGACACTCGCAGGGAGAAATAGAAGAGGGCTCTTGAATTTAACACATTGCCTGTCAACATCGATATCAATCCTGCGAAGAAACGAGCTACTCTCTACTACGCTGGGGGAATAGCACTACAAACAAGAAGTTGACTATAATCTTCCGGGTAGATTATAGTCAACGTTCATGCTGAAGAAGGGGAAGGTGTCGATGTCTATGTATTAGCTCTAAAGAAATGAGACAGTTCCTTAAGTTCGAAACAAAGTCGGATTAACGAAATTTATATTTTCTAACAGAAAAAGAAAACAGGAGGAAGTAGAAACATTTTAACGATTTTGTTAAGCTTGAGAAATCATGCCGGAAAAGGTCAATTTCATAACGAAGAGGAGTATATTATCGACCAAAACACTGAAAAGCGTCAAATGTAAAGTCGAATGTAGAGTTGAATGTAAAGTCTAATGTAAAATCACGTACAATTTTACACGTAGAGTCAGATACCTTGTTTTTATTTTCTTTGTTCAAATTAATGTGATTTCGATGACTATTACTGGTGCTTGGACTTTGTAATCACGAATACTAGCTAATCGCGGATCAAACCTAAAACATTTGTTTCAATGAAACCATTTATAGCCACTGTCGGTCTGTCAAAGGTTTACCGACTGAACGACATTAGAGTGACATGGAATAGCTGTGTAACATGAAAAGTTTGTAGACCAATTGCCGTAGAGATTAACGATAGCAAATCGTAACAAGACGCAATAGGTGCAATATATTGCGTAAAAGGAATCTGTAGAAATTGCGAGACCGTTATTATTGATGTTTAGTGATGTAGATACTAAAAACGATTAGATGAGGTCCGTGAGATTTCATTAGAGAGTTTAAAGCGCTGTGTGGTATAAGGTAAAGCTCAATTTTATTGCACAGAAGTTAAAAAAAAAAAAAAACAAAAATATCCGTGAACGATTTCGTGTTATTAGCAAAGTAAGAGTGAAACTGGATTAATTAAAATCCTAAATTCAAAGGTTCATTTAAGAATTAGATGACATAGTTGATGACAGTGATAATGAAACCAAGTCTGATGGCTTGTTTACTAAACTCTTGATCGCACCTCATGAATGACATGAGGCGATGGGTCTCCAAGGAATCGTTGGTACGATTTCTGTCTGTGCACCAAGTACATACTCGTAGCGCTTAATGTGTTGTTGCACATATCGTGCTAGATATTTTCAAATTGTTGGTGCGAATTTGGTCTGTGTTGGTGCACAGATTATAACCAAATTTTCATGAGTGAGTATGCATTTCAGAAATTTATTTTGTTTGATCGGATATCTTTCCGTTGAGTAATGTTGTGCGGGGAGCGCTGTGCACGAAGCCCTCATGACTGGATATTGTACTACACCCGAGGATGGGTGCTAGTCACGGATGGCAGTGTCGCGGATTCATGGCGCTACGGTATAAATGACTACGCCAGTCGCTGCTGCATAGAACAACCAAGGGTGTAGTGTAGACAAAATCAAACTGGTCAATTTTTGTATTAACTTTATAGATGTACTCTTTCTATTTTTTGAGTTTTTATTTTTCTATTAGCCCACACACTGTTTTATTAATGGTTCCAATATTTGTAAATATGTGAGTACCATGTACTTATTAAGAAAATGAAAAAGTTTACCTCTGCTGGTAATACTTTGATTTCTATAAGTAGTATACTCTAGGTGCATCAACCTCACATATATCAAAGTTAATGTGTGTATTCAAAATATTGTAAAACATTTATTTGAAAAGAGTAACTATGGAGTTTCTTGTCCGTTCTTCTCCATAAGAATCTACCTTTGCGAACGGACAGTAGAGTCACCTTATTTTGTATACATAGTATTCGGATGTAAATGATGACGTTCCAAAGAGCCGTTTGATGGCCTTATTGAAATGAACGTTTTGACTTAGACTTTTATAAAGGACAGTTTGGAAAGCAAGTGAAGGAAAAAGGGAAAAGTATGGTATATACCTGGAAATAGGGGAAAAATTATTATCAAACAGATGATTCAGAGGATAAAAGTGATTCGATAGAAGCAAAAGAATAGATAAATAACTCTGTTAAATTGTATAACAAGTATTCAGTGGAAGATAAATTTTACCTTGTTGGAAATTATAGAATGTGGAGAATTAATTAACTATTTGATAATTAAGTATAATTAAAATAATTAATCAGTTATTATATTTGTTTGTTTAAATTCTTATGTAAAGGAAGAGGTGTGACGTATTAATAAAGTACAAGCGGCGCATGCACGTCACGGCATTGCTTGCCCAACCGCCGGCCGGTGCGGACGTGTATGCGCTCCTTGGTGAAACGAGTGTTTGGCTTTGATTTACGAACCCAGCAGCAAACGAGGACACCACACTCCCATCAAAATATCTAGCTGTTCTATAGTCTGTTTGCCTAATAACTAGAATCAAATAAGTATAGCTACACAACAAAATTACAAAATAAATATTTAACAAATAAGATACTATTATTTCCAAAGTGAAGCCATTGAATGACATGAACAACTCAGAGGCGTACGTTTACGACCACCCTATGATGGTTTATCGATTTTATGCAAAATGCAACAAAGTTTCTCGCTACGTGGTACGCTCTGTGCTATATTAGCCATAAACCGCGCTTATTTTGCCCACACTGCGCTCTTTATTATTATAAAATAAGCCATCAATTTATCGTACCTACTTATCGGACCATCGCTGTAAATTGGTGTTGCGAAACTGTACCGTTCGACTTATCTACCACATAATATTATTTTTAAAGGTTTTAAAGGCTGACTTACCTATACTATCCAATTAAATATTATAATTTTCAGAACAGTAGTTAAATAAGTAATGTTTTAGATAACTGCATCATGTTGTTTGTACTTACGTTTCAAAATTGCTAAAGCGTACTTATTTTATATAAATGACATGATACTACCATTTAAAGCTTAATTGGATTTTGATAACAGCAAATGGCACTTCAGAACATTAAGCGGGATCGATGACTTAATATGCTCGCGGCGACGTGGAAGTGAAGTGCCTACAGAGCGGTCATATATGCACCACTAGTAGGTAGCCACAGGCATACCTAGCGCCGATTAATAAATCGATCAAACTAAGTAGACGCGATACTATAAGTACCACTTGATACTTCATTGAAATCAACCGTTACTTCCAGTATATTATTATTCAGAAAAGTAAACGAACATTGACAAGCCTAGCGAAACAGAAGTCAATAAGTTCTTAATAACTATTTTGAGCCATCAATTTGTATTTTCACTTTTGATAGGTAGCAATCAAGATACGATAGCTGTCTCCAACCCAGTAGACATGAAATAAAAAAACACGTCTCACGGGCGGCGGTTCAATCAAGCAACAAACATTTCGTTTTTATTGCCGATATCCTCGTATAAAAAAAAGTATAAAAATAATAAGGAGTCGTGAGGGAAAATAAAATATAATAATAGCGCGCCGTCAAAGTCATTGTCCAACGGCTTGAAAGGATTTAGTGTGTGTTTTAGGATTATTATACATAAGTATACGACATTGAAAAGGGTATGCGGTCCATTTTGTACGATTTGAATTTCATGTTGCCTTCAGCTCTCCAATCATAAAGTACGATATCGATGACAGTCACAATTTTGTTTACAAGGATTTATCTGCTCGATTCTGTCGCAGAGCAATATTGCTCCGTTTATTGTATCGCGGTCGACGATATTTGACGCCGCTGTGATATCTGTTACGCCGTGTAATGCCAATAAAAATGTTTATTTCCGTGATGATCCTTGGAGGAAAAAATACGAACTGTGTAACAGTTTCTTATCAATGTGTGGGTACAAATTGTAAAAGTCAACTGAGAGAAAACGGATATTGATGCCTTTTGAGCGCTAAGCTTTTTGATTGTATGATTGCCTACGAAATAAACTCACTGAATTTGACTTCTCAACTAAAAATAATTAAGCTATAGGACCTGAATAAGTATTTAAGTACCTGTGCCTTATTACATACAATCCTTGAAAGGACCCAAATTGATCCTTGTTTTATATTATAGCTTTCTCTTTGCGTCTCCGAACTATTCGGCCAATTTTCGCCACATGATCGACCCGTCTGGGCCAACAATGTCCTGTTTTGTCTGATCAGGGTCAGGGCAATACTTTCACAGTGAACCTTCATTTCTGGAACAGCCAGGCTACGTAATACTATCCCAAAGTAATACCGACGTAACAAGTCAGACCAACATTACACAATTTGGGGCTCCCGTTTCACAACTCAAGGTTCCAGATGACAAGATGATGAGCGCTGACATTTTGATTAATCCAATTATTTGCCGCTGTACATAATATGCCAAATTAATAATATATTTGACTGACTCGAGACTGTATTGCCATTTATCAACTATTAATTAACTTTTAACATCAAACATTATTAATCCCGATAATCCCGCTAATGTGGGTATTACCTACAGAAACGTGTCTAATTAATCGTGAACGGGTCTACATAGGTGATACTGATTTGTGTCATTATGGATATTCTGCTAATGATATCGATAAGCCACAATCCCATACAAAACACAATAGGTATGTCCAGTAGCTACGCATTGCAATGAACGTTGCAACTTTGCAGGCGTCAGTCATTTATTTTTCTTCGTCATAGCTTTCCCTCATTAAAACGAGTTGTTAAATGACACTTCTCAAGTTTTTCAATTGTAGGTACATTACAAAATGCAAGGTAAAAATGTCTTCTTTTATCTGATATAATTTATGAAGCAACGCATTAAGTACATTTCCCTCGGCTTCTATCAGAAAAAAAAATAGTTTTCGTGCCCATCACATTTACGATGAAAGCGACTACAACATTTTTAAAACTTCCCAGTCCACCATTAAAATAATAACTTCCTCTCTGTTGTGCTTTTCTGTAACGACCCAAACATAAATATCATGACAGCATTTCATTTATTTTTATATTTTAACACAATACAGTGGTAATAACAAGTCGGTATATAGGTAAATGCATATCCATCAGTTTTGGAAACACTAGGATGATTGCCATCAAAATAAAACACGGATAACTGAACCAAATTGTGAAAAGTGGCATTGTCAACACAACACAATTCGATATCAAGCCTGACAAAACTTTTTAATACGAACCTAGATATGCGTTGTGAGTCGCATGTGAGCACAAAGTTAAACAACAATTAATCAGTTGGAAAATTGAACGACGTTACATCACATCATGAAGATAAACCACTGAAACATGAGCCCAAGTTTGCGTAAACCGAGTTGCACAAAGCGAGCAAGTCAACATTATCGTTAATAAGATGGTAGTCGAGAGCGAGCTCGGCTTTCTGGCGAGATCCGCCGGCCGGCTGCCTCGCGAATATGGCGCGAGCTTCCTTTTTTATTTTTCATTTACCAGTTCCCAGAAGCTAACAGTACCAAGATTATGTTAAGCGATACTCTCTAGCGAAGAATTTCGGAGAAGACCTGTATATTGCACTTCTACATAAAGGAGCTGGCACCGAAAATCGATTCCTTTAGTCAAGTACACGCACATATTGCTCAAAAATTTTCAAAATTTGAAAGAATCCAGATTGTAGCATACGGTGTTTCAATGGATTGTAGTATAATCTCAATCTATAATCTAGTCATAATTATCAGAAACGAAAAATATATTCATGGGACCTAATATTTTAAGTACCTAGATAAAAAATACCATGGGCCAGTAATCCAGTGTATAGCCAGGTTCTCACGCTAAGAGTAGATATAACTTACCATTATGAGCCATCTTTTTCGACCTAATAACTCGTCGTTACATAAAGCTTGAACACAGCGGTAAGTCTACAATGAATGGCTCCTAAATACCTCTAACACCAGTCTTCCTAAATTTGAATCTAGGGGTCGTGAGCTCGCATATGAGACCAACATTAGGTTTATTATCTTCAAGTATAAGTTCAATTATTAGAATTATCAGATAAACGAGTTTCATTTTTTTAGAACTGACAACTCCCCTTGAATAAGCGCGGTGAATGCTCGTACGATCTTAGTAGCTTGTACGAGAAGCCTTAGCCCCGAAGTGGGATAGTTTGATGCCATTGTCGCAGACATGAGAGGAACAAGAGCCTGCCCTGTACGGAAACGACACAAATACGTGAGGAAAAATTCAGTGAATTTGTGGCTTGGAACCGGTACGCCGATAGGTTCTTGCCCTGACGGCAAACGAAAAACATGTAATTTTCCTAATTTTTAACCATTATTGTCGCTGAGATTGAATTAGAACGTTTATTGTACTTGAAGTACCAGAATAATTTGCTCTCTAGTATTATTATTTAGATGCACATTATACTATTTGGTACTTTTTTCATAGTTTTTTTGTGAATACAACGAAAACAAAACCCTAGCCGTATTCTGTTTCGGTATCGTTGTTGACAGCGTTTTTTTTATTTCTATACACCTAGCTACAGGATACTCCACCACTAATTGGGTTGAAGAGATCGGATGGCTGTCGCTCCGAGTAACGAAGTGATATTTTCTACCAATTTCTTTCCTCATAGTCATGACTATGAGGAATCTATTTGAGCTATTATTAGACTTGATTTTAAGAATATAGTTATGAATTTCATTGATTAGCCACTAGTCACGTAAATAGATAGGTATTGTAAGGTACTTACTAAATTCGTCATCATCATCTGCCTAGCCTTTTCCCAACTATATTGGTGTCGGCTTTCAGTCAAACCGGATTCAGCTGAATACCAGTATTTTGCGTAAAGCGGCTGCCTACCGAACCTCCACAACTTATTAAATGCGGTAACACGGTAGTTCATGGCAAGACTGGTGTAACATTTTCTGGCTTCTGACAATCCGTAACGACTACCAAAGATCTATATACTTACTAAATTAGTATATTAATTCAAACAAGGCAGGCTTTACTGGCTGTCTAATTCAAAGGGGAGCTACCTAGTATTATCTAAAATGTTTTGGGAATACATTCATTGTTCGTACAGCTGGAGAGCAAGAGTGGAAATCCTTACCAAGCAACCTGGGGGTCGGGTCTTGACGTCATCTTCAAGTCAAAAGTAGATTGGTTACTACAAACATCCTCCATCGTCACATCGCTTTTCATTAGGTGAAATTGTGTGTGTGACTTTAATTAATAAAAATTCTTTGACTTCAAACATGAAGGAATACATAAAACGCACATAACGTACTAACCCTAGGAAAAAGGATAATACTTACCCATCTTCACCAACAATAGGAAACACATTTAATAAATGAATGCCTGAATATTATCGCACTGTTAGCTTACACTGCCTTTTTTATTTAGGTAGGTATTCAATTAGGTTAGTGAAACAGACATAAGTTTATAAGTATCTACCTACGGCAAGAAGGTATATGATTTAGCAATGGTGTATTGTGAAACCCACTCGAAATAGTTACGCGTAGATATTATAAGAAAAAAGAAAAAACATCTATTTCTAGAATATTGTAGGTAAGTATTTCTAGCATTACAAGGAACTTTCAGGAGTTTTATGAAGGTATTTATGGTCTTCGTGACTTCACGTCGGTGACGAAGGAAAAACGACAGTAAATGGTAAAATGGAAGAAACTTGAAAAGGTCTTCAAAAGTCGTAAATTTCAAGTTAACAACAACACAGTTGTTATGCAGACATTACAACTCTGTTTTTTTTTTTTTTTTATTAGTGATGGGTTTGCTCTTGACTAGTCAATGTCAGATATGGCAGAGACAAAGTCTACGATGGAGCGAGCTTACCCAGAAGGAGCCTGTTCACTCTAACTTTGAAGAGATTAGGGCTGTAAGCTTTTGGAAACACAGACGCAGGCAGAGAGTTCCACTCCTTTGCTGTGCGCATTATGAAAGACGTTTGGAAACGCTTAGTGCGAATTGGTGGAATAGCTACAAGGTAGGGATGGTAAGATGCAGTGCGTCTGGATGTCCGATGGTAGAAGGGGGCCGGTGGGATGAGGTCGTGGAGTTCTTGGGCACACTCACCGAAGTACAATCTGTAGAAGACCGATAAGCAGGCAACCTTACGGCGATGAGCCAAGCTATGTAGCTTGGCATCCACCAGTTTTGCGTCACCGATGAGCCTCTTAGCTCTGCGTTCCACCGAGTCAAGTGCGGCAAGCTGATACTTAGCTAAACCATCCCAAAGGTGGCTACAATACTCCATGCAGGATCGGACTTGTACTTTGTAAAGGACAAAACCTGGACAAAACCTTACAAGACAATCCTAACTTATATCAGAGATGATCATGAGAAAGTAAGTTTGTTTGTTACGCATTCGCGGCTAAATCGCTGCACCAATTTTGATGAGTTTTGGTAAAGAAATAATCGAGACCCTGGGGATGATTATAAGCTACTTCTTTTGAAAATCTATATTAATGCGAGCGGAGTTGCGAGCAAAAGCTAGTATGCTATAACAAGAATAATACATTGATATACTTTAATAACATATCGATATAATACGCGACCCATCACCTGAACCTACCAGATACCCAATCGTTTCTCCGAGGTAACTGTAACCATCAGCATCTTAAGTACCCTTGCAAAGAAAGAACTAAGTGGATTCTTAACAAAAACGTTATTAATCATATCTAACACAATTTAGTAAACGAGGGCGACGGTAATTGCTCGCAAATGACAGAATCTCTGCAAAGGTAGTGCTGGCGAGACCATTAATACTTGTTAGGGCGAACATAAAAGGAATCATTCGGTCTTTACGGAAAAATTATGCATTCACCTAATATTCTACGATGCCGCAGATTGCAGCAATTATAGAGACCCACTAAAAGGCTTAAGTATATACGAGAAGATACTATAAATTGGTATTATCGGTGGTAGAACGCTTTTGCGTAGGTAAAGAAAAATATAGGTAAGAATTATTATTAAGGGAACATCGCGAGCAATAAGGAGTCATTTGAAGACAGTTGCTAAGTACCTACCTATACTAGGTAGTTGAAACAACATACTATCCTCCGACGAAATTGGTATAATTTATGGAAATAAAAACGGTACACGATGCAAGCTCAATCACCAAAATGGTGTCTGAAATGAGTCTTTAAAGTTAATAACGTGTCAAGTGCATTAAATTCCAAAGTTAACATGTTCTCATCTCAGGCTAAAGTAGAGTTTGACAAAATAAATATTCAACTGCAAATTCTTAATTCAGGAATTAGAGGCGAATTATGTGGTGATCAAGAGCGTGACTAACATCATCTGCCTAGCCTTTTCCCAACTATATTGGGGTCGGCTTCTAGTCAAACCGAATTCAGCTGTGTTTTTCTACCAGACCTCCACAACCCATTAACTAGGTAGCACGGTAACTTCTTGGCAAGACTGGAGTCAGATTTTCTGGCTTCTGACTATCCGTAACGACTGCCAAAGATCTACAAATGACAGCCGGGACCAACGGCTTAACGTGCTTTCCAAGGCACAGAGGAGTATCGATATGTTAAGATGGTCCCATCAACCCATCCACAGACCGACCTCGGCAAGCTTTGCTTAACCTAGAAAAATTAACATTAATTAAATAAATTTAATGTTCAAGAAGGTGAGTTTCACTAAATTCATACAAAATCACTCATCCTTTAAGCATTAAGTACGGGGTTTGACAAATAACACATTAAATTTGACATGATGATGAATAACAGAAAACAATTGAACCAACCAACCAATCAATGAATCCACAACAGTAATAACGTCATGACACCACAACTGAACACAACCGCCACCCTCTGATATAAACCTTACTAGATAACACTTCCAAAACATTGCTTTAACTTACAATAACATTTTGGAGAGGACTTATCACAATAGAGCCAGATAACGTTTCACATTGTTTCACACACCATAAGCTTTGCACAGCTGCTATAAGTTACCAGTTTTGCTCAAATGAATAATACCTCTACTAGGGAACACACTGAAGCATAAACTGTTTGAGGCTAACTAGCATTGCAATTTGGTCCTGGATATAGAAAAGCATAGAATACGGGATATTTCACTAGTAGGATTTTTTATTACATTTTTCAAAACCGAGGGAAAGAACAAGACGTGTTTAAAAAATAACGGAGTTGTATGAACGTTTGAAAATCTATGATAAACAGAGACAGCATCAATTGCGTGTGACGTCACTTGAAAAGCACGCCCTAGTGAATTTGCGCCGTCCAGTGAAAACAACGTTTTGCGTGACAAGGATAGTAAAATAATTTCAAACCATGTATTTATCTCCACATCCTTCAACCGATTTTATTTCTTTTCACTTGTGGTACTATTTTATATAGTAACATTCTTAATTTAACCACTGTCAAATATCTATATATTTTTGACCGTAGTAACACCCAATAATTCTACAGACGCGTTCAAAAATATAACGAAGCATTACTTATAATAATTTTATGAAACAATTTAAACACCCACTTTATAAGCATTATCTTTATGAAACAATTTAAACACACTATGAACATTCTTCAATTAATACAATGATTAATTATCTGAATTTGTACATTACATTCACTCATCCGTAATTCGTATTTGCAAGCCTGTCACTCTAATTATACGTCTCTTTGATTATACATACGCATATATATATTTCAATGTTAAATTGATGTAGACGATAGTAGAGATATTTACTCAAGATTTATTGTAGATAAAGCGAAATTGTATGATTTTATTACTGCTAGTATAATTTAATAACGAAAGTATATGACATATTTTTCTTACATTTCGCCAGAAGTAAAATAAAATCACACTTTCTCCAAATCGCTACCTAGGTCGGATATATTGTTAACAGTGCCATAAAAACTGGAGACAATATTTTTTCCTACCGTTGCTCATATAAAATGGTGTTTTAATAAAAGCGGATCACAGCTCTCCGGGCGAATATTGTCGCAGATATTTCAATATTGGTGGGATTAGCAGCCTATTTAAACATCACTTTCAATGCTCTGCAGCGTCATATCGAAATACAATATCAGTCAAAGCAACCCGTCATAATATTTACTGAACCTTTTTAATTCTGTAGTGAACTGAACACCTTGGCTTTATTGCGTAAGCTCTTTCTCGTATTTTTAGAAGATCTGATACTGATGTACCTAAATGAGATAATACCTATGTCTAAAATAAAAAGAAGGTTAGTAATTCGATATTTATTTTAGTAGCTTCAGTAAATTATGTTTTTATTTTATGTCACATAACATCCAAAGAGGAACAAATGATATTTATTAAGGCTACCTTCAGGTAGGTATAGAATAAAGGTCCTCCTCCTGAACTAGCACAAATCCTCGCTCATGGAACAGCACAACATTTTCCCCGCCCCATTGAGATCTTTTTTTTTAATTCGACGCTTCCACCGAGAGTTATGAACCTCCGAGGTCCCCTTATACAAAAGGTTCTCCCCTTTCGCGACTTCATAACCAAAAATATAAAAATCGGGGGAAAATACGTGGAAATAATAGCTTCCTTTATTGCAAGTTAGTTTAAGGAACTACTCGCTATTGTTGTTGCAAATATTAGAAAGAAATAGAGAAGAGTTTGAACGTTGCGGGTACTGGAAAATCTTTGGTTAACAACTTTACTGTTTATGTCGCAGCGTCATTTTACCATGAAGCATTGTAATCCTGCCGATGACGGCTATGCATAAATTGGTCCGTCCGCCTCGAGCCAGCTCGGGTCATTTATCAAGTCCGGAGCTGTTTCATAAACCGTCTATCGCATTGTTATCACGTCACACGACATTTATAGTTACTGTCCTGTCCCAACCCGCTCTCATTAAATAATCAATGATTAAAGGAAACAGGGATTTCTCATTCATATTATATATACTCGTTGGTACGAATTCGAACAAGATACCCATGTTCCTTCAGTCAACATAACTTTAGACGCAATACACTATTTATACAACAGATAAGCGTGTCAACGATGAAGTAAGACCGTTGTATTTTGCTATCTCTGTAAACTAGGGTAGTTTGAGATTTGGCTAATTCCCTAACACAAGTTTCAAACAGAAACTTGATAGATTGCTATATTTTCTAGACATTTACTAAGATTTGTGTATCTAATCTCAATGTTCCATTATTTGCTCTTAGTTATTGATGTAAGCAACTTGAACCAAGTTTCCATTTTGAATAATGTTCCCAATTTATAGAAACCGATTTTCAAACACTACATTATTAAATATGTATATTGACAATACGAAACTGATAAACGCTTTGATTAAACTGAAATTTAACAATGCAACACAAAATGAAATAGAAGCAGTCATAAACACAAAAGATAAAATATTGGTTTATTTCGGGATTACCTACTTCTACGAGGTTTAAAAAGGTCGAATTCAAGTTGGTCTACAAAATACAATGAAACAATATGATTCTGACCCTATTTTAGTTCAAGAATAAATTTCTTAATGCCTTGAATCAACATGGAAACAAAGTGAATGCCTTTTTATGAAAAAAATGTTACTTAACATTACTCGGTATAACATTCGTACCGCGGCATAGTTGATATTTATATTTACGGTTCCAGCACACGGTGTTTCAGAACGAATGAATAAACAAGTAAGAAGGTCCGAACACCCCACTCTAAGTTCATTAATCAACTCGGGCCCATTTCATAAAGTGACATTTTCATTGTTGCGCGCCCCCTAAAAGTTCGTATTTACTCATTTCGTGTTCATAACGTGAGATGAGCCGAAGCTTACGATGCAGCTCCAATAACACAACCGCAAATTTTATGATATTTTCACAGTACATACATATTCATGCAGCGAAATATGTTCATTAACTTTTCATCGATTTTATTAAAATAGTTAAAACGCTTTTATACGCTTACAAATATTCGAACATTATTATTTTATTTTTAATATCATGCTTCAATGAAAATCGTGTAGTACTAGCCTGTTAAATATTTTATTGTGCGGTAAAATGCGATAAAATGTGGATGTACAATTTATACTTCTGCCTACCTTTTTATGGAATACAGGCGTGCAGCTATGTTTTAAAGCAACAGCATTTTGCACGTGTCAGTGTGGTGAGTTAGCACGTTGACGCGTGGGAAATGCTAGGGAACAAGTCATCGATCAACCAGTTTATCTGTGATGACAACATGCCGCAAGCGGTGTTGACATTCCGCTCAAAACTCCCGTTTTCACTCCCACTTTCCGTGAACACTTAGTTTTTCTCAGAAACCCTGTGACGAAAGCCTTTTCTTTCAGCGCAGTAGCAGTTTTAAATTAAGTGTTTGTTTGTATTTCGTTCTTTTTCACTGTTGTTCCATCTCATTTCACATTTTTACAATAGTCATTTCACCAAGGTAGGACATATGCTACTGAAAATCTACAATCGAATTTGGTATTTCAATAATATATTAGCAACCAAGTATTTATTTCTTAAAATTAGAAGAGTCTATTGCAAGTCCCGTACCTATACAACTTGTAACAGAATAAACGCAATACCTGAAAATGGGTCATATACTCATCATTATGAACATCTTTTACTATGGGACCAACGCCGAAATCGCGAAAAAAAAATTAACTTCCCCATACATTTATTGTGCGCATAACTCGACAAAATGTAAGTAACAGCAGATTTTTTTTTTAACGATTTGGTCCCACAGTAAAAGTTGTGCATAATGATGAGTACAATGACCCATTTTCAGTACACTCCTCAAAAACCATCTGCGAGCCATGCCCTCTCTCACAAATATTTTGTTACAAAATACTTATCATGTTTAGTTTAATACACGTAGGTATTTGTCACTGCAAACATTTTACAATTCGAATGAAAAAACTCTGCAGAAGTCATTGACTCTACATTGTATTATCTTTAACAGAACGTAACTACCACCACGAGCCAGACGAAACAGATACGCCGAACAAAGATCTCTTGTAATTATAATGTTCCAAGTTCCAACAAGAGTGTTTCGTTACAAGAATAAATAACATGTTAACATCAAAACGTGTAATTCAAACAAGTCCATTATTATATTTGGCATTCACGTCAATACTGGCTAAATAATGCCTACTGACAGCAAGCAACGTGAGCCAGCCAAATAAGACCTCGGTTAATCAGATAACACTTAAATATAGCTGAAAACATCGCAAAGGTGCATTTGAGTAACCAAGGTACAAAATAATTGGACTTAAATACTTGGTATTTGGCATATTCACCCGAAGTTTCAATAAAGAGAGTTCGATCTAATCTAAACCTTGTAGCATAGACTTAAAATTGAAAATTCAACGCTGATGCTCAGTATAGGTATAAAATTCGTATTGCTAATCGTAGTCTTACCCAGATCGCTTCGCCCACACTTCGATCCGGACAAATATTCTGTTCTGCATCATTTACATCGAGAATATTCGCCCCAATACTGCTACGTGATACTTCAGCGTATTCGTATAATTCTCGAGTATTTCGAAACAGTTTTTTATGATCTAAGTAAGTAGACTAAAAGGAAAACAAAAGTGTTTCAGAGTGAATTTCCCGGGACCAAAAATTGCGTGGCATCAATGAAATTGGTACTAAAAAACAAAGTTATAATGTTCTAACATTTTTTTCCGGTTAGGTGAAATAGAAATCTACGTGTAGCACTAAATATTTAATTAATAGGATTAATGGATACTCCAAAATAATTAATTAAACCTCGAAATATTTCATTGCCGTGTTTGTCCACACGTCACCTTGTTGTGTATTATTCCTCATTGATAAAAATCTATTGGTTATTTATATTAAATCCTTGTTTTATTTGATACATGAATATTTAAAGTATTGTTACGGAATACATTTATTCAAATATTTAAACAATACAACAAATGGTTAATGAAAAATCATTTGTCCCAGAACTACCGTTCATCGCCGTGTCCTAATCATGTTTAAGGATATTGTTTTACCTAATGACTTGCGTCCCCCCCGCGGTACGCTAAACGTTTCGTATTAGTGCTGCCTAAGTGCTCGACGTGGAAGGACGTACACACGTGCCTGCGTTTTCGAGCCATAATGTAAGTTATTCAATTTTTATGTTACTGGACATTTTTTCTTTCATCGCCGTGGATAGGTATAACCTCATTTTGAATTAAGTTTGTCTTCTTGAGTAAGCATTCGATAGAACGCCATTTCTTTTATGTTTATTTGTGAAGTGTTTATTTCTTCAAATAGTTAATAGATTTTTTGTTATTTATATTTTTTGCCTTGATTTTCATCGCCGTGCTTTCATTGCCGTGGTTTTTGTGGGCGAAATTTTCTATGGCAATGAAAAAAAAGACATGGCAATGAAAAAAAATTCATTGCCATGCCTTGTAAAACAATTTATTTTCATTGCCGTGGCCAGGTATTTCATTTCCGTGACTTGTGTTTTCATCGCCATGGTATGATTAGGCAAAGAAAGTATCTTTATCAACTTTTATCTGATATACAGGTAATACCGATTACTGACATTACAGGACTCGTCAAGTTAACTCTCTCTGCAATGCGATAAAACATTTAAGGATAGACTTGATGAGTTTTTACTGTACAGTCAACTACAAAAAGATTTTTTCATGGTAACCTAACAAAATGATGTAACATTTGGTACTCTATCACACGTATAATACACCCTCACACTCGCACGCACCTCCACATACTACAGTCTGATTTTAATAATGGATTGTTTATTTTTAGGATGCCAAGATGCCGAAACCAAAATTATCTAAAGAGGAGAGAAAGGACAGGAAAAGATTGGCGGAAGAAAAGCGACGTCAAAAATTAAGAAGCGACCCTGTATTAAGAGATACTCCTCTCTTAATACAGGGTCGCTTCTTAATTTTTGAAGAAAAGAAAGAGAACGATATCTTAAATAGAAGGCTGCAGGAGTAGTTCTTCGCAATATTGTAGGAGGATAAGGTCTTGATTCCAACACTTGTATGGGAGTAAAATTTGGGCGAGGAAATATTACAAAAGAAGAATGAGAGTACAATAAGTAAAGAAAGACTGTTGAATTACACTCGCAACACTACTTAGAGATTTTAATACTACAGCCTTTATTCTTATACATACTCCCATTCTTCCTTTTGTAATATCTATCCAAATTTTACTCCCATACACAATTTGTCTGGGTTTGCCTTTCCTTGTCGGAGAGATATAATATTTTTTCATTTCCATGGATTGATTCTTTCATTACCATGGCACAGTTTTTTCATTGCCGTGCCCGCTTGTTTCATTGCCGTGCACGCATGTTTCATCGCCGTGGCACGGAATTTTTAATCCTGTATATCTCGTTAGTTTTTTAAGTTATCTGCTAGACATTAAGCAAGAATACAATACATTATCAAAAACTTTAATAAAAGCGTTTTTTTTTTTTTAAAAACCTTAAGATAAAAAAATACACGGAAATGAAGATTTTATAGGACCTGTTGAAATTCACTCTTCAATGTATCCAATTCCCTTACACATGTTAAAGTAGGTAAGGCACGTTAAGCTCTATTAGACCTCTGTGAAAGAAAAAACGAAACAGATTACGATCACAAGTCGAAAAGTTACTTATTATGTGAAGAATAACCGTACATAAATGTAATAATAGGAAAAGAATTCCATCGTATAAAAATCCTTCAGTAATAAGTCCATACGAATGTAACCGGAAAGCGATGAATCTAATGTATCCCTTTACATTATAGAAACGGTGTTTCTGACAATAAGTAGGAACCAGTTTGTGTTGTGAATACATCAATACGGGGGATGTCGGAAGCCTCGAATGCTTTATTTATGCTTCAGAAGTGACGGCGACGAGAATGTGGCGCGTGATTGATGTAACAGTCAGAACAAGGATACATCAAATCTTTTTTGTATTGCGAAATTGCGTATTCCTTTTTATCCTTTCGATCACCCAAAGGGTAAACGATTGGTAAGGTTTTGGTTTTTCTACGAATATCGATGTTGCGGCCAATTAGCTTAACCAGCCCTTTCATTAAAAGCCTAGCTTTTTCATTGAACTGCGCCGTTTGTCGCTGAAAATTCGGCGCAATTAAATGAAAAGGCTAGGCCAAAATTATTTATTTACATATTTATTTAAAACTTCATGCACACAAATGTACAGAGGCGGACTTAATGCCTTAGGCATTTTCTACCAGTCAGCCTTTGGGTGATGCAGAGACAAATAGTGGTAGGTGCAATGTGGAAAAGAAAAAAAAACAGAAACGCGATTTATACATAATTACTTACTGTAAAGATATATAATTATATAAACTATAAACGGCTGATTAAGCTAATTGGCTGCGACATCGACACTAAACATTTACCCGTACAAAAAGCCTAAAATATTACTTAACAGTTATTTGAAATATAAATATTGTTTAAAACTTATACGACAACAAACAGATTTTAGTTCTAAAAACACAATGTGAACATAAAAATTCTTCTGTAACCATTTCATTTGCAGCCCAAGGCACAGGAAGCGAAATGCACCATTCCATTTTCTCGACGTAACTACGTTGCACGCTTCGAACAATGAAATGCTTTTAAAACACGGAACAACCTGATTCAAATATATAAAAGTAATTTATGACGCCGAAAACAAAAAAGTCAAGACAATTTGCAATAATATAAAATAACACAACACATGTCTACTATAATTGATAACCACTAAATACTACGATTGACTATAAGTCATATACTATGACTATGACTCATACATAACTTTGATTTTTATTTACAAGTGTGTAAATATTATTAAGTAATATTACTTTATTTATCATCGGGGTGGTAAATATTCATGTCACCGGCAGAGGTTGTTAACTTTAGTAAAGTTAATGGGGAAAATACATAGACTAGGACCGATAATTATGCAATCATTTTGTATAAGAAGAAACCGTATAGCAGATAAAAAATGTGTGAACCTATATTATTTATTACCATTTATATTAAGAACTCTGAATTGTTCATTCAGAGTTCTTAATATAAATAATACAAGTGGACACTTAAATACACAATTACATATTATAATCGATACTTGAGTGGGTAGCGATGGACTGAAATTATCTTGAATTATAAATTCCTGTATAAATTACATGTAACATTATGTGTTGGTTCTAACGGTTGAGCTGTATGGTATTTAATAAAATGATAAACTTATTTTAATACTATAATTATTACGACGAATTTTGGTAGATATATTCTTCTTGAATATTTCTACCTAAATTTCGGTAAGCTAAGTGCGCTTGAGTTGCCCAATTCCAGCACACTAAGGAAATACTAGGCACATGACAACCATCTGCTTGCAAACATGCCACAGACAATAATATTTTCTAAAAACCGTAACAAGAAGAGCGTAAGACAAATAAAATGTGTTGGAAACAAAAACATCACCTCACAGATAAGTGCTTTCACGTGTCGTTTACGAGGAACAAATAAATCCATTGGATGGGCTTTCAAATCAAACAAACACCATGCCTAAACAGGGAAATTTACATTATATGAAGGAAATATATGCTATTTGAAGGAAATATGTGGTACCAACACAAACATGAATAAACTTATAAATGAAAATTTACATGAAAACTGTTAAAAAATCATTTTAATCATTTATTCTTAAAAAAAATACTGTTTATTGACCGAATAAAACACTGAGTATAAAATGTGTTAAAAACTTTCCCAAGCCTAATTTCCCCAAAAATATCTAACCTTGTATTTATCTTGCCAATCAACATTTTGCCTGCTTTATAAAAATAGGTATAAACTTTTGATAGGTATAATAAATCTCATAGATTATTATGGTTTTAGGTGGTTTATCTCCAAAACTTTGTATTTAGATAGCTAACATTTTAATACGTAGATATGCCACAAGTTTCGTCCTTGAAAACTGACAACTACTTCGTTGTAAACAGTTGAAGCCTACTGCATCTTGAAAAAGATGCAGTAGGCTTCAACTTTTGAATCAACCACTTACATCATATATATATACTACATGCAGTAGGTACATTGCATCAGCATCCTTACAAAGTAACACTTCTACAAAATTATGTCAGATAATAAATCAAAACCCATCCATTTTGTGGCATTTACAAGCCACAAAATCTCAATGGCACCAACACGTAAGATACCTGTTTCGGTTTGGTCGAAACAGAAAAGACGATTTGATAAATATCTACAAACTTTGTTGTGCCGTATTCGCAACGGGGCTTTTAGAAATGTACGAACACAATTTGAGCGCTCGCTTTTCTCGCCCGCAGCTTCGCCAGATGCATATATTTTATCTATCTCGATATAGCTTGGATACGTACTATAACGGTGTAAAACTTCTACTATGCTGTATGGGCAATTTATGTGAGTTTTCGTTATATGTAGCTCTTAAGAAAACCTGTGGACTCGGTTGAATTGAGAAGTCTTATTGAAACAAATTAATTCTGAAATTGTCGTCGTGTTTTCTTGTCATTTAATCCTGATTTGCTGTTTTCGTGAATCCTGGCCGGCTCCTTCATAAACCTTTTACGTGCAACAAAATATTAAGGACCAGATAACGAGTAGTTTAAATATACATCATAATTAGTTCCCGCTTCCGGCTTCGTTCGCGCAAATTTGATTTTTTGCTTGTCTCAAGGGAGCCCTAATTTTTATCCGGTAGAAATTAGGGTTTCCCCTTGAGACGTTGCCTACTTTTTACCATCTTGGATTCCTGTCCGTATAAATGTTGTTCTTTTGTTACACAGCAAAATGTATACTTATTTTACTTTTCTTTCAATGTACAGTCTCGGAGGAATTTTAGGATAGGTTTTAGTTTTAGAATGGTTTAAGAGTGGAATTAAATAATGACTGAAATAAGTTCTCAACGGTAAACCCGGTCAAGCTCCCGACATGTCAAACTTCAAAATAATGAAATATACCTTGCGTAATAGTAATAATAGAGTTTTAAAACGCGTAAATCGGGCTACACACCGGTGTGACGGCTAAGACTTGACCGGTTAAGCCGATCTAGTGACAATTCAGCATTCAATTCACTCCAGTCGCTTTTATATTAAACGTTTTTATTAATTCGCAAAATATCCGTGGGTCGTAACATAAACCGCAAATTTTACTCACAAATCAGTTTAAAAATAATATAACCTTTGGAACAATTTAAGAGAGGCTAAGAACAGAAATAAGTACCTAACTTTGCAAAATTTTGTCATTTAATCTTCCTTCAAATATTTCAGGCTGAAATTTTTGGGCGAAGCAACAATACGATATTATTGTAATTCATAGATGCGAAAATAATGAAGTCGGTTGCGGCACAAACTCCGACAAGGGATCCCGATTCCCGACAGTAAATTAAATTTCCCCCTCGCCACCACTTGACCCTTGTTGAGTGTCCATTGTGCACTAACTGGTTATCGATGCAACGCATAAAATATACTATTGATTGGTTCCTACTGGATCTTATAACCCGAAATTGGAAATAGAATTACAAAACAGTGAAAGCAATATTCGCGTAAATTGTTTTTACTACGAACATTATTAAGTAGCATAAGGCATACTCATCTTTCAAAAGCAGGAAGGCATTAATTTTGTCTTTGTTTCGAATAAATAAATGTTACTGAATTCACATTAATTAACTACTGGGATTATGTTAAAATATTGCTCTTTTATGAGCCTCAATATATTCGTACCATTAAAGACCACGAAACTTTATACTTTACTAAAACGGAAGATAACTATTATCGTTAAAGTTAAATTAATTGCAGTCATCGAAGTTGGCTCCCCAGTTTAGTTGTAAGCTGTTCAAGTTTTTATATACTGGTACATAAGGGGCAAGCTAGTGAAAAGGGGTAGAAAGCGGATCAAGTTTATTCTCCCTAAAATTCACTATACAAGGCAGCGATGGTTTACCAGAAAAAGTTTTCCCATGATAATTTATTCTATCGGTTATGGCCGTGGATATAAATTCGTCCCGTATTTTAGCGTCGCCCATATTCGCTAGTCACTGCTCGTTCTATTCCGCAAAACCCTTTCGAGTGCTCGGGGCTAATTGGATCTTTTGAATTTTTTCGAAAATAATTTTTCGTCTATCATATTGCCCTGTAATTTGCGCTTGTTTGCCATGCAAACGTGCCTTTGAAGTTTACTACAGATCCGAGATGTTTGCGTCCAGAAATCTGGAACGATTTTAATTTGTTTGTGTGCGTAGGTTTTTAACGTAGTTAATTCTCAAATAATGCTGACTGGAACTTTAAATGAACTACAGGATTTGGCAAATGGAAATCAGTGTTACCACTTGATGAATGAATTTTGATGTGTATCTGTGTCCACGGCAAATTTAATGAACATTTAGCTTGCGATGATGTATTACCATTGTATTACACACGTACCTAATTGTTCCGTTCCCTATCTCGCTATTAACGCGCACTGACTCGGGACCAGCGCGAGCCTTAACAGCTGGTTTGACTAATGTCCACGTACATAAGTACAGACAGGTAGATGCATCAGCGATTAATGTGTACAAACTGCATAAATAATAGTCTACTTTACACCCTGCGCCGTTGCATTAACGTATTAATATTTGCTGTTCTATTAAATTACTTCATATCTTACTTAAAATTACTAGAAACCTAACAATAAAAAAGGCAATACAATAATGCTCAAGCTTGAATAGGTCCCTCAACTGTTTTTTGGGGCCTTTTCATCTTTTGAGTTTTTCATCATTCAACGAAATACCTTTTTCATGCAAAGTTTACAAAAATATCCAAAAAACACAGTTCGGCAGGCCTTGAACCCTGGCTGGCTATGAATTCATCGTTGAGAAGACTGAATAATTTACGATTGTCCCCGGTAGCGGTAATAACACGAACCTACTTTATAAAGGAAATGCGCCACTTTATTATGATAATTGGTCGACCCCGAATCCGAATCCCAATCGAGTCCCGTTTGAAAACGTGATCAAGATTCGAAGACATGGAGTGGCCCGCTAATGATCTCATAAATAACCACGAACCTTCACAACTTTCTTCCGTTCACTCTTCTTTGACGAAGTGTCAACAAAGGGTATGAATAAAAGGACTCGGAGTATTTGTTATGTACACGTGTTCTTGTCTCGCAAGGATGACGATACCCAAAAAATGGTGTAAAGATATCCTTCGGTAAAGTTAGCCGTGTCACCGCATCACTTTGGCAAATAATGTTTACATGTAGGTGACGCGAGGCAAATCTGAGACTCACCTCGGGCAGGCGGGGCCGCGGGGCGCCGACTTCCTATAATCCATTTGGGCGAACAACTGGCGTCATGTCAGGGTGATTGATGTAGGTACCTACGAGGTGATCCGCGCGGCGACTTTATCTACGCCTCTTTGACAAGCGGTCCCGAAAACTTGAGCCGCTAATGTGTACACAATGAAGGTGAACATAAGGCACTGATTTCCCATATGTAGGTCTACAATATTAGGTGGTTCGTTAATCTAATATTCATGGAGCTTGCAGGTTCCCATATTTAAGCAGATAGTCTATTTTAAAAGCCATCTTGTTTTGTGTCAAAACAATAAAACCGATCAATACCTACGAACGTTTAGCGACGCTCGAATTAACGAACCATTAAGAACGCCGTGAATGTCACTGACAGACGAGGAAACATGGATATTTACTGTCGGTTACCGCAAGCCAAAGGCAAATAGATACCTATCTGTTTTGAAGTTTATTACCGCGTTTACAGATTCAGTGAGATTTTCAATGAATACATAATATTATCAAAGTTTAAACGAAACCACTTAATTGGGCGGAAGACGGATTCGTGGCCCTTTATGGCTTTATTAAGTAGAAGTGGTTTATGTAGGTAGGTATTCAGTTTGATTGGAAATATGATTCCTCGAACAAGTAGTACCTATATAAATCATTGTAAGATCTCATACGAGAAAAACGTAATTTACACTGTTATAAGAGGTTTCATCGTTTTTTATTCAATCCCTAAAACTTTGTGCGAATCAATATTATCGTAACTAGGATAGTATTCGGTCACACTGTTATAAACATCGATGTTCTATTTGTTTGTTTGTTAGGGGTTCACATAAATTGGGCTTATCAGACTGATATGAACCTTTCCTATCAGCTTGGTAGCGGTATCCTGATTATCATAGGGCTGGTAACGTTCCCGAAAACTGTCCCGGGGGTCAGTTTTTGGCAGTAAAGTCAGACGAAAACACATGAATTCGTCCGAAGACATGCATTATTCTTCTTGTTTGTTGTCTCGTGACGTTATAGCTTACAAGAGAGAGGAACTTCAGTTAGTCAATATTTTATGTAAAACAAGTAGTAACAAGAAATGCCGTCGTCTGAACATAATAAAAACTAGCTCCATTTTGAGGTATTTATTCACCATTCACTAGCTTTTTCACTTTCCTGCAAAGTAACTTCGACACTCGTCTGTATAAAATAAAAAAATCTGCGTTGAGGCGAGCAGCATCCGGGAATTACCTTCATATTTATTCGGAATCAGGAAAAATATCTATAATATTTTCCTCATCGGGTACATTAAAATGATCAAAAGTGCGGGTCAATGTAATACGGAGTTTCCTGAGTTAACGGCTCATTGGAGCGGCGAGCGGATGTCTCGCCCTCTGCACCGGTGCCTAAATCTCCAATCTAAGTGTTATTTACTTTTATATTTCTCCCTCGGAGGCTTACTGATTTTATGCTTCGCTTTATGGCGCATCCGGTACAGGTCATAAAAATAGTCTCCCGACTGATTGCCATCGCTCGATTCGAACAGTCAGAATAAATAACCATTAAAACTTGTGATTTATGATAGAACTAGAGCATTCATTTGGTACTAACGTCCTCTGAATTGTTCGCCGCACTAAATTTTATTACCTGACTTAGCGGACTGGTCTAGTAGAGGAGACGTAACAAGGTGAAACGACCGTTTAGAGAGCCGGCTTAATGTGTACTGCCATCTGTACAGCTTGTCAAGTACACGTTGGTATCGCTTTTTACGCATAGACAGTATCTAGCATGGAAAAACGGTAAAAATACCCACAGTAAATTGTGTGATATAACTGCAAACATCGCTCTTGTTTTTGCGGACTCCAAATGGTATTTTAATTAGACAGCAACGACAAACATTTGGCACAATAAAATTTGTCTAGGTTTTTAGACAAGGCAAACTCGCTACTTAGGTCACAGCCTAATTTATTCATTCAGGATAGTGCAGCAGTGCCGTAACAGTACATGGCTGATGCAAGTAAACACCACTAATTAACCCAGTTACACGCCACACTATACCTAGATATTTAGATTCGTATTACACTATTTAATTCTCCAGTTACTTGTATATGTACCTTGTATGTTACCCTAGAGAACAATAAGTATTGTAGAGCGACTGAAAATAGCCTGGACTACTTTAAACAAGGAACCCTCTGTTTAGCCTGTCGTTATTAAATAACTAACCCTTCGCCGCGGTTCCGCTTCTGGCACTTGATGATAGTGATATCTGACAGTGAAAGAGTTTTCGTAATCAGGTACTTCCAGAGATTACCTTTACTCACATAAACAAACATACAATGTTACCACTTTATTACTTTGGTTAACATTAATCATCCCAGCCGAATTTCGGTTACGGTGACCAATCTCAACGGAGACCAAGAGCCCAGGATATGTTATAGTGCAAAAGTGTGTGCGCAAACACAGGCGCTCTCTCCGTTCCTCAACCCTCATAGTCTGATAGGACGGCAATCCGACATGACCGGAGGGAGAACAGGCGCAGGACCAACAGCTTTACGTGCTTTCCGCGGCTAGGGGTGTCACAACTTCCAAACTCTGGGCTGCTACTGTGTACACACTTGTAAATACCTAGGTAAGAAGAAGCTCGTGGCTAAATAACATCAGCCGCACGGTTCGATCTTCAAGGTTAAGCAACGCTTGCCGAGGTTGGTCTGTGGATGGGTGACCATCTTAACATATCGAGATTCCCCCGTGCCTAGGAAAGCACGTTAAACTTTGGCAGTCGTTACGGATTGTCAGAAGTCAAAATCTGTCACCAGTGTCCAGTACCTACCGTGTTACCCAGCTAATGGGTTGTGGAGGTCTGGTAGGCAGCCACTCCACATAAAATACTGGTATTTAGCTGAATCTGGTTTGACTGGGAGCCGACCTCAATATAGTTGGGAAAAGGCTAGGCAGATGATGATGTGTAAATACCTGGGTAAGTAGGTATTCCTGTCAGTACTGTTTAGATACCAAATTTTCGCTTATTGGAAATTCTAACACGGTCCGCATACCGCGGCGTGTTTGCATCCCAATGTAGCTTCTACGTCAAAGTTAATACCGGTAGCGCATACAAAATTATTAATTGTATTATTACGCAATTACGGTTTCACGTTAGCCCCCGATTTAGATCAGGGAAGTAATTACAGAGTTAATTACACGTTGAAGTCGCGGTCAATCGGTACATTATTTATACAATGTATATTATTATTACAAAGTTTCAGGTTTATTAGTGGAATTATATTGAGCGTGTTTTAGTACCGGGATTTCCATGCTAGTCAAAACTCACAGGAAATCTAGGAAATTTATTTATTTCTAGTAATAGCAATTAGGTACCTTTATCTAACTACTACTACCTATGTTTACCTAGTCATTTATCAAACCTCAAATCTGTATGAACCTACTGCAGTACTCCTCCGTTCACTCTAAAGCCGGGGCTTCTAGTAAAACCCGGTTTGCTTAAAATGTTATGCGAGGTAGGTAAGTAAACGAGTGACCAGTATTTTCGTTTGTTGTTGAATTTGCGGAGAACATGCTATCTATACCTAAGTGGACTAGCTATCAGTGTTCAGTAGCTAATTTACAATTTTTTTGTCAACCTAAATTACTATGGATACCTACTTAGGGCCATTTTCACCAAGCCAAACTGATCGCGATCAGCGTATAATCCACGTTTATGAGCTGTCAGTGTCACTATTTTTCTATGGAATATTAACGCTGACAGCTCTTTGAACGCAGTTTAGATGTACTGATCGCGTTCAGTTTCATTGGTGAAATCCGTTCTTAATAATATGTTAATCATCCATACTAATATTCAAACGCGAAAGTAACTCTGTATGTGTCTTATTTGTTCGTTATCTCTTCATGTCTTAACAGCTGAACAGATTAGGATGAAACTTGGCACACGAGTAGACCATGCCCTAGAATCGTCATCATCATCATATCAGTCGAAAGACGTCCACTGCTGGACATGGGCCTCCCCCAGATGGGAGGGTATTTGTCATAATCGCCACGCTTGACAGGCGGGTTGGCGATATCAGTGTAGCTGTTGTAATGTACCTACAGAGAATGCTGCTGCCCATTCTCTGGTGAATCCCTTGGTCGCCTATTACGACATCCACGGGAAGTGATGGGATGGTGCTATTTTTTACGTCCTACACCATACAGAATGCCCTGGTGTAGGACATAGGATATCGTTCATCCCGAGAGTATCTTTTCTCGGAATAATTTTCGACTTTCACGCGTGCGAAGCTGGGGGCTGAAACTAGTTATTTATAATAGTAAGAATCTATCACCTCTCATGGCACCGTGCGACGAACTAGCGTACCCTATTCCTAGCACGACACGCCAATCCTTCATATATTGCAAATCTGTTTATCCTCAATGTTATCATAAATCCGAAAATGTTATTGTTGAATATATTTCCCTTTGTTTCTCAATCACGTTCAACTGATCAATAATGTTGTCACAACTCGAAAGCCACAAATCCATGCGAATGAAGGCACAAATAAAAGCAGCCATTTGTGTACAAATAGCGACGTCAGTGACACTTAAAACATCCATAGGCTTAACGAGTACCGGCAATAAACATTTACTTACCTATATAGTACCGATATGTTGTAAAATTGTGAATAAATACTGTGTACATTTTGCGATAAATCAGACCTATAAAATATAAACGGAAAAATTAATAGTTTTATCATGTTTTCAACCGACACACATAGTGTGGGTAAACCGCAATCATTCATAAAAATAAAAAAGAGAGTGGATTTATTTACCTATTTATTTAGGAATAACTATTATTACACTATTATTACGCAACATTGGAAGGCCTCCCACAAGGTGGACCGATGACCTGGTGAGCGCGCTGGACCGGTTGTTGTGGCGACACTTGGGCCAGGCCTATGTCCAGCAGTGGACGTCTTTCGGCTGATATGATGATGATTATTACACTTTCATCTTTTTAACTAACTATCTTATGTACGTGCTACAAGTGTACAACACTCACACCGTTATCCACAGCATGCATATGGATTTTGGTTATGAGCGAAAACGAGAGAAAAAACATTATTAATCTTAATCTAACATGTTTATCGGCCCTTTATGGCCTCGACAAGGTCGTTGAGAAACCCTTTAGTGGGTATTGCTAATATATCCAACTCGGTAAAATGTTGATATTCAATTATTTGAATTATCCAATGCACCACGTGTACCAATACAACATGATATTGAAAAAACTACACTCCAATAATACTTTCACAAAAATAAATGGTTTAAACTAAAAGTAATAAAATGTAAACATACACCCACTTTGTATGTCCTCTGTTTGTCTATTTGTAGGCCCTGGCATCCCGTTTGTGACCTAATTTAACTTGTTTAATGTACAGATCCGTCTGGAAAAATAAACAGCCGCTATATATTATATCCTAGTGGGCTTTTCTTTTTAACACGCTTAGTTTTTTGGTTCAAGTTCTGAAATATTAGGTTTAAGAAGAACAACTTTATTTCTCATAAAGAATTGTATACAAATTCACTTACTGAGAAACAATATCTAAAACTAAGATTTATAATTAGAGCGCACAGATGTACGTATAGAAAATAACACAACACAACATGGATCTACGAATTTGATATTTGCTAGATGTGGCATTGATGGCATAGTCTAGTATCACTAGCAAGTTTATTATTTTTTGACTATTTTATTTTAGTTTCTATTTATATATTTTGGGTACATTATACATGGTTTATAAAACATTTAGAGTATTGGATTCTATTTGTTTTGGTTTTTAAGTAATATTAGTAATGTATATTTTTGATTTAGAGGTATATAGTTGATCTATTTAATGTGTGTATTTTATTTATGTTAATATGAATGTAAGTAATGCAGTTTTTTTTATTGTTATTATTATTTTTTATTTTTTTTTCCTTTTCCATTCCCTTATTTGTATGTAAATTTAAATTACATTACTATTTTATTTTTCTAGTGGTAAAAATCCATTTATATTAAAAGGTAAATGGATTTTCTTTTCATAATGTAATAATAATAAAATTAAACCTAACATACGATGTTTAAAATGACTTTGAAAATTTGTATTTTTATAATTAATAATAATAATAATAAATATCTTGGGACAACTCACACACGGCCATCTGATCCCAAGCTAAGCGGAGCTTGTGTTATGGTAACCAGACAACTGATATACATACTTATATAATTTTTAAATACATACTACATATTATACATAAATTATTAATTGTTTCATAACTTTTTATTTTTATTGAGGTATGGGCTTACTCTTGACCTCGATCACGCCTGATGGAAAACGATAGATGACATAGTGTAACATGTTAGTTTATGACTCTTTAGTTAATTTCATGGTACTAATACTTTAAAAAAAATAAAATTAAAAAAAAATTGGAACGAAACCATGCCCTTTATTATTTCTGTCAAATCAATTTATCATTCAAATGAAAATATTATAATACATGAGCATTAGAATGCCAACTGTGAACTTATGAATCAACAATGAACTACGTGCGTTATATTAATTACTAAGCAAATAAATTACTGGCTGCCAGTTCACCTGCAACAACTGGCCAGTAAACACCGAGTTAAATTAGCTTAATTAATTTCAGCATGCAATGAAGAGCGAATGAATTCCTGCAATACTTTTACATCTCGCAAAATTTTTTCGCAGGCTTAAAAGATTTAAGAACCGTTTGTTCGACGGACAAAGAGGGTATAAAAGGTTCAAGAGAAAACAAAAAGGAGGTACGTACTTGCAACCCGGTTCTTAGCTTTTTATTAGTCCGAAACAATATTCAAAGAAACCGTCGAGCAATTTTTCTTAACAAGTACCCACCTACTACACCTTATTATTGCCAGCACTCCCTAAAATATGATTATTCTCTTTGAGGTTGTCTTTCAAAGGACATTCTTGTAGATGAAATTGAAATATTAAAATTCTAACCCGCTTTTACAGTATGTTCATTTTGATCCACGAACAATATTTTGTGCGAACTTATTTTATCAACATTGTCAACTTCAATATTAAATCACAATCGATATTCACCTTTCTCAGTAATATGTTTGTTTATTTAGCAACACTAAGCGGGCATCTCACCAACTTAAATATTTATATTCTTTCTGATAAAGCTTTCATTTGATTCTCTATTTCGTAAATCGTCATTTCGTAACCAAAGAATTGAAATATACTTCGGAGGATCTTCGTATAATATAATATAAGCAATTTACCATTTAATTATTGTAATAATAAAACATACGTAATTGTTTAAACATCGATAATATTCTAAATCTAAAGTAAAGGATGAATGCCTTGAATAAATTTTGAAATAATTGTTATACTAAACGAGGTCTCTTTAAAACACAGCTTTCGTAGCACCACTACGAGTGCTACGACCAACGCGCTACGCCGTAGCAAATCTGCTTTTGAGAAAGATTTGCATAATTCGAATTAGGGTTATTTAATAAGATCTTCATTTATTTACACTTATTTGAGAGGTTTCGATTGAATAAAGAAAATGATGCTATTCAAAAACAAAACGAGTTTTATTTATCAATAATTTCGTTAATCAGTGAAGAATATTTCTAACTCTTTGAAATAAGCAGTAAATTCGTTACGGTTGTTATGGACAGTTAACTTGTAGTAGTGAATTTCAAATGCAGCAATTCTCCGTAGGAGGCGAAATAGGCAAATGGTTGAATGGACAGCAGTCAGTGGAGCATGAACGTGAATACCACGGAGCCAATACCGCTTTCAGGCGAGCCGACTCGTATCTCGTCACAACATGCGTACAGATGCTGCTATTGTGTCACTTGCCTGCCTATTAATGCCGAGATAGTAACTAAAATGTAGCTTTAAAATGCAACTCTTCGTTTCGGAACATTCAACCGAAAAAACCTCTAATTTCGTTGCGCAGTTCGCAGGCAAAAAAAAAAGAATCTTCATTTGGACAGTAAAGTCCGAGTGCCATGTAGGCAAACGACGGCTACGTTTGTTTTTCAGTATGTGTTCCGCTTAACAAGTAAGCTTTACATCTGCGGTAATAAACTGGCTGCACACACTGCTCACGTGGACACGGGCCGCCGGCCTCGCAGCTTACGACATCGGTGCAAATTCAACCATCGGTAGAAATCCAGCGAGCACGCTGTGCGCCCGCTTTGCCACACTGACCTCTTTTTTTTCTTATAAAACGAACTCCGAACCCAGTGCAAACTACGCAAACCCTGCGTAACTATGAATATGTTTATGGCGTTGCTGGATCGTTGATTTGGTCAGTTCATCGTCGGCCATTTCGTGAAAGGCAGGATTTCATGAAATTTGACACTATTAGTTTGATATCATGAAATGGCTTGACCAAATCAATGAGTAGAAATCGTTTGATTATGTAACTTCTAAATACACGACGGTTTTATGATACGGTCAAACAATCATTACTGTAAAAATCAAAGTTATGGTAATACTTGATTATTGAATATTCATTTATCCACGGTATTGGCATGGAAAATAATCGTGATATTTTTGGCGTGCTTGCCAAATCGTTTGTCTACAAACTTCGTGCTATGAATTTATTTTAGTGTTTGATCCTGACATAGGTCTATATGCGGGTTTATAAAACATTGTGGCTTTACCCGCATTAAGAGGCTCTTTTTTGAGAATTTTTAAAATAGTGCCCCTCGTAAATTAGGTAGGTAAGTTTGAAACCAGGTTGCGATTAAAGCAAAAGTTCTTTTACAATTAATAAAAACTTTATGCAAAAACAGCGTAAGTTCCGTAATAATGCACGCAGCTCATACGTAACAAGGGATTGCAGCGCGGTGTTTTCCACGCTGTAGTTTTAACAATGTAGTGCCGAATCGCGAGGTAAGTGCGAGCTCAGCATAAACTTGCCGCCGTACGATTAATAACGGCGGGGTTATGTATGCACAAAACCGAGCAAGTTGGCTTGTTAAGCCATTGTGCTGAGTACCACACTCGCATCCGCTCAATTGTACCTACCCATCAATGTGCAACCAAAAGCACAATATTTGATATAAACTTACAGAAACATTTGCATCTTTGCACGATCTCGTATTACCGCGCTTTATTGCTTAATAAAAAGCTACGTGCATATAACTGCTGAGATTAGTGCTCTAAAACCGTATCTTAACTGAATTGATCTTTCAAACTATTTGTTTGAAATGCGAACGCTCGCTGGTCACCATTTGCATAACTTACACGTTTCATTTCCGTAATTACCATTCGATAGCTGCCATTAATCTTCTCACCAAATCCCATAGTGAACGTCAATCGTTTGACTCTAATCACAGGATTTGCTTTAAACGTCCGCATTCGTACTGGCCTCTTAGCGAATCCTTTTGAGAAAAAGTTGTTAAAAAAACGGCACAAAAACAAAAGGAAATAGTCGGGGCGGTCCCCAGAGAGTCGTTGTTAGCCCTGGGACGGTACTTAAATCAAATGTTCACCATTCAAGGAAATTATAAGAACAGGGCACGGATTCGCGTACCCTCCGAGAGAATCCCCTTGGATAAAAAGGCTTACGTAGAAACAGTGTTGTGAATAGTTTCATTGTTCTCTACAATATTTTCTGGAATATACCTACTCTGAACTATATTAATGAAAACTCTAAGAATCTTCGTCTTCGAGATATAGATAGAAAACAGTTGTGGTAGCGGTGATACAATGTAACTCAACAAAGTACAGTATTATCGTGATAGGTAGAACGTAGCGTGTCGGCTTGCAGTGGGGAACATTGAGAGAAAACTTAATCAGAAGTATTAGTGAGAGCGTTTTAATATTCTGAACGGAGTGCACGGTTAAGGATTTTCTTTTTTGTTGTTGTCTTCGAGAATATTACTTTACCTCGCAACAAACTTAAGGGGCCTAATCCGCTTTTCAACTCGAGCTTTTACTTGCCTTATGACAGCGAGCTTAGAGCTTCCAAAGACGTTGTGGAGGAAGTTTTTAATCTTTTCACATGTACATACGTACTCGTGACAATACAACTTCCAGACAGCCCACATGATCGCGTAGTCGCGTGTCAGAGACAAACGGTGTGCTCCATACATAATTATCGTATCAAAGCGTATTCAGAACGGATAAGAGGCGCACAAAGAATGGAAAATAATAAGTAAAGCTTATGTGTCTTCAACATGTGTCCATATGTCGAGATCCTCAGAAGCCGTCCCCTCGAGCCGGATATGAATAAAATTTTCTTAGATAAATTGAGAGTTCGCGAAAACGTGTCGATTTCTTTATTTATTCAATACTTTTCTCCTTTGAAACGTTTCTCCTTGGATTCGTCCGCGCTTATCTTATATTTATGAATTCTTTTGGGTTATTGATGTAAAACCACTTTCTCCTTTTAGCGACATCAATAGAAATGTTGCAACGGATATCCAGACACAAGCACGCGTTTATCAATAAAGGAAATGTTTCAATCGTTTTTGAGAGAGCTATAAAATTATGCAATCTAAATAAATTTTTGGTTGTATTATTTTCGTAATCAAACAGCACCCTACATTTGAACCAACCCAAGTTGTGTTTGTATAGGTCACTAAATTCAATAAAGGGATTAAAATATCGCTGACGTAACCTTTTCATCGTACGTAATACCTAAAGAACGTTATCACGTTTTTTTTTTCAAAGTTCTGCTTCCATTTTATTATAATTCCGGAAAAATGCAAACGCCGTAAGATTGTAAAACATCGCGTGAAATTGGTAACTATTTTTCCTAATAAGACACGGATATATTGGAAACTATTGAATTTGGATGGGAGTAATTGTATACAAAATTATTTTTTCAAAATATATCGACAAAGTAGAAGTTTTAAGTATTTCAATCTCACGGAGTCTGCAACTTTATGGTGACATATACAATTCAAAGTCGAATTGTATAATTTGGAAAAATAGTTAAAAGTTGGACTCAATTTCTTATACTGTCGAACATCGACAGTCTAAGAAAATGATTCCAACATTTTATGTCCAGGCAATTATGTCCATTCCAGATTGTCTGGAAGAGATCGCTGAATGCGATAAGGCCGCCCACTGTACATACGTGTTTTAGTTTGTAGTTTCCTTTAAATGTTATTTTCGGTGTACAATTAAATGTTTAATGAATAAATACATAACTACGCGTTATTCAGTTACAGTTAACACTAAAACGCCTAAAGCTCTACGCCACTACACCTTTACCTTCATAAAGCCTAAATACGAAGCCCGAAAGCTCCATTTCACAAAGCTACCCGCCGCCGCCGCTTGAATAGGAATTAGTGCACATAATCTATAAGATAGCGTGCGATCGAATTTCGGCGTCCGAAATGTCCGATGTTATATATTAGTCAAACCGATACCCCGGGACTCGGTGAAAAATGCTCCTGGAGCCTCGTCGACCGCCAATATCTCTAGGAAACAGCTTAAAAACGTTTCGGTAAGTTTGGCTTTTCAAACCTTCGTTTTTTTACACCCAAAGGGATTTGCGTACGGGCACTCTTCCTAACGTGAACGTCGAGTTTGTTCGAGGAATTTCTTTGCCCATATGTTGAGCAATGTGCCTTTAGCGTGGACTAATGTATGTTCAATTGGCGGCGTTACGGAAACCAGCTATACATTTTAGATCCTTTTCATTATATTTTTTTGTTAAATTACTTCACAAGTCTGTTTAATTACTTAGTTGAGCTTCAGGCTATAAGTATTTTGGTCGGAACTACTTATACAAAGAAGTGCTTAAGTAAACATAGTTGAAATCTAACTTGGAGATATATTCACTGACATAATTTTATAAAGTAAAAATAAACTTCTAGTATTTACCTTCATTCTGATTTTCAACATTCAATCACCACAATATATAGGAGGTCAATATATAGAAAACTCATTTACAGTCATTTTTAATTCTGTCATTATGTTGCTATCAAAAACCGATACTTACTAATACTATTAAAGAAAAACTGTTGGCGAAATGTTAAAAAAATAACCTGAAATATTCGTATCACACACACACACACACACACAACCTATTGTTATACAAGTAAACAAGATAGTTGATTTCAATTGATTCTTCTTCTCTGTCGTTTTGCTCTTGGCAGAGCGGTAGTGGTCACGTCGAGGCGTCCACGTCAGTGGTAGACTCGGACACAGCGCTCCGCACAATATCCCGCCATCTCTCCTAGTTGGCAGACTGTCTGGTGCAATCAGATTCACGGCTTCCTAGTGCGAATTTAACTTGATGAAATCAGCGCATAGGTGACCTGCCGCGTGATCTAGTTCCCTATACTTTTCCCTGCACGACCAGCCGCTCTATGGAGACATTATCCCGCCTATAGACATGTCCAAAGTACTGCAGTATGCGCGACTGTACTATGAAAGACGTTGCGTGATGCCTATACTTTGTACCAGATAAACTTGCAATAAAGTACATTGACCTTTCCCTAATATCCCTTCGTAGATTCCCGAACCATTATGAACCATTTTACATTACTAGAGAACATAAAGGATCACGATAGAAGTAGATTCAGGACTGCTCTAAGTCTTTATTTCTATTTTTGATTTTAAGAAAGCCGATAAATGTATGTGGGTCAATGACCGTTATTGCACATTTATCTGGAATCTACTATAGCTCCGGGTGTACACATTGGTGCGGAACTCCATATGCGATATTCCGAGCATTTTCCTCCCGCACCGCATTTCCAGAACATCTATCTTCCCCTTTTTCAACTCGCGTACTGTCCACGTCTCTGCCGCGTAAAGAAAAATGGGGAACACAAGAGTTCGCACGAGAGTTCAATTGATTAAGCAGAAAAAAACAACGTAAGCTAGATTGATTTACGTTGAATACTTCAAAATGATCAATCTTATTTATCGAAAGGTACTCCAATTAATTGTCTACTAATGATTTCGGCAGAATTTATTTTATAAATAAATACGTCAACTAAGACAGAGCTAAGTCACAAAAAATAATAAACGTCTAGAAATAAAAGCGTTTGTCTCTAAGATTGTTTCATTTTTTATTTACAATATCTTTATGGAGTTGCTCTGTCGTGAGTTTTCTTGTTCTCAAGACCACTCAGCGAAAACATAACTGTTTTCACTATTGCCGTTTGTTCCACTCCCTTTAGTAGACTACTGCTATACTACGGTGTATCTACTAATGTACAACATTTTTATGCTATCATAGTATAAACCAACTAGCTTTAACCCGCGGCTTCGCGTTCATTAAAATCGGTTCATTGAATTTGGCGTGAAAGCATTACAACAAACAACAAACAAAATAACTTTGGCATATACAATATTAAGTAACGATGAAATCTTAAGTACTTTTATTGAAAAATTGAGTTGATTCAGCCCTTTTGAAAACACGTCGTCTATTATCCACACTCTTAACAAACGATTCTTTCTTTATTTTGAATACGTTTGGGACATCATTTGACGTCATAATCGCCGCAGGCGTCCGGACGCGGGACGTCCGTCGAACACAAGGTGGATATTATATTGCTCCTAATTCGATTCCCGTGTAGGTAAACAAGGTAGCCTATTTTTTTATTTTAAATAGAACGGCCGCAGTCAACATATAATTTATTTAACACAGTCCACCAGTCAACATGTTATGTTGATAGATTTTATACAATAATAATGTTGTTTATATCACACTGTCATGTAATAGCAGCAGCGGGCTTTGAACGCCAAACATTATATAAGGCGGTAAATACAAAACGCTATCTCCGAAGTCTCTCGCGATATCATCTAGAAACAACTTCACCACTGTATTTGCGTGAATGCATACAAAATAAAAGTTATACATAGGTATAAGAAGACACACAAAATAGAAAAATATCTAAAATCTCGTCTAGGATTTAACCAAGCACGTAGAACCAAAAAGTCGTTTTATTTTTTTGCGGTGCTTTCTCCTCTAAAATTGGCTCCAGATCCATTCCTGTTGACAACTTTATCGAGCGGTTTTCGATAAATTGCGGCGAGGGAAAACTAAATAAATCCGAGAGGGACTTTAGATAAGGTAATGGCTTCAGTAATGTCTAGCGACTGCCGCCATAATGCAATCGGAAACCGAACCACGCTCACACTCTAACGGTAAGACATCGACGTCGAACTACACAAGCTTTTTCACCTTTTTCCTTAAAAACACCATTATTTTCTAGTTCCAGAAACAAAACAATTAAGACATTCAGATGCAAATGGTTCTACCTAGCTACAAGTAGATCCTGCTAATATTTTGCATTTAAAATGTCTTTGAAGGAAACTTTTTTCATTAAAATCTGGTCGGTTATGAAGGTGCCGTGATGCATAAAAGATCGTGGCTATTCTTTTTTTCTTCCTTAATAGCTTAGATACGTTAACTTCATTTTTATATGAGATACTGTGTTACCTAATACATACATATGTATTTATTTGATTACTGACCTACACGACATCATGTTAAAATTAGTTGTTGCCTAACTGCTTTAATACAAACTTATACATTAATCAATAATAACAAAACTATAAATAACTATAAAATCTATTTGGGAACCTTCACAGCCAAAGTTTTGATTAAGACAACCCCAGACAAGAAAGAACATAATGATCTTACCTATTCAGTGGTAACTTTGCGGATTAAAAGGCTCTCAGTAGACAGAGCTATATAAAAGTTTAAATAGTTTAAGCGCAGTCTCAAACGCATATCGAAGTCACAAGACAAACTCATTGTCTCCGCGCAAACATCACCAATGCAAGTTCTCAATGAAGCCGAGTAAGATAAACTTTGCGATTCGACTCATACTTGGAAAGTTCACGCGAACACTTCAACTGTAGAAAATCACCTGTAACCGCGCACGTAGACACCAAAGCCCTCAAAAACAACGGGATGCCCGAAAACTTCTAACAAACACTCAACTCTCTAACTTAGTGGAGGACAACAACAATGGAGTTAGTTTAGGAAAAATACGTACGCTTAGAAATTAGTTGATGTTTGCGGTTTATTTACCTACTAGCTGGGCCTACGATTTTGTCCGCGTGGAAGTCGAAAAGTATAAAGAAAGAAAAAGGAAGAGTTGAGAACTGACTAAAAACCAATGTCGCGGTGAAAGCTTGTTTGCTGTAACGCCAAAAACGTTCGCACATACAACATCCTCCTATTATATTGTAAGACTCACCGAAATCACAGTACTGGGTCGGAATACAACCAAGTCATTGTCAATAACAACGAACAATTGACAAAATACAAACATTCACTCATAATTTGATTCAAGAATGAGAACATGACAAAAATTGCGTGATTTTTGTTCAAAAAGTCTAAACACTAACTTTCATACTAATATCCATTCCCAGACAAAAATAATAGGCAAGAGGAATATAAATTAATGAGTAGCTCACAACCGTTAAAGCAGACTAATTCAACTGTAATGCAGGCAGATTGCCTCGGATGAAGGTATGGAGTCCGCGGCAAGCCGGATTAAACTTGTTTTTAAGTTTATCGTAGCTTTAATATTGTTCGCGAGGACTTAAACGCAACGTATAAACCTCGGTCGCTGGAAGTTACAAACCCATACAATAGTTAGCTTATATTGTAGACTACTCTCAATAGGCGAGGTAGGAAAAGGTCCGCGTTTTATCAAAATTAGATACGTAGACATATTTTTTATATTATTTATTTTAAAGCACTACGTATAGTACCTAAATCCTAAATGTTTTAAAAATCTACTAACTATTAGCGCAAAACACGTTTTTTTTGTAATTCAAAAAGACTGTACCTACGTGTAGTCGGGTCCAAAATGCCCCAAAATTAACTTATTCACATTTCTTTCAGGTAGCCATTAATTAATTTCTCGACGGAATACCGGAATTCCCTTCAACGGGATTTGGTAAATTGCATTTAAATCTACTTTTCAGCCGGCTTACATTTCCGCGCATCAAGTCCTGGGAATGTACAAAAACATGAACCGTAATTTGCTAAGACGAATAACGTTTGATTTAATCCGGCACGTAGAGCGCCCCGGGCCGGGCCCGTCGATTTACTTTTATTGCTATTTCGTTTTATTTCGCCGGCCCCGATGCTGTCTGATGTGGCCCTGTTTTCGGGATCGTTAACGGCAAATGTGCTAATCTTTTTTACAGGAGCGTGGCGTAACAATAAGCGACTTTGATGCTCGTGGCCAGCGGACGCCGTTACTCTCGCTAATGTGCAACGATTAAGGTTTTACATTTTAGATGGTAAGGGTCCATTTAAAAAATCTCGACAACCCATTGTAGCCGACCCGTCGTTGAAATAAATGAACTTGACGATCACATGTTTTGTTCCTCGTCCCTGTTCAAATCTGGAAAGATAAACACGTATTTTAATATTTATGTAGGGTTAGAAATCCCAAACTTTTGTGCTCTCTTGGCGTGCGAAGTTGCCCGGTTTGCATTTCAGCGTGTATACAAAGCTCTGTTAAGTGTATCTAACTTCGCGCCAAGAGAAGTCAATTACAACGACTTTAAAATACGACACCTCAAGACATTAAGAGACAAAGTTAAGCAAGCCAATAAACGCTTAAATCCCACCGCCTACTATTTAACACCAAGAAAACTTTGATAAGAGTTTCACCATTAAGTGTTTTTTTTAATCCTGGGCTAAGGATTTTATAGGTGAAGTTTTTCGTCAAGACGGGTTCAAGTGAAAGCTTAAGAAAACCTTACGCTCCTTATTTTATACTCGTTGTATTTAAATACAGATTGAGGAAAGCCTTGGCAGAGTATTAGAAAAACTTTTCCTTAATTTTCTCGTGACGTGCAACGCGACAAAAACTACGTGAAAGATAGTTAGGTATAATAAAAGTCGTGACCCGAACACGTAGGCATGCAGCATCTCTCGTAAAAAGAGTCACGAATCACACACAGTACGTTTTCAATAAAGGTGTCGTTACAAGGATCCCCGCAAAACCGACAAAGCGACTGTTTCATTTTAAAGGTAAGAGCAATTCTACTCTTTTGTCAGATGGTATTGCCACTAAGTAGGCGGGATTGCGTTGTAAAGTGTTTATTTAGGTGACGTTTGTTTGTTCCCTCAGTATGCAAAATTGACTATGTGCACTTTGACATGGGATTGGTGTTTCATTGGCTTTTAGGATGTTGGAGTTCAATCGCCTAAAACAAATACTTTAAACATTCGCGAAAATTGAAAGCTGAGATGTATTCCATCTCAGGGTATGATATCGATGTAGAAAACACTTCAAAATAAAAAAGAAATTAACTAATATTAACTTTCCCATTTTCAGATATCGCTAACCACAAAATAACAGTCGCGAAAAAATCCCAATTCTAAACACATTCCTGACATACAACTATATAGTCTACATTATTAGCGGGCCAGTTGACACCGCATTCACATTCAAACTAACGTGAATAAACGAGGCAAGTGAGGTTCGATTGAATCACTTTCACACAATAGGCCTCATCACTGTCTGCATGACAGCATAGTGAGCCCGTTTCGACTTTATGCGATAGGAATTTATATTAATTTCCTGTGTCAGTCCGCCGGGAAACCAGTTGGTTGCAGTCGATGCGGCGGCGAGCGCAAACTGCGGTCGGCCGCCTGTCGTGACCTGTTCCAAACACTGCAATGGACATGCCCGTATAAACTCACACGCTAATTTTACCTCCACCACGAAATTTCTATTCACACTTTGAACGAGACAGTGACTGAACGGAAATACTACACGCGCCACTAATTGGGAAACAATTTTAAACCAAATTATGCCGTGATCATGGTAATGAGATCCGTATCCTATGTTCACATCTTGCGGAAAACGAGGAAGGAGCAAATTTCCGAGAAAATCTTTATTTCGGGCTAATTCTGTTTTATAGGTATTTTACATCCTAATTTATTTTACTTTTACTGCATCCCTCCTAATTCTAATTTAAAATTTCATTCTCATGATAGTAAAATATAAGAGGATAATGATTGTAATCATTTTCATCCATGATTTGATAAGTTAAGGGATGAGGGGGGTTGGGATGGGGCGGTGTGTGGGTCGTTTAATACGAAGACATAACTAACAAACAAGTTTTATCTCCATGAAAGTTGGCGGCGCACCTTCATCCTTCACGTGCTGATCTCCTGCCAACAATAAAGTAAGGTAAAGCCGCGCGATGCTGGGATTACACTTATAATACTCAATAGCGTATGACAATATTTTAGAACATTGTAAATTCCTGAAACGTCCACAACTTTGTGTGAAGTATGGATATTGTTGGAAGTCATAACACCTTTTGTTTTGAAATAAATTCGTTCTATTTATTTTCTTTACATAAGATATTTACGAGTATATGTAATGTAGGTACCTATACAATGCTGGGTTCTAGCTCTCTTTCGGTGGTACCTACCTAAATACCCATAAATTAGCATTTGTCCTATAACTTTCTATTGATGACGGTTTTCACACCAGTTTCTAATTTTCTATATTATTATTTTCCGACTGCAGAAACAAAGTAATATGCATACATTGTAAAACTAACAAATGAAAAATGACATTGACTATCATACATCGTACAGTTACATAAACTTGACGTGTTCCCATGTGTGTAGGCAGAAACTGGAGAACCTCGCTCCTGCCAGCTCTACATGTTTATTTTTATCACAAAATACATATGACCCAGAGAGAGCTTCTGAAACATACTCACTTATTTACGTACGGTGTCCGAAATCTGTATCAAAGTTAAATCTAGCACGTGAAAGTGTAGTAATCCCTATTAGCCGACACTTTATAGTGCAATAGGGGAGGTCCAGTGTTGTAGTAGAACCATCGAGCTTTACGGCCAATGAAAATGGAGCCTCTCTCCACTGAGGTAATTATAGGATTACTTACATGTGTGCTATCCAAAGATGTGGAGGAATGAACTGAGTAACACCGTCACAAAATGTGTAGAAAGAGACAAAGCGACTATGTTGAAGCCAAGGTTGACTTTAAAAGATTTCTTTTAGCGATCTCTTCAAAGTGAGAGTGAACAGGCTCCTTCTGGGTAAGCTCGCTCCATCGTAGACTTTGTCTCTGTCATCTCTGACATAGACTAGAGTCAAGAGCAAACCCATCAATAATAAAAAAATTTAAAAAAAATAAGGCCGCCTATTGTGTCACCCAGTGAAATGGTTTCTAGAATTGTATTCTCTGTTACTGATATCACCACCAAATAAGAATTATTCTTCTATCTATCACTGCAGCCAATACCCATATCTTTTCACATTACCTTTGTCTATGTGCAGAACTCATGCGCAAAAGGAGCGCATGAGTTTTTAAGTATACGAAATCATCAAATTACTTCTTCCGGTCTGGGTGGAGAGGAAAGGAGTGTCAGACTCTTACGAGTCTTACTGACTAAAACCCATCCATGTTCCTTCTATTGCCCTTTGCGTTCCAGGGCCGCGGTGGCTCTTTCGAACAAATTCCGCAGCCCTGGCAGAGTCTGGCCTTAGCGGTACCCGTCCTCTTTGCTGACTTCTCTTTCTGCCTCTTTCCTCCTGAGTTCTCTCACAGAGAACTCAGGAGGAAAGAGGCAGAAAGAGGGCTCAACTGTCGCAGTGGCAGCGGCAGCGGCATCGGCGATGGTGGCAGCGGTGGTGATGGTGGCGGCGGCTGCGGCGGAGGCGGCTTTGGAGGAAGGCTTCCTCTTAGCCTCGGCCTTGGCGGGTGGAGCGCAGGTTTTGCCCCCAGCCCAGTGTGATCGGCCGGCTTTCCAGCTGACGCACATACGACGCAGTGCGGTGCGGCGTTGCATGAGCCAACCCTGTGACCGGGCTGACCACAGCGGAAGCAAAGACCGCTGCGGTCCACCTCCGAGATGCAGAGAGCTCCCACGTGGTTGCCCACTTGGCAGCGGAAGCACCTCAGAGTCTGGATTCTAGCTTTTTGACCAGCGCAGAAACCCAGCCCACCAAGAGCCTTCGGCCTTCCGATATTATCTTGGCCGCCGACACGGGGCAGCTCACCACAACGGTCCCGTGCGGTGCCCGGTCAGGACGTATGGTCCTGACGACCGCGGCCACAACTCATGCGCTCCTGCAAGACTGTGACGTGGTCAAACGATACCTTTGTCTCTCTCACAATTTTCTGACAATATCGACTTCATAGCCAAATATTGAACGCTCAGTCCCTTCCTCTATGTGTATGGTGTCATCCACCCATCCACCAGCAGACCACTACTAACATATGCTCTGCCGCTGACGCTTTGTACAGATACCGTTATCATTTTGAATGTAATAGAGCTAAGTGACATTCGGGCAATCGAAAAACGGTTTATTTTAGTGTGGTGGAGTAAAATGGAGATCTAACCTTTAATGTACAATATTTATCCTTTTATTTTGAAGCAAGGCTTGAATGTCAGTAAGTATCTAGTATTTAAAACAGAGGGCCAATTCTACTATTTATTTAATCAACGTTTGCATTTGCTTCTGTTGCTATCTGTCAAAAAAACCTCAATTTCCATACATTTTTGACAGATTGCGACTGAGATGTGAATATGAACGTTGCTTATGCTTATGCTATGGGACTTACCCCGATATTGCGAAAAAAATCGACTGCTCGATACATTTCTGTGCGCATACTGTATGTATTCAATTAAGCTGTTGTTTTTCTACTTATTGAACGCACGTACTTAATACTTCTTAACATGTTTTACTTTGTGAATATATTTTAAAATAAGTAAGGAGCAATGCCAAAAACAATACAAAAGGACATTTGAAACCATAAAACTGATTTATTGAAAAAAAAAAGTTAATTTAATTTAAGTTATTTTAAGATAGAAGATTACTTTATTATAACTAACACAACTTGACTTTTCCAGATCATAGTAGGTATGATCCAATCCCAAGTTGCTATTGGTTGATACCTACCTTATACCTTATATTTCAGATTCAGTTGACCAGACTATTCACTCTCGAATTTCTGCGTTCATTTTGGTTATTTTTATGTATTCCTGTTTCTAGATTTTATCTAAATGTAAGCATTGAATGCATTTTGACTTTTAATGCTTTCAGAATAGTGTGTCTATTTTGGGCGTCAAAATGATTTATATTGTAACTCCAGGTTTTTTATGTACGTAAAACGATGACGGAAGACAGTAGTTGAAGAGTGATTATTAGATATCGGTATAGGTAGTGCTATTCCTGGGATTTGGTGACCGTTATCTTAACATGGATACGCCTTCTGGATCCCGGGATTTGGTGACCGTTATCTTAACATGGATACGCCTTCTTGATCCCGGGACCAGTAAGTATTATGGCAACCAGCACCGCGCGGGACCAGCTTATACCAGAAATTAGTAGTTTGAAATGTCGTTGTGCGTACTCATGATATTTTAAACAGTTCAGCATTGGTAGTATCGAAATTCAAATTATATTCGTGGATATCGCAAAATAGCACTACCAATGCTGATCCTTAGTGATAATACATATTTTTTCATCTGCCTAGCCTTTTCCCAACTATATTACGGTCGGCTTCCAGTCAAACCGGATTCAGCTGAATACCAGTATTTTACATGGGGCGACTGCTGCCGCTCACGCTTTAAAAATATTTATAATCACTAAGGATCAGTATTGGTAGTCCTATTTTGGGTTAATATTAATCAAACCTGAATGATAATGTTAATATAGACATGTCTCGGGATATCTCCACAACCCATTAACTGGGAAACACGGTACTTCTTGGCAAGACTGGTGTCAGATTTTCTGACTTCTGACAGGTAATCCGTAACGACTGCCAAAGATCTCCCAATGACAGCCGAACCAACGGCTTAGCGTGCTTTCCGAAGCACGGAGGAGTCTCGGTATGTTAAGATGGCCACCCATCCACAGACCAACCTCGGCAAGCGTTGATTAACCTTGAAAATCGGTCCATGCTGATGTTATAATTCAGCCAAGATTTAATAAAAAAAAGATTAGTAAATCAGTCGTACTCACCGCTTCTCCTCCACATTTATAATGCGCACGGCTAAAGTGTGGAACTCTCTACCAGCGCCTGTGGTCGCTTCCACATATAACCCGTGAACAGGCATCTTCTGGGCACGCTCGCTCCATCATACACCTCATCCATCGCTTGCTTGCTCCATCAGGCGTGATCGAGGTCAAGAGCAAGCCCATTCCTCAATAAAAAAATAAAAAAAAATAATCAAAATAATAGGATACCTCTTAACTCTCTTTAACGTAGTTTAACGTATGAGCCACAATAAAAGTATTTTTTATTTGAATTACATTTTACACATCACAAAACTAAATTTAAAAAACTGTTATTTAAATCGCACTTAATTTTGATTATACGAAAACACAACAAAAAAAATAAACGAGAAGATAATTTTCCCAAACCTAATAACAACACATTCCCAGAACAAACGATAACAAAACCATCTCTATGTGCTACAATTAATCAAAATTAGTGACGTGTCCGTATTGGCCCTCGGCTATGTATTAATTAGGTCAAAACATAGTGAGCTCGTAACGGAAGCGCCTGTCTTCGGCACGGCACATTGTAACGCAATATCACCGGTTAATGAAACTTCCCTGGAGATACCATAACACCTGAACTGGGGAACAGTCTGGCTTCTAGCTTACCCGCACGTTTGAGCAGAAATGTTAAACATGATTCTCGTTAGATTTTCTAAAAATAAAAGCGGTTAGTCATCTGAATCTGTTAAGTTAAAACAATTATTTTTGTGTGGTATCAAAGAGTTTGTTTATTAATATAAGGTATTGGTTATTTTCAATGACTTTAATTTTCACTTTTCATTCTTCATGTGTTGATTTTAGTTATTTATTGACGACGCATTGTATTTAACTTAGATCAGTATGCATAAAATTAAGATTCTCAATCAATTGAAATTTTTCTACAATTAAGTTATCTACATAAGATAGATATCTAACCTACAACTCTAATCATTTCTCGTAAATAGGTTTCACTATTCACACGCCCAAGTAATTGATATAATTCAAAGTGTATTTGCATAAATGGGTTAAAGAAACGGATAAAAGAAGTGAATGAAGCCTTAGTATTTCAACTTAGCTCGACTTAACATCAGCTTAGCTCGTTCATAGAATAGTGGAAGTAAAATGTAGAGCAATTACTTTATCTGCATTATCATAAAACGGCTAGGTAAATATAATTAGATTTCGCCAGAGATAAAAGATATCTCATTTCTTTTGCTCTGCAGTTAGGTTATTACTTGAGGGTGTAATAAATGTCACACTCGGCTCAAGATTTATTATAAGTAGGCAATCATTCCATCTTTTTAAATTACCTCAGTACGTGAGCAAATAGATTTATTTCATTAATTTGCTGTTTAAACCACCTACGTTCAGATTACGATTTCTCATTTAAATACCTAATGCTACAGATGTTACCTGAAATACGGAATGCCTCTAGGACATGGAAACTACTTATAGTAACAATGTAACACCTTTCCACAGCCCTTGATGCAATTTCAACGGCTCATTTCACACCCATCTAATCGAACGACATGGTACATCTGTTTGTACGTTACCCCTTTCGCCAATCGTGAATACAAACGTTTTCAGGTAGAAAATGCTATATAAAGTAAGTACGTTTTTACGCAGCCATTTACCTATTGAAATTGCTAATTTCTTCTCAACGTGGAAACTTACACTAAAAATCTTTGTACAAAGAAGCTTTTCAATAACCCATTTAGATTGGATATGAAAGAGTTTTCTTTAAATTGCGCCGAAAAAACTCTCGACCAGGATTTAAGCTATACAACATTTTTACAATATTAAAGTAGACATGCGACCTCATCTATCAAAGTGCTTTTTATAAAGCATTGGTTTTGAATACCGAATAAAAAAAAAGGAAAATAAATTATTTCTTTCAAAATCTACTTAGGTAGGTAAGACCTCTTTTGAATGTCAAATGTAAACATGCTAAGATTGCGAATTTAAAATACATTTATGTCAGAAAAGGTCCGAAAGTGCTCTTCAGAACCATAATCGTAAAATAATCGATATTCCTAGCCGATTCGAACGTATATTTTTCTATTTTCTCATGATAGGCTTAGAAATGTGTATGCTGGCTAATCAAAGAATATTACTTACCCAGGCTTTTGACTAAAGCTAATTAAATCTTTAAAACAATAACTATTTAGCATTTACATTAAAATTTGTCAACTTAATAGGTTTGTAAAAGTTTAATGGAAAACTTCAAGTCGACATTTCTTGCACTTATACGCAACTGTGTAGGTGCTTCTCCTACAACACGTAATTATAAAACTTTAACAATAAACTTAATGAAAAAGGAAATAAGACTGCTCTTTCATTAGGATCACCTACTCATTAATATAACATTGCCTGTCTCTTCAACAATGTCAAGTAGGCTTTACGAGTATTAATAACGTATACATTTCCAATTTTGCTTTTCATTCATCATTTTTTAGGATTCCGAACCGCTATACGGAAAAACGGAACCCATATAGGATCACTCGGTTATCTGTCTGTCTGTCTGTCAGTCACAGCCGATTTAATAAATAAAAGAAACTTTACTACCTTTACCACATGAGCTACTGGCATCCGCCAATAGTGGCTAGCGACAGCAACTTTCAACACTATTTTACATAGAGAATTGTTGCCACGGGCTACACTGGGTGACAGTAGCAATGACGATCGGTTGGTCCGCGTGCAGCTAGCCTGAAGTAAAACAATATAAATTCAATTAATGACAAATTAATGTTTATCAGCAACTCATTCCAATCAGAGTAATTAATTACATTATTGATATTGGAATTTGTATGTCCACCATGCTTGACATACCTACTTGTAATTGTTTATTTTTGTAATTATACGTTTAACGTGGTTTGTTGTTTTTAATCAAACTTATTTTCGAGACTTACCTATGATTTCCTACCCTCAGCTTACTCTCTGCCGTAGCTTAGCATAATAAGTGAATAGAAAACGTTTCATAAGCCTATATTATTTTAGACTCTAAAGTCTAAAATAATATTTTATGAATCGTTTCTAAAAAGCTCCCTAAGGATCTTTTATAGATCTATATTACGTACTAAACACAAATCATTATAAGCGCGTTAGCTGCTTCTGTCATCTTGACTTGCGTTAAGGGTACCCTAGTCGAACGGATGAACTCATTGACGGGTGTGGTTAAATGCGCATTCTATCCCATCCAAAATTATTTAAAGGAAGAATTAAACGCTGTGATGATTAATATGAAGCTAATGCGCACACAAATTTAGTTCCAAATCATATTAGATGATTAATAACGAAAATGGGCTCGTAAAATTTATTGAAAGACATGGTAGTCAGGATATTATAAAAAAAAAGGTACTGAATGTATCTGTTTAAAATATATTTGTTTATATATGCTTAATTTAGGAAATTTTATACTAAAAAATATTGATGTGCAAGTTATTTGTGTCAAAACTTCCTTTTAACACAACTTTGGGCGTAGGTAAATAAGTCACTTATGTTGTACGAAAATGGCAAAATATTAACCATACAGGCATAGATTATTTCCAAATATAACCCTCCTTTTGGCGCACTAGGGTAAAAAAGGATCTGTTTAGTACATAAGAACCGATTAGGTATATATAGTAGAATAGAATATTCTGTATTGAACACCAAAATAGGAACAAATCGGTATTAGGTACTATTTTGGAGTGTGGTACTGGTTTAGTCCGGTTAAGCAGTTGATATCCCAAGTGTGTTAACTTGCTAGTGGTCATACCTAAAAAAAAAATGTGGTACTGGTTCTTTTACGGTACCACGTTCTTTCTTTCATAAAATGTACCACATACATTAATAGCATGAGAATCTATATCCGCTTTATACGCCAGCAGCTCATCGCTAATGAAAATGGACACTACATGCATGGCGTCGATAACAAGAATCATTTCACATCGAAAATACTCCGTTTTTAGCTGTCAAAGCTATTATATTTTGACAGATAATCGGTTCCTATTCTATTTTTACGTCCGAGTTTGTTTAAAATATTGATGGACTATAATAATAATAAGTTATAAATGCATACCTATATGAGACAAACGCTTGCAAAAAATCCTATCAAATATGGTAATTGTAAAATTGAGTAAGTTTGTTAGGTTGCTCGGATATCCCTGAACCGATTATTTTGGAACAGAGATAGTTGGGAACCTTGAGACGGTGAACATACGAAGCCGGAGGCAAAGGCTTGGCAATAATAAAATAAGTAACCAACTTTTCTTTCTTACACATGAGTCTACAAAAACCCAAAAGATCTCTGCTTATTTTAATACAAGATCTACTAAACACAATTTCATCGTAACAGCCAAAAGACGCCCACCGCTGGACATAGACCTCCCCCAAGTGTCGCCACAACAATCGGTCCTGTGCGTGTCGCATCCATCGGCTACCAGCGACGCTCAGAAGTCATCGGTACACCTTGTGGGAGGCCTTCCCAACAACACTTATAAAACTTGAATCCGACACAAGTGTGACTCTTTTTGCGTTTGTGATTTGCTACTTTTCCAATCGCGATCCCCAAATGTTCCTCTACTGCCATTACGATTTCGGTGATGGAGACCGACAGGCACTTGTGACCCCTATTCTTAATTTTCTTGTTTCGATCATTCCCACGATTTAAAAAAAAAAACATTTCTTCCAGCTTTCACTATGGGACCAACACTGAAATTGCGAAAAAAAAATCGACTGCCCCATACATTTCTGTGCCCATAACTCGACAAAATGTACTGAACAGCTGATTTTTTTTTCACGATTTTGGGTGTGGTCCCATACTGAAAGTTGTGCATAATGATGAGTACAATGACCCCTTAAGAGGTATTGCGTTTATTCTGTTACACGTTGTATATTAAAAAAAGGTTAACTAAATGACAATTGTCATAACCATATTCAGTCTACCCTATGCACATAATGCATATGAAATTTATAAACATACGTCATTATTTGTTTCTGCTTCAATTCCTAATGTAAACTTTCAACCACAAGAGACATCTCGAGTACAAAATCCATTTTATATTAGCCGAAGTATCGCGATCACTAAACCTCACTAGTCCATACGAACGACCACAACAACGCGACTCATCATGTAAGCCTTGTAGCAATTAATAAACAATATCCACCGTTGTTGAATAAACTGTCATCGGCGTCGTAAATCAGTTTCAGTTAGCATGTGCCGGAGTGTGGACTGCTCGATAAGCTGTAGGTAGAGTGACGAGACGAATTGCTACCGGTCCATCGTAAAGCCACCAATATAACCGGACCTCTCCCCTAGACCTCCACTTTGAAGCCTTTTCAATAAACCCTGTCGAGAAAGCCAGCCTCATTGAGTTTGAGAGACCCTATTTCACTGGACACTTCCACACGTAGGTTCCTACACACATACGTTTATTTATCCAGGTATGAGGACGCCATTTAAATGTTTACGTACTATCTAGGCCAAGGTATTGCGTCGCGTTGCGGACTTACATTACTTGATTCAAGAAAATGGTTCTTGAAAACGCTATTCCCACATTTTTGTTTCTTAACTTGCAATTGTAACAATTTTTAGCAGTCATTTAACTCTAGGAAGAATGTTTAGACATTGGTTTAATTAAAACTATTATTTATATAAATTTGCTCACATATTAAAGTATATAACCATTAGGTAGGTACTCTACTAAGTACCTACCCAGAATCAAGTTAAAAAATAAGTTTTTTATTCGGGAATATGAAGTGAAAATATAAAGTGGCAGAAGCACTTATTTTCAGTCGTTACAGTGTATGTAAATTGATATCGCCGCTTTTTAGAATGTAAATGTAATAATAAACTACGTGTGTATGTGTCAACTTAAATGAGCTCTGTATAAAAAGTTTTTATGACGCTTGTTCTGAACTCGACACAGAATATTCTGAAACACGTTGTTAACGCGAAGCCAGAAACATAATGTCGCAGCAGCGGCGAATGAAATGCATACGAGATATCTACGACAGTGCGCGTATCTGATGTGGAAATCTGCCGCGGTGTTCATGTGACATCTTGCAACCGCAAGTTTTACTTACATTTACAAAAATGTTTTAGAAACAAATTTCGACAGAGTTAGCTTAATGTTTGCCTAATCGGGATAGTTTTAATTGCCTACCTCAAAATTGATACGTATAATTTTTTTTCTCCAAAAAGCCTTACTCGGTCTAGCAGAATATTATGTAAAAAAACTGTTTTTTTTTCTTTCCTGTAAATTCTGTTTGGACGAACAATTTCACGTATCTAGTCGATATCTATCGAGTCTACTAGTTTTATTCCTATAAAAAAGAGATTTTTAAAGTACTTCATAAAGAGCTTTTTCGAAATAGAACACAAGCCTGCGCACATCCGTTTACAAAGATGACTCCGTACTTCTTTCTTTTAGAACATCACTCCTCATTCCATTTCTCCAAAATAGTGAGGACACACCAATCGTAAACACTGATTGCGATATAACATAGTGTTGGGACAGCCACCCCGTCGTGGTGTCGTACCTATCATCGCTCGCTAGCTGCGCACGTCACTAGCCAGTGGCTGACATTGACGAACATTGCACATAAATATCGCTCGCCTGCACAAGCTATACTCGCTGGTTTTAACGTCAATCATAGTTTATATTACCATGGACTGCTATGGGGTTCAGATTTAGATTTCCCTTATAAATATAACCCTGAGTGGAACATTTCCCAGACATTGTTTTTTTTACAAAGTTAGGTACTTAGTTTGATGTAGGTCTGTATGCACAGATAGCGTCGATGACGGCTTTGTGAAGGGTCTTTTACACTATGTGTAGAGAAATTCTATTATCTATACGACACCAAATGTAAAGTGCTCGACAGCTCCAACATGGTTCCAGTGCTTTCTTTAGCTTATAGCAATTTTTTTAAACTACAAGGACATTTCTTTTAGGCTCTGCGTGTGCTAAATAATTAAGTTTTCTTTCTTTCTTTACTCCAGATTTCGTGAGCCAAATTGTGGTCCATCACTGAATAAATTCACACATAAGGATGTCTACCTAAGCAACCTTTTACCTACATATTTAAACTAGTTCGTTTTATACGGGCCAGAGATTTTATTGGAAAAATGTTTGTGACTATAAAAGTCATTATCTGCTCGTTCATCAATCAGTCAGTCTGTAACTATTACGCGGCTATTTTCACTGAATTTTCGCACGGCTATTTCGTACGCAAGGCGTGAATACTGTGAATACATGATTGTGTTTTGATTTAGTTGTGTAGTTTCGTGTTATATAACTAAAGTTAATTTACTGAATTTAGAAGGTGAACTCTAGATCTAAATTGAGAAAAATGATGTGATGCTTCAGAAATCATATTAATATTACTTAGAAACTTTTTTTTTGTTTTTTAATCTTTGTAGGTACTTCATTCAATTTAGCCTTTTCATTCTTTATTATTTGTAAAGTAAAAGTTAATACATTTTCTTTACCGAAAACAAAAACTTTTGAAAAATCTAAAAAACTTGTGTCTCTCTGTTGTTTGTTCGGCGAAAATCCTGCATCAACCAACTTATTAAACAAAGAGTCTTTTTCGAAACAGTCAAACAAGCAGGCCTGCTGGTGTCTCAACTGGTACTTACAGCAAGCAATCGACAAAAACAATACCCGCTTCTTCGGACCCTAGTCTACTCCAAGCGGGTATTCAACAACGTAGCTTTTTTAAAACGTGTGAAATAGACACAAACGTGCGCAAAAAAAATTAAAAGGATTAACGGTTCGCTCACTCGGATTTGCATAGCGCTAACTAAACTGTTTAATCTATAAAACCGGCCCAATCAAATCACAATCCTCGCCTAGTTCAATACACGTATATTACATACAAACAAAACTACGTGTAGGTACACAATAAAATACTAGTTCGCATGGACACAATGAAAACATCGAATCGCCGAGGCTCGCCTCTTGTCACGCGTGTAGATACAAATGGTCAGATTTATCTGCGATGCATGTCCGGCACTGTTGTTTTATAGCTCCGTCATTGTACTCCAGAGTCCACTGCAGTCATCCGATGACGACACGCGCGATGAACGCAACTCAGTTAAATTTTTCCAAATAATAATATCCGAGGGGAAATTGTAAAAAATGACGTGGTCAGTTTATTAGGTTACGAGAGTGAGGTTTTTTTATTTATGACTTCAGTGAAATGGTTTGTTAGTTTTCGGTAATTTTGTTTCAGGTACCTAACTAAAATTTATCTTGTATGTCTACGTAGACTTTAATTAACATGCATGAATAGTCCATGCAATAAAATGTATGCAAATATTAACATAAATTAACCGAAACGGATACCTTGAAACGATTTTCATTTAAATGCAGAGAATTGCAACAATTGCACTAAAAACAAATTAGTTATAATCATAGTTTAGAGTTGCTATTAAATATAACAAAAACCCTACAACTATTCAACACGCTCAAAAAATTGTAGAGACCATGCAACGAAACAATATTTGAATTTATTTAGAGCACATGTTCCCGACAGATATCTATGGCACATTGGTTGCATTACGGCGTCCCGAAGACATTACAAAAGCCATTCCCTTATCTAATGTTCTCTTTGGATTTATTTAACTTTTCCACGCCTTCACATCTTGAAAATCGTTCGATAAAGATGTCAACATGAAAAGGTCACCCAGTCCGCCGGGACACTCCGCAAACTCATGTTTTTTATTGTCAAGTACTTTGTTAACCGATGATATAGATTTATGTTCATGTATTTCATAATTAGTTGTGTCTAGATATTATCTGTCTTCACAAAACTGAGCTATTATCTACTAATTAAGTAGCTAGTACTTTATTTTATTCAAATTTTGCTACGCCGTCTTGACCCACCCTTGACCATGGATAACACTAGAAGGGTGATGATGGCCATGACTAGGGGCACAGTTTTTTAATTTACCTAGTTAATTCAAATACCTATGTACATTTAAAAACCGTTAAAAATACTACAATAATGTTAGCAAGAAATAACTCGATTACATTTTGAGTAGTATTTCATCTTATCTATACATATAATAAAACTGTAGAAGAGGTCAATTCTGTACATTGAATATAAACTAAAAAAAATACTCCAGGGGTGCTTTATACAAACAGTAGAAGCCAAAAATATTTTTTTTTATTTTTTTGTCTGTCTGTCTGTCTGTCTGTCTGTCTGTCTGTCTGTTGTTCGTCTTTCACGCAAAAACCACTGGACGGATTTTAATGAAACTTTTTTTGTTGTATAGCTATTAGTCCTCGCCAACATATAGGCTATAATTTATTTTGAAGATCTGAATACAAGACGTGGAACCTTAGCAGCCCGGCTAATCTATAAGAGATATTAATATACCGCTTTAGGAATAGTTGGTCAACATGATGAGTACTGTCTGTCGACATAAAAAAAATGAAGGTCTAGAGCATCTGATGTGGAACCCTTTCAGGGAGCTAAGCTATCGGCTATTTTAATTAATTGTCAACAGATCTCATAGTCCGTTTGGTTTAAAGCTTGCTTCTCGAAAGACTAGGTTTGGGTTCAAATCCCACAAATTTTGTAATTATTTTTGAATTATTTTAATCTTATTTATTTCCTTATTTTTTTTATTCCTACCAAACCTAATATTTTCAAATATTAATAATATGTTATTGCTGTATTTTGCATATCTCTTTAGAAAGACAAGCAGAACCTATTTTTTGTTTATATGTATTATGTTTCGTTTGCATCGTGATAAAAAATACAAAACTAATGTAGAAAACATTCACATAAACCTGATAGGATTATGGCAATCTAGAAGAAATCAACTTATTATCTACATGCATAGTAAGTAGTGGTAAGTATCTCTAATGACACTTGCAATGCCATCTGTTGAGCGAAACTGTACTTACCATCAACAGCACGAGAATCACACCAAAAAGTATTTTTTAGATAAAGATTCTTTTGATACTTACCAGGCGTTACGCATTTGATGCAAAAATAAAATTGCTCCACTGACTTTGTTTTCATTTTTTTTTTACTTTTGATAGGAACGCGTTTGACCACTATCTCACCTGATGGCAAACGATGATGTGATCGAAGATGGAGCACGCTTGCCTATAAGTAACCTATTCACTCTTGATAAGACTCCCAGGCTGTAACTATCCAGAACACGGACTCAGTCAGGGAATTCCACGCCATGTGTTTCCAAAACGTTTTGATCATGTGGGTGTGAGGTCCATCGTGTACCGGTGGCGTACCGCCGTACGTCTTGTGGTCCGATGATGGAACGAGCTTGGCGGAATTAAACTATGCAATTCCGTCGCACACTCCCCAAAATGCAACCGATAGAAAACCGAAAGGCTAAAAACTCGGCTTCGATGCTCAAGACTTTCACCTCTTGAATTTCTTTCCCAGGATCTCCCTCATTCCTAATTATTTTCTGTTAATTTTGAAACAAAACTGTTCAATTCCCAGTCAGCTGGTGATTCGTCGTGACCAGCCTAGGGCCAGAAATTACCAGTAGCGGGTTTCACACTCCAGAGCTTCAAGGGGAACTGTGGATCCCTGGGCAATGACGACGCCACAGAAGAACTCGCGAAGATAGGTTTCGAGATGGTAGTGCTGGACCCGTACCCGCTCCTCCTTCTTTCTTTCTTTCACACAGTTTCGTGCATGAATTTGCCAGAGAACAACTGAACTTCATGACAACAAATGGTGAAAAATGGCAATGACAAGTCTATAAACGTGACTAACTAATTGACTTCTCAGCTTAAGTAAAAATTACCTCCGTAATAATAGGGATTATTATTACGGATCATTGCCCTTAATTTTTTTTAACTTATGCACTACAGATACCCCAATTTGCGGTGGTTGTTTCGACGCCGGCTACGTCATCCTGGCCCTGACTTTCCAACGTGAAAAAATCCTCGGAACGGTGAGGTGCAGGTTTCAAATCAAATCGTTTATTGCAATCCATAATGTACATATACAGGTGGTAAATATAGGTTTGTGAGTGCTAAGTTATTGAGCTGACTTTTATCTCAGATTATCACTCCCTTGCGGCTTGAGTATTATCGGTCGTCTCTCCGCTTAACCTGTGAAGCACACTGGTGGCTTTTGTACATTTGGGCGGAGCTAGGCTTGCAAACTTAGCCAGGACAACGGAGTCTCTACTCTACTCTATCCGTTGTGGGTTTTTTTATGGATAGGAAAACATCAAATGACTTCTTCTGCTCTGCGTGGAGCGGAAGAGAGTGTCAAACTCTTACTGACTAAAACACGTCCGTATTCCTCCTTATGCCTTTAACGTTCCAGGGCCGTGGTGACTTTTCGAACAAATTCCGCTCCGTTCGGACAGTGAGCCAACCTACGCTCGCCATCTGCGGGCCCGCGCTTAGGGTGGCTGGGAATTGCCTTGCGACTCCCGACGCAACGCCCGGGTTGTCTTTTTCTGTTGCGGCGGCTGAGGGGGTCTACTCTCTTAAGCCCGAAGTCTGTAGTTTCGGCCTTAGTGTTTGGCGTTTTCTACTCCGTATCACCTACGGACTTACGATTGGTCCCGAACTAGGAATAACTATCAAATCGTGCTGTCATTCATTCTTATATTCTTCTCCGGACCATGAAGTAAACCAGGACGCCGCAGCCGATCGCCTCGACGAGGACACGGTGATGCTCCGCCCAAGCAGGGCAGACCTCCACCGTATACTCCACCATGTCCTCTGCGGAGACTTATCTTCTGATAGTTTCGGCATGACCATTAATCAAGCTCAGGGACAAACTATTAGTCGTGTTGGTGTGGATCTGCGGTAGTCCTGTATCTCGCACGGTCAGGCTGTATGTCGCTTTGTCGCATGTAAGCAGCGCGCAAAGCCTGTGTATACGTACTGATGAATATCACATAACAAGTAATATTGTTTACAAAGAAATGTTTTAAGTGTTAATATTCGTTCGTTCTTCGTAATTTTGTAAGTCATGTCATAATCACGATGAGTACCTATATACATTTAGTGAGTTTGTGTACTTAATATCTTCCTAAATACGAAAAGGAAACGCGAACGAAGTCGCGGGCACAGCTAGTCTCTTCTATAAATCGTATAAAACATAGTCGCTGCCTGCCTCATTCTGTTACTACGCTTCTTTTAAATCACACAATGGATTATAATGTGGATTTCACTAATATAAAAAGCGATAAACAAGATTTGCAACAATCTGTACCAACATATAATTTGCAACCGTTGCAATCCGGGGCGGGTCACCAGTTGTATAATTTTCCTATAACATAACGTGCTGCCGACATTATGAAGGGTTTAAGAAAAGACATTTACAACGATTGTAGACACTCTTGAAAGACAATACTCAGATTTTATTTGACTTTTTCGATATTAATTGAAGTAACAGGATACTACATTAAAATGGGACCCTAAAATGTACTTGGTTAAAGTTAGTTTAATGACATTTAAGTTGATAATTCTTAGCGCATCTGTTCGACAAAGCCGGCTAGAACCTGCTTCAGCCGCGGCTTATGCTTCAATCGGATTATGTTAAACTCACAACACACGCAAATCGACATCATAGCTGAAAGATCGATCAATACTAAGCCGTACAACCACACTATTACACACAAGTAACCTCAGTATATAATCCTTAAAACAGCCTTTATTGCTGAAACTTATAAAACGAAGCTGAAGAGGATCTAAATCGAGTACCTAATGAAAAATAAGATCCCAGAAACAAACGAAATGATCGCTACAGCCACTCAGATGCCGAGATAATAATAATATGGATAACGGCGATACGTAACGGTTTAAAGAAAGTAATTCCACTTCACCCTTTAACAGCTTTGATAAAAACGACTAATCTAAGGAGTCTGGTTGATTAACTTAAGAAAAAAATGGACGATTGAGCAGTTCAAGAAAGAATAAAAATTTGTTGGGCTATAAATTAACCGGGCCCCGAGGGCGCGCCTCGCAATCTGCATTAGCTGAGACGCACTTCTCTCCGGCGATTAAATGAAATTTCACGGCCGGTTGCCTACGGAAACTCACTGGACAAAGGTCTGGGATATTTAAATTGAATGCTTTTAATCCGGCCAACTCCCCCACTTTTTTTTCTTAAGATAGGATTTTGCTTTAGTATTCTTCGAATTCTAAGATTTTTTTAAATCAACTTTCTTTTCTTCGATGAAATGAGTCTTGGGGCGTTTCGCACCACGAGTTATTCGAACCGCGGTCCGAATCGCCCAAGTACTATTTTTGAATAGGGCGATTCACACCACAGTGGTTGCAGCGGTGCGAATAACCCAAGGTATCTTTTGGAATGGGTCGATTCGGACCACTGAGCGAAAGTACTTAATAATCATATCGTGTATCTTGATTTCAACTCATAGAAATAATTAAAGATTTCTAATCATTTGGACAGACGATTAGAAAAGTGGTAAGTGTAAAAAAATATGCGATTTAGAAATCATGTTTAATATACAGTCAGTTTCATCAACATTTAACAGTTTCATGATTTACATTGTAATTTACTTATAACTACTTAGTTAAATATGTACAATCAAATGGTATAACAAGTGTATATTAATATTAGCTATATTTTTTTTTGTTAGACGGTAATGGTTTAAAATCACAGTTTGATCAACATCATACATTTAACTTAAAACTAACTCTCATTAATCAGAGATTTACATTACAATTTACTTATAATTACCACCAAAAACACCTGTGATTGCCCTTATTTAACTAATTATAAGTAAATTGTAATGTAAATCTCTGATTAATGAGAGTTAGTTTTAAGTTAAATGTATGATGTTGATCAAACTGTGATTTTAAACCATTACCGTCTAACAAAAAAAAATATAGCTAATATTAATATACACTTGTTATACCATTTGATTGTACATATTTAACTAAGTAGTTATAAGTAAATTACAATGTAAATCATGAAACTGTTAAATGTTGATGAAACTGACTGTATATTAAACATGATTTCTAAATCGCATATTTTTTTACACTTACCACTTTTCTAATCGTCTGTCTAAATGATTAGAAATCTTTAATTATTTCTATGAGTTGAAATCAAGATACACGATATGATTATTAAGTACTTTCGCTCAGTGGTCCGAATCGACCCATTCCAAAAGATACCTTGGGTTATTCGCACCGCTGCAACCACTGTGGTGTGAATCGCCCTATTCAAAAATAGTACTTGGGCGATTCGGACCGCGGTTCGAATAACTCGTGGTGCGAAACGCCCCAAGACTCGATGAAATTGTAGTCTGCAGGGTTATTTGCACGTCTAAACTACTTATTTCGCAATCAAAAGCGGTGTTTATACTTTTTAACCGACTTCATGATCTTCAAGAAACTACGGTTCAAGAATTGGATATAGCTGCAGATGCACGGTTTTCTGATTCCATTTCCTTATTCTTATCCTTATTTGGCTGCCAGGAAACATGGATTTTATATAAACACTAGCTTTTGCCCACGACTTCGCACGCGCATATCCCGTGTTTTCCCGTTCCCGTAGGAATTTCCCGTCCCCGTATAGTCCTCATGAATGTGGCTATCATTAACAAAAATAATTTTCCAAATCCGACTAGGAGTTCCAGAGATTAGCGCGTTCAAACAAACAAACAAACTCTTCTGCTTTATTAAATTAATCCTACTAATATTACAAATGTGGAAGTTTCAATGATTGTGTGTTTGTATGTTTACAAATGTTTGTTTGCGGGGCTGGAATTAAAGATGGCGTTAAAGATTCACAACTGCCAGGAGACCAGAAATGTCAAAGTATTTTTGGATCGGAATTGTGACTGCTTAAATTTCACAAATACCAGGAAACCAGAAACCTGTCGAAGTTTTACAGGAGTTTGCGTTAGAGATTCAGGGATGTTTACTGACTACAAAATTTACAATACAAAATCAGGAAACATTCCTATTTACGATATTCACGCGGGCGAAGCCGCCGGCAAAAGCTATTAGTATAAAATATATGTATATAGTAGGTATAGTTAGATATAGATTCTACGCATACATTATGTTCTAATACCTTTCCTGACGCTCGTACATTAGTACTCGTATCTACGAGTAGTAAAATTCCAGATAAAAAAAAAACAAAACGTCTCCGCTAGGATCACGGAAAATAGATTCAAAAATAAAAAGTTTCATTCTATTAGCGATTTTTACAAATTAGCAAAAAACATTGAATGTGGATTTCAAGGACGCGGTTTTAGCAGCACTGGTTTTTCATTATCTTGAAAATAGATCGTCATACACACATACCCACTTACTTATAGGAGTAGGTGGGTTAAACAAATTTTAAATAAAAACTTTAAAAAGCTTAAAATATGTTTTTATTTAAATCTAGCTCGGGTCGGGTATGCAAGTTTGTCATCCTCTAGGATCAGAGGAACACCGTTGTCTATAGTATTCCACGCTTTAATAATTTTTATCAAATTATTTTTATTCCAAAATCTTATCAAACTGTTTATTATGAAAAGTACGTTATCAAACAGCCTAAAGAAAAGACACGAGCCTTTTATTTTTTACGTATTCCGACCGACAAATGAAAAGGCCGTATCCAACTGATGGACTTCAATTTATTAAAGAGATCCCGAATCGCACAGCGGTCAAACTCGCACTGATTTCTCACGTTATACCGTCTATATTTATTAAATTACTCTTTGCGTTATACTGAATTTTTAATTTACTTATTTCCTGCGTTTGTCGTATTGCAAATCAGCCTGTATTTTATTAAGGATCTTCTCATTTAAAAAGTAAGTTTCCAAAGTTTCAACATGATTAAATATGATGATTATTTCTCGCCCCTATCGATTTATCGGAGGCTTCGTCTCGGTCTACGTATCGCAATCGAAAGCACCGGCAGAGGTAGTCCCTTCCGCACTAATCGAGCAATTTCTCCCATGTTATTAAAGGAAAATGGGAATGTTCGCAGGCCGTTGCGTTCTCAGAACAGAGTTTCTTATAGACGGTATTGAATTTTTAAACAAATTTTTCGACCCGCCGCCCAGGCCCTGGAACCCACTTTATGTTATAGGATTAGAACGTTATTACACCATTAAACCTTCATGAATAATTCCCTTTACATAGTTTTATGCTTGATTACATTTCCTTAATTTTTACGGTCCTGGGTCTAGAAGCTGAGTAGAGTTCCCCTTAAGAAGAACATTGAAGTGAATTAATAATAGGAAAAGTAATCTAACTAAGTACTTGTAGGTTTTTTCTATCTCATAACAGTGCTGAAATACCATAGAGACACACAGAAGGTTTTATGATGTCACTTATTTTTTCACAACATGATCAAACATTTTTACGAATTAGACCGTATCAAATCACGCTTAAAATGCAAAAAAAGAAACAACTTGAACACTTAAATTGGATTAAAAAGAACCTCAAATAAGAAGCTTAAAAGCATTAAAGACGTTTAAAAAAAATAGTACACAACAAAAGATATTTCCCAAGGGTCACGTTAATGTTCCGGTGCCAGCGTGGGCCATTCGACCGAATCTCTAGAAATTAAGGCAGGGAAAAAAGTCAATAAATCCTAGAAGCAAGCTTGAACAGATAACGAATGTCTCCGTGACACCACTGCCAGTGTTGCCACGGCTGAAAAATCACGCGGCCACGCGGCCTCGCCTCCCCCATGCTAATGTGACACTGAGCCCTTTTACGACTCCAAAGGGTGAAAACAACAAACTTTTTTTTATATTTATTTTCCTTACTTTTGATTTTAAAGATTCGTAAGTTGATTTTGATCGACTGGTTGGCAGGGTAATCCGTTATTGTTTTATAGGTTTTGATTTGGGAATTAACATTTTTAATAGATACTAAAACCAGTCAAGAGAGAGTTGGACTCGCAGAATTGGGTTCCGTAGACCGTACTAAATTACACAAAGTATTCTAAGGAACTGTCGGGTAGCTCTGGTCCACACCGTCTCAAAAATATTTATTGTTTGTAAATTAGCTTTTTTAAAGTTACTCCATTCATTTATTTAAACTTTTTTGTAATACCTACTATAAAAATGAACCCCGAAATCTGTCGAAATCCGAAATGAAATAGTACCTAAGTACCAAATTCAAATTCCATCGTTCTCGAAAAAAAACCTCTGTGACAAAGATATTACACAAGTGCCGTTATTCTTATACGGTCGGAATCTAAAAATAATAGCGTCACATTTAAGAAAAATAGGAAAAATCATATATAGGTAAATTCAGGTTTTCTGAGAGAATGGCCTGTAAGTGGTAAAGAGAGTTAGATAAATAAAGAGACAGCATTTGCTCCGCTATTGGACAAACAGATAGATAAAAAAAACACAGAAATAAGTAGATAAACATTTTGATCTAAATTGCTGTTTTCGAATCATTGCCTGCGGAAATCGTATATCTCTAAAAGGTGGTGGCCGCCCCAGCTAGATAAACGCTGCCGTAAATATCCTTTTCATGGTTTTAACTGACGTTATTTCTACCACTTTGGCCACTATTTGCAACGAATTATATTAAGCAATAGCTATTTCCCGTGGCCTATCTGACAAAAACCTTGCATGTTCGCGGGATAAAAAGTTTAAACCAGTTTTTTTTTAATATGTTCAGGATTACCTTCTACAAACTAATTAAACAACCACTTTAACTCTTAATAATATTTATTTAGATAAAGGTGTGTTCATCACGAAACCGCTAAACACCTCATTTATATTAGTGGTAGTTCTAAGCCTAATCTTAATCTCGAGAAGGTTCTTTAATTATAATTTTAAGGGGGAAAGTTGCAGCACACAGTCTGTCCGCATGCCGAACGCACCGCGCAATCTACTTGTGGAAGTTGGTCAACTAATCCAAGTTTTCCTTTACTGGCTAATGAGACGAGTTTGATTCGAATTCCCGCCGCGCTGGGAATAGCCACCCTCTTTGAATAGCTCCTAGCTCGCGACTACTACTTACAAGCAAATAAGAACCAGAAATTTTGTACTAAGAAATAAGATCAATGTTATGTTTGTCTACCTATAATACTTCCACTTTACATATTATAAAACAAAGACGCTTTCGCCGTCTGTACGCTTGCATCTTTTAAACTATTTGAATTATTGCGGATTTGAATCCAGTTTTCATCAATAGACAGAGTGAATCAAGAGGAAGGTAAGTATAATTCGTCCCAAAATTCATAGTGGAACGAGAAAAATGGGATATGCGCGTGCGGTAATATTTGATTCTCCTGGGTTCTGGATTATCATCACTAATTCCAATCAGGGTTGAAGCAATGTCTTGCTAAATTTTGAACGAATTAAATATGGAGTGGACACAGTATCATCCGAGGTCTCACAGTAAAGCTCTTCTCATGTTTTGGACAACTCTTCAAGTGATTGGAACACCCTTTACATTAAATACCATCATTTAACAGAAATTATAATGTTGTATACTTATAAACAATTTTGTTTTATCTATTTAATCTTTGAAGAAATGAAGTGAAATGAGAACCACTACTAAACAACACAAATAACAAAAATCATCTTCATCTTAACGTAAAGCAGAACTTAACAAAAATACATAAAGATTTACTTAGATGAAACAGAGATTCTCGCCAGGGCTTATTGGACTGCTCGTAGATAAACAAAGCGTCTGGCCTCCGTAATGGAAATTACATACCCCCGAGGTCGGAAATCAAATTGACAGAAGAGGTTAAACAAACGATGCGGTCAGGAGCCGAGACCGTAGTCCGTCGAATATTAATCGCTTAGTAAATGCGCTTTTATTTGTTTTTCCCTTAGCTGCTTTGTGCTGGCAGTGTGAATAAGTGACAATCTCAATTGAACCAAGAACGACTTAATTACGAGTAGGTTTCTACTTTTTATTTGTTTTCTATTTATTTTATGTGTGCAGCAGATATGTAGGTACGTAGTTAGAGAAGTCGGCCATAGTAGACGGGGCCCGTTAGGGCCAGAGCCTGCCAGGGTTGCGGAATTTGCTCGAAAGAGTCACCGCAGCTCTGGAACGCAAAGGGCATTAGGAGGAACACGGATGGGTTTTAGTCAGTTAGAGTCTCGCACTCCCCTCCCGCTCCACCCAGAGTGGAAGGAGTAATTTGATGATTTCCCATATTTAAAAAAAAACCGGCCAAGTGCGAGTCGGACTCGCGCATGAAGAGTTCCGTACTATTATCTATAAAAAAAAACGGCAAAAAAATTAAGTTTGTTGTATGGGATGTTGTATTTTATTCTGTTTTTATGTTATAGCGGCAACAGAAATGCATCATCTGTGAAAATTTCAACCGTTTAGCTATCACGGTTCATGAGATACAGCCTGGTGACAGACGGACGGACGGATGGACGGACAGCGGAGTCTTAGTAATAGGGTCCCGTTTTACCCTTTGGGTACGGAATCTTAAAAAGGTAAGTACTTAGGCACTTACAAAGAATAATTTGATCATAACCGCGTGTTAGATAGATAGATAGATTCATTTATTTGCCTGAAATATGGTTTTTACAGATTTTATCATATAAGTAGGTATACAAAAGTTCTTCATATTCCGCCAACTTAATTCGGCATGCAAATTTTTTGACAATAGTGACTTCATTTAAACAATAAAATTTTATATCCATGTCAAAAAAAAAATAGGTACTAAGTCAAGAATTATCTACATGTTATCAGATTACAAATGTCAATATCTTAGATGTAATAAAAATGACAAATTTAATTTTCACTCATGTCACGCAATGTTGGTACAAGGGGTGACCAACTATGAAAGGAGCAAGCGATGGCTTTCAAAAAACTTGACGACTTATCACTTAGTGCAAAAGTTGAACTAGCAATTAGTGACTTGTTAGAGAACGACAAACAAGTCTTCTTACGGCGTTATGTAGTCACTCCAACCTAGCCATCTATATAAGCGAAAGTAGAGCCTTCGCAGATGCATTGCTTTGCCAAAAATACTGCAGTTAGCATCAACACCACCCTTAAAATAGAAACAGGATCGCTGCTTGGCAGTAAAAAGCTATGGTGTTGGTGACAGAACCTAGTATCTGAAAGAGGTGACACCTCCAAAAAATGCTTTATGTAGGTGCAAGTTGCATAAAAAAACATATCTTTCATATTTTTTTATTTAAATGCCACATAAACAGACGAGACGAGTTCATAATTAATTAATTTAAATTATAATATTATACCAATTGGTCCATTCGACTGAGTAGCTCCCGGCTAGATAAGACAGTCGCACGTTTCGATCTTTGAGGTAAAGCAACGATTTCCAAGGTCGGCTCTTGAATGGGTGATCATCCATTACATTTTGAGACTCCCTCCGTGCCTCGGAAAGCACGTGAAGCCGTTGGTCCCAGCTGTCATTTTTAGATCTTTGACATTTAAATTTTTTTTTTTGTCAAGGGTCCCAGTATTTGGGTCCTGGAGGGTAGATAGGCAGTCGCTCCATGTAAGATAATGGTCGTCAGCGGTATCCGTTTAGACTAGAACCCGACCCTAAGATAGTTGGAAAAACGCAAGGCAAATTGCTTGATTAGTCATCTTCACTTTGACCTGTGCTTGGAGTGCTAGATAAAGAAGGAAAATATGAACTCTCACTGTCACTGTATGGGGATGTTGGAATAAAGGACTTAAGAATAACGTTCTCCTGCAGAAACTTTTTGCAGTACGGAACCAGCTGAAACAGTTGGAAAGATTGTTCGATTAAATATCCATTTATTAGTAATTAAATAGCAAAACCAAACCACAGGCCTGCTTTGGCCTTTGCCAAAGTAGGCCTGTGGTGTGGTTTTTTGTTTTTTTTGTGTTTTGTGGTGTTTTAAAATCAACCGGTAGAGACTTAAGGAGCGCGCAAGCACTACCATGATACTATAATGTGGAGACACAGCGGTGAGGTATGGTGATTACAAAAAAAACGGCAAATTGTATGGGAGCCCCACTTAAATATTTATATTATTCTGTTTTTAGTATTTGTTGTTAAAGCGGCAACAGAAATACATTATCTGTGAAAATTTCAACTGTCTAGCTATCACGGTTCATGAGATACGGCCTGGTGACAGACAGACAGACAGACAGCGGAGTCTTAGTAATAGGGTCCCGTTTTTACCCTTTGGGTACAGAACCCTAAAAATCACGCATGTATTCCTCGAAGAAATAGGATAAGGTGTATTATATAGTATATTAAGCCACACGCTAATTTGACCAAATATTTTATATCCCATGTAATAGAGCCTATTATCATCAACCGGCTGGAAAAACACAATTTTCCCGAACCGAGAATCAAACTCTGTACCTCATGCTCAGCAATAAAATGACTAGGTACTATACTTACGATGTTCATTTCAAAGTTAGAGTGAACAGGCTCCTTCTGGGTAAGCTCGCTCCATCGTAGACTTTGTGTCTGTCATATCTGACATTGACCAGAGTCAAGAGCAAACCCAGCACTAATAAAAAAAATCACATTCATATCAAAGTTAGTTGGCAATAAAATACCTTCTGATGGTGCTCACGCGCAGCAGCGTTTATTCTCCTGATCTCATGTCTCAAATGACTAGTTTCTTCGTAAAGTTTATCAACACTCCACGAGTCTTCAGCCATGATCAAAGGTAAAACATATGGTAGTCCTGTAAACTCAACAAATTATTATTTATCACTAGCGACCCGCCCCAATTCGGACTAGTGCACAATGTAACACAGGCACAGTTCAGCGATTTTGTAAAAAATATATTTACAATACCTATCTCTAGTGCGGCGCGCAGCTGGCCAAAAGAGCGGATAATATGATAAGCTGAAGAGTTGGTTTGAACGCGCTAATCTCGGGAAGTACCAGTCGGATTTGAAAAAATATTTTTGAAAATGATAGTCACATTCATGACCTATACGGAACCGGAAAAACTGGGATATGCGCGTACGAAGTCCCGGGTATGTCGCGGGTATTATAATACTGTAGTACAACGCTAGTCCTACTGTATATATAATCCGAAACTAAAAAGAATAGTGACAAAAAACTCAAAGGCATCTCAGGCCCGATTTTGATGAACACATGAAAATTTCAAAACAAATAATTATATATTTTTATCACTAATGTAACAAGTTATATAATTATTAATTAATCTAATAACATTGTCATCTCACCACTTATAGTTCCCAAGGAGCCATCACTTATAACGCCCACACTTATTTTAGAATCTTTTGCCTGTTCACTGCATCGCGTCTTCCAAATGCCATGCAAAGTTTTTGCCATTTCTGCTGACTTGTACATGCAGCCGTAAGGGTTGGCTGATGAAGACTGAACCATCTTTATCGAAAAATAAGTAGTTAAGTATTGCCTAAATACGCGGCCGTTAAAATGGCATTAAGTTTGAGGGCTCAAGGAATTATGAACTTATGACACGTGGCACTGAAACTGAACTGACTTGCAAACTAGCCTTGTGACCGGACCGGACCCATTTTTTTAATTCATCTTTCCTCTCTCCTAGGAAAAAACCTCCCATTATGGCTCGAAATGAGTAAGACAGGGTGACGTGTAATTCGACCGATGTACCTATTCCTTCCAGAGTTGACTTATTTGTAACAATAATTTAGAAGTTACCTTATAATAATTATGAGTAAAAGGAAGGTATGACGGACCCTGCCGGTACAACGGTCAAGCAGCTTCATCATTTTAAGGTTAATAACGCCATCTCTGAATGAGTTGTGTAATCAAAAATATCTTCAGAGTCCATGAACGATATACTTACCTTCTCAATGAATTCTTTCTTCATCCAAGACGCGTTGAACTGAATATGCTCCATGTTAAGTTTTTCCAACATTTCGTGGGAAATAGCATCCCAGTCGCGTGGACTTCTTTGGAATACTACATCGTCCTTCAGATAGGGCACGCCGATCTCCGTGTGAAACACGATATCGTTTGCAGCCCAAACATACACATTATTGAGCTCCGAACATTTCACCTTTAAAAAAATTCATTATTTCACACTAACCATTATAACGACGGGGATTTTCAATGGCCCAAATTAATAAAAAATACATGAAGATTTGGGTTTATTTTTAGCATTTTAAAAGCCTGTCGTTATATCTGAGTATAATATGGTGCTGTTCTTGTAGCTAAGAAATATCAAAGCACGGATGTCGCTAATTAATTAATAGATGGATCAACGGCTGAAATCTATTTGTGTAGGGAGAGAGTCATTAACTAGTTACCGCTTATTCTAAGTTATTTTAATGCGTGAGGGGTAGGTAACCACAGGACGACGCTGAAGCTGTACCTACCTATGGAACACAGGTAAATCTAAGATCATATTATCCTAATCTAATTCATAAGTATTTACCTACTTTTACAAGCGGGCGAAAAGTATCACTTAAAAAGCTAGTTGGAGATAAAGTACAATAAAAGTAACAACCTTGAGGAAGTCACTTAGTGTAGTCTTTGCAATAGATCTAAGAGGCGTAACGAAAAACAATATTTCAGGAGGTATCCTTTTTCCTACAATCATCAGAATGTCAATGACCAGCAAACCATCAGCAACTATTATAGGTTTCCGAGGTTTCTTCACCGATTCTTTAAGTTCTTTTGGTTTTTTCTTAAGACTGCTTTTTTTAGGACTTGTCTTAGCAGATTCTTTTGGTTCCAGCTTAGCTGACAAAGGCTTTGCAAAACTGGTAGCAATTTTTATAATCAAATATAAATTATCGAAGAGATCTGTAGAATCCATGTTGTTGAAGTCGAAAGAATTTGGATTCGAAAAGTTTGTCATGAAGACAAATACGTCAGCGTCTGTTAAACTGAAAAATATGATTTTTATTATAGGAGACCAAAAAACATTATGGATAGATTATGTGAAAGATGACATGGCTGCAAAGGGGGTGACTATTGCAATAACGGCAAAAAGATGTAGGACATGCTTCACTGACCCTAAGTAAATATAGTGGTAGGTATAGATAGGGGCAGTAGGTACGTAAAACTAAGCTGCAAAAACACTGAAATTCAGCTGAATTCAGTTGGTGGCACTGGCAGCCGATGGACTTAACCCCAATAGGTATATAGTTGGGAAAAGGCTAGGCAAGTAGGTAAAACAAGCCAACCATGGTATATCTGACGTTATTCGGACGGTGTTGAAGCATGGGAAAGCACAACCAATGTACTCTTGTGCTAACACTTCCGCTTGATCAGTCTCATTCGCATATACCAATAAAATCAAGTCAATAAATTGATGCTGTCCGAAAACAGTCCCAGATAATATTTTAGAGATCAGTAACTGTGACGCTGGTAGTAGCGGATTTATCAACATAAGTTTTAGCGGAGTCAAACTTTTACTAGTTTGGAAATTCATTCTTGCTATGTTTCTTTCAAATCTTTCGCAAGTTTCGGCAATGTATCATCAACTGTATCGTATATACGACAATGTAACGACGTGACATTTAAATGTGACATTGCAAAAAAAAAAGCTAAACCAGTTCAAATGAAATCTTACCAAAGAGGTTCGAAATGTAACTGTTTATTCGAAAATCTTTCGTAACCTAGCTTTATACAGATAAAAGATAATAATGTGTTTTTACAGACTCGTTGAAAGGGGGCCACAAGTGGACCGACAGCAGTGGTCGTCTTTCGGCTGATATGGTAATGTTATCTTAATTTAGGTTTCAACCTTTGTACTTGCTTACCACTTACTTGGTAAAGACCTATTACCTGGACCATTGTAAGACTCAAGTTTTAGTCCCATGCATGTAAGCAGGGAATATCGGTTAGGCACACCATTTGTGTTCGTTGCGTAGGTACCTTTTTTTTAAGATGGGAAATCAGTAAATGACTCCTTACGCTCTGGGCGGAGTGGGGGGAGTGTCGACTCTTAATGACTAAAACCCATCCGTGTTCCTCCAAATGCCCTTTAAGTTCCAGGGCCGCGGTGACACATTCGAACAGATTCCGAAACCCTGGCAGGCTCTTGCCCTAGCGGGCCACGACTTCTAAGCTGACATCTCTTTGAGGCGCGCGTGGAACACAATGAGCCGTCGACCCGGGGCTGGTTCTGATCGGACGGCAAGCCACCCAACGCTCACCGTCCACAGGCCCGCTTCTACTGTGACCGGGAATCGCCCTGCGACTCCCGACGCCCCCCGGGGCGTCTTCTTCTGTTGCAGGGGAGACCTCCACCGTATCCTCCGGCCAATCCTCACAGTGATGACAACCGGATGTGTCCTCCCGCCGAATCCGAAATAGGTAACTCCCGAAATAACCGTGTCCGGTGAGGAACTACGTCAGGTGGAAGGTGAGGACGTCGTGGCACCTCTCTGGCCATTCCTCAAAGAGGACACCGCGCGTCATGCGACACTAAGTACCTATATTTCGTTCCTTGACACCCATATTCATATTACTTCCTGAACAGTATCCGGATACCAATATTGGTTGGTACTTTAAAACCTAAGTATATAACTACCTAGTTACCAAATATGTTGCGAAAAAAAAAATGCAACAAAACAAGTTGTTCAGTGATTATACCACTTATTCCCATAATATTCAAAATAAACTCTGAATGAATTTCGTTTTGTGTAAAAATATTCGTATCGTGATTTGCGATTAATAAAAGCGACACCTATCAGATGACATAGACACCACGAAGCCTGATAGCCATCTTACAGCAAGCAACAGAATGACTGGATATAATTTAACAACTTCCTTTATAAAATCATATACCACAGCCGCGTTTTAAATGTAGTAATTCGTTTTGTCTCGGTTGCAACAATCCGATACAAACAACAACGCGCTGTCTCAGCCATGGATCAACAATAGTCTCATTTAGTCTGTGGTAAACTTTCATTATTGACATTAAACCAAGGAACTTCTACTACAACCTGGAATGTGCACAGGCTGTCGATACGCGGTCCGAGGGAGATAGCTTCGCGAGAGCCCTCTGTCCCTTTCATTAGGGTGACCAACCAATATTATGTAGGTTGAGACTAATAATATAATCCTACTAATATTATAAAGGTGAATGTTTGTATGTTTGTATGTTTGTATGTTTGTATGTTTGTATGTTTGTATGTTTGTATGTTTGTATGTTTGTATGTTTGTGTAACAATCAGGCAAAAACGGCTGAAGGGATTTGGATGAAATTTGGCACACATGTAGTTCATAACCTGGAATAAAAAATAGGCTACTTTTTATCCCGGTAAGTGGCGTGGATTAATGAAGACTGAGGAGGAAGTGGAAACTCAGAGCCGCTGCTGCCTTAGTGCTTCAGATTCACAAGTACCAGGAGACCAGAAACATGTCATAGTATTTTTGGGCTGGTATAATTATGTAGGTAGGGTAGGTGAAGGGTAGGTGTAGGGTAGTGTTAGGTAGGTGTAGGGTAGGTGTAAGGTAGGTGTAAGGTAGGTGTAGGGTAGGTGTAAGGTAGATGTAAGGTAGATGTAAGGTAGGTTTAGGGTAGGTGTAGGGTAGGTGTAAGGTAGGTGTAGGGTAGGTGTAAGGTAGGTGTAGGGTAGGTGTAGGGTAGGTGTAGGGTAGGTGTTGGGTAGGTGTTGGGTAGGTGTTAAGTGTGTTGGGTAGGTGTTGGGTAGGTGTTGGGTAGGTGTTGGGTAGGTGTTGGGTAGGTGTTGGGTAGGTGTTGGGTAGGTGTTGGGTAGGTGTAAGGTAGGTGTAGGGTAGGTGTAAGGTAGGTGTTGGATAGGTGTAGGGTGGGTGTTTCCTGAGTAAAAAATGTACAATACAAATCAGGAAACCTTGCTATTTCCGATATTAACGCGGGCGGAGCCGCAGCTGGTAGAAGCTAGTAGGATATAATATATTAACCAATAATTTGATTTCTTAAGTTAATAATAATTATGCTTTAATGCGTTTTACTTTAATCCATCCTTAAACTATGTTTTATTGTATCCTGGGGCCTGAAATGAAGACTGCAAATAACGGAATAATTTTTGATATTTGAATGACTTGGAATGACATCAAGCCATTTTTTCTCCGTGATTCTTCTCCAGGCAGTCTGAAATTATATTTTTTACATTTATTTCAAATATACGAAGTAACACACCTAAATCAGCGATCAATATGGGAAGTTGAAATTTTTTTGCCATTTCCCTACAATGTTCCTCGGGAAATGTGAAATTTCATGATCACGTCTTTTAAGTATTCGGTACACCATTCCATATAAAGTTTTATTGTGCTTACGTTGAAGACTACCTCCTATTTATATGCTGCATTGTGTAAATAATCTTATAATTTCGTTCATTATGGGCACCCTACTTCAAGAATTGCAATATACTTACTTGAAGAAAGAAACACCGCATCCTGCATAGGATTCGCTTTTGCAACCGAACAGCTTTTGAATCGCACACTTTTTAACCATCTTTATTACATCCGAATAAAGAAATTGATTGTTTTACAACAAATAAATATGGGATTCTCGCCACGGTGTTTTGGATAGCACATGTGTTTCGAGTGTTTCCGTTTATTTTATTTTTTTTTTTTGGAGTGATTGTTGTTACTTTTTGAACTTGTTACCTATTGTTTTAGTGTGTTGTCCCTGTGTCGTTACCAGGTTTGTATTGTGAGTGTTGTTTTAAGTCGTTCCATCAAAGATGGACAGAAACAAACCCCCTGATCCGGATCCTCCCGACATCTCAACTCCCCCAATCCCTTTCCCTCTGTCACCGAACCCATTATCTCAGTTTGCGGACGTAGTCTGTAGCGTCACAGAGATGGATATATCACCCTCCCCACAAAATACGCGTAAACGCCCCGGGCACGAGGTAAATACTACCCCATCACCTCCGAACAAGCAACCAAAGAGCCAAATAGGTCGTATTAAGTACTCGGCTACGGATAAGGCCCCGTTTTTAGTCCACGTTTCTCGCATGGAAACTCAACCAAACGCAGGCACCACACTACACCCCGTTAATTTTGGTAAATTCTTGTGGACCAACAATGTCGCGAACGTGGTTCGTGATGGTGTTAATAGAGTGGGAAGGAATCGCGTATCCGTCGAGTTTACATCCCCTCAGGATGCTAACTCATTCCTTGTTAACAGTCTGTTATCAAAACATGGCTATACAGCATCAATCCCCACATTCAACATCACAAGGATGGGTGTTGTCACCGGGGTGCCCTCGGATATTTCAGAAGAAGAGGCAATAACATACTTGTCTGTGCCTTCAGGATGTGGGCAAATACTTAAAGTTCGTCGGCTTAACAGAAAAGTACACAAAGAAGGATTAACAGAGTGGAAACCCACTGAAACCTGTGTCATCACTTTTGATGGACAAGTTTTACCAAAAAGGATCTTCTGTTGCTACACTTCCCTCCCTGTTGAACAATACATTTTCCCAACTATACAATGCCGGAAATGTTGTAGATTTGGACATGTTGCTAATGCATGTAGATCAAAACCACGCTGCAGTAGATGTGGCCACGATCATCCCGGTGATGGTTGTAACATCTCTGAAGGCGAGGCCTTTTGTGTGCTCTGTTCGGGGAATCACTTTGCCAACAGCAAGTCATGCCCTGAACATGGTAGACAAAGAGCCATTAAGACTGTCATGGCAGAGAAGAACATCTCGTATGCTGTTGCTAGTAAAGTGGTTCCAATAGCAACTAGGAATTATGCCAACGCAACTAAAACCCCAACCTCCTACAGGAAAACCGTAACCCTACCACCCAAGACCCATGCCCCCCTTTCCGCATCCTTTGACAAAGCTGCTCACCAGCAAATAATTAGTACTCCCCAACACTCACAGCCTAATGGCTGCGCTCTAAATAATAACAACATCCCTTCCAACAATATAATTACTATCATTGAACTATTGATTAAACTTTTACCAACAATCCTTTCCACATCATCCAATATTTCCCAATCACCGTCCAACGTTGCCAATCAACTTGTTTCACTTCTTGTAGACATTAAAAATGGCTTCCCGTCTAGTATTCCTCCAGTGGAATGTGAGGAGCGTGTGGCATAAGAAGCACGACCTCATATTTCTCCTTAATAAGTACAAGCCATTGGCTTGCTCCATAGCTGAGACTTGGCTCACCCCAAATCTTAGTTTTCGTATGCCACATTTTAACATCCTCAGATGTGATAGATCCGATGGGTACGGAGGGTCAGCTCTTTTCGTAAACAGTCGGGTCCCACTTTCCCCCTTATCCTTTCCCAGACTCGACGGTAATTTGAGTATTGCAGCAGGTAGGTTTGAAGGCATTACAGTGTTTTCCATTTATATTGCACACCCCCACCCTAACTTTCTAAGTATCTTGAAAGACATTTTTACTAACACTCATGGACCTTTGTTAGTAATGGGCGATTTTAACTGCCATCATTACAGATGGGGATCTGAGCGCTGTGATGCCTTTGGAGTAGCACTAGTGGACATCCTGGATGACTTAGACCTCTGTATCCTGAACAACGGCTGTTCAACTCGTAGATCGCTTCCCGGACAACAAAAAAGCTGTGTAGATCTTACTTTCTGTTCGGTTGAATTAGCAGCATCCGCTTTGTGGGAATGCACAACTTTGTCGCATGGTAGTGACCATTATCCTATAGTCACATCTTTAATTAATAAAACCTATTTAGAAAAAACTTCTCCTCCACTTTTGAAATATAACTTGTCCAAACCTGATTGGTCTAAGTTTGCATCATCATTGGAGGATAAAATTGACCATCTTCCAAATTTAAATTCATTTCAACCAGATACTTCTGATCACTGCCATGCCAAAAGTTGCTATGAGGGTTTCATCACTGCTGTTGTCTCTAGTGCTGATTCTACCTTTCCATTAAAAAACAGTGCCAGAAATAAAATCCCCTCACCTCCGTGGTGGGATCCAGAATGCACTGCTGCAGTTAGAATTAGAAATGAGGCTGAGTTGGACTACAATGTAAATATGAGCACTGCAAATCTCTTGGCATACCTTCAATGCAATGCCAGAGTCAAACGTCTCCTTCGTAAAAAGAAACGTGCAGGTTGGGTGAAATTCTGTACCTCCTAGTCCCCGTCTACTCCAATCTCAGTTGTCTGGAAGCACATCAATAGGTTCAGACGTGGGTGTTCCCCTTCAATTACCTCTCCAATAACTAGAGAAACAGCTGATCTTTTTTTTGACAAAATAGCACCACCATATGTTCCAATCCTATCAGAATGTGTAAATGCACCTCTACTTAATACACCAGAAGATCCCTTTGATGCTCCATTCACTTTGGATGAACTGAATGTGGTACTGCTACATGTCCGGGATTCAGCTCCTGGCATTGACGGCATACCATATTCTTTTATTTCTCATTGCAGCATTAAGGCTAGAACATACTTTCTAAATATATTAAATTTTTGTTATAGTCATGGTTGGGTTCCAGACCAGTGGAAGGTACAGATCATTATTCCTTTACTGAAACCCGGCAAACATGCAGATGATCCGAACGGCCTTAGACCAATTGCCTTATCCTCAGTCCTGACCAAACTACTAGAACATCTAATCAAAAATCGTCTCGAATGGTTAGTTGAATCGAGAGATTTACTGCCGAATTGCCAATTTGGTTTTAGGAAAGGGCTTAGTACAATGGATAGCGTCGGTGTTCTAGTTACGGATATACATATAGCCTTTTCCAAAAATCAATCGGTTGTTGCAGCTTTCCTCGACATCTCCTCCGCATACGACAACGTACTTCTTCCCGTACTCAGGCAAAAACTGCACCAGCTGAGTCTCCCGGCTAAGACGATACAATGTATATGTGGTCTCCTTTCATCTCGGTCCATGGTTCTGAGAGTCCAGGGAGAGGAATTTGATGAAAGGCATACGTGGAGGGGCCTCCCTCAAGGCTTTGTCCTCAGTCCACTACTTTATAATTTATACACGGCTGATATTGGATCCTGCTTAAATAATAACTGTCAGATTTTACAATACGCTGATGACATTGCTCTTTATGTGACAGATCCCTCCATCGTTGACGCTGCATCATCTCTATGCCTCTCTTTGGATTCTTTGAACCAGTGGCTTTTAAGCCATGGCCTATCACTTTCTGCACCAAAAAGTTCGGCAGTAATTTTCTCTCGAAAAAGACTAATACCTCCTATCTCAGTGAGTATCTCTGGCCATAATATTCCCATAGTAAACATAACAAAATTTTTAGGTGTCTTTTTAGATTCGAAATTAACTGGCAAGTCTCACATAAATCATCTGATCCAAAAATGTGAACGAATTATTTCTATTTTAAAAGTTCTTGCGGGTGTTTGGTGGGGTGCTCACCCCTACACCATGAAATTGGTGTACAACGCCTTAGTCCGTAGCGTTCTGGACTACGGAACTTACCACCTGATCCCATGCAACAAAGGCGCTTTGGCGGGACTGGATAGGGTTCAGTCCAAATGTCTTCGGATCATCTCTGGCTGTATGAAATCTTCTCCCGTCAACGCGTTGCAGGTCGAATGCGCTGAACCTCCCCTGGCCCTAAGGCGGCAATTCTTGGCTTCCCGTTTTTTATCTAGGTTACTTTCTAGATCGTCCCATCCCCTTATAGCTAGATTAAATGAGCTGGACGCCCTAAACAGAAGATCAAATTACTGGAAAAATAAAGAAATTCCTTTATTACTTAAAGCGTTTCGAAAAATTAAAAACTTAGCATGTCCCACTGTCCAGTATCCTAGATTGCCTCTATTTAACTTCTCTTACGAAGTCTTATGTTTTACCCCCAAAATATTTTATAATATTGGTATTTCCAAAAAATCCCCATCGGCGAATTCGACCTTCAATGCGGCTGTGGGCGAACGTTGGAATGATTTCCAATTATTTTTCACTGACGCTTCTAAATTGAATAAAGACAATAACACTGGAGCCGCGGTGTATTACCAAAACTCCAGAATCATACTCCAATATAAATGCCCTAAGGAGTCGTCTGTATTCACTGGTGAGTGTGTGGCTATATTAGAAGCTTGTCTTTTTATAGAGTCACACACTAACATTGAAAAAGCAGTAATTTTCACGGATTCCCTTAGCTGTCTGCAAGCTTTAAACCAAAGTCCTTTTAAAAGCAAACTGCACAACCCCCTTATTTTAAGAATAAAACAATCCTTGCTTTCCTGTGCTAACAGTCAAAAGAATGTTCAGTTAGTTTGGATTCCTAGTCATTGTGGCATCAAGGGTAACGAATGTGTTGATGCTTTGGCTAAAGACGCCTGTTCATCTATAATGGCTGATCTTTCACACAACGCCCATCTGAGTCATGATCTGTTGTCCCTTCCAAAATCCGACCTCCAGTGTTCATGGCAGGAACAGTGGAATTTGTCCAGCAAAAAGAAAGGTAGGTTTTTTTATGCTGTTCAACCATTCATAAAACCCAAACCATGGTTCTTTGGTTTTAGAAAGGTTTCCAAAACTGTTATATCTGTCCTTTGCAGAATCAGATTGGGTTTCTGTTGCACCCCCGTTTTTCTGCAAAAAATACGTATACGCGATTCCTCTCTCTGCGAGTGCGGAATGGAAGAGGGTACTTTGGACCATATATTCTTCGAATGTTCTAATAACATCCCCTCACTCGATTTATATAGCCGGCTCCCCAAATTTAAGATCCCTCTTCCGATTAACTTTCCCTCCCTTTTAACATATCCCTCTCCAGAACTGCTTGTGGCGCTGATGATTTTCATCAGTCGCAATAATATAAAACTTTGAGTCATATCCAACCCCCAAATCACCGTCTATGTGGATGTGGCATTTAATGTTTTTTTTTTTTATGTTTTAACAATTTTATTATAATATTTATGTATTTCTATTTTCTGTTTGTTTCAGTCCCATACTAACCCAACAAGTGTCCAACTGTACCAACCAATCGAAGAATAAAAATTAAATCTCTGCCTACCGTTCATATATCACACACTTGCTTCACCAATCCACTTTAGACATTGGCAGAATAGTCGACATCGGCTTTGCTTGCCATATTAAAATATAGAATAGAACAAATAAATATGGCTGGTGGGTTACCAGTCTAACTTATATAATTATATATTCTACTAATAATCTTTTCTTTTTTAATTACATTTCAATACAGTATCTAAATTATTGCTAAAAAAAATTTCTCATTCTAACAGATAATTTAAAAATATTAGAAATTTATCAGAACGAAAGTTAATGTTTTTTTAATAAGACACGACAATATTATTTTTTCCTACCATTCCTACTAAATTCGGGAATAATCCTCCTGGCAACACTTTAGAAAGGGACACAGGGCTCTCCAAGCGCTTTCTCCCTCGGACCGGATTTCTCTTTGACCAAGTGATTGTCTGTAATAGAACTTAACTTCATAAACATAAGGTTTATTTTTATATTGGTGTCAAATTGACAATGCTCATTCCTGGTTGTAGTAGAAGTTCCTTGCATTAAACTGACAATGACACAATGTAAATTTCAAATTTGTATTTTTTTGGAAATGACAGTATTGACAGATGACATAACACTGACGCGTTTACTTTTTGTAGTACCTATGTTTTTCGAGTTGCTCGAAATGTGGGAAGTGATAAATTGTGTCTGAAATCTAAATTATGGCTTCTTCTAAGGACAGAGATGTTGAGGTTTCACCAGCAACTTCAACGTCTTCAATGAAATCCTCGTTTTTTGAAAGATCTCCGTCTGTTTCATCATCAAGAGAGGATAAATGGCCGGAACTTCTGATATCCAGGCCATACAAATCCTACTACTACAGTTCGAAATGTAAGTACATAGCTTAATTATTTGTAAATATACCTTATCAGTCACCCTATCATATGACAAAATAATTAATGATTTTATGTTGCTAAATACTTCCAGAGCGTACAAAGCAAAACATCCGTTTTAACCGAAGTTTGCCTGTTTCCATGTTTGTATGTTAAGATATCGCGTGACCGCTACATTGATAACGTTTCTGGCACATTGTTACTACATACAAACAAAGATAGCGGTACATTTACTCTAAACAGCTGAAAACTGTTTGAAAAGTTGTGGAATTTTCTTTGTTGTGATTTGCAAATTATTATTGCAGTTTCTGTATATAAATGTGTTTTAATCTATTGGTAGGTAATATTCAATTTGAAATCTTACTGACCTCCAAAAGGTAGTTACACATATTGGGCAGATTAGTAATAAGTGGGATGTGGGTGAAGACACTAAACAATCTTTTAAAATATTTAATGGATGGAATAATTTACAACCTGTTGCTATTCTAATCTCTTTTTTGTGGGGTAAAAATAAAAAAAAAACTTATTAGGTACTTATTACAACTAAGTATATAATAAATTATTACTTAATTTAAAGTGAGTGTAAAACAAGTCAGAGTATGTATGCAAGTGTTGTATGTGATTGTAGTGTGTGTCTGTGGGGTGTAGAGAGGTGTAGAGTGTGCTTGTGTGATACCTCCCCATAAACACACTCCACGCTACATGTATTTGATGTGCATTTCTATAAAAGAAAGATCTTTAGGGTTTGACTAAATTCTCTAATTCTTTATATGTGAGAGTATGAAGTCATTTCCTTAATTCTTTTGCAATCCTGGGGAGACAATGAATAAATAGTAAACCCTTTAATTATTCTAAATAAATCATGGGACTGCAGAAAATGAACTTATGTCGGACAATTTTCAATTAACACCTGAAATTGGGCAGTCAGTTACGTGTTTTTCTTCTAAACTCAGGGTCAAAAGACATGTTTTAATGTTTACCCAACACTGAACTTAGCACAAAAGAGTGCTTTACTGTAGGTAGCTTCCATAGTGTGTACAGTTTGCTGGTAGAGAAGCCCTTTGCACCCTCTCCAAACGCAGCAGAAGACATTTACCAGCACCACCCCAGCCGAAACACAGTATGTATAAGTATGGGCAAATTACACAGTTCTCAGGGTAAAGAAAAAAGCGGAGATCCTTAGATTTCTAAAAACAAAAAATTAAGTTTTTTTCCCTAGAGACCAGTGAATTGATTCGCTCACTCCATGTCAACGTGCCGCCGACCCAGACGCCAAGATATTTAATTGAATCTGTGCATATAACTTCAGGACAGCCACAGTGGTTGTTTCAAAGTTGTAACCACTAGACGAGATTTTTGATAAAGAGATATATGGATGGATATTTAAGAACTATAGTTCTACATTTGAACCCTTTGAGTGAACCCTAAAAAGACAAACTGTAGACTAGACACAAAAACTCCTTGGGACTGAAACAAAAAAACCAATACTATAATAATTGTTAAAGCATACATATTATGCCACATTAACCCTGTGTGTTAGTCACAACCCATAATTTTTATTATTATCATGATATTTGGAATAAAATAAACTACCTAATACAGTTCAAGCAGAGCAAATCCACCATCTAATTTGTCAAGAAAATATGTTTTATTACCTACTTTTAAAGTAGGTATGTCATACTAGTTATACAAAACTACAAGAAGGTATAAAATGCAAATTAACATCTGTTATAGAACAATAGACATTTTTGTAGGTCTTTCAAAAGACTTGTTTTAAAATTTTAGGTTTGTGGTAAGATGGTACACTTCGTCATCTGCCTAGCCTTTTCCCAACTAAATAGGGGTTAGCTTCCAGTCAAACCGGATTCAGCTGAATACCAGTATTTGATAAGATGGTACACTTATTTACCACAAAAAAAAATAGTTTTGATACATTTATTTATGTTGAAAACGACTAATATATAATAATAATATACTTATTATCATTTATCAGTAACAATAAATTAATAGTGGCTACTTGGTCGACTTTGTCACCTCTGACCTAGACTTGAGTCAAAAGAACAAGACAACTCTAAATAATAAAAATACTTGTGTTTTTTTGTACACAACAGTATAGTACTTTTAACACAAATATTGACCAGGCGCCAGGGACTGGCATTGAGCCTGCCTATGTTCCACTACTGTACATAAAATAAAAACTTACTTCAAATCAATTAAGGGAAGGTTGAAATGAAGTTAATATACTTATTAAATTTAAGAGACTCTTAAATTTAAAAGACTGTTAAATTTAATATATACCAATATTATGTTCTTGGGGCTGTAAAAATAATATAACTACATAATAGCACTTTATGTCAATGGAATTTACCAAGTTCAAATAACCAAATTGATTAAATATTTCATGAAAATAGCATGACTATTCATGAAATCATGACATTTGTGAACAATTCTAATGAAATCAGTAATTATGATTTTAGGTAATAATTAAATACTTCGGTAAACACTTCTTTTTACGATAGCAAATATAGTTTTTTATTAAGCTAACTAATACTGAGTTCAAAATAGCACATAAAACTAAGTAGGTACTTAGGTAAATTTAAATTCCGCGAGCTATCCTGGCGCTTTCGCCTTTATAAATATTACGAATCAAATAAACAATAAAAGCGGAGAGGTTGTCGTGCATGGCTAAATCAATTCAATTGTAAAATAAGCCATGTTTTAGAAAAAAACAGCAGTTGCTGGCAGCTGTGAGTGTTACGTACGAGTTTCCTCAATTTTCAAACAGATGGCAGTGTGCGCACCGAGTATTGATTTTCCCGCTGTTGTAGGTAGTACGAAGCGCTTGCCGGCAAATCAATATTTTGGACGTCGGTACTGGAGAAACCATTTCGCTCAGAACGTAGTTCGTGAAAATTTCTCGTGCTTTAAGTTAATATAAAGAAATTTACTAATTCACCTTCTAATACGGACCTACGCTACTCGGTATTGCGATTAAAACAAGTGATTTGATAAACACATACCAACTTGTGCTTCAAAGTTGCGCATCGGGTGAAATGATTATAACGGGGTGATCAAAATTTACGCGACACTGTTGATTGTTTCGCTTGATAGTTTATTTGCTGCTTTATTATGCGTTCGCTTGCTGCCGTTCATGGGGTGGATCCCTTGCCCGAACTAGGCATTCCATCGGCCATTCAACATCAGGGCGACGGCAACCCGGACGGTGATATGGCCGGCGCACAGGACACTATCTACCTGTGCAATTTCCGCGTTTCCGTCGATGGCGAGTGGCTCTGCCTGAAAGAACTGCACGATATGGAAATGCAGGATTCGTTCCATCGCCCATCTGCTCAAGCCATCACTTCGCCTGACGATCCGATGAATACTTTGATGGGTAAATTAATGCGCCGAACAAATGCAGTAGGTGTAAATAATAGTAATGACAATAAAAACATTTTATTGTCATCTGTTGTAGCACGGGATCCTGTTGTGATCGAACGCAGCAATCTTGTGAACATCTCGAAACTGATTGTGAAGGAGCTGATCGAACAATCGCTCCGATATGGTAGGATGCTCGACAGTGATCACTTGCCATTGCATCACTTCTTCATTGTTCTCGAACATGTTATGCGTCATGGACTCAAGCCGAAGAAGGTAACTTAACTAATAGTTATATTATTGTTTTTAATTGGATACCTAGCATTATTTGGTATTTCTTGGCAATTAGGTTACTTAAAGACGTCATTATTAATTTGTCGGACATTCAGATCGCATTTCATTTTAAAAATCATTAAAAACAACAGTAACGAGACCCGCAATTTACATTAGAAAAACCCATTAGTCATACAATAAGCATTTTCAGGGATTGCTTGGACCTAAAAAGGAGCTATGGGATATTTTGCAAATGGTAGAGAAATATTCTCCCGAAGCCGCAGACATCACGGCTAGTGTCAGGGATCTCCCTACTGTCAAGTAAGTCTTGTCACAAAATACTACTAAAAATATAACCATCCATCAGCTAGATAAGATCATATTTTCAGAATGCACCACTATGACATGTTAAATGTTACTTACCTGATTTAAATCACAGATACCTAAGTATTAAAACGCCGCTTTTTGTATGTTCAAAAAGGGCGTTAGGCCCTTTGTACAATCAAGCATACACAATCCATCATCATCGTTCTTCTGCCCTAATCCTAATTCATTTGCAGTTGGTGCAATAAATCTTCTTCCACACTTAACTACTATGTAGTCTCAGCTGCTGTTACCCCCGTTTCTAGACATATCTTTCAAAACAGTCCATCCACCTGATACAACGCTTCTTTGGTCTTGCCCTAATATTATGGCCATGATCTTTTAGTCCGGTGAAAATAAACATTCAAAGTTAGTATAATTCGCATAGGTAGAGGTACAAATTGGTACGGATGTTGGAAACACCATTATTAATGAAATATAAAAAGTCCCCATCGATCCCGCATGCAAAAAAAATCAAGGTCAAAAGTTCGCAAAAATGGGTTTTTGCATTTTTCTGCCAAATGGTAAGTTTTATCATAAAACTAGGTCAGACAAAAACGTAGGTCATGCAATTATCTAAATATTGTTCTCACGTTTTTTTCCTAAGAATCACCGTTTCTGAGTTTTAACTTTATACCTCACAAACGGTTGCGAAAGCGATTGAAAAACTTGTGTTCTTCATAATAGGCACGAGTACCTATGCTGCTTAAAACTACAGGTTATTAAGTAGTAATTGAGTGCGGTCCTTGAAATGCGTTAGACTAGAGCTGATTTGCAACAATTTTGCCCCCGAAAACCATATCCATATTTATTTATTTCCGAGTTAGCGAAAGTCATATAATACCTACTAACCTAAGTACATCATATAGTTTTCAATAATTTCTAATTTCTTTGTAGGACCGCCATGGGTCGTGCCCGAGCCTGGCTGAGGCTGGCTTTGATGCAGAAAAGGCTTGCCGACTATCTTCGTATTCTTTTAGAACATCGTGAAGATACGTTGGAAGAATACTTCGAACCTCATGCTCTGATGCTGAATGAAGAAGCCGTCATTATAACTGGGCTTCTGGTTGGCTTGAATGTTGTGGATTGCAATTTGTGTGTTAAGGTAATAATTTTTCAACAAAACCCACTTAATATTCCAGTTGACTCGAACAATCAATAATATTATAATGCTCACAGGAGGAAGATTTGGACAGCCAGCAAGGTGTAATAGATTTCTCGCTTTACCTACGCGGCAGTAACTCGTCCAATGACCTAGCCGGCAATGGCAACGGTGACTCCGAGCCGAAACAGCGCCACATCAACACAATGCTAGACCAGAAGAATTACATTGAGGAACTCAACCGACATCTCAAGTGAGTTTCGAATCTATTGTTCCGAACTTTCTCACGTTAATCTAAGCAGTTTAATGTCTTCCATTAACAAACAGTTTTCTATTTAGTATTTTTCCCGCAGAATAAGTGCCTCATTAGTAAATTAGACCATATTAATCAACTTAGTGCGCTTGGCAAGACTGTAATTTGGACTTCGCGTTATTTATTCCGAAAGATAATGATATGCAACGTTAATGAGTGTTTTGTCATTCGTCTACATTTTTACAGCCTCTATTAAAGTGTACATAGTACAAGTTTACTTTCGTTTAAGAAATTTCATGTAATCTTATGATAGAACGTCGACGCTGTTATAAGACGCTTAAGAATGAATAGTTAAATTCCATTGAACTTCCAGTTCACAGCTCTTTCCTTTGTAAACAAATCGTACTGCTGAAGGTTAATTCAGCTTACGAATATTATGGCCATGAGCGAATATTGTAATGTAACCCAGTTCATAGACCCATGACGGTTTGACTCGCAATTTTTAGAGACAATAATAACCTTTTTTTTTTCGGTATGACCACTAGCAAGTTAACACGCAAGGGCTATCAACTGCTTAACCGGACTACAATAATAACCATACTCATACATATATGTATAGCTACAATTATTTTTGGCATATTGCTTTTTTTCCCAACACTAAATATATCTGAAGTATACCTGCTATCTAATCCTCAAAACTTACAAATTTTCCACGCTTTTTCCCTTTGAGGTAGATTCGTAGCCCAACTCCTAATATTCTCATACTCAAGATTAATCTGCTTTACGTACCACCATTGTGCAAAAATGTGTCTTATGCTAATTCCTTTTGTTTTAGTGCAACAGTTGCGAACCTCCAAGCCAAGGTCGAAAGCCTGACAACGACCAATGCCCTCATGAAGGAGGACCTAGCGATCTCCAAAAACACGATGATTCAGTTGGTTGAGGAAAACAATCAGCTAAAACATGCACTTGGTAAGTACTGTTAGTAAGTGTAGCTAAGGAGACACTAAACATAACATTTACATTGAACTGTACGATCACGTAATAGTACCTACTTGAATTTTGTAACGTGAATGAAAAACCAAACTCGAAAGTGCAGGAAAAAAATCGTTTTTCCTTTCGTCAAATCGTCCCAAATTTTAAAATCGTTGCCATTAATATCTGTCACATAACAGTAGTCGCCGGAAAGGGAAACTACTCATGGTCATCAGTATTTACAATCGAAAACACAACGCGAATAACAATAATAGAAAAGCCAGCAGATAAGACACCTTGCTTGCAATGATGAGTCAGTCTCTATTGTATAGCTTAGTAGCCATTAGTACCTCGGACGGAGCTGTCGTCCGCGTCATTATTTTAACGCCATTTATTATTTAACCACGGTTTTCAAACGTTATGCGCTATAACTCATCATTAATGGGCAATTCTACGGCAAAAAGTCACACTAAACAAACTTTTTGGACCAAATCCTGTGAGTTATTTATGTACCAGTGTAAATATATCACGCTGCAGTCTGTGTTTATTTGTATTGTTATAGCACGTGTGCATTTTTTTTTTGTGCAGGGCAAGATATAACCAAAGATACAAGGATGAAAGTGACGGAATTGCAGTCCGATGAAGAGGTAAGACCAACTATTTATTTACAGTTTTCTTTTTTTTTTATTCTAATGCACAAGTTATCACTACGTAAATTTTTGTTTTCGTTGAATTAAATCGAAGTGTCATTAAACTAAACAGGTTTTCCTCCTTCATTGAATTTTTTTGGCGTTTTCCTTATTGAAAATGCTGTATTTGTATGTTACGTACCTAATTACTTACGTTTGTGTGATTAATTTATAAGTTCTAGGTACCACCATGAATTCATATTTTTGTTTTCTTTCATTTCTTTCGTGTATTGTAAATATATCTTGGAGTATATCGATGTGCTGATTAAAAACATTGTCATACCCTTGTTTTCATGTTATCAGCGATTAAATGGCCAACGATAAGACAGTATAATCTTAGGTGTACCCATGACTTCATATATTGCGAAAAATACGCGGTCTACTTAAAAGACTTGATACTAAAACACTCTTTTTCCGATACTAAAAATAGTATTTCGACTTCGCGGTTTAACCTAATAGAAATAGACACATGATATTAATTTCACGGTGCGTGATTTAAAAACTAGCGCCAATTGTTAATATTCCAGCGTCCTCTCTGAACAAATGTGTCATTTTAATTTTCAGGAGAAACGTAGCGTTAAAAGCATCGCCTCTGACAAATCCAAAAATGATAGCGAGGCCAGCAAGAACTTGGAGGAAGAAAGGAAGAAGTATTTGGAACTGCAGAGGGAGTTAGATTTACAGGTTGGTAGATAAATCGTCGAATACTTGTTATTTTATAACTGTCTGGTCGCACTGAAGTCAAGGTCGATACATAATGGTTGATGGCCGCAGTGTCAGGTCACAATAACTTGTATCCCATTATGTAGTGACATGCCAGTCTAATGGCCTGCGAAGTCTACACCTTATATTTTCTCTAAGAATGTTCAAAATAATTAATTGTTTTATGTACATACGACCTAATTACAATGATTTAAAATTATATGTCCTGTTAAATTGCGAGAGCTCTGATACCTAAAACACAAGTTCAATCTTACTTTGGGTGCCAGTGTTCAAGTAGTTCAATTTACATAATTATATACGTACAAAAATGTTGTCTCATATACTATATACCTAATGTAATTTAATTGTATTCAATAAATATTCTATTCTATAGAAATATTTATCTTCACAGTAGAAGCTAATCATAAATTTCTAATAATGATCTTTAAAATGACTTCAGATTTCACTCAAAGCAGAAATGGAGGTGGCAATGAAATTGCTAGAGAAAGATATACACGATAAACAAGACACAATTATATCTCTCAGAAGGCAACTCGACGATATAAAACTAATTAACCTAGAGATGTACAAAAAATTACAGGTGAGTTATTTACTCGTAGTTCAATGGCATGTTGTTTATAATCTTTTACGATTTTGTACCCTTACTCTGTCACTAATGGTTGACCAATCACGCGCTTGCGTCAATCGTTGCTGAAGTTTCTTTATTTGTACTTCATGGTCTGTTGATGATTTACAAGTAGATAACTGTGACACTAACTGTTACTTTCAACTTGCAAATGTATCTAAATTACCCCGGTTTTAGTACATCATACCAGTTTAGCATCGCCTTTGTGTGGGTACAGTCGTGTACTCGTGTAACAATGTCGATGGCCCGCTAAGGTCGCACCGCACGTCGCGTGGGTGCTCCATCTAACACTGCTTGAATTCCCGCCCATGCATTCTCATTATCCCACCAATTTGATTAACGATTAATATCCTCTTTGTCTGTAATCTTTGTATTGTATTTTTTGTACGTATGCTTGTATGTATTCGACTATTCGTATTTTGAATTCCTTCTGTTAACTGTTTAATTGTCGTTCCATTATTTTTATTACTCACTAACCTGCTAATATAATATATATATTCTTATACTAATACCATGCTGTATTCACAATGCCGCGGTTGTCATACGGAAGGAATGCGAGATGGAACTGACGCAGAAGGGCGAAATGGTGTCGAGGCTCCAGGGGAAAGCCGAACAAATTGGCAAAATACTTCACAACCTTGAGAAATATAACCACTTCTTAGGACCCGATAACGACTTAGTGAAAGCTCTCAGGTCTCCTACAACTAATGAAAATAATCTAGGAGAAAAGTTAGAAAAATTGAAAGCACAAAAGGGTACAAAGTCTAAGGATGAAGGCCCGCCTCATAAAAAATTGAATCTCCAGGAAATACCACCGTTCCGGAAGAGCATTATCAGAGACAAACCAGTTAATCAAATCCCGGAGTAGTGTTTGACAGTTACAATACAATGTTTACTGTAAATAAAATTATTCCATTATCGCAATTCAGGTGGTATTTCCTGTTTCCTAGAAAATTTTTAATGTATTATCTACTAACACATTATAATATTATGGAGATGTTGGTGATGTTGAGGATAATATAATGGTCACAAGTTATAATTATACATTTACATAGTGTTTTAATATTCATAAACCCACTGTATTAACCTCAGAATAAATTAGCTGTATGTATTGGTATGAAACTTTTAACATTAACATGTGTCATGTACTTATCTGCTTTAAACTAACAGAAATAATCTTACTTACACTCAAATGAGTTGTCATTTTATTCAGCTAAACTGTATTGGCCTTGTTTTAGGAATGTGAAAGTTCCTTGAAACATAAAACAGAGCTAATAGCCAAATTGGAAGCAAAGACTGAATCAATGGGCAGCACCATACATCAACTCGATGAGAAGTAGGTTTTACTCATTTTTACTATGACATCGCATCAGGCGGGTTACGGCCTGCGTTCATCGAAAGAGTGCCTGGATAATGTATTCCGCTGCTGAATGTAAACTAAGCGCTTGACATATCAGTACTCAACGCACTTAGGTGTGAGCAATGCACAGCTTGCGTGTGTCAACTAGCGGCAACTCTTTCCATTCGCTCGATATTGGCAAACCCTCACAATGAACATAGTGAATGCAAAAATCAGTATTTTGATAAATTATTAAAGTGATCCAATGATAGTGATCATATTGTTAACGTAATGCTACTGTTGCTTTTGCTTTCTTGCTGTGATTCAATTAAATATCAAACTGTACCATTTTTTGTTAATTCACATTTTATGTTAGGTTTTTTTGTTTTATTAAAGTTAATTTAAGGTGTTAATAAATTATTTCCCACAAAATGAAATCTTATTTATTAGGTTATGTTAAGAATTTAACACTGTGTTAGTTAATAATTGTTATTTACTTTCATTAAAACGTTTACGTTATACGTTTTGATAATTATTATGTAACATGACTTATTAAAAGTACCTGTATTAGTAGAATAGAGAGCGTGAGGATTTGGTAGTGCTAATGAAAAGATTGGTATTTTGTATACTTTTTCAGCGATTGTCAAAGTTACATTGTATAGAGAGATTTGATTATTACTTTAAAAGAGTATTTGATCTCATTTCATTTGGGTTGCTACGAGTGCTTGGAAACTTGAATTTTATCATTGTATACAAATATTGTGCTTGTTGATATCTAGCAGCAAATGTTATAAATCCATAAATTAGATATTTTCTTTTTAATAGTTTTGTAATTCCGAGGCGGTAGATGTGTAAAAGCCTTATTTATAATAAAGCATATTCAGTCGCATTCTGTATTTTATTGAAGTTGAAATCCAACGTACTTGCTTGTTTTAATTTTATGTTTATTGTGTAGGTTTGCCATTATCAATCTCACTCCTATGTTTGCATGCTTTGTGTGACTAAACAATACCTTGATTGTAATTAATACTAACATCCTAAGCGTTCGTATGTTCCTGGAATCAAAAGCAATATAAATACAATACTCGAGCCATGACTATTGCTCAATATCGATACTAATGTCGTTATTGTTTATCATCAGTTTACTTGATGGCACCTTATCACAAGTTATTTTTCTTTGCATATAGGTACATATATGAGTTGACTTATGATTAAACCTTCATAAATTAAGAGCCTGCTGTCAGTTAATCAGATTAAGACAAAACGATAACTTACAGTTTTATTTACTTACTGATGATAAAAAAGTCAAGTATGTGAGTCAAGTAATGACCTCATATTTAATCCTATTAGAGCTATGAGTAATGATTTCAAAATCATCTAGAGCATTTTAAAATCTAAATAAAACTAAAAAGCCAGTAAATCCAGTGCACACCATCACAAAACCTTAAAATGTAGCCTAACAACAATGGACTCCCCACCGTAGGTAACTACGATCTACAAGTACAGTTAGCATCAAAATTCACTGATTATTTCGAAATCTCAATAATTCAACTATCAAGTTATCATTCATACTGGAGTTCAAACATTTTCGTATGGGAGCTGGCGTAGCCACCAGCCGCCATTAGTTTTTTTTTTTTTTCAAAATCGTGGCGCACAATTAAACATGTATATGGGTACACTTGAACAACAAAAATGTTAGGAACATGGTATGTAAAGTGTCACATTACCGAGATATTTGGATGTAATGTTGCCATGTCAGAACAGTAAAATCATTCAAAATGAACTAATCACGTGGTTATTTTCAGTAGACTGCTTTCTAATAAAAGTTCTGGTCTTAATTTAACGATTTATATAAATTAAACACTATTATTTTGCGAAGTTCTTAATAAAATGGTTTTCACATGTTCTTTTTTTTACTTTCTTCCAATAAATGATCAAATCAACCTGAGGACTATTACTTAAATTTAAGCTAATACATATAGGCACCAATTTATTCGTTTTAATGATCGTCATTGTTGTTACATGACGACTTTACAACTAAATATCTCGGCAACGTGATACTTTAGGGCACCATGTTGCTGATATGTTTTGTTTGTTTAAGTGTACTGTACCCATATATAAATGTTTCGCCGTGCGCCGCGATTTTCAAAGTACATAAAAATGGCGCCCGGGTAGCTATGCCATAAAGGTTCTTTTCCCTTCTGACATATTATCGACCTTTTTTTGCTGACTGTACGAACTAAGGAATATCAGGCTTAATTATAAAACAAATCTAACAATAAACTTAGTTTAAATACTGATTTTAAATTATTCAATTAAATCATACTCAGTATTTAAACTAAGCAAAATTATGGTTAACAAGTTTTATGAATAGGGCTGTATGTGTTAAAGATGTGTGCACACTGAATAGGTTGCAAGAAGATAAGTTAGCTAGGAAGAGTTTAGAAGACAGTGCCCGTTCGCTGGGACAGAAGGCAGCGGCAGCAGAGACAAGAGCCATAGCCGCAGAGGGTGACCTCAGGATAGAAAGAGAGTGGAGGGTGTCTTTACAAGTAAGTTTTTAAACTTGACAATTTTCGTTGGAACCACTACTGAATTAGTACCTACACGAATGAGATAGGAAATTAAGAAATCAATAGGTTTTACAAAAGTATTCAAAGGTTATTTTTGTTCTAAACTTTCCTGAATGCATCAGTATCTACTTTCTGTAATTCAGTTGCACAGTCCAATAAATTTACCTATCTATTTATTTTGCGCGTCATTGCTACGCTAGTAAAATCATAGTACGGATCTTTCAGAAAAAGTATGTGCTTCGACAGTCATCGTCAATTTTTCAACCTATTATGAAATGTAATATAAGTAGAGCTGTTAAAACGTTGGAAGGGCTCACTTAACTTTTTATTAAAACTAGCACTTCGCGTACGCGTTTCTACGTAGGTTGTGAATCTCGTAGAAAAATGTAGCACAATAGGTAGGTACCTACCTGCCTAATAATTTTATTACGAGATGACTAACCTATAGTACGTAGGTACCTACCTATACCTACAAAATCTCCATTGATTCATTTCTAAACCACAAACCCTATTTTAATAGAAGGATCTTTACAGAATGACTTATTAAAACATACCTAGTTGTTATATTTTACTATCCTAGATACTTTAAACAATATAACATTATGTACTTATATCAATGACCTTAACGTTATTTGCAACGATTATACCAAGATACATAAGTAAGTATTGGTACCTAATTAGTTTTCCTTATACTTGTCTACCTTTTGTTTATTAATAATCACTTTATTATAGGAATCCATGATGCGGGATCGCGATAAGATATCAATGTTGACACAAGAAGTGGAATCCCTCAAATCAATAGGCCAGGTAAACAAAACACAATACTTACCTATTAAATATTGACTCATAGTATCGACCATAGATATAATCAGTCTGTTTTTTATATTTCTACTAGCTGTCCCCCGTGGCTTCGCTCCCGTCAACTGGCTACCTACCTACCTACCCTACCCACCCATTTTTTTTGTTTTTTCTTTTATAAGACCTAGCTTAGCGAAATTGGTCCAACGCGTGAACACGCGTTATACCGTGACCAAGGGAAATAGGGATTCATTTTTTTATAATAAAATAAATAGATGGTATAGACCGATATAGTGTAATCTGATTTGTCAATAATTTTAGTTTAATTGCCAATATTGCGGGTGTTGGCGTGATGTGTGTATTGCGTCACTTACCAGAGTTCATATGGTTGTGAAATACATCAAGATGCGTTTACTCAACGAGTTTTTCACTTAAACTGACGCCTTTTTCCCCTGAGATAAGGCAGGAACTATACAAATAATAAATTTTGAATGTATTGTTTACCCAATTAGAAACTGATATTCCATCACATCTGTGAAGTTTCACCAGCAAATTATATTAAATTAATCTTTTTAGAACTCCAAAGTACCTACTTATTACCATTTTTGTTTACATGGATTGCATAAATAATACCCAATAGCACTATGTTTACGTAAACAAGAATTTAAAATGTCCATTATCACATTACAGAAATACCTGTCACTACAAGAAGAGCAGCACGTGTTAAAAACGCAATACGTAGAAGCGCAGAAGACTCTAGAAGAAGTAGGTGCGACACTGAGCGAGAACAAGCTACAACTGGCGGAGCTCTTGGAGAGGGAGGCGGCGCACGCGCAGGCGGTCGACGAGACTCCCACGTGGATGCATGATAAAGACGCCACGGCCTGTACCGCGTGTGCCAAGGAATTCTCTATCGCTAGGCGGAAAGTAAGTTTTTTTTATTATTATTATTGGTAGACTCGCGCTTGACCATTTCCTGCGTACTTGGAGTTGAGATTGTTCGGGAGGATTATTTAGAGTGTTAAATAATCCTCCGTTAAATAAAGTGAAGCGATGAAATACTATTTTATGGATGCGCGATATGCATTTTATTGCTGTTAACAACAACACATCACACACCGAAATACGTCATCTGTGAAAATTTTAACTGTCCAGCTATCACGGTTCATGAGATACAGCCTGGTGACATACAGACGGACATACAGACAGACAGACGGACAGCGGAGTCTTAGTAAAATTATAACAGCCGCACGGACCGATCTTCAAGGATAAGCAACGCTTGCCGAGGTTGGTCTGTGGATGGGTGACCATCTTAACATACCGAGACTCCTCCGTGCCTCGGAAAGCACGTTAAGCCGTTGGTCCCGGCTGTCATTTGGAGATCTTTGGCAGTCGTTACGGATTGTCAGAAGCCAGAAAAATCTGACACCAGTCTTGCCTAGAAATACCGTGTTACCCAGTTAAATGGGTTGTGGAGGTCTGGTAGGCAGCCGCTCCACGTAAAATTCTGGTATTCAGCTGAATTCGGTTTGACTGGGAGCCGACCCCAATATAGTTGGGAAAAGGCTAGGCAGATGATGAAACCCTTTCTCACATGACATACCTGGTTTAAATGTTAAGTCCGTATTGGATTTTTTCTGAGTTCCGACAGTTTTTTAAATAATTTTGGATTGTTTTTTACAAACAAAGCTGTTTCCAAAATATGTAAGGACAGAAAAGTTAATTTTTAAAGATTTAAAATAGGGAAGACAGCAGCTATCTGTTGTTTTTACCCAACATTGACCTTATACATCTCTTTTACATTGTAGGTTGGAAATTATTTTTATTATGTCGTCAATTGTAGCAAGTTGCATAAACAAGGAATTTAATGTCTGATAATTAAAATTAATATTACCTATTCAACTAGATTTCAGTTTTTACATTATTTTCAACGTCATCAATAAAATAATAATTAATAATATTATTGTAAAATTCGTTTGCAATGTCTTGCACGTTGTACGACCGCGACTTCCACAAATCTTGGTGTTAAGTATAGGCATAAATATTGTTATAATTAATGGTGTTTGTTTGTTGTTTTTCAGCACCATTGCCGTCGGTGTGGCCATATATTCTGCGCGGCCTGCAGCGACAAAACGGTTGCGTTAGCTGGCAACACCAAGCCAGTGCGAGTATGCGACGCCTGCTACGCTGAAGTGAGACTAACGTAGCTAGTACCTACACAGTTTTATAGAACAGCTTTGAATTATTCAAATTGACCAAACAAAAAGCGCTGAAAACAAACATGGCGTTATATAAAGATGCCACTGCTCAGCTTTGATTCATATTGAAAAACTTAACTATTTTATTGGGCCTGGCAACAATACAATGTTTTTTTACAAAGTTCAACGTTTAGCCAGTGCCATAATGAAGTAGTCAGATTTAAGTTGAGCGTTCCAACGGACAAGTAAAACAGATCATTTTGTGAGTCAGTAAATGATTTTAGCGTACGACACTTTTATAAGTCATGAACTCAAATGAGATTGGTCAATTTGAACGCATCCTTAAAAAGTGCTCGTAAGTAGCTAATATGAAACGTTTTTTTAGAATTTACCTGCCAGCGAAGTTGTTAGTCAACCGTGTTTTTTACGATTGTTTGTTAAAGTCATAACAGGTTTTAAGACTGACGCAAAACGTACATGAATTGTTATCGTTAAATCAAATTACCGATTTGAATTTTACAAATGTTTACATTTATGAAATCATGTAGAAAATAAAATACTTACATAACATAATGCTGGCTTAAGCCCAGTTAGTTGTGAGACGAGTTTCCTCAAAACCCTGAACTTCGTACAAAATACAGACTAGTAGAAAATGCGTGAGGTCGAACAATAGTGGTTTAACTTGCTAGCTAGCTCAAACAATTAACTATAAGGAGTGGACACATCACGAAATATACTCCATTTTTTGATGAAATTCGTTATTGGGTTCAGTTATTTTGGCTTTATGTGTCGCGATGTCGTAGGTCTACTAATAAAATTAAGATAATAATATATCTCATCATAAAAAACATGAAACACATTTTACATCCAGTTTCAGCAAGAGTAAATATTATGATATTACTTTATTATTGTATTAATAAGTGACCTCTCATAGATTACGTGGTAAATAATTAAATTCCCAAGATCTATGAGTACTAGAACAAAGGGAACAAATTATATTTATTGTTATTTAGCTGAATGTTGATATTATAAGTATGTGTTATTTATATTGTATTGCTAGCGACCCGTTAATGCTCCACACGCAATCTGCTGAGGTGGCGATATGCCAAAACATTATTATTTCACTGGTGTATTTATGTAAGTTAAATATTAAAAATGTATTTTACCTATAAATCTTTCGGAATAAATTCGCAAAATGATCGCATCTAAATCCATCGTATTTTGATGAACTAAGCGCTAACATAGACTGATACAAGCCACTTTGTTTTATACAATTTGTAGAAATTATTTACCCAAAAAAAATCTTTGCCCATGGTCTTCAAAATAAACCTAAGGACCATTTTTATTTTATTTTCTTGTACAAAATATATTTTTTCGTATAATGTGATATTTAACCTATTTAATAATCAAAATACAATTCCTTCCTGTGTATAAATAAGGTCCAAAATTAAATCTTTGTTTTTTGTATTATTTACAATATTATTATTTGGAAATGTTGATATTTTTATGAATTGATACAAAATTCTATTAAAGTTGCATCGAATTTAAAATAATTATGCGTTTGATTTTAATTATGCATATTAAATAAATTGGCCTACAAAGAACTAAACTGTTTACAAAAAAAAATTAGGTTTATTGCTGTAATTAAAATGTACGGTTTAAACCTGTTTTTTATCCGTTTATTTTATGAATTTACCTTGTGGTTAACTGCTAAACTGCTTTAATAATTAGAACCCATGCATATATTGTTTTAGCCAAATGTGCTGCCGCAAAATTAGTTTATTTTTTTAAAGGATACCACCCATTCTGGGCTGAAATGTTACTTGCTCTTGACAGGCATAACGGTACAGGGTGGTTTTTGAGACAGAAAAATGAAGTAAGTGCAAAATATAAAAAGTGAGAATTGACGTTGCTCTAACTGACGACTCCATTTTATCAAAAGCTGCATTATATGCAGTATAAACAGTTTTCTGAAAGTACAGTGGTTAAGGTAGGGCCTTTATTGCCCCGTCTCAAAAGTCCTCCCTGTATACAAACATTCAAATACATCATATTTGAAATCTAAGTAACTTAATGGTCTTTGTTGTGCAAAATTATACTTCTGTTTTCACACATCTTCGTAAAAAATTATATTTGTACATAATCTCCATACAAATTTGATATTATCCTTTGAAACTCAAGGCTGCGCTAGTCGGCAATATTTTCATACAAATGTAGTTCCACTGATTGATATCATACGTCCAAAGTGAAACATGATATCGATTAGTCTTATCGATGCCTAACCGTATGAAAAATAGTAAAAAAAGGAAGTTGAAAGTTATTATAAGCCGCATAACATCCGTAATGAAATACTAATTTAACGCAACTTGGGCTTAGAAATAAGAATATAAATTTCGTATTATCGTTTTCGTATGAAAATTTCGTACACCCATAGTTGAATTGTTAAATTGTTAAAATAACTTACTATTTAACTAAAACATTCAGTTGTTTTTCACAATAAATAACCCCACCAAACGAATGGTTTTTAAGTCATAGTGCTTTTCGCTTAGACACACGACTATGGGCGAGACAGCATGCGTTTTAGCCACGCCCAAAAATGAATGCTAGCCATCGCCTGGCGCAACCTTAATGTACATAAATTAATTTGAAAGATAAGTGTTTACGAGGTCATTAGCCAAAATGTATTTTTGTTCATTGATATAATTAATTATTGTCAGTGTGGTGCTTAAGTTATTATGAGTGTGTTTATTATTATATTAATGTTATCAAAATACACATAATTGAATATTGTACATATAATACTGTTTGTATAATAATAATAATTAATGAAACGTAACCTTGACATAAAAATAACCGAATTTAATATGCATATTGATTTTTATTTCATGTAAATTATAAGTACTTAATTCCTTTATAATATAGTTAAAATATTTCACCTATTCTGACATCCAAACAAACAACTAAGCAAAACAAGTTTCTAATTAAATTCAGCTAACTCTGTTAATATATTTCACATAATAATAATAATAAAAAGTTATTATACTTGAACGCTACCCATTCTTTATTTACACAACTTAATTTACAAAGTGAATAATTACTCCTTTTCTTACTTAGAAACTTTACCTTTTCACCATTCAACTTTTTGACTAACATTTAATGATTTAATTTAAAACATGATAGGTAATTCTAATTAGGTATTATAAAATAGGATTTACACAACCCTTATGTATTGTGCGAGAGCTTCTAATTTGATGTCGCCCCCACATCGTCCGCCGTGACGTAATCCAGTATGTGTGCCATAGCCTCAGGGTTCTCTTCAGGTACCTGAAATGTACAGTAGGTACAAATGTTAGATGCAAGAAACTTGTTAAGAGGGTGCCAAGCGCGCAGTGGCGCCCTCATCTGTTGTTTGGTTATTTCTTTTACTTTATAATGAAAATGCAGAAGATAAGCACGTTAAGTTGTGCTCCACAAGATTATTATTATAAACGGCATTCTAAAATAAAAGAAATAACCAAAAAAACGATGAGGGCGCCACTGCGCGCTCGGCGAAGTTATATTAATTTAAATGTGGTTGTTGGTAGGTATGTTTGCTAGCTGCCCAATATCAATTTATTCTTTTGTTATTTATAGATCGTTTTGGCTGTAGGTGTATTGCTATTAGAACATTTGGCTCTTAGTACCTTATGAGTATGACAGCTAAGTTATCCGAAACTCATGGAGAGGTGGGGTATTTTTCAAAAAGATAAGAGCTCGTATTTTATAACTTACTATAGTATTTCTTAACGTCTAATTTCACTTACCCAGTGACCAGCTCCAAAAACCGACCAAAAGCTTAACCTCTTCATTTCTTTATAGTATCCGTTTTTGATTCCCCTTATCGGATGTCTCTCGGCCTTGGCAAAGTCAGAAGCACCATGCCATTTTAACTTGTGCACCCAGTTAGAAGCACCTGAGAATATACATTTTTATGCAGCTTCCAATTTTAGACTACGTCATTTGTCAAATATTGGTACCGATTGAGTAATTTTTTTCAGTTATAAAATGCAGTTACATTATTACGTTATTCTTAAAATACACAAATAAATTTGGTCCACCGGTATCGGGAACAGGGTTCAGGATAATAGATAGTAAATAGGTCCGCCATCATCATATCCGCCGAAAGACGTCTACTGGACATAGGCCTCCCCCAAGTGTCGCCACAACAACCGATCTTGTGTGCCTTGCATCCATCGGCTCTCACCAGGTCATCGGTCCAGCTTGTGGGAGGCCTTCCACTGCTGCATCTTCCGGTAGGTACGCAGTCGCGACTCCAGAACTTTTCGGCCCCATCGGGCATCTATTTTGCGAGCAATGTGCCCTGCCCACTACCACTTCAGTTTGGCGGTTCTTCGGGCTATGTCCGTAACTGTGGTTCTATTGCGGAATTATCATCATTCCTGATTCGATCACGCAAGGAAATTCCGAGCATTGCCCTCTCCATTGTCTTTTGGGTGCCTTTAAGCCTTCTGATGAGACCCATTGTGAGCGACCACGTTTCAATTCCATAAGGTATCACTGGCAACACGCACTGGTCATAGACTTTCGTCTTGAGACACTGTGGTATGTGAGACGAGAAGATATCACGGAACCTTACCGAACACCGTCCAGCGGAGTCGGATTGACCTTTTTCTCGAAGTTAGCTAACTGGGCCGGTTGTCCCAGGTAGACGACGTCTACAACTTCGAGTGTGTAAGACTCCGATCTTGATAGGAGTGGGTGCTATATGGGTATTTACCACAGCCCAAGTCTCGATCGAATCGAAGGCGTGTACGTTACCCCAACAAGAAAGTGTCTCCTAGAGTTATATGAATAGAACGTATTATTGGTGCCTTATCTGTTGTAAATGTTCCCCCACATAAAAAATGTGTGCCCCCTGTCGTTTTGGAAAAAAACGGAAAAAACGATTCTTGCTGGGGTAACGTTTTTCTAGCAGGAAAATTCTAAATGAATGATCGGAGAGAGAAAAATTGTGCATAGCCAGAGAGCTTATATGTGTGCCAAAATGTGCCCCCAAAAATAAAATCTGTGCCCCTTCAGGTTTTCGAGATATTGCATTTCCTGCTGGAGTAACGTTTTGATGAATCGTATATCTCTAAAACCATTGCATGTGCCCCTGTAGAATAAACACACACGAGTAGCTCTTAATGTGTGCCCCTTTGTGCCCCAATTAGATTTTAGAAAATATTTATAGTTTTCAAGTTATCGCGGTTTAATGAAAACCCGAAAAAACATCGCAGCGCCTAAATGAGACAAGGCATAACTTCGCTGAAAACTGTATTCGGTTCTTCTTGACGCTAATAATAACCATACAAAGTTTCAAAACTGTTCATGCATGCGTTTTTGAATAATCATGCTAAAAGTAAAAACGATGGTGTCATAACTTTGACGGCAAAATACAAGGAACTGGCACAATCCCAGATGTGTAGGTGTAAACCAAAATCTTGTGCCTTTAGTCAAAAATATATGGTGAAAATATTGAGCTGCAAATGTTACGCATTAAGTAAATATAAACAAAAAACCAAAATATGTAAACAACGGCTGGTTATCCGACCAAATCTGAATGACTACTAAAAAGCGACGGATTCATACATATCGATGACCTTCTTTATTGGACGTATTATACCTAAGCTGTTGTCCGTACAGTCGCGTTCAAAAGTTTTGAGGGCTAATTAAAAAATATATTAAATGCACCTTGTGACTATGTGTCAAATCTAAATCAATTATTTAGTTATTTCGGCTAAAAAGATACAGCCCTGTGACTGTGACATGTTGAGTGTTGACGGATTGTGGTCGAGTCTTAGTTTTGGAGACATGAATTCTTGTCATGAATTATTTTTTTACATAGTAACTAGAAGTTATTAAGGGATTATATGTCATCAACCTAGCACAAGAAGAGAATTAAATACGTATTATACAAAAAAAGTAAACAAATTACTGAATCGCTTTTGACGAAATTTCTATTGGACCAATCGGAAAGTATGTATATCCTTTCAGATGAAAACAAAACAAACATGATTTAGAACATATTAGTTAAAAAATAAACAAATAGGTAAAGTAATGAAAAAAAAATCCAAGTGCTTGATAAGGTACAAGTATTTTTAAATAAGTCAAAACAATGCCATTAAATACTTACCACCGCAGATCGTGCCATAAAATTCACCACCCCTACAACCACATAATTGTTATAAAATGCTTATACGCCACTTTCAACAAACTTAAAAAAAAGTAAACAAACAGTATCAGTGCAACTGCGTGACTCAACGTAACAGTGTCCTTGGCGTCATAACATAACTGCAACTGTTTACCAATACCAAGTAATAATCCAAACGCACTTCCTAGTCAATAAACACTTTGTACCCATTATTCATAATAGAGCGACGTTACACGTAACTGTCTCTGTCACACTAACACCGTACGCGTACTAGCTGTCTCACTTTCTCTAAGCTAGACAAAGCGATTCCTTGCGTGACGACGTTAGCGGACGCCGCGGGGCCAGAGATGTATGTAGCGGTGTGGGGAGGCGAAAAAAGGGAATCTTCTATTAAGGTAAATGCTCCAACCAGCCTGCGAAATTCGAATTTTCCTAAGTTTTTTTGCAATTTGCAGGCCAGTGCTTGGTTGTATGTCGATTAAAATATTATTCGCGGCTGTAAGACATATGTAGATACAAAATTATGATCATCAATATCATCAATACAATGCTCTAAGTTCATAAAGATGTAGGAATGAGTTTTTCTGTTTTTTCTTTTTTCCTACGCCTTTATTTAGTACGAACATATTTAGTGTCAGTTTATTTGTTTTCATAGCATTAGCCTATTAATACAATTCATGTATGTATCGTCTTTATCTATATATTACAAGTTATTCTGATATTGTGGCTAATTGAGGTTGTTTCTCACGAAAATGCTACACATATGAGTCACATTTCGTCACTCATATCTCACATCTACGTGTAAAGTTAAAACATGTTTACACTGCGGCTGAAAATTTTAACAAATTATATGCCGGCGGCGTCCGGTGTTATCTCCATACAAAACGTTTCACTGATAAATAAATCTGACATTTACGGAAAATAGGTATAAAAGAGTTTTAGTGCAATTTTTTAAAATAATAATTTGGAGGTTTCGAATAAATGCTGAATTTGATCATTAAACCTGCATTTTAGCTCCCTGCCGGACCCTGCTCAATTTGAGCAGTAGGACATAGTTACTTGTAAACTCTGCTTTACAATAAATGTGACTTACATTAGTATAAAAATACAGGTATGTCACAAAACAGTTTGGTCACGATTTTGAGCATGTTAGTCACATGTACATTTTATTTGAAAATGGCTCTTATAAATGTACTTAATCATGTGTAAGGTCATAGAAACAGCTATTAAAATATAATCCAATAACAACTTTATTTTATTAGATATTACTTTTCTACTTCAGTGTACTCAGGCACAACACGTGTGAACCGGTTAGTGAGTAAAGTAAAGAAGGTCATCGATATGTATGAATCCGTCGCTTTTTAGTAGTCATTCAGATTTGGTCGGATAACCAGCCGTTGTTTATATATTTTGGTATTTTGTTTATATTTACTTAATGCGTAACATTTGAAGCTCAATATTTTCACCACATATTTTTGACTAAAGGCACAAGATTTTGGTTTACACCTACACATCTGGGATTGTGCCAGTTCCTTGTATTTTGCCGTCAAAGTTATGACACCATCGTTTTTACTTTTAGCATGATTATTCAAAAACGCATGCATGAACAGTTTTGAAACTTTGTATGGTTATTATTAGCGTCAAGAAGAACCGAATACAGTTTTCAGCGAAGTTATGCCTTGTCTCATTTAGGCGCTGCGATGTTTTTTCGGGTTTTCATTAAACCGCGATAACTTGAAAACTATAAATATTTTCTAAAATCTAATTGGGGCACAAAGGGGCACACATTAAGAGCTACTCGTGTGTGTTTATTCTACAGGGGCACATGCAATGGTTTTAGAGATATACGATTCATCAAAACGTTACTCCAGCAGGAAATGCGATATCTCGAAAACCTGAAGGGGCACAGATTTTATTTTTGGGGGCACATTTTGGCACACATATAAGCTCTCTGGCTATGCACAATTTTTCTCTCTCCGATCATTCGTTTAGAATTTTCCTGCTAGAAAAACGTTACCCCAGCAAGAATCGTTTTTTCCGTTTTTTTCCAAAACGACAGGGGGCACACATTTTTTATGTGGGGGCACATTTACAACAGATAAGGCACCAATAATACGTTCTACTCATATAACTCTAGGAGACACTTTCTTGTTGGGGTAACGTACACATCGAAGGCTTTCTCGAGCCGTAGTCCAAAAACGCTAAGCAGAGGCAGATTATACTCTAACACTCTATTTACTTTAAAAAGCGACTCATTTTTGCAGATTATACCAAACATTGAAAATGGTCAGTTACTACTAAAAAAGTACATAGGTACCTACCTATTCTTTTTTTTCAAACAAGTTCAACAAATCTCGCTTAGGAATATATTGCGTTAACTTAAGCTTCTATAGGTGTTTGCGACTACATTAAAGATTTCCATTTCTTTATGCTAATGTCCAATCCACTATAGCTTATAGGTAGACTTCGTTACACAACTCGTTGATAAATAATTATGTAACAAAAAAAAATTACAGAACAGAAACGATTATTTTTTCATCTTGGAACATCTTCATCATCTTCACAGCATTATTACAATTATCTTTTGTTAGAAAACAATCAATTTTACAGTAGGTACAGTCATCCGCACGTCTGACCTACTAATCAATCGCAACTTTATTTCGTAGCTTCAAGGATGGTTTCCGTAGCGAAAGTGTTACCACTAACATAGGTTCTGTTGTTTATAAGTAAACTAGCTTTTACCCGCGACTTCGTACGCGTACCTATATCCCGTTGTTTCCGTATAGCCTATAATAGCCAGCTTCCTCATGAATGTGGCTATCATATACCTAATATACAAAAATAATTTTCAATTTTCAAGGTTACCGACATAGCCCGAAGGATCGCCAAATTGAAGTGGCAGTGGGCAGGGCACATTGCTCGCAGAACAGATGGTCGATGGGGCCGAAAAGTTTTGGAGTGGCGACCGCGTACCGGAAGACGCAGCGTTGGAAGGCCTCCCACAAAGTGGACCGATGACCTGGTGAGGATCGCGGGTAACCGATGGATGCGAGACGCACAGGACCGGTTGTTGTGGCGACACTTGGGGGAGGCCTATGTCCAGCAGTGGACGTCTTTCGGCTGATATGATGATGATGATGATGATGAATTTTCAAAATCGGTTCAGTAGATCCAGGGATTACCCCTACAACCTCACAAACTTTACCTCTTTATAATATAGTAGATATGGATTATAAGTAGGTAGTTAACAAATGACCTTACCGCCTAATGGAGTGACTACGTCCAAGTTTCCATTATAAATTGCTATCTTCAGTTTCGTCTTATCCAAGAGGGCTTCTACTGTAACGAAAAGAAAAACTCTTAAAATGTTATTCGTGTTAAAAATGTTCTCATAAGATTTTTTTTTATTATTATTTTTGATAGGCACGCGCTTAACCACTATCTCACCTGATGGTAAGCGACGATGTGGTCGACGATGGAGCACGCTTGCCTAGAAGTAACCTATTCACTCTTGACTTAAAGACTCCATTTGACCGTAACATTACATTTTTCCTATTGTTTGGACTTTAAAAGATACTTTGACCTCTGAGTTTGTTTCGGCGTTTCTGCTCAGGGCAGGAAGTAGGTACTGGCCTCATCCAATTCAAAATGATAAAAAATGACGTGTAGGAAAAGTGTTATTTTTAACCAATTAAAAATAAATGTCATTTATTCAAGGAATTAAGTATATGGTAGTAAGTAGGTGGTAACTTACAAAAAGAAACAGATGGCACAAGGAAGCTTTCTTTTAAACTTTGGTAAGCTTTAGCTGATAAATAAGCCCATCTTATCGTTTGATTTACTCCGGTGAAAGTAGGCTTAACATATCGGTTCATCTTTTTTTCTAATTCTTCAAGGGCAGGATAGGGACTGGCAGCATACACATTGTTAAAATTCAACTCTCCCTGACCGTTGAGAGTTTGAAACAAAATATTGTCTAAAATATCCGCTTGTGAATATTCTTCTGTCTCTATTGATCGTGCAAGCTTCTTCGCTACCTTTGATGAGGATAAATATAAACTTCGGTCTATCGCGCCCTGAAATTATATAGGTATCAACAACGATCTTGTTTTTATTAAATAGTTCACAATCTAATATAAAACTCATACCGAGAGATACAAAAATTCCGGCTGGATCAATATGCTTTCTTTGGGATCTACCCAACCACTACCTATACCAATTCCTTTGAAATTTATTTTCAAACTCTTCTTTTCAATAGCCTGAAAACAACATATTAAAGTTAGTTCAACGATTCATTAACATGTCACATTGGCATTGAGTAGATAAATCGTTAAAGGTGATGATTTAAAGATTTTTCTACTCATTATAATATGTAGCAATCATCATCATAGTCGAATAAAAGTTAATCGTCAGTCACCGGACGACATTTATAGGTATGTGTGGTTTCTTCAGGTCCAAAGGGGTACCTGCGAATCTCATCGAGCGTTGATCTAGCGTCTGTTCGTCGATTACGCAACAGACATTATATGAAAAAAAGCCGCGTCAACGCGACACCGGACACCGGACTGCATATGAACATAACCTAAGTACCAGCTGCAAAATAGCAGTTTTAATGCAGTTGACAGAACTGCATCAAAACTGTTACCGTGCTGACTGAATTCAAACTGCAACTTCGCAGCTGGTAATACAGTTCGCCGGCTTGGCCGTTTACGCAGCGTAAGCCAAATCCGTCCCAATTCTTTTTATTCAGATTTATATCGGTACATACCGTGTGCAAATAATATGCCAGTCTTGGACACAGTTTGCCGCCATAACTCTGACTGAATAAATATGTTGGTGTCTTACGGAATTCCTTGTGCCTCCTGAAAAACACTTTTATTGTCCTGGCTAGATCCATAGCTGTAAACAATACACATTAACGCTTAATGACATCATACCTATGAGCATATTTTATTCTCAATAAGTACAAACTTATGTACTTATAAATTATAGGTATTAAAAAATGATCAAGAACATACATACCCATTTCTCGATCCGTTTTCACCAATAGTGAATTGTTTGTGACATAACTGAATCCAGTACCCACAGGATGGTCTATAAACAACACGTTTCTATGATTTACCTGAAATTTAATCAAACGGGAATTATATTTTATTCTGTTTTCGTGACATCTGCTGATTGTTGAGATTGGATGAGATACTATACCGCTACAAACTAACTAAACAACTGATGTTGATGCGAAATCTATGTATACCGCTAGAGGCAGATACGAAAAAAAGACCTGACGTCATACAAATCCTGCATCGAGTGTTCCATGGGATTTGAACATATAGGTACCTACCTATTACACAATAGTCCAAATAATGATCATCCATTGGAGCAGATGCCTAACAGACACAACACCCATCTGGTCTGAGGATCCTCCCTTTACTATGGAGGCTTGCGGGACTTAACACCCTGTTCCGTATACCTCCATAGGACTCTCCATAATATAAACCGGTCTAAAATGAAAATTATGGTGGTGGTCGTGGTGGACCGCACGTCCAAACTAGAGGTTAGTCAGCTTAGTGGAACACTTGACTCTATTAACGTGGCCTCTAGTATAAGCAACAATGGATCCTGTGAAGATGAGATTCGCAGGTACATCGGAATGGCCAAGAGTGCAATGTCGCAACTCGAACGAATATAGAAGGACCGCAACAGCACAAACAAGACAAAACTGTCCCTGGTCAATTCTCTTCTGTTCTCTATATTCCTGTACGGAGCAGAGACGTGGACTCAACAAATAATCCATGTCTCACAAATATTATGATACTGAAATTTTATTGTTTTTTCGAGTGTAGGTACTGAAAAACGTCGTTTGGCACACGTGGGCATTTGACATTGCAGTCTCTCGCATAACGGCCGCGGTGACAAAGTTTCTGCACTTCATTTTCCGCCTCGAGCGCCCGTTCGAGTCGCACGCATCCCACCTCCACGCAGCTCTCCGCTACGACCGTAGCAGCAGACCCCCGGCGCTACGCCCCCGTAGCGCGCGACACCGCCGACCGCTACGCGCACCAGCTGCGAGACTCCGCGTCATCACACAGCGGTGCACCTGGTGACGGCTGGGTGTGTCTTCCCCTACGTCACCAGCTTGGTCGAAAGACCCATAGGGCCCCACTGCACATTAAGATCGGCAGTGGGTATACAAGCTTAGGGCTCACCCTAGGCACTCACCTCCCTGACCGAACCCGGCAGGGAGGGTACTCATCCCCGGGAGCTCCCACCCGGGGAGTTAGGTTTAGTGGCCCTTCAGGCCGAAGACAGTTGTGCTGCCGGAGAGTTTGTTTGGGCTTTCTTCTCCCCGGCTAGAGCACTAGGAAACGCTCAAGGGAAGGGCTGTTTTGGGGAACTGTCTTTAGGGACAGGAGCTTAGCTCCCCCCCCCCCCTCTCAGGATGGACGCCTCGAGCGCCATACCTACTCCTTCCCCATCGGTGGCCACCATTATGGTAAACAGTGCCCCGATCCCCGACCACTCTCTCCCCTCTCCCGGCGTAGCAGATGCCCTTATGGCACTGTGCGCCGCCCTTTGTTCTAAGTACAAAGACGACCCCGATGTAGCGTTGTTCAACGCTATTCTCGAACGTATCCAGGGTGAGATGACCACTGTCCCGTCATCTCCACCTAGGGTGTCAACCCCCCCCCCCTCTATAGTGTTGGCACCTGCAAAACCATTCCCCCCCCCGCCACCACAAAAGTGCCCCCCCCCCCCCCACGACGCTCAGTCGTAGTTCTTCCCCCGCACCCGTTCGGTGCCCCCCTCCCCCCCCCACCCTTACCCCATCAATGTCTGACATCGCCCAATTCAGCGATGCCTTGGACAGCCAGCTCACTCCCGAGCTGAGCGCCCCCGCCCCCGCCCCCGTCCCCTCCAACACAATGGAGTATGAGTCTGGCTCCGAGTCAGACTCGGATGGACACCACTCCTCGAGCTCCTCGGACAGCTTCATAGTTGTCCAGGGCAAGAGGAAGAAGAGGTCAAATGCTGCCCAGTCAGCACCCAAGGCGAAGAAGCCGACCCAAAAGGCCCCCTCAGGCCAATCTTCCCCTCTCCCCTCCCCAGCCCCCTCTCGCCCCGCTTCACGCGCTGGTACCTCCCAGCAACGAAGCCGCTCCCACAGCCCCATGGCCATTGCCACCCCGGCACCCATCGCCCCCCCTAAGATGAAATCCCCACCCCCATTCTTCGTCCACGAAAAAACCAAGTGGACCGAAATCTCTGCGGCGTGCGATGCACGCCACATAAAATTCACTCGTGCCCAGACTGTCAATCTGGGCATAAAAGTAACAGTCCCCACGGCCACTGATTACAGAGGCCTACATAAACTCCTCCGGGAAAGGAACATTCAGTTCCATTCCTACTCTTTCGAGGAGCACCAACACCCCAATGGCTCAAAGCCATCAGCGCCCTAATCCCTGGAGGGCAGCAAACCACAAGGCCCACTTCCCGGCCTTGAGGAACACTACCCCTCAGGCTTCACAGGCCCCTCAGGCCTCCCCTAACGCCTCACCTTCTAAGGCCATCCCCGCCCTTATGGATGTAGCCATCCCCCCATTCTCCCCGCCAACGGCTTCTCGCGCGGCTCTCGCAAAGACGAGGCCCCCCGCACGCCTATCACCACCCTCCCCTCCCCCACCAAAGGCTACTCCCGCAGCTGTCCCAGCTCCCTTAGTCGAGACAGTCGAAAATGTTGATGAGAATCTGTCTCTCATCACTTTCCTGGCCTTTTATTCTGATAGGGCCCTCGCCTTAAGCGCGGCACTCAAATCCAGCGGAGGCAACCATGCCTCAATCTATAAGAACTTCAGTGATGTAACTCACTATATTTACAAATTCAACTCCATAGTTAATGGATAAGTCCACTAACCGTAGGCTCAAACCGAAGGCCCTCCGGATAGGGCTCTTCAATGCCAATGGCCTTCTGAGCCAGCGTGACGAAATCGCCACATTCCTCCGCGATCATCAAATTGATGTACTTCTGGTCCAAGAGACCTTTCTCAAGCCCCAACATCGAGACCCTAAAATTGCAAACTACCGTTTAGTTCGCAACGATAGGACCCAATGTCACAGGGGAGGTACCCTTATCTATTATAAAAATTCACTCTACTGCATCCCTGTGGATCCTCCCACTCTTGCACAAGTAGAGGTCTCTGTCTGTCGGCTAGGTATGACAGGCCATCAGCCCATCACGGTCATCTCCTCTTACATCCCTCCTCCTAGCGCCAGCAACACGGCGGCTAACACCTCGGAGATAAAAGATGACCTCATTAAACTTCTCGGTTTGAGTGATTCCGTCATTCTGGCGGGTGACCTCAATGCCAAACACCCCTCGTGGAATAGCCTCACGGCCAACCCCAGGGGGAGAGTCGTTTTCGAACTCTCCGGCCCCCTCAACTTTGATGTCATCGCTCCGATGCATCCCACTCACTACCCTCATGACCCCAACTTTCGTCCTGATGTGCTCGACATTGCCCTCTTAAAGAATGTTAGCCTAAGGCTGCATTCTGTGGAGACAATTGACGAGCTAAACTCGGACCACAGGCCCGTTATTCTGGAGCTTGCCCCCAGATCGGGAACCATGGACCCCACTCAACCCCCTCCTTCCCGAGTGATCACTGACTGGAGAAAAGTAAGCAAAAAGCTGAAAATCACCACGTCACCTCACTTGGATAAGATTCCAGATCTCATCGAGTCTGCCGCCGACACGACGGCTGCGGTCGACTCCTTCACGGAACATGTGCGATCCGTCCTGAGCGAATGCTCAAAGGAGGTCCCGGCGATGAGCGATCATCGCTGGAAACTCCCGGACGAGGTGCGTGCTCTGCTGACGGAGAAGAACGCGGCGGTCCGTGCCTACTCATCCTTTCCCTGCCACAGTAACAAAGTTCACATGCGCTACTTACAGCGTAAAGTAAGTCGCGCCATCGCTGAACTGCGTAGCAGTCGCTGGGAAAAGATGCTTGGCGACCTCGAACCCAATCACCAGGCCTTCTGGGAACTCCAGAGGAAGTTACGCGCCTCTGAGGTTACAACTATGCCTCCCCTCACTCGCCCTGACAATACCATCGCATTTGAAGACGATGAGAAAGCAGAATGCCTGGCCGACAGCCTAGAGTCCCAGTGCTCTCCTAGCTCCTACCCGGTTGACCCAGTTCACCTCGCCAAGGTGGACGCTGAGGTCGAACGTAGGACTTCTCTCCCCCCCGTCGAAGACCCCGAGGACCCCCTCCCCCCCATCACTCCAGATGAGGTGAAGGATATAATCGGGAAACTCAAACCCAGGAAAGCCCCTGGGTCTGACGGTATCACCAATAAGGTGTTCCGTTTTTTCCCAGCTTCCCTTATCATGTTGATGACTGCCATTTTCAACGGCGCTCTGTCCAACAACATGTTCCCACAATCGTGGAAAGAGGCGACCGTTATCGGTATTCCAAAACCGGGAAAGCCAAAGTCCTCCCCTAATAGCTATCGCCCCATCAGTCTGCTCAAGGTCTTAGGTAAAATCTACGAGCGCCTTATTTATAAGCGACTCAGGGACTATGCCGAAGCCAAGGGCCTCCTCCCAAATGAACAGTTTGGCTTTCGAGCTAATCACTCATGTGTCCAACAGGTTTACCGTATCGTTGAACATATCAGCGACCGCACTCAACGCGGTTTAAAAACGGGAGCCGTGTTCTTTGATATAGCGAAAGCTTTCGACAAAGTCTGGCACAATGGCTTAATTTATAAGCTATACAAACTCGGCGTGCCCGACCGTCTCGTGCTCATCATACGAGACTATTTGTCGAATCGCACCTTTCGGTATCGTATCGAAGGTGCGCTTTCCTCCCCCCACCCTATCCGAGCCGGCGTCCCTCAAGGCGGTGTGCTCTCACCCTTATTTTTCACGCTGTTCACAAGCGACATTCCCAGAAATGACAAGACGCAGTTAGCTCTTTTTGCCGATGACACGGCCATCTATTGCTCAGGCAGTAGTGAAAAGTCAATAGCCAAAAATCTCCAGAAGGCGGCCATCGACCTAGGCGATTGGTTTAAATTCTGGAGATTTGAAGTTAATCCCGAGAAAAGCCAGGCGGTCTTGTTTTACAAGCAGCGGGCTAGACTCGTTCCCAAACCACCGAGTCCGATCACCATGTTTGGTAAGCAGATCCCGTGGGAAAAGCAAGCCAAATATCTAGGTGTGATACTAGACCACAGACTCACTTTTGCTGAGCACATAAAAACGGTACGTTCGCGCGCCGCTTTTGCTCTAGGTAGACTCCACTCCATGCTGAATGCACGCAGCAAGCTGTCCCTTAAATGTAAACTGCGCATTTACACAACGTGCATTCGCCCGATTATGACTTATGCGTGTGCCACATTCGCACACTCAAAGTCAAAGCAAATCCACAGGATGCAAGTAGTCCAAAACCGGTTTCTCCGAAAAGCCACGGGCGCCCCGTGGTTTATTAGGAATGAACGACTTCATGTCGACCTCAAAATCCCGACAATAAAACAATTCATGAAACGTCTTACAAAGCGTTTTATTGAATCAGCTGAGAAACACAGCAACCCTTTGATTTCAAAGGCCTCACAATACACTCCCTCTCGTATTAGCAAGATTCGCCGTCCTCGGCATACACTCGTCGAGTCAGATGACGAGATCACAACGATTCAGGAAAGCTGTAGGGAAACCAGCACTCTTAGAAAAAACAAACACAGACCGCGTTCCGTATTCCGACCTCGCCGCCGAGGTCCGTCGCGACGCCCCATTCAAAACCCTCCCCGACTTTTGCAAACGAGCCAGCCCGCGCCGCTGAGCCCTTAGCTTTAATAACCCCTAAATAATAAAACGACCCAGCCTGATTGTCCCTTGCTGTCCCAAACTGACGCCGCTAAGCCGAGGTCGTATTCCACAGGGAATGCCCTTAGCGAGCGGTCAGTAGTTTAGCTTGTAGCTAGATTTGTTGCCTTGGCTGGGGGCCTTAAATTCTTTTGAGGCCACCACAGGTTAGTCCGGTTAAGCAGTTGCTAGCCCTTGCGTGTTAACTTGCTAGTGGTCATACCGAAAAAAAAAAAAAAAAAAAAAAGTTTCTGCACTTGCATCAAAATGTAAGTAGGTAGGTACCTACTATGTACAACTATTAAATTTCTTGTGCGTGCCGTCACCGTGCGCAGACCAATATGCCTGTTTTTTGTCATTAGTCGGAATTCCCCTAACCAAGTTCTTATTATATTTTTGTGTATTTCGACGTCAAGCCATATATCACAACGAGGAGGCATTTCATTAACGAGCGCACAATTTAGGTCAAAATAATATAATGTTCGGGAACATGATAACGATGTAAACAAATGTAAATTCATTATCCAAGACACCACTTAGTTTCAATTAGTTCGCGAATCGTGTTACAGCACCATGTGAAATGGCTTCCGTAAAGTTGATTCCCATGTTTATGTCTTTCTGGGATTTTGTTATCTACATAAAACACGTGCCGTAGGTACATGCTTTTTGGTCTTATTCCCTGCTGTATGCTTATTTTTTGGTTGATGACCAAAAATTTTATGATGAAAAAGAAGGCTGAAAGTGGCTTCAGTGAACGAAAACTTTAAGGGGATCTGTCTTATCTTTTTGGCGTAGGCATGTCAGGAGAAGGGATGAAACGTATGTGACTAAAAGAGTTATGAATATAAATGTATATAAATGTGGGATGGATGATGTATGAAGGAGCATAAAGAAAATAACCCGACCGCTAAAAACGACAAAAGTTCCAAAGAAGTCGCTTTTCAAGCAGTCTGATGCAGTTTGTGACCTCAGATCTGTGATTGAATGGCATCAGACTGCTTGAAAAGCGACTTGTTTGGAACTTTTTAGTCGTTTTTACGGTTGGGTTTTTCGACTAAGTAAGTCCTTTTTGTTGTTTTCTACATTTTGGTAAGTTACATTTTTTTCGAGCGCAACTTTTGTAGCCTATGTAACTACCACAATTCTGACGAATTCAACGACACCTCATAATAATTGTCAAAGTCCGTCCAGCCGTTTAGGCTGTAGGGCGTGCCAAAGAAATGGACATATATACAAACAAACATAGTACATATATGTACACATACATGTAAGAAAAAAAGCCCGAATATCAACTGTTGGGCAGTTGCCCACCAGACACAACCGTCTGGTCGGAGGATCCACCCTTTTCAACGGAGGTATGCGGGACTTTACTCTCTGCTCCGCTACCTCCAAAAAAACATACATGCATGCATACATACCTACATACATACGCTCGAAAAACATCACCCTCCTTCTGACGCAGTCGGGTAAAAATTATGGATTGTGTGAGGGAAAGAAATGGAAGAAGAAAACGTGTTGCGTCGACCCCAATTAAAATGGGACAAGGGCAGGAAGATAATCAACATTTTTTACATAGAACTTTTAGCATTAGGTTGTTACCAGCCACAAAGGGAGTGGGTGAAGCAAAAAATTCAGCATTGTTCAGTAGAAACCTAGGTTCGGTGAATAATCGTCAGTCTGAGTAGGTATACGGACTCAGATTTTGGACAAAATTGTTGTTTTTCACCGGGGGGGTTGTTTTTGTTTTCGGGGACACTCCAAGAATGACAATATGTAGGTCTGTACATTTTACGTCAGGAATCATTATACTTACTCGTCAGTAATTATAGTACCTACCTTCAACATTTCTGCAGAAAAAACTTAACTGCAGTATTCTTCAAAATTTTGTTACTAAGATATAAACCTAGAGACAATAGCTATGCTATATTTACACTACGTGTATACGCCCTATAATGACTTATACGTGTGCCACATTCGCATACACAAAGTCAAAACAAATCCACAGGGTGCAGGTAGTCCAAAACCGATTTCTCCGAAAGGTTTGTAAGGAATGAACGACCATAAAACAGATCATGAAACGCCTTACAAAGCGTTTAATTGAATCAGTCGAAAAACACAGAAATCCTTCGATTTAAAAGGCCTCCCAATACACTCCTCCGCATTAGCCGCATTAGTAAGATTCACCGTCCTCGGCATACACTTGTCGAGTCCGACGACGAGATCATTAAGATACAAAACATCTGTAGGGAAATCAGCTCGATTAAAAAGTACAATAACAGACCGCGTTTCATATTCCGGCGTCGCCGCCGAGGCCCATCGCGGCGACCCATTCAAAACCCTCCCCGACTTTTGCCTAACGAGCCCGCCCGCGCCGCTGAGCCTTTAGCTTTAATAACCCCTAAATAATGAAACGACCCAGCTTGTTGTCCCTTGCTGTCCCGAACTGACGCCGCTAAGCCGAGGTCATATCCCACAGGGGATGCCCTTAGCGAGCGGACAGTATTTACACTAATGTAGCTAGTTTAGATGCCTTGGCTGGGGGCTTTAAATTCATTTAAGGCCACCGCAGGTTATTCCGGCTAAGCAGTTGCGTGTTTATTTGCTAGACGTGGTCATTCCTAAATAAAAAAAAATAAAAAAAAATGGGCAATTGCTAGAATCTACATACTTACCCAAGTATGATTGCGGGGCTGCATATCCATGTTCAAAGGTCCCAATTCAGCGAAGTTTCCAATGCCGCTTGCAGCAAAACCTGGTCCTCCTTGTATCCATATTATGAGAGGTTTACGGTGAGCGTTAGTTTGTGTTCCATTTGCAAAGTAAAACCAGTAGAACATATGTGCTCCTGGACGTACTTGTACGTAACCGTGTATAGTATGCCACTGCTTATGGCTCTTAAGAGCTTTCGTATAGGGGTTTTCTGTAACAAAAACAAACTTATTAGGCCCGCTGGCACCAGCCAGAGTAACCTTAAGTATTTACTCCGAGTTAGTTGCTAACGAGCACATTACTTACCTATGTATATGAAAAACTATTTTTTATTTAAGTATACTCGTAAAATCGTAACCTGCCTAAAGACTTTACGAGGACCTACTGGCGAATTTTGGGTGTTTAATCAAACTGTTAAATTGTACGTACATAGTTATAAATATTCATGCAGTGTTGTAGTGTGTGTGTAATACAGGTGTGTTTTTTTTCAAAATCAACCGGTTGTCGATTCCTGACTAGGAATACTTAACAATTTTTCAAAAACCTAATGTTGCAGTTTTAGTTTTCATCAAAATCGGGCTCGAGACTCCTTTCAGTGTTTTTCAATACTTATCCCCCATGAACACTTTTTCGAAAATGTTCTCAAGTTTCATTAAAATCGGTTGATTCATTTCGAAAAATAATGACTTGTATGTTTGTATGAAATGCCGTAAGGCGTAAACGCTCATAAAACCCAAAAACAAGGTCACGCAATTCTATAAACCCTACCAAATCATAAGAAATAATTTGAAAAATTCTATGGTTTAACAAATATTATGGTTTAATTGCATACCTTCGTGCGCCACTTCTGCCATAACACAAAGCGTTGTCAAAGCGCATATTGCAAATAAATTCATTTTTTATTTAATTTTTAAAAACTACACCCACTTTTATCATTCACATGTGCGCTTTAGTGTCACTTGTAAACGATTAACATCGTTCTAAACGCACGCCATGTGGTGATATCATAGTAAGTAGGTATATTCCTCTAATGAATTAATGAGACAAATCAACAAAAAAATAACTAGATATAATACAGGAGTTGGAATATATCCGTAGTTTTAGACTATGTCACGCGCTTCTCATTACAGAATTACGTAGGTGAACAGCGATTGTACTACTCTACAAACTATGTTGCGCTGTTTTCAAGGTTCCGTAGCGAAATGGCAAAAACTGAACCTTTATAAATTCAGACTGTTTGTCCGAATGTCACACAGCCATAGATCAAGGTGACAACAGAGCCCTCCTTTTCGGCGATCCCCTCAAGCCATGTAGGTAGGTATCTATCCCTAATAACAGTTATAAAACAGACAGAATTAGCACATAAATACCTACCTACTGCATTTTGCCCATGATACGGATGATGTCGGATAATATCAGATTGCCTCACCCGCTCTGTTCAACAAGCTCTATCTGATGGCTGGTTTCACGCTATCTCACCACCTTCTGTAAAAAGAGACGACATGCGCGATAAAAAACAGACCAACGCAACGTCCTATCTGCGTCTATGAAACGACCCCGGCTAGGCTTAAAAGTCGTTAGAGCTTCTTACGCCACGCCACCCAAAATGATTGGGAAGAATAGAATTCACCACCACCACTTTGTTTTGACGAAAACGAGGCAGTGAATGCTATTCGTTTCTTCCCCCACTGCACAGAGTAGCTGATCCCCCCGGGGTGCCACTGCCGATTTGGCGAAATCAAACACTGCGACACTATACTCAATGGCAGATGTTATTTTGGAAGAATGTGTCGAATTAGGTGGATTTTGAGGCAATGATATGACCCAGTTTAATTAAGTGTAATGTCCGATTACCGCGAACAGTACCTACTCTTATGACTTACTAATGTTCCAATTACTTACACATAAAACCAAATAAACTAAAAATGACGACTTCAGCGCCATCTAGCAGGTAAATGCCCGGGAGCAGACCGTATGTTTCACCTGCAATAGCTGCTTTACATTTACCTAGGTATTTTAAAATGTCTTTACATGGCAACGTGCATACCGCCATCTTCCTACTTCCTCTTTTCTCTCGCTCCAGTCTCTCCCACAGTGATTTTCTCACGCAATTCTCCGGAGCCCGTTATACTACGGCTGCACCTGTAAGATACCTAGAGGCCTAGAGGCGTGATTTTATCTAAACTGCTATTTGATTTTTGGAAAGAAAGAAAGATTAGTACCTACCTACATTCATTTAATTGGGAAAAGATGATAGGTACCAAACGCATTTTTAAAATGTTGCAAAAAGATTTAAATAACAGCCAATTAGCTTAATCAGCCGTTTAATTGGTTGCCTAGTTTTTTCATTTAAATGTGGCGATTTTTCAGCGTCTTAGGTGACATCTTTTGCTCAATATCGTATAATGACTAGCCCATGTCACTTGTGTCGCTTACGGCACAATTCAATGAAAAGGCTAGACTTTTAATGAAACGGCGAATTCAGCTAGTTGGCTGCGACATCGACATGATTTGTTGTAACTGCCGTATAAAAGTATTTAGTTATATTTTTAATCATTTCACACTGAATTGCAGAAAATGTCAGTTGTCACATGAATAATCTAAAAAAAAATGTGTTCTGATCAGACACACATCTAATTTTATATCAACAAAAAGAGTCATCTGTAAACGACCCAAAATTATGAACCCTGGGTACCTGTGTCGCTGACACTGGCATGGCCACCAACAGGAATTTTAATTTTGATGACACAATTTTAGTCGCCTAATAAATATCAAAATTAGTCGGTCACTAATTTAGTGATTATTTAACCGGCGGACCTAAAAATGCTTATAACTTTTGATGGACAGATTCTGATATTTGGCGACTGATTTCGACTAATTAGCGACTAAATTTGGGAGAAAGCAGATCATCGCTAGGTGCCCTAGCTTTTGAGATTCAAATTGGGCCAAGCTGGGGAGACTCTCTCCAGATCGGCCACTTATAACCTAACCTTTTGAACCAGTAACCGACTAATTCTGATATTTGGCGACTAATTTCGACAAATTTTTTATTTTATCAAATTAAAAACCCTGATAGTGGCCATGCCAGTGTCAGCGACACAGGCACCCAAGGTTTATAAGTTTGGGTCGTTTACAGATGACTATTTTTGTTGATATTACTCGTATAAAATTAGATGTGTGTCTGATCAGATCACTTTTTTTAGATTATTCATGTGACAACTGACATTTTCTTCAATTCATTTATTTAAATTATTTATGTGTGAAATGATTAAATGACACTGGGTGCCTATCTATTTGTGACTCTGCGTAAACTGTATACTTAGTTAAAAATAAACAAATATGGCTGTATAAATTATTTAATTAAACAATAAATCGACGAATGATCCAATAATGCTTGTAGACTTATGTGTTTGCTGAGATTTCTTTTGGCGTCGGTTTGTATTTGAATACTTGTCAGGGAAACGAAATGGAAAGTTGGAATCTCTCAGTGGCGGATCTTCTGTAGGAGGCCTCACAGAGGGAAACCCTACGACGTGTCCAAGAATTCCACCTATGAGGCCGGGCTGGTAGGCTGCCGGAGGATGGTCGTAAATGTCTTCCTTGACTGGTTTAATGTGACCTGCAAAAAAAGAGGTGATATTGTAAAATAGGCACTACATTCGATTTCCATGTAGCCCAGTAAAGTTAATAGTGGACGACAACGAAAGACTAGCACATGGACTTATTGGATGATGAATGGCTGCATAAAGGTCACGGTCCTAGGCATTGTTATTTTTTTCTCCTCTGCCAGCTATTAAGCCTCTACAAAAAAAAGTCTGATAAAAATCAAACAACTTAAAACTACACTAATGAACTAAATTCGGCTTTTTGGGAATGTTTAATCACTGGTTTAGTCACTGGGAATTCCCATTAGGATAGTTCGTCCGATAGTGGTACTCAGCTGCATCCGGTTATACCTACCTACTGATAGGATAGCCGACCCCAACAAATTGTGTAGTTGAGAAAAGGCTAGGTAGATTATAAATTTAGATACTTAGTCCTTATGAAACTAAGGACCTGGGAGAAATGGGTATAGGTAGGTAGAAGAAACATAACCTTTATTGTAAGTACACCATAAATGACAGCAGAGGAAGGTTAAACCCTACAATGTTGGTGTAATAAATGGCCGGTCGGTCTTATCACTTAAAGCGATCTACCATGTAGGTAAGGTAAGTACCTACCTACATGAGATTGAGGTTATTCATTTACTTATAAATGCGGACTTACCTGGATATTGATATGATGGTGGCCTGTAACCATTAGGGCCATAGTTACCCTCAAAATTATATGGCGGCCGTGTGGGCCTCTGAGGTCGATGCAGCGTGGAGGGTGGTTTGTTGGACCCAGGGTAATATGGTGGAACGTAGTTATTGCCGAAAAAATATCGATCCTTCCTGTCTGATTTTCTCCTTTGACCGTTTGGTGTAACTGAAAATGGAAAACATTATCTTAATTGCGTCTACCTAAGTATTTATTTCTCTATTAAAGAATGTTATGGTTATGTTTTTAAGTGGATAGTTAATATTAAAAAGCGACTGAAGGTTTACGTTGAGAAGATAAGTGCCGTTGTAAGTCGGATTTCACCTTTTTTTTCGATATTTGCTCAGACCAAATAAATAGAATAATGAAATGAACGAACCGGAACTGAGGTCCGTTTCATCATAATCTTCTATTTCACCGCAGTCGTCTTGGTCATCTTCTTGGGGCTGTTCTTGCAAATCATTGAGCGGATCCAACTGTGGCCTGCCGGGTCCAAGTAAATTGTATATCAACCCGAATGTTCGAGGTCTGTTTTGCTCCCAGCTGTGTTGGCGTCGGTGTGGAGCGATCTTGTTCGTGGGGCACAATGATGGATTCACTGTCACTGCATCCAACTCGACCACGGTAGAGTATACCTATAGAAGTTAAGACGAACGGACATTACATATTTACCTACCTACTAAACTTTACATAGGTACCCAATCACACTAGGTTTAAAATAATAACATACCGATACAAAAATAATGAGATATTTTCCCACTGCGTCCATTATTATTATTTAATTATTGTTATTTTTTTACACTGATCGAAATAATAATTTATTCAAATCCAATAAGTACTTTTCGTCCATGTGTCTGAGTCGTGTCTGAGTGTAACACTGACCGTATTGTTACCACAACTTGGAGCTCCCACGCAAAACAGAAATGAATGTCTTCTACCTAATGCTTAGGCAATGACCGTGCCTTATAAGAAAAATCCGAAATATCCTTTAAATCCACAAAAGATCTTTTCGAGACAATGTAAGTAATCGTTTGCTAACTATTACGCCGAATCTAAATTATTTAGGGTTATTTTGACGATGATTAAAATTACTTGTCCCTTATACCTAACTACTAATGAGACGCGATGAAACATGTGTAAGTACCTATTTATAAGGACCAAATGACCAGCGTGATACAGTAATAGGTACCTACCTTCTTAAGCCCTGGTTATATCGTTATCCTTTCTAGCTTGCCTTGGCTCATTTGTCAAGCACCAGTGAATACCTAGCTAAGAAACATAAGTAGGTAGGTACCTACTTACTTACTTTAGGTAGGTACCAAGAACCTGTATTAATTTATTTGTATTACAGGCAGACACAGGTCTCAGACCGGATGAAACAACGTTGGGGGCTTTCTTTCCACTTTCCATTGACATGGTGACGGCTAGATGCGAGAAGCCAAAGACTCCAATACTCTGTGCGAGAAGCACATGACCGCTCGATGGTCGTGAAGGCGCTATGGGCAGGCCTAGGTAGGTACTTTATCCAGCAGTGGACTTCCTTCGATTGAAAGTACCTATTACACTTCAAAATAATTCAGTGGCTTTCGCTTAGAAGAGGTAACCTAATGCAATTCTTTTGAGAGACATACAAGCTGTCATTTAGACAAAGTCGCACCATATCTAATAATGTGGGTTCCTTTTTTACCATTTTGGTACCAGTAGGTAAGTATACCAGTAGGACTTGCTCACCGAGGGTTCCGTACGTTGCGTTGGTACAATATGAACAATTATTTTACATTTTTTTATAAAGTCAAACTCTTTTTGTAATGCCGTAATTTTGCCCGCGGCTCCGTCCGCGTGGATGTTGGAAATTGCATAAAAAGTAGCCTATGTCCTTCTCCATATCCCAGGCTAGGTATATACCTGTCTGCCAAATTTCATGACGATACGTCCAGCCGTTCTAGCGCGAAAGCGTAACAGGCAGACACGAGTTTCTTTTGCATAAGTAGGTAGTACTTGATGTTTCTGGTCTTCTGGTACTTGTGATTCTGTAGTACTAACTAAGGCAGCAGCGTTCCAATCCCTTCAGCCGTTTTTGCCTGATTGTTACACAAACATACAAACATTCATATCCTACTAATATTATAAAGGTGAAAGTTTGTATGTTTGTGTAAAAATCAGGCAAAAACGGCTGAAGGAATTTGGATGAAATTTGGCACACATGTAGTTAGGTTGATGAATCAGAAGTGGAGTCCCTTATTCTGCAACTGCGAAGTGATTCCGCAATAGGTTGGGATGGCATATCTCCCCTAGTGCTAAAGAGTTGCCGCCAGACCTTGACGCCACCATTGACGTATATCTTTAACTGTTGCCTTCAAAAAGGCATCTTTCCTGATGCACTAAAGAAAGCTATCGTCCATCCGATTCATAAGGGAGGGAACAAAAACTGTGTCAGCAATTACAGACCCATATCGGTCCTATCAGCACTGTCTAAGATACTAGAAAGGATCCTAAATAATGGCTTAAAAAAATTCCTCAACAAACATCAGCTCATCGCCGATAATCAGTATGGTTTTCGCACAGGAATCTCAACTGAAGATGCAGTTCTTGAGCTGACTCAATTCGTGGCTAGGAAGCTTGACAGTAGAGTTAAAAGTCTAGGGATCTTTCTAGACCTTTCTAAAGCCTTTGACACAGTTTCTGTTCCCAAACTTATCTCTAAATTGGAACTCCTAGGGGTACGTGGAAACACCCTCGAAATTTTCAAAGACTATCTCATCAACCGGACCCTACGAGTAAAAATTGGAGAGCATATAAGTGACGAAGTATCAACCACTTACGGTGTACCCCAGGGAAGCATTCTAGGCCCCACCCTCTTCCTAATATACGTCAATGAGTTGTGCAGAATGACCATTCCCAACTCCAAGATAATTGCGTATGCAGACGACACCGCAGTCATAGTATACGGACCAACTTGGGATAGTGTTAAAAGCTACGCAGAAGCGGCAATAACTCGGATAATGCAATGGCTAAACCTAAACTTACTTACCCTAAACTGCGACAAAACGGCATACATTCCATTCGCTATCCGCCGTAACAACTTACCCGAAACATCTTTCTCCATAACAGCGCACACCTGCTCCAAACAATCCCCACATTGCTTATGTCCGAAACTTACAAAAACTGATAATGTGAAATATCTGGGTGTCCAAATAGACGGAGGATTACGATGGGATAAACAGGTTGACGCCATTTCCAGTAGATCTACGAAACTTTTGCATATTTTCAAATCCCTTAGAGAGTCGGCTGCGCCTGAAACCCTGAAAATGGTATACTATGCATTATGTCAATCCGTCATTGGATATTGCATCACAGTGTGGGGTGGTGCAAATAAAACCAGTTTTCTGAAGGTTGAAAGAGCGCAGAGAGCCGTACTGAAGGTGATGACGCGCAAACCATATCGCTATCCTACTACGCAACTATACGCTGATTGCAAAGTACTTTCAGTGCGCCAACTTTTTCTACTGAAGTCTGCTGTTAGAAAACATGCTAGCGTTCCCCCAACTGACCCGACGAAAAGGAAGAAATTACCCTTAAGTACCTCTCACAAAACCAGCTTCGCTCAACACCAATACTACACATTAAGCACACACATCTACAAACAGATTCATAAAAAATTAAACATTATCGATCTAAATAAACATGAATTAAAATCAAAATTAACGGAATGGTTACTGGAGCGTGACTATCTACAAACAGAATCATTACTTAAGTACGTTGCCTAATATCTACATATTTCCAATAACATATACCCACCCACACACACACCATCACACCCCCACACACACCATCACACCCCCACACACACCATCACACCATCACACCTCCACACACGCCATCACACAAAGACACACACACACACATCACATTTAAAATATATACTTAAATTGCCTTATTATTATCCTAAATCGCTCAGGTAGATCGACGCAGTCCACTATTATACTATTATAGCATCTCATTCTAAGCTGAATCACTGTCTCTCAAGATACAGGTTACCTAGTTTGAGAGGCAGGGTTTTCCATATTGTGAACAGATTACAGTTCTTACATTTGTGTTGCATTGTGTTTCTCTACCAAAACTCATTTAAGTTGTCCTTTTATAAAACATGTTTCAATCTGTATTTTATAAATAAAAATTATTATTATTATTATTATTATATTCTGGAATAAAAAATAGGCTACTTTTTATCCCGGTAAGTGGCATGGATTAATGGAGACTGAGGAGGAAGTGGAAACTCAGAGCCGCTGCTGCCTTAGTACTTCAGATTCACAAGTACCAGGAGACCAGAAACAACAAGAACCAGGAGACGAGAAACATGTCATAGTATTTTTGGGCTGGTATAATTATGTAGGTAGGGTAGGTGTAGGGAAGGTGTAGGGTAGGTAGGTGTAAGGTAGGTGTAAGGTAGGTGTAAGGTAGGTGTAGGGTAGGTGTAAGGTAGGTGTAAGGTAGGTGTAGGGTAGGTGTGGGGTAGGTGTAGAGTAGGGTAGGTGTAGGGTAGGGTAGCGGTATTGTTTTTTTTTTACTCAGGAAACAACTACCCTGTGTTTCCTGAGTAAAAAAAATACAATACAAATCAAGAAACCTCCCTATTTCCGATTATCACGCGGGCGAAGCCGCTGGTAGTAGCTAGCTAGCTTTATAATATTAGTAGGATTAGTAGGGAAATAGGGATACCTATGTTAGGAGAGTTGTTAACTTGTTAATTTATACGACGATGTGTTTATGCATTAACCGGTGAATTACCGATTTGCGAATGCTCACTTAATCAATAATCGTCGTATAAATTATGGTGGTGTATATCCTGTAATGTTAACATTACTGGATATACTTACACCTAAGGCGTTATACAGTCCAATTAATTTGTTTTATTATAGTAATATTGTTTAATCGCTTAGGTAAGTACATTGTTTTATTTTTCGCGAAAGTAATACATAAAACTGCATTTTTTTAGACGAATAGGTTACCTACTGTGTCCTATCGTCCCATTTTTAGACTCGCAAAACCGCCAAAAGACGTCGACTGCTTGACATAGGCCTCCCCTAGTGTCACCACATCGACATGGTTTTTCCTTACCTTCTCCTAGCGCTCATAGCAGTCTTGCAAGAAAAGATAGGTTCCTGAGCCGCTGCGCCAACGATTGAGAGATCCTCATACTAAAAAATATTGCACACAATACGAAAATGGCATACCTAAATTTTCATAACTACACGCACCGTTGAACTTAAATGTTCTTTTCGTAATAGTGAATCCTTTTATAGTGCAACAGTCATCAATTAGGCAAGACGTGATTCCCAAGACCCAGATCGAGCTCATTTCGTAAACACCCGTGGTAAACACGTAGGTTGAAGTTGAAACCTACTTCTTCGTTTGATTTCTTCATAACATTTTCAAGAACATACATACCTAACTGACTCTAGTTATAAGTTAGTACCTAGTTAGTGAACTAGTATGCTTTAATTTATCAATGGCCGGGGTATTTTTATTTTATTTTGTTTATTATTGACTAGCACTTCGCCCGCGACTTCGTCCGCGTGGGCTTAGTAGGTACTCCACAAACTTCAACGCCCCCTAAACCCCCTTATAAAGGTTAGTTTTTGTAAAATTAAGCACAACGATTTTCATTAATTACCTACATAGCCATTTCTACTTATTCTGTAGTCTCAGGAGGCCCTAACCAATGTACCATTTAATTAGCGAATGCGACTGTCGAAATGCCAAAATGTAGGAATTTGATCACGTGACATTTCGATAGCATCTGTCAATCTTAAAATTGACTTATTGACAATCGCCTTCGCCACGCTACCGTTGACAGAATCTCACTTGTCTCGAGCCCAGGTTCAGCGCAACTGTTCACCCCGGCCCCGTTCAACCCGTCAGGGTTTGATTATGCAAAAATTGTTAGGTACATCTGTTTCAATTATCCCCCTTTTAGTTTGTTCATAGCATTCCGACATAAATTGAAGCAAGCAATTATGCCTTCACCTAAAATCTTGGTCACCCCTGCTTCACTCTTTAATATGTATGTAGTTTATTTTCGAAAAATCCAAACATTTGTTATTCTTATTGTTTTATCGAAAACATTTAAATGCCGTGGTGTTTCAACTTCATCGGACCAAGCATTGATACGATTCTCCCCTGTTCGCTCAAGCCGCGACATTTTTCTTACTCCGAGCATGTTTATTACCGTCGTTACTTTTGAATGAAAGGTCCGATTTGAATGATTTAAATTGTGTTATTTACACGGACATAATCAACCTTAATTATCAAACCATTTAAATGGATAAGGATTAATATCATGATACTAAAATCACCATTTTTTATTTCACCATGGGATTTGCTTGAATAATATGAACAAAAAGCGGTCATGGTGACTTATCTATAATAGTTAGACATATGGTATCGCGGACTTTTTTGTAGATATTGATGACTTCTATAAAACTGTAGTACATCACTTTGCTCTATTGTCAATAGATTCCGCAGCGTACGCGATATAAGGATTTTTTCTCACACCTTGGGTTACATTATCGAAGTTTTCATACGGATCCCTAACTTTTTTGAAAATATTCTATAGCCTATGTCCATCATCGATAATGTAGGATTCTACTGGTGAAAGAATTTTTCAAATCGGTCCAGTAGTTTCGGAGCCTATTCATTTCAAACAAACAAACAAATCTTTCTTCTTTATAATATTATTATAGTGTAGATCACGCGCTTGACCACTATCTCACCTGATGATAAGCGATGATGTGGTCGAAGATGGACGCTTGCCTAGAAGTACCTAATCTATTCACTCTTCCGGTTGTAGCTATCAGGAAACAAAGACTATTATTTATAGGTATTTTTAAACCTAACCTACCTTACCTAACCTTCTACTCATATTTATTTATTTGGACCTCAAGCTAAAATAATAACTAACTAGTAAGTACCTACCTAAGTGCCTACCTACTTCCTACACCATAGGTACGTAGATAATGTAGATATCCTATTCATCGAAGCTTTTATTTGACTACGTCCTTAAGCCTACAACTAAATAGCCCATATTGTCCCACTGCAGAGAAAAGGGCTTCCCTTTTCCATAAAAAGGAGTGTAGGATGTAGGTACGTAATTTTCGCTAACGAAACTAGACCGTTCATCATCGTTCATCGACGAGTCGATCAACTAGTTAAATTCTTTGACTAGTTCACGTGACAACGGGAGGCGTTCAATCAAGGAGTATAGTAGGTAATAACGTTCAATCTAAACGTAGCGAGTAGTAGCGACGATGTCTACGCTACGGTGAGACTGTGTGAATATCAAAGACTACAATATTATACCTACTGGCTAGTGAATATGGCTCGACGGTGGACGGACAGAGTTGCTGAACTGTTCAAACATACATACAACGTTAAAATAAATTTGAATTTTGATAGAATGTTGTATCGGCCATGGACGGTTATTGTCTATTTTTAATTAAAATGTACACTATTCGTTGAACTGCGTTGAAGTTCCTTTCATCAGCCAATATTTACAGAAACAAAAATGAAAACCGACCGTCGCCGTCGATTTAAACCGTTCGTTGATGATGATGAAAAATCACACATTGTTGCTGTTATTAAATTACGTTACACCAAACAAATTGATGGTTTAAATATTTTGTTGAACGCTGTTTTGAAAAGATATTTTTATTATTGTTTGTTTTGTTTTTTGACGAATTTCGTAGGCTGTATATATAGTTGCCTTCGGTCTTTCGAATTTCAAGGAATCCAACCTAGAAAAAGTCATTTTTGACAGTTCGCTCATATGCATTCATTGATTAAGAATCCGACTAGAAATAATGGCAAAACAACAAGGAAAAATATATTTAGGCTATGAAGATGAAGCAATTGTTGACAAAAATCAAACCCTAGTAAACTACACTGTAAACAAAATAGGAGGTCTACCGGTAAGTTTATTAAATTAGTCCAGAATTTTATAGTCTTACATTAGTCCATCCAAACGAGAAAATATTATCGACCACATGCTTTGTTTATGACATAATATTTTTGTTTATAACAGGACTGGCCACCACTGGAAAATTTACAGATTTCTACTAAGTGTCCTCTTTGTGGATTACACAGGCTGCTTATTGTACAATGTTATGCGCCACTCGAAAATTCCATATATCATCGTACTTTATACGTTTTTGCTTGTATAAATCCCAACTGTTGGATTCAGTCTGAAAGGTAGGTAAATAAATAAACAACGAATCAATAAAAACTGCACTATTCAAAGAAACCTGTCTGTCTATCATCTAAGGTATAAATAAAAATGAATCGCCGAAATGTATGACTTCGTAACGACTGACCCAAATTGGATAAAGCTTTTTTTGTTGTGTTCGTTATTGTCGGGGCGAGGTTTGTATGAAAGATTTTGAAAAAAAAAATACATCTTTGCGAAGCCAGGGCACTAGTTATTAATAAAATTGTTTTCTAATGTTTTTTTTAGTTGGTTATGTGTACGAAGTCAGTGTCAAGAGAACTCGTCAAAGGAATCAAGGGCTATCGTTGCTATACCTAGTGCAGACACCACCCTGTCGTGGTGTCAGGGTGCTGATGAGTGGGATGAGAATGACAATGATACTGCCAATGGGAATTTTATGAATGTTGATAATGCTCCTAGTCCCAATAATGCTGTGCAACGGTAAGTAGTAAATAGATAACTTGGTACTTGTTATATATAGCTTGTTAGGTAGGTATCTAACTACTTGTACATACATAACAGTACTTAAATAGAATATACTTTTATGTACACCAAAATAATTACGTAGGGAATTGTGTACCTAATTATTTTACACTAATTGTAACCCTGTTTTGCACTAATTTTAATTCTGTGGGTACAGTGGTGGTCTTATTGCCCACAGCAATGTTTTCAACCCAAACTTTTGGGTTATAGAAAGAAGTTAAAGTAAGGGGTAGTCCGTGGTGTACTGCTAGTAAATATAGTTCACCATGCTAGAGATAGGTCTATTTTGTTCGATTAAATTGTTGATGGACTTACAACTTAAATGCTGCAGTTTCAGTTAATTAATTACAGGCCAACCCATTGCCTTCACTTTAGCTTGCTTACTCTGCAAGTTATGTGAGTAATTAGTAAAAAAAAGAGCTTTGATCAAAGTCAAAGCATTTATTTCAATTAGACCATTTACAGGCACTTTTGAATTCTCAAGGTTGGTGGGTAAAAAAAAAGATGAAGCAATTTGCACGTTCCAAAGCGTAGATATCTATGGAAAAAAATGTGCAAGAAACTTCATGGACACTTTTAAAAATAATATTATTTACAAAATTATGGTTACATCATTCATATTGAAATTATACATATATGTGAGAACAATGTAAAAGACGTGCAGGATAAAAGAGTCCAGAGTAAAAAAGAAACAATTCAAAGAAATAATTAAAATCAACCATGGCAGCCGAGAGATGACCAGTCTCAGCTGACGGCGTCCATTCATGTCGCATGCGCTAGCACCATTCGGCTCAACCATTTTTAGGGAGTCAAATGATCCAACGCATAAGCCAACATCAGCCAGACTTTTGAGTGAGCATGACATCCCCAATCGCCAGGGTACGTTCAAGTCTAAGACCTACCCAAAATGATCATTATAGTTTAAATTTGAAGTACATGTGCCGTCAATGCATGAAATTATACAATGCTAAATAAATTGAGTCTATACAATGAAAAACATTGCATTCTTACAATCTTCATCCGGTCCAGCAATATTTCCAAATTTGCTAACAGATTACTATGAGCGCCCTAGTGGATATCTTAGAAACTCTTGAGTATGTTTAATAACTCACTCCACAGTGCATAGATTTTAGACAAACGTCTCTGTTGGTGGTCATGTTTTGGCATCATTGCTAAAACACCATGCTGCCACATTGCATGTTGCACGTTGTCTGTGCATCTACTTAATATGTCCAGAGATACTTGTTCAACTATTGTGTCCACCTTTAAGAAGCTGAATTTTTTGACAGTTTTGCTATAATTTCTATTCTAAGATAAAATGATGCAAGATGTATTGGATAGGATTACAATACAAGTCTAAAATTAATCAACAATTCAAAATGTTTGTGTAATAAAAATAATTCTATTAAAATAAATGCTCCATATTCTTAACAGAAACTCTGATGAAGATGAGGAGAGCAACTCATTTGAATTGGAAAATGTTGAACAAGCTTTTGGAAATCTCCAAGTGTTTGATGCACACAATGCAAATATGTCACCTATACAAGGTATTTGTTTTGATTTATGTACCAAATAATCTGGTTTGTCAATCTGTGTGTATAAATAAAAAATATTGACAAATATTCCAGGAGCAATTGGAGCTGTTGGAGCGCCTGTAGCAGCAGCGGAATTAGAGGGAGGAGATGAACCCGGTATGGTTTCTGTGGACACGCCCACAGCACCCACCAACGACGTCGAGGCATTGCTGCACCAAGTAAGTTTCTTATTTTTACCCAACTGGCCAAAAAAGGAGTGTTATTTTTTCAGGGTTCATGTATGTAGGTATGTATTATGTATGTTTGTGACCTTTTTAAAAATTGATGACACAAAAATATCAGAAAAAACACCTATACGAGTATCTGTCATTTATCATCCTTAAAAAAACCAACAGAAAACCTTTATACGATTGGTTGATCAAAATGATGAACCAAACAACAGATTGTTAATCAGTTTAATTTTTATCATAAATGTGGCACTCTTGTCTTGTGGATGTTTATTACTATATTATCCCACAGAACAAAGTTTGATGACACGGTTGGCACAGTGGTTGAGCGATTGACTGCTGCGCTAGCTAGTGTCGCTGGTTCGATTCCTGCATGGATCAAATATTTGTATGGCTTACAAATAGTTGTTCTGGGTCTGGCTGTTTGTTTATGTGAGTTTATATGTTTGTAGATATGATTGAATCTACCAATGTACGTTGACGTCTAAGCTTGTCCTCTATATGTGCATTATGCCTTGTGATGGAATATCTGACCAAACTTCTTTATTACAGACCGCAGAACTGCCACCTGACTTGAGAAGTCGACTGATGTGTGGACCATTGCAATTTGTGCCGAAATTTATATACGTTGAAGAAGAATGGAAGAAATCACTGGCCAATGACGACAGAGCCAAGGAGTTGCTCAATAAGTATAAGATTGAGAATGGTAAGTTTTGTAGAAATTTTCAACAAAATGCTGTATCCTCGATAACCTTTCTTGAAATGTTATAAAAATGTCAATTGAACACTAAGAGCCAATTTCACCAATGAAACTGAACGCGATCAGCGAATAAACCACGTTTATGAGCTATCAGTTTCTTTATTTTTCTATGGAATATTTACACTGACAGCTCTTGAACGCAGTTTAGATGTACTGATCGCATTCAGTTTCATTGGTGAAATCCTCTCTTAGTCATACTATTTTTTTTTAATTCAGAAATAGAAGTGTGTGGAGGTGACCGAGCTGGAGGTGGAGGCGGATCTGATGATGAACCTTACGAGGAAGCGGCTCCGTTACATGGCGACCGACTTTTCCACGCCTTCCTGACGCGGCTGCGCAATCATCCGGGACAAATACTCAGGTAAATCAAGAAAGTAACTTACATCATACATTATATTAAGTATATGTCGCAGCCAATTAGCTTAATCAGCTGTTTAATTGGTAGCCTAGCCTTTTCATTTAAGTGCGCTGATTTTTCAGCAAGCTTAGTGAAGCCTGCCTTTAGGAACGGCTGATTAAGCTAGTTGGCTGCGACATATACACCTTGATGCTGGCTCTACACTTCGCGTACTTGTTCGAATAGTTGCGCAATTTGGACTAAACAAAACACACACCAAGGCTATTGAAATAAGGTTAATTTTGTGTTATTGATAGGGGAGCCAATATTTGTCCACTAAAATGTGTGGTTCCAGCAAATCAAAACTTATGTGATTGTAAATAAATAAAAACTGACTTTGTTATTTACAGGTATTCAAGAGAAGAACCTCCAATACTTGGAGCACCCCTGCCGAGTACTGCGAGTACCCCGGAGTCACCGAGCGTGCCAACCATCTGCTCCCGCTGCGGCGCCAGACTAACCTGCGAATTACAACTAGTCCCGGAATTTGCTGAAACTCTTCGCTTATTACCAATCAACGCATCCCTTGCACATCTACACTTCCTATCTGTCCTGATATTCACCTGTTCGCAGAGTTGCTGGCTATCTTCTGATACGCTCGTTAAGGAGTTCGTCGTCTTCCAACCTGAAGTTGTTTAAGTTTGTTAAAAAATGTTTTTGTTATTTTTTGGTATTTATGCAATCCTTCGTATGTTCGCGTTTAATAAGATGAGATCGTTGTAAGTAAAGGAGTTTTTAACATGGTAGAGAAAAGGTGGCCAAAGATAATGACGAAATGATTTTGCATTTTTAAGATGTGTAAATCACAGTTTACTTGTGAGTTTAACTTATTACTGTACTGTGATGGTGAATTTTCCATTAGGATTGTAAAATGTATAATTCCAACATTTATAAAGATGTTTAGGTATGTAAGTCAATAGGTACCTAACTGTTGTTTCATATTGTATAGCGAGTAGTGATTTCTACCTTAATTTACTTTCGCATACCGTGTGTCCTTCGATTAATCGGAGGATTTCTAACTTTTTCTATACAATAATATTATTTCTATAAATAATATTTCCTGTCTCGTAGGTCTCGTAGGCTACGAGAGATTCAATAATGATTACTAAATAAATTGAACCATGTGAATTCAGTTCATTCCATTTCAGTTTACAATTCACCTGTTTTCTTATTTAATGTATAAGTATCTGCTAAATGCATTGCGAATTTAGTCATTTCTTACAATTTAGTAGAAATTTAAGCTGATACCTACTCGTAGAACTACATTTTTACTCTTACTAATGTCCATAAACAACTGCCATGTAGAAGTAAGATAATTTAAAGAATTAACTACCTACGCAGGTAGGTACAGGATAAGAAAGTATGCGCCTAGGCCCTTGACTGTAATATTTATGATAACTGCTAATGATTCTTAGGTAGGTACCTACTTATTATTAATTCATGTAAACTGAGTTTTGATGATCTTTAAAAGTTTTAATCAACACGAGAATGTTCGTGAAAAATGTAACATTGCTTTAAAATGAAAACTGTAAGTGCTCTAATACAGACGGCATTCTGAATTGTATATTTCAGGGTAGCCCGCGAAAATCAAATTTTCTTACGTTTTTTTCAATTTGCAGGTCAGTGTCAGGTTGTATCTTGGTCAAAATATGATTGGCGGCCGTCGCAAGTATGTATTTATAGAATTATAATCATTAAAATCATCAATACAACTCCTGCTGTTAGAATTGATGCCAAATGTTATGATGTCATTTGGCATCAATTCTGAGAACCGCTCGAGCACTGACGTGAAAATTCCAAAAAGAAAAATAAATCTAAGGTAGGTAGGTACTTAATAGTAATAATAAACATTAAATTCTTGAAAATCTCGCGGCACGCCAAGTGGTGTGCCGGCAGTGCTCGAGCGGGGTTGTTTCATACGTACCCTATTTTTAAAGTCAATTTTTTTAACAGGCAAAAGTACATAGGAAGACTACTTCAAAAGCTTATTTTAGAAATCAGCGGTTACATTTCTTACCTACCTACCTAATGCATTTTATAATCAATTTGTCACTCTGATATTTAGTCCTACTCCAGTGAGTACCTACAAAGCATTATGTTGCATGTTTGTGCACAAATGCTCAATTAAAATTGGGGAGGTACCTACCTATGTGTGTTTTCAATTTGCACTACTATCTAAATAATTAGTAGAGCTGTGATTTTACTCTTAGGTACCTACTTACTAATTAATTAGGTGTCATAAAATAAATTGTCCGATCCATTAAATCATAAAAACCACCTATCAAATTGTCAATCGCTGTACCTAGGATACGGAAGCTTGTTAAATATTTTAGATGTAAGTAAAATTGAAACTTTCCTGGATACCTATTATTTGTTAAGTAGGTATGTACCTACGTAAGTACTGAAAGTATTAATTTAGAGAACCCAATTATATAATAATGGTAGAAGAAAGTTGTTTATTTTTTTCCTGGTAACCTACAGTCCTAAAATAGCTATAGGTCAATGCAAAAATAAGCACGGAGAAAAGTACCTAATGAAAAGTGGGCAAAATTTATCATTGCAATGTAATCTATGCGGGAAAGACTCCCAAGCCACAGATTAACTAATTATTCCTAATTCACTCCATAGAAAAAGATAGATAGGTACCTAACGCTTTAATTACCTACAAAAAGGCCTACATAGGGTTGCCATCTTTAAAATTTGGAAACCTGGACAAGACGTGAAAACCCCGGATTTTAGAGCCCAGAACCCGGTCAAAAAAACAGTCCGAAAATGTTATAAATCACCTTTTTATTTATTTTCAGACTATAATTAAATTTAATCATCATCATCATCATTAAATGTACCTACCTATCTAACAAAACAGAATCTTATAACAGTTTTTACAATTTAAAAAAAATGAATAATTAGAATTTTTTATTCGTCGAAGTGCGCACCGTGGCAATGCGATGGGAGGGGCGGGGGACGGTGAAGTTAGCGAGTCGGTTCGTCGTCGGTTGATCGCGATTCGACGGGCACAGTGCGTGTGTCGCGGGCGGCCCAAGACTACCAAAATCCGCAACCCTGGCAGGCTCTGGCCCTAACGGGCCCCGTCTACTTTGCTGACATCTCTTTTAGGCGCGCGTGAAACAAACGCGCCGTCGACCCGGGCCTGGCTTTGATCGGACGACGAGCCACCCAATGCTCACCGTCCGCAGGCCCGCCTCCTCCTTCACTAGCATTACTGCTTGCTTGCTGTAAAAACCAACTTACCGCACTAATATCATAATAGTTATTTATGATATTAATGCGATAAGTTGGTTTATAGTCATGAGTTTGTAAATACCAATTTCCGCACGTAGGTACACAATGTCACTCACACAACGTTTTTCTACTCATTTGCGAGAAAACAGTACATTATGTAATAAAAAATTCTTATGTTTAAAGATATTAGTCGGAAAGTCAGTCTATATGAAAATGGCGCGAATTTGCAAATGGAACTACATCTTTCGTCTCATTTTCTCTTTAGTATCAAAGTGAGACAAAAATATATTGTGCAAAAGCGCTTCCAAGGAGGTTCGATCATTCAGCTTAGTGGTTCTCTTAATGTGATACTGCTTGGTGGAATTCTCAATTTTTTTTTTATGGAAAATTAAAAAAAAAAGCCGTAAAGAATACGCACGGTTGGCGCTATACAACGAGTACATGCGGTAAATATGTACTTAGGTGAGGGTACCTATTTTACCGCACGTTCCATTGTGTGGTGCGTAATTTTTAACTTTCGAACAATGTACCTATACAGTCTTCGTAAATGCATTTTTTGAGCGAATGTGTTGAAAAATAACTTTTTAATTTTTATAGCACACTTTACTTTTTAATTTATTGGCGTGGGCTCATTCTTCAAGGTAGCCCGCGAAATTAAAATTTTCTTACGTTTTTTGCAGTAACTTGCAGTATGTAAGTAAGTAGGTATGTATTTGTAGAATTATAATCATTAAAATCATCAATAACTACAACTTTTTCATTTAGTTTTGATGTCGAATGAAGTACCGAGTATTTAATGAAATCATAACATTTGTCAATCATTTTGAATTTCGCGGGCTACCCATGAGCCAGCTTTTATCAGTGTCTATGGATACGCGCTGCGCAGTGATACTATTATCACACTTGGCTTCGCCTCATGTGATAAACCCACACTCGTGTTTTTATAACTCCTTTTATATGATCGTTGCATAAACTAAGTCTAACTTACTATTATGTATGCATGTATCTATTTATTCATGATTGTATTCTCATTTGCCATGTTGTCTCTGCACCGTCCACCCTATAAAGGTCGACTGCTAGAAAATGCCTATGGCATTAAGTCCGCCTTTGTACAGTATTTTTAATAGTGCATAAAGTTATTAATAAATCTAAATATTTCATCCGTCTTCAGGCACCCACCGCGTGGCGATCTTGGCCCACATTATGTCCTCGTGCGTGCATCTTGTAAATGTGGCATGCCAATTCCCCTTTAGCCCCGCCGATTTGTCTCCAACATTGGCGATGCCTCTTGGAGCGTACCTATAAAATAATATGACTATATGAGTGCAATATAAAAGTAAAATTAAAAGACAGCCAGTCTAGGGTCCCGTTTTTTAATTTGTATCCTTTGGGTATGGAACCCGAAAAACGGATTTGACTTGTTTAGTTCCCATTGGTGTGGATTTCTCTTCTTCTTTTCTCTACAGCTATTTGGTCCTGCGACAGATTTTCCCTTCTTGGCCTGATGGCTAGGCACTTCCTCAACACTTTTCTCCATATGTTTACAAGCTTTTATTCCTAGTGAGAAATTCCTAGTGTGGGGCATAGTTTTTATAAAAAAAGAAAATTATATATGTACCTGTAAATAAATAGTGAGGTATTCTAGTGCGGTGCGTCAACACTGCACCTTTTGGCAACGACAAAATCATAACCATAATAAGTGATATCGGTAAATCGATAAAACGGGGTAAATTTCTCCTGTAGGTATAGTGGGTGCGTTTACAAACATACAAACTCTCACATATAATATAAAAGCAGCCAGCCCCAGAACAATTATCTATAGGCCACGGGCGCCGGCTTTTAGAAAACCTCATGGGCGCTTATGCTCATTTGATGGTTCGAAGAAGTGGCGAAGTGTGAGAAGAGAAGTGCACACTGATCGATCGACAAATAAATAAATAAATGTCCTACTTACATACTGCGTACTTAATTACTATAAAAGTGAAACTAGTTTTTATAATCAAGAAATATTATAATTTAAGGATCGAAGGATCGCCAAATTGAAGTGGCAGTGGGCAGGGCACATTGCTTGCAGAACAGATTTGCGGTTCTGGAGTGGCGACCACGTACTGGAAAACGCAGCGTTGGAAGGCCTCCCACAAGGTGGACCGATGACCTAAGGGGCGCGGGTAGCCGATGGATGCGAGACGCACAGGACCGGTTGTTGTGGCGACATTTGGGGGAGGCCTATGTCCAGCAGTGGACGTCTTTCGGCTAATAGTATTATGATGATGATAACTACAAGGAAAAACGGGACAAATAATGGAAAGCCTAGCCGGCCGCCGGGAGGCCAACCCTGGAACCTGCCTTCCTACTATTAGAGAAAGTAACCTATCTGAAAATTTAAGCAACAAATATCTCTTCAATCTTGGATGCAAAATGCATCCAAGATTGAAGAGATATATTGTTCTAAAGATTATTTGTAAAAGTCGACAAAGATAGTCATATAGAGAGCGTTTACTCCTCAATACCTATAGGTATTTCATACAATCTGGCAAGTTCTTAATCTTGGAAATCAATGAACCGGTTCCTCCCATCCAAATAGTTTCGTAAGCTGGAAATAAAATAATGTTATGTATCAATTTCAATGACCAATTTTATAAAAAAAAATCGACTAAAATGTTACCTACTGTATTTTAGTCGAGCACGTTCAGCACGTCCAGTGAGCAAAGGTTATTAGTTTAGTCATAGACGGTGAATATTTTGTCTGTGACGTTCGTCTTCCATAAATGAATCGGTGCGGCGAGGCGGCGGCATAGAAAAACTATCAATTTTCGTGAGTCGAATAGTGAATCTAGTCTAGAAGTTAAAGTTCATTATTTCATTTCTTCGCACGATCCATTTACAGTGCCACACATATAAACATGTCTAGCGAAGGATCTGTACCTCCTCCCGTATTGTGGGCCCAGCGCAAAGAAGACGTTTTTCTCACGTTTAGCATCGAATCCAAAAACCCGACTATTAAAATAGAAAAGGACTCTGTATACTTTAAAGGTGTCAACGCGTCAGACAATAAAGTACATGAGGTAACTATACCATTATACGATGCGGTTATCCCGGAAACAAGCGCTTTCGTAAATAAAGGCAGGTGCATAGAAATGATTCTTCGCAAAGAGAAGAAAGACTCTTCCTACTGGCCGTCATTAACAAAGGATAAGAAAAAGCCTCATTACCTCAAGGTAGATTTCAATAAATGGAAAGACGAAGATGATGAAGATGAGAATGGTGGAGGCAACTCATATGACATAGAAGAGATGCTTCGGTCTATGGGCGGCGGCGGCGGTGACAAGGCTGACAAACCCTCCTTCGATGACTTAGAAACAGACTCGGATGATGAAAATTTACCTGATCTTGAATAACACCTCCAGAGTGATAAAACTTATATTTGAATGCATGGAAACACACACAGTACATTATGTATAAGGTTTTTACAGTTATAATAAAATCACTGATAAAATGAACATGTTACATTCATTTTAATCATTGATCTGTGCCTCTGTAACACTCACCACTTTTTTTACTTTAAAGCAAATTAGCAAGTTTTAGTAGCTAGGAAATATTTAATTTTAAATATATTCAAGAAGAGTTAAGTAGTACAATGTTTTTCAATGATACTGATAAGTGAACCCTTTATTTAATATTGCCTAGTCTTGTGTTGTATCTAGATTACCTACATCCTTTTAATAGGTAGAGTAGGTTTGTATCAGATCACACCCCCAGAATTATGTAGACCTTATTCCAGAATTTCAACTTTTAATGATTACGATGAAAAAAGAATGTTCCACAATTGGCGGAGAAATTGGTGAACATGCATAACAAAAACATGCAGTTGAACATAGAACCTCCTCCTTTTTGAAGTCAGTTAAAAAATAAATGATCAACTTAGAGTAAATTGTAGTCCTATTGTAGTACAGAAACAAGCAACCTAGCACATCCCTATTACTCTCCTAATGAGGTTTATCAAATTTTGTCTCATTATTTATTTTACTGTACATACAAATTTACATTTTTAAATATTTCTTATGAATAAAACATAAAAAAAACATTTCAAAATATAAAAAGCAGTAGTCCGCTGGTGTCGGGAGCAAGGTCCAAGTTACTGGTGGTTAGGGCTCCAGAGAAAGGAACCTTCTCACAATACGAGCCATATCAAGGAGTACGGCCTTCTGTATCAGGCCCTTTATCCAACTGTGCAACGCCAGTCTGACAGATGTTCGTCGAAGCTTTTGGCCTTCAGGCCATTGGCCGTAATGACAATTGGCACAATGACATCCGAGTCCACATTCCACATGTCGACAACCTCGTGTGTTAAGTCAAGATACTTGAATTGTTTCTCTTTCTCAGCTTTCACAAGGTTCTCGTCATGTGGAATGGAATATCAAATTTATTATTGTGGAGTTCAATCCAACTTCATTAGGATCACCGTTGCAAGGGGCTGTGTCCTGCAGATCTTCAGTGCTGGCTCCAAAACAGGTATTGTTTGGTACAGGAATCTTCCCAGTGGATCTCAACATTCACATAGCCACACCATGGTGGTTCACAGCAGTGTTCCGGATTTGATGCTTAAGCATTTCTCTGGCAGCTTCAGTGATCATAATAGAGGAAGTATAGGACCACTCAGCATGTCAATACAATAACCACAACATGAACTCTAGCTTAATATAATAATATGCCCACCATCAAGGATTTTAATTTTGATTATACAAAAAAAATGTCACTAATTAGTTGCCAAATACCAGAATTTGTTGGTCACTGGTTAAGTTATTATAAGGGTTTTGGGTGGCCGATCTGGAGAGTTTTCTTTTGAATTTCACACCTAGTGATGCTCTGTTTTCTCCCAAATTTAGTGGCTAATTAGTTTGAATCAGTCGCCAAATATCAGAAGCAGTCGGTATCAACTGTTTCAATTCCAAAAAATAGTCAATAAATAGTCAAGACGCTGTGTCAAATCTCGAAAATAGTCATTAAGGGATTCCAGAGTTATAAAGGTGTCTTGATGAGGATTACGGGGTGAGCCTTTCTCCACACAATCCTCACCTCAGTGCAAGTAAACCGCTAGGAGTATCGACTTGGTTTCAATTCCAAAAAAATAGTCAAGAAATAGTCGTCTCCAACCATGCTAATTTTGATCTTGTAAACCATGTAGAAGTATGTTAAACTTCTATGTAAACTTCTACATACATTTTCGAGTCGAGTACAGTCGAGCACAAAATTATTAAGAACGTATATTTAACGGTCACCTTTTTATGTCAACACAATATTCCGAACAAAACGGTCTTAACACAGTAGCAGCCGTAAGCGGAATATTCCGTTTTTTTTTGCACTCTACTTTGCACAAACGTCTTTCGAACCAAGTATCATGTTAACTCGCCCGAGTTACAATGGTTAACTGTTGACGAGAGGGATGCGATGCGATAGGTTATACCTCCAAAAAAAAACTGCTCGCCCGGAAAGAGAAGTCCGTATACCATCCACGTATTTTTATCGGTATCGATATTCATTCCGAAGGTTGTTCAGTGCTGCCAAAACCATCGGAAGTAAATGTCTAAAAGTGAAATAGCACGGAACACAATTGCATAAATATTTAAATAATCTATAACCCACTAATTAAACTAATTGCAAGCAATCACCGGGTCTTGGGATGACAAATGTTGACAGATAGCCACCCGTCGGCGATGACAGGACCATTTGTAAGGGCACAGTAAATCATTAGGCCGCGCCCGCGTTGTAGCGTTTTTAATAAATTATATTACTAGGTAATGATCCGTCTAAGAGTGGCTGTACACGCAAATTGTAATTGTTTTGTGTTCTATAAAAGGAGGTAATTTCGTTTAAGTGAATATACACTATATAAATGTAATGTTGGTTTGTGTACACTTCAAAAACTCAAAACATACTGTATCGATTGAGTTCAATTTATTCAAATTTGACCGAACAACCAGCTCCAGGGACGGTTTTAGGCTACTTTTTGCAGCAGTAACACACCTGCAACTGCAGAAATCCAGCATAAAACGGTCAGCTGTGGAGTCCATGTGCATAGGACTTATTTTGTTTTAGAACGTCTGTCAGTGCGGTGTCAGTGGATGGCATGTATAGGTAGGTATAGTACGACAGCGATATTCTTGCGTGTGGCCAAAAAAGGTTAGGAAACACGTTAGTTACGTGTCGTGATGCTGGGATAGGAGAAAAACAAAAAGTTTTATTCGTCATTTCACATCTATGCAACTAAAATGTACCACAGCGAAGCGTGGCACGGACAGCTAGTAATAAAATAAAAATTGAATAAAATAGTTTTGCAACTTTCGTGTTCGCGACTGTACTAAAACATAATGTATGTAGAAGTTTACATGGAAGTTTAACATACTTCTACATAGTTTACCAGATCGAAATTAGCATGGTTGGAGACGACTATTTCATGACTATTTTTTGGAATTGAAACCAAGTCGATACTCCTAGCGGTTTGCTTGCACTGAGGTGAGGATTGTGTGGAGAAAGGCTCACCACGTAATCCTCAGCAAGACACCTTTATAACTCTGGAATCCCTTAATGACTATTTTCGAGATTTGGCACAGCGTTTTGACTATTTATTGACTATTTTTTGGAATTGAAATCAAGTCTATACTCTTAGCTGTTTGCTTGCACTGAGGTGAGGATTGTGTGGAGACGTTCACCACACAATCCTCACCAACATATAGCTATAACTCCCTTCCGCTCTGGGCGGAGCGGAAGGGAGTGTCAGACTCTTACTGACTAAAACCCATCCGTACTTATTCCTCTTAATGCCCTTTGCGTTCCAGGGCCGCGGTGACTCTTTCGTACAAATTCGGTAACCCTGGCAGGCACTGGCCCTAGCGGGCACCGTCTTTCATGCTGACATCTTTTTGTGCCACCCGACGCTCGCCATCTACAAGCCCGCGTTGCTTAACCCCTCTTAGAATTAGGAATTTGGAAGAGTGTTATGCAAGGGACTGGCTGTATCACCTCTTCTGATCGTGATTTTTCGTGAAAAACGTTTTGATGATAACGCTTCTCTCCTTCATCGAAACTATTCACAGCAGTCCTAGAAGATATCGTGAAAAGTAGGTACCTATAGATTAGGACTATAGCGGTATTAACGTAATTTTTTTTCCCACCTTAAGATTTGCAGATGACTTTGTACCTACTTTTCGTTGAGAACTTCGATGACCCCCAGAAAATGCTTCAAAACCTTTAAGATGCTTCTTATCGTTTTATCGAACTAATATTTTAACAGTTCAACTGTATGTTCGGTAGTTCGGTAGATGGTGTTTTTCATTTGATGTCGGTTCCTGAAGAATTCTTACGTTTGCCTATGTCTGTTAATCCACATTTGCTTCCTAAACTTCCTAAACCAAAGCATACAAGCAAAGGGTAGGTACACCAGTACAAGATTCCAGGTTTGCCAGGTTGTAAAACTGGAAACTTGGAAAAAACGAAAAACGTGCTATGACGTCAATAACACGATTGAATAAGTTATGACCTTTGCCTATACCTACATAAATTATGCTTTAAGATTAAATTTTGACTGTTTCGAAGTCGGTTGTATTTTTTTGTAAAAAGTTTTTATTTTTCACTTTTTAGTGGTTAGCAACGCAAAAAGAATCAAGATCGGTTCATAAACGATAAAGTTATGCCCGAAAAAATAACCCCAAAACCATGGTTGACTTGTACACGTCATCTGCGTACCCCTTCACAGCGTACCGGCATGATGTTCTGTTATGAACTGGTGTGAACCATAAACAGACATGCGATTTCAGCAATCCCATCATTTATTGAAGAGTTCCGTTACCTATCTATGAAGTTCTTCATCAGATCTTCACCAAATTAAAATGGGACAAGTCCGGGAAGATACTCTTCCAAACAAAAAACGAATCATCAAGATCGGTTCATGAACAATAAAGTTATGCCCGAATAGATAACCCCCCAAAACCATTGGTTGACTTGTACACATCTGCGTAAGGTAAAGGGCCCCAAGTTCGTACTAGTACAGTCCGTTGTCAACATTTTCTCACCCACCCTAAAAACAAACGAATTTAGACCCTCTACTTGTAACAATAAGGTTTTCTCAATTTATACGAGCTTACCAGACAAGTGCTCGCCAACATTGTCGGAGCCCCCAGCATTATATATCATTTTGTTGAGCTATTTTAATCATTAACTCGTTGATGTTAAAGTTGAAAACTTTTTAAGTCACACTACATAATTATAACGCAATCTTTAATTTCGCAAATGTCCAACAAGTTCTTGTGGCTTAGCGGTTTGATGCTGGATTGGCGACGAACAACGTGTGGGTTCGAAACACAGGTCCACATATCAATTCCTTTTTTAATTTGTTTTCATTTCTACAATAAATGCTAGACGCAATATTCTAAAGAATTTGAACCATATTGTATGCTTTCATAAAGTTTATTCTTGCACAGCACAAGCAGTCAACCTTCTCGTGCAAATAGATTATTTTATATTTTAAATAATCACTCCATTGAGACATGAATAAAAAAACTACCTTTAAAATAGAAAATAAAAAATTGTAAAGAGACGTTGTTTTTTTTTTCACTCTTGACTTAAAAACCAGGTTGCCTCGATCAACAAAACAACTCTTCATTGTGCCACGCCGACCAAGTGCGTGTACCTTATGATTATAAAAACTGAACGTAGTTTATGTTATTTGAAGATCCATATAAAACACTTCGAAATTGCGACAGTATAGTACAAGTATAGTGGTGTAGTATATATGTATTGATGTGTAAAAAAAGTATAAGAACCCCATAATAATAAAGAATAAAAAAAATCCTGGGAGTATGTTCCCTTTGAATAATTTTCGACATTGACGGCGGAGCCGCGGGCGTCAGTTAGAATATAGAGTTTGAGCAGTTTTGTCTCCATATTATTATACATTCAAAAATACTTTCATAAAACTGGTCGGTCTTTAACTGTAGCAATCAAAAACCTCTTTTTTTTGATGGTCAAAAAATATATTTTTCTCCTTTTTAGTGTTCCGTCGTCAACAAGGAACCCTAATAGTATCGCCATGTCCGTCTATTTATCCGTGGTTTAGCTCAGACGCTTAGAAAGTTTTAGCTTAACTAGAAAGTTGGAATTTGGTAAGGATCACGACGACAAAGTGGTTAAATAAAATCTTGAAAAAAAAAGAATAAAAAGTGGCAATGATTGTTTTTTTTATCGTCTATCCCTCTCATGGCTGGCTGTCGTTGGATTTTTTTACCATTATAAACCATTTTTCCATCCAAGGATTCGTTTGCGAAATATTAAGCTTTAAAGTACTAATTGTTGATAGAGTCGTGTGGGGACGCTTGATTCTAACAAAAATTAGCACTTAAAGGGGGTGGGGGGCTCTGCCAGCTAAAGTTGTTTTTGGAGACGTGAAAAAATTCATGGTAGGTACCTAGTAGCATAGGTATATGCCTAACTAATTCAAAAGGAAAACTATCACAGCTTAGTAGGCTTTACAAATTAACGAGTAATAGTCGACCAACCTATAAAATGTAGGTAGGTACTTGGAGAAGGAAGATTTCGTAAAATTACATTGAAAACTCAGACCAACAAAAAAAGGTAGACAGCGCACCGCGAACATCAAAAGTGAAGCCACAAAACCGTGCTCCTTCAAGTAAATACACAAGCTCACCCACACACCTACACTAAAACCATGCTCATCGCTCTTAGTACTTCACGAGCCGTCGTCTAGAAAACATTAATAGAAAAATATAATTATGCCTTCCTGCGTAGTAAAAATTTGTAAAAACAATAGCAAATCACATAAAAAGTCTCACGGAATCACTTTTCACTTGTAAGTACTTGAAATAACATCGTTTTTATATAAATTAACTATGAATTTTAGGTTACTTGGAACAAAAACGTCAACAAACTAAAGCAGTGACATTAAGTGTGAGGGTTGCCATAATACGATTTAATATTTCCCCATTCGATTAAACAAAATATATTATATGATTTCTTTCTTCGAGTTATATTCCTATTTTCTTTTTTTTAATATATAAAATATTTTAGATTTGAAGTTTTTCAACACATTTGCGAGAAAACAGTACAATAGGTAATGAAAAAAAACTTTTAGTTTTTAGATAGTCAGAAAGTCGCAACAATCTTTGACGTTTGTAGTATGAAAATAGCGCGAATTTGCAAATGGAACTACATATTTCGTCTCATTTTCTCTTTAGTATTAAATTGAGACAAACGTATTGTGCAAAAGCGCTTCCAAGTAGGTTCAATCATTCAGCTTATTTTATTATCGTACTTATTTATACTCCTATAAGAAAATTAAAAAAAAACTGTAAAGGATACGTACGGCGCGCGGCGCTATTCAACGGAGTATGCGGTAAAATATGTACTTAGGTGAGAGTACCTATTTTACCGCACATTCCATTGTGTGGTGCGTCATATTTAACTTTTTTTTGAGCAAATGTGTTGAAAAAGACTTTATTTGTTCATGATAATAGTTATTTGTTATACAAGAGTGCAAAGTTGCTTTTTAACCGCGTGTTCAATTTTGATGATCGAGCAAGCGAAGGATTCTAAAATTAAAATTAGAATCCTGAGCGTTAGCGAGGGAATCAAAAGAGCACGAGGTGAAAAATCTTTGCACTCGAGTGCAACACGTAACTTTTCATTCCACCTCAGCGAGGAAATGACTAAATGCAAAAAAAAAACGTTTTCATCCCACCACCTCGGAAAGAGTATTTTTAATCTTCAATATCTGAGTGGAAAAGCCGTTTTATTCTCTAGAGGATAAAGTAAATTGAATTTAGAACATCGTGTGCACTAAGTTTGTGAATTAAAAAAAACATTAAACCTATTTACTGCTACCTCTATGGTGCCGAATATATCATACAACTTTTTTTTAATTTGTTAAAAACTCAGACTCGGAACCTTCTTGGTGTTCTTTTTTCAATTTGCTTTGTACGCGGTTCTTTACGCGGCATTTTTTCACGTCATTGTTAAACCTTATATTAAAAACAAGAAACTTGAAAACTACACGTAACTTTTCATTCCACCTCAGCGAGGAAATGACTAAATGCAAAAAAAAAACGTTTACAATCACAAGATAGGTACACTTTTATTTCAGTTTAGGTATTGATTACTACATTATGACAGGTAAGTATTACAGAATAACCTTTAAATTATAACAAAATAATACTAAGGTATAATTAAGAAAATTTTAAAGTAACGTTGCTACAGTTATTTAAATTGAGTGTAATATTTTTGTTTGGTACTGTAATATTGGTGTTAGTCACTTGTGTACTGTTTTTCGGTAAACTATCTGTCACACTTAATAGTTGTACTGATTCATCGGATTCCCTTGGGTTGGAGAGAGAGGGAGATGGTTAGGTGTTTCATAACGGCTTATTTTTGATGTAGAAGGGCCAGTCCAAGGATCCGATTGAGGCTCTTTCAGTGTAATGGCTCCTACGATGCCTTCACATATTTTAGACTTATTTTGGATGGAATCCTCTATGTATCCCTCTACAACTGCATTGGACTTCCAGCCTCCGTGGCGCTTAAGGGACAGGAGATCAGCTCCGGAATCAGCCAAAAGTGTGGCTGAAGTTCGTCGGAAACAATGACCCGTGTACAACAGGGGTTCTGGAAGTTCAAGAAATGTTGCTATTTCTCATGGGATACTGCCAATTTTATTAGTACCCATAGGCTGTCTAACACACTTTCCATTGCGATACTGTAGAAAAAATCGATTGATTGGAGTGTTAGGCGGGCGTAAGGCTTGATATTTCTCATCAATCGTTACGTATTCCTTGCGAATGACGAAGTTGCGGTCTCTTTTTGTCTTTGTATTAGGTAAATTAATTAAAAGTAAGGCATCTGAATGTTTCTCAATGTTTTTTACATTAAGTTGTGTTAGTTCATTAGTTCGACATGCTCCGTTTATTCCAATAATAAGAACAACCTGTAACGTAAAGAGTATTGTAGTAGATAAATGAATAAAATTGATATGAACGCATAATTATGCCTATCAACATCTACTATGTATACTATTTAATTGAGATTAATATACTTACGTAGATACTGAATGTACAACTGACTTACTTTTGCCGCCAAATATACGGAATCGGGTGCTTCGTTAAGAAACTTTTCAATATCAGATACTGTGAAAACCTTCGATTTTTTTGGTTGATGACCAGATGAGGCTCCTTTTAAAAATGCCACTAATTTAGGATAGGTATCGATATGTATGTCTTTTTTTATCTTTATTGTTGCTTTTAGCATCGAATACGTACTCCATAGAGTGCTTGCTTTCTTGTTCTCGGATAATTCTATAAAATATGCCAGCAAAACGTTTTCTGAGAAAGTTTTGGCTCCTTTTGCTAGTCGCCACGTGTTGAACATATCGTACTGTTTTAAATACTTCTCGCGTGATTGTTGAGGGAGAAAGCTCATTTGCGCATTATTAACAGTTTCAGTCAATTCTGTTGGCGTCAAACAAACTTCCTCGTCGCTAGAATCACTCATTTTAGTTTTTTCACTTGTTTTCAAGTTTCTTGTTTTTAATATAAGGTTTAACAATGACGTGAAAAAATGCCGCGTAAAGAACCGCGTACAAAGCAAATTGAAAAAAGAACACCAAGAAGGTTCCGAGTCTGAGTTTTTAACAAATTAAAAAAAAGTTGTATGATATATTCGGCACCATAGAGGTAGCAGTAAATAGGTTTAAGGTTTTTTTTAATTCACAAACTTAGTGCACACGATGTTCTAAATTCAATTTACTTTATCCTCTAGACTCTAGAGAATAAAAACGGCTTTTCCACTCAGATATTGAAGATTAAAAATACTCTTCCCGAGATGGTGGGATGAAAATAATATTTATTTTGTAAGCATGTTAAACATAACATTTACACGTTATTGTTTCGTTTGTTATGTTTTATCTTGATATTACCTACTTTTTCTTTAGTCAGTGATTTTGTGATGGTGGTCTTTTTCAATTTATTAAAGTTGATTAAAAATGTAATTACCTATTTTATTTTAAAACAATTTACATAATGACTCACGCTTGTTACGCTTCGACAACCTTTTAAAACTTAACTAGTTTACATAATTGAATGTAGGTATGTGTGATGTAAAAATTTGTTTTTTAGGTATAGATCTTTCTAAAAAACTAAGTTACAATACCATACTCAACAATATCTTACTTGTGCTGACTTGCACAATATTAGCTTACCCATAAAATATTATTTCCCAAGTTATAGGGGAAAAAAAAAATGGCAACCCTTCGAGATACATATAATATGGCTTCATCTTTGATATTCGCAGTGCGCCGTCTACCTTTTTTTGTTGGTCTGAGATTGAAAATTAGTTAGATAAAGTTGTTAGTTAAGTACTTACGTAAAAAGGTAGTAAAGTCGGCAATTGTGACTGTGGTGCAACTACGTCCGACACGCAGTTGTCTGGTTTTTTGACATAGGTATCTAATCCAAGCGCACCGCACAAGTCAAAAGAATGTACTGTGCGGGCGCAGGGAGGCTGGGTCGGCTTCGTCACGAAAAAATCACGAAATGTTTCTTGAAGAACGTGATCGTCAAAAAACACGAATCGTCCTCGTGTGAATCAAGCCGGGTTTTCTTTGGGCAACATTTTGTTGAAACTGTTTACAGACGTGTTTATCACCAATCAAGTTTAACGTAAACACTGTTTCTGAAACTTGGCCGTCCACACTTGTCGTGATGCTCTGTGCTGCTTACATAATAATTCATGAGTGCTACTAGAAAAAAAAACGAAAATCTGGTGGATTCGAAACTATCTCTTTTAAATAAATAGAAGTTACGTATTTCATGACCTTCGTGAATTTGATGGGTCTTTTCAGAATTTCACCAGAATATCAACATCTGATTTTTATCCCTTGAGTCGTTTTCATTCCTCACGGGACCTCTGTCCGTGCTACACGCATCCCCACTATATCTCTGTGTTACACCGAGTTCCCGACGCTTCTGCTAGCTACGCGACACCGCTGCCATCCCGCTGTGCTACAAGTCGCCGGCTTGTTTGTCGCCGGCATCAGCTACAAAAACTAGCCCCGCCCACTTCGTAGCGGTGCTACGAATTTGCTACGTAGAGTGCTAGGCGCTCTCTTAGCGATTTGTTAGTGTTGCTACGAGGTCTTCAATCGGTTTGCGAGTGTAAACGTTTCACTCGCAACCGATAGAACGGTTGGGAGTTTGGGACATTTGCCCCTTCAACTAAATTCACAGTTTAGTGGTACTTGGTGGAAACCTTACGGTGCCAACTAAACCAAGTGGTGTGGACCCGACACGCCTTCCAGGCCCCTTAAGGGCTTTGTAAAGTCGGAAGGGAGTAGGAATGCGGCCTTGGGGGATCTCCTAGTCGCGCCCTACTTCTAACCCCCGTTTTCTTCCAGGGTGCACCTGGTGACGGCTGGGTGTGTCTACCCCTACGTCAGCTTGGTCGAAAGACCCATACTGCACATTGAGATTGGCAGTGGGTATAAAAGCTTAGGGCCCACAGTAGGCATTCATCTCCCTGACCGTATCAGGCAGGGAGGGTACTCATCCCTAGAGCTCCCACCCCGGGAGATAGGCTTAGTGGCCCTTCAGGCCGAAGACAGTTGTGCTGCCGGAGAATTTGTTTGACCTTTCTTCTCCCCGGCCAGAGCACTAGGAAACGCTCACGGGAATGGCTCTTTTGGGGAACTGTCTTTAGGGACAGGAGCTTAGCTCCCCCCCCTCCCTCTTACCATGGATGCCTCGAGCTCCACCTCCTCTCCCCCCATCGGTGGCCACTATTTTGGTGAATAGGGACCCCACCTTCAACATTGTCTGCTCCCTCTCACATCAACATCGATGCCCTTCTGGCACTCTGCTCCGCGCTCCTCCAGCGCTATAGCACCGACCCGCAAGTCGCCGAGTTCAGCGCTATTCTCAACAACATCCAGGAGATGTCTGTTGCCCCTGCCCCCGTCCCCCGTAGGGAATTCACGCCCACTCCCCCCTCCCCAGGGCAAAACACCACCGCCCCCTCAAAAACGCACCCCGGCCCTTCTAAGGTTGCCGCACCGTCCAACATCGCTCAATTCAGTGATGCACTGGACAGCCAGCTCACTCCCGAGCTGCTCGCCCCCTACTCTATGGACTATTAATGAGTCTGGTTCCGAATCAAACTCCCCTAGTCAATCCTCAACCTCCTCGGACAGCTTCATGTAGGTATGTATTCAGTTGTCCAGGGTAAGAGGAAAAAGAGATTGGGTGCTGCTCAGTCAGCACTCAAAGCCAAGAGGGCAACATCAGTCTTAAATCCCATAGTTAATCGAACGACCCAGACTGTCCCTTCTTGCCCTCCCGATCTGACGCCGCTAAGCCGAGGTCCGTATCCCTTAGCGAGCGATCAGTAGTTTCTAGTATTAAGCTAGCTTTTTAGCACTGGGTGGGGGGGGGGGGGGGGGGCTTAAATTCATTTGAGGCCACCACAGGATAGTCCGGTTAAGGAGTTAATAGCCCTAGCGTGTTTAACCTGCCAGTGGTCATTCCTAATTTTAATTTTATCATGCCTGATTTTGAAATGTTATTGAGACCGATTGGACCATCAATGACAAGACAGGAAACGAAATTTTGGCGTCCTGTTGAGCCCCAGAGAAGACTAGCAATAACCTTAAGATTGTGAGCGTAGAATATGCATTTTCGTTTCCACTTCCTTTTGCGACATACCTATTCAATTCTACAGCAATGTTGGCCCAAGCATCCCTATTACTAAGACTCCGCTGTTTCTCTGTCCGTCTGTCAGTCTGTCTGTCACTAGGCTGTAGCTGTATTATTCTGTATCTCATGAACCGTGATAGCAAGACAGTTGAAATTTTCACAGATGATGTCATTCTGTTGGCGCTATAACAACGAATACTAAAAGCAGAATATAATAAATATTTAGGTGGTGGCTGATTTTTTGCCGTTTTTCTTTTAGCTAACTGTACGGAACCCTTCGTGCGCGCGTCCGACTCGCACTGGGTCGGTTTTTTTTAAATTTATCCTTATAATCTTTATTTGAAGAATCCCAAAGTACATGATGCTGTTGATAAAGCTCTATGAGCATCGACACCTGGTTGTTGGACAACACTACTTCCATGTTTATAAACTCGCGGAACACACGTCCACGATCGTAGCAGTTGGCGTTGGCGTTCTGTAGTTTCTGCGGGAGTTTACCTATAATGCACCTACGTACGTAGGTAATTAGGGACGAGTATGTTTATGAATTAAAGGGTACACCAATAAAATTGAACAAATAACTTTATTTTGCTTTTCCAGCGGGTTATTTTGTCTCAGTGGTTTGTTTTGCTTTTTCTTTTCTAGCGCTTTTTTTATCAGAGGTTTTTTCAGTGACCGTTACTGTTGCACTGTATAAATGAAATTGATGCCCATGTCTTCGAATATTTAAAGTTAAAGTCATGCAGTAAATAAGTCTATTGAGGCTCTCACATTTCAACATGTATGCAGCTCCCTGACCGGGGCAGAATATCGGCGCGCCAAAGCTTTGACAATCGAACATAAAGTATGAAGCTCCAGCTCTTCCAAACGCTAAGTTTTTAGTGGGACTTGTGAGTATTCCGCTTTCATTTTTTTCATTTTCAAAGAAATAAGTCAGAGCCTTACTCAAATTGAATCGATCAGGATAAATGTTATAAACAAAACCAAATATAATTTTCTCAAATTTAAATGCAAATGTGAATGGGAACATTTCATCGAATCGAGACTCTAAATCGGAAAGGGCAATTTCGTAATTAGCTTTGTTCCCTACTTTTGCTACACATATTTCGTGGTAATCATTGCCACCAATGACTATTCCGTCTAGGAATCTACTCGTCCAAGCGCTAATTTGACATGCCTTAGTCATCCCAATGGCAACCACGCTCGTTGCGAGGTATTGTTTACCGCGGACTTCTTCATCAAATCTTTTATCCAATGGATGTATAGTTCCCCACAAAGAATAAAGATCGCCTGGAAATTCAATGTCCCAATCCTTCCACATTGTTCGAGGCGTTTTCCGTTGTAGACCTAAGTCGTTCTCAGCATTCATTCGCGACCACGGTATCGTGCATATACTCAACCAGTACATCTTCTCGTCTACCGTTGGTCGTGCTCTTTTACGTTTCAAAAATGGCGCGTTCGGATTGCAATCAGGCTTGAATAGCGGACTTAATCTATAGTATAGAGCAGCGTGCCGTGGTGCAGACTTCATAGAAGTCAATTCAAAGGTGTAAAATTCTGGGTTATTCGCTTGTGATTGTGACCCTACCATTTTGTTTATCCGCTTAATCACTGATTCCATAAAGTTATACAGTGTCCAGCTCGCCACTTTGCTATAATCTTGGTCATCTAATGTTTCCTGTTTCCCTTTTACTTTTTCTTTTGCCTTATCTTTAGCTTTATCTTTATCTTTTTCAGGTTCTTCATGTGGTGGCGGGTAAGGATCGAAAAGATGATATTGCCCATTTTTGTGACATATAACTAAATTGCATTGAGGATATCTTACTATAACGTAACGTAGTCTTCTCAATACTGCTTTTAAGAATTGCTCCAGTCTTATATCAGGATTTTCATTAACAACTAAGATTTTTTTAATGTTGATATTTACGAATTTCCCTTCGATAATGACGTTTTTGATCACCCTCTTCTCACAAGGGTTCAAATTTGTAGCTTTTCCATGTATTTCCAGACCTTTTTCGACACACACGTCAACCATCGTGCGTTCCCACGTTTTGACAGGATGCATCGTTGCCATTAACATTGCTATGAGACAAACGAAGTGACAAGCCTTAATACTTCCTGCGGTCTTAGTCAGAGCAGTAGTCCCACCTAGTCTGTAAATACCATCGACTAGTTGATAGCCAATCTCAGGTTGGCTCCTCTTTTCTCTCACATCTAACCTTCGTTTATCAGCACTTTTTTCAGAGTCTAAAATAGTTTGTTTAGATTTTGGTGACTTAGATTGACCAGTTGAATAGTCGTGATCTTCAGGCAATTTGGTTCGTGTTTCTTTGAGAAGTTTCCTGACTAATATTCTACTAAGGATAAATTGTTGATCGTCTGTTCTTCCATCCTTATTGTAATTGAATCTGTGGAAATAAGGAAGAAACTGGATATTTAAAATTATGAACTTTAGTAAATTATTGATTTTGCGGTGCCTATAGTCACTCAGATATCAAAACGGGATGTAACAAGACGAATGAGCGAATTCAAAAAGTACATAGCAATCGAAAAAAATGCCATGGTCTGTTTGCATTTTTTTTTCGATTGTTCTGTAGATTTTGAATTCACTCATTACTGAATGCTATTTGTCATTATTGCTACCTGGGCAGTCCTGTCCATGCAGAGGAGAACTATTCATGAATGGACTCCCTTCCCTCGTACGACTCTTAACATTGCTCGCTTCGCTCGTTCGGCTTGCACAGTCTTGGTTTGCTCAGTCAACTCGTAAACACGATTGATTGACTCAAAAGTAGGCTCGTAGAGGTTGCTCTACTAAAGAATGGAGGGAGCCCATTCTTTAGTAGAGCAACCTCTAGTAGTAGTAGCTAGTAGTAGTAGCTAGTAGTGTCATGAAGAGGCTGGTTTTGAATGCCAAGCTTGCTCCACTCTCCTTTTCCCGACCAGAGTGACCCTGCGAGTCGTCTTTAGAGCCATGCGAGTGAAGCGAGCCCTCTCGAGCTGAGTAAGCAAATCCTGCCTTCTCACGAGCCGTGCGAGCAAACCGGTTCGATTTGAGTGAGGGCTTGCTTTCTAGAGGTTAAATTGTTTATCATCATCATCGCAGTGTAGCTGTTGCAATGTACAGAGAATGCTGCTGCCTATTCTCTGGTGAGTCCCAAAGCGCTGAGTCTACTTTTATAGATAACGGAAAAATCCTGTGGGATGGGGGTGAAGCCTCGGAGAAATCAGTACCTACCACATTAAATACGGCACTAACAATAGACATTCAATTCATATAACTTACCTGCTCACAAGGTCATGAACTGAACGAAATCGTAGAAAGCAAGCCTTTCCCTTAGTGTCTTTGGTGACTTCTCTCAATCCCATGGCAGTACAAGGTGTGCCGTCAAATAGATAGTAAAGTCCATTTCTATGGAAAATCGCACAACTGTACGCGGACGTTGTAATCATGCCTCTATCATATTTGAGGAAGAATCTTCGAGACAATGTATCTTCCAATTGCCAGCTAGCACCTTCGTCGACCACATCAACATGAGCATGGTATGCCTGTCAGTAAATATAACCAAAATTATTGTATCTACTCTATCTAACAAACATAACGTTAAGTTACACTATATGATAGAAACAAACCTGATGTCCAAGTGCTATTTTAGGTATAATATGTGCAGGAGCCATTTGAAACTTCTGATGTTTGGCATCATAAAGTTTTAAGGCGGTCATTACTACAAAATCCACAATAGCAGGGGTCCAAGAATGGATTGAGTATTTGTAAGATGTCACTATCGCCATGATGGCACCAAAAGGCAGTTTATCAGTAGTCGCTTTCTCCGTTGGCGACGTAATAGTGCTTGATCCTCTAATGATTTGTGAAGAATCAGGCAAGTCCTTGAAGTTATTCGGTTTCTCGAGCTCTTGTTCGGGAGTAAGTTGAAGCTCATCCTCTATGAGTGGAGGAGACATTTTATTTCGAATTTTTCGCAGTTTGAAGCGTCTCTGTGCGTCCTCTGTGAGAAGAACGTGGCGATCAACTTTTGCCGCCGGCTTGGTTGGGATTTCATCTTCTGCTTCTGGATCTACACGCTCTGGCGGCACCAGCTACAACAAGAGTAGATATAGGTACAAAACTAATCTTGCCTAATGTGTAACAGCTCTTAATATTCTGTTATGTGCACCCCCATCGAATATAGCTTATTAAAATAACTGATATACAGGGTGAATTCTTCAAGTGTGCTTCAATGGCCTTGATGGAAAAAATAACAGTTAAGGCTAAGGTCAGAAATATTTTTTTCGTTGCTTTCGTTTGCTAGGTGGTAGGTATAACTTCCCAGAACTTGATCCTTATAGTGACACTTTCGGATGGTGTAATAATACAGGGTATGTTTATTTCAAAATCAACCGGTTCGATTCCTGGCAAAACGATTTTTCAAAAATCCAATGAAACAATTTAGTTTTCATCAAAATCGGGTTCGAGATTCCTTTCAGTGTTATTTGTTATTCCTCATAGTTTCGGATTTGGCCATCCACGCACACTTGAAAAATTCACCCTTAGTTTATACAGGGTGAATTTTTCAAGTGTGCGTGCATTGCCAAATCTATATAGATGCTTTGCCCGGACTCTGAAATGGCAACATAAAAAAAATACTTTGTCAAAAAACCTCTGATGCAGTTTATAGCCTCAGATCGATTTTTTTTTTTTTTTTAAAAAAAAAACGTTGCCCCACACTAGGAATTTCTCCTGTATCGTGGGTGAACTGCAGCAGACTGCTTAAAAAGCGACTTGTTTGGAACATTTTAGTATTGTTTTAGCGGTCGGGTTTTTTGACAGTCGTTTTTTTTTTCTTCAGTGAGTTACATCTTTTTTCATTTGCGGGCGCCATTTAGAATATTTTATAGCCTTTGTCCCACAATTTTGACGAATTCAACGACACCTCATATGGCAAAATCCGTCCAGCCGTTTGGGCCGTAGGGCGTGCCAAAGAAATGGACATACATACAAACGCTCGAAAAACATTACCCTCCTCCTTCTGATGCAGTCGGGAAAACAAGGAACTTGCGCATACTTATAAGTACCTTTTTTTAAGGATGGGAAATCATCAAATTACTCCTTCCGCTCTGGGTGGAGCGGGAGGCAGTGTCAGACTCTTACTGACTAAAACCCATCCGTGCTCCTCCTAATGCCCTTTGCGTTCCAGGGCCGCGCCGCGGTGACTCTTTCGAACAAATTCCGCAACCCTGGCAGGCTCTGGCCTTAACGGGCCCCGTTGCGCGTATACTTATATGTTACTATTTAACTGTCAAATAGTACCGATAGCGCTTGCACTGTTTTTTAGGGCTGTGATGTTGTGTATGACGCGTCTGTATATATACTTCATTGATTATAATGATATAATTTTATTTGCTGATGATGTAGACATACGGGTGGCTCTTCGGGCTCGGGCTGCGGCGAGGGCGGCGGCGGCGGAAGCGGCGGTGGCAACTCCTCCGCCTTGCGCCGCGCTTCTTCTTCCTCCGCCTTCTTCCGAAGCCTCTCTTCTCGCATCTCCTCATCTTCTTCCTCTTCTGCCTTTTCTTCTTCCTGTAATATGATAATAACGGATGCTAAGAGTACTGCTACTTAGTCCGTGATAACACTGTTAAGGCTATTTAATGATTTGGCACAGATAGAATTTCAGGGCGAAATCTATAAGCAGCCATACAAGTGGCCATAGAAAACATAATCTCGATTTATTCGCTATTTAAGCTCGATACTCAAGGTTTTTGAAAATCGTCTTGCTGAAATTACTGCTTTGTGAAATGTGTTACATTGTGACTTTTAAAGCGGAGCAAGTAGAGCCAGTTTTCGACTGTTTCTCGTCATTGTTTAGCAGACTATTTATATAAGTAAGTCAGCTTATTTATTTATTTGGTTAGGAAACTATTTATTAGGAATATTGCTTACCTCTGCACCTTCCGGCGGCTGAAAAAAAATGACATTATTATAGTTTTTTCATGTTTTAAGTAAATTGATTAAATATTAATTATACACCTACAGAGTGACTGTTCACTGAGCGCATTTCCTTTATGGGATGTCCTAGAGCCAATTTGCTACGATTTTGACCCCGTTATCTTGGAGACCAAACACTACTAGCACGGCAATATAACAAGCATGCATGTTAATTACACTGCATTGTGGATAGGGAATCCAATCCCTGGCTGGGAGATCGGGGGGTTGGGATTGGATTCCCCGATTGTAAATCAAAAAGCGCTGCAATAGGAGCAACTTTATGGGCATGTATGCATCTATTGAAATGGACATCTATGGACTATGGACATCTATTGGAATTGGTGAGAATAAGACGATTAAATCATGTTCGACTCAAAAGGACAATGTTTAGAATCGCCCTGTGCAATAAAAGTATTGGACATGATACACGATAATTATTAGAATTGTCTATTTTATTAAAAACATTAATCGCCGCCATCTTCGCCAAAGGACATGCCGTGTCAAAAAATATTAGGGATTGAAACATCGATTGTAACCGATCGATTGAATTTATAGATTCTTTATTTATTATATTATATTGTTTTTCAGTTTCTTAAAAATCACTCGGAGCTATGAAGAACTATAGGTACTTAATATTCGTTTTTATGATTCGATTATAACCTCAAAATCTGATACCTTTTTGGAAATATATCCATTCTGCGGCTAGTCCTCTATAAAAATCAGATCATAAAGGAGTTTACTAATGATCGACAATAGAACACGTAATTTTCCAATGCTCTTGGTTCCAGGGCGAACAATGTACGGGCGCAGAGCAATGTGCTTTCTTATTCGATATATTTTGGGTAGCCCCATAGTAAATTTTTTTCATAATGATGAGTACAATGACCACTTTTCATGTAGGTAGGTATGGCGTTTATTCTTTTAGACGTTGTATCACTAGTATCTGAAGTTGGAAAAATCGAAAGAAACAAGAGGTTCACCATTATGGGAGGCGGCGTGGGTGGTGGTGTTGGCTCAGGGTCGGGGTCAGGCTCGATGGGCTCGTTGGTCTTGTCGCGTGGCTTCGGCCACGGAGGGACCACCTGAGTCACCGACACCGTGGGTGAGTCCAAGTTCACTGGAAAATTGTCATGCGCGTTAATGATACGTTAAAATTCATAAAATTCGCCACTGAACGTGTAGTTAGGTATATTCATCGGTTGTGGTGAATTGCGTCAACTATTATGCAATTTATAAAATGTCCAAAATTACTAAAGTTTCATGTCCTAATACCGAGTCTCGACGCTTGAAGGAAATAGAAAATAATAAACGTCTTCCACTGTCTCACTAATACGCCAAATAAACAAATAGTATTGCAGCTAATTAAGAATAGGTACAGTAGGCATCTAGGGACTAAAGATCTTTTTTCAAGAAAAGTCCTAAATTTTTAGAAAAAAAAAGTTTTTCTAACATTCTTTATTTTTTATTTCTCCTTTTTAATTTAAAAGGTATTAGAATAATAAATAAAATAAAAAAGAATTAGAATTCATAATTAGGTTATTATGAATTCTAATTATTACTCAAAGGGAATCGCCATTCTCGGCTTAACGTGGACAAGTTGTTCAGTAAAAAGTATTTTATCAAATAAACGTAATTAATTCTAAAATTAATATTTCTACAAACCTCGTCGCCGGAAAGTCTTATGTAATAAAAGTTGTATTTAAAAGTATTCCCACCGATTGCACGCGCAAAACACCGCCATTTTTGGTTTGGCTAAGGTTCTGGGTTACCACAAAAATAATTAATTGATTTCGGTTTCTATTTGATATAAAAATCGGTTGCTAGTATTTGAGTAAAAAAATGTGGTTCTTTCTTGAGCACGGTTACTGATCAAATGATTTGAGCCATATTTCATTCTTATCTATCTGTGATTAAATTAAAACAATCAAAACATTTATATTACTCTATGTTAATCAATTTACATCCCCAGACTTCAGACTCGATTATAGAATTGTTAAATCGATTATTGTTAAACATTTTTTATTACCTGGCATCACCAACTGCATCATCTAATCATCTGTCAACAATGACTGAAAAAACTATTGATAATTAATAATAAGATGCTCTGTGAACTATTCGCTCGCTTTGCTTCCGTTAGCGCTCCGTTTCCGTTCTCGTTGTGAATGTTGTCTTGTGTTGTTTTTTTTTTCGACCGTTTGTTTCTATTTAAATGGACTCCGATACCGCACCTCACGAAGACCCAGCCTTACTTTTGGGCACCGAATCTGCTTCTAACGTTCAAACGTTGACCCTGGTATTATTTTGGACATGAAACCTACTAGGTATATACGACAACCTTGGCACGAACTCGGACACTCCTCATCGCTTTCTCGCGTGGGAATGAAGAACAATTGCGATGTGTTAATTGTGGCATGAATGTTACGCATCGCAGAAGATCATATTATGGAGAACATATAATTAGGAATGATGGTTCCTTCCTACACTATTGAAATAAGCACGGACAGAACCTGCAACCTCCTAAAAGGATTACCCTTGGCAAGCAATTGTTCATTATTAAGAGGCAAAATTCAAAGCAGGCGGCACATAAGCCGAAATATGCCTTGAAGGCTTAAGAACGGTTGCTATGCTCACGTCATATTGTGGCTGGGCAAGGCACGAGAATAATATTACGCCATTCGCCCAGTTTTTAGATAACATTTCAATTATTTATGATTCGGATTAAAACCATTCATTGTAATAAGAAATAATAGCTTCTTGTTTTATTTTATCCACTACCATTCCCCTAACTTGTAAATGTTGCAGATGTAAGTTAATATCATTTTAATAAACGAGAATAATTTAGTTTAGAAAATAAGTACTCATTTTTACTATTTTGATTATTAATTTGGAAAATAAATACTCCTTTTAGACGTTTCTCAGAAGGCCTCATCAGAAGGCTTAAAGTCACCCAAATGGCAATGGAGAGGGCTATGGTCGGAGTTTCCTTGCGTGATCGAATCAGGAATGACGATTTCCGCAAGAGAACCAAGGTTACCGACATAGCCTGAAGGATCGCCAAATTAAAGTGGCAGAGGGCAGGGCACATTGCTCGTAGAACAGATTGTCGATGGGGCCGAAAAGTTCCGGAGTGGCGACCGAGTACCGGAAGACGCAGCGTTGGAAGGCCTCCCACAAGGTAGACCGATGACCTGGTGAGGGTTGCAGTAGTTGTAGCTGATGGATGCGAGACGTACAGGACCGGTTGTTGTGGCGAAACTTGGGGGAGGCCTAGGTCCAGCAGTGGACGTCTTCCGGCTGATATGATGATGACGAGACGTATCTCAGCGATAGGATCACAATATTACACATGCTTAATATGGTACGATTTTGGAACTTACTGCAACTTTATTATAATATTTAGTTTCTATTAGGAATGAAATAATAAAAACACAACTCATTTATTATTATTCTTAATGTCCACGTCAAGCCAGAGCACCCTAACAAAGTGGTCAATTCCCTTTAACGTTTATACCTTGATACCTTTTAGAATATACACGTAGGTAGGTGTGGTAAGATTGAGACTATTCGAATGCCAGATTAGGTACCTACTTCTTAGAGAAACTTGTTAAATCACACAAACTACCAAAAAACAAAAGTTTTATTGGTAGGTTCTTATTCACGCACGCACGCACGGGAAGTAAAGTTTCCGTTCAATAAATTTGTAGTCAAACCTGGCAACTTTGCCTGTGAGATTCCACTTTGCCCAGTTTCATCATAATATATTTCCAGCAGGGCTAAATGATGTAATGGCACTGATTTATGCCTGTCAGAACTGGTAGAAAATGCTATTGTTTTGCACTCAACGATAGACGTAAAATATTGGATACACTGCTCTTATTTGAAATTCTTCGTGGTGAGATTGACAGCAGTGACTTTTTTAAAATTTATAATTAAATAAAAAAATACGTACTCACTAGTAAGTGAATAATGTTCGTATATTGTTTATCAGTTGTTATATTTTCCTTTTCTTTAAGTTAAAATTTTATAACAAAGTACCAATTTTTAGGCTACATACAATATATTTAAGCCACATTTTCCTCTATTTACTAGTTTTATAAAAGTAATGTATGCTGTGAAACTCTATAATAGGCTTCAGAACCCCAATTTATGACATTGTTACCATAGTATTGTTACGAGCTTGGGATTCTTGACAATAAAAACAGCCGATTAAATAACCAAAATGAACAAATGAACTTTAAAACTCACTAATTTTAAAACACAATTGCACTACTGATCACTTTAATTCACAGTTGAAGATCGCTCTCGAAGTTGTCGCTTGTATCGCAAATTCAATAATGACCCGGTCGCAGGCTATGCGGGCCTTATATAGAGCGGCAGATAATTCCAGAACCTTCTAATAGAAACATCTAGAAAGTTCGAGTACATACCGGTCCCGACTAACCAGATATCGAAAACTCTAGAATGTTCTAGCATAGAAAAGTCTAGAAGGATCTTGACTCTACTAGTTCTGCTACTCGATACCTACTAGACGGCGCCAGTAGTAACTAAATATCGTAATGTACCCGGTGTGACTGTCTGCCACTTATTCCTATTTAATATCAAAATTATATTTATTTCCAATCCTGCACATGGTATCGGGCTATTTAGAAATACATTAAGTTTGAAGTTCATGGCTTGACAGCCGGACGCGTACCGTAATTAACAACAAAATATTCTATTCATTGCAAAATAGTAAAACGATACTGACCCTTTTAAAAACCCATTCCTTTCATAAATTCGAGAAACAACCGAACACATGTGCCAGCTGAAAGCAATATTTTACAAAATACTAAGAACTAGCTAAGATGGCCCGACGGTCGGCAGTAAAAAAAGGGACAAACCCTTAGAACATTATGAAAGTGTGCAATAGCTGCAATTGATTGCAGCTGCGGAAGGGATCGCGTGGTATTTTTTGTAGAGATGTTAGGAGAGAGCTGACAGGACAAAAAAAGGTGTGGGAACGACAAGTAGGGACAGGCAGTCGGGTTTTGGTTCACGGAAGCGGAGGTTTTAGGATCACGAGGGCGTGCGGACGCTTATAGTCGAGGCTAGGGATATTTAAGTTAGGAGACCAAAGTGTGTAGTTCCGTTGTAACTCGTAGCAAGTATTATCTGTTAAGTTAGATATAATTTAGACTATTTGGTATTTAATATGTGTGTAAGTGTTGGTGTGACTGGGTGAGTTTTAACTATAAGTATTTCTAGATGGCTGGTAGTTGTGCCGGAGAGGTTAATTTAATAATCATTTATTCCAGCTAGGCGCAACTTTATATCCATTTTATAATCCATACCTTAGCAGTTATTTGTCAGTAATGTTTGGTTTAGGGAAACGGCGAAGGCCCCTTTACACTTAGCATTCCCTCATACATACTTACTTGTACACTGCACACCAACACACCCAACTATTGGCCATTATTGACTTTTAGCTGACGCACCACATTCATGGGGGCAGAACCGTTAATATTCACAGCTTATTTAAACCAGGCTTCATGGCCGACCCGCATTCGGGTTATAGGTCAACCAAGCGTTGCTGATGATTACTGTTTCCTATAAGGTCTAGCTCAGAGAGCATTGCGTGGGGATTGTTGGACGAACATTTCCAGGGTTAGGAATCCTGACCTAGGATTCACTGGGAACCCAAAAGGGATCGTCCTAAGGACGCTAGGGACCGTGTCTCGTTAAAACTAACCCCGGCCTATGGTATGGCCTATTACTGAATCGTCACTATTTAGCGAGACACGAGATTCGGATGGTAGCCGCTCAGAGCCGCACCGCATATCCAAGAAAGGGGCGAATTTAAGGAAATGTGAAGTGTTTGAACCTCTTCGCCGTGCAACAATACCTATCTCAATTAACTCTGCTACAGACTTGGTCTACGGAGCGCTTGCGCTAGTTTTGTGTTAAAACGCGACGCGATTTGAGCTACATAAAAATAGACTTGTCTTCCTCAATGACAGTTGAACTTCGCAGTACTCTGTCTTAGGATTGTGTAAGACAATTATTTAGAGTCCCGGGAACGTGTTCTGTTAGTTTCGTTACAGTATTCAAATAGTGATACTGTGCGATTAGGTCTAACAGTACACGTTCGACAAGGCCACCGTTCCATGTCACGAAATGAGTTCTAGTTCGTTTATTCGGTCTGATGTTCTATTGTGAAAATATAAATTAACGTAGAAGTAGATCATAAATTTATTAAACGCAAGCGTAACGTTTCCTTCACCACCTCACCGTAATATAATATACTTTGCAGTCCTCTCGTCTCATTAACTTCATACCTATTTTATTATACTTGTTTGCTTACTTATGTATTACTAATCGTGAATTCCCTACATTAACTTCACCTTGTATCCCCTCCTTGTCCCTAGCCTCTAAGGTCGGACAAGGCAGTAGTTTTGGGAATTCATTTCGTATAATCGGTGGGAGGGTGCCCCGTAAGGAGACGGACCCTACAGAATCGGGCGGCGGAGGAGCCCGATTCCTTCCCCACAGGGGAAGCCGACACAAGAACCAGATGTAGTTTAATTTAGGGAAAAACGAAAATTTTATCAGCCTAGGGTAATTTAGGAACAGTCACATTTGATGCTGCGTGACCAGGATTCTCGTCATTAAATGTACTGATTCACGTCAGTGCAACGAGAAAGAACATTTATGGGTTACTACGAAAATAACACAACGTAAATTTTAGTTATAACATAAACTGTTAGGAACAAAAATAGTTATAACGGCTAAAACATGTAAAGTATATCTAGTGTTGTATTAAACGTAACGTATTCACTTAATGTTTAGTTAATTGTTACAGACGAAATGAGTTACAACGGCAACCATAATAGTTTACAATAAAAATAACGCAACGTTAGTGTATGGTTCTATAATAACCAGTTAGAGCTGAAAAAGCGGCTATTCACTTCTATTACACAACTTAATAATTTATGGTTTTATTAGCTCTCAAAGACGACAAGAGTTACAATGGCTACAATTATAATGGTCTGATCATGGTGATTGAAAATTAACACCTCAACTATATTTAACGGGTTCAAATCCTGTATGATTTATCTGTTTAAGTATCACTAGCATTACATATTTTGGGTTCGATTCCCGCTTGATTTCATCGTTAATGAGTGTTGGAATTCCTGTGTCACGGGTTGTGGGTTCAATTCCCGCATGAATGTTTGCTTGCATGAGTGTTTTGGTTTCTGGGCTACTTTGGGTTCAATTCCTAAAAGCACGGAGGTATTTTTAAATAGTTTGTGTTACTGTGTTGCTAATAGATGGTTCGATTCTCATAAGCACACAGATATGTTATTGTAAGTAGGTTATAGTTTAAGTGGTTTTATGCTTATGTAACTGCACTGCAAAAATGGTGGGTTCGATTCCCATATGCACACAGATATGTAATTGTAAGTAGGTGATAGTTTGAATGGTTTTATGCTTGTGTAACTGCACTGCAAAAATAGTGGGTTCGATTCCCATATGCATGCAGCTAAATTTTAAGTACGTAATAGGTTGCAGGAATGTTTGCTTATGTTACAGCACTGCGTATGGGTTCAATCCCCATAACCACAAAGGTAATGATGTCATTGAAAGCGTTCCTGAGTTAATGTTATAATGGGTTCGACTCCCAAACATAAGTTTTGTGTCTGATAGTTTGAAGTTTGTATAAGTACGTATATGAAGTGAGCTAGGTACACACCCGAGCTATAAACAAACCTTTAGTATTTAAATCTTTGGTATTTAAGACTTATTAAGATTTAATTTATTATTTTATCAAGTCCACCGACTTGGCGTTGTTGGATACTGTTTATTAAGAATATAATTATAATAGAAAGTTACTCGGAAAATTGTCAACTCGACAGTGTATGACATTATTATAATTGAATAGATACTCGTGTGGCCTTATTTCAAATTCCAGGTTATGTAAGTCATCACTAGGCTGCGACTCGTTATGTCTAAACCAATGGTTTATGCGTTGCGCTTGGCACATAGTTTCATCTTACTGGTTGACACCAACTGACTTCAGCAGCTCCTGTCGCGTGGCTCCTTTTACGAAGCTAAGTTTTACTTTTATTAAACGGTACAGTTACCCGTTACGACGCGGTATAATTTTTGTTATGTCACTAAATATTCTCAATGTTTAGGTTTATAGAAAGCTATGACTTCAAATTAACATACCAGTGAGGTATGTTGTCACAAGTGTTACAGTCTGAGGGGGGCATTATTCTAACTTTCTAAGCCTTACTAAGAAAGCTAAAAATATATGTGCTTTAGAAAAACTAGGTTTCCTTTAGGTTCTTATATCGTATTGCAATCCTTAATGGAGTGTCAAAACTGGCTTGTTCTCATGGATTCAAACTTAAATAACTTGTCAAACCTTGTTACATTGTAAATAAAAATAATTGTCATTTCAAAGAATTAGTCCAATAAAGCTCTGTCAAAAGCTTAATTTCAGAACTACTCTACTTTTAAAATTAGGGGAGGACTATTTCATCTTATTGGAATAAATTCTAATATGTTTATGTGCGAACCATTTCAGTTACACCTGGAGATAACTTCGGGCAGCTGACGAAGCTGACTCAGCGTTGAGGCGCAGGAGAGGTCTCTGTCCAGCGGCAACTGCGATAAGCAGATAGGAGAGTTTGGAATGAGGGAGCACCGTAGGTAGTGTGGCCTGATAACACAAATACTCTTAGAAGAGACTCTGGTATGTAAAATTAAACTATAAGCATGCGCAGGTCTTCTGTAATGTAGTTATTTGAACATAACAAGAGTATTTCGAGGAAGATTCAGTTCAAATAGGTACGGCAATACATTTACTAATGATAAGAAGACACTCATGTGTTAAACTAAAACTATAAACACAGTCGTCAACGGAGTCTTCTGAAATTAAATATCAATGTAACAAGAGTAGCTATTATCAAGAAAGTAAGTTTAAATATAGCAGTTATGTATCGAATAACAGTTAAATAAGACTGCGATATTTAAAATAAATTAAATCATGCACAGGTCTTCAAAAAGTTAATATTTTGTTATGACAAGAGAATTTCAAAGAAGGATTGCTCATATACCTACAGCAGGTGTGAAATACTAAAATATGCACAGGTCGACTGAAAATTGATTAATTTTAATTGAAAAGACTGTTTTAGAGAATAATAAGTTACTATACTATAGTTAAAGCAATGGTATGTCAACAGAAAATGTATCTGCAAGATATTCGGAATTCTAGCAGGCATTACATCTTATTGGATTAATGTTCAAACTAGAGCAGTTATTATTATTAGATTCTAATACGGCTGACATACCCAATGCGTATTATTTTCTAATAATTACTCCATGAAGGACAGAGCTCGTCTTATTGTGAAAGCTCATCCGCTGTACTACGTCACGCGTCTGATTTTCAGAGGGGGGAATGTGACTGTCTGCCACTTATTCCTATTTAATATCAAAATTATATTTATTTCCAATCCTGCACATGGTATCGGGCTATTTAGAAATACATTAAGTTTGAAGTTCATGGCTTGACAGCCGGACGCGTACCGTAATTAACAACAAAATATTCTATTCATTGCAAAATAGTAAAACGATACTGACCCTTTTAAAAACCCATTCCTTTCATAAATTCGAGAAACAACCGAACACATGTGCCAGCTGAAAGCAATATTTTACAAAATACTAAGAACTAGCTAAGATGGCCCGACGGTCGGCAGTAAAAAAAGGGACAAACCCTTAGAACATTATGAAAGTGTGCAATAGCTGCAATTGATTGCAGCTGCGGAAGGGATCGCGTGGTATTTTTTGTAGAGATGTTAGGAGAGAGCTGACAGGACAAAAAAAGGTGTGGGAACGACAAGTAGGGACAGGCAGTCGGGTTTTGGTTCACGGAAGCGGAGGTTTTAGGATCACGAGGGCGTGCGGACGCTTATAGTCGAGGCTAGGGATATTTAAGTTAGGAGACCAAAGTGTGTAGTTCCGTTGTAACTCGTAGCAAGTATTATCTGTTAAGTTAGATATAATTTAGACTATTTGGTATTTAATATGTGTGTAAGTGTTGGTGTGACTGGGTGAGTTTTAACTATAAGTATTTCTAGATGGCTGGTAGTTGTGCCGGAGAGGTTAATTTAATAATCATTTATTCCAGCTAGGCGCAACTTTATATCCATTTTATAATCCATACCTTAGCAGTTATTTGTCAGTAATGTTTGGTTTAGGGAAACGGCGAAGGCCCCTTTACACTTAGCATTCCCTCATACATACTTACTTGTACACTGCACACCAACACACCCAACTATTGGCCATTATTGACTTTTAGCTGACGCACCACATTCATGGGGGCAGAACCGTTAATATTCACAGCTTATTTAAACCAGGCTTCATGGCCGACCCGCATTCGGGTTATAGGTCAACCAAGCGTTGCTGATGATTACTGTTTCCTATAAGGTCTAGCTCAGAGAGCATTGCGTGGGGATTGTTGGACGAACATTTCCAGGGTTAGGAATCCTGACCTAGGATTCACTGGGAACCCAAAAGGGATCGTCCTAAGGACGCTAGGGACCGTGTCTCGTTAAAACTAACCCCGGCCTATGGTATGGCCTATTACTGAATCGTCACTATTTAGCGAGACACGAGATTCGGATGGTAGCCGCTCAGAGCCGCACCGCATATCCAAGAAAGGGGCGAATTTAAGGAAATGTGAAGTGTTTGAACCTCTTCGCCGTGCAACAATACCTATCTCAATTAACTCTGCTACAGACTTGGTCTACGGAGCGCTTGCGCTAGTTTTGTGTTAAAACGCGACGCGATTTGAGCTACATAAAAATAGACTTGTCTTCCTCAATGACAGTTGAACTTCGCAGTACTCTGTCTTAGGATTGTGTAAGACAATTATTTAGAGTCCCGGGAACGTGTTCTGTTAGTTTCGTTACAGTATTCAAATAGTGATACTGTGCGATTAGGTCTAACAGTACACGTTCGACAAGGCCACCGTTCCATGTCACGAAATGAGTTCTAGTTCGTTTATTCGGTCTGATGTTCTATTGTGAAAATATAAATTAACGTAGAAGTAGATCATAAATTTATTAAACGCAAGCGTAACGTTTCCTTCACCACCTCACCGTAATATAATATACTTTGCAGTCCTCTCGTCTCATTAACTTCATACCTATTTTATTATACTTGTTTGCTTACTTATGTATTACTAATCGTGAATTCCCTACATTAACTTCACCTTGTATCCCCTCCTTGTCCCTAGCCTCTAAGGTCGGACAAGGCAGTAGTTTTGGGAATTCATTTCGTATAATCGGTGGGAGGGTGCCCCGTAAGGAGACGGACCCTACAGAATCGGGCGGCGGAGGAGCCCGATTCCTTCCCCACAGGGGAAGCCGACACAAGAACCAGATGTAGTTTAATTTAGGGAAAAACGAAAATTTTATCAGCCTAGGGTAATTTAGGAACAGTCACACCGGCATTAATTCTGGCGCGTAAAAATATTATGAAAGTCGTAAAACAGAAAGCTGTTGAATTTCCTATCAATAAATAAATAAATATTCATGAAGGTACCTAAACGTTTAGGGGCCCATTTCCGATAAAACCAAATACAAATAATTCTTTAGCCGAGGTTCAACACCGAACCAAGCGTTAACTTTCTGTCACTAAACAACTTAATTTAAAAAAAAATTAGCAGTTCAATACATTTTGTCGAGTTGTGCTCAAATCGTCGTCAAATCGCTAAAAAAAAATCGAGTGCTCCATACAGCAGTCGATTTTTTTTTGCGATTTCTGTGTTGGTCCCATTTCTGTTCCGTGGTCCCATAGTAAAAGTTGTTCATGATGATGAGTACGAGGTATTGCGTTTATTCTGTTACACGTTGTATATATAAATGTTGCAGTCAAAACTCTTAACCAGTCAAAAGTACTTTTGACTAGCAAAATCAGTCAAAAGTAGTTTTGACTGATTTTGCTAGTAGAGTTAAAAACTTCATTATGGTTAACACCCCGACTCAGAGTACCCCGACTCACCCCGACTTTTTTTTTAAACCACCCAGAAATAGGAGCCCCGCGAGGCGGGTCTCCGTCGACCTATCATAGCACAGGTGTTAATCAGTCAAAAGTACTTTTGACTGGTTGAGAGTTTTGACTGCAACATAAATAATACGCTGCCTTAATTTCGATAAGTATACAAAAATATTCTACAGCCTAATAAGCATCTACTATTTGAATTATTAAAAAAGTTTTATTTATTTTAAAACTTAACTATAAGTACACAAAATTAGTAATACCTATACAAAAACAAAATACACTCAGGCGTCGAAGTATTCCTCCGCAACGCTGTCATCCGTAAACATGCCCAGAAGTCTGGCAGTATTGCCACGTTGAATAGCAATGCTAATTCTCTGGGCAAAGAACGCTGAGAAAGCCCTCTGGTCACGCAGTGTCGATCAGTCAGCGAGATATATCCTTGAAAAGAAGACGTGCACCCGGCCCCATGACCCAAGCGTTTCGTTCGACCCCAAACGGCTCAAAACTGTAATTACCAATAAGGTTACAGTATTTGCGCCGCTTTAGAGCAGCCGCAGCGGCAGCGCCGGCACAGCCCGCTGTACTTGGAACAGCGGGCTGTGCCTGTGGCTTTATTTTTTTTTTTCAAATCAAAGTCACATTTTTTTAATAAGTATTTTTCTATACTTACCTACATACCTAATAGCTAACTATTCACTTTTGATTTCTTAAATTTCATTCTAGGCCAGTCAAATAGCTTTGAGCCTTGCAAAAACTCCTAACTCTGATTTTTTTCTTGAATAGTGTATATATATGTATTTATCTTAGCTCTTCTAATAACATAAACAAAATAAGCATTTTCCGTAACTGGGTCATTCTAAAAAACAAAAATGCGTTTATTTCAGTCAAAAGCTAGGAAAAAAAAGTTATCTCTAATTTTTTTTAGAATGTGTGGAATATCGGTAAAATTAATTAATTTTGTCAGAATTAAACATTTTCGCCCTAAGGAAAGTCGATAAACAAAATAAATGTGGGATTTTGAAAAATTGATCATATAGGTACCTATGGGTTTAATTTTTTTATTATTAAGTCAGACATGGAAAATAAATTTAAATTAAACCCATAGTGCAGTAGCCAGAAGAATATGCCCTTCGATAATTCCAAAGTTTTTTATTTTCGCGGAGTGGATAGGTTTAGTGAATTCATTGCTATGTACAAAAATGCTAACAGTTTAGAGTTATGCAATAGGAGATAAGCAGGTGTTTCCTATTATTTCGTGTTATAACAAAATTAGAATATTTAAATGAAAATTCTATGCTGGTTCTTTGTAAGTACTATCTAAAGGATTTATTAGTGAAAATGCTAACAGATAGGTACTGTGGAACAATGGAAATCTGAAAATGAAGGGACATTTTCAGATTTCCAACTCATTCAATAAAAAATTTAAGTTTTCAAATCATTTCTTATACACATAAAAGGCATTAGTTATACCTTACAACAAAAGTTCTAACAACTAAGTAATATGGATCACAAGTAATTGTATTTTTACTTTGCGATTAGCGAAATATTTAATTTAATTTTATAAGTTTGCGCCTACATATTAGTAATAATAAACTCTACTGCCATACAAAAGTTTCAACAAATGCATATTATGGCTTTTGTTTAAATTGCAAATAACTATTTTCGCTACCGAGCCGCGTAGGTACGGCGCGTGCGATCGCAACACTCCACTCCGATCGGGGATGTAGGTACCTAGCTCCGTATACTGACCGCTCTTGTTCATTCTTGTTTAATTTTCTCCCTGGCGTTTGCATTGCACGTCACGTTTGAATATTGTTTTTAATCATTCTGTGTGTTGTGTTGGTTTATAAATGTTTATAAAGCATTGGACACGAGCGATTTACTTTAAAATGAGTGAAAAATGTGCGGTTTGTGACCTTTTTCTAAATTCCGACGTAGTGACTGTAAAACTACGGGCACTACACACACTAATTTCCGCTAGCCATGAGCGAGAAGACGGGAAGCATGTTATTTTCCAAGGAAAAGAAGAACTGCAATTACATAGAAAGTGCCGAATGATGTACATCAATGAAAAATGTATCATAGCCCACAAGAAGCGTAAAGCAGTGCAACAGATACAGAGAGAACCAAATGACCCCACCAGTAGAACATACGTACCTGGAAACTGCATTTTTTGCAATGAAACTGCGGATCAAGTTTATTAACTCGCAACAAAAATACTCCGTCCGCTGACAAAAGAATTAGGTACGGTTTCTCAACTTAGAAGATCAGATACACAAGTGACCATATTAAGGGCTGCAGAAATACATAACGACGATTGGAGCCAACGAGAAAGTTCTAGATCCATTAATAAATTCCTACTAACTGTACCTACTCCATCTACATCACCGCACATGAACGTTTCGAACGTAGTAAAGTAAACTTTCTGTAAATTAATTATGTTGAGGGTACCTATACTTACATAATTTCACTCCGTGCAAGAATAATGACACTTCGTCACAACACCAATTTATCTCGTCTGCTCGACGTCCGTATGTCACTACAGGGATCCAGCAGAATATCAGCGTCAGGTGCATGCCTGACACATGCTGAGCTGAACTCCCATTAGGTGCAACCTTGAGACGCACACCGCACCTTGTATACTCGTTATTTTATTTATTTTTAATTGAAGTAGGTATGTCATGATGTTACTACACCTATCTCGTAAATATGTTTTTCTTTTTGTATAATGGCACGTTGTTTTTTTTTTATTCATGTAAATTGTATAATTTAATTTGTACTTCTGTGTGTTGTGCTGTCTTTTGTGTGCACTAAATACACGATTTATCTATATATCTATTCTATTATATTTTTCCTCTTTAACCCTTAATTCGATAGTGGGAAGTATACTGGACATCGACTTTGAAAAAATCTGCAGCATTGTTTTTTAACAATATTAATTTTTTTATATATGGACTGACTTGGTTCTGTCCTACATTATTACATAAAAAATAACTGTCAATGAGAACGTGCGCTCGGCCGGTCAGTCGACGCCGCAACGTCAGGGAGGATGAACGCGTCGCGACCGCTGTCGGTAAGTCCCGATTTATTTAATTTTTTTGTTCTAAAATAAATAGTTATTTCTTTTCTGTATATTCCCTTATGTATTTGTATATGTACGTGTATACTAAAATCATAATATTACTTATAGATTTTTCGTTATTCTCTGCGAAACTTGTGTGTCCAGTATACTTCCCATTGCCGGGTTCTCGAGGGTTTAGTATGGTTTTGTGATGTGCAGTATACTGGACATTGCCAACGAGACAGACAACTAACAATTAGTATAATATTATGAACTAATATCTATATTATGTATGTTATATGTTGTTTATGATACCTAACAATATTATTATTTACAGGTCTTCAAAAAAACATCACATGCTTCAAAATTATAATTAGCTTTACTGCCACCAATTAACGCTCTATTGGACATAGAAGGCCAGACCAGTTCATATGAAGAACCAGATTTGCACAATGGCCAGGAAATTGATGATGTCTCATCAGATGCACCATCCATACCATTGTCATTGGAAAACCTGATATTTTCGACAGCAACAATGGCAGTGACGATTCTTCTAACGGCGAAATACCCAATAGCGAGCCAGGGGGTCTACTCTCTAAGCCCGAAGTTCGTAGTTTCGGCCTTAGTGTCGGGCGTTTTCTACTCCGTATCACCTACCAACTGTCAAATTGTGTTGTCATTCATTCTTAGTTCGGGTTCGGGACTAATCGTAAGTCCATAGGTGATACGGAGTAGAAAACGCCTGACACTAAGGCCGAAACTACGGACTTCGGGCTTAGAGAGTAGATCGCCAGAAGTCGAAAAAGAACTACCAGTAGCTATCACACCAATTATGAAGGAAGTGTTGCCATCTACCAGCCAGGTAAACCATGATGTTATTCCGACCTTATCATCAATCCAGTCTGTGCTGGACATATCACCGGCACCTAATATTGTAAATACCAGGTTAAAACGAAAAAAAAACCAGTCCATACCAACACTCGCATTAGACATGTCAAATCAAAAAAGCGTAAGACAACCAGTTACAATTGGAAAAAAGGCAAGTTCTTGCACAAGGCTGAAATTAAGGATTGTGAATTTTTGTTTTTGATATGCCTAACGACGACTCGCTTATACTTTGTTTTCATAAATATTTTTCTGTGGATATACTCTAAGATATAGTCCATAACACAAACCTCTACGCAGTGCAAAGAACTGGACGGTCAATAAATGTTACCGAAGACGAAATTAATGATTTCCTGTCCATATTTCTACTTATGGGTGTTGTAAATTTGCCATCTTACGTGGATTATTGGTCCAAAGAACTGCGATACCCAGCAATAGCAGACATTATGCCTCTGAAAAGGTTTGAGTGCATACGCAGGAAGATCCATTTAGTAGACAATTCTTGTCCCGTTTTGGATCGATACTTCAAGGTGAGGCCGTTTGTAGAGAAGTTGAGGAAGAACTGCCTAGATACTGAAGAGAAGATAAGGTATAGCATTGACGAAATGACAATACCGTATAAAGGGACAAAGGCGGGAAATAGAAGTCAATATAACCCCATGAAACCCAATAAGTGGGGTTTCAAAAATTTTGTAGAAGCCAAATAAGTAACAATAATGTCATGTTAAATATTAAAATTGTACAACAATAAATATTTACATAATACACATGCATTTTTTTTTGTTTATTTCATAACTGAATAAATAACGTTTTTTATAAAAATTCTCGAACGATTCCGTAATTTGGCAATGTCCAATATACTGGACATCGATATTTACAGTTACTTTATGGAGAACCTGGCAATGTCCTGTATACTGGACATGCATTTTCTCAAAATCGAGATATACTAGATTTTTTCAATTATTTTTCCTGGTTTTAGGAACATCTAAAGATGACAAAAATATATAAAAAAAATAAAATTTCAAGATTTTTTTCTCTTGCCAGATTAAGGGTTAATGGCGATGGTGCCGATGTCGACAATTCTGATGTGTTATGAGAAAACATCGGTTTATGTAACTAACTAAAAAAAAAACCACGTGACGTAGTTAACCGACTAAACGTAATACCTGTCACTTCAGTTGTCTTGTACGTCACAGTTGTACCTAATCTTCAATTTAGCAACGTTATAATTCGTTGCACGCACGGGTACACATCACATAAGCTGACCTCTCATTGTATGGAAATCCTATATCTTTTTGAGCTCTTTACAATAGACAGATTACAAAATATAATAATAGGTCTTTACCTATGAAATTGCCGTTTTGTATGAACAAATTTAAACGATTTTTTTTTCATGTATTTTTTATTTGTATTAATCGAAGTAATCACCCATGCAATCAATGCATCTTTGCCAACGCAGTGGCAGTTTATTGATGCCCTTCTTAAAGAAATCAGCTGGACGGGAGGCAACAAATTCTTCAAAGGCATTTTGTACTGCCTCTCGGGTATTGAATTTTTTTCCCGCCAAGAAGTTATCCAAATTCTGGAAAAAGTAATAGTCTGTTGGCGCAAGGTCTGGTGAGTAGGGCGGATGACGGAGAGCTTCCAACCCCAGTTCTTGCAACTTGGAGACCGTCTGCTGTGCAGTATGAGGTCGCGCGTTGTCGTGCAGGAGCAGCGGAGACGAGCGATTGACCAATGCTGGTTGGAGATGTGCCAGCTTCTCCATCATTGTGTTCAGTTCAGCACCATCACTTTTCTAGGGGTAAGTTTTCGTTTAGGGCATTGTTTAGGTGCTGAACCAGGATCCAACCAACTTGCTGAGCGCTTGCGGTTATCAAACAGAATCCATTTTTCATCGCAGGTAACAATGCGGTTCAAAATTCCTTCATTTGTGTGTCTGTTGAGCAGTGCAAGGCACGTCTCGACGCGTGCTTCGCGCTGGCGATCATTGAGTTCGTGGGGCACCCAATTGTTAAGCTTTTTTACCTTGCCAATTTGACGCAAATGGACCAATATTGTTTTGACGCTAACGTCGAAAGCTGCTGCTAATTAAGCCGTAGATTGTGTATCATCAGCTTCCACAATCGCCTTTAATTCGTCATTGTCGACCAAAGTCTTCGGACGACCGCGAGGTTCATTTTTCAGGTCGAAATTTCCAGAACGGAAGCGAGCAAACCAATAACAGGTGGTGCGTTGGTTTGTAGTGTTAGCTCCGTAAACGTCGTTGATGTTGCGTGCCGCTTGTGCCGCGTTGCTGCCACGACGGTACTCATATTCCATAATTACTCGAATTTTTAACGTAACCATGATGACGAAAAAGGTTGAAATGCGATGAAAATGTAACACTAATCAATAAACAAATGACTACTATTGGAAAAAAAAAAACATGTTTTTAAAATAAAATTAATTTGAAATTAGAATTCTTAGCCAAACAAAAATTATTTTGATTTGAAATGGCCAGTACTGCAGAACGGCAATTTCATAGGTAAAGACCTAATATTAGTATTAATAGCCAACACCTCAAGTTTTGGTAAAAATGCGTCCGAACATCCGATCTCTGGTAATAACAAAGAACGGATTCATAGGTAGACCATTATTTATCTAAACTTCAAGGAACGGAGACAAGAAGTGGAGACTTCCTTATGACAACATTTTTTCCGGGATCATTATTCTCCCGGGTTTTGGGACATTACATTTTTAAACAATAATGATATTAATACGGTGAAATAAATGTTTTTTGATTGAATTCATGTTTTTGTTTGTCGCAAGGAAGTCTAATAGTGATCATCTTTATACTTTGGTAGGGTATACCTCAGGGATGGTACGTGTGTAGCGTGGTCTATTATGTATATTTACAAAAAATATACTTTACCCTTTCGACATATTTCTGACTTCATATTAGTTTTCCATTTCCGAATTTGTCACATTTTTTTTTGTATTTTTTTTTTAGGTTCTACTTCGTATGGCGGATACTAATCTGCTGGAAGTAAATGCAGTATATCATAACCATTGTTATGTCAAGTTTTGTCACCCTTATCGAGCGGCTAGAGAAAAGCGAGGGCGACATTTATCTATACAGAATACCAACGCTATGGATCAAGTATATAGTTTTTGGAAACAAATACCGACGATTGCCAATTCTCTTTATCTGACATAAGAAATGCTCTGTGTGATGTCGATCTTCCGAGTGATCAAGTTATAAAGTATAACTTGAAGCAACGATACGGTGACAATATTATCATAACACCTGAAAATCCATCTATCGTGTGCTTTTTGTCAAACTGTGTTCAAGTTATTCAGAATACTCGGTACGAGGCGCGAGAGAAAAATGATCATATGGAAAAACAACGTATTGTCGACATGGCAGCAAAAATAATTTTGGAAGAAATACGTTCACGTGTTTACACAACTGAAATGTATCCACCTCCAACCGGGTTTATGATGGGTGCAAAGGATGATTGCCCATTAAGTTTACTAAGATTGTTAAAAACAGTTATTGTTAACAACAAAACTAACTGCGAACCATGCGAGCGGAAATGCATTGCTATTTCACATGCTATAGTCAGTGCTGCTAGACCACCCTCGTTTAGGTCACCAGTCCTTCTTGGACTGTCATCACTTATTCATCATAAATATGCATCCTGCTATTTAATTGATTTGCTTAATGGAATTGGATTTTGTGCCAGTTATGATAAAACACTGAAGTTTCAGATTTCAGCTATTGCGTCTTATGTACCGAAACAGTTCGTTTTTGACAACGCGGACGTTAATGTGCAAACTATGGATGGACACAATACGTTCCATACAATGGGTGGCATTCAATGCTTAAATCCACCTCAAACTCCCGGCTTGAATGAGCAAATTCCCAGGTTGAAATATGTTCCACAAAGCTTTGTAAAGCGCTTTGACCAGATTCCAATGCAGATATATCACAAACTAATAATTTCTGGTCTTAGCAATATTATTTTTCACCCACCACATGAAGATGAAGATTTATTCACAATTATACAATATGATTTACTCTGGATGTATGGAAAAACTCAGAGATTTCCAGATATGCCAGGCTGGAATTCTTTTATGCGTTTGGTAAACAAAGACCACATTAGCGAACAGCTCATGACCGAAATTAAACCAATCCCTTTCATTAATGCACCAGCATCTAGCTCTGACACAATCCTCACAGCGTTGCATCATGCAGTAGAACAGTGCAAACAATTCAATACTGAATGCTGCATAGTCACTTTCGACCAGCCGTTGTTTCAAAAGGCTCAAGAAATTGTGAAATCTTCTCAAGACCCACTAATTAGTAAAATAATTTTGAGGTTGGGAGGGTTTCACCTCATCATGTCGTACATGGGAGCAGTGGGACATATTATGAGTGGAAGTGGACTGAAAGAGTTATGGGCTAGCATTTACGCAATGGGATCTTTAGATAAAATGATCTCAGGCCATCACTATGAGCGCTGTGTTCGAGCTCATTTACTGACCAGCTTAGCTCTTTTTGAAATTATTATGAAGACAGTAAACTTGAGTATGGACGAAAAACTTGAAATTGAGAATTCAATTAATGCACTCCTAGATTCCAAAGACATTGAAATAAAGTCAAGTGCACCTGTGTTACAGTCAGTTGTAAAAAAGTTTACCACTTCTTTACAGGAGCTCGAAAAAAGAGGACCTACAGCTGAGCTTTGGGTTTCTTATTTTAAAATGACAATTTTGATTCAAAATTTTATTAGAGCTGAAAGAACTGGAGATTGGGCTCTCCATAATAAAACAGTAAAAGAAATGATGCCTTACTTCCACTCAACGGGTCATTTCAATTATGCCAAGTCGGCAAGTCTGTATTTGCAAGACATGGGAAATTTACAGGTAACCATGAGCCCGGAATATTTTGAACGGTTCGTCAATCAAAAACTTTTTACTATCCGCAGAACGGACAACCCTTGCTCCGGTACCTGGAGCGATATGGTTATAGAACAGAGCTTGATGCGGACGTTGAAAACTTCAGGAGGTGTCACTCAAGGTATAGGTTTATCTGACAATGTTTTGGGGAAGTGGGTTCTGGGTTTGCCAATATTACATAGTATTACTGAACAAGTAGATTCGTTTTGTGATGATACAGACACTGTTGCGAAGAAACACAAAGACGGCCTTAAATCAAGGATTGCTAGAGATGAAAAAAGGTTCCCTATCCATTTGCATAAAATTTTAAGACCTTATATAACTTAGCATAATTTTGTTTGGCATAATTATATTTTCGCATAATGTAGTTACGCATAGCAGCATGCAACATGCAGCAGGTAGGGTTTCTGTCACAGCTCCGGCGCTGCGGGCCTCCGGCGGCCCCACGCGCCTACGCGATTTTAAATTACACTTTAGGGGTAGGACAAACAAGACTACGTGGATTCGGTTTTGCAGCAATTCGGTTCTGTCACTAACTTTTGTTGCACAGCATATTAAATTCAGTCGATATTAAAGTCATTAGGCCTACTAACGTTATGCTAATAGTAATTAGGCCTACTAACGTTATGCTAATAGTCATTAGGCCTACTAACGTTATGCGAATCAAATTTATGCCAAAACAAATTAGTCTTTAAGATGATTATGCCAACATAAAAAGTATGCCTAAAAAAAATATGCCGAAGTATTATTATGCCAAAACAAATTGTGCCAAAGAACATATTGGGACAAAGAACATTTGCCATACCTCTAATAGGGGGAAAAAGGGGCGCCATACTTAAAAAACTTGATTTTTCGACACGTTTTCAATGTACTACAAGACATAATATCATTTGTTACAGTATGGCATCATTGTATTCGGTTCGTTTGGATAAAATTCTATCTAAAAAAATTACTCCATTCTGCAACCATGGGGCGGAAGATTGTCACACAAGAGCAATCCTACTAATATTATAAACTAGCTTCTACCAGCGGCTTCGCCCGCGTGAATATCGGAAATAGGAAGGTTTCTTGATTTGTACTGTAATTTTTTTACTCAGGAAACACCTACCCTACACCTACCCTACACCTAGCCTACACCTACCCTACACCTACCCTACACCCACTCTACACCTACCATACACCTACCCTACACCTACCCTACACCTACACTATACCTACCCTACACTTACCCTAACCAGCCCAAAAAATACTATGACATGTTTCTGGTCTCCACGTACTTGATGTTACTGGTCACCTGGTACTTGTGAATCTGAAGTATTAAGGCAGCAGCGGCTTAGAATTTGATACACAGTGTGACAGTGAAAGATTAAGAGTATTCATATATTGTTCATATTGGTACGTATTAAAGGATTTTTCATGAGTTGTTAAAGAAATGAAATACACTAATCTCCATACAAAAGAAGGAAAATTCATCTCAATAGTAACGCCCTAAAAAACAGGTACCTAGGTACACAGTATCACATTCGAAATAATTTTAACTGTAACAATACTAACAATCATGTCATGGATAATACTTACTTTACACAGTAAATCGTATAACAGTTTTGGTAACAGGCGTTTAGTGATATAAATTGAAACTTTTTGGTTTTGCAATCGCTGTAGGTATGTCGCTACAATCTATTGCACGAAAATTGAGATTCAATACTGACGTTCAAGCAGAACTAAGTTTTCTTAAACACGATCAGCTTTACAAACGGAGAAATAAATATAAGTGTAGGTACAGTCTGTTGTCAACATTATCTGACCAACCCTAAAAACAAACGAATTTGGACCTGTAACATTAAGCTTTATTCAATTTACTTATCAGACAAGTGCTCGTGGACTCGACAGACTTACAGACACGCAAATTTGATCTTTATAACGTTAGCATTAGGTTATATGTTATAACTACTTGTTATAATATAATAAGTGTAATTATAAATGTAATTTTAATATTTTCGTTCAAGTAATTCTGGTCTCGTGGTCTGCGTATAAGACTGAGAAAAACAAGTTGCGAGACCAAATCCTGCGACGAAAGTATTGTTTTACTATCAATTTAGAATTTATTACAAAACTATTTCTTGTAATAACGTAAAGAACTGTAGACAGAATGTCTTCAAATATATACTTTCTAAAATGGTAATATTTTCGCATAACTTGTAATAAGTGGGTAGTTGAAAAATAAATATTCGTATTCATTATAAAACTGGTATTCAAATGCTACTAAGGGTATGCAGTGACTACGCGCAAACATATTTTACCTTGCCGTACTAAAATGCAAAAACAACGTCTCTTTACATTTTTTAAATTCTATTTAATAGGTAGTTTTTTATGATCATGTCTCAATGGACTGATTATTTAAAATACAAAATAATCTATTTGCACCAGAAGAAGGTTGGCTGCTTGTGCTGTGCAAAAATAAACTTTATAAAAGTATACTATATGGTTTAAATTCTTTAGAATATTGCGTCCAGCATTACAACTAAGATCAAATTTCAATGCGGCTTAGAAGAGTTGAGTTGGTCTTGTGGTCACTAAGGTAGCGCGTCGTTCATCGCTGTCTACGTTCGAAATCAAGTTAAACATATATGTCGCTTTTTGCACAGCTTTTTTTTGAATTATTTTATTACACTTTTTTTTTACATTTCTTTAATGGGCATTTTGTATAGAAATAAAACTAAACAATTGCAAGTTAAAAATGTTTTTTATTTCATTAAGACACTTAGGTAAGATAAAGTAAGTAAATTCTCATATATTTCCAAATTACTATACATTTTATATTAGTATGCCATAATCAAATCTAACCATTTATAAACATTAAAAAAGGCATGCTTATACTTAAAAGTTTGTTATCGAGAAAATGAATTCATCTGTGAAATGCTTTACAGATTTATAGCTGCCTATATGTAGTGAATAAACATGTTATTTAAATAGGAAAAATCTATTTATTACAATAACATCACCACACAATCTGCAATATTTTAATGGTTACCATTGGTTGGTTGGTTCCATTGAGCATTTACTTACATACATTGAGATTTAAATGATTTTTCATCAGTGAAGATCACAACATTTTCTTCCCAATTGAAATTAAATATTCCTAGGCAAAACGGACCCTTTCTTCGCGATGAGCAGGTGTCAATGCAATTTTCTGTGCCGGTTTATATTTCCTTATCCCAGCAGCGTGTAAATGCCTTCTCACTGTTTCCACTGAAATATTGTGGTTTATTCCGGTTACACGAATGGGCAAAAATGGATTTTCAACATGGCTTGAAACAATGGCCTGGGGGTCGAGTCTGCTATTGCAATCGTGTCTCAATGACCGGTCAATGATCGATTTTTGACGTATTACGTCAAACTTATGACACATTTCCCATACAAAAACTGTCAAAGTTGTCAAATATTCGATCAATGACCGGTCATTGAGACACGATTGCAATAGCAGACTCGACCTCCTGGTGGCGGTCGAATTCGGGACTATACTTGATGGCTTTTGCTCCTGAACGAATCCGCTGAATATTTCCATTGTCTCCATAACGTCTTAGTCATAGTCTAACCGTATTTCTGTAAAATAAAAAAAAAACATTTATGGAACCGTGTATGTAACTTGTAAGGAGTGAATGTAATGGCAAAATAGCCAATTAAGCGTTCATTAATCACAATCAATAAAATAAAATAGGTATAAAAAAACACTTACTGCTATAATTAAGACGACCAATCTGTCTAGGTCCAATATTCTGCTCATGTAAAAATATGATTTTATGTTTGAGTCATTAAGTTGCGACATGATGCTTTTTTACACCAAATTGCTTAAAAATACTTAACGAGTTGTGTGAAACGATTTAGAAATGTGTGTGCGCAGTCACTGCTATTATAGGCATAGTGTAACTTTTGTCACTTAGATGTACTTATTATCTACCTCACGAAGCAAATTATATGTTTTACTTCGTATCCAACCATTCTTGATAAACATAAATTCTGTGAACTTAAGTTTTTTAAGTTTACAAGATGAGTGATTAGGCGTAAATCATATTGGTCGTTCTTTAATAAGGCAAGCAATATTGTAGAAATGAAAACAAATAAAAAAAGAAACTGATGTGTGGACTGTGTTTCGAACCTACAGGTTGCTCGTCGCCAATCTAGCATCAAACCGCTAAGCCACAAGAACTAGTTGGGACTACGCGAAATTAAAGATTGGGTTGTAATTATGTAGTGTGACTTAAAAGCTTTTCAACTTAATATCGACGAGATAATGACTAAAATAGCTTAACAAAATGATATACAATGCCGGTGGCTCCGACAATGTTGGCGAGCACTTGTCTGATAAGCTCATATAAATTGAATAAACCTTATTGTTTCAGGAAGAGGGTCCAAATTCGTTTGTTTTTAGGGTGGGTCAGATAATGTTGACAACAGACTGTACCTATTTCGTTTTTGTATAAATTTAGGTTTAGTTTTATTTTAGTATTTAAGGTCAACTGCCTACAATTAGTTAAATAAACAGTTTTAAGTTCTTGCATTTGTTGTTATTTGCAAAATAAGATTTAAAAATACTTACACTGACGTTTTCCAAATTATCAAATCATTCTCATGCGAACTCAGACGATCATATAAATTAAATAATCTTATACCTACATTACCTTACACATATGTATCTATTGATATACGTGTGTTGTGTATCTAGTTTCTGAAAAGTATTATAAGATAAAGAAGTTAAGTAATTTTGTTTGAAATAATTTTCCTGACCTAGAATATTTTTGGTACTAGTAATAGGCTGTCCTGAATAATTTGCTGTCCGCTTTTTGTAAGTTCATATAAGTACCTATAATATAGTGAACTGAAATGTACCTTCATTAGAATTAATGTAAAAATTTGAGGTTAGATCCATGGTTACTTTTAAAAGATTCTGTTCAAAAGCCACTCACCAACTTTATATTCCATTGGTTCGTATACAGGTTTCTTATACCTCATTGGTATCGGTGGTACATAGTCGTCTTGTATACTATCTACCAACGATATTATATCCCCCATTTGTTCTTCATCCACTTGCTTCTGCAACTAAATTCGGTATAATTTGCTTTACACACTTAGAAATTACCTAAAGAATTTTAAACATTAGCTGTAGTTGTTTAGGACATATTAAGTACTGATATTTGAACTTACTCCAGGGCTTTTCGGGTCTGAAGTTCCTTTAGGCGTAGATTGTCGATTGTCTTGTCCATCACCATGGCCCATGGCCTTACCCATGGCCAGCACTTGTCTCTTTTTCTTCTTTCCTGTAGGTAGATCATCAACACTCAACCTACAGTACAATTGTGCCTGAAATGAAAACATAAAACTGAAATTAAACCATTTCCGAACCAAACGCGAGTGAAGTTACAGAAAAACCTAGGGAGGCGTCCATTAATCACGTGGAGGAGAGGGGGGGTTCTCGGCAAACATCACCTTTTTTTTTTCGCAATGAGTGGTGCAAAATTGCGAGATAACCGTGTTAAATTAAGTAAAACATGAGCTGCAGAGCACCAGTGTGTTGAGTGCACCAACGCGTAGTCGGCATCACGGATTGTCACACGAACTACTTAAGGAGCGAAAAATCGCTAAAATATAGTCACGTAATTAATGGGCGTTGATTAATTACGTGAGAATGTTTTGGCGATTTACCCTAGTTAATATTATCAGACTATAAGTCGGTGAATACGCCAACTGCTACTTTAGTGACACACGACTTTTTGCTAATTACTACAAAACAATATTAACCTTTGCATTTTTCTTCTTCAACTTTAATACTTTAAAAGCATGCAGGTAAAACTGTGTTGTGGCTGGTAAATAATCCCAATTATCTGTAAACACTGCCGCCAAAGTGGCCGGATTCAAAACCATCATGCAGCACGCCTTTCCGGGCTGCAGCGATCTCAGACCGTCACTAGTGCGTGGGTATGGGTCAAACAAATAGAACATATCCTTCTGCCTCCAAACCGCTAGCGTGTAATTATTAAACTCCAAAATACCGCTGTTATACTCGTGACTGAAGAAATCTTCAAGACCAGTCTTAATATTGAATATGCATTCCTTTGTTGTGAAAACTTGACCTTTTACTCTGTCTCTGTATATTATTATCTCACATGAGAAAGGACCTAACATTATTTCATTCGGTATATTATCAATGGTTATATCTATCATTACTTTCGGGTGCATGCTATCCATATATAGCTTATTACCTAATCGTAATATTTTGTCCAATGTCTTTGAAAACCAGGTATTAGGTGGCGATATTTTTGCGTAAGTCATCGCGACAATGCATATAGGTAAAGCTTGTCTAAATTTAGCCTCTTCGAAGCATCGATCCCCTAAATGCATATTAGCATTGACAATCGCACATTGTGCGTTTAAAATTCTGTATCCCATCATGGCTTTTTCGGCTTGTGTGAGCTCTTTATCAGATTCAAAATCCTCGTCGCATTTCTCGTCAGCCATTTTCAAAACTTTCACAGAAGCTAAAAGGAATTTTTGATCTTCTAGAATGCTGCGTGCTAAAAGAACTTCAGCTACTGATTCGATATCTTTTACGTTCATGAGAGCAGCGTTACCGTTAGCGAAATTGGAGTAAGCTCTCGAGTCTCTTCCAGCTGGGTCGAAAATGTAAAAGCAAACTTTGTCTTTCCAAATCGCTAATTTGAGGACCCTGTTTTTAAAGAAATCCCGAATTTAAGTATTTAATGATTACTAAGCCATCTATTTAATTAAAATGAAATGCTGTTCGTTGGTAAGTCGCGTCTGAGAACGACTGGACTGATTTGGCAAACTTGTTTTAGAATGCCCATAATATTTCAAATACGGTTTTTGTAAAAACAGGAAAATACTGGGTATGAAATCGGTAATTTGGACAGGACAACGTTAATCAAATTAGCTAGCCTAGCTAACTAGAATAAGAAACGGATCCGGTTTCCCTACCTTGATAACAATATTCCTGCTCTATTTTCTTCAAAGAATGCTTTCAGTCCTCTGCACAAGTTGTATACCGTAGGATCTAAAGACATCGTGTATCCCACGATGTCTGGTTCACATAGCAAAATTTGCATCCTTTTCCCATTCAACACCATTATTTGCTTTTTCCCAAACTGCAGTACTTCGCATATGCCCTGAACTGACGAGTGATCATGAACTTTGTCTAAACATTGGAGATACCTGAAGAAAAATATAATTTGAAATACTGTTTCTTCTACTAATAATAGGTACATTTGATTGCTTAAAAAAGCATTAGACCAATACAAGCCCTTGCCTAGTCGTTAATGACATGACGAGCTATGCAAAAGAGCCTATCATGCAAATATTACGGGGATGTCACTACCTACTCAAAGCCGAACAGTAGTAGAATAAGTATATGTATAATATATACTCAATCATCATTACTTTCCTGCCCGTATCCCATGTCGTCTGGGTCGGCGCAATACCTACGTTTTCTTCTTTTTTATGTAATTATAATTATCTTATCCAGTGATAAATAGGTATAAATTTTGGTTTTTAGTTTAAAACAAATCGATTTAAAAGCCGACTGGCAAATGTATTTAGGGTAGGCTGGTCTAGTACTTAAGGTTCAAAATTAAATTTAATAACTTCAGATAATCAGCTTAGTTTTTATTGTGTTCTCATTTAACACATCAAAACTCTTCCATTTTTTTTTTTTTTTAAGATGGGAAATCGTCAGCTGACTCCTGCCGCTCTGGTTGGAGCGGGAGGGAGTGTCAGACTCTTACTGACTAAAACCCATCCATGCTCCTCCTAGTGCCTTTTGCGTTCCGGGGCCGCGGTAACTCTTTCGAACAAAATCCGCAGCCCTAGCAGGCTCTGGCCCTAACGGGCCCCTACTCCTATGCTGACATCTCTTTGAGGCGCGCGTGGAACACAACGCGCCGTCGGCTTGGTTGGTTGGCTTTGATCGGACGGCGAGCCACCCACCGCTCGCCGTCCGCAGACCCGCACCTACGGTGGCCGGGAATCGCCCAGCGACTCCCGACGCCCGGTGCGTCTCCCTATGCCGCGGCGGCTGGGGTGTGAGGGCTGTCTCTCCCTCACGCGGCCCGCCTCCTCCTTCACTAGCATTACTGCTGCTTCGCAGAAGGAGGTGACGGCTTCCCATGCCTCCTCGCTCCGGACCATGGATTGAACCAGGGCCGGACGCGAGAGGTCGCCGCCGCCGATCCCCTCGACGAGGACACGGCGGTGCTCCGCCCAAGCGGGGCAGACCTCCACCGTATGCTCCACCGTGTCCTCCGGGCGATCCTCGCAGTGAAAACACCCGGGCGTTTCCTCCCGCTGAATCCGAAACAGGTACCTCCCGAAACAACCGTGTCCAGTGAGTACCTGCGTCAGGCGGAAGGTGGGGACGCCGTGGCGCCTCTCCAGCCACTCCTCAAAGAGGGGCACTAACGCCGCAATTGTGGCGTGCCCAGCACTGGGTTGCGACAGTCGCTGACTCTAAACCGCCATGGTATCTTGCCGAAGCTCCGTCCGCCACGCCGCAATTTGCCGCGGCGGAGTTTCGCCCCGGCGTAGCGCCTCCACGCACCACGCGTAGACGTGCGCGAGGGCTCTCGCCTCCAGATCCCACGGCAGCAATACGGCAAGGAGGCTCGCCGCCTCGCCGGAGACCGTGCGGTATCCCCGGGCCAGCCGGATGGCCATGACCCTTTGGGACGCATTCAGTTGTCGGGCTGGACGCTTCTTCAGCGTAAGAGCCCACACTGGGTCCCCATAAAGGACCATGGACCGCACGATCCCCGCATAGAGCCTCCGGCAGGAGGCGTTTGGACCCCCCAGATTGGGCAGAAGCCGCTTGAAGGCAGCCACGGCCCGCCCCAGTCTGGGAGCCAAACGTCGGAAGTGTTCGACGAATTTCCATCGGCTGTCGAGAACGAGTCCCAGATACTTGATCGTCGACCCGACGCCGATGTGAACCCCTCCTACCGTTATTTGGGATCCCGGTGGTGGCCTGTTCCGAGGACCATGACTTCGGAACAGGCCGTGCACATGGCTTCGGACTTGTGCACGGCCACCTCGAGACCCAATTGCCTGTTCTTCTCTTCGACTATCGCAACCCCGCGTGTCATTAAGTCGGCCGCCGCCTGGTACGACCCTCCGTGAGCCAGAACGAGCGTGTCGTCAGCGTAACAAATCACGCTGACGCCGCTAAGGAGGTCGGCGCGCAGCACCCAGTTGTAGCCGATGTCCCACAGACACGGCCCCAGAACCGAGCCCTGTAGAACACCGCACGACATCTCTCGCCGAATCCACTCTCCCTCGTGACCGGGGTAGATGACGGCCTTATCCGTCAGATACGTAAAACTCTTCCATTAGGTAAGTACTGAGTGATTGAAAGAACGGGACATTCGCGTACGAAGTCGCGGGAAAAAGTTAGTTTTCAAGTTTCATAAAGTAACATGAAACAACAAAGATTTGTCATATTATTATCTTAAGAAAATTAAAAAATAACAAAGTGGGGATTACGTAACACGAGCTATTAGATAAGAGTACGCATTTGAATTGACAACAGTACGCAGACCGTAAAATTAGGTACTTATGTCAAATCGTGTTCACGTTAGGTACTAATCTAGTCAACAAGTGCTTATTATTTTCAACTTTTTCCAGTATCTAGTCTCGGAAAAATCAAGTGACATTCGATTCGGAGATGATTTTTGAAAAAAGAAGTTGCGCTCAAAAAATATGCAAACGTTTTGAGCAATAAATTTATCTACTGAAAAAGGGTGTTTGGTTTTTTGCAAATATCTCAAAAACTCATTAAGAATTTTGAAATCTTAAACAAGATTAAAAAAGGAGACAGTTTCTAAAAAGAATCTCGGCTCCCGGTACTGTAAGACTCTGTGGTAAGACTAATATTTATAATTATGCCAGCGGGGTGAAATTACGGCGAAAAACGGGTACCTACTCTAATCTGGCTTGCACAAGCCACGCCCACTTCGGGCACTTTGCTTCGGGCAATATGAAAATTAAGAAATTATAAAATTCAGGCACTTACTAGATAGATGAATGAACAATGATCAGGTGGCGGAAAAAGTAGTTTTATTTTCAAGCAGCAAAAAATTAAAAATTTTTTAGCTGTATAACCCTTCTTTATTCATTTGAAAATATTAACACTTCCGTCTTTAAATGTCTATGAAGTTGTCATGTTCATAAAAAATAACAAAAACAGATTCGAAACCTTATCCACCAAACGCCACCAAAGTGCACTTAAATCCATAACCCGTCAAACTACCCTTTTTTCAAAAAGTTTTCTAGGAATGGCACCAAAAATATACAACAAACTGCCTAAAATCATAAAATCTTCAAAAGACCTAAACTCGTTCAAGCAAACACTCCACAAGTTCCTGGTGCACAAAGCATACTATAGCATTAATGAATATTTAGAAGAAAAGTGAAACCAATTTCACTTGTACCTACCTCTGAAAATTATAATTTTACCTGTGTAATCCACTGTTGTTTTATGTTTTTTTTTTCGTTTTTAAAGTTACATTTTATTTGTAAAGATTTAAATTGTTGCTTTTTGTTTATTACACCTGTTTGTACAATATTTGTATGCCCAGCAAAGCAACACATAGTGAAACACTTAATTATAAATTACTCCACCAAAGTTCAACATTTTACCTATGTGTGACAAATAAATATTTTAAATTTGAATTTGAATTTGAAAAATTTTTTGCTGCTTGAACATGAAAATTGCAAGTGTGATGATAAATCTGAGTTTTTTTCCTTGTATGAAGCTGTTCTTAAAAAGCTTCAGAATAGACCGCCGTTGGAAAAAAAATTTTTTTTACGTAAATTGTAATAAGAAACTATTTTTACCTACTTTTAAAAGAAATCTTAATAAAAGCAACTCATGGTTGTTTTTGTTTCATTAAGAGTAAGAAATAAATTGAAGTAAAAAGGGAATCGCCATTCTCGGCTTAACGTGGACAAGTTGTTCAGTAAAAAGTATTTTATCAAATAAACGTAATTAATTCTAAAATTAATATTTCTACAAACCTCGTCGCCGGAAAGTCTTATGTTATAAAAGTTGTATTTAAAAGTATTCCCACCGATTGCACGCGTAAAACACCGCCATTTTTGGTTTGGCTAGGTTCTGGGTTACCACAAAAATAATTATTTGATTTCGGTTTCTATTCGATATAAAAATCGGTTGTTAGTATTTGAGTAAAAAAAAATGTGATTCTTTCTTGAGCATGGTTACTGATCAAATGATTTGAGCCATATTTTTTCATCATTTATTATTTATTCTTATCTATCTGTGATTAAATTAAAACAATCAAAACATTTATATTTCTCTATGTAAATCAATTTACATCCCCAGACTTCAGACTTGATTATAGAATTGTTACATCGATTATTGTTAAACATTTTTTATTACCTGGCATCACCAACTGCATCATCTAATCATCTGTCAACAATGACTGAAAAAACTATTGATAATTAATAATAAGATGCTCTGTGAACTATTCGATCGCTTTGCTTCCGTGTTGTGAATGTTGTCTTGTGTTGTTTTTTTTCGACCGTTTGTTTCTATTTAAATGGACTCCGATACCGCACCTCACGAAGACCCGGCCTTACTTTTGGACACCGAATCTGCTTCTAACGTTCAAACCTTGTTCAAACGTTGACCCCGGTCTTATTTTTGGACATGAAACCTACTAGGTATATACGACAACCTTGGCACGAACTCGGACACTCCTCATCGTCTTGTTTCCTCGCGTGGGAATGAGGAAGAACTGCGATGTGTTAATTGTGGCATGGATGTTACGCATCGCAGAAGATCGTATTATGGAGAACATTTATTAGGAATGATGGTTCCTTCCTACACTATTGAAATAAGCACGGACAGAACCTGCAACCTCCTGGAAGGTTTACCCTTGGCTGTTCATTATTAAGAGGCAAAATTCAAAGCATATACCGTACAGCAACATAAGCCGAAATATATATATTTTCTAGGTACATAATTTATATAATTATAATCAACCGGGTAGAGAAGTATGTATTCAGTATTGTTGCAAATGCCTTGTAGGCTAAAGAACGGTAGGTTGCTGTGCTCACGTCATGACCATTATGTGGTATTTACCATATTGTGGCTGGGCAAGGCACGAGAATAATATTACGCCATTCGCCCAGTTTTTAGATAATATTTCAATTATTTAATTTTATGATTCGGATTAAAACCATTGTAATAAGAAATAATAGCTTCTGTAGTCGGGGTGAGTCAGTTATTAAAAGGAGGGCTTTGTTATTGGCATAAACTTTAATTTAATGTAAAAAATATCACATTACACGTGACTATCACACACAGAGCAGAATCCCCAATGCTGCCATATTTAACATAATAGTTCAACCAAAACTTATAAAATGGTGCCAACCTAACCAACGGCCAATCAGTGGCTAGTATTCGCGCCGGTTCGGCTATTATTGGTCGGCGCGAAGCGCATGAGCGAAAGTGCGTTCGGATACCAACTACGGCGAGTACCGCTCAGGTGCTTTACCTCGACCTATGCGACCAGGGAGACGTTTAGTTACATCCGCTATACACTCCCCCTCGGGTTCGTGAAGGCGTCCTCGCTCAGGAACCCGCTCATTGACGACAGAAACAGGCTGAAAATGACGAGGGCGACCTCGGTTACGCTTTGGCATAACTGGACAAAGAAGCGCATCGTCTCTATTAACAAAAGGCGTAAGTTGGGACGCGTGGAACTTGCCTAGGATCGCGTTGGGATCACTAGCATGCGACACAAGATAAGTAGTAGGACTAACTTTTTTAACGACCGTATAGGGACCGTCCCTCTTTGGTACAAACTTAGCTGACAATCCTTTAGCAGCGTTACTCAATACGTGCGACTTTACCAAAACTTGATCACCAACATCAAATTCCTCAAGTTTACGACCCTTATCTGCGTAATCTTTACGTCTGTCTTGTTCCTTCTCTACTTTATCCCTAATAGAAACTAATGAATCTAAGAACTTCTTTAGGTAGGGCGTGATTTGGGGAACAAAATTATCTTTTTCCAGGACGGCCCTGATATCAAAATGAGCGTCGACGGGTGAACGGAGCTCTCTTGCTAAGGTGAGAAAAGCCGGAGAAACACCGGTTGTTTGGCATAATGCCGAGTTCATTGCGAAGCGAACCGAAGGTAAGTGGTTAGGCCACGACGAATGCTGTGTGTCCACCAACTGGGCTAGCTGCACCTTAAGATCTCTATTTTTCCGCTCGGCCGGGTTTGCCTCGGGGTGATATAAAGGTAACAAGTCCTGTTTAATTCCTAATATATATGTACACTGTTGCATGACAGAGGACACAAATTGTACGCCATTGTCTGATATAATGCGGCGAGGTAAGCCATATCTTAGGAAGTACTCCTCTATCAATGTACGAGCACAGACTACTGAGGTGGCGTCTACGAGAGCAAAGAGCTCGACCCATCGAGTAGCTGTATCTTCTACTAGCAAAACGTACTTCTCCCCCTTCTCTCCAGGAGGGAGCGGGCCAAACAAGTCGATTGCCAAGACTTCTCCCCTTTGATTTAAGACCGGGGTCTGTAGAAGACCTGAAGGCTTCACGTTTGATGACTTGTACCGTTGGCACGTCGCGCAAGACTTAATAAAATCGGCGACAAATCGTCTCATGCCAGGAAAGAAAAATCGCTGTGACAGCTTATGCAAGGTCCGATCAATACCTTGATGCCCAGCAATGGGAGTGTCATGGCATTCCCTCAAGACGTCAAGCCGTAAACTCACAGGAAGTACAAGCTGTGGTTCCTCAACGTCGACATCGGGGTTGTACCTATAAAGGACTCCTTGCTGCATGAAGTATCCTCGTTCGGACCAGCGTTTTTCTTCTACTGCATCATTACTTTCAAGACCACTTATTATTTTTTTTATTTCAGGGTCATCTAACTGAGCAAGTCGGAGATCAGCAGGACTTCTAGTGGGCAAGTCAACGACGACGGAACAAATACCACACTGACTTTTACAGTTTTCCTCGCAAGTAGGCCGACTAAGTGTGTCGGCGACCACATTGGCCTTGCCTGGAGTGTACTCGAACTGAATATTAAACTCCTGTAACTTCAGTGCCCACCGAACTAATCTACCTGACGGTGACTTCAAGCTCAACAACCATTTTAGAGGTTGATGGTCGCTACCTACAATAATTTGTTGACCTTCTATATATCCTCTAAATCGTTCAACTGACCATACTACCGCGAGAGCTTCCCTTTCGGTAGTGCTGTAATTACGCTCGGCAGGGTTCAGAAGGCGGCTCGCATACTCGATCGGGCGTTCGTCCTTGCCTTCACCCTGTAACAATACTGCACCGAGAGCGTAATTACTTGCGTCAGTACGCAAGATAAACGGTTTACTATAATCAGCTTGGACAAGTATGGGCGCGGACGTTAAGCGATTTTTAAGCTCCTGAAACGCCTGATTTTGTTCTGGGCCCCATACCCAAGTCTGATTCTTTTTTAAAAGACGTGTAAGGGGTTCAGCTACATCTGAAAAGTTGAACTTTCTGAACCACGAACAGGTCGGAAGAAACGTTCTGAGGTGACGTAGCGAACTTGGTGCGTTCATGTCCGCCACAGCGCGAACTTTGTCATGATCAGGCGAAACCCCATCCTGAGTGATGACATGACCCAAGTATTTCACTTCTTCGCGAGCAAAAACACACTTTTCGCGATTGGCGCGAAGATTGAACATGCGCAACCTCTCAAAAACTGCACGTAAGTCAGCGACGTGCTGATCAAATCCTTCTGATATCACAAGCAAATCGTCTTGGTAGGCTAATAGAGTGACATTTTTAAGTGAGGCGCCAGAGCGCAGTCTGTCTTTAAGCCGTTGAAAGGTGGACGGAGCGTTTTTCAGTCCAAACGGCATCCTTTTAAATCGGTACGTACCAAAAGGAGTCATAAAGGCCGTTTTATCTCTGTCGCACTCCCTGACTGACACATTCCAAAATCCACTTCTCATATCTAAGGTACTCATGATGCAATTGCGCTTTGTAGACTGCACTAACTCGTCTATAAGCGGCATCGGGTACACATCGGTTTTTGTTACCGCGTTAAGTTTTCGATAATCTACACAGAAACGAATTTGACCGTTCTTTTTAGGCACTAACAATGCTGGAGAGCCCCATGCCGATTCACACTCTTCTATGATGTCATCAGCCAACATCTTTTCCACTTCCGCCTGCATAATCTCTTTTTTTGCAGGAGTGAGCCTATACGGAGGAACCGTGATAGGAGCGTGATCGCCGGTGTCGATGACGTGTTCTGCAAAAGTCGTCGGTTCACCTTTTGACTCAAATACGTCCTTATTTTCAGAAAGGAATTGAGCAAGAACCTTACGCTTGTCGTCGCTAAGACGTGACGCTTCCTCGTCCCTAAGTATACTATTAATAGGCACACTCTCAACGTGGTGTGCTTTTTCGAAGGAAAGATCAAACTGCTCAACACTGTCAGCAAAGTGCCATTTAGCATTACCGAAATCAATACTAATATTAAATTGTATTAAAAAATCTACACCTAAAAGACTTTCATTATTGTCCGAGTCAGGAAAAATTAAAAAACTTACAAGCCTGGTTCTACCTTCAAGAGTCACATTTACCTCGGTAGTAAGTACATTCAATAACCTACTGACACCATCTGCTAGTTTTACATTTTCCATACGAGAGGACATAGGGTGATCTTTGGCCTTTAGGAGAGCGTATAGCGAATGGCCAGCAACGCAGCTTTTAGCTGCCGAATCTGCCAATGCAGTACCATTTTCACCTAAAATACTAATCTTTAGCACGGGTCGAAGATACGATCGAACATTATTACGATAACCGAAAAAAGGTTGCAAACCACTGGTAATTCCGCACAAATGTTGACAACCGTTAGTGTTTTTAAAATCGAGTATGTTTTTAGAAATACATTGAGAAACTCCTGTGCTCTCGAAAAAATGTTGACAAGTACTTGCAATATCAGAAAAATGTTTAGAGTCACTGGTAATGTTACAGAATGGCTTATAATCACTGGAGATAGGCATAAAATCGCGAGTGCTAGATTTTGATTCGTCGGAATTACCAGAAAAAGATTGACAACCATTAAACATTACAGACCGCGACGTACTATCATTAACCTGTAACGGTGACGCGTACTCCCCCTGATCGCAAGTAGTACAAACACACACTTGTAAATTACTACAAAAACATACGACAGGTTTCTCATTAACCGAAGAATAACGATTATTAACCTCAGACCAACAAAAAAAGGTAGACAGCGCACCGCGAACATCAAAAGTGAAGCCACAAAACCGTGCTCCTTCAAATAAATACACAAGCTCACGCACACACCTACACTAAAACCATGCTCATCGCTCTTAGTACGTCACGAGCCGTCGTCTAGAAAACATGAATAGAAAAATATAATGATGCCTTCCCTGTGTAGTAAAAATTTGTAAAAACAATAGCTAAACACATAAATAGTCTCACGGAATCACTTTTCACTTGTAAGTACTTGAAATAACATCGTTTTTATTATAAATTAACTAGGGTTACTTGGAACAAAAACGTCAACAAACGAAAGCAGTGACATTAAGTGCGAGGGTTGCCATAATATGATTTAAAATTTCCCCATTCGATTAAGCAAATTTTAATGATTTCTTTCTTCGAGTTATATTACTATTTTCTTTTTTTTTTAATGTACTAAATATTTTAAATTTGATATTTTTCAACACATTTGCGAGAAAACAGTACAATAGGTTATGAAAAAAACTTTTTGTTTTTAGATAACAGTCGGAAAGTCGCAACAATCTTTGACGTTTCTAATATGAAAATAGCCCGAAATTGCAAACGGAACTACATCTTTCGTCTAATTTTCTCTTTAGTATTTCTATTAAAGAGAAAATGAGACGAAAGATGTTTTTTTTATTCATGATAAATAATAAATAATATTCATTTTGTAAGTACGTTAAACATAACACATTTTTTATGATGGTCTTTTTGAATTTAATAAAGTTGATTGAAAATATAATTACATATTTTATTTCAAAACAATTTACATAATTACTCATACCTACGAATATGTCGTTATGACTTACGCTCCGACAACCTCGGGAAATCAAATCATTTTTTTTTTAGGAATAGCTCTTTTAAAAAAATTAAGTTACAATTCCATACTTAACACTATCTTAGTTGTGCTGACTTGCACAATATTAGCTAACCCATAAAATATTATTTCCCAAATTATAGGTAAAAATAATAAAAAATGGCAACCCTTCGAGACACACATAGATAAAAAGATGGCTTCATTTTGGATGTTCGCAGTGCGCTGTCTACCTTTTTTTGTTGGTCTGAGTTATTAACACTAACACAATTATTATTATCGACATTATCATTTATAGACACAGATAAATGATTAACGTTATTAGAAATCTCTTGTGACCTAAAATTATTACTTTTAAAAGTACTACTCGGTAAAACACAATTTTTACAAGAATCTTTAACATTTAATCATTTAGGTACACTATTATCGGAATAGTTAGTACCTACAGTGACAAAATTAGTATTGGGAACACAAGTAACACAACTATAATAATAATTAATAACAGAATCCCCTGCTGCGATGTGAGCAGGGTTACCTCGAACTTCGTGATAAGACTTGCACTGGTCGACGCTAGGGGGCGCGGGCGCGCCCGCACCGACGAACATCACGCTACCTCGCAGCGGCGGGGTAGGCGCTTGCGGTGGCGGCGCGTTGATCACGCAGCGTTTGTCGCCATGCGACTCCATGCGACCGGTCGGCACACGAGATTCACGAGTCGAAGATAACGAATAGAAAGATGAATGTTCTTTATTTTTAACGTTAGCGTTACACTTTGAACACTTCGACTTAATGACATTCGCGGCCCCACAACCGTAACATTTAATGTCTTTTGTGTCCGCACTGTTTGAATTATATTTGTTACTGTTCACTAATTTTTCGCACATATCTTTTGTGTGACCGCTACGTTTGCAGTAAACACAGAACGACTTCACATTCCCAGCTTTTTTCGTAGTTGATTCACCCGTGCGACTACCAGCGGCGGCGGCGGTGGAAGAGCAGGAAGCAGAACTCGAAGAGGGTGTACGCGCAGGCTCGACGGCAGCGGTGCGTGATCCTTCTTCGCGATCAGACGACGACTTTTGCGATTGGCGGCCATGTTTTGACTCATTTAGCGAGTCTTCTATAGCTCGCGCCTTTTTCAGCAACTCGTCGAATGTTGAAACTGCAGCTCTATCGATACGCTTGCGGATGCGGCGATCCAGCAATCCGAAGGTCATATCCAATTCGACACGTTCGCATAAGTCTTCTTGTGGTAGTTTTGCAAGTAAGGCTCGGACTTTAGCTATGAATAAATCCGTATTTTCTTTGCCTTGTACTAGGGAGAACAACTCTAGGTATATTCGAAAAGGCGGGCGACGTTCCCCATACGCACTTCGGAGTCTAGTTATAGCTTCATGCCATGTCTTCGTAGTGCCCTTGACGCCCTGCCACCATGTTCCTGCTGAAGAAGTGAGCAGCACTGCTCGTTGCTGACGGCGCGTTTGGAGTGAACGCGCCGTCGACTCTGGCCTGACCTGATCGGACAGCGAGCTACCCATTGCTCGCTGTCCGCAGGCGTCAGTCACTGCGCCTTGCCCAGGAGCGTCAGTTCCTGAGAGGCGCAGCGACCGACGTACGTCTGGAGGAGGCGAAATGGGGCCATTACTGGCACTCCATTCTCGCCCCCTCCCGAGCAGTTGCAGCGGCGGCGACGGTGGCGGCGGCTGCGGCGGAAGCGACGGCGGCGGCGGCGGCGGTGGAGGAGGGTTTCTTCCTCGTCCCGGCCCTGGCGGGTGGACCGCAGGCTTTGCCCCCAGCCCAGTGATCGGCCGGCTTGCCAGCTGCCGCCCTCTGAGATTTTCTTGGCCGCCTACACGGGGCAGCTCACCACTACGGTTCGCATGCCCGTGTTGTCAGGACGGATGGTGCCCGCCTTCACCTCCTCTGCAGAGCACCCCCCCGTCCTGACGACGGCGGCCAACACCTCCCCCTCCGTGACGGAGTCGTCCAGACCCAAGATGCGCATATCTATGCACTTCGTGGGTCTGGACACTCGGACGTCATCCGCGCCCAGGGACGCCCTAAGCCTTTCGGCTAGAGCGTCCGCGGCCGGACCGCTGCCTGCTCCAGGGATCTCGAGCATCCTGGCCCCGGTCATGGTGACCCTGAGCCGGAGACCCCCGACGATGCCAAGCTCACCGAGGTTGATGGCCTCCTTGGCCTTGGTGAGCGTGTTGGCATACGTCACGCCCCTCTTGACCGCGTCCGGCTGCAGCGTTAAAACTACAGCCGCGGTCTTCGGGGCGCGGAGCGCAGCCGCGACGCCTCGCGCTCGCTGCCGCCGCCTTCTCTCCCGCCTCTTTGCCGCCCTGGCTGCCTTACCCGCCTTCTTCTTCTCCCCGGCCACTTGCCATTCGGCTTGAGCCGGGGGAGGTTCAGAAGGCGAGGAAGCCGGGGGGAGCTGCTGCACGGCTGGCGCAGGAGCCTTCGCCATCCGCGCAGCCGCCCCACCCTTCCTCTTCCTTCCCGGGGCCGGGTCCGGTTTTCCCGACACCGGCTTCGCGGGTGCCGGCCCGGACCCTTTGTCCTGGCCGGACGACCCCGGTGTGGCAGCCACGGCGGCCGCGTACGACGCCGCCTTCCGGCCTGGAGCCTTCCCACTCGCCGCTAACGGGGGGCGCAGGACGATGCCCTCCAGGACGGAGAACCGCGCCTGGAAGGCAGCCATCTCCTGCCGCACAAGGTCCAGCACCTGCCCCTCCTGCGGCACGGGCTGGCTGTCCTCCTTGCGCCCCCCTTTAGGCGCCCCCTGTGGGCCGGCTCCCTGGAGCCTGGCCAGGTCTGCTCGGAGCCCCGTGTTCTCTCTCTGGAGACGCTCGGTGGCGGCAGCCAAGCGGGCGACCTCCGCCCGCAGCTTGGACAGCTCGTCCGCTGGAGGCCCACCTCGGTTAGCCTCCGCTGCCGCCAGGATGGAGGCCAGCGCCGCGCTTATGGCCTTGTTTTTGGAAGATAACTTCCTTTTCAAGGCCACATCGCGGATCGCGGCCTCCACCACCTCCGCAAACCCGGCCCTCCGAACCGGCTCCTGTCCGGAGTCATCCGGCTCACCGCCGGAGGACTCCGAGCCAAGAGCCGCACGACCGCCATCTTCGGGGGGTCGTCCAGCATCCTTGGAGGCAAGGACTCTGCCCTTGCCTCCCTCGCGGCCCGTACCCCGCCTGCTGGTGGGGATTTTACGGGCCGAGGCCACCTCTTCGGTGCCGGACGACCCCTGGTCCTCCTCTGATCTGGGCCGCTTGCGGAAGGACCTGGAGTCCTCCGCAGCAGCCCCCACCCCCTCGGGTACAGGGCTCGCCGAGCTAACGGTCGCCAGGTCGTCGGAGTCCAACTCGGAATCCGACTCTGCACCCTCGCGACGCTCAAGCGAGCCCTCCTCCCAATACAGCGCGCCTCCGTCCGCGCTCCGCCCGACCGACACTCTGTCAGGCGAGCTAAAATTGTACCCGATCAGGTCCTCGAAGGATAAGTCGGATCGGGGGCCTCCTCGGCCACTGTTGCTCTTGGCAAGCGGATGGTGGATAGTAGCGTTGCCCCCCCCAGAATACGAGGGGCTTGACGCATAAAGCGTGGCGGATTCCCGGACTGCTGTGCAGTCCGAACCGCCCTGGGGTAATCTCTCTTTTTTGCTACTTGACATACCTAGGAGAGCGTTTTCGTCGCTTATGTTTAGGCATGACTTGTAAACTTCGATGGCATCGATGAAGTTTTCCACGGATTCCTCAGGATTACCGCTGAACTTGGATGAACATTTCGAAAAGTTTGCTGTTGACTTCACACGGGCCTCGGCGGCGGCAGATGTACCTACATCGACCGATGTTTGCGGCGTCGACGAACGGAATTCGTGAAGGACTTGATTGCAAAATTCTGCTTGCGACTGGTGTATCGAGGTTAACAACGTCGCAAGGACGTCTTGTGTCATAGTTATATTGTTTGATTGTTCGGATTCTTCTGAATTAGATTCCCTGTCGCCGGCAAGAGACTGGCGAGTCCACGGCATTTTTCAAACACAGGTACCTAAAGTTTTCACTTGACGAACTTTTGCAACTAACGAAAAAGTTTGATCCACATAACAAAAACCACTGAAACACACGTTGGGTGCCAAGATGTAGTCGGGGTGAGTCAGTTATTAAAAGGAGGGCTTTGTTATTGGCATAAACTTTAATTTAATGTAAAAAATATCACATTACACGTGACTATCACACACAGAGCAGAATCCCCAATGCTGCCATATTTAACATAATAGTTCAACCAAAACTTATAAAATGGTGCCAACCTAACCAACGGCCAATCAGTGGCTAGTATTCGCGCCGGCTCGGCTATTATTGGTCGGCGCGAAGCGCATGAGCGAAAGTGCGTTCGGATACCAACTACGGCGAGTACCGCTCAGGTGCTTTACCTCGACCTATGCGACCAGAGAGACGTTTAGTTACATCCGCTATACTTCTTGTTTTATTTTATCCACTACCATTCCCCTAACTTGTAAATGTTGCACAAGTATGTAACTTAATATCATTTTAATAAACGAGAATAATTTAGTTTATGTAGAAAATAAGTACTTACTCATTTTTACTATTTTGATTATTAATTTGGAAAATAAATACTCCTTTTAGATGTTTCTCAGAAAACCTAATCAGAAGTCTTAAAGTCACCCAAATGGCAATGGAGAGGGCTATGCTCGGAGTTTCCTTGCGTGATCGAATCAGTAATGACGATATCCGCAAGAGAACCAAGATAACCGACATAGCCTGAAGGATCGCCAAATTAAAGTGGCAGTGGGCAGGGCACATTGCTCACAGAACAGATTGTCGATAGGGCCGAAAAGTTCCGGAGTGGCGACCGCGTACCGGAAGACGCAGCGTTGGAAGGTAGACCGATGACCTGGTGAGGGTCACAGGTAGCCGATGGATGCGAGACGTACAGGACCGGTTGTTGTCGACACTTGGGGGAGGCCTAGGTCCAGCAGTGGACGTCTTCCGGCTGTCAATATGATGATGATGAGACGTTTCTCAGCGATTAAATCACAATATTACACATGCTTAATATGGTACGATTTTGGAACTTCCTGCAACTTTATTATAATATTTAGTTTATTAGGAATGAAATAATAAAAACACAACTCATTTATTATTATTATTAATGTCCACGTCAAGCCAGAGCACCCTAACAAAGTGGTCAATCCCCTTTAATTGTTAGTTGTTGTTGTTAGTTTTCAAAAAATTGTATTACTTATAAATAAATTATTTGTGTGTTATTTGTGTGTTAGCGAACCGTTTTGCGCGGATGTGACGCATAGGTATCTTCCCAAATTGAAAGAAAAAGAAAGAAAACACGTTTATTCTGCCACATATGACGCACAAAAATACTGGTATTCAGCTGAATCCGGTTTGACTGGGAAAAGGCTAGGTAGATAATATGACGCACAAAAAAGAAAATAACTAATCAACTAAAACGTGTTGCACTGGTCCTTCACTTGCATAACTTTTGTAATTTTGTTTATTTTTGGTATGCGTCATGCTTGGCGCAAACAAAATATTTTTCTTTCTTTCTTTTCTTTATATTGCCAAAGAAATAACTAAAAAGTATTGCGAAATGAACTTCTAAGGGGTATACCCTTGCCGTCACCTCCTTCTACGAAGCAGTAGATAATGCAACTGAAGGAAGAGGCGGGCCGCGTGTGGGAGAGACAACCCTCATGCCCCAGCCGCCGCAACTTAAGGAGAAGCCGATACGCGGCTAACTTCAGTGCATGCATTGTCTATGCATTGTCTATCTTTAAGTGCAAGCATGTGAAGCGTGCTGTGTGATAAAAAAAAAGTAGAAATCTACAAAAAACGCAGAAATTACGTACATTTAAACATTTTTGTCTTGTTTTTAAATATGGTTAACATTTTGGAAGAATGCTTGCTATAAAAACAGATATATATATAATGTAAAGACGAATATGCAGGTCGACCGGTAATTTATTCCCCTAGCCACGTGGCTATTGGCATCGCGTACTCTTATCGGATGCGTGCTCATAGACTAGCCTACCCTACTTAGTCTTTGTTATTTTTAGAGTGAATTTCGTTCCTTACCCTAAACAGCCACCAAAAGTAACCAAGACATAGGATATTATTAAGGAATCATACCATACATCACCGGCGTCCATTAAGTTGTCGATTAACTTCGTCGTCCATTGTTTAGGATGGTAATGAAATGCTAAACAAAAAGCCATAACGCTTATTGGCAAAGCTTGGCGACCTCTTGATCTAGGACCTTTAATACAATACACAATCTGTTAAGACACTTCTGACTTCAAATTGCATCAATAATACCCATTGGGGTACCTATAGGTGCAATTTTGAAGTCAGAAGTGTAGAAATTATTGAATTCCGAAATAATGACCATGCGTAGTTGAACTATGTAGATTGGGATAACACTACGACTAGAATTAAACCGGTTTTAGATATATAGCAATATTATATTGTACCTACCAACAGACAAAAAAATGGTTATGAAAAGAATACCATTGACCCTCTCAGTCATGCGGCAGTGATCATTAATCTGAGTTAGTTAGGTACTAACTAGTATTCTTATTCATATTTTGTGGAGGTGTATAGTTACATGAAAAATAAGACATGGAAATCGTATACATACGTTAGTATTCATTTTAAAAAATAATGTAGGTATACCTACGTTTGTATCACATAGGTAGTAGTAGTTAAAATATATTTGTAAAACATGGCAACTATGCTCAAAGGTCGAAAATATTTTGCATTAGGTCAGTAATTGAGTTATTTTTGAAAAAAAAAAAATAATGTAGGTATACCTACGTTTGTATCACATAGGTAGTAGGTACCTATTATCGCTTCATGTATCGATATTCATAACAAAAATAACGTATAAGTTAATCAAGAATGAGTTGGGCAAAAAATCATAGGCTTTTGACGACTTTGCCCACTCAATGAAGTGGGCAAAATGAGAATGTCTATTTTTCATACATTACTTTTCAATCTGCAAGAGCTCACTACCTACCCATTAAAAATGTTACATTTAATAAACAATTCATGACAAAAAGAGGGTTTCGTTGATTTCAAGAGTATGATTATGTCGTGTCGTGTATCATTCACCAAATAGCATCATAAATAGTCGCAAACACGATTAACGGAATATGCATGCAAATTTTATTTGAAAAATTAAATGCTTTTATTAGCTCTAAAAAGCAATTATGAATTTATGGTGTAATTTTTAAAATACCTTCATCAGCCATGAAGTTATAAATCTTCAAAGTTGACAATTAGAAAGAGAAGTCCGATACGAACTCTGACGTCAAATACCATGACACTTAGAAAGCTGCCATAGAAAGCAGCGTTTTCGCGAGAGGGACAGATAATTTTGTCTAAAATAATTATATCTCGTTTGTTTTTCGATCAATTTTAATTCTATTTTCACTGTTAGTACCTATTATATTTTTAGGTAAGCTGTGTAGATAATAAAAAAAATCATGCATATTCCTTAATGCTAAGAATAAGTACCTACCTTTAATTTTGCAATTTGTGTCATCATATGAGCACAATAGGTACAACATCAGTACTTAATAATTTAAAAGTTGAGGGTGAGAGCCTCACGGAAAAATATGATTTGTTAATGCTATGTCGTAGGTAGGTACCTAAGTTATTCATTGAATACACATGTGACTTTTCATACCAACATAAATAATTATTGTAGGTACGTTTTTATTCAAGGGTTTGCGTGAAACTTAAGTTAAAAAAAAAATCATGTCTTTATTCATCAATCATCATTCTTACTCAATTATTAAATTTTTTAATATTTTTTTGAAAATTATTATTGTCGATAAAAAAAATACTTACCTGTTGTTAGGCTACCTACTGCAACTAGCACTTTTTGTAAAGGGGGTGTAACCTTTATGGCATTGTTACCCGGCAGCCATTTTGATTATTTCAAAATCGCGGCGCACGACGAAACATGTAAGTCATCGTGGGCTGCAATTTTGAATAAAAATCAAAATGGCGGCTTGTGGCTATGCCAGCTCACATACAAAAACTTTCGAACCCCTTTTTGTAGAGTTTTTTTCCGCGAAAAACAATACCATAACAAGTAATATTACATCACTTTGTGCTGCCAGAAATATAATGAAATTATTTTCACATATTTCTGACGCTAGACATATTTTCAAATATCGATAATTTTTTTAAATCACAATTGGGCAAAGTCGAACCTCAGTGGTAAGGTTGCCAAGTTTGACGGTAACACAAATAAATACTGATTTGTCTTATTCGAATTATATAAGTTGCAAAAATCGTCTTAGCAAAACGTCCTACTAGCAAATGGTCCTAAAAACAAAAGAATTGGTTTAGCACAATCATAATTTAACACGATATTTTTTAAATTCATAATTTAATTATTATACTTTTACAGCCTAACGGTGCTTCTCTACCAGATATGTGATACTTAGGCAGCTAGTAAGTGCGAGGATGGGAAGCGGCGCTGTGAAAATGTGTGTCTTTTGCCATCAAAGTTGTGCGTGGAGCTTGCACGGTCTGGGCCTAAACCACCAACGGGAAAGAGACGGAGCTATACAGTTCCCACTGGAAGTAATATTAAAGTAATACTGCTTCAAGAGTTGTAAGTTAGGCCCCAGAAGATGCCTAGCAGTCTCTGTTCAGCTATGCGGTACAAAAATTTCTCGCTCGCGTTCTTCGCCCGCAACCCTCGCAAAACGTTTTGCCACTGCATCCCTGTCACACGTCTCGTTCTTTTGTATGTAAAAATACGTAGCTATGCTAGACCTTCTCCACCAAAGCTGCGATAAATCTGGCTAAGAAAATGAAGTGAGTTAGAGAAGGAAACTTTTAGTAGGAACCCCGCACGTCTTTGGTGAAAAATCACTAAGTAGGTAAAAGCAGTCAGGTCTAGTAGACAGCTGCAAAAGTGCATCGTAACGAAGCCGAAGGTATCTAGACTACGCACAGTCAGTGTACGAACATATTTAAGTACTAGCACTTTGCCCGCGACTTCGTCCGATTCCGATTTATTCCGATTTAGGAGGCACTCCGCAAACTTCAACGCCCTCTCTACCCTCTTTTAAAGGTTAATTTTCATTAATTACCTATTCATATCTGCTTATTCTGTAGTCTCAGGAGGCCCACAATGTGCCATTCCATTAGCGATTGCGATAGCATGTCAATCCCATAAATTTTTGACGCCTTCGCCACGCTACCGTTGACAGAATCTCACTTGTCTCGACCCCAGGTTCTAAATTATAAAAATTGTTACGTCTGTTTTAATTATCCCACTTTTAGCTTGTTCATAGCATTCCGACGTAAATAAAATTCAAGCAAGCAATAATTTCCTCCCCTAAAAACTTTATCATCCCTCCTTAATCCTTTACTATGTAGTTTATTTTTGAAAAACATAAACATTTGTGATTCTTATTTTATCGAAATCATTTAAATGCCGTGTTTTAACTTCATCGGACTAAGCATTATGTTAAGATTCTCCCCAGTTCGCTCAAGCCGCGACATTTTTCTTACTTAGAGCATGTTTATAACCGTCGTAACTTTTAAACGAAAGGTCCGATTTGAATAATTTAAAGTGTAGGTACTTGACAGGACACAATCAACCGATATATAGATCAAACCATTTAAATGGATAAGGATTAATATCATGATACAAAAGTCTTCTTTTTGCTATTCCACCCGGGATTTGCTTGAATAATTTGAACAAAAAAGCGGTCATGGTGACTTAACCATAATAAAAAAAAGTTGAACAATGTCTAACTGCATCATTAATATCTACAAAAAATCCGCGATACCAAATGGTATCGCTGACGTTTTTTGTAGATATTGATGACCTCTATAAAACTTTACTACATCACTTTGCTCTATTGACAATAGTTTCCGCAGCGTACGCGATATAAGGTTTTTTTTGGTTTTTTTTCACACCTTGGGTTACATCATACGGAACCCTAACTTTTTTGAAAATACTCTGTAGCCTTTGTTACTCAGTGATAATGTAGCTTTCTAACGGCAAAAGATTTTTTGAAATCGGTCTAGTAGTTTTTAAGTTTAATTATTACATACAAAAATCCAATAATAAAAATCTTTCCTCTTTATAATATTAGTGTAGATGTAGATAGTGTAGATGTAAATTGCATCAAGTAGGTGATTATTTCTTGCTGCAGTTGCTCAACTAGCCTATTCCGCATAAAATAGAAATAAACTAACCGAACTTAGCATCATACATATTGAAAGATCCAGTCAAAAGGCCATAGTGTATATAAGGTTTCTTTTCTTTGGTACACCGGACTACAGTAAGAGAATGTGTTTGAATGGTTCCTCTTTTTAAATTCGGCGGAATGTGAACCTGGAATAAGAAAGTTAAAAAGAAGTTTTTGACAAAGACTAAGACAAACCTGCAATACCTACTTACTGCATTATATAAAACGGTGACTTAGGCACCTCGCGCACTAGACGGCCACGACCACGATCACTGGCCGCAACGACCAGATTCTTTAGTTGATCTAGGTGGCCGTCTAGTGCGCGAGGTGCCTAAAGGATTCTTCGTATAATTTTAAAACAGATTACCAACCTGTTTAGATTATGAAATAGAAAAAAAACATTTTTTAACAGGTACGGAGGAACAAAAAATGTCCACAGGAAGACGAAGATGTAAGGCTAAATTGTTTTGACGTATTTTCAATATACAGGGTGGAATTTTGTAATGCCACCTGAAGGGAAAGTACTCTTACCTAATACTGTACAGTACAGTAGATAAAAAAATTTACTCAAATAAAACATTCCTTTATTTTTGAATAGAAAGAAAACTGCATTAAAAGATTTTCGAAAATTCGCTTGCCACACCCGGGAATCGAACCGACTAAAATCTGTAAAAATTACACCCTGTAATTTAATTGGATTGATCGTTAGGCCTTAGGCATTTTCTACCAGTCAACCTTTGGCTAATGCAGGGACAAATAGTGGTAAGAGCAATGTGAGAAAAAACCAGAAACGCGATTAAAATTTAATTAATGTAAAGATATAATTATAAACTATACGTACAATACAATACTTTAATATATACTCAAATGAATAAACATATACGAATCTAATACCTTTAGGGCTGATTTTTCAAAAATCAGGTAACTTTTATCTGGGGAATTAAACCAAATTAAACTGGCGGTATGACAGCTTTTGTATAGTAAATATGTCAAACCAAGTGTTTTGTCTGGCTATTGAAAAACTAGCCCTAAACGAGCAATTCTTGTACTACCTATAATCTGAATCTAGGAAACGGTTCCAACGATTTTCATGAAATTTAGTATGCAGGGGGTTTCAGGGGCGATAAATCGATCTAGCTAGATTTCATTTTTAGAAAAAATCGTTAAAAAAAAACCGAGCAAACAGGTACTATACTTAAACAGTTGATGCAAATAAATAACGAGAAAAAAATATTGCACTGTGACGATTCTTTTGCCAACTTCTTACAAATGTTTTAGCGAAAATTTTAGCCTCAACCTCAAATTGCGTTCTTATTGAAAAGATTGATTTAGTAATAACAGCACAAAGTTATCACAAATGTTATGATTACAGCTCCGCACATATTGTGCTCTTCGCTTGTATGAATCTTAGATTGAGTAGTTCATTAAGCTTTATTATTATGCTGTTTTATTTAAACGATTTTTTTTCTCTTTTAGGACTAGCTACGTCACAGTAGGCAGGTGTGGAAAAGGAGGTTGTGGAAAAATTTAGCGGTATCTATTGTTAGCCAGCTAATGGACCGTCTGCACGATTCAGACATCCTGGATACAGACTTTAATAAATGTGTATAGAATTTTATCTGTGAAACAAAGTTTATGCAGACAGTTAATGTCGGTGTGATAGATTTTTTTTTAAATTCAGAGTTCAAAGTCTGTATCGTGTGGACCCACTACAAGTCAGATATATTAAAAGATAAGATAACAAATATTATTAAAAAAGGAAGGAAAGGTAAGATTAATTATGTCTACTGAAATCTGTTGACTATATAACTAAAACTATATATTATATACTCAGTTTATGTGAAAAACCATGTTTAGCAACAGATTCCTTTTTTTTGTTTCCCTTACAAGGGGGCACAGCTTACATGTTCCGGCTTAGGTATTTCATCCAGGCCACAGACATCGTCATCTTTTGCACTGTATTTTTGTTTAGCTTTCGCTCTTGGCTTTTTATCAGTTGCACCTAAATTTGGTTTTGAACATCTAAAAAGTAAAACAAAATATTCATTATTTACGTTGGCTGTTTTAACATTTTTTTAAATTGGTATTTGAAATATTATTAATAAATATTTATTGATACCAGGAAGTATCAAAAAACGTAAGGGAGAAACCAGGTAGATCTATTTTCGAAATCTGTACTTAGGTAGTGTAACGTTTTTAGAAGTTTCTTAGATTTTTTCCTCAAAATCTAAGAAATTTTGGGAACCTCGTAAGTGTAGTAAAAAATAGTTTGCCACGTACGTCAAAAAATATGTTTTTTGTCTCCTTTTTACAATCTGTCTCAGTAGGTACATACTATTGGACATTTAAAAATTAAACTTTGACGTGTTTAGGTGTCTTGGTCGGTATGTGTCCTATGACACACATTCTATTTACTTATGTAGCATATCTAATATATGGCTATGTTCGTCTGATGAAGTCTTGAGGTACTTAAGCCTCCTGGCCCCTGTTCCATCCATAAGGTGGCTTGATAGGATGTTTGGGTGACGCGTAATCCGCTCCTGGTGTGACTGGATGTAGTTCTTTACCTTTCCTTTGACTGTGGTAATCATCAGATCATGGTGTAGCCTCATTTATGGTACGTTTGTGATCGTACTTAGGATCTTATTCTGAAAACGCTGTATGATCTCAATGCCTATTAACAATATAAAAAATGTTTGGAGTGTGTTTCTGTTCCCCATCAGTCCAAATAGGCTTGATTATAGTTTTGTATAACAGGGTTTTATTTTGCAGATATAGCTGAAAATGTGTTTTTTCATGTAAGGCGCTTGTCGAGGTATTTAACATGATGAGCTTGAGGCACAAGAATATTTTTTAGCTGTACCGGTGGGCAGGTCTCCTTTCTTTTAGTGAATGTGACATTTACTGACTTGGCCAAGTCAGATTTTTTGAGCCAGAAAGCTATGTCGCCCAAACGGGTCTGCTATAAAACACCAGGGGCCTAACCACCAACTCTTAAAGCAGTATTACTTTAATATTACTTCCAGTGGGAAAGAGACGGAGCTATACAGGACGTATAGCTCCGTCTCTTTCCCACTGGAAGTAATATTGAAGTATTACTGCTTTAAGAGTTGGTGGTTTAGGCCCAGAACAGCTGTATAATCCGCGAATGTTCCTGTAGTCACTAGATTTGGCAAGCTTTTTGTATACGGCTTGCAGAAGACTCTTAATTTTTTTTTGTATAACATAAGTAAGTACCTACTTATTATATTGAACAATCTCATAATTTTTCAAGTTTGGGAAATAAATACTTTCTGATATTAAATTAATTTACCCCTAATTTGTACTATTTTAATGTTTTTGACATAATTTTGACAGATGGTACCCTTCCATTCCTTTAGACCTATCCAAGTCGGAATGCCCCAAGTCCTGAGACATCTCGATTGTCGACTTAGTAAAAAATTTGGACGAATTGGGAACCTCCTCCTTTTTTTGAAGTCGGTTAAAAAGGTATACTGTCTTGTAAGTACGTCTCTCGGCAAGCGCTAGATCACGACTGAGCGCAAATCAAGAAAGCCCGGTAACCGGTGTGTGTGTGACGATACCCCCGGTTTCAAGTCTGTTCTGATCTGTTCTAGGCAGAAAAGAAAAGAAACGGTAGGTCACGGCCGGCCTAATAAAATTAGAAACAGTACAATAAAATCTTACGTGAACCCTTGGCGTCTTTTCAGTCTCATCTCTAATAGCTTTTTTCTCTTTACTTTGGCAGCATATAATCTGAAAACAACATGAAGAGTCCTTTTAATTCCTATTTATCAAGGACCATTAGGCACCTACTACAATGTCTATAATATAACGATACTATACATACCGACATTTCTTTTTCGGACACTTTTTTTTTAAGCAGACTCTGAAAATATTACATTGATCATTATGGATTTGTTTTTATTTCTTGCTGCAAAATTATATATCTAAATCAAAGACTTACCCTCCCTTGTAGCAAGGCTTTGGTTTCTGCGGTCTGAAACGAATCAGAAAAATATTGTGAACCCTAATTATAGTAAGTTATGGTTTGTATTACAAATCGTCAATACGTATTCATAGACATTGTATTAAAATGACTACAGATTTTTATACCTAGTTCGAACTTGTAAAATGTTCATGCGAAAAAGGTTGTTGACAGACAGCAGAGAACAAATAGGAACAGCAGAGAAAAAATAAATAAACATACTTTTTCAATTCGCTTGCAGAACCTGGTATGTGCACAACATCAGGTACGAAATCTGCGTCCCTATTAAGGACGATCCCACTGTGAGGCTTGAATAATCTGAAAAATAAAAAAAAGGATTTCTGTAAAACCGCAGTTCGGCAGTTTCACCACCGACAACAAGTTTACTTGTCGTTAAAAAATATAATTATGAATGTACGCTGATTTTTCTAGCTTTGGCAGTCTTGAGACGATTTAAGGAGTGTTCATTTTGTATGGATGAACTTTTTTATACAACAACTTGAAACTTGGCACGAATACTGACCTAAATAAACCATAAATAATGACTAATTAGTTTTTCAAAACTACCCTCTAATCGGGGCTTAGGAGGTGTTAAGCTATGTAGTTAAGTATGGAAAACTTAACGCTTGTTCCGATTAAGTTGAAATCTTCATAAAAATCGGCCAAGTGCGAATCGGACGACTTTCAATGTATTAGTCAGTTTTACTCCTAAAACAAAGTTCCTTCTGCAACGTCTCCGGCGCTGTGGAAAGTGCAGGCCCTTTGCAAGGGCAAAGGGCCTGCACTTTCCACAGCGCCGGACGGACGGACGGACGGACGGTACGTAAGGACGTAACAAAGGATAAGCACCCATGCTCACCTCAGCAGCTTCGGCTTGGGTGCCTATGCTTTGTTACAGCGGACGGGGGCTGCTCTCCCTTCGCGCCCCCGGATTTTTATACACACTCTATCTAGGGGTAGGAGCCAAAAGACTACGAGTCGGGGTCGAGGTGCCCCGATTCGGTTTTGGAACAGTTCGACCAATTTTATTTTATAAGTAGTAAGATTGTACAATTCAGAGTGCAAGTTAGTACCTATTTTTGATAAACAATTCGTATTTTTGTTTTATTAATCATAAATCCGATGTACGAACCATATTTTTGGCGTGAATTCGATAAAAAAGGTCTTCTCGTTTTGTATGATTTTTTAGTTATTTTTGTAGGACACGTTTAGTTGATCAATTAGTTTTTTTGCACAGCATTCATTTTTCTGGTATGTATTCAGTTAATTAGTGGAGTTACCTAGTGTGCTGAAAAGTGATGTGCATTTAAAAATATCCCCTTTAAAATCATATTTCTTATAGGTTTTCCTGTAATCTATAGGTACAATTATCTCTATGATTTTCTAAATTGTAGGCTCAGTAGTTTTGGAGACAAGGGGGGCGAGAATGGTCAGTTTTCATGTAAGTATTTTCTTTTATAACTTCAGAATGGAACATTTTAATTTTAAAAATATATTTTGAGGCCCTTACGATGAGCCCTTTAATTTGATATATATCTCAAATATATTTATATTTGTTTTATTTTATTTTTTTATATCTAATATTTTGCCAAAGGTTGACTGGTAGAGAATGCCCATGGCATTAAGTGTCGCCGCACACGAGCCACTCGCCACAGCCACAAACGCCGCCACGAGAAGCTACAAGCGGCCACAAAGGGAGCTGAAGCGCGCGACAGCCACTTGCGGTCGGTGGCTGCTACTTTTTAACCCATGCGCGCAGTATCATAATGGACTCTGACGACGAAGGTTTAGGGTGGGGAATCGCGCGAGTGGCGTGTGGCGGCTTTTTGTGTCGGCGTTTAGTGGCCGGTGCGAGCCACAAGATGCAAGCTGCGACGATTTGAAGCGTGTGGCCGCCACCGGCGCCAACCGTGTGCGGCGAGTCCATATAAAATGTATGAAAAATACAGGAAATATGCCAGTGGCGGCGTTTTGTGGTTGTGGCCGGTGGCCCGTGTGCGGGAGCCCTAAGTCCTTTCTGTACATTTATGTGCTAAAGTGTTAAATAAATAATTAAATAAATACAGTTGCAAAACTTTTTATTTTCTAGTTTTCAGACCCCGTTTTCTAAATGCATTTATTTTCGTTAGATACACGTCCGTGTTTGGGTCACAGAATAATATGTGTATCAAATTGCAACTGAATCAATCGACTAAATTCGGAGAAAATAGGCTGTAGCATATGGACGTACAGACAGACAAACACACAAGCACACAGATCGACATACAGACAACCGACTGATCTTGTAAGGGTTCCGAGGTACGTAACCCTAAAAAGTAGAAAATAGGTGTACATGTCAACAACAACACCATCAACCCTTTACACCCCGTTAAGGTGTAATTCAGTTTTTGGGGTGATTACTGCTTGCTTGTATTTACTTGGAAATTGGTATAAACAGTCTAAAAAGGAATAAGTAATTGAAGCAGATCTTTTAGATTTTTTCATAAAATACCCCCAACGGGGTGAAGGGTGCAACAGTTTCGCTAATCCTGTAGCAAAATGGCAGGGTTATTTATAAGATTAGTTACGATAAATTTTCCAAAACTGCCCTTTGAAGGGGTTAGAGAGAGGGGCGTTAAAGTTGGTGGAGTACCTACAAAATCCACGCCGACAAAGTCGCGAGCGACGTGCTAGTTTACTATAAATGATTCCTTACTCGTGCCCAGATTTTGCAGGAAGAGGTGGTCTCATTACCGATGGTTTGACGGCAGCCCTTTGAGCTTGAATTACCTCGCCACTTGTTTTTGGACTAGGTACCTAGAAAGAAGCAACAGATAACTCTAGGTATAATTAGGTAGTAAAGCGAGTCCGTGGGTTGCAGTGGACACAATCACATACATTTTCTGGCAAAGTAAGGTGACCTCTCCGTGCGTGGCCTCTCCGTGCGCCGCGGTGGGTTTGTGCCTTTTTTTTCGTTACCGCGAATCAGACTACGAAGGTGCACGCATCGATCAGGTATTGCCGACGTAAATTCGCCAAGCAAGGCGAGGTTTTTAAAATGGTTCTCTTATTCCTGTGTTCGTTAACTTTTTTATCCATAATCTAAAGTGCCATATTTTTTTTTTCCTACTAATCATTTGTCCGAATGATGACTTGCCGAACTTAATGTCACATAATATCACATGCCATAAAATTGAAATCTGAAAATGCAATATGGCCTAAATTTGTTTTTCATATAAATTATTATATTACAATCAATAGTATGCAAAAGATTTAAAACCGTTTTCTATTAAAAATATAAATCCTAAATTCAAATTATTTACCTAATGTTTATTTATCCATTTTTTTTAAACAAAAGTATTACAACTGACAAGCTTTACACCATGCATGCGCAGCATGCAAGCGAGCATGCAGGCAAGCATGCAAATAGGCAATGGCTTCTGTCACGACTCCGGCGCTGCTGGGCTCCGGCGGTCCCTCCGCGCCTACGCGATTCTAAATTACACTCTAGGGGTAGGGCAGACAAGACTTCGTGGAGTCGGATTCACAGCAATTCGTTTCTGTCACTAATTTTTAGCAAATGTTTTGGAAGTTGGCTTTTACCTTGGACAAAGGATAAGCATTGCCATACAACGTGGCAATGCCGCCAGTCTTTTGGGCACACTTCCAGTCGACAGCGATGCGGATGAATTTTTTGACGCCATCTTTTAGGGTTAACTTAGTTAGGATATTTGATTTTTATTATTAGTGCTGTCTCTATTAAATACCAATAAAAAATAATAAATTAATTAATTAATATTATTAGAAATGAACATTCGGAATAATATACATTATATAATGTAAGTAGGTAATACAATATTTAGGACATGCAAAATTAGGAGATTCAATTATTTATTATAGTAGGTACCTTCTCGATATTATGACAGAATAGTTTTAGAAGTAAATATAATTTTCAACACATTTGCTCAAAAAATACATATTTACGAAGCCTGTATGCATTGTTCGAAAGTTAAAAATTATGCACCACACAATGGAACGTGCGGCAAAATAGGTACTCTCACTTAAGTACATATTTTACCGCAAACTCCGTTGTATATCGCCGTGCGTATTCTTTACGGTTTTTTTTTTAATTTCCATAAAAATTAATAAGAATTCCACCAAGGAGTTTCACATCACGAGAATAAATAAGCTGAATAATCGAACCTCCTTGGAACCGCTTTTGCTGCATACGTTTGTCTCATTTTAATATTATAGAGAAAATGAGAGAAGATAAATAAAAAAAAGGAAATATGTAGTTCTAATTTTCACCATGCGCATGTGGCACCCTTTGCAAATTCGCGCCATTTTCATATTAGAAACGTCAAAGATTGTTGCGACTTTCCGACTGATTTCTAAAGACAAAAAGTTTGTTTCATTACTTATTGTAATGTTTTCTCGCAAATGTGTCGAAAAACGTTGTATGACACACGTGCGGATTTGGTTTTTACAAACTCGTGACTATGGTAAGCCCTCGACTTCGTCTCGTGCTTACATTCGTCTACTCGTTTGTAAAAACCAACTTACCGCACTAATATCATAAATAACTATTAAAACAAAATTGTGTAAAACAAAATTTCGAACATTATGGTTAGGTAGGTACCTACTGAAGTTTATAGCAAACATGTTATGGATAATGATTTTCGAACAAACAATTTCAGGAAAAGAAAAGGAGTACCTAGCTACCTGGTAAAATGCGTGTGAAAAATAAACTTACACTCAAGATAGATTTACTCGACGTTGAATGCTTAACCGCAGGCAAGGGAGCTGGAAGTGCTATGTCGCCAGGCATCAGGTCGTCGTACCGAACCCGCCTTCTGTCCTTCTCACTCATCGCAGACCTATTATTTCTTAATTTTTTACCACTTTCTAAGGATTCTTGCGATGACCAATCATGACGACCTTTTTTTGCGTATCTTGAGCATGTTGGTCTGAAAAGACAATTACGAAAAATAACACTTACGACAGGAATTAGGACATAGGAAACTTTTACCATAAGGAGTTTATTTGCGCCAATAATGACGCATGCCAAAAAAAAAACAAAATCGCAGTGATAGTTCCCGTGTGTTCTTTAATATCTTGTTCTGTTCAATACCTAGGTGGGAAGGTCAAGGTAGGTAGGTATATGGTGCACTGACTTTCCAGGTCCAATCAAATTCGTGACCGTCAGGATGGCTGGACCAAACGAGATATGTAGGTACACGAGACCATGTGCAGCACCTTTTTAATACCTTTTTGTTACTATTTAAGTACTACCAATAATTAAATATTTGGTACCTACTTTTGTTTGCGTTAAGAAAAATATAGCTAGATCAATAGATCGTGAAATATTAAAAGGTTCAACCATTTTCAAACCAAAAATAACCCTTGGTTACTGATGAACTTATGACCAACCATCGATGAACAAATATATAACGTAGAACATTAAATGATAGGGTCAAATAAATGGCTACCACATCATGCCATGGCCAGCAGTGTGATTGTGTGAAGTGATCATTAAGTAAACAGCCGGTCGATTCTGTCGACATCTCATGGTGTTCACCTAGGCGGAGTGAACGACAATAGAGCTGTCATTCCGTCTTATGTGTATGGTTTGACAACTCACCCGTCGTGCGCCCCGCCCGTGTGTTCACTTCGACATGTTTACAGAATCGCACTGCAGACATGGAATGACAGTTAACTTCATGCTCACTCCACCTAAGTATAAACGGTGAGATGTAAACAATAGAGCGACAGTTGTACGATCTGGCTAATGTTATTATTTTCTTACTAAACATTTAACTTAAGTACACAAGGCCTAACCCAGTGGGCTGGCAGGCGACGATGGCAAGCGACCGGACGGTATGTCTTTATTTCCGTGGAAGATGGGTAGGCCTTTAGTTTGGGATGCTAATTGTGTCGATACTCTTGCGCCATCCCATCTTCCTAGCTCGTCGTGCTGCCGCTGCGGCTGCTGAGAACCTCAAACGGCGGAAATATAATAACTTAGTTAGCAATTATATTTTCGAGCCGTTTGGGGTTGAAACTCTTGGACCGTAGGGTCCAAGTGCTCATGCGTTATTTAAAGAACTTGCTAAACGCTTAGTTGACACTTCGCATGACCCAAGGGCTGGCTTTTACTTCGGACAGAGGATAAGCATTGCCATACAATGTGGCAATGCTGCTAGTCTTTTGAGCACACTTCCAGTCGACAGCAATGCGGACGAATTTTTTGACGCCATTATGGTTTATGTAATATAACTATGAAGAGAACACTAAAATCAAATGGGTATAGGTATGTCGCAGCCAACTAGCTGAATCCGCCGTTTCATTAAAAGTCTAGCCTTTTCGTTGAACTGTGCCGTTTAATCAGCGACATGTAACACGGTCAAGTCATCAAACGATATTGAACAAAAGATGTCACTTAGGTCGCTGAAAAAACGGCACATTTAAATGAAAAGGCTGGGCAACCAATTAAACGGCTGATTAAGCTAATTGGCTGCGACAAATACATACTACAAAATAGAAAGCGTACCTTGAAGTTCCAACAAAGCCTGCTGGTTCGAAAGGACAATGACCGATGTATCGTAACCTGAAACATCAATAATTAAATTGCAGATATCTTTAGCTAAGTCTTGGAATGGACCGTGGATGGATTTGGTCACCTACATGTTTAGGGGGTTGGGCAAATTACGGACTGCATGCCCTGCAGCAGCTAGTCATTGGTGATACACGTTGCCGTTTGGTCGAGGGCAACCTTTTATAATGCTTTAATAGAAATGAATAGAAAAAGAAGAAATTAATAGGGAGGGTCCCTATTCATTTCTTCAAGAACTAAAGTAAGTACCTACTTACCTATATTAGGTTACTTTAATACCATTTGTCTACTATGTTCGCTAGGTAACCAAGCATCCATGTGAAACACGAGTTAAGCCGGATTCACATTAGATATTGTGTTGTGCCCTGTCGTGGACTCGTAATGACTTATTTATTCTACAGCTACACAGGTTCTTGGAAATCCTAAAGTTATTATACGGGTAGGTAGGTAAGTATTGACCTTGTGTGCATTGAAGGCTGCATTGGCACGCATGTGTCCTTATAATGCTTTGGTTTAAACGGTTTAGTTTTAAATTTAGGTGGCTTAGACACTTTCTTTGTCTTGCATTCTGCAACAATGAGATTTTTTATAATATCCACAGATATTTAGACATAGCATGCATAATTACATAATTAGGCATGGATCAAAAATCAAAAACGCGAGCGAAGAGCATACATAGTTTAGCTTACCTGGCATGGGTTATAATGTACCTACTCTGGGAGGTACCTAGGTACCCCGTACACACAGTTAAGTTCTGATCTTGAGAAGGGATGCAAAAGCTTACAAAATAAGGCAGGTAGGTACATATTGCACTCAAAAACGAAATAAAGCTTGTTTTTCTGTGGCGTTACACAATTACTATCTAGGTTAGTAGGTACTTGTAACTCACTGTCAATGTATTCCGCCATCGTAAGAGCCCTAATAATTTCGACCACATCTTGAGGCTCTGTTTGTTTCCGTCTGGAAGATAATAATAAATATTACAAAGTGATCAAAATCTAAAAAACCAGCAGCAATCGATGGATTAGAAGCATAATAATGTTGCACTTACGTTTTTTTTTTAGTCATTTTGTTAAACTTTTTATTTTTTTTTTTGTGAATTTATGTTTTTTTATTAAAGGATTTAAAATGATTTTGATAGATGTCTACATGTCAACTTTTAATATATTTTTATTTTAAGAAACATAAAATCAAGTAGGTTTTTATTTGTAGGTAAGTAAGTACCTATCTACCTACTTTGTTTTTTTCAAAGTCAAAATGGGTTAATCGTTATACATATAGGTAGAGGTCACCACTTTCAATGCCAGCTCTATTTTCATGAAGTCCTTGCCGGGTGCCGCATACAAAATTACAAATCGTAATAAAGTATGAACGGCCACCAAGGCGACAGCGGCACCCAACACCGAAATTTCAAAGCGCCATCTAGGAGTCAGCGGTACAACACCAATACGTTATTTGGATATTAAAATATTATAAAAGAGGAAAGATTTGTTTGTTTATTTGAAATGAATAGACTCCGAAACTACTGGACCGATTTGACAAATTCTTTCACCAGTAGAATCTTACATTATCCGTGATGGACATAGGCTATAGAATATTTAAAAAAAAGTTAGGGATCCGTATGAAAACTTCGATAATGTAATTCAAGGTGTGAAAAAATCCTTATACCGCGTACGCTGCGGAATCTATTGACAATAGAGCAAAGTGATGTACTACAGTTTTATAGTGGTCATCAATATCTAAAAAAAAGTCCGCGATACCATATATGTCTAATTGTTAGTCACCATGCCCGCTTTTTGTTCAAATTATTCAAGCAAATCCCTGGTGAAATAAAAAAATGGTAATTTTGATATCATGATATTAATCCTAATCCATTCAAGTGGTTTGATAATTAAGGTTGATTATGTCCGTGTAAATTACACTTTAAATTATTCAAATCGGAAATTTCGTTTAAGAGGGCGCCGAGCGCGCAGTGGCGCTTTCATCGTTTGTTTGGTTATTTCTTTTATTTTAGAATGAAAATGCAGAAAATAAGCAGTTTTATTATAATCACTATAACGGGAAATAGTGGCCACTATTATCAGTTTTAGTGATTATAATAAAACTGAACAATTTAAAACTACCGTTTATAATAATGTTAACGTATAATCCGGTGGAGCACAACTTAACGTGCTTATTTTCTGCATTTTCATTCTAAAATAAAAGAAATAACCAAACAAACGATGAGGGCGCCCTCTTAAATCTTACGACGGTATTAAACATGCTTTTTTTTTGGATGAGAAATCATAAAATGGCTCCTCCCGCTCTGGGCGGGGCGGAAGGGAGTGTCAGACTCCTACTGACTAAAACCCATCCGCGCTCCTCCTAGTGCCCTTTGCTTTCTAGGGCCGCGGTAACTCTTTCGAACATAATCCGCAACCCTGGCAGGCTCTGGCCCTAACGGGCCCCGTCTACTATGCTGACATTTCTTTGAGGCGCGCGTGGAACACAACGCGCCGTCGACCCGGGCCTGGCTTTGATCGGACGGCGAGCCACCCAACGCTCGCCGTCCGCAGACCCGCGTCTACGGTGCCTCCTACCGTTATTTGGGATCCCGGTGGTGGCCTGTTCCAAAGACCATGAAAGCACATGGCTCGGACTTGTGCAAGGCCAATCTCGAGACCCAATTGCCGGATCCTATCAACGACTATAGCAAACCCCGCGTGTCATTAAGTCGGCCGCCGCCTGCGACCTCCCTGCCAGGACGAGCGTGTCGTCAGCGTAACAAATCACGCTGACACCGCTAGGGAGGTCGGCGCGCAGCACCCATCCGTAGCTGATGTCCCACAGACACGGCCCCAGAACCGAGCCCTGTGGAACACCGCACGACATCTCTCGCCGAATCCATTCTCCCTCGTGACCGGGGTAGATAACGGCCTTATCCGTCAGATAGGCATTGGCGATGTCAAGAGACATCGCCAAAACGTCCCGATACTGCTTCCTCGTCGTGAGAGCTCTCACGCGCGTGATGGTAATAAACATGCTCGAAGTAAGAAAAATGTCGCGGCTTGAGCGAACTGGGGAGAATCGTATCAATGCTTGGTCCGATGAAGTTGAAACACGGCATTTAAATGATTCCGATAAAACAATAAGAATAACAAATGTTTGGATTGTTGTGTTACCTTAGCGAAGACCTCACGACCTTGGCGAGGTTTTTTAACACCTACACAATCCAAGGTTAAAATTTTTAAACAGTTAGTAAAACTGTGGGGGCACTACTAGCTCAAAAATAAAACCCCAGCCTAATAATAATAATAATAATATAAAAAACATTCTTTGATACAAAATCTCACACTAGTAACATCCATAAAGCCATAGTAACAAATGATCTCAACTACACTCCACTTAATTTAAATAATCAGATAGAGTCAGAAAGCACTACCAATGAAGACCCGCAGGCACAAAAAATCGAAGATTGGAAGAAGAAAGTGCTCCACGGGCGGCACCCTCATGATTTAGAGCAATCACACATCAATAAATTAGCGTCTAATAAATGGCTTAAAATAGGCAACTTATTTCCAGAAACTGAGGGATTTATTATAGCAATTCAAGATCAGATAATTAACACAAAAAATTACAGAAAGTTTATAATTAAAGACCCAACAGAAACAAATGATAAATGTCGTAAATGTCACATGCAGCCAGAAACCATTCAGCACATTACTGGCGCCTGCACAACACTCACGCAGACTGACTACACTCATAGGCATAACCAGGTAGCAAACGTTATCCACCAAAAACTAGCTCTCAAACACGCACTCATACAAAACACTAACACTCCTTACTACAATTATACACCACAAACCATTCTAGAAAATACTACACATAAGCTTTACTACGACCGCGCCATTCTCACCGACAAGACTATTCACTATAATAGGCCGGATATAACATTACAGGATAAAATAATAGTAGATTATGCACCCAGGGGATAAAGCAGTGTCTTGTGTCACGGGCGTCATATTGAATCTCGAACGCAATGAAGGATTCGGGAGTTAACTCCCGAGCGTAGCGAGGGAGTTTAAAGTTTAACTCACGAGCGAAGCGAGGGAGTTAATACAAGAATCCTGAATGCAGCGAGGGATTCAAGCTAGCCCAAGGCAAAGACACCTTTATCCCCGAGGAGGATACTCTACTTTTCACACCTCCTGTGAGAAAATAAGAAGCCATAATACGAAAAACAAAATATTTTATATTTACAAACACTAAGTAGAGATATGTATTTAGAACTACCTATACTGTATACCTACTTAAAAAAAGTTAGTTTTGCAATATCCGCGCCTTTTTTGCGTTCCACTCGGTATATCTACCACATAGCGGCCACGACCAACTCGATTTTTGTTTTTTTTTTTACTTCTCTGTAGGTAAGTAAATATGTGCAAGCCTAATGTTAGCAACCTTATACAATTTATGTGTACACAAAGCTTTATACAGAGCTTTATATCAGCTGGTAGAATGGGTTCGGACGCTTGGCTGTATGCAATTTGAATTTAGAACGTCATAGGAGATGCTCGAGAAAATAGTTTTTAAGTTAATAAATCGACTATAGATGGGTTTTAAGTGTTATTCTTATCCTTTTATACAATAATCCGTACATAACCAATTATTCTTATAATTATTGTCTTCAATCCTGGACCCTGGTCAATCCTTATGATTTTGTACAAATTCGAGAATATCATCCCTAAGTAGTAAGAGTATCGAGAATATCTTTCCTCTTTCTGGAACAGAAAGAGAGAGACAGAGACAGAAGGCGTTGTAAGTACCTAATATACCGCCAATTGAGCAGACAGATGAGGTTCCAAATTTAAATCACATTATTGACCAGCGGGTTATAATGAAATCCAGTACAATATTATTGCCTGGCAGTGCCACCGGCCAAAAATGACTCACTTTAGGTTAGGTTGACATGACATATAATTTGACGTTTTCGATCAGGTGGTGTGAAAATAAAATTACTTACTTGATAGATATTGCAGTCCCCAATACACACAATATACAAAAAACAATCTCTGAAAAAATAAGTAAATACGCAGAACTAAAAGATGAAGTTATGAGAATCTGGCGACAAGAAAAAGTATACGTAGTTCCTATAGTCCTTTCTACCACTGGCGTTATCCCAAACCATCTTCTTCATAGTTTGAAATTATTAGACCTTAAAGAAACCCTCTACATAACATTGCAAAAGGCTGCGATTTTAAACACATGTAGAATTGTTAGAAAATTCATGCAGGTAGAAGAGATCGAAGTAGGACCCCCTCACACAACACATTGAAGTACACACCACACGCTACATTTACTTGGCTTAGCCCGTAAATGTGGTCAAAACCAGCCAACGAGCTGAGATAAAAAAACATATACGATGAAAATAATAATAATAATAAGCCCCCTAAACAACCACACGTCCTGATTGACCATCTAATCACGTGGGGGGCGGACACACGAATGAGAAATTACTGGCGTGGCTAACGTGGCTCTGGAAACCCATTCAACATGGAGACACGTTCAAAAAGAAAACGTATAGGACCGCTGCCCGGGGGCGCACCTGGAGCTGACGCTGGGTGTCACAGCATGCGAACCGTCAGCGGTGAGGAGTTGATCAGGCGGGCTCCCACCGACAAGGATACTACAGCCGGAATCATTGACGATGGTGACAGACTTACGGACAGGACAAACACCCCTGAGGAACCGTACAGTCCAAGCACAGTATCATACACACCTTCTAGGGCATCATCACCATCTATACCATCGTCATCTCCTTTACCAACATCACCCCCTATTACTAGTTTAAATGCAATCCCACCTACTCCGACCTTGAATGTTGCGCGGGAGGTATCTACCTTCTTGCCCGCGTCCACCAAGGCTGGAAAAGCAAGAGTTCGCATGAGATGGAGCAAAGAAGTTAACGTATTTATCATGCGAACATACCTATACATTTCTAAATTAGAGACAGACATGACCACTTACCGAAAACTACTGCATGAACATTTTACACGCCAGTACCCAGAGATTACCGTTACAGAACAAAGGATTTCAGATCAGAGAAGAATAATAGTAAGAAATAAACTCCTGTCCCAAGTAGAAATAGATCACTTAAAAGAAGAAGTACGTACACAACTACAAGTAGAATCAGAAAATATTGAAACTGGTATCACAATGGCATCAACACAAAATACAACTGAGTATATTCAACAAGAACAACTACAACAACTTAGTCAAACACAACCTATCACGCAAACTCAATCATGCTATCAATCACAACCAAATTCTCAATCCACGCATACATCCACGCAAACTGAGAGTATAAGTATAGTGTTAGAAAATGAAATCGATACCTTAAACATCAATACCGAACAAAATCAGCCTACAGACACGCGTATCCAAGAATTAAACGATAAATTTAAAACAGCCCTCACCCAATATTCCGGGATGGATCCGGCAGCTCGACCAAAGCTGCCCAAACTTAGGTACACACCTAAACTTTTTCAGCTTGTTAATTTATTTAATGCAACTATTCTCAATCAATATATTAGCGAAGAAACGCAACTTATCGACGTACACACCCTCATATATTGCACAGCATTAGTTATATCCGAAGAACTTAACTTTAAAATCACAGAATTCTCAGGCAACACAAGGCAACAAAATATTGACAAACCAGCATGGCAGCTGAGGCTTGAAAGAGAAATAGAAAAGCTTCGCGCAGACTGTGGTAGGCTAACCCAGTATATTAATAACAATAGATCTAACAAGGTAGTTAAAAGAGTAGAAAAAATATTTAGAAACATTACCACACACACTAGACACGAAAATGACAACAGAAAACCGGAAGAATTCTTAGATACACTGAAACAGAAATTAGCACTTAAAGTACACCGATTGAGAAGATATAAGAAAGCACAAGCACGAAAAAATGATAACTGTCTGTTTGCCACGAACGAAAAGAACTTCTACAGAAATTTACAGAAACCGCAAATTCACACTGACACACCGATAACCGAAAATAATTCAGAATTACCAACAGCAGAACAACTAGAATCATTTTGGTCTGGCTTATGGGAAGAGCAGGTGCAACACAATGAAACATCAGATTGGATAAAATACGAAGAAATTAAATGGGGTTCACTAGAAGAAATGGAATTTGTTGAATTAACTGAGTCTGACATAACTAACATAACAGCAAGACTTCACAATTGGAAATCCCCGGGCATTGATAAAGTACATAATTTTTTGGTATAAAAAGTTAGAGTCATTGCACAGAGTTTTAGCTAAAAATTTAACACAAGTTATTTTAGGAAACCAAAATATCCCTGAATTTATTGCTACTGGAATAACCTACATGTTACCGAAAGCCCAATATTCACCACAACCTTCTCAATACAGACCAATTACATGCCTACCCACAATATACAAGATCCTAACGTCAGCAATCACAACTAAAATTAATAAGCACATAGAACATCACAATATTATAGCTGAGGAACAAAAAGGATGTAGGAGGGGCCATATGGGCTGCAAGGAGCAACTAATCATAGATTCAACAATACACAAACATGCCGCCACCAAAAATAAAAATTTACACTGCACATACATTGATTACCAAAAAGCATTTGATAGCATACCACACTCCTGGCTGATTAAAATATTACAGATTTATAAAATTAATTCAAAAATAATAGACTTCTTACAACATATCATGACCCGCTGGAAAACAACACTCCAGTTAAATTACAGACACAACGCCATCACAACTCGGCAGATATCCATTAAGAAGGGTATTTATCAAGGAGATTCTCTAAGTCCTTTATGGTTTTGTTTAGCCCTGAACCCTCTGTCCCACCTACTAAACTGTTGCCAAGCTGGTTATACCTTTAAACATTTCACAGAAGAAACTATCATTTCTCATCTTATTTATATGGACGACATTAAACTATACGCAAAATCTGAAAAAGACATGAAAAAACTAATAGACACCACGACTAAATTTAGTAAAGATATCAACATGCAATTCGGTTTAAATAAATGCAAAACAATTCATATAATAAGAGGCAAAATAAAACCAGGCAATTATCCTATTAATAATACAGATGCAATCACAGCTATAGAACCAACGGAGTTATATAAATATTTAGGGTATAGGCAACTAAAAGGTATAGATCATTCAGCAATTAAACATACACTAAACACAGAATACATAAGAAGAGTGATCGCAGTATGCAAAACCCAACTTTCCGGAAAACATTTAATAAAGGCACTGAACACTTACGCGATTCCAATATTGACATACTCTTTTGGGGTAATTAAGTGGTCAAAAACTGACATCCAGCAAATAGAGAGAACAACACGCACTATACTTACCAAACACAATAACTTACACCCTAAATCTGCAATAGAAAGACTAACCATCAAAAGGCAATACGGAGGGAGAGGCCTAATAGATATCCATCACCTGTGGCAGAAACAAATAATTAAACTAAAGAAATTCTTTCATTCTAAATCACAAACAAGTAATATCCACAAAGCCGTAGTAATGAACGATATTAACTTCACCCCCCTTAATCTAAATGAACAGAACACACCCTACGATATCAACAATGACCCACAAAAACAAAAGTATGAAGAATGGAAAAAGAAAGTACTGCACGGACGGCACCCCCACGATCTAGAACAGCCCCACATAGATACAATAGCTTCCAATAAATGGCTTAAGATAGGAAATTTATTCCCGGAAACCGAGGGATTTATGATTGCAATACAGGACCAAATCATAAACACCAAGAACTACAGGAAATTCATTATAAAAGACCCCACTATAACAAATGATAAATGCCGCAAATGTCACAGTCAGCTAGAGACCATCCAACACATCACAGGGGCATGCACAACACTAACACAAACAGATTATACTCACAGACATAATCAACTAGCAAATATCATTCATCAGAACCTAGCATTTAAATATAAACTCATACACGATACGACCACTCCTTACTATAAGTATGCACCACAAACGGTTCTAGAAAATACCACCCACAAAATATACTACGACCGCGCCATACTGACCGACAGGACCGTTCACTACAATAGACCAGATATCACTCTTCAAGACAAAGTCAATAAAGTCACTTACTTGATAGATATAGCCGTCCCTAACACACATAACTTACAAAAAACTATAGGTGAGAAAATCAGTAAATACGCTGAACTGAAAGAAGAAGTTACTAGAATTTGGAGGCAAGAAAAAGTGTTCGTAGTACCCATTGTTGTCTCCACTACTGGTGTCATACCCAATCATCTCCACCATAGCCTCAAACAACTAGACCTGAAAGACTCAAACTACATTACACTTCAGAAAGCGGCAATTCTTAACACCTGCAGAATTGTGAGAAAGTCAAAGACAACCCTACGCCTTAAATTTAATTATTCACACGCTACATTGACTTGGCTAGACCCGTTAATGTAGCTTAAAACTAGCCTAGAGCTAAGAAATATTACACGTTTACCCAAAATAATAATAATATCTTGGGACAATCAACACACCGCCATCTGATCCCAAACTAGGCAGAGCCTGTACTATGGCAACCAGACAACTGATAAACATACTTATATATTTCTAAATACATACATATATAATATGCATGATGAGTTTGTGAGGGGTGTCTAGGTCGTGTGTGAGGATGTCTAGGTCGTGTGTGAGGATGTCTAGGTCGTGTGTGAGGGGTGTCTAGGTCGTGTGTGAGGGGAGGGGTGTCTAGGTCGTGTGTGAGGGGAGGGGTGTCTAGGTCGTGTGTGAGGGGAGGGGTGTCTAGGTCGTGTGTGAGGGGTGTCTAGGTCGTGTGTGAGGGGTGTCTAGGTCGTGTGTGAGGGGTGTCTAGGTCGTGTGTGAGGGGTGTCTAGGTCGTGTGAGGTGTGTCTAGGTCGTGTGTGAGGGGTGTCTGGGTCGTGTGTGACTTGTGAGGGGTGTCTGGGTCTGGAAACTGGGACTTAAATAATTTGTGTGAAATTGCTAAACCATGATGTTTAGCAATTTCACATATGAGCTAAAATGGTCACCAATGTTCTTGCCTTCCCAATATTAGAAGAGTCCGGTGCCATCCAGTGTCAGTTACAGGCTAGTATTTTTCTTTATTTATATTTTTATATCCCTGTAATAAGACTTGGTAGGTCTTTTTTTATGGATGGGAAACCATCAAATGACTCCTGCCGCTCTAAGTGGTGTGAGAGGGAGTGTCACTCTTGCTCCTCGTAGTGCCTTTTGGTTTCCAGGGCCGCGGTAAGTCTTTCGAACAAAGTCGAACGGCGAGCAACCTAACGCTCGCCGTCCGCACACCCGCGCCTACGGTGGCCGGGAATCGCCCTGCGACTCCTGACGCCCGGGGTGTCTCCCTATGTTGTGGCGGCTGGGGCGTGAGGGTTGTCTCTCCCTCACGCGGCCAGTCTCCTCCTTCACTAGCATTACTGCTTCGCAGAAGTAGGTGACGGCTTCCCATGCCTCCTCGCTCAGGACCATGGATTGAACCAGGGCCAGACGCGAGAGGTGCCGCCGCCGATCGCCTCGACGAGGACACGGCGATGCTCCGCCCAAGCAGGGCAGACCTCTACCGTGTCCTCCGGGCGATCCTCACAGTGAAAACACCCGGACGCTTCCTCCCGCCGAATCCGAAACAGGTACCTCCCGAAACAACCGTGTCCTGTGAGAGGGGCACTATCGCCGCAATTGTGTCTTGCCCAGCACTGGGTTGTGACAGTCGCTGACTCCATACCGCCATGGTATCTTGCCGGAGCTCCGTCCGCCACAGACTTGGTAGGTCTTGATAGGGCTTTACAGATAAGTAGGAACATGATCTTATAGGTCAAAATGAAGAAAACACCTAGGGATATTCTTGTTGTATAATAAACGATATAGCTTTTTAAAGTACCCATACCAAACAGAAACAAAAACATGAGTCTTATGTTGCATTAAAATGCATAAAAACATTATTTTTCAGTCTAAATTTGTCTTTTTTACCTAAAAAGGTGATGTAGCCTTCTTCCACCCTTGTTTGTTCCAGACCACTAACAGTTATTTTTTAAGAATAAATTAAACCATCACAAGATAAGTATATACAATACAAAATATTGATACAAATGGACACTGAAATTAACTAAACATTGAATTATGGAGTGCTTCTAAGTCTTCTTTTCTTTGTTCTTTTCGTTTCTTATCCTTTTTATAAGCTTCATATGCTTCATCATCCGTGGGAAGTTCATGTCTACAGAATGGACATGAATTTGTCTATGAAGAAAAAGCAAAAATCAATACTTTAATACAATGCTATTTTCAACAGATAAAATGCAAATCTATACTGGGACACATCAGAATTAGGCCTAAAACAACATTATTTTTCTTGATAGTTTGTAAAGACGTGTTGTTACTCAAATACATAAAAGTTGTTACATCTTCTTTTCAAGTCAATGCAAAGTTCATTTTAGAACTTCAAAAGTACAGCTATATGGATAGGTACATGTCAAAACCAGCACTCGATGCGATTGAGGAAACAAAGTACCTACAATGTGTGAGCAACAAATTGAATTACCTTGTCAAGCCATGTCAATATGCATTTTGCATGAAACTGATGATGGCATGGCATTTCCTTTGCTTTTTCTCCAATACTGAAGGCTTTCAAACAAATTGGGCAGCTTTTGTCTCCACTTTCTATTACAACCTCTGGTAAATTTAAAACTGCTTCTCTCGATGCAGGTGGGGGCAGCCTAGAATAACAAACATCAAATATTTCTGACTATAAAATTGTAAAATTAAATTGTATCTTAGAAATGAGTATTAGACGAAAGTACTATCCAGACCTGGGAGTCTTTAAGTCAAGAATGAATATGTTAATTCTAGCCAAGCATGTCACACCACATCATCGCTTACCATCAGGTGAGATAGTGGTTAAACATATGCCTATCAATAGTAAAAAAGAGCTTGTCAGGCATTGACAAGATTTGTTCATTCAGTAGTGTCACACACATTACTACAGTGTTAGCAGAACTTGAAGTTATGAATTTCAGTAAAATAAGTACCTAGTGCTTTAAAATCGTAAAGGAAAGTAGGACAATCTAAACAAAACGTTTAAAAAAATCTTCTACCATGCATCATTCTAAACCACGGTTGATGATCCAGCTACAAATGTAGACTTGTGAAAAGCAAGCCAGACAATGTTTTACACTATGAGTTTATGCTATCTAACTTATACACTGTTTAAAAATAAATTTCTCTTCGATCAAAATCCATTCAGCAGTAAAAAAAAGTATTAAAAAAGGCATTTGCTATGTAGGTTTGATGAATGTTTGTTACTCACAAACATTCATCAAACCTACATAGCAAATGCCTACCTACCTACCTACATAATAAGATTTCTATCAGCACATGCAGGCTATTCGTTGCTGGCATTGTAACAACTCTGAAGAAGTTTGCACCGAAGTGATTAACTCTGAATTACCTTGGCCATTCTCCAATCATGTCTTCATTATAAAACCCAAAATCTATGAGGAATCGAGCCATGTCTAACAAATGATTTGCTTGCTGTCCTTCTTGCAATTCCGCCCAACCCATTTCTTCAAAATATCCAGCCATGGTAACTGTGCACTGAAACAGCGATAAGTAAGCAATTCGATGTGAAAATTAAAAACATCCAACCAAAATGAAGAGAAACTTACCTGTATTTTCAGCAGATAAGGATCTAACTTACTACGTTTTAAATTATGTTGACTACAATTACGTACCTACTGCAAAGTGTTTAATTACTATTATATGTTTTTGTAAATAGCGCGATAATTTCAAAAAGCTTTTGCCCAAATAATTATCAAACAAAAAATAGGCGAATCATCAAGACACAGGTCAATGACAGTCATAACTTTCTGACATTGACAATGCAGTCTATCTGACAGTTACGATGATTTTCTATTTTTATTTATGGCAAGGTGCGGTGCGTTATGGACAATACCTACCTACTGCCAATTTAGATTTATTTATTTATCTATATTTCGGTTCATGGCACTGAGAAATTAGTCAGGAATATCCTAACTTCCTCACTGACTAGCTTTGGTGTGCCTTGCTTCACTGAGGCTATGGATGCCTGGAGACTCGCTTGCCCGAATCTAAATCCACCCGACTACCCATCATCCCAGAGACGGTGGGACGAGCCACTCTGCAGAGAGGTTCAGAATAACCTTTTGGCCACATCTGGTACTGCTGCTGAGTGTGCTCGTCTGTTGGCTGTGGGTCAATGGGAGTCGGGACTCTGGCTTCACGCACTACCGTCGTCGAACATAGGCACCTTGTTCGACGATACTACTTTCTGCCTCGCTGCTTCCCTGCGTCTTGGCGCTCCTTGTTGTTCTTCTCATCGCTGCCACTGTGGCGAAGCTTGACAGCTTCGCCACAACAGCTTAACAGTCTCGGACACCACGGCCTGTCATGCAGCCGTACCGCTGGGCGCGGCACGCGAATATTAACGACATCATCCGACGAGCTCTTGTCACCGTCGGCGTTCCGGCTGTATTAGAACCCAATGGCCTGGCACGCGACGATGGCAAGAGACCGGACGGCATGTCATTATTTCCATGGAAGATGGGTAGGCCATTAGTGTGGGACGCTACTTGTGTCGATACTCTTGCGCCATCCCATCTTCCTAGCTCTTCGTGCTGCGCTGGCGCTGCCGCTGCGGCTGCGGAGAACCTCAAGCGGCGGAAAAATAATAACCTTGTAGGTAGTTATATTTTCGAGCCGTTTGGGGTTGAAACTCTTGGGTCGTGGGGTCCGAGTGCTCATTACTTGTTTAAAGATCTGTCAAGACGCTTAGTTGACATTTCGCGTGACCCTAGGGCTGGCTTTTACCTCGGACAAAGGATAAGCATTGCCATACAACGTGGCAATGCTGCCAGCCTTATGGGTACATTACCAGTGGCCTGCGATGAAAGGAATTTTTCGACGCCATGTTTTAGATTACTTTTAGTTTTAGTTGAGTCTTTTATTTAACCTCCTGAGTCCCTGTGGTCATTATAACGGACACATTATCGTATGTCATAAAGTCCTGACATTTTTCACGGTTGCCATTTGTAATAACCGGACGGACTTCCTAACCAATGACATATAAATAGTCTGTCGACTGTCGTCGATCGCTCGCGACAATAGTCGAATTATGAAAATGTATGGCACCGCTGCCGAGGCCCGCGACAGACGCACGCGGCCGACGAATGTCGTGAGCCGTACGCGTCCTAACATGTTCTAGCGCTTAGAACATCGTGGATTTCCTGGCGCAAACATGTCTAGGAACGCAGGCGAAAACTTTTCGGTCGAGGAAGACGAAAAAATTTTGTGTCTCAAACTCCAATCATATATGACATGAGGCACGCAGGTTACAAAAATTCATACTAGATTGGTATCTACTCTATTTTCATAATATAGCAACAGCAGCTCGTCATCCTCCTCTTCTTCTTCAAGGATGTCAATTAGCACTTCGATCATGATTTTGATTTCGGTAGACACACGTCTAGAGGGAACTGACGAACAACATCTACTAATTTCAAGACACTGTCGCGCGCGGCTCACGACATTCGTCGGCCGCGCGCGTCTGTCGCGGGCCTCGGCAGCGGTGCCATGCCATACATTTTCATAATTCGACTATTGTCGCGAGCGATCGACGACAGTCGTAGGCCGCGCGCGGCCGCGATCGATCGCGATGCACGGAATTCTACCTTAACGGAGAGTACTTGCATAGACACAACCTTGTAGCCAGGATTATCCATCAGCAACTTGCTCAGCAGTGCGATTCTGTAAACATGTCGAAGTGAACACTTTGGCGAGGTGCACGACTGGTGAGTTGTCAAACCATACAAATAAGATGGAATGACAGCTCTATTGTCGTTCACTCTGCCTTGGTGAACACCGTGAGATGTCGACAGAATCGACCGGCTGAAATACTCTCTTGTGATGTACAGGTACAGGTATATGCCCGACCCAGTTCTCGATAATGGCAGTATCACATTGTACTGGGATCGGTCCATCATCACTGACAGGATTATTGTTGCAAATAAGCCTGATATAGTGGTGGTGGACCGAATCGAGAGACGTGCAATGATTGTAAATATAACCGTTCCGCATGAAGAGAACCTCGTGAAAACCGAGAAAGATAAACAAATAAAATATCTTGACCTGGCTCGCCAGGTTGTCGACATGTGGGATGTGAATTCGGCAATCATTGTACCGATAGTCGTGTCAGCCAACGGCTTAATAGCCACGAGCCTCGACCACACCTCAGGAGGCTCTCGTTAGGCAGCTGGATCAAGGGCTTGATTCAGAAAGCAGTAGGTACTTCTGGACACTGCTCGTATTGTTAGGAGGTTCCTCTCTCTGGAGCCCTGACCGCCGCGCGCCGGTAGCTTGGACCCTGTTCCCGATACCGGTGGGCTACTATTTTTTATATTTTTTAATATTATTTTAACTTTGTATTTTAATATTTAAAAATGTAATTTATATGTATAGGTACCTATACCAAAAATAAAGGAAATAATAATAATCCTAATTTTAGACAAAGATAATTATTATTTATTCAATAATTATTGCTAAAAAAATATATTATTTTGATATAATAAAAACTGGAACTAATAAAGATTGACCAAAGTATTCAATAAATTAAAATCTGTCATCTAGGTACTCATATACCTAGGTACTTTCTAATGTAATAGTGTTTTAATACAGCTTTTGTGAAATCAAGTAAGTACTCACATTTTGTTACATGTTGTCATATACAACATGTAACAAATTGAAATTCTCTGCTTTAAACTTTTTAAGGATAATTATTTAATTTTCCCTCGATATTGCGAACGCTCAAGAACCACCAAATGGCTCCCATTAAATGCCAAAGACATCGCAGCAGACCAAGGCGAAGATGGCGGGACGAGCTCGATACCTACCGAAAGGACTGGCCCGACGTACCAAATGACAGAGCTGTGTGGGAAAGGGACATCCCGGGAGGCTTTTGCTCAGCAGTGGGACAAAACAGGCTAGATAGATAGATTGATTTCGATCGCATCGGTCGTTGATAAATGTCAAGACAAGTATTTCGATTCCTTGAAAAGTGTTTTGTATCAATATTCAAAATCCCCGCAAAATGCCAATCTCCAATCAACTTGAGATTCCCCGCAGTTTGGGGAATTCCCCACACGTTAGCAACGCATGTACGAAAACTGTCAAAGTGTCGTTAATTGACACTAGAAGCGCAAGTTAGAATCTGCAGGATTAAAATCTGGAATGTAATAATAATACATGGCAAACAAGGAGAGGTCATTAGGACAAAATACGAGTACTTAAAAATTTTCTTATAAAGATTTGATTTAGATAACTTGAAAATAGCTTATTTTATTTTACTGTATTTTTTAATTAGATAAATTATAAGTACACAGAATAGGGTTATGTATAGAATAGCACAAAGGGCAAATAGTCTTCAAGGCTTTGCATTCTCACTATTTTATCGAAATTTTCCATTACCTACCATTTTGCATAAATGTGGCTGAATTGTTGATTCAGCAATGAATCTCCTCCTTCAATGCTCTGGTGGTTATGGGCTTGTTTGCATTGACCTTCGATATCAAAGAACTCCAAAAAAAGAAATTCAATCTAATATTTTAGTTCACATAATCTAAATTGATAGATTTTCTGAATTTGACCACCAAAACTAAGGTTTTTAAAAAATATGGTTCAACAAAACCGCTATTCTCTCGAGTGGTACCTACTCCATTTTTACTAACCCTCAAGTATCACTTACCAAAATAATATTTTTGAGGTTGCCAACACTTTACGGCACAAAATAATATTGTGTATTTTTTCTACGGGCCTTAGTTGCCGGACAATAAAGCATTATTATTATAAACCGAAAAAAACACGTTTCTTGTATGTGATCCACCCTGCTCACATACAAGAAACGTGTTTTTTTCGGTTAATATTTAATTTTATTTTTTGGAGCTATAGCGGCAATAAAAATACACGTTCTAAATTTTTTCAACTGACTCGTATTACGGCTATTACTGTAACTGTCTGTCTATTACGGTTCTTGAGATACAGCCCGCTGACAGACGGACGGACGGACGTATAATAAAGTTATACAACATGACAACTTTAATACTTACATTTAATAATTTAGTACCTACCTAGGAGGAGATCAAACAGTTTTAGCTCTCTGGATCCAATAAGTCTACGAAGACGAATTCGCCGGCAGAAGTTACAAATAAATACGTACCTACCTAGGTACATAAATCGACTTTTTTCAAAAGTCTTTCGCGGGAAACTCAAGCTCTGCGGCCTCCACCTTCGCTTCGTCTCTACTATGAAGAATGCTTTCTAAGAGGGAACCTCATAGCTTCCTGGCTGGCAATAATTATAATAGAAAGTAATTGACATATTTGTTTTAACTCTGAAAAGTGTCCACTTGTGTTTGTCAATTCTAACTTTACCTAATATATATTTTATAAGGGTACCTGAGCAAAAAGACAACCAACGTATGTAGAAACGGGTCATCGTGGAGCAAAGCACATAGAACAGACCGTCATCCATATAAGGTAGGTCGCCGTACGCGCGAAGTGTAATTATACCATTAAATAGTGTTACCTAGTCAGCTGTCAAGTGGAAAGTGACGAGACTGATCGCCGAAGTCGTGTTTCTTTAGTTATAGCTTCAAATCGTTACTTTAGCCCGTACGTCGCCTGAAAAGTGTCCAAACCAACTGAGGTGAGTGAGCTTACATCGCCTACGCATTCCGTAGACATACGGGGTAGTAAGTTCAAGCGGGCCCTGGAGGAAAAATTAATATCCTAAATAATATTGATCAATACTCGAACGAAACGTTTTTAGTTATTTATTATATTGGGTCGACGAATATCAAGATCGCAGTGGACTTGGTTCTTCTCTAAAGTACATGGGACACAGGTACATGGGTACTACCTTCTTTAGAGAAGAACGAAGTAGGCATAGATAATATTGAACTGTTTCTGTTTTGAACAAGTACCTACGTTATCCTTTTAGCAAGTTCAACACCCAACCTCGATTTTAAACCTTCAGAATTGAAATCGTTAACATTATAATGACGAGATCAGGCGTTAGGTACTTGTCTATTAGTACCTAGGTACCTCTCAATGTCACATACAAAATTATGAAATTAAATTTTACAATATTCAACTTAGTTTTTAGTAAATCAAGTTTTTCATTACAAAGTGTTTTGGTCAATAGATAAAGATTGATATTGTTGTCAGAACAAATTAATTCAACTTTTACTTACAACTTTCTTTATTACTAGGTATTTTATAAAATAAGTTTTATAACGATGTGTTTTGCTTTCTTGCTATTTTCAAAGGATTTTGTTAGGAAATTCAATAGCTCCTCTATTATCCATATCACATTCTCTTTCTATAAGGGTCCGTACACATCTGACGGAAGATGCGTCGAGCGTATCAACGGTCGCGTCTATTCGGTATATCGTGCAATGACGCATCATCGGTTGAGTGTGCAAGGTTGAATGTTTTATCATATAACTAGCTTCTACCAGCGGCTTCGCCCGCGTGAAAATCGGAAATAGGGAGGTTTCTTGATTTGTATTGTAACAACACCTACTCTACATCTACCTACACCTACCCTACACCTACCCTACACCTACCCTACAACTACCCTACACCTACCCTACACCTACCCTACACCTACCCTACACTTACCCTAACCAGCCCAAAAAATACTATGACATGTTTCTGGTCTCCTGGTACTTGATGTTTCTGATCTCCTGGTACTTGTGAATCTGAAGTGCTAAGGCAGCAGCGGCTCTGAATTTCCACTTCCTCCTTAGTCTCCATTAATCCATGCCACTTACTGGGATAAAAAGTAGCCTATTTTTTATTCCAGGATATGAACTACATGTGTGCCAAATTTCATCCAAATCCCTTCAGCCGTTTTTGCCTGATTGTTACACAAACATACAAACATACAAACATACAAACATACAAACATACAAACATCCAAACATACAAACTTTCACCTTTATAATATTAGTAGATAGGATTCTCACCATTTAACGTTTCGTTTTACCTAAGGTTAAGGTGTCATACGTTCGGTAACATTTTATTTTATATAAATATATGTAAATAATTATATTTTGTACTCATTTCAATACTTTTCATGTACACATATATTTAACAGTTTAAATAACAGTTTATATTTAAATCACAGCATTATTTTCATTACGAGCTATTATAATTAAAATGTGTAGTGTTTACCGGCTTGTGGAACGAAACGTAACGTTTATTTTAACAGTACCTATTCTGGCAGATAACAAATAAAATAGGGTAACCGAATTGATTGACCCCGACTCCACCTGTTACGAGTCTGTCCTACCCCTAGAGTGTTCTATAGAGCCGGAGACTTTGCGGTCTCAAAATAGATACAGAAATCCCTCTGAATCAGTCCCCCCTTCGTAGAGGAGAACCCCCCAAGGGGTCCCCCTGGTTTTTTACACTTATTATTTACTAGCTTCTACCAGCGGCTTCGCCCGCGTGAATATCGGAAATAGGAAGGTTTCCTGATTTGTATTGTACATTTTTTACTCAGGAAACACCTACCCTACCCTACACTACCCTACCCTACCATACCCTACACTACCCTACCCCACACCTACCGTACACCTACCCTACACCTACCCTGCACCTACCCTACACCTACCCTACACCTACCCTACACTTTCCCTACACCTACCTACCGTACATCTACCCTATATCTACCCTACACCTACCCTAACCAGCCCAAAAGATACTATGACATGTTTCTGGTCTCCTGGTACTTGTGAATCTGAAGTACTAAGGCAGCAGCGGCTCTGAGTTTCCACTTCCTCCTCAGTCTCCATTAATCCATGCCACTTACCGGGATAAAAAGTAGCCTATTTTTTATTCCAGGATATGAACTACATGTGTGCCAAATTTCATCCAAATCCCTTCAGCCGTTTTTGCCTGATTGTTACACAAACATACAGACATACAAACATACAAACTTTCACCTTTATAATATTAGTAGGATTGAGATAATAAAACAATTTCCTCATTTTTGAATTTTTTTTTGAATTTATGAACCACTAGCTTCTACCAGCTGCGGCTTCGCCCGCATGCATATCGGAAATAGCAAGGTTACCTGATTTGTATTGTAAATTTTTACCCAGGAAACACCCACCCTACACCTACCGTACACCTACCCTACACCTACCTTATACCTACCCTACACCTACCTTACACCTACCCTACACCTACCTTACACCTTAGGGTAGGTGTAAGGTAGGTGTAGGGTAGGTGTAAGGTAGGTGTAGGGTAGGTGTAAGGTAGGTGTAGGGTAGGTATAAGGTAGGTGTAGGGTAGGTGTACGGTAGGTGTAGGGTAGGTATAAGGTAGGTGTAGGGTAGGTGTACGGTAGGTGTAGGGTGGGTGTTTCCTGGGTAAAAATTTACAATACAAATCAGGTAACCTCCATATTTCCGATTTTCACGCGGGCGAAGCCGCTGGTAGAAGCTAGTTTATAATATTAGTAGGATGTGAATGTTTGTATGTTTGTATATTTGTGTTTCAATCAGGCAAAAACGGCTGAAGGGATTTGGATGAAATTTGGCACACATGTAGTTCATATCCTGGAATGAGACATATGCTACTTTTTATCCCGGTAAGTGGCATGGATCAATGAAGACTGAGGAGGAAGTGGAAATTCAGAGCCGCTGCTGCCTTAGTACTACAGATTTATAAGTACCAGGAGACCAAAAACATCAAGTACCAGGAAACAAGAAACATGTCATAGTATTTTTTGGGCTGGTTAGGATAGGTGTAGGGTAGGTGTAGGGTAAGTGTAGTGTAGGTGTAGCGTAGGTGTAGGGTAGGTGTAGGGTAGGTGTAGGGTAGGTGTAGGGTAGGTGTAGGGTAGGTGTAGGGTAGGTGTAGGGTAGGTGTAGGGTAGGTGTAGGGTAGGTGTAGGGTAGGTGTAGGGTAGATGTAGGGTAGGTGTAGGGTAGGTGTAGGGTAGGTGTAGAGTAGGTGTAGTTACAATACAAATCAAGAAACCTCCCTATTTCCGATTTTCACGCGGGCGAAGCCGCTGGTAGAAGCTAGTTTATAATATTAGTAGGATAAAATGAGAAAAATATATCAGAACTAGCTTCTACCAGCGGCTTCGCCCGCGTGAAAATCGGAAATAGGGAGGTTTCTTGATTTGTATTGTAACTACACCTACTCTACACCTACCTACACCTACCTACACCTACCTACACCTACTCTACACCTACCCTATACCTACCCTACACCTACCCTACACCTACCCTACACCTACCCTATACCTACCCTACACCTACCCTATACCTACCCTACACCTACCCTACAACTACGCTACACCTACACTACTCCTACCCTACACCTACCCTGCACCTACCCTACACCTACCCTACACCTATCCTAACCAGTCCAAAAAATACTATGACATGTTTCTGGTTTCCTGGTACTTGATGTTTTTGGTCTCCTGGTACTTGTAAATCTGTAGTACTAAGGAAGCAGCGGCTCTGAATTTCCACTTCCTCCTCAGTCTTCATTGATCCATGCCACTTACCGGTATAAAAAGTAGCATATGTCTCATTCCAGGATATGAACTACATGTGTGCCAAATTTCATCCAAATCCCTTCAGCCGTTTTTACCTGATTGAAACACAAACATACAAACATACAAACATACAAACATACAAACATACAAACATTCACATTTATAATATTAGTAGGATTAAAAATTAAAAAAACTCGAAAAGGGGGGGCTCCGCAACTTTTCCTTTTAAGGGGGGTAGTACCCCTCCCCCCCCTCCCCCCACCGTCCTACCACCCTCAATTCGATTGACGTCAATGGAAAGTCGTACCCGATTCTGTAAACATGTCGAAGTGAACACTTGGGCGGGTGCACGACGGGTGAGTTGTCAAACCATACAAATAAGATGGAATGACAGCTCTATTGTCGTTCACTCCGCCTAGGTGAATACCATGAGATGACGACAGAATCGACTGGCAGTACCCTTCACCTTCTTGATATCACGAGCGACGAAGTGTTTCCGTTTTTTTGAGTTTTGCGTTGATTATTGCTCCGGACACTGATTTTTGTACCGCTTACGACTACCTTGGCGGTTGAAACTGAACCTGAACCTGTATTACTCGTAATTATCTAGTATCAATGAAAAGAAACATAATTCATAACAATGAAAGTGGGAGAGAGAACTTTGAGCGAAGAACCGTAGATTGCTGTGCACAATACATACAATGGCAATAATGCGGTACCTCGGTTGTGCAAGATATCTAACAAATAACTAATAATAAATAATAACTCCTCCAGCCCAGTTTTTGGATGTTTTATTAATGAAATAATGACGTTAAAAAGTATAAATGTGTTTTTTTTTTCATATTTTCTAAAATAATGTAGGTATGTTATAAAAGTATATTTTACAATAAAAACATTATATATGCGACGGTAGTATGCTAACAATCTTTAATTCAATTAGTCATTTAATAGTTTATTTCATGTTATGCTTTAAATCTAGTTATTAAGTGGTCACCTTCAAAGAACTATAACTTTTTTTGGTGTACCTACCTTTAATAATAATAATAATAATATTAATTTATTTGCAGACATTGTAGTCCATAGAAATAAACACAAAACACACACATAAAAATCACAAATAGGAACAAAAATAAAATCAAAATAAAATAAAATAAAATAAATAAATGCACGTACAGCTATCTACGACCGACCTGTGCGTGCAGACTCACCCAACGACCAAGCATCGGGCAGTCCCACCGGTCGCTCAATGCTCTCAACATGCTGTGGGAGCTGGTATCTGATCTGTGCCGGAGAGAAGCACATCGCTTTCGAACAATGGCATAAAAATCATCCACTCTCGCATCGGCAAACATTCCCGAAGCGCTACAATACCGCGGTACCCCACAAGCATCCTGAAAGCATTGTTGTACTGTACACGCAGGGCGCCGTATGCCTTCAGCGTATACTTGACCCAAAGGCTGCAGGTGTAAAAAGTCTGACAGTAGGCTCGAAAAAGCGTCATTTTAACGTTGTAAGAACACCGTGCAAACCTACGGGCCAGCATATTACTTCGAACAGACAGCGCCCTACGCTCTCTCTCGATGTCCAAATCGTCACACAAGTCCTCAGTGACCCAGTGGCCCAGATATTTAAATTTTGAGACTTGCTTCAAGGGTGTACCTGCTAATGAGATGCAAGGAATATTTAAGTATCTTCTGGCACCACCATTAAAAACAAGGAACTCACTCTTAGTGACATTATACCTAAGCCCCTGAGTCACCGCATAGTTCTCACAGACCTTCAGCAAACGTCTTAATGCACTGATTGTTGGGCTCAGCAAGACCATGTCGTCCGCATAGCTGATGTTGTTCATAGCAACTCCATCAACATGACAGCCGACACCAGTATTGCTGAGCTCAACAATCAGTTAGTTGATGTATAAATTAAAAAGGCGAGGGGAGGTGATTCCCCCTTGCCTCACCCCACATTCCAATCTATATTCTTCGGACATAGTCCCAGCCCACCTAACATTGTTTATTTGGTTCACATACCAGAATCTTAATAATGACGTGACCTCAAAATCTACTTTTTTCTCATCTCTTAGCTTGTCCCACAGCTGGTCATAAGGCACAAGGTCGAATGCCTTGGAGAGATCTAAGAAGCACGCATTAACAGGTGTTTTCCTATCCGTATAATACCGGACAGTCCGCTTTAAACACATAATGGCACTTTCAGTGGACAGCCCAGGCCTGAAGCCAAACTGTGCATCATGCAAGTCAATCCTGGGGGCCATGTATGAATCCAGCAGACTATCCAGCACCTTCGCTATGATCGTTGCTAGGGATATTGGTCTGTAATTACTGGGATCAGCAGCATCACCAGTTTTATTTTTTATGACAGGTACAACAATAGTTCGCATAAGTGCACTGGGCAGATAAGAATGACTCACACACAGTCTAAAAAACATCGACAATACTCTTGGTAAGTGTATACCTGCATACTTAAGGTGCTCGACACTAAGGTGATCATGTCCCGGGGACTTGCCTCTAACCATATTTTTTATCACTTTCTTGACATCTTTAGTAGATAAATTCAATCCCCGCGCCATGCTCACATCAGCACCAGCCACCTCCTGCGTCACATAACCAGCAGAGGAATTTGCCAATGGTTTCACTTTAAATTGGTCTACAAACATATTAGCAATTTGTGTGGGATCATGTTTACCACCAACACTTACGGGGAGGCTCGACCTTGGATTCAGTTTATTCGAGTTTTTCCAAAAATTTACAAAGTCCTTAGATTTATGATTTTCAGCTATTAAACTTAGTTTAATTTGTTTTTCATTATTACGACACCATTTTAATTTACTTTTGAAATTTCTCCGCGTATCACGCATTTTATTATATTCAATACCTGAATCTGGTTTACCACATAACTGCCACCCTTGAAAAGCTAAGCGAGCCTCCTCGTAAGCTATTTTTACATGTTTATTCCACCCTGGCACAGGTTTATACGTCCGGGGCTTATTCGCCACCGCACTACACTCAGCAGACTGTTGGAGAATACATATTATGTTACTGTATAAATCATCTAGAACAACATTATGGTTCACATTCCTACACTGAAAGTCTGCACAGCGACTAAATGCGTGCGGAAAATCTATTTCCCGTAAACCCATATTACACATTTCTTCATATTTACGTATCTGAGTCGAGTTACGAAAACTGATTAGGTATACTATTAAATTCTATAATTATTTTCCTTTTTTACGAAATATAGTTCATCTTTGTCGGTTCTGGCCGGGTCTTGTAGGAAACCCTGGCATTCTCCTTTAAACTTTCTAGGACTTCAGGAATTAGCCAAACATTTTGATGATCATCAGTGTGTCAGTGACGAAATCGGTGTATTTTATATATCAATAAAATCTAAAGTGTTAGAGCTATTCAATTGAGACTTTGTTTAATTAGTCTATTATTCACATCATATCCTGAGAATATGAACTATCTGGTACATCGGAAACCAACTCTATGAGGGTTCAAAAAAACGACGAAACACTTCGAGAGAAGGTAGGTAGTGCCTTTGCGCTTCGCTTGTCTTGGCGGGGGCACTACCGCGCCCCCAGATAATGATGAGTACAATGACCCCTTAAGAGGTATTGCGTTTATTCTGTTACACTTCGTATACAGGGTTATTTGTAAAACACCAACAACCTTTCAGTGGGTGAAAGTACTCATAATTTTAAACACTTTTTCTTCACGAAGGAACACGTGATCAGTGGTCTGCAGATCCTTAAAAACGGAAATGCTGGTTTAACTGTGACGGGATGCTGGAGTTGGTTGCAGGTTTTGCGTACTTGCGAATGCGCGCAGTGAGATCTGTGACGTCGGTCGTTCCTTCGTCACTGGTGACTGGGTGCGAAAAATTCACCCAGGAGCCTTAGCAGTTCGCCGTAAACAAGTTCGGCTGAAGACGCTTGGACATCCTTTTTGAATGCGCTCCGTATACCAAGCAATACCCACGGCAAATACTCTGTCCACTTGTCATTTCAATGGCACGTGATGGACGCTTTGAGTTGCCGGTGATATCGCTCCAGCATGCCATTACATGCCGGATGGTATGCCGTTGTCCGCTTATGCTGGAAACCAGCCAAATTGGACAATTTTTTGAACAGGGCTGACTCAAATTGTCGACCTCTGTCCGTAACAATGACTGCGGGACAGCCAAACCGGGCAGTCCATCCGAAAAGCAGCGCTTTAGCTACTGTCTCGGCAGTTATGTTGCCAATAGGTACGACCTCTGGCCATCTGGTGAAACGGACGACTGCCGTCAAACAGTACGTAAAGTCTTGCGAACTTGGGAGCGGGCCCACAAGGTCGATGTGGACAGTGGTGAACCTTGCACGTGGGAGGTGCAGAGACGTGTCGGTTGACTTTGGCCCGCTGGCACTCAAGACAAGCGCGTGCCCACTCCCTGCAGTCTCTCCTAATGCCTGGCCAAACAAAGTGCTCTGCAATTAATTTGGCAGACGATGAGACACCAGGGTGGCTGTGAAAGTGCAGGCTGTCAAAAACAGGTTGCATGATCCCTACACTTTCTTAGCTTTGGCTGGTCGTCTTCTTTTACGTTTTACGCCAATTGGAATGGCTCTTGCCTCTGAAGGCGGCTGGAATTGCTTATCCAACCAGATTCAATGCTTGCATAATAAAATTATAGTGTTTATTTTTAAAGTGTGCGTGAATGGCCAAAAATCCGAAACTATGAGGAATTTCGATAAACATTGAAAGGAGTCTCGAGGCCCGATTTTGATGAAAACTAAAACTGCATCATTCGATTTTGAAAAATCGGTACTCCTTGCCAGGAATCGAACATATTGGTTTTGAAAAAAAAAACACATTCCGTATTATTACATTACGCTGATGACACCATCCGAAAGTGTCATGTATCAAATTCTGGGAAATAATTATACGTGGCAAACTAAAGGAAAGCGCTCATTTTTAGCAAATTACTTTCCACTCCGACCCAACATGTGAAAATTCCCTAATATAAAGTAAATCTTATGTGTATGTAAATAAACATTAAATTCGCGATTAATTCGCGACACACCGGTGTGTCGCCGGGGCCGGACAGGTTAAATTTCTGAGTAAACAGTAAACCCACCTTCATTATATTATTATATCGTACCGTAACTGATATGTTTTTAAAATTCCAATGATGCAGTTGTAGATACTCGGGCCAGATGTTGATGAAAAATAAAACATCATAAATTTTTGAAAATTTATAAGATACAATTTTATTTTTTAATTATATTTTATTTTAATTTAAAAAGTATTCGGGGGTGAGAGCGGCGAGGGGCGCGCGCGCGAGTCAACTTTGGAGTCGGTTATGTACCATTTGGTAGTAAAGCAACATTTTATGGTAATCAAACGGTGTATTTAGGTAGAAATAGCGCAATTGTTTTCTCATTATTTTGTGATCAGTTTACTAAATTTGGTTTGTCATGATTAAAATAACTGGAACATTGTAATTTTAGGTTTTAATTAATTGGATTAAGATTTAATTTTTTTGCTGATTGGTATATACTTTAGGTAATACCTACTATAATTATGGTCACAACGTTATTTTTGGTGGTCATTATATTTATCCCCGTTTGTAATCTGTGGCGCGCAACTAGTTCAAGTATTATAACGTTGTGTGTAACAAACTATGCCTGTGCCCAGCTGCCAATAGGCTATGGGTCTGCAAAGTGCGCCACCTGAGGCTTGCGCCCTTGGCGCCGCCCACCTTGCCAACCTCTAGCTACGACGCTGATGATGGCATTGGCATGTCATAGTAGTAGGTAGATCAGAATCCACTCAGTTTACCTCGCTACATGTTTTAACGGGTTTCATATTGCAACCAAAAAGGTTGCAGCTCAAATCTTTTGAAAATAGCCAGAATATGCTTATTTAATTTATGTTTTGGTGTACAATAACTAAAATAAAAATCTCTCGGAACAACACGGAAAAATTACACAGGTACACTATAGAATTATTATTTTTTAATTACATGACAAAATGTTCAGTTCAAAATTTGTCCAGAGTTTATAATATCCCAAGATAGGTACTTAGGTAATACTTTGAAATCCAAAATTAATCCTAGGCGTTGAAATAAACTTAAGCGGTGGCAGCAAACGCGGTTTATTTGATCAGGGCTTAAACCACCAACTCTTAAAGCAGTATTACTCCAGTGGGAAAGGGACGGAGCTATATCGTCGACCGTAGGTTCAATTGAGGTAAGGGATAAAATACCCAAAATGAGTTAAGTATACAGTTTTGTTCACAATTTTTCGCTCTATCGAATGGTGTGTATGAAAAAATTCTAGCTTAAGAAAAATGTCCCTTACCCTAATGATTTTTGGATCAAAATTTCGAATCAGCCCCATAATAACAATGTATCTGAAAAACTTATGCAATATAGGAACTTGAAATGGTGTAATTATCGCCGCCAATCCACTTCAAATAAGGTAAGGGTCTTCCCAATCAACGAATTACCATTACATGGTTTATTTTTGAAGAAACAATGATAAAACTGGCCTTACACTAATGTCTTTGTTATCTCAAAAAATTAATTTCATCTATACCACTCTATACTTTTAATGGATTGCACGGGTTTTGACATAGTTGTCCCTTACCTCAATTTGCATTGTCATACTTTAAGCAGTATTACCGTTACACCAATTTGAATCGGATTATATTTAGGTTCGGTGTCCGTTACACTAATTTGCTGATGAGAAGTATTGAATTATTTATCCCTGTTACCTTTATTTACACACACTTCTAACTTCATAACACAAGATAGCACATACTTGCACTATTACCATCCTTTTCTATCTCACAACGTCTTTTTGTGTGCGAAAGAGAGGATGATACCGATGCGAAAGCAGCGCGCGGGCATCAAAAAAGTCGCTATCACTGCTATCAGTCAGTGCGAGTTCATCGTTTGGTCAGGATTGTGCACGGTTTTGGACAAAAACAGTGGTAAAAATGGAAAAACAAGACCATTTAAACCAATTGCTTCGACGCAGATAGAAATTACTACAATTAGTGAATAAGATTACACAGTAAGTACATACATTTTGTTATACCTACTACAACCATTGTTACATGTTCTAAGCTGTCTGTGGGTTTACCTATGCCTATTGCTAATTTTGTTCGTTTGTTTTAATAGATATCGATTCTTGTATGATAGTCATCATCATCATCATCATCATATCAGCCGAAAGACGTCCACTGCTGGACATAGGCCTCCCCCAATTGTCGCCACAACAACCGGTCCTGTGCGTCTCGCATCCATCAGTTACCCGCGACCCTCATCAGGTCATCGGTCCACCTTGTGGGAGGCCTTCCAACGCTGCGTCTTCCGGTACGCGGTCGCCACTCCAAAACTTTTCGGCCGCATCGACCATCTGTTCTGCGAGCAATGTGCCCTGCCCACTGCCACTTCAATTTGGCGATCCTTCGGGCTATGTATGATAGTACCTAAAATAAAAATCATAATTTATAAAACTATTGAATTTTACCTAATTATTGTCTAATAATGGACAGTAAATATTTACTAGGTACTCAAAGGCGCTGCCAAATGTTTACATTGATAACACTCTTTACAACGTATATTGTAATATTTCAGATCAAAAGATGAGGATGAGGAGAAAGAAGAAGATGAGACCACTCCTGCTAAGGTGATATCAACACCTCCAATGAAAAGAATACAAAACGTTGACAAACTTATACCGCCTATACCTAAAATCATGCGAACAGAAAAAGATAAATTACCTGAGCGAACGCGTTTTCATTAATCTGTTCCATAAGGTATACAGCAACATAACTATTCACGTTTCGAAGAAGGATAAGTGCAACATTTGTGCTAAACATGAAAACAATCCAAAGGAGATAATATTTTAGAGGAATAAGAAAAGTTATCCTGTATTGCGATGCTTGCACTGGACAAAATCGTAATAGGACAATGCTGGCAATATTGCATTATTTTTTGTCAATATCCAAGAATGTCGAAACGATTCAGATTAACTTTTTACTGACCGGTCTTAGTTACATGCTAGTTGACAGCATGCACTCTGTAATTGAACGAGAAGTGCGAAAATTGACTGTTTGGAGTTACACGCAATGGCCTAGTTACATGGAATGTGCTAGAAAGGATCCTCGTCCCTACGTCGTAACCGTTATGGAGCACAAGGATTTCATTGACTGGGACCCCGTTACAGAAAAACCGTTTCCACAAAAGACGAGGAACTTGCAAGTTACGAAAATTAGAATAGCTACGTTAAAGAAAAAAGACTTTAAAACCATTTGGACTAAACACTCTATGAAGGAAGAAGCGGTTGTTTATAATGTCATCAAAATAAATGGGGAATTGGCAGCCAAAAGGATAGGGAGTAATCCAGAACGTAAAACGAAAAGTGGGAAGGGAAAAGGAAAAGGGACGGGAAAGGGTAAGGTTAAGAGTAAAACATCTGTTAGTGTGCCGTCACAACTAGCAGACTCGCCTCATATAACAGTGGACAATAATTGCATAGAACTAAGACCTTTGTATAACACCAGGCTGCTAATATCGTTCGCAAAATATAAAGATTTAAAAAAATTGTGTGAATACTATGCCCAGTAGATTTCATCAAGATTATTTGAAGCTACCATATTGTGCTAAAGTGATTGATAATTTGAATCAAACGGACGAAGAAGATAATGTTCATGAAAAAAACGTTTAATTCTGAAACTATCAAACTGAATTGATCTCAATTTTATTTATATTTTTTTTAATGATTATAATGATTAAACATTGATCTCATGTTGAAGGCTGATTAAGCGGTAGAAGTAAAATTGTTTATTTTAATTTGATTAACAATGCCTTAGAGGCTCTATTAGGATTATTTGCAGCTACTTTTTTATTTGAATAAGAATTCAAAGTAAGTATAGGTAAAATTGTTACCATTTCTTTTAATAATTTGGTTACAATAAACATAAATGAAATATAAATTGTTTTATTACATCTATAGAAATTAGCTATTACAATGTACAAACATTTCATTTAATTGTATGTAAGCAACACACTAAAAACAGAAACACGGTTCTAATACATTTGCATGTCTCTTAAATGTTTTCTTGTAACGATTTCCAAATTTATGATATCCGTACGTCAAAAGTGTGTACTTCATTTTCTGTCAAAATTTTTTTTTACACTGTATTTTTTCCATATTTTTTTTCAATAAGTCCTTTACACTATTTTTTCATTAATAGATTGAATCCAACGCAGAGGTCAATTTAATGTAAGGGATGGGACAACAAGATACTTGGTCAGTAAGGGACATTACTAACAAAATACGTTGTTGTAAGGGACATCTATTTTCTTAAATAGCTAATTTATTTAAATAAATGTTACACATGTAGATAGAGCACTAAAATACAAGATTATGTGTGAAATCAAACCCGAAAAAGGTTAATAAGAAAAAAAGTTATAGGCGATTTAGTCCGAAAGAAAACTTTGTCGGCCTCCTGAAAAATCGTATTTTGTCCCTTACCTCAATTGAACCTACGGTCGACAATAATGTCCTGTATAGCTCCGTCTTCTTTCCCACTGGAAGTAATATTGAAGTAATACTGCTTTAAGAGTTGGTGGTTAGGCCCCGGGACAACTCAAACTTGTTGGAGTTGAAACACCACTAACATTTTCAATTTCGTTTTTTCAGATGTCCCGCTGCTTGATGTCGTTAGTTTGGCTTTTGATTTTAATACTTTTATCATTTTGGATTGCTTTTATTGCTCTGCATTTCTACATAGTTGTTATACCCTTCACAGTCTGTATACCTTGTTGTGACGTGAGTATTTCATGTTTTTTTTTACCTGTTTACTTATAAGCTATCGTGTTACCTACCGAGTTGGGTCTGGGGCAGTACAAGTATTAGGTACGTAAGCAGAATTTTTGTCATTTTAACCATCCTCCCACTTGTCAGCGATACTATGCTTACGTAAGCATTTCAAAAGTTTTTATGAACCTATCCGGTAGGTATATCCCCCACTTTGGTTATTTCTTACTTATCATTAAAACACCGCGTGAGAGCAAAAGAAAAAAAAATAGGCAAATCATTGAAAAGCTAGCCATGATCATGTCTAATCAAAACCTACTAAGATTTGCGAACAAAAAAGCTGCTGACGCAATCAAAATTCAGACCCACCTCGTGCTTTATGTCATCAAAAATAAGCATAGTGAAGTCCACCCTCCATCCATTGGCTAACGTAGGTATAACTTGAACGGCCCCGCTTTTAGTGTAGGTAAGAATATTTGTGTCTCCCGTGCGTAGGTAATTTCAGACTATTCAATTGGTCTCGATGAGCAGTTGACTGAGGCTATGTTAAGCCTGACGATGGAGCAGCAAGGTGGTCAAACCAAAAGCCGATATAAGCCCATTACAGACTACGCTATAATTTATAATAGCATAGAACATAATACTTAGATCATAGCACAAAAAAAATATATCACTCGCCACACATTTAGTTAGAACACGTTCACACTAAGCTATAATATAGGTATATTTTTGGCTTACTATACGCTATGAAATTGAGCAATGCGCTGCGCTATGCTACACGCCGCTTTCTCCTCCCCGCCCCGCAAATAGATGAACGAAACGACACGTCTGGACGTGATCCTTTGGATACGAGTAGGTCATAAATTGGTTGCGATTTATATCGCGTATTGTGAACGCAATGCTATTATAGTACCTATAGCGTTGCTGTACTATTTATAGCAGAATAGTAGAGCGTAGTCTGAAATGCGCTTTACCTACTACGACTCGGAATCGGTAGATTGCTTATGATGAGTAGTTAATAGACAATGGTGTAGTAACTTTGTCCTTATGATTGATTCAATTACTCTCGATTAAAACCTTTAGATCAACATTTAGGTGTATTTACACTAGAGAGACATTGAAACAGTTGGGTGATTGGTTAGTTCGATATGTTTCTAGTAAGTACCCTAGTATTTGGCCCTTTATGGGGCCCCAGTGTGGGCTCTTACGCTGGAGAAGCGTCCAGCTCGACAGCTGAACGCGTCCCAAAGGGTCATGGCCATCCGGCTGGCCCGGGAATACCGCACGGTCTCTGGCGAGCCTCCTTGCCGGATTGCCACCATGGGATCTGGAAGCGAGAGCCCTCGCGCACGTCCATGCGCGACGCGTAGAGGCGCTACGCCGGGGCGAAACTCCGCTGCCGCGGCAAATTGCAGCGTGGCGGACGGAGCTCCGGCAAGATACCATGGCGGTATGGAGTCAACGTCAACGCGACTGTCGCAACCCAGTGCTGGGCACGCCACAATTGCGGCGATAGTGCCCCTCTTTGAGGAGTGGCTGGAGATGCGCCACGGCGTCCTCACCTTCCGACTGACGCAGGTACTCACCGGACACGGCTGTTTCGGGAGGTACCTGTTTCGGATTCGGCGGGAGGAAACGCCCGGGGGTTTTCACTGTGAGGATCGCCCGGAGGACACGGTGGAGCATACGGTGGAGGTCTGCCCAGCTTGGGCAGAGCACCGCCGTGTCCTCGTCGAGGCGATCGGCGGCGGTGACCTATCGCGTCCGGCCCTGGTTCAAGCCATGGTCCGGAGCGAGGAGGCATGGGAAGCCGTCACCTCCTTCTGCGAAGCAGTAATGCTAGTGAAGGAGAAGGCGGGCCGCGTGAGGGAGAGACAGCCCTCACGCCCCAGCCGCCGCAACATAGGGAGACGCACCGGGCGTCGAGAGTCACTGGGCGATTCCCGGCCACTGTAGGTGCGGGTCTGCGGACGGCGAGCAGTGGGTGGCTCGCCGTCCGATCAAAGCCAGGCCCGGGCCGACGGTGCGTTGTGTTCCACGCGCGCCTCAAAGAGATGTCAGCAAAGTAGACGGGGCCCGTTAGGGCCAGAGCCTTCCAGGGTTGCGGATTTTGTTCGAAAGAGTTACCGTGGCCCTGGAAAGCAAAGGGCACTACGAGGAGCACGGATGCGTTTTAGTCAGTAAGAGTCTGACACTCCCTCCCGCTTCGCCCAGAGCGGCAGAAGTCATTTGATGATTTCCCATCCATAAAAAAAGTACCCTAGTATTCGATAAGTTTTTTTACAAAATGTGAAATTTTAACGTTTTCCACTTTAATGATTTTTTGTGTTTGTTTTCATTGCAGCACATCGCAAATTTTTTACTGTTTTGCATACAACTTCCAAGAAAATGTGTTGAAGGCGTATTCGACGGAAATTGTTTTTGGGAATAAATTACATTTTAAGCACTATATTAGTTAAATTAGTAGTTAAACTAATTATGGTTTAGTTTAGTTTACTAACGATTGTCTGAGCAAAATAGTCGTGTTACGACACCTCTAAACTTGTACTTAGGTACCTTCCTATTGTAAGTAAGTAGGTACCTACCTACTTCAATGATATCTGCGTAGCTCTGACTATTAGCAAAATATAGCAATTAATATTCTAAATAAGATTTGTTTGAAACACTGCCTACAGAATCAGCGCCATTTTCTTAATGCTAATTTATCTTGGGTATTTTCTGATGGCGCAACTTATTTCGTGCGAAATCTCTTAAATCGTATTGATTGTCAAGTTCTCAATGCGATGCCATCAGGAAAAACGCTTGATGTTATAATGATATGTGTTATAATGCAGAAACAGCCATGTCGCATGACGTAGTGTCATCAATCATCATTATATTTTCACAAACCTCTTGCAAAATCATGTATACTTAATAACATTTAGAATGTGTCTGTTTTACGATTTATCTAAGTACCTTTAAGAATGAGAATGTGTGACTGCTAAGTATTACAAAATGCTGTATTGATACTTCATGCTAGTTTACAAATATTATGTTATTATACCTATTAGTAAGCAATATGTACCTACTTTCAATATGTACCTATCACAGTTCATGTTTAAATAGACAAAAGCAATAAGAAGTTTATCTTAAAAAGGTTGTTTTACTGTACGTTCTCCAATCTATACTCGCCAGCAATAAACTGGAATCACTTCAAGGCGCATTGCTCAAAACAATTTTTACAAATTCTATGACTTGTGGTACAAATCTTTTTTTGAAAGGTAATTTTGCTAGCTTTCAACCTCTATCAATATCATAACCGAAGATTTTTCACCTTATGACATGGAATGTACCTATAGTGAAAAAAAATCATGGTAGTAGCATTAACGAATTTAAAAGGAAAACTATCACAGCTAAGTAGGCTTTACGCTAACGAGTAAATTGTCGACCATCCCATAATGTAACTGACTGGGTAAAAATTGCGTGTACTTAGTTTTAAATAGAAGAAAGAAAGAAAGGAAAAGAGTTTATTTACGCCAAGCATGACGCACACCATAAAAATAAATGGGTATATATATAAAAGTAAAACGGGATTTTGAGGAAGATATGCGTCACATCGGCGCAAAACGGCCATCGCTCAGCATAATGCTGAAATACTTAATTTTCTATGGGGTTACCCCCATAGAAATTAAAACTAAGTTTATTGTAACTTTGTAATGTCATAATAAAATTTGATATGTTTGTCATAGGTTGCGGGCTGGTTAACTACGAAACCCTAAAAAGTAGGCGTTTATGAAAATTGGTCATCAGTCCAATGTGTCACGTTAACCACACCTATAAAAGCCGCTCAAGTCGTCATCCTAATCCAGCATGGGATGTAGCGTACTATCGCTCGACAGCTTCTTCTGAGCGAGTCTTGTGTCTCGAAGGTAGGTATACAAGAGGTTCAGGGACACCGGAAACTTAGTCCGGAGACCCTGGTCTCCGGACGACAGCGATGCACTTCGGTGAGCGACGGCCGATTTGTTGTCACCTCTTCTCCCCGAAATCGACATCGGACCGGGCGTGGACGTCCAGCAGCAGTTCAGAGAAGTTTGAAGGAGGGCTATCAGCGTGTGGACAGTGAGGTGTCGATGCAAAGAGGCTAACTTGACCCTAAAAAGGCCCGCCACTGGACCCAAATTGTCTCCAGCCTACCGACAAGCCCGGCTTCAGCTTGCTCGCGATTACTTAGATTGGTATCGGATATGGAGCCGAGCCCTGTGGTCGGACGAAACCAGGATAACTGCATGGTAGCAATCGTCAACGGAGAGTCTAAAAGAGACCGGTGGAGCGATTCCCACAATGCTGTTTTGTGGAAACATTGACATACGGTGGTGGGTATTGTTTGATGTGGGCGGGAATTTATATTGAAGCAAAAACGGAACTGATTGTCGTACCTGGTGGAGGTCGGGCTAACCGCAGAAAGATACATCAACGACATTCAGCTCGGTCATGTGGGGAGCACATATGCACGCCAGTTTATTGGCCAAGATATCCTGCTAATGTACGATAATTTCCGCTGCCACACCGCTACAGTGACTAGACAGTACCTGGAAGAAGTCAGGATTCTCACACTAGACTGGCCAGCCCTCAGTCCTGACTTGAATCCAATTGAACATAAAATATGTGGGATGAGCTAAAAAGGCGGGTATGAGAAAAGGCGTCCGGCGTCGATAGAAGACCTGAAAACTGTTTTACTCGAAGCCTGGCAGGAAATCCCACAGGAATCAGGATTCCATCAGGAAACTCATTCGGTCAATAAAAACCGTTTACAGGCAGTCATTAGGGCCAGGGGGGGGGGGGTAGGTAATAAAAATATTGAGGGGCGAATAACATAAATTGTAAATACTTACATTTATATTTTCTTTCCATTCATTCAGACGTCTACAACTTCGACCTATTGCAATAATTCCCTAAATTTATGTAGAACTTTAATAGTAGATTATGCACCCAGGGGATAAAGCAGTGTCTTACGTCACGGGCGTCATATTGAATCCCGAACGCAATGAAGGATTCGGGAGACAACTCCTGAGCGTAGCGACTAGCGCCCTCGCTAGTCGCTACGCTCAGGAGTTGTCTCATTCTCATTCAGTTTAGAGTTATACAAAATCTTGAATGCAGCGAGGGATTCCTACACTACTAAACCTGTGTTTCAGGTATGTATATATTAGGTAGGTACTTTGATTATATACACGTCTAGATTGAGCAATGTAAACAAAGGACGCACAAAAGCCGTCTCCAATTGCGCGATATGTGTGAGTACCGCTCGTGTACCTACTTATTGTAGTTAAACTGTCAAGGTGTGCGTGTTTAGGGATGCCTGCTCCAAATTATTAACTTACCTTTTCTCTATTATTTATTAAGATGACGGTGAAACAAAACAAGTTAAAAAAAGTGATTATTTTGTAGATTAGTGTTTTATTGCATAAGTACATTATTAATTTAACTTGTTCTTTACAATAATAAAATTCTACAAAAATAAAAAAATGCAAAAAGAATACAGTAATTAGGTATTTAAAAATTAAAATACATGAGGTGTCCACTGGTCTTCATTTCGCGTCCGCTGTATAATTTCTCTCCAGCGATTTCCTGGTACAGAATCTGTAGAAAATCTGTAACCCGAAATATTAGAAAGAGCTACAAAATACTAATTAGTGCATGAAGAAAGGAGCTCATGGCTAAGTTATTACAGCCGCACGGGTCGATCCTTCTGGTTAAGTTACCCATGACGGGGTTGGACCGTGGATGGGTGGACATCTTTACATACCGAGACTTCTCTGTGCCTCGGTAAGCACGTTAAGCCGTTGACCCCGGCTGTCATTCGTGGATCTTTGACAGTCGTTACGGGTCGTCAGAAGCCTGAAAATCTGACAGCAGTTATACAAAGGGGTTGTTGTATTGTCAATGTATTGTATTACCCGGTGACTGGGTTGTGCAGGTCTGGTAGGCAGTCGCTCCATGTAAAATACTGGTATTCAGCCGCATCCGGATAAACTGGAAGCCTACTCCAACATAGTTGGACTAGGCAGATTGAGTGCATGAAGTCATGGATTTCATGTAAGTTATAATTTTCTAATCAAATAAATACTCTCGTCTTTAAACAAACACAACCTAATACGTATCATGCATCATTTTATGATTTAAGAAGATGTAATGATATTTGTAATTTGTCTCCCATAAGTTCGGCGAATCTCCCCAGTTATAAACTGGCAACATCGCCTAATCAGACCAAAAAACCGTGTTTTCTTAAAAAATAGTGATTAATTAACAAAACTTACCTATGAAAAGTAATCTTGGTGTTATTATACGGTTTTCCCACATAATTCCTACACAATTTCACAGCACAAACCGGCTTGATTTTTTTTCGTGAGCACTTTATCACTAAGTAATTCAAATGACACTGACGTAGGTGACAAGCGAGTTTACCAAATATAGTAGACTTTATTTGAACCGTTCGGTACCATCGGTACAGCCGATGTGTCATCTAGACGTGTATTAATCTAAGGATTCAGCCTTGCGTACAGCGCTGCCGCAGCGGTGAAACTCAGTTTGGTATTCACTAGGCTGCGTAAAGCTACACTAGCGCTCAAGGCTGTCACGTCTGTGAGTTAGAACTACTCAACGGTGGACAAATTGACACTTTTAACAGTTTTTTGTAGATTTTGGTATTCCCAAAGAAAAAACAGCGACGAAGACGCCTACAGCTTCGCCCACAGCCTCGCTTCGAACTGTCAAATGCAAAAGCTACAAATCGCGCGTGCGACTACCATTTTTTCTTCATCTTCATACATAAGTATTTGATAAAATGGCAACTCGGTTGATTATAAAGCTACATTTATTAGAAGAAGCTAAGAAAAAGTGACGATTTTTAAAAAGCACGACAGGCGAAACAGATATGAAAGTTTAAAACAATAGGTATCCCGTGATAGAGAGTTTATCCATATATATGTATACCTACTTATAGGGTTTCTGAAGATCTAATTAATATATTATAAAGTATTCCTCGATAAAAGGGCTATACAACATTATAATATGTTTTTACTTCGAATCAATAGTTCCTGAGATAAGCGCGTTCAAGCAAACACACTCTTCATCTTTTTAATACTAGTATAGATTAAAAAAATATAATTGTCTTGTTTCGAGGCTTCGTTTCTTACATAAATCTGGAACAGGCACACGCTAGGAAATAATTTCAAATGGTTGTCGTTATCAAAACCGACTATAACAGACCTACGCGGCTGCAGCGCCTGCAGTCTATCGTGATGAGGATTTAGGTAGCTAGGTACATCAGCGCTTTAAGTTGGAAGCCTGCGTAGGGAATAGTATGGTTGTTGCCCCATATGACAGATCAAAGATTACAGTAGGGGAAGTCCCCTAAACCCGGACGGCTCCTAAAGCCGGACAGAATTTGAATCAGTGCGAAGAAGCGCGCCGTTTGTGCCGCGGTTTTATACTTGCCTAGTACCAAGTGTTTCTTTTTATTTAGAAATCGGTTTATTTATTTATTATACAGAGTGTTAGGGACATCGTAACGCAAACTTCACGAAAAGGCTACTCTTTATGCCATTAAACTACGTGAGAGAAGAGTGCCAGCTGAACTGTTGCGTATCCTCCAGTTTTGGTACTACAATCAGATTAATAGTGTGAGATGGGCTGATAAGCTCTCTGTGCCATATGGTCTGGAATGCGGAGTGAGACAGGGGGGGATAACGTCACCAAAGCTCTTCAACCTCTACATCAACGATCTGATCGTTGAGCTCAGCAGTAAGAAAATCGGCTGTCGCATTGATGACATTAGTGTCAATAACATCAGCTACGCGGACGATATGGTGCTGCTGAGCCCAACGATCAGGGCGCTCAGGGAGCTATTAACTTGTTGTGAGTCTTATACTCAAGCACATGGCTTAATCTATAATGTAGCAAAAAGCGAGTTCATGGTCTTTAAGGCGGATGGTGGTAAATGCCCAGAATCCGTGCCCGCGATACAACTGAACAATACTGAACTCAAACGGGTCTATCAGTTCAAGTACCTGGGGCATTACGTGACTGACGATCTTAGTGACCAGGTAGATGTTGAGCGAGAGCGTAGGGCGCTGGCGGTCCGATGCAATATGTTGGCACGCAGGTTTGCGCGTTGTAGCGAACAAGTTAAAATTAGTTTGTTTAAAGCTTATTGTCAGGTGTTCTACACGTGTAGCTTGTGGACCAATTATACTCAGCGGACCCTCAGCGCCCTCAGGGTACAATATAACAATGGGTTCAGGATGCTGTTGGGTTTGCCCCGTTTCTGCAGTGCGTCTGGTATGTTTACACAGGCTCACGTTGATGGATTCCATGCCATTGTCAGGAAGAAGTCTGCCTCACTGCTCTGCAGATTGCGGGGGAGCTCCAACTCCATCCTGAGCGTCATAGCAAGGAGATACGACTCTCCAATAGTTTGTAGCCTTATAAGGAGATGTATCTCAAAAAATCAATTGGTCGCAAAATAGTAATATGTACATTATTTGTTATTTTATGATTACTAACATAGTTATAAGATTCTTGTTTACTAACCTATAAATTATGGATGTTACATATCTGAAATAAAGATTATTTTTTTTTTTTTTTATTTATTAACCAAATTGTAGAAGTCATTAATCTCGCTAATGATCGGTTTACAGACACACATGAAAAATGTGTTTTCTAGACGGTATGTTAGACGCTACACACACATGGGTTAGTTAGTGTGTTGCTATTAGGCAGGATGCGTTGACCTTTTGCAACAAAACAGCTGAGCAGATGCCTAATTCTAGTTTTATTTACATTGCTTTTTTAGTGAAAGTAGTGATTTAACTATTTTTTTATAAAAAATCACATTGGGTTGGGTAAGAATAACGATTATGAACAGTCTAAAGTAAAAAAAACGCCTGAAAAAAATGAGGAAAAAGCCGCCGAAAAATTCCAACGCGGGGGCTCTAGAATCATGTCCTGGATCCATGGTATTCGTTTGTGCGTTGATGTCCCTTACACGCTGTGTAGTAAGTACACCGAGAATAACATAAAAAGAAAACTACAAACAAAAACACATGTACCATGGGCGGTTGTATTTTTGGTAAAGAGTTTTTAAAAACAGCTTTGCCGCGCTTAGTATCGACTGTATTTTGGCTTTATTTCGTACATCTATCTAAACTGTAGGTTTTCTACCACTATATCTTATTCTTCTTAGTGGATATCTTGTGTGTGAACTGTAACCTGTGTCTTTGAAATAAACTTTCTTTCTTTTTTAACCGACTTCCAAAAAAGGAGGAGGTTCTCAATTCGACTGAATTTTTAACCGACTTCCAAAATAGGATATTTTCGCCCATGGTCAACCGATTTTGATGATTCTTTTTTGTTTGGAAGAGTATCTTGCCGGACTGGTCCCATTTCAATTTGGTGAAGTTCTGATTAAGAAATTCGGAGATAGGTAACGGAACTCATCAATAAATGATAGACAACCGGCCGAGATTGCTGAAATCGCATGTCTGTTTATTGTTTACATCAGTTCATAACATAACATCACGCCGCCGCGGCGGCGTGATGTTATGTTATTACACATCTGTGTACCCCTTCACAGCGTACCGGCGCGCCGGTACGCTGTGAAGGGGTACACAGATGTGTACAAGTCAACCATGATTTTGGAGTTATCTATTCGGGCAGAACTTTACTGTTGATGATTCTTTTTGCGTTGAGTTTAGTTAAAGCTAACCAAAGAAAAGTCTGAAGCACACAAGAAAACCTTTATACAAAAAAATACAACCGACATCGAAATAAAAAAACTACTTCGGACTTTTCTTCATCCCTTCACACTATCTACCTCTTCACACACGCCTGCCAACCTACAGCGGTATTGCGAAGGTATAATCTATACGAAAGTGGTTGTTTAAAACTTGTGCTACGGATTTCTTAGTTCCAGATACTTACGCACACATGACACTAATCAATTTTTCAAACAAAAATTTTCAAAAGCTAGGTGTATAGTATACTAGCACTTCGCCCGCGACTTCATCCGCGTGGATTTAGTAGGTACTCCACAAACTTCAACGCCCTCTATACCCCCTTATAAAGGTTAGCTTTGGAAACGTGACATTTCGATAGCATCTGTCAATCCTATACATTTTTGACGTATTGACAATCGCGTACGCCATGCCACCGTTGACAGAATCTCACTTGTCTCGAGCCCAGGTTCATCGCAACTGTTCACCCCGTTCAACCCGTCAGGGTTTGATTATGCAAAAATTGTTAGGTACATCTGTTTCAATTATCCCGCTTTTAGTTTGTTCATAGCATTCCGACGTAAATTGCAGCAAGCAATTATGTCCTCCCCTAAAATCTTAATCGGGGTGATTAAGATTTTAGGGGCTGCTTCAATCCTTATTATGTATGTAGTTTATTTTTGAAAAATCCAAACATTTGTTATTTTTATTGTTTTATCGAAAACATTTAAATGCCGTGGTGTTTCAACTTCATCGGACCAAGCATTGATACGATTCTCCCAGTTCGCTCAAGCCGCGACATTTTTCTTACTCCGAGCATGTTTATTACCGTCGTAACTTTTGAACGAAAGGTCCGATTTGAATAATTTAAAGTGTAATTTACACGGACATGATCAACCTTAATTATCAAATTACTTAAATGGATAAGGATTAAATCATGATACTAAAATCACCATTTTTTATTTCACAATGGGATTTGCTTGAATAATTTGAACAAAAAGCGGTCATGGTGACTTATCCATAATAGTTAGACATATGGTATTGCGGAGTTTTTTGTAGATATTGATGTCCTGTATAAAACTGTAGTACATCACTTTGCTCTATTGTCAAAAGATTCCGCAGCGTACGCGATATAAGGATTTCTTCTCACACCTGGGGTTACATATCGAATTTTTCATACGGTACCCTAAATTTTTTGAAGATATTCTATAGCCTATGTCCATCACTGATAATGTAGTATTCTACTGGTGAAAGAATTTTTCAAATCGGTCCAGTAGTTTCGGAGCCTATTCATTTCAAACAAACAAACAAACAAATCTTTCCTCTTTATAATATTAGTGTAGATGTTTACCCTCGTGCCTAGCCCTTAGGCTAGCAATCGACAACTTACAGTCGAGAAAATAGCAACTGCTACCTCCTTTTTGATTGGTCGAATGAATAGGTACAGCTCATAATGCTTATGAATATCCTACTAATATTATAAACTAGCTTCTACCAGCTGCGGCTTCGCCCGCGTGAATATCGGAAATAGCAAGGTTTTCTGATTTATATTGTAATTTTTTTACTCAGGAAACACCCACCATACACCTACCCTACACCTACCCCACACCTACCCTACACCTACCCTGCACCTACCTTACACCTACCCTACACCTACTCTACAGTTTCTCTACGCCTACCCTACACCTAACCTACACCTACCCTACACCTACCCTACACCTACCTTACACCTACCCTACACCTACCTTACACCTACCCTACACCTACCCTACCTATATAATTATACCAACCCAAAAATACTGTGACATGTTTCTGGTCTCCTGGTACTTGATGTTTCTGGTCTCCTGGTACTTGTGAATCTGAAGTACTAAGGCAGCAGCGGCTCTGAGTTTGCACTTCCTCCTCAGTCTCCATTAATCCATGCCCGGGATAAAAAGTAGCCTATTTTTTATTCCAGGATATGAACTACATGTGTGCCAAATTTCATCCAAATCCCTTCAGCCGTTTTTGCCTGATTGTTACACAAACATACAAACATTCACATTATAATATTAGTAGGATGTGAATGTTTGTATGTTTTTATGTTTGTGTTTCAATCAGGCAAAAACGGCTGAAGGGATTTGGATGAAATTTGGCACACATGTAGTTCATATCCTGGAATGAGACATATGCTACTTTTTATCCCGGTAAGTGGCATGGATCAATGAAGACTGAGGAGGAAGTGGAAATTCAGAGCCGCTGCTGCCTTAGTACTACAGATTTACAAGTACCAGGAGACCAAAAACATCAAAGTACCAGGAAACCAGAAACATGTCATAGTATTTTTAGGGCTGGTTAGGATAGGTGTAGGGTAGGTGCAGGGTAGGTGTAGGGTAGGTGTAGTGTAGGTGTAGCGTAGGTGTAGGATAGGTGTAGGGTAGGTGTAGGGTAGGTATAGGGTAGGTGTAGGGTAGGTGTAGAGTAGGTGTAGGTAGGTGTAGGTAGACGTAGACTAGGTGTAGTTACAATATAAATCAAGAAACCTCCCTATTTCCGGTTAGGATAGGTGTAGGGTAGGTGTAGGGTAGGTGCAGGGTAGGTGTAGGGTAGGTGTAGTGTAGGTGTAGTGTAGGTGTAGCGTAGGTGTAGGATAGGTGTAGGGTAGGTGTAGGGTAGGTATAGGGTAGGTGTAGGGTAGGTGTAGGGTAGGTGTAGAGTAGGTGTAGGTAGGTGTAGGTAGATGTAGACTAGGTGTAGTTACAATACAAATCAAGAAACCTCCCTATTTCCGATTCTCACGCGGGCGAAGCCGCTGGTAGAAGCTAATAGCTAATAAATATCTTCGTCGAATGGCGAGTGAGCAATATTTCCGCCGATTGAAGTTCTCCGCAGCGGCAGCGCCAGCACAGCACGACGAGCTAGGAAGATGGGATGATGTCAAAAGGGTGAAGTATGAGTCGGAGGTGCTGAGGCAGCTATCAGATTTTAACCGACTTAAAAAAAAAAGAGGTTTTCAATGCGGTTGTATTTTTTTTTTGTGTTTGTTACTTCATATCTCCGTCATTTATGCACCGATTTGAAAAATTCTTGTTTCATGTGAAAGGTTAAACTCGTAGGTATTTCGCCGATTTTGATATAATTTCAATGGGACCCATTGAAATTATATCAAAATCGGCAGTTTGGTTTTAAAATCCAAATAGCTGGAGAAAAATTATGTGGAAAAATCATCCTTACACAACATGTCCCAAAATTCAACGATAAGCCAACACTGGAGGATAGACCTGCCCATGACTACTCGGGGGAAAAAAGAAAAAGTGGTCATCTGAAGTAGAGCATGCATTATATGTCTTTTCTTTTTTCGATTACGATGAAAAATGAAAAAGATTCATAAAAATGTATATCTTCAGAAGAAATATTGAATAGTTAAATATTTTTCATCTTACCTACTACCTATGCCTGTCATGTTTAAGCTCATTTGAATCGTCCTGATGGTATAAAAACTGGAATCATTTCATCGCGAGTTGCTCAAAACATTTTTTTACAATTTCTATCTAATGAACTATGGATTTGAAAGGTAATTTTGTTAACTTTCAAATGATATCAAAAAGATTTTCTACAATTTAGAAGGGAATTATTGCAGTAGGTCGAAGTTGTGGACGTCTAAATGAATAGGAAGTAATATGAAAAGATAAATATTTTACAATTTCTGTTATTTACCCCTCAATATTCTTTGTTACCACCATTGGCCCTAATGACTGCCTGTAAACGGTTTTTCATTGGCCGAATGACCTTTCTGATGGAATCCTGTAGGATTTCTTGCCACTCTTCGACTAAAGCAGTTTTCAGGTCTTTCATGGACGCCGGAGCTGGACATCTTCCTCGTACCCACCTTTTCAGCTCGTCCCACATATGTCCCATCGGATTCAAGTCAGGACTGAGGGCTGGCCAGTCTAGTGTGGTTATCCGAACTTCTTTCAGGTACTGTCTAGTCACTGCAGCGTTGTGGCAACAGACATTATCGTGCACTAGCAGAAAATCTTCGGCGCAGGAGAGCAAATGGCCGAGCAGAATGTCATTGATATATCTTTCTGCGGTTAACCCCCCCCCCAAACTCCACAAGGTGCGATTATCAGCTTCTTTTTTGCTTAAAAATCAAATCCCCGTCCACATCACTCAGGACCCACCCCAGTATGCCACTGTTTCCGCAAAACAGCTTTGTGCCTATCGCTCCACCGGTCTCCTATAGACTCTCCGTCAACGGTCGCCACCATGCAGGTTGCACATCCTGGTTTCATCCGACAACAGGACTCGACTCCATTGCTCCATAACCCAATCAAAGTGATCGCGAGCAAACTGAAGCTGGGCTTGTCGGTGGGCTGAAGACCATTTGGGTCTCGTTGCTGGACTTTTTGGGGTGAAGTTCGCGTCTTTCAGTCTTTGCTTTACTGTCTATTTGCTAACAAACCAGCTCAAATAATTTCGAGGACTGGCCCCTCCTACTTATTTGAGCTGGTGCTGGTGTTGGTGGTACATCACGCCGGTCAGGTGTCGATTTCGGAGAGAAGAGGTGCGTCTTTTTTTGTTCTGTGCATAGGAGCAATGAGTAAACGGATGCTTTATTTGTTATTCTGAAGCAGCGATACGGCTGGCTAACGCTGAAAACCAGCGCCGTGGATTCGAGCCTGCGTGCACGCACGGGCCTCGCCGTAGTGACGCATGACTTATTTTTAAGATTAAAAATGTTATGTCACGACGAGTAATCGTCACTTTCACGTGAATAAACGATTTTTATTTCTTTCTTTTCTTTCTTTCAGGTGACAATATAATCATCTCTCAACAAAGTGCATCGCTTTGTCCAGATCCTGGTCTTCGGACTAAGTTTTCAGTCTCCTTGAACCTCTTGTATACCTTCGAGACACAAAACTGGCTCAGATGAAGCTGTCGAGCGATTGTACGGTGAGACAACCCTTGCTGGATTAGGATGACGACTTGAGCAGCTTCTCTTATAGAAGCCCACTAAACGCGTCACAACCGCGGCGAAGCTTAAAGAAAATGGAAACCACACTTATTGTGGTTTCTTTAAGCTTCAGTGTTCCCAGTGACGAGAAACATTGGACTGATGCCCAATTTTCGCCTCGCACTTTTTATGGGGCATCAAGACTATCAAACAATATAGGTTTTTTTTTAAATAAAAATTGATGGCTTTTGTTTTTTCCCCGTTTCATAACATGGTGAATAAGTTTTAGTTATGATATAATTATGAGGTTGAAAGCTAACAAAATTACCTTTCAAATGCTTTCAAATGATAATCCATAATTCATTGCAAAGATAATATATTGTTAAATGTTTTGAGCAACGCGCGATGAAGTGATTCCAGTTTATTGCTCCCCATCCAGACGACTCAAATGAATAAAAATAATGATGGGTGTATCTGGGGTCTACTCTCTAAGCCCGAAGTCCATAGTTTCGGCCTTAGTGTCTGGCGTTTTCTACTCCGTGTCACTTACGGACTTACGATTAGCCCCGAACCCGAATTAAGAATGAATGACAACACAATTTTGACAGGTAGTTGGTCTTAGTTCGGGTTCGGGACTAATCGTAAATCCGTAGTTGATAAGGAGTTGAAAACGCCCGACACTAAGGCCCCTGGGCCCTGTCATTACCATTCTTCTTTGTTCGACGATAACTCCCTTTAACTGTGTCACCTGTCTTTGCTCGCCATTTTGTGCTTTTTGGTCACACGTGTGCTCAGAATTTTGGCTGATTTTTGGTGGTTTAAGTGTGATTGTGTTCTCTATTTCTTGCTATTGTGTTTTGCAGTGTGTTCTCTTTTACAAAAGTTATTTTCTAAGGATAAAATGGATATTAATAAAAATAAACCCCCCGATCCTCCTGATATCCCTTCTCCGTCTCGGTCCGTCATGCGTTCATCAAATTTCAGTTCATCTGCCTTCCCGTTGAGCCAATTTGCTGATGTGGTAGGCACTACAGAATCCCAGACACCTCCATCCAACCGCAAACGCTCCGTAAATGAACCAGACTCAGTGAATCGGCCTCCAAAACAACCCAGGACTCATATTGGTCGTATGATATACTCTGTATTAGATAAAGGCCCTTTCATTGTACACGTTTTCCGCCAAGAAACCCAACATAACGCTGGAACTACCCTTCACCCTATTTCATTCGGAAGATTTTTAAGCAGTAACAACATTCCCAATATTATAGATATCAAGCGAGTCGGCAGAAACCGCGTTTCAGTAGAGTTTGCGTTTCATTCAGTCGCGTTCGATTTTCGCTGAGAGCAGTTGTGTTGCATGCGATCGCGCGTATCACAGTGACGGCGTTATTTTGATGCGTAAGCACTTGGTTGCTTACGCATCAAAATAACGCCGTCAAGTCGGCTGCATCGCAATGACCTAGTTATTGCGTTATGCTGACGGCTGACGGCGAATATTATTGTTAAGGCGAAGTTAATACTCGTTTAAATCTTACAATGGATTTGAAAAAGAATAAACTGGGTGATACCAGAGTGAGCTTAAAAACAGAGACGGAACATCTGCTGTACAAGTATTATTGTGAAGAAAAAAATGAGCGTCTGAAGCTCCAACAGAACCTAAATGACTTAAAAAGTCAAATAGAAAGCCTCCAGCAACAGCTGAAACTTCAAACAGAAAACACACCGAAATCAGCAACAACCGCCACTGAGATTTCTACACCGCCTGTTGAATATACAACGGACGAAGAAGAACTCGCTCGAGAAACAGGGTGGATACGACAAAAGAGCAGGAAGAAAAGAAAATTGAACACCTCTCCTGCCCAACATACCCAAAATGAACACGGAAGAGACGTGAATAATGGTAATGAAAAAACCATCAAAACTCCTTTGCCACCACCCATTGTTGTAGATGGTATCCAGAATTACCAAAAATTCTTTGATTTTCTATGTGAGAGTCAATCAGCTGACGCGTTCAGCATCAAAATGATGAATGGAGATACCGTGAAAGTAAATGCCAAAAACGAAGAATCGTACAGAGCAATTTCAAAAGCCCTTTCCGATAACAATTGCCTTTGGCACTCATATGAAAACAAGCAAGAGAGGCCAATAAGAGTTATGGCAAAAAAATTGCATTCCACATGCATCCCGGAAAGAGTAGTCGAAGACTTGCGCAGCAAAGGCTACAAGATTCTAGAAGCAGTCAACAAATTGAGTTGGAAAACCAAAGAGCCACTCAATATGTTCATGCTGACATTCTCAAATGATGAGGAAACTAATAAAATATTCAACATTAAACACATATTAGGATGTAACGTGGAGATACAACCGTTAAAATCCACAAAACTAGTACCTCAGTGCAAAAGATGCCAGGCATACGGCCATACGCAAAAGTACTGCTCCAAAGAACCGAGGTGCGTAAAATGCACAGGTAAACATCTCACCAAGGATTGCAGAAAACCAAAAGAAGAGAAGCCAAAATGCGTTCACTGCGGAGCCCCACATCCGGCTAACTACAGGGGATGTATTGTAGCCAAGGAAATACAACAGATACGATTGAAAAAATCGAAAAAAAATAATATGAACCCTCAACAAAGTGCACCTACCGGAAGAGGTGAAGACAGCCAGTTCAAACCAAGTCAAAGCACGATGCAAACTACGAGTAAAAACATCTCATACGCTCAAGTAACTACAAGAGGCATAGCGAAAGCGCCTTTGGCTGATATGAACAGCAACAAAAAGTTGGATGAAATCTTAAAGTTAATGTCATCATTCGACGAAAGATTAAAAAAAATTGAAAATAGCAACAAAACTGCTACTTCTAAAACAAAAAAATGAATAATACACTTAAACTTATGGCGTGGAACTCAAATGGGTTACAAAAACATCAGAATGAGTTACAAGTAGTTTTAGAAATAGAGAAAATTGATGTGTGCCTGATATCAGAAACGCACTTCACAAAGCAATGTCATATACAGTTTAAAGGATACAAAATATACCATGCACTACATCCAGACAATACTGCAAGAGGCGGAAGTGCCGTTATTGTTAAAGAAAACCTGCAGCACTACGAAGTGTTTAAATACGAAGAGAGAGATATTCAAGCAGTGGCAATTTGTCTACAAACCAAAAAATACCCCTTAACAGTGTGTGCCATCTACTGTCCACCACGTTACATGATAAAAAAAGACCACTATATGTGTTTTCTAGCCCACCTTGGTAATAGATTTATCTTAGGAGGTGACTTCAATGCTAAAAATACGTATTGGGGTTCCAGACTCACTACTACTAAAGGCAAAGAACTACTGAGTGCCATAAAAGAGCTAAAATGTGACGTTATATCTACTGGAAAGCCCACATATTGGCCAACAGATCCAAATAAAATACCGGACTTAATCGATTTTTTCGTAACCAAGGGTCTATCAACTAGTTATACTAAGTCGGAACAAAGTTTTGACTTGAACTCAGATCACTCTGCAATTTACTTAGAAATTAGCGAGAGTACTTTAAACAAAGAAAACAGTCTCACTCTTGTCAATAAGTGTACGGACTGGGAGAGCTTTAAGGCCAGATTGAATGATCAAATAGACCTTAAAGCTCCATTAAAAACCCCCGAACATCTAAATATCGAAGTTGAAAAGTTTATAACGCACATCCAGCAAGCAGCGTGGGAAAATACACCTGACTTCAACAAAAAGACGAAGGGAAATATTTACCCCCTCAGAATCAAGCAGCTCATCATGGAGAAAAGAAGACAGAGAAAAACGTGGCATCAATCTAGGTGTCCAGATGACAAACGAAAACTAAACAAACTTACAAAAAAAGTAAGAAGACTAATCCAGGACTATAAAGATGACTCAACCAAAACCTACCTGCTGAAACTAAGTAACGACCGAAGGACAGACTACTCCCTTTGGAAGGCTACTAAGCATCTAAAGAGGCCGATAGCCCAAATCCCTCCCATCAAATGTGAAAACGGACAATGGGCACTTACTAATGAGCAAAAAGCTGTGAGATTTGCAGAGCACCTAGAAAATATATTTCAACCAAACGAGGGTGACATAATTGAAGACCGCACCCTGAGTAATATAGTGATGCCAGATCATGTAGAAGCGATCAAACTAGTAACACCGAAAGAAGTCTTACAAGAAATAAAACATAAAATAAGCCCACGAAAATCACCAGGTTATGATTTAATAACAGGGGAAATTCTTCATAACTTACCAAGAAAGGGTCTGGTTAAGTTAACACCCCTTATTAATGCCGCACTGAGGCTTAAATATGTACCAGACTTATGGAAAGTTGCTGAAGTAATAATGATAGCAAAGCCTGGGAAACCGGCTCACGAAACGACATCATATAGACCGATTTCTCTGCTACCAATTATGTCAAAGCTGTTTGAAAAGCTGCTACTCAAACGGCTTAAACCAATAATAGAAAACAGGAACATTATCCCAGAGCACCAGTTTGGTTTTCGAGAACAACACTCAACGAGCGACCAAGTGCACAGAATCACAAACGTAATAGAAAACGCGTTAGAAAACAAAAAAGTTTGTTCTACTGTTTTTCTAGACGTAGCTCAAGCGTTTGACAAAGTATGGCATGAAGGTCTTATACATAAACTGAAGAAACTCCTACCAAAACAGTTTGCAGATATATTAGAATCCTACATTCTAAACAGAGTATTTAGAATAAGACAAGAAGACGCTTATTCAGAACTAAAACAAATAAAAGCTGGCGTACCGCAAGGAAGTGTGTTAGGTCCGGTCCTGTACCTACTATATACTTGCGATATTCCTGAATCAGAACACAATACCATTGGGACCTTTGCTGATGATACAGCCATAATGGCCGTTGGAAACAGCCACGAAGAAGCAGTAGAAAAGGTTCAAATGGCTGTTAATCAAGTTTATGACTGGACCAAAAAATGGAGAATTAAATTAAATGAATCCAAATCTGTACACATAGACTTTACAAACAAAAAGCAACAGCATTTTCCAGTTCATATTAATGGCAAACAAATCCCTTACGAGAACACAGCCAAGTATCTCGGTATGACCCTTGATGCAAAGCTACGATGAAAAGCCCACGTCAAGAAGAAAAAAGATGAACTCGACCTGCGGTTCAAAAAATTGTATTGGCTACTTGGAAGGAACTCCGCGCTGTCCGTGCAAAACAAATTGTTGTTATACAGACAAGTCCTGATGCCAGTTTGGACTTATGGTATTCAGCTGTGGGGCTGCACCAAACAGACCAATGTATTAATCATCCAACGATTCCAGAACAAAGTACTACGAGAAATTGTAAATGCACCCTGGTACATACGAAATGATTAATACATTGAAAAAGTGATACAAAAATTTGCAGAAGCTCACGAACAGAGACTTCATCAGCATGTGAACGTCGAGGCGATCCAGCTTCTCGACCACACGGACATAGTGCGAAGACTAAAAAGAACAAAACCGTTCGAGTTAGTGTTTAGTGTTAGTGAAAGTAAATAGTGTTATGTAGCACAAGTGTTACCAAATAAATACAAGAACGAAGTGTATTCGCCTTAATAGAGACAATAAGAAAAGTGCTATTGGACACATTCTTAGTAAAGACAATTTAACAGTTTAAGTTTTAAATTAAATTACTTATTAGTCTATAAACAAGGCTAGATTGTAATAAGATTAGGGTCCATCCTTTTGATGAACTCTAGGATAAGTGAAAAAAAAAAAAAAAAAAAAAAAAAAAAGTAGAGTTTGCATCCCCTCAGGATGCAAACGCTTTTTTAGCAAATAATATTCTAGGTACACACTTATTTGAGGCAGCTATCCCATCTTTTAATATAACCCGTATGGGGGTTGTGAGTGGAGTTCCAACTGAATTTTCAGATGAGGAAGCCATGTCCTTCTTAAAGGTTCCAGCAGGCTGTGGACCAATCATCAAAATCCGTCGTATAAATAGAAAAGTCACCAAAGATGGCGTAAATGAGTACAGGCCTACAGAAACTTGTGTAATCACCTTTGATGGACAAGTTCTTCCAAATCGAATATTCTGTTTTTATTCATCACTAACTGTTAGCCAATATGTTTATCCCACTATTCAATGTCGCAAGTGCTGCCGGTTTGGGCACGTGGAGTCTCTCTGCCGTTCCAAATCCCGCTGCAGTAAGTGTGGCATTGCTGAGGGCGAAGCTTTCTGTGTGCTGTGCTCTGGGAGCCACTTTGCGAATAGCAAGGCATGCCCGGAGTATAGCAGGCAGAAGACGATTAAAATCGTAATGGCTGAAAAAGTTATGTCATATTCAGACGCTAGCAAAACCGTTCCCATTTCTTCCCGCAGTTACGCGGACATTACCAAATCCCAAACTCAGTCATACCGTAAAACAGTATTGTTAAAGCCAAAGACCCATGCCACTCTCTCCCCTTCCTATGATACAGCTGCTCACCTTCAGTTTAGTAACTCACCATCATCTTCTCAACCTAACGGCTGTGCTCTCAATAGGCCTATTAGTCAACCAAGCGAATCACCCGAAAACTTGTCTTCAATAATTGAACTACTAAGTAAACTACTTTTAACTTTAATTTCGTCCAATAAATCCCAATTACCGCCCAACGTTGCTTCATCACTTATAAATTCTCTTGTTCATCATAATAATGGCGCGGTGCGTGTTCCTTCAATGGAATGTTAGGAGCGTGTGGCATAAGAAGCACGAACTCACATTTCTCTTGAATAAATTCAAACCTCTTGCTTGTTCCCTCGCCGAGACTTGGTTAGTTCCAAGTCTCTCTTTCCGTTTACCTTCTTTTAACATTCTCAGATGCGATCGATCTGATGGCTATGGTGGGTCAGCACTCTGCGTGAACAATCGTGTACCACTTGTGCCTGTTTCTTTGCCTTCTTTAGGTGTAGATATTAGCATAGTGGCTGGTAGAGTTGAGGGTATAACCCTCTTATCCGTTTACACTGCGCACCCCCATCAGAGCTTCCTCCCAACTCTAAAACGGATATTAGGAAACATAGTTGGCCCTGTACTTGTTATGGGGGACTTCAACTGCCATCACTTTAGGTGGGGTTCTGAACGTTGCGACTCTTTTGGGGAAGGTTTAGTAGAAATTTTAGACGAACTTAACCTTTGTATATTAAACAATGGCTGCCCAACTCGTAGGTCACTCCCTGGTCAGCATAAGAGTTGCGTTGATCTTACCTTTTGCTCGTTGGATATCGCGTCATCATGTCATTGGGAATGTACCAGTTTGACTCATGGTAGTGATCACTTCCCTATTGTAATATCTTTGACTGATAAAACTTTCTTAGAAAAATCGAATCCTCCACTCCTGCGATTTAATCTGTCTAAACCAGACTGGGCAAAGTATTCTTCAGTATTGGAGGACAAAATTGATTCTTTTCCAAAAGTTTCCTGTGATCTTGATTCACTACATGTGTCAAACTGTTACGACAATCTAATTTCTGCCATAACAGACAGTGCTGATTTATCTTTCCCTGTTAAAAACTCAGCTCGCGGCAAGATTCCTTCTCCCCCATGGTGGGATCAGGAATGCACTTCAGCAATAAAAGAGAGAAATAGAGCCGAACAAGCATACAATCAGTCAATGGTTAGCTCTAATTTAATAGCTTTCAATAGGTCCCTCGCTAAATCGAAACGGTTGCTACGTAGGAAGAAACGGGCGGGCTGGGCAATCTTCTGTGGCTCCCTGTCCCCGTCTACTCCTTTATCAATCGTGTGGAAGAAGATCAATCGCTTTAGATCAGGTTGTTCCCCATCTTTCTCCTCTCCCATCACTCGAGAGACTGCCGAGAAGTTTTTCGACAAACTGGCCCCTCCGTATGTTCCAACGGAAGCTGAATGTTATCAGTCTATTTTCATTCCTTCCGATGATCCTTTTGATATGCCATTTTCTATTCAAGAGCTTGATTCTATTTTAAAGCATACCCGTGACTCAGCCCCTGGTATAGATGGCATTGTCTATTCGTTTTTATCTCATGCAGGTCTAAAAGCTAAAGAGTATCTCTTAGTTATTTTAAATTATTCATACTATAACGGTTGGGTCCCTGATTCATGGAAAACCAAGGTTATCATTCCCATTTTGAAACCAGGCAAGCTAGCTGATGACCCAAACGGCTTCAGACCAATAGCTTTGTCATCCGTTCTCGCAAAATTACTGGAACATCTTATTAAGAATCGATTGGAGTTTATTGTTGAATCTAGGAACCTGCTTCCTGAGTCACAATTCGGGTTTAGAAAGGGGCTGAGTACAATGGACAGTGTTGGGATTTTGGTTTCAGACATTCGCACGTCTTTCTCGAAAAGCGAATCCATTGTCGCTGCCTTTTTAGACATTTCCTCTGCGTATGACAATGTCCTTCTCCCCTATCTCAAACAAAAGTTGCTACAAATGAGAATACCGGAGAGAATGGTACAGTGCATTTGTAGTTTGTTAATGTCTCGATCTTTGGTTTTAAGAGTACCAGGCGAACAATTTGATGTCAGGGTATCATGGAAGGGCCTCCCCCAAGGCTCTGTTCTCAGTCCGTTACTATATTATAATTTGTATACAGCTGACCTTGGCGCCTGCCTTAACAATGACTGTCGTATCTTGCAATATGCTGATGACCTGGCTCTGTATGTTACCAACAACTCTATTGCCGATGCTGCGTCATCTCTTCGAGTGTCCCTGGACTGTGAGAGAGCTATCCCCATATTAAAAGTGCTGTCCGGTGTCTGGTGGGGTGACCACCCCTACACAATGAAACTGGTGTACAATGCCCTTATTCGAAGTATATTGGACTACGGATCCTTTTTATTGATTCCCTGTAACAAGGGCGCTTTGTCAAGACTGGACCGAATTCAGGCTCAGTGCCTTCGAATAATTTCGGGCTGTATGAAGTCCTCGCCAATTAACGCTCTACAGGTAGAATGCGCTGAACCTCCGCTGGCTCTGAGGAGGCAGTATCTATCATCGAGATTCTGGGCTAGAGTTATCCCAAAGTCAAACCACCATCTTATACAAAAAGTGAATGACTTAGATGCTGAATGCAGAAGATCTACCTATTGGAGTCACAAAGAAATTCCTTTATTACTAAAATCGTACCGGTATTTCAAAAATTACGTTATTTGGTATAAACCAGAGGTCTACTTCACAGTGGAGCCCCTACAACGGGCTCCGGAGGGGGCTGAAATGGAGTGCCAGTAATGGCCCCATTTCACCCCCTCCTGTTGAACGTCAGCCACTGCGCCGCCCAGGAACTGATGCTCCTGAGCATGGCGCAGTGACTGATGCCTGTGGACGGCGAGCAATGGGTAGCTCGCCGTCCGATCAGAACAGGCCCGGGTTGACGGCGCGCTGTGTTCTACGCGCGCCGAGCCAGCGGACGTCAGCATGGGTCGGGGCCCGTCAGGGCCAGAGCCTACCAGGGTTGCGGATTTGTTCGAAAGAGTTACCGCGGCCCTGGGAAGAAAGGCACTAGGAGGACTAAAGGGTGGGTTTTAGTCAGTAAAAGTCTGACACTCCCTGCCGCTCCACCCAGAGCGGGAGGGGTCATTTGATGATTTCCCATACTAGAAAAAAAAAAAAAAAAAAAAAAGAGGTCTACTTCAACATTGGTATTTTGAAAAGGTCAGTTTCGGCGGACTCAATTTTTAATGCGAAAGTTGGTGAGCGATGGTTAAATTTTGAGAGATTTTTCACCGATGCTTCTAAATTATCGGATTCCAGCTGCACTGGTGCAGCGGTTTACTACCAGAACTCCAAAATTGTTATGCAATTTAAATGCCCTGTACAATCGTCAGTATTTACGGGCGAGTGCGTGGCCATTCTAGAAGCATGCATTTTTATAGAGGCCCATAGCATCAGTTTCGGTGTCATTTTTACAGACTCTCTTAGCTGCTTGCAAGCTCTGAAGCAAAATCCTTTTAAAAGCAAACTTCACAGTCCAATATTACTACAAATTAAAAAGTCTCTCTTTTCTTGTGCTCAGAATCAGAAAACAGTTCATTTAGTTTGGATTCCAAGCCATTGTGGCATACGAGGAAACGAATATGCTGATGTGCTTGCTAAAGATGCAGTTTCGTCCCAATCGGTTGATTTTAAACATTTCCAATGCCAGGGCTATGATTTGCTAAGCCTTCCCAGAAAGAACTTGTTGTCTTCATGGCAGCTGTGCAGTGGCAAGAATCGAGTAAACGTAAAGGCGCTTTTTATCATGCTATTCAGCCTAACGTTACCCCTAAGCCATGGTTTTTCCCCTATAAAAAGATTTCAAAAAAGGTTATTTCCACTGTATGTCGCCTCCGAATAGGTCATTGTTGTTCTCCGGTGTTTCTTCATAAAATTCGGGTCAGAGATTCCTCGCTTTGCGAATGTGGGTTGGACGAAGGTACTTTGGAGCACATTTTCTTTAACTGCCCCAATAATAACCCATCCCATGATTTGCATAAACATCTCCCTGAATTAAAAATCCCTGTCCCCATCAACTTTCCAGCTTTACTAACTCACTTCTCAGCAAAGCTTCTTAGTGCTTTGATGACTTTTATTGGTGTAAATGGCATTCAATTATAAATTAAACGTGTTATTGCATAATTCCCTTTTATTTACATCTGTTTTTATTTCTTTTTTTTTTAATTTTGTAACTGTTTACAACTCAACAGCAAGGTTTTTATTTCTCAAAATTAAAAAAAAAAATTGTTCTCTGTTTACGGTTGTCTCACACGTTTTTCCATTGCACATCATTGGCAGAATGGGGTTGGCAGCTGTCAAAGTGGCGCTAGCATAGCTTTAACCAAAATATAAGAATTTTCTATGAACATTTTGTATAAATAATTATTTTCACAATTCCAAAGATCTGTGAAGAACCCTTTTGTAAGGAAATAGGTGCGCATCAGTTTCCTAAAGAGTCAGCAATGACAAAAAAGTGGCTAAAAGCCATAAGGAGACAAAACTTCAAGCCGGAAAAAATTCGAGGTTATGTCGTAAACATTTTTGGAAACAGATTACCATAAAACTAGTTTTTATACAGGTACGTCACATTAATTGTATTCGAAAAATATTCGGCATCATAATAAAAATGTGTTCTTTATCCTTTTTGGTTGTTTCAAGGCATTGAAAACAAGCACCGTTACCTGAAAAAATCAGCAGTCCCAACATTGTTTCCCTGGACTACTAAAACTCTTTCTCAAGAAGCTCAAGCTCGAAAAGAGCAGTTATCAAACCGAAATATTAGAAAAGCACTCTTTGAAGAGATAGACACATCAGCTGTGCAAACTACCAGTTCAGAAGATTTGACTCTTCCCGATAATGTATATATTTCTACCCAAGATGATGATTGAACGCAGCTCATTGATTAATTTGTGTGATGAAGGTGAAATTGTGATAGTGGCATGGCTGATAGAGGATTTAATTTAATGTCCAGGACTTGTTTGCAGTGAAATATGTGTCAATATATACCTGCTTTCTTGAAAGGCAGATCACAGTTGCCAAGTTTTGTATTATTAAAGCGCGCGTGATCAGAAACTTGCAAGTCAAAGAGTACACATAGAAAGATTAATAGGCTTAACAAAAACTTAAAAAAATTGCAGACACCTTTAGTCTCATTTTATGTGGCATCCGAAATATTTTTTATATGATTAATGTTGTGTAATTTTAGAGTAAGGATTGTAAATAATAAAAAGAAATTCAAATAGTTCTCTATGTTTATTAGTTTTATTTTCACACCCTAATAAAATAACAAATAATACACTAAAGAAAACAAGAACAAAGAAATCTGAAAATCTTATTACAGGTATCCTAACCTACCTACAGCCTATTGATAATTAATATGTTTTTTAATTAATTAATAATTTTGGTAGGTATTTAGATATTTACTTAAAATAAAAAGAAGTTATCAACTTTTTCTAACATCTCAGAAATAAAGTCCTCATCCCTTATAGGGCCTTAAATGTATATACAATCAAATTATAGAATGATCTATTAGTACAGTATAGCTGACCCAGTATTGCTGATGATGTCCTGATACATGCTAGAGTGAGGAGGATAATCGTGCCTTTGAGTTCCTGTGTTTCTAAAGTAAACATTCCGGTCATACAGCTCTAATCTGTAAACAAAACAAGAGATCAGTCTTGATAGAAAAATCTTAAAAAGTACTAGCTTGAAAGCTTATATTTTCGATAAAATGTTTTGTTTCAAAGTACATTAGGTAAACGAGAACCAAGCTAGCAATCACTCTTTCAAAATCATGTATTTAGAAGGGAAAATTTGTGATTTATGGTTATAAGGTTATACCTGTCGACTAGGTCTGCTTTCCTTCCTCGTAAAGATGCACCTCGTTTCTTCAATTCAGCTTTCAACCCACTTATCCGCCATGTCGAATACATGTTTCGTTCCCAACAGTTCTTTCAATATTATAAAAAAAACGCACTCAACAAGTAAAGCCAAAATACAACACAAACTTGACAGGTGAAAGCTATGCTAGCGCCATCTACCTAAAGCTTTCACCGGCCAACCCCATTGTCGACATCGGCATCATTGCCATAAACAAAAATAGAATAGAACTGTGTCACCTAAGAGGAAGCCTCATTGGTTACTGGCTGGCAATAATCGTCATCTAAAAAAATATATAAACTTCACATAGGTAATTATGCTTTACTGACAAATGATTATTAGGATTTGTCAATAACTTTTACCTACCATATTTATTATGGGTACATAAGTAGGAACAAGACAATAACGTAGATAAACCAACAGGTCATCGTTAATAAACACAGCACGAAGAACAGTCCTTCAACCAGATAAGGTGTGTACCTAAGCGCGAAGTGTAACTCAATGAACCTCGTAGTTAAGTTGCTTCTGCTCGCGACTTTGTCTGCGTAGACTAAATTGGGTCCATAGGAAAGTGAACAATGTGTGCTTAATTTTATCATAAGTTGATAAGTCGGTAAGCATTTATCGGGATAAAACGCGTCACCGTCGGAAATATTTCCACGTCATTCTCCTGGTTGTTTGAGAGTCTTTAGGTAGGTCCCGTTCATAATTTCAGCCCGTTTTTTTCTGCTTCCTCCAGTCTTTGGTAACCTTGTCATTTACCGGGATAAGTATTACCTGTAAGTATGTGTTCATCCAGTGATATAGTGACTTTTAAGTACTCTCACAGAGTGTTCTACTTTAGTTCTGAAAGGGTTTGTTCGATTTTCATTAGTCCGGACACGATTGTTCGAGAACACGTTGGTGCGAAACTTGATAGACCGAAGTTACACTTTAGGTCGATGTAACGTAATCAAATCAAATGCGTTTATTTGTGTACACAGGTAAAAGAAGGTGGAACAATTACAGGGTAATGGTTCGAAACACGTTTGTAAGAAGTAAGATTATAGTTTTTGGTTAAAGTTTAGAATCGAGTCCCCTTATTAGGGGGTGGGGTGGAGGGGCGGGTGTAAGTTAGCCCCCCACCTTTTCCAGCCGCCGGAGGTGCGTGGTTTTTTATATTAATTGTTAGTTTAAATTTTTTATTGAATAATTTCTGAGAAAAATCGCCTTAATTGGGAGGCAGGGGGGGTGGTGAGTCCTCCCTCCGCCGAAGTAATACTAAAGTGTAGTCGACGGAGCCACGCTCAGCGATGCTCCTATTTCTGGGTGGTTTAAAAAATAAATGTCCGAGCGGGGTGCCCCAAGTCCCAAGCTCGCTTCGCTCGCTCTTGCACCAAATAAAACACCTAAGGATGATTGATAGTGATGATTGGCGGGATGATTTTTGGACGAGTATGAGGGCTGTTTCGAGGCGATGCGACAGAAAGTCGTTATAAGTGTTTCGGTCTTACAATTAAGTTACGCACCAACGTGTTTTTGAACAATCGAAATCAGACTAATGAAAGTGGAACAAACGAGTTTCGAACCAACGTAGGACACCCCTCTCATGTATTGAAGACTTGTTTGCCATACGTAATTAATTTGAAAAGGGAATTTATCAAGATTGATTTAACCCATGCGTATCAAGACTATTGTGTGCTAAATTTCATCCAAATCCGTTCTGCTGTTTTTGCGTGATTGAGTAATAAACATCCAAATAAAACTTTCAAATTTATAATATAGGAAAATTTGTTTTAACTGGTCAGTTGTCAAGTGGCAAATGCGGGTCTGGTCACCGAAGTCGTGATGTGTAGTTAGAAGGTTTGATCCGAAAGCCGGTTACTGAGCAAGAGCTACTAATTTATTAAATGCTTACCTCGCCTAGCAAAAGTAACGTTTCATACTTGGAGGAGCCAAACTATGTAGGTAAACTAAGCAGGCTGGTATGAAGTAGCTTTTTATGCTTAATTTATTTGCATACGCGACACTTTAAATAAACCTGAATCAAGCAACGCAGTACTCTACCTTCAGAATTCTATTTTTTGTCGTATATTTATCATACCATAGTTTTTATCCAGATTACTATAATACTATTAAAGGCCAAGATTAATATATACTACTTAACTATATGTAGGTACACTTTTTGTAAAACTTATTATATTAATAATTCAATGAATTTTATTATTTATTTTATTACTTTTCGAAAATCAGACCTCTTAGTGGCAGGGTTCTAAAATTTTCGAGCTCGTATTTCTTGCCTTTGTGCTTATGTGCCACAGAAAATGTTATGTCTGTATGCAGGGTCGAACTGGCCATACATTCGATCGAGATAGCGTTTACCAGCAGTACTGATTGCCTAACGCTTCCGACATACCTAAATACTTGTAAGTTTCAGTTGAGAAGAGGGATCTAAGGTGTATGGAATCCGAGAGTTGGGTTCCCACGGATTCCATAATCTCCCCTCGCTTTACATGCATGACCGCACATTTGTCCACACCAAATTCCATCCTGATGGCGCTTCTGAAGGTTTCTGTTACTTGTTCAGTAATTTCATTAGTTACTTTGCAAATTGTTAGGAACAAAGAGTTGTCATCCATGTAAAGGAGGTGCGATATGACCTGACCACCTCTTCTCAACCGGTAGCCTTGGCCTGAACCCTCCAGCAGTATACTGAGAGGGTTGAGGGCCAGACAAAACCACAGTGGACTCAGACTGTCGCCCTAAAATATATCGCGCTCTATCAAATAAACTCTTTTTCTTTCTTTCTTTCTTTCTTTCTATCCTTATCGGTTCGCTGTTCGCCTGGATTTGTCGACATCCTGGATAGCGAAAGACCGTACTCACTTGCCCCATAAATGACATCAGGAAGGTGCGCAGAACTGCATCAACTTTATACTTTATTATTATTTCTACTCCGAATATACGTTTCTCTGCAAGATGTGTAACATCAAATTAAATGATTTCAGTTTGACTGCAAGCCAAACTGGTGGGCAACGCACAAGCTGGTGGGTCGCAGATCCGGCCTCTCCGAGAGGCTATGGTTGAGCGCTTGAACTTGTCCTTACAGGATGTCTCAGAGTGGGGCGATGTCAATCTGGTCAAGTTCAATGCTGCTAAGACCCAGGCGTGTCTTTTTTCCGCTAAAAGGAGCCAATTCCACCCAGCTCCATCTTTCCGAGGTGTAACCGTGCCGATAACCGACCAACTTGACCTTCTTGGTGTTACGTTGACATCTACCCTCAATTTTGGCACATTTATAGAGGCAAAGGTTCAAGTGGCTGCCAAAAAGTTGGGGATCCTAGCAAAGGTGCGACGGTACTTCACGCCGGAACAGCTGCTCAAACTTATCAAGCGCAAGTTCGATCGTGTATGGAGTACTGCTCGCATCTTTGGGACGGATCTGCCAGATACCAGCTTGATGCCCTTGAGTCAATAGAGAAACGAGCCAAGAGGATCATCGGCAATGATAGTCTCGTCGAGTCGAAGCTCCAAAGCCTCGAGCATCGACGCCGAGTTGCTAGCCTGTCGGTTTTCTATCGGTTGCATTTTGGAGAGTGTGCAACGGAATTACATAATTTGATTCCGCCTAGCCCGTTCCATCATCGGACCACAAGACGTACGGCGATGCGCCACCGGTACATGGTGGACATCCCACCCACACGCACAAAGCGTTTTGGGAATACATTCATTGTGCGTACAGCTAAGGAGTGGAATTCCCTGCCGGAGTCTGTGTTTCCTGATAGCTACAACCTGGGAGTCTTTAAGCCCAGAGTGAATAGGTTACTTCTAGGCAAACGTGCTCCATCTTCGACCACATCGTCGCTTACCATCAGGTGAGATAGTGGTCAAGCGCTTGCCTATCAATAATAAAAAAAAAAAAAAAAAAAAAACTGGATTCAGCTGAATACCAATATTTTATCCAATATCCGGGTAGGCAACACAGTACTTTTTAGCAAGACTGGTGTCAGATTTTCTGCGACTGCCAAACTACAAATGAGAGTCGGGATCAACGGCTTAACGTAGTTTCCGAGGCACGGAGGAGTCTCGGTATGATAAAGCGGGCAACTATCTGCAGACAAGCAATATGTGTTGGTAATTTCTTATATGTGAAGTTATGAATACTTCCCGATTGGTCCCACTGAAATCGGTTCAGTGGTTTGGGTTTTTTTAAATCCAAACAGCTGGAAAAAATATGTCATCCAAGTAAACGAAATTAAAAACACTTCAAAGTACAAAATAACTTTTATTCCGGAAGTCGGTGTTTTTGTTTCTTACGAAATTAAAGTTATTTTGTAGGTAGGTACTCTTCTTTCTTAATTCTATCAGGAGTCGGGTAAAACAGGGTATTGAGACTGTACTGTACGTATACTTAGCTTTAATCTAAACGAAACATTCTTTGCCGATATCCACGCGAACGAAGTAGCGGGCGCAGCTAGTATGTAATATAATTTTAAATATTACACTCGGAAACAAATTTTCATTTTATCAGGTAGGTAATTGAAATATGAGTTCTTTGTTTTTCATTACAAATGGTATGTAATTAAATCGATATCTGTATTTTCCCTTTTTTCGAACAAAATATTTCAAAGTGAAATCAAAAATACTGACTTGCACACAAATTATGCACACTAAATAAATCATATTAGATATACTGTTTAATGGTATTTGCAGAACTGTTTTACTGAACGAAAATCTATTATCAAAATAGTATTATCTGTTACGGCTAATAGCCGAAGTGCGGCTACACCTAGTTTTAGCCGGCTACAACTAGTTCTAATCTAACCTCAAAACACTTTAAAGTTCCTATTTCTGTGTGGTTTAAAAAAAATAACCATGAAAGGGATGGCGGGGTGCCCAATGACCGGCTACTATTAGCCGTAACCTATCTAACAATTCCTCACCTCCGCAGCTTCGGCTTGCTGGCAGCTTCAGCCGCTACGGCTCGCACGGGTGCCTATGCTTTGTTACAGCGGACGGGGGCTGCTCTCCTTCCGCGCCTCCGGATTTTTATACAGGGTTACTGGTAATTCGACGTATATCCGTCAAGGGCTGATAAGGGGGCCAAAATGCAACAAATTGAACCCCCCATATGTATGGCCGAAATTCAATAGTTTTCGAGATATTTGAATTTTAAGGGTTTTTCGAAATTTACCCAAAATTTGACATTTAATTCCAAATAAAAGAACCCACATACCCATTCAAGGGTACCATTAAAAATGATGTTGTAGCTGGCACTTCAATTAAGCTATGGGCATCATTAAAACTACTTAATTTAACAAAATAATTAAAATAATGACCGAAGTAAGAATAATATCTTACCAATATTTAATTTTTCATTTTACGCTTCAAAAATGTTTTCTCGTCAAAAAAAATTCTATGACATTAATCGTACAAATAACTAAAACAACTTGCCTATTCAGTAGGCTTTCCAAAAAGGTATAAAAGTCAATTTTAAAATACATAATTCGTGGCATGGCATGTGTTTGAACCGGCGTGGGGAGAGAAATCATCTGTGTTCTTAGTTTATCATCCTCGCTAAAACAACCGATTTTACTGGCGAAATTCTACCTGATGGGGCGAGGTGTGCGGGTGGGGGAATACACGGCGTTTGCTGCGCTCGCGTCGCCTTCCTTAGTACAGTTCGCGTCAAATAACTATGCCCCTCTGAAGTTAGCCATTTGCAAAGATCGCGTAGGTGCAGTCACGTAGACGGGAGCAAGCGGGACGCAAGCATGCATCGAACGTAAACGAGCGACTGAGACATAAAATCGCGCCGTCATAATCCCCGCCCGCGCATGTGCAGTTGCAGTTTGTTCGTTTTTTACAGTTCGTGTCAAATAACTGTGCCCCTCTGAAGTTGGCTACGAGTGGCTGCGTAGTAGTCAAAATTATGAACAAACTGCAACTGCGCATGCGCGGGGCGGGGATTATGACGGCGCGATTTTATGTCTCAGTCGCTCGTTTACGTTCGATGCATGCTTGCGTCCCGCTTGCTCCCGTCTACGTGACTGCACCTACGCGATCTTTGCAAATGGCTAACTTCAGAGGGGCATAGTTATTTGACACGAACTGTACTAAGGAAGGCGACGCGAGCGCAGCAAACGCCGTGTATTCCCCCACCCGCACACCTCGCCCCATCAGGTAGAATTTCGCCAGTAAAATCGGTTGTTTTAGCGAGGATGATAAACTAAGAACACAGATGATTTCTCTCCCCGCGCCGGTTCAAACACATGCCATGCCACGAATTATGTATTTTAAAATTGACTTTTATACCTTTTTGGAAAGCCTACTGAATAGGCAAGTTGTTTTAGTTATTTGTACGATTAATGTCATAGAATTTTTTTTGACGAGACAACATTTTTGAAGCGTAAAATGAAAATATTGGTAAGATATTATTCTTACTTCGGTCATTATTTTAATTATTTTGTTAAATTAAGTAGTTTTAATGATGCCCATAGCTTAATTGAAGTGCCAGCTACAACATCATTTTTAATGGTACCCTTGAATGGGTATGTGGGTTCTTTTATTTGGAATTAAATGTCAAATTTTGGGTAAATTTCGAAAAACCCTTAAAATTCAAATATCTCGAAAACTATTGAATTTCGGCCATACATATGGGGGGTTCAATTTGTTGCATTTTGGCCCCCTTATCAGCCCTTGACGGATATACGTCGAATTACCAGTAACCCTGTATACACTCTAGGTGTTATGGAGCCAAAAGACTACGTGGAGTCGGGGTTTTGGGACTGATTCGACCTATTTTACCATTGATAACCACCTGCTATTTCAGGGAAGTACAATTTAGAGTGCAAGTTAGTATTTTTGATAAACAATTCGTATTTTTGTTTCATAATTCATATATCCGATGTACGAATCACATTTTTGTTGTGAATTCGATAAAAAAGGTCATCTCGTTTTGTGATTTTTTTAGTTTTTTTTGTAGGACATGTTTAGTTAATCAATTGGTTTTTTTGCACAGCATTCTTTTTTCTGGTATTTATTCAGTAAACTAGCTGTGCCCGCGACGTCGTCCGCGTGGGCTTAGATCTATGCTAGCCTACTATTTTAGTTCTTGAAATTCGAAAGTTTGAATGGTTGGATGTTTGTTACTCAATCACGCTAGTACGGCTGAAGGATCGGTATGAAATTTCGCACAAAGATAGATTGTAGTCTGGGATAGCATAGCACACAGGCTGTTTCTTAATTCGGGAGTACCTTGGGAAAGATTCAAGATGAAAATCATTTTGTCCAAATAAACCGTTTACATACACTTTTGGATTGTTAAGGTCAGTTAGTCAAAAACATGAAGCTACGTTCCAAAGCGTAGATCTCTATGGAAAAGAACGTGCAAGAAACTCCACGGCCATTCTTTTAAATCATGAGCCTTGACATGTCATGTCAGCCAATTGCCGTCCACTGCTGAACGTAAGCCTCCCCCAAAGAGCGCCAACCATCCCGGTCCTGAGCCGTCCGCATCCAACCGCTGCCAGCCACCTTCTTCAAATCATCGATCCATCGTGCCGCAGAGCGTCCCACACTACGTTTGCCCATACGCGGTCTCCACTCTAGCACATGTCTGCTCCATCGACCGTCTGTCCGTCTACAGACATGGCCGGCCCACTTCTATTTCAGCATGCTGATTCTTCGCGCAATGTCGGTGACTTTAGTTCTCTGGCGAATGACTTCGTTGCGAATTCTATCCACCAGAGAAACCCCGAGCATTGCTCTCTCCATTGCACGCTCAGCAACCTTGAATTTGTGGAACAGTGTCCACGTTTCGGCTCCGTAAGTCATTACGGGTAGGACGCACTGGTTATAAACCCTGGTCTTAAGGGATTGTGGGATCGACGATTCAAAGATATCACGTAGCTTCCCGAATGCCGCCCAGCCCAAACGAATTCTTCTGGTCGCTTCCTTCTCAAAGTTGTGCCGCCCCAGTTGAATAATTTGGCCTAGATATATGTATTCTTGCACAACCTCCAGGGTAGCGCCATTTACGATTACAGGTCTCGGGTTGACATGGCCATTGTACATGACTTTGGTTTTGTCCAGATTCATCCCGAGACCCAGCCGCCTTGAAGAATCGCTCAGACCGTTTAGCATCACTTCCAGCTCTTGCAGAGATTCTGCCATGATGACAATGTCATCCGCAAACCGGAGGTGCGGTTTCAAGACGCTTGATTGGAAAGGACGAGGCATAAATATCAACGGTCAGTCCATCTGGACTGACCGTTGATATTTATGCCTCGTCCTTTCCAATCAAGCGTCTTGAAAACGTCCGCCAACGCGTTCGTAAACAGTTTCGGAGAGATGACGTCTCCCTGTCTAACACCTCGACGCAGCTGGATTGGTTTTGTGCTCTGTTCTTGTACTTGGACGGTCATTGTTGCGGCCTTATACAGACATCTCATCACCTCGACGTGTCGGCAGTCGATGAGACATCGCTGCATGGCCTCCAGGACAGCCCAGGTCTCGACGGTGTCGAAGGCTTTCTCGTAGTCCACATACGCAAGGCACAGAAGCTGATTGTATTCCTAGGTCTTTTGGATTATTTGCCTAAGGGTGTGAATATGGTCCACGGTACTGTAGCCTTTTCGAAATCCGGCCTTGACATGTGAAAATTCTTAATTAAAAAATAAATCTTACATAATGTAAATAAACATTAAATTCGCGATAAATTCGCGGCACAGCGGAGTGCTCGTGCGGTTAGAAAAATAGTGGTTACATTCTATTCTATTCTATTTTTGTTTATGACAAAGTCGAACCGTCCAGTTCAGCACTGTTACGACGCAAGAACCAGAATTGTTCAAGACCGACCAAGTCCGACACAACTCGATTTGCGTCCGATACTTTACACGAATCACAATAAAATTGATCGCGAAGGCTTAGTAATAGGGTCCCGTCACCTTGCGTACGGTACCCTAATAATCGGTAATAGAATAGCCTTTATTCGCAAATCGAACCGTTCGACCTTTCGAATTTGAATCTATCGCGCAGGCTTAGTAGTTGAGTCCCGTTAGCACTTTGGTACGGAACCCTACAGGCCTGGATTCGCCAGTCGAAGTCGAACCGTCCAGTTCAGCACTGTTACGACGCAAGAACCAGAATTGTTCATGACCTACCAAGTCCGACGTCCAAGGCGACAACAACAATCCGAACAAATCAGAGATTTCTTTTTCGATTTTGGACTCGAAACCCTATCAAAGACTTGAAAGACCTTTTATGCGACCGAATACCCTAGCGAACGACAATGCTGCTAAAAATCGTGTGAGAGTCATACTCTGACGAAAAATCTTAACGCCATCTATCGACCATTTGGTAAACTGACAAAATATTTGACCGAATGAAGACGGTAAATAAGGAGCCCATATATAACAATGAGTAACGTTATGGTATTAAAATGTTCACTTTTATTTTACTAATTATTAAAAGTTTCACAAATAACTCAACAATGTTATTTTCATGCTAACGTGCATTTTATCTTTCTAAATAGATGGCGCCTAATAGTCGGTCACCGCAACGCTTAGCGCTGTATGAAGTTCCTTACTAAAATTAAAAATTTAATATCTTTTGATTTTGTGGGTCGATTTTGATGAAATAAACGCTAAATGTTATTCGGGTTAACACTTAATATTTTTAATAACTTAACTTTCGAATCCAATCAGTGGTTTTTGCGTGATGCTGGCACAAACAATTGGACAAGCAAACAAACAGACAAAAATTTCAAAAATGGCATTTTTGCGTTTTATACCTTTTTCCTAACATTTCTCAGTTATTTTTATGCGAAAATATTCAATGTATAGACACGGTGGTGACGACGTTAGGTTGATTGTGAGTTGTAGATATTTTTAAGATATTTTGAGAAATAAAACCACGCGACTGTTTGCTAGCTCTGTATTGAGGCAACTAACTTCATATTCATAACATGCAAAACGATCGGACATACCGCCCACCAAAAGGACCCTGTGTCCTTTTACAATACTACTAACTGCTGCTTCTGTTTACAATAAATTGTGCAGCAATAAGTAAATAATTAACTTATTGCTTGCTACATCTTAAAACTGATCAAACAATATAACAAATCTTACTAGTGGACTGTATGTAACTAAATATTATGCAATAATAAACAGGTATAGCAACAGACTAAACAGGTAAGTTAACAAAATTCTTTTTAAAAATTAATTACAATAATAGCGTACTTATTAACTAAGCATCTTCAGGTAGGAAAATTAACTTAGATACAGGTCTTTTTAATTCACTTTGTCCTTTACACTGTACTGTTACCACTCTAACTAAATTGTCTTTTCCAGGATGCAGGGTTTTTATTTTTCCCATGAGCCATCTCGTAGGTGGCAGATTTTCCTCTTTGATGACCACAATATCCCCCACGGTGGGTGACTGGGTAGCAGATTGCCACTTCGTCCGTTGTTGCAGAGTGTTGAGGTATTCTGAATGCCATCTTCGCCAGAAATCTTGTGTCATTCGCTGTACTAGTTGCCATCTAGTTTATAGATTAAGGTTGGATTTTTCATAGACACCATCAGGAACACTGAGTAATGGCTCACCTATCAAAAAATGTCCAGGTGTGAGTGGTGACATCGTCTCAACAGTGTTATCCAACTGACATAATGGACGGGAGTTAAGGCAGGCTTCTATTTGTGATAGTGATGTCGCCATCTCTTCATAGGTAAGTTTTGTGTCTTTGCTAACTCTTGCTAGATGTCTCTTTGCAGCTTGTACTCCGGCTTCCCAGAGACCACCACAGTTTGGCATTCGCGGCGGGATGAAGTGCCACGTAGTTCCATCGGTTGCCAAGTGTTCGGAAATTTCTTTAGCAATGCTGCGTTCACCTACTTTGAAACGGTCTTTAAGCTCTTTTGCAGCCCCAACGAAATTGGTGCCGTTATCACTGAACAGATGAGTACATCGACCTCGACGTGCGACAAATCGTCGGAATGCAGCCAGGAATGCTTGAGAGGTTAAGTCTGTAACGGCTTCTAAGTGTATGGCACGGGTATCCATACACACAAATAGACAGATGTACCCTTTAGTAGCATGATGCCCTCGTCCCTTTGATGCTAGAGCATCAAAGGGACGAGGGCATCATGCTACAATACTGGACCTGCGTAGTCGACTCCACTGTTCAAAAAAGCACGCTGTGGACTCACCCTAACAGCTGGTAATTGACCCATTAACTGGTTATTTATCTTGCCTTTATTGATAATGCAAACGTTACAGCTCCTTATGCATTTTCTTACTGCTGATTTTAAGTTAATTATCCAATAATTACTTCTTAGGTATGTCATCATCACTTGTATACCACCGTGTAACGTTTGTTTGTGTGCTTCGTTAATAAATAATTTAGTGATATGTTGATTACTAGGTATTATTATTGGATGTTTGGTTGTGACTGGCAAATTAGCGTTTTGTAAACGACCTCCTACTCTCAGCAGATTGTTTTTATCTAAAAATGGTGTCAAGCTAATTAGTGAACTTGATTTTCTGACTTTGCCATTTTTCTTAATGTATTCTATATCTCTCTCATACACTGTCTGCTGATAGTATTTATGCAATTTTGCAAAATTGAATTCATTTCACTAGTTGTCAAATACTTTTCTTTGTTTTTATTGCTTAGTAATCTGCGGCAATAAGCAAGTACCCTCTGCATTCTAGTCAGGTTAGAAAATCTTTCCCAAATTGATTTTTCTTCATTTTCTTTACCTTTTGTTGTAAAAGTACATTTTAATTTTAACTCTAAATCTGTCTCTGTATTTTCTGATCTTCTCAAATGAACTTTTCTTTTTGATAGCCATTCTGACCCCTTCCACCACATCCTCTCCTTCTTCAGATCTGTTAGTAACATTCCTCTGGATGCTATGTCAGCAGGATTGTCTTGTGATACAACATGATGCCACTGTATGTTGTTTGTATTGTCTTTGATTTCCACTACTCGATTTGCTACAAAGGTGTGCTGTATAGCTTTTATATTGCTGCTGTAAGAGTGTAACCATCGGTCTAGAGAAATCTGGTTGACATGCTCGAAATCTTTTCTTATCTTCAACCAATTTGAGGCTAATTCTTCAGATAGTGGTTGATCCCATTGTGCGCCAGCTAACCATAGTTTTTGTATGAGCATCTTAGCGGGCACAATGCTAGGTGATATCCATCCTAATGGATCGTAAAGTTTTTGTATATCTGATAAAACGTTTCTCTTTGTAATTGTAGATGGAGGTGAAGGGAGACTGAATTTGTATAGACATTGATCAGTACCAGTGTTCCATGCGATACCCAACGCCTTCACAGTACCATCTAGGTTTATATCAAGTTGGATGCTTGAAGAAATGTTGCTTGGATCCATCGACTTCATCAACTCGATGTTATTTGATGACCACTTCTTCAACTCAAAACCTCCCTTGCTTAACATAGCCTTGAGTTGATTACTAGCTTCTATGGCTTCTTCAATAGTGTCACAACCTGACATTACGTCATCGACATAGAAATCTGACAGAGTAATGTCAGCAGCTACTGGATAGTTATCTCTTTCTTCATGTGCGAGTTGGATCAAGGTTTTCACTGCTAGATAAGGTGCTGAAGTAGTCCCAAAGGTCACGGTGAGTAATCTATAATCTTTCATTTCCTTATTGCTATCATTTCTCCACAGTATTCTCTGAAAGTCAGCATCTTCTTTGCATATCATGACCATCCTGTACATCTTTTGTATGTCTGCAGCGAAACAGATGGCGTGCATTTTCCAGCGCACGATTATACAACGCAAGTCTTCTTGGAGAACCGGACCAGGTAAGAGTTCATCATTTAATGATATGCCATATGTTCCTTTACAGGATGCGTCGAAAACTATGCGGGTTTTCGTGGTTTCCTTTTCTTCACGCAGGACTGGATGATGGGGTAAGTATACAGATTTTTTTGTATTTATTTCTTTTTCAGGTACTTCTTCTATGTGACCTAAGTGTTTGTAGTCTTCTATAACTCTTTCATATTCTTCTTTTAATTTAGGCTGTTTTTTAAACCTTTTCTCTAATTGTATCAATCTTGTCTTAGCTATGTCTCTTGTATTTCCCTCTGTTGATTGTATACAATTTGTTTTAAACGGTAGTTTCACTATAAATCTTCCTTGTTCATTCCTTGAGTATGTTTTGTGATAAATGTCTTCACATAATTGTTCTTCTTTTGTATTTTTTCGCCTTGTAGTTGTGTCTATCTCCCAGAGTGTTTTTAACATGTTATCGACATCTACTTGTTGATGCATGACAAGAAATGAATGTTCTTTTTTTGTTGTATTTACTTCTCCAAATAAAATCCAACCTAGGGTTGTTTTCTGAGCACATGGAGACCCTGGTGGACCCTTGATTAAATCATGTTCGACTATTCGTGCATACTCCTTGACACCAAGCAGCAGATCTATCGGGCCTGGGTTATTGTACTCTGGATCTGCTAGATCGAGACCCTCCAGGTGCTGCCAGTTGTGAACAGTCATTGTGTGATGTGGTATCCTCGTGGTCAGTTGCTTGGACATGACGTAAGCTTCAACGTGCATGTTGAATTCTGGTTTCCTTCTTGACAATATGTTTAGCTGAACCACGTGTTTAATTGGTGCTTGCATAGAACCCACACCTGTTACAGTGCCATCAATTGATTTTCTTTGTAGCTTCAATAATTGAGTTGCCTTTTCACTTATGAAGCTTGCCTGTGAGCCTTGATCTACAAGAACCCTTAACAGTGTCGCTTGTCCATCTTTTCCTTTTGCTTTGACTAGTGCAGTTGCTAATAATGCTTTTCCAGATGCCCCGATACCAACATGAAGAGTTGTTATAGCCTCATTGTTGGCTTCTTGTTGAGATGTCGATGGTTGTATTGGTTCTGTCGCTGCGGTAGTCTTTGACTTCTCTGATTTGTGAAGCAAGGAATGGTGACGTCTTCTACATACCCGGCAAGTAACTGGTACCTTGCATTTGTAAACTGAATGACCCGGAAGTAGGCAGTTGAAACAAAGCTGTTTTTCTTTCACATAATTGTTACGTTGCGTAAGGTCCATTTTAATAAATTCTTTGCAATGACATAAGGTATGCTTTTCACTACATAGTGCACAGCTTCTATCCTTAACAACATTTTCGGTATGGTAGGATCGCTCTTTGACTGTACGATCTTTATTTGACACGGGCTGTATCATTTCCAGTGTTCTAAATTTTGATTCCAAAAATCTTTTCAACTCTTCCCAAGATGGCACTTCTTCTGACCTTTCCTTATAAGCAAAGGTTTCCCACTCCTTATGTGACTCCTGGTCCAACTTCTGAATCACCAGAAATATAATTAAAGGATCCCAGGAACCGGTGTTAATTTTCAAGTTTTTTAGGTTATTTATGCACTCTGTCGTAGTATCTAATAAAGTTTTTACACTGTTAGCTGTCTGCGTTGTGATTTTCTTTTGATTAAAAAGTCTTTTCAAAACAGAGAACACAATAACACGTTTGTTGCCGTATCTGCCTTTTAACAATTGCCATGCTTGATCGTAATTGCTGTCCGTAACTTGAATGTGCCGTAATATTACTTCTGCTTCGCCGGTAATACTAGACTTCAGGTAATGCAGTTTTTGAACGTCACTGATTGAAGTATTTTGATGCACAAGTGATGTAAACATGTCTTGGTATGTGGGCCACTCCTCGTATTGTCCCGAAAAGGTTGGTAATTGAATTCTAGGCAGTTTTACGACCGAACATTGCCCTTGACCACTAAATGCTGAAGAATTTGAAGTTTCCATTGATGTATGTTGCTGTTTACTCAACATGTCTGTCAAGTCTGCTTGTAGACAAAGGTACAGGTCTTCAATGACAAAATAGTCTTCATTGAGAAAGTAAGACATATCTCCACGCTTTTCTCTCGGAGTACACTGTGTTAACAACTCATGAGCTTGCTTAAAAGAACTCCAATACTCTTCAATGCACTTCACTCTAACCCTTATGTAACCGTCTGTAAGTCTCACTTTAGGGCATTTTTTTAAGTTCGTTTGTGTTTTTTGTATCAAGTTTGCAACGTCTTCTAGCGTATTCAAATACTTTTGTTGTTCCGAAGTTAACGTAGCCATTGTAACTGTCTATTATGTTATAAGTATCACTTGTGTTATGAATCGCCAACCACACTGTCCACACTTTATTTCAAATATCTATTATAACTTATAACTTCGTAAAAACTGCACAGTTTTACGTAAACAAGTCGTCTTATCTCTGGAATGCGGCTGCCTTTTGTTCACAGCTCGCTCGAACTTCGATTCACTAACGACCCATAGGTGTGCCAGTACTAATTATGCGGCTCGATTTGCGACCATATGGTGACGACGTTAGGTTGATTGTGAGTTGTAGATATTTTTAAGATATTTTGAGAAATAAAACCATGCGACTGTTTGCTAGCTCTGTATTGAGGCAACTAACTTCATATTCATAACATGCAAAACGATCGGACACACGGCAAATCTACGATTTTATTATATGTATAGATTAGTGGAGTTACCTAGTGTGCTGAAAAATTATACAGATGTGCATTTAAAAATATCCCATTACAAATTCTTGATTTCATTTTTATAATGGTCCTTTTCTTCCCTCGCAACATTCACATACCCCCATAATCAAACGACATAATGACACTCAATTTTGTTTGGAGATATATTAATATCATTAACATATCTCCAAACAAAATTGAGTGTCATTTTATTCGAAATAATACTAAAATACATACCTACTACTAGCACTTCGCCCACGACTTCGTCCGCGCGGATTTAGTAGGTACTCCACAAACTTCGACGCCCACTCTACCCCCTTTTAATAGTTTGTTTTGGAAAATTAAGCACAACGATTTTTAGTAATTACCTAGCCATTTCTGCTTATTCTGTGGTTTCAGGAAGCCCTTGACAATGTGCCATTCAATTAGCGAATGCGACTGTCGAAATGCCAAAATATAGGAATTAGACAACGTGACATATGGATAGCATCTGTCAATCCCAAACATTTTTGACGTAAGTATTAGCAATCGCCTTCGCCACGCTACCGTTGATAAAATCTCACTTGTCTCGTGCCCAGGATCAGCGCAACTGTCCACCCCGTTCAGCCCGTTAGGGGTTGATAATGCAAAAATTGTTACATCTGTTTCAATTATTCCACTTTTAGTTTGTTCATAGCATTCCGACGTAAATTGAAGCAAGCAATAATGTCCTCCTTTAAAAACTTTATCACCCCTCCTTCACCCCAAATCCAAACATTTGCTATTCTTATTTTTTTATCGAAATCATTTAAATGCCGTGTTTCAACTTCATCGGACCAAGCATTAAGATTCTCCCCGGTTCGCTCAAGCTGCGTCATTTTTCTTACTTGTGTTTATACCCGTCGTAACTTTTAAACGAAAGGTCCAATTTTAATCATTTAAAGTGTAATTTACGCGGACATAATTATCAAACAATTTCAATGGACGAGGATTAATATCATGACACCAAAATCACAGTTTTTGCATTGCCCCCGGGGCTTGATTGAACATATTGAACAAATAGCGGTCATGGTCACAACTATAATAGTTAGATATATGGTATCGCGGATTTTTTTGTAGATATTGATGTCTTCTTTATAACTGTAGTACATCAATTTGCTCTTTTGTCAATAGTTTCCGCAAAGTACGCGATTAAAGGATTTTTTTGGTATTTTTTCAAACCTTTGGTTACATTATCGAAGTTTTCATACGGATCCCTAACTTTTTTGAAAATATTTTGTAGCCTATGTCCATCAGGGAAAATGTAGGATTCTCATGGTGAAAGAATTTTTCAAATCAGTCCAGTATTTTCGGAGCCCATTAATTTCAAACAAACAAATCTTTCCTCTTTACAATATTATTATATAGTGTAGATAACTAGCTGTCCCTCGCGGCTTCGCTCCCGTCAATTGACTACCTACCCTACCCAATCCTACCTACTTACATTTTTTTTTCCCGGTGTTTCATCTTCCACCTACGCCGGGGATCGCGGGAACATATGCGACTTCCGTAATCCCCGACTGGTGCCGGCCCGCCTCTGCGGGCCACATCTCGTATGCGGGGGGAGTGAGGTGTTTAACTCCCCCCGCGACGTCAGAGGGGCGCACGGGAACACCACGCGCCGCCACCTCGGGTCCGGATGAATGGGGAGCAACGGACATCCCCAAGTCCGCCGCCCCTGGACCCAATTAGGGGGGCCAAAGGAGGGCAACGTACGCCCTCCTCCGACGCCCGGTGCGCCTGCTGCGGGCCGGGAGAGCACTCGACATCTCCCTCTCCCTTTCCGCAGCCTCCTTCTGCGCGATGACAGTTTCGCAGAAGGAGACCACCGCGTCCCAGGACTCCTCACCGCCGACCATAGAACGGACTACAGCCGGCAGCGAGAGGTCACTGCCTACCACAGAGACGAGGACACGGCGTGGCTCCTCCCAAGCGGCACACTCTGCCAGCGTATGCCGCGCCATGTCCTCCCGACAGTCGACGCAGTGGTGACACCGAGCGTCCGGCTCCCTGCCTATGCGACACAGGAACCTCCCGAAGCAGCCATGCCCCGTGAGGACCTGTGTCGCACGAAACGACAGGGAGCCGTGCCTTCTCCCGAGCCACAGGTCGAGCACTGGCCGGATGGCCTCGATAGTGACGAGGCGAGGGTAGGGCGTGAAACCCTGTTCCGCCATTCCACCACCAGGACCTCGCGCAGCTGCGACCGACGCAGCTCAAAATGTCACTGCGTCAGTCGCTCCCCGCGCGCCCACGCGTCCTCGCGCCACCGATGCATTGACGCGAGGACTTTTGCCTCCAGGTCCCAGGGCGGAGATCCGGCCAGTGCGCAAGCCGCCTCGTAGGAGGTCGTGCGATAACCCCTGATGACTCTGACGGCCATCACCCTCTGCGGCTTCCGCAGAACAGAGATGGTGCCGGCCGTCAGGTCAGCCGCCCAGATCGGGGCCCCATACAGGGCCATCGATCGCACGATCCCCACGTACAACCGCTTACAGACGGTGCTCGGGTACCCCAGATTGGGAAGCAGCGTTGACAGCGCCCCAGCCGCGCCAACTTGGGCGCCAGCCGTCGGAAGTGGGGTCCGAAATCCCACCGGCTGTCGAGCACCAATCCCAGGTACTTCATGGTTGACTCGACAGCGATACGGGCCCCACCGACCACGATGTGTGATCCCGCCGGCGGCGCCCGCCGGGGGCCATGAAAAACTATGGCCTCCGACTTGTTGAGGGCCACCTCCAGGCCAAGGCGCCGTATGCGGCTCACCACCTGTGAAACCGCGGCCGTCGCCAGCAACGCTGCCTCCCTGTACGAGCTCCCCCGGGCAGTGACCAGCGTGTTGTCAGCGTAACACGTCAGGTCCACTCCCGGCTGGAGCTCGCCTCTCAGCACCCAGTCGTACCCGATGTTCCACAGGGGCGGGCCCAAGACCGAACCCTGCGGAACACCGCACGACATGGGGTGCTGGTGTATGCCATCACGTCCCAGATAGGTGACACACCTCTCCGCCAAATAAGCCCCAATGATGCGGCGGACGTAGGGAGGCACTCGATGATAGCGTAGTGCCTCCCGAATACAACTCCAGGGCAGGGTGTTGAAGGCGTTGGAGATGTCCAAGGACACCGCCAACATCACCCCGCCCCGGGACACCGCTTCCTCCGCCAGGACTCTCACACGCGATATCGCCGTGATAGTGGAGCGCCCGTGCCGAAACCCGAAATGGCATTCGGCCAGGTCCGGCCCCTCTCCGCACAAGTGGCTGACGAGGCGGGCTGCGATTATACGCTCGAATAGCTTTCCCACCTCGTCCAGCAGCACTATGGGCCGGTACGCGGACGGCGAGTCCGCAGGGCGCCCCACCTTCCTGAGCAGGACCAGACGTCCAGATTTCCACTGAACGGGAAACTGGCCCTGCTCCAGGCACGCTGTGTAGAGTCCTCTCAGTTGGGGCTCCAGCTCCTTCAGAGCGAGGGCTAACGCGCAACCGTGAATCCCATCGGGCCCCGGGGCAGTGTTCTTCGCCCGGAGCCGCATCACGGCCGCCCTCAACTCTGCTTGTGTCACCTCTGGGACGCTGGCGTTCTCTTCAGGCTCTGCGGCTGTAGGCAAAGCCATCGGCGGCGGAGTACGCTCCGCTCGTGCCGGGAAGAGGGCTGCGACCACGTCCTCCAGCAGCTCTGGTTGGAGACTCTCCGTAAGCGGGGGCGCCCATGGTCCGAGTTTCCCTCGGACCGAGCGATAGGGACGCCCCCACGGATCCCCGTTGAGAGTCGCCAACATCTCCTCCCTGGCTCGCGTCTTCGCCTCGCCGATGGCCAGCCACAGAGCCTTCTTAGCCGCGCGGTACACCTCATACAGCGCGGCTTCTTCGTCAGGGACCCGACGACGTCTTCTCCGGTATCGAGTGTACTGGCGCCGCACTCGCACGCACGAGACGCGCAACTGCGCGATCTCGGCGGACCACCAGTACACCTGGCGCCTTCTGGGTTGTGTGTGGACCCGGGGCATGGACGCGTCGCAAATTTGCGTCATCGCCCCGTGGAACCACTGCGCCTCCTCTTCGACGTCGACGGGTCCGGTCGTCGCTGACTCCCGGATCCAGGCCTGGAAAATAGCGGCCTCCTCGAAACCTACCCGAGCCTACCCTAACCAACCTACCTTTTTTTTTGGATGGGAAATCATCAAATGACTCCTCCCGCTCTGGTTGGAGCGGAAGGGAGTGTCAGACTCTTACTGACTAAAACTCTCCGTGCTCCTCATAGTGCCCTTTGCTTTCCAGAGCCGCGGTAACTCTTTCGAACATAATCCGCAACCCTGGCAGGGTCTGGCCCTAGCGGACCCCGTCTACTATGCTGACATCTCTTGAAGCGCGCATGGAACACAACGCGCCGTCGACCCGGGCCTGGCTTTGATCGGACGGCGAGCCACCCAACGCTCGCCATCCGCTGACCCGCGCCTACGGTGGCCGGGAATCGCCCGGGGCATCTGCCTATGTTGCGGCGGCCGGGGCGTGAGGGTTGTCTCTTCCTCACGCGGCCCGCCTACCTACCTACCTACCGGTGTTACTAACCCGACTTTGTATATTTATAATAAAGATATAGGTTGGTAATATAATATTATAGTAATTATTCTTTCTAACAACGCATAAATTTTCATTTGTTTTTCGGTACGTGTACAGTACACTATACTGTGTGATGCAGCTGTGTAAGTGGAAAAGTCGATGTGTGGGTTCTAAAATAAGTTCTCACACTCGCAAACCTCCCTCTTAATAGTCCGGTCAAATTAGACCAAAAATTAGCAGTGATAAAGACTGATAAGATAAAGATAAATTGATTTGTCAAAACATGCATGCATTAAGCATGCAGAATGCCACAATATTGATCGTACATGTTTTACCCGTAAGGCGTACAAAATTTAAAAAAATAACAAAAAAAAATGGGAAACTGAATTACGAAAGAAAAAACTAAATTACGTTAGGCATTTCAATTCACGTTCATAATAATAAATAGGTACATTAATAGGTCAGTGAAATAAATTAGTCATAAAATGTCACAAAAATTAAGTAATAATAAATGTCAAAAAGTGTCATTCAAAAAGTCATTTAAATTATAATAACATTTGTCGGTTTGTGTGAAGGTACAAAATTCGCACCCAGCTCAAGGTGATAGGATTGTTCAAAACACTATCATAAATGAAATCTAAAAAATCCTCATCGATCCGATACCTAGAAAAAAAATTACTCTGGGTCAAAGTTCACAAAAACGGGTTTTCAGCAAAACTGTAGGATTTATCATAAAATTAGTTCAGACAAAAATTGTAGATCAGATTATATAATCTATAAAAAGTGTCTACATAGGTAGGTACATTTTTTCCTAAGAGTTGTACGGAAACATCACGAGGGTAGGATCGAGATTTACTACGACGACTAAGACTTTCGGATCGTGTAAAAATACTTTTTTTTAATTTTTCAAAAATCCAATGATGCAGTTTTAGTTATCGTCAAAATCGGGCTCGAGATACATTTCAGTGTTTTTCGCTGATCTTCATAGTTTCGAATTTGGCCATCCACGCACACTAAAGTTTCAGCCTATAAACACGTAACCTATTGTGTGATATACACCTGATCGGTTTTTTCGTTAGTAACATAGCGAATAGTTTTTTTTTCCTCAGTATTTGTGCTTAGTATACGTCTAATATACGCCACTGTACGTGTAGTTAAAATTCCTAGAAAACTACCACGTTCCGTACTAGACTCATTCGCCTGATTAAGCTTCATGCATGAGAATTTCATCTTTTCGCGAAGCTGTTAGGAAACATTAGGTAGGAGGAAATTTTCAATGAATGAATGAAACCTGAAAAAGTTGGAGTTGCTTCGGGTGACTATTTTGGAGGTCTTGAAGAATACATTTTTAAACTGGGATCAAAGGCTGTACAGGAAACGTGTAAAAAGTGTATTGGTTTTGTGTAGGTAACAAATAAAATATCTATCTACTTTTGTCAATGTCTACGAAACTCTAAAATTTACCTAAAAATCCGAAAAATAACCAATTCATTTTATCACAGACTTACATAACTTCAAATATTTTTTACTGTTCGGCGTCTGTCTTTGAGCATATTCGCAAGAAGTTGGTAGAGTCATCACATCGCGTTAATTTGTTGGATTCGTTTTTTCTTAATAACGTTGATTTAATTTGAAACGCTATACCCCCTGTATAGCGTTTCAAATCAAATAAAAAGACAAATTTTGTTTAAATATATGCGCAAATGAGTCAAAACCTTCCGAGTGTGATAAATAACCCACAGACAATCGGGTATTGAGTTATGAATGTAGTCTTATTCTTCAGATAATATGGCTTACGATGGTGCAAACTATTTTGTAGAAACAAATCGCAGAACAATTCTATAGCACAAAAATTGTTATTGCTTATTGCCTTTAATTAAGGTGTGTATATAGCATTTCAATTTCATGTGCCAGACTATTCATGCGAAAATCTACTATTTGTTGCCTCCTCCGATTTCTGTCCAGCGCATCTCTTACAACCGTGTAGAATTCGGCGGACGAAGAGTCTAACACTTGATCGGTCTATCTCGTTGGTGAACGACTTCGCGATCTTTTGTCCTCGGTGTTCGCAACCAGGATTAGTTTTAAGAAATTTTAGCCGTTTTGCGCACTGTGGCCGATATTCGAAAGAATGCGTTGGTGGACAAGCGAATTTTTCTTTGGAGCTGTGTCAGGATCGATGCATTAACTGGTGGCAGAATAGAGAGAAAGATTGATGCGACCTAGGGCTACCCTCAGGACCATCGAAGCCCTCCAACCTGCATTCGTAGAATAGGTGGAGTGGGTGCCAGAAGTACTGACCTTTCTGCTGACACAGGTACTTTCGGGGCCAAAGTACCTGCGTCACATTCCCAACAGAGTGTAGCGGCATTCATGCCACCACAAAAATCAACGTAGCAGAATCAACATCACAACAAATGAGACTCGCAGCGCCATCTATCTCGACAGCTGCGAACTAACTACAAAATCCTAAATCGCGATATCAAAGTTTACCGTGCGATTAGAACACATGCAATGCCCGAATATCAACTGTCGGGCAGTTGCCCACCAGACAAACCAACCGTCTGGTCGGAGGATCCTCTCTTTCCAGTGGAGGTATGTGGGACTTTACTCTCTGTTCCGCTACCTCCAAACTGGTGACCCTCGACATTGGACGTCAGCGCAGCCGTCGTGCAGCTACCTCATCATGACGTCATCATCATCATCACTTCTCCTCATCGTGACCTCAAGCTTTCGAGCAGCGAGTCATACAGCCAGCCAGTACCCTCGGCTTCTACGGGTATCCTGACCACCAGCATGCAGCGGACGCGCATTCCTAGACAGCATCCTCAGCCTCTATCATCAACGTCATCAGCGACCTTGGCAAGCACACTGCACTTTCGGCCAGTCACATGAAGAGCCTTGAAAAACCTCTCCTGGTCGACGCCAGCAGTCACGTCAGCACGTCGCACAGCTCCGACCCACCTTGGCAAGCACACTGCACCTTCGGCCAGTCACATGAAGAGCCTTGAAGAACCTCTCCTGGTCGACGCCATCAGTCACGCCAGCAGCAGCATCGGGGCACCGCAGACAGTTCCGACTCACCGTGAACTCTGCGACGCAGACAGTTCCGACTCACCGAGAACTCTGCGACTTCCGGTTCCGACTCACTGGAACCAACCTTCCACTGGCCTGGCAAGCATCTCAAGATGTATGGACGACTCATCCACTATCGACCTCCGGTCTCCGGAGGGGAGTGATGTAGGCGACATTAATACGCCACAAAAAACCAACGTAGCAGAATCAACAAATGAGACTCGCAGCGCCATCTATCTCGACAGCTGTGAACTAATTGACAAAATCCTAAATCGCGATATCAGAGTTTACCGTGTGATTAGAACATATGCAAAGCCCGAATATCAACTCTTGGGCAGTTGCCCACCAGACACTACATCCGTCTGGTCGGAGGATCCTCCCTTTTCAATGGAGGTTTGCGGGACTTTACTCTCTGTTTCGCTACCTCCAAAAGAGAATCGACATCCAGCTGCCTTCACTGCAACTGAAACAAGGACACGGCACAGCATACCATTGAGCAGCGCATTGCCCTGGTTGCCGAATTGCAGGGTGATCTCTCGCTTCCAATCATACTCAAATGTATGGTCGAAAGCAAGAGCTCATGGCAAGCAAAACCTCTTTTATTGCCATGAGGCAACAATAGAGGTTGCGGAAAGGGAGAGGGAGATATCCTCCACTTTTTCAATCCGTGCCCGAAGGACTGGGCGCCAGAGGTGGGCTAACAATCAGGGTTAGTCTCATCCTCCGTCCCCAGTAAAGTGACGGACTTGGGGAAGTCCGTCGTCCAAGCACGCAGGCCGAGTTGGTGTCGCGTGGTGTTTCCGCGTGCCTCTCTCAAATGATGAAAGGGCCAGCCCACCTCACATTCCCAAACCACAGCAACAGTGGCGACCACCAGAAAAACGCAGAGTCAATGAAGCTCGACGAGTCCCGGAGAAGTGATTCAACTGTTTTGAATCCCGCAACGAAATTAATCAGAAAGCTTGATGAAAGGGCCAGAAGAAGCTCAGTCCCCTTATCCGAGATGGGGTTTGCAAGCGCAAACTGTCATTGCAGGGGTGATTGTGGAAAATGCGAACGCGTCCCCGCACCCCAGCCAAAAGTGACGAGGAAGAACACCGCGTGGTTTTAGTCAGTAGGAGTCTGACAGACCACTCCGTCAGCCCTAAGACGGAAGATATCCATGAGGATTTCCAAACGTAAAAAAAGAAACGTTCGATGCATTGATCCGTTTCGTTGTACATGATATACTTAGCATTCGTCTCCAGCACCACGTCTCGAATGCATCAATCCTTTCTCGGGCCAGAATTGTTCAAATTTCTACTCCATACAGAAAGACGAGGAATGCAAGGGCTCGTACTAATCTCATCATGGTTTTGATACCAATTCCTCTTTCTTCCAGATGTTGTTTAATAAAAACGGGTCGTAGCATCTTTTGCCATCTTTCGCCTTTTCATCTCGGATGCATGGATGTTGCTTCTTTCTAGAGCTCGAGTCTTTGGAACAGATCTCCCATATCTTCCATGGAACTTGCCAGACGAACGGTGTCGTCGGCATTACGGAGATTTTATAGTCTTTTCCATCTATAGGGAAACGCTTCTCCCAATGTTCAAAGGTCTTCCGAATAATGTACTCTCTATAGAGATCAGTATTTTATACAGCGCAGGTGACAAGATTTTAGTGTACAGACTCTGGATTAAAACAACGAGGTGTTCAAGACCTCCCATTTCAAGTATTGCATACCACAGTTTCTCCCATTGTTGACCACGGGGTTGTGAAATGGGGCGGTGAATTCCCTGCTCTTTTTGATAATTTGGCGAACGTTCAGTATTGGTTTCCGCGTCCCTCTGCTCTTAACGAAACATGCTTGCTCTGACAGATTTCGATCATTTATTGCAACATAACACCTAATGACACCTCTTTTGTCAAATTATGATAAATGGTTTACTACAAAAAAAATGGTTTACTTACATACGCTACGCTTTTGGATAGAAGTGAAACTTCCTGGGATATGGTGATTCTCACGGAATGTTGGCTTTACACTTCTCCCCCCCTTCCCTCAATCCATGACTATCTCTGTGTCTCTACCAAACAACATAGATCGCAAAACGAAGGGGTAGTTGTATATTTCCGCCCTCATCTCCAAATTTCCCCTTCGGAACCCCTCGTTCAGGATGCCAACTGTTTATTGTTACGAATTAACACTGATACCGTTGTGATAGCCATTTACCGCCCACCTGCTGTTCGTAACATCACGGCCTTTGTTAACTCGCTAGACGAATTATTAAAATCTGTCTCTTCCTGCAGTAATATTATATTAACCGGTGATATCAATATTAACATCTTAGATGCCAACGACACGCGAGCTACTGAGTATCGGACGATGCTCGCTTTTCATGGAATGCTTCCAGCACATACGCTTCCCACGCGACAAAATATTTCTTGTCTCGACCATATAATTTTAAAAACAAGAAAACCTGCTTTTTGCTTCGTCGCAAATACCTCACTCACGGATCATGACACTGTTTTGTTCTTCCTTGACGGCAAAAATCCCCCCAATCGTTCTCAGCAAAAAACTAGAAAGATTAGGGTTCCCGATTTCGATAAAATTGAAACAGATCTACTTCAGACCACTTTTACCCCCTTATATAGCACCAGTGATGTAAATATAGCTACTGACTATTTTATCAATACTCTTAACCTAATCTTAATTAAGAATTCAAAACTAAAAACTGTGCCGAATCGTAAAAGGCTGACTAAGCCGTGGATGACTCCAGGTCTTCTTAAATGCCTGCGTAATCGGGATAGCATGCATACAAAATTGAAAAAAAATTCAGATAACGAAATTCTTCTAACTACATTTAAAAGATATAGAAACTATTGTTCAAAAATATTGAAATCTACTAAAGATAACTATGATAAGGCTCTAATAACTAATGCACAAAATAATAATAAAAAGCTCTGGAATGCAATTAAATCTATAACTCACACTACAAAAACTCAAACACGGGCTAATGCCCTTCTTCTTCCTTCCGACCCGAAACGCTCCGTTAATGAAGTTAACTCTTACTTTGCTAATATCGGAAGCTCTTTGGCTGAGAACATATCGGGGACTACTTGCTCACCTAATCTGACTGATGACCGCCCGGCATATCATAACTCCTTTGTCCTTCTCGAAACAGATGAAACTGAATTAGAAACCTTGATCGATAAGCTAAGAAGCGATTGTGCTATTGGTTCAGATGGCATATCAGGCACATTTCTTAAGAAATTTAAAAGTCTTCTCGTTCCTCATCTTGTCTATATATTTAATCTTGCGCTTGCCTCTGGCATCTTCCCGAATGCGTTAAAGCTTGCTGTTGTGCATCCAGTGCATAAGGCTGGGGATAGGGATCGACCTAATAACTACAGGCCTATCTCGATACTTCCTACGCTTTCGAAATTGTTAGAGAGGCTCATGAATACACGCCTCGTGAAGTATCTTGAGCAGAATCATCTCCTCTCTTCGTCCCAATATGGTTTTCGTTCCGGACTCTCTACTAGTAAGGCGGTGCTAGATCTTACAAATAACATTGTCTCAAACCTGGATAGTAAGCAGAAGGTAATAGGGGTATTTTTGGATCCAGCTAAAGCCTTCGATACGATATCTGTCACAACTCTTATAGCCAAACTAGAAAGGATCGGAATCAGAGGCTCACAGCTGGCACTGTTTGAGAGTTATCTTACTGGTAGACGACAGTGCGTTCGGATTGGAGATTGGATAAGCGATGAACTTCCTATATCCTATGGGGTCCCTCAGGGCAGTATTATTGGGCCAACCCTTTTTCTCATTTACATTAATGACCTCTGCTGTTTTAAAATTCCCAATACATCCATCTTCACCTATGCCGATGATACTGCCCTGCTATTTCACGGAGACTCCTGGGACCAGGCGTTTCGGAGCGCTCAAATTGGACTCGATCTTGTCACTAACTGGTTAGCTCAGAACCTGCTGACACTGAATGTTGAGAAATCAAAATATTTGACCTTTTCCTTATCTGCTGCTGGGAAACCACTTTCTTCTTCGTATTCTTTGATTGCTCACTCTTGCTCTGTGATTCGACGAACGGATTGTAACTGCCCCAGTCCTTCGCGTATCAACTGCATTAAATATCTTGGTGTTCACATCGATGACTGTTTGTCCTTTGGTCCACACATTGATGCACTTACTTCACGGTTGCGCAGGTTGATATACATTTTTAAGTCTCTCCGTCACGTTGCTGATACCGGTGTAATTCGACTTGTTTATCTCGCTCTCGGTCAATCACTAATGCAATACTGTATAGTTGCTTGGGGAGGAACTTCAAAGACCCACATGTTGAAGTTGGAGCGTGCGCAGAGGGCTCTCCTGAAGGTTGGCTGGCGGCTACCTTACCGCTTTCCTACCACCGACTTATATGAAAAATGTAAGGTTCTCTCTGTACGTAAATTATTTATTCTTAACCTATTATTGAGTGAATTTCAACAGGTCCTATAAAATCTTCATTTCCGTGTATTTTTTTATCTTAAGGTTTTTTTAAAAAAAAAACGCTTTTATTAAAGTTTTTGATAATGTATTGTATTCTTGCTTAATGTCTAGCAGATAACTTAAAAAACTAACGAGATATACAGGATTAAAAATTCCGTGCCACGGCGATGAAACATGCGTGCACGGCAATGAAACAAGCGTCCACGGCAATGAAATAACTGTGCCATGGGAATGAAAGAATCAATCCATGGAAATGAAAAAACATTATATCTCTCCGAGGGGGAAAGGCAAACCCAGACAAATTGTGTATGGGAGTAAGATTTGGATAGATAATATATTACAAAAGGAAGAATGGGAGTATGTATAAGAATAAAGGCTGTAGTATTGAAATCTCTAAGTAGTGTTGCGAGTGAGTGTAATTCAACAGTCTTTCTTTACTTATTGTACTCTCATTCTTCTTTTGTAATATTTCCTTGCCCAAATTTTACTCCCACAAAAGTGTTGGAATCAAGACCTTATCCTCCTATAATATTGCGAAGTCATTGCACTTCGAGGAAGAACTACTCCTGCAGCCTTCTTTTTAAGATATCGTTCTCTTTCTTTTCTTAGATACTCCTCTCTTAATACAGGGTCGCTTCTTAATTTTTGACGTCGCTTTTCTTCCGCCAATCTTTTCCTCTCCTTTCTCACCTCTTTAGATAATTTTGGTTTAGGCATCTTGGCATCCTAAAAATATAAACAATCCATTATTAAAATCAGACTGTAGTATGTGGGGGTGCATGCGTGTGTGAGGGTATATTATACGTGTATACGATAGAGTACCAAATGTTACATCATTTTGTTACGTTACCATGAAAAAATCTTTTAGTAGTTGACTGTACAGTAAAAACTCATCAAGCCTATCCTTAAATGTTTTATCGCATTGCAGAGAGAGTTAACTTGACGAGTCCTATAATGTCAGTAATCGGTATTACCTGTATAACAGATAAAAGGTGATAAAGAAATTTTCTTTGCCTAATCATACCATGGCGATGAAAACACAAGTCACGGAAATGAAATACCTGGCCACAGCAATGAAAATAAATTGTTTTACAAGGCATGGCAATGAATTTTTTTTCATTGCCGTGTCTTTTTTTTCATTGCCATAGCAAATTTCGCGCACAAACACCACGGCAATGAAAGCACGGCGATGAAAATCAAGGCAAAAAATATAAATAACAAAAAATCTATTAACTATTTAAAGAAATAAACACTTCACAAATAAACATAAAAGAAATGGCGTTCTATCGAATGCTTACTCAAGAAGACAAACTTAATTCAAAATGAGGTTATACCTATCCACGGCGATGAAAGAAAAAATGTCCAGTAACATAAAAATTGAATAACTTACATTATGGCTCGAAAACGCAGGCACGTGTGTACGTCCTTCCACGTCGAGCACTTAGGCAGCACTAATACGAAACGTTTAGCGCACCGCGGGGGGGACGCAAGTCATTAGGTAAAACAATATCCTTGAACATGATTAGGACACGGCGATGAACGGTAGTTCTGGGACAAATGAATTTTTATTAACCATTCGTTGTATTGTTGAAATATTTGAATAAATGTATGCCGTAACAATACTTTAACTATTCATGTATCAAATAAAACTAGGTTTTAATATAAATAACCAATAGATTTTTATCAATGAGGAATAATACACAACAAGGTGACGTGTGGACAAACACGGCAATGAAATATTTCGAGGTTTAATTAATTATTTTGGAGTATCCATTAATCCTATTAATAAAATATTTAGTGCTACACGTGGATTTCTATTTCACCTAACCGGAAAAAAATGTTAGAACATTATAACTTTGTTTTTTAGTACCAATTTCATTGATGCCACGCAATTTTTGGTCCCGGGAAATTCACTCTATTAACAAAACATGCTCAAACTCCCTACGAACCTACCAAATTTAGCTCCCAACGACGTAAACACATCGTATGTCCCTATTTCCGCACGCATTGTCGCTCAACACAACGTAGCTACCTATTCCTTAGTAGTCATGTCTATAACCGGGTCAACAAAATATTAAATATTTACCATACGAACATTTCAAACTGTAAAAAGGCAATTATGAATTGGCTCTTTCAATTAGATTATGCTGAGGCTGAGAGAATTATTACTATCTCCAATTAATCAGCGAACTATTTTACATTCACACGCAAACAGCGTCTACCTTTAATTTACATACTAAAACTCTCTCACACACACACACACACACACACCATCACACACATTCCCACACATACACAATCCCTAAAACGTAGATGCTCACCCCTCGTCCTTCGTGTGATCGTTGGGGCTTGAGTTTACTTTATTGCACTCACGAACTCAACACTCTCCAATTTTTTAATTGTTTATGTTGGTTTATTTTGTTAACGTCTTCTCTCTTCACTTGTAGTTTCTGTTAGTATGTAAGTGCAATCTTAATTATAATTTTGAAGGTGGAGCCTGGAGTTCTGTCACACAGGTCTTGAACCCAGTATAGACTCCAGCTCTCAAAATGGATAAATTGTTGCAGTTACTTATAATTAATTATCAATCTTTGTACCCTTTTGAGAGAAACAAATAAATATTATTATTATTATTATACATACCGGTCAAATTCATAACGCTCCTTTTTGCTTCGCCGTAGTCGAGTAAAAACTAAGGGCGACAAGGAAACTCGACGTTGTTCCAAAACCCGCCCAGCTAGCTTGGCTGAATTTACACAAACTATTTGTTTTTTTTTTTCTAATTATAATACGTGACACTCATTAATAGCCTTAGCGATTGCAGCAAGTGCGGGGCTTATTGAAATTTGGTAAGGAACTAACATTTTTACTTTGTTCTTTTCAGAAAATGGGCTGCCTCAATACGGTTCTTTGGTTGATTATTTTGCTAGTGATTGGATGGGCTGTAGGTTGTATTGCTATGTACCTCTACGTAATTTGCGTACCCTTCACGATCTGTATACCTGCGTGTGAAGTAAGTATTTAATTTTTTGCCACTAATAATTTCATGTTATATATTTTATTGTATTTACCTACTCTACATAATTGGGTCATTGTCATTTTTTGTGTAGGTACCTAGCTACGAATTCAAAGAAACCTTTTTTTTTTCTCTGTACTTAGCCTATTTTGTAGACAATATAGGGTACAGAGAAAAAAAAGTTCTCCCCGATTGCTTTCCGACACTTTTTGTGGTTTGCCATCTCCGACCAATCCGTCAGGAACGAGTGTAAATCGTCACGCCAGCGATTCTTTGGCCTGCCTCGGCTACGACGCCCATCCTCAGGCACCCACTGCGTGACGATCTTGGCCCATCGGTCTTGATGCATCCTGTAAGTTTGACCCGCCTAGTCCCATGTTAGCCTAGCATAGTTGTCACTAACGTCGGCGATGCATGTCCTAGATTGTGTCCTTGTTATTGTGTTGCGAATTCGATCGGTGACTTTGGTTGTTTAAAAGCTCTCGGAATAAAAATCAACATCCATGCAAAATGTTGACTCTCCTTTCGAGAGTAAAAATCAGTAAAAATTGTGACAGCTACGCCTTTTTAACCGACTTCCAAAACAAGAGGAGGAGGTTCTCAATTCGACTGAATATTTTTGTTTTTTTTGTTGTAAGTACTATGTTTGTTCAGCGATATTTTCGCCAATTGTCAACCGATTTTGATGATTCTTTTTTTGTTTGGAAAAGTATCTTCCCGGGCTGCTCCCATTTCAATTGGTAAAGATCTGATGAAGAACTTCGGAGATAGGTAACGGAACTCTTATGGGTAGTTCTTCGAGGTCCCTCAAATCGCGGTCACACGGTCCTTATTCCTAACCTATTAAACATTCAGTCTTAGGACCAAATACAGGTGACTCTTTATTTGTATACTTATGTGTACCTATAATTTCAACATTAAACATCTTAATTTATTAATATTTTTTACAAAAAAAATATCTAATGTTGAAAACGGGAGCAAAATCGGTGTTCTTCGCGCGTCACACTGTTCGCGCTCACGGAAAACTTTGATAACTTTTGTATTCAATGCATAAACATATTTAATGTAATACATCAAATTAACCGTATTTAACTGTGCTTCATAATGACTGAAGAAAGTTAATTTTATCTCTTAAGTTACAATACTTACTTAATAGGCATTATGTCTCTGTCACACGATTTTGATAGTTTTGCGAGTGCGCAACAAAACTGCACCACCTATCTTCCAAGAGCGCCAACTTGTCGCAACAAGTTTTAGCTGCACTGTGAAAAATTTGACGATGACCTATTAATACATTTATAAATATTTCTTATAAATATATGACATGTATACCTATCAATTTATTAATTAAAAATAGTAGCCCACCGGGATCGGGAATAGGGTCCAAGCTACAGCGGTCACAGTTTGGTTGTTTGAAAGAAATTTTAAATTTAAATATGAATAATGTTTTGAAAGTTAAACGTAGACTCTATTAAAAAATATACCTAAGCACAGTATCAAGCGCGATGTTTTATGCTCGATTTGTATTCCCAGCTTTAAAACCAGGCTGAGAAAGATTTACAACTTTGTTACTGTCTCAATTATCTATGGGTACTGTTACCAATAATGACCACTCTGTTGCTTAGGTACCTACATGAACTCAAAATAAAATATATTAGAGCAGTGTAGGTACGAGATATCGAAATAAGTGTATCTACATAGGTACCTACCTGCCATTCATCATCTTCCTGCCCTTATCCCATGTTACTTGGGGTCGGCGCAACACGTTTTTTTCTTCCATTCTGTCCTATCAGCCGTCACACTGTCACTAACTCCCTTTTTCTTCATATCGCTCCTCACACAATCCATCCATCTTTTCTTTGGCCTCCCTCTTCCTCTCCATCCATCCTTATTTATATTCATAACCCTTTTAGTTACATGCGTTTCATCCCTCCTCTTCACATGACCATACCAGGACAAGCGGTTACCTTTCAACTTTTCCGTCACTGGCGCCACTTTAAACTACCTACCTCTAATGTACTCATTTCTCACTTTATCCATTCTCGTTTCGCAATCTATTACCATCCGTCTTTTTCACAGTCCAACATTCTGATCCATACAGTACGGTCTTATCACAGACTTATAGATTTTCACCTTCAACTTGAGAGGCATTCGTGGGTCACAAGTTGTTCCAGTGACCTGTCGCCATTTTATCCATCTTGAGTTGCGTTACGTCTCGGTCTCCATCGCCCTGGACAAGCGACACGAGGTACCGAAAGTCGGAGCAGATTGGTATAGGCGTTTCGATGAGAGTTATAGGCATAGGACTGGAGAGACCACCGAAATCGCAGAACAGGTATTCTGTTTTGGTTCTGCTCAATTTCAGGGCAACACACTCTAATCTCTGCCACCACGTCTCCAATCTGTTCTGGACCTCGAGGCCGCTTTCAGCAACCAGCACAATGTCATCAGCAAACAGCATACACCAGAGAGCCTCTTCCTGGATGTCCAACGTCAGAGCGTCCATTATCGTTAGGAAGAGGTAAGGGCTAAGAGCCGACCCATGGTGCAAACCGACTGCCACACTAAAAGCTGTCAGTGGTGCCCACTGCAGACCGAACTTGGGTACTGCATCGACTGTACATCGCTCGGATCAACTGCACATACTTCTCAGGCACACCTTTCTTTTTAAGGGCCTACCACAAAACCTCATGAGGCACCCGGTTATATGCCTTTTCGAGGTCAACGAACATGTGCAAGTTTTTATGCACTGCTCTGTATTTCTCGCATAGCTGACGGATAGCGAAAATGGCATCCGTTGTACCCCATCCAGGCAAAAAACCGAATTGGTTCTGTGAGATTTCACTCTCTTCTCATAGCCGCCTTTCAATAACTTTTTCCCAAGCTTTCATACTATCTGAAATTAGCTTTATTCCTCCATAGTTGTTGCACTCCAGCACATCACCTTTGTTCTTGAAGATCGGCACCAACGAACTGTTACACTATTCTTCAGGTATGGCTTCTTCCAGCAGCAACTAATTGAAGAATAAAGCTAACCACGTACATCCGTAATGACTTCCGTACTTCGATTGGTATTCCGTTTGGACCAATTGCCTTACCATTCTTCATTCCATTCACTGCTATTCTCACTTCATCCACACTGACCATTCTTACTAACCCCTCATTCACTGGTTTATGCTTTATAACACTACTCCAGATATTTTCCTCATTCATCAGTCTTTCGAAATAGCCCTTCCATCTATCCTGAATCTGTTCATCCTCCGATAGAAGCATTCCAGCTTCATCCCTTACACATCTTATCCGACTTACATCCTTCGCCTTTCTGTCTCTGGCTCTAGCAAGCCGGTATAGGTCTTTTTTGCCAGCTGGGCTGTCCAGTGTTTCGAATAATTGGTCCTGAGCTTTCGCTCTTGCTATTGCCACGGCTTTCTTGGCTTTTTTCTCTAAAACATCATACTCACTCTTATTTTCAGCTTTCCAACTTACGCTTTTTAGTCCTACACCCTGCCATTCCTTGAATTGTCTTCTTTTTTTCTTTCAACACTTTCTGTATTTCTGTCGACCACCACTATGTATCCCTCTCTATTGTTCCCCTTCCTTTTGTCTCTCCCAAAATATCTTTCGCTGCTTGCCTAATACACCCAGCTATCCAGCTTTCATTTACACTTCGATCATTCAAGTCATCCATTTCTATCATTTTGTCTACTACCTACTCGTTCTCTGAATTCCTTCACACAATCATTCTTCTCTAGCATATGCCATTTTATCTTAGGCGGAGGACGCTCTTTGCATTACCATAACCAGGAGTCTGTGTTGTGAGACCAAGTCTTCTCCTGGCAGCACTTTGCAGTCTTTGACGTGCTTTATTTGGTTGCGCCTAACCAGAAAATAATCAATTTGGGTCTTGTGGTTACCATTTTTGTATGTGACAAGGTGTTCGTCTCTTTTCTGGAACCAAGTGTTGGCTACTGCCAGGTCAAATGCAGTAGCGGATTGCAGCAGCGTCTCTCCCTCTTTATTGGGACTTCCAAAACCCCATCCCCCATGTACTCTTTCATAACAATTTCTCGTTCTTCCTACATGCCCATTAAAATCACCCCCAACTATCAATTCCTCATGCATGGGGATGGTCATTATAGTTCAAGTATCAAAATCCTTCCAAAACTTCTCTTTCACACTTTCATCACATCTTACCTGCGGGGCATACACACTAACTATATTCAGCATCACATTGTTCATCATAACTTTCACAACTATCAATCTATCATTAATCCTTTTTACCTCTATCACACTTTCTTTCAATTTACTATCATTCTATACCCAAGCTTTTACCATCACTACCACAATAGAAAAACTTGTATCCTTCACCAATTTCCCTCGCCTTTGTTCCCTTCCACTTAGTTTCCTATAAACACGCTATACTTATTCGTCTTCTTTTTAATACGTCCGCTAACTCTCTGGCCCTTCCAGTCATAGACCCAACATTCCAACTTGCATACCTCAGTCTCACTTCTCGAGCTAGCTTCTTACGTTGCCCCCGCCCGGGGTGGTGCAACAACTACCCTAGTCCATTTCCCACAGGGGCCGGGTGCTGCCCCTGCGCGTCGCCTGTAGGGTAACCAACTGACTGACACCGACCCTCCTTGGGAATGCTGTTGCTGATGGTTTACCCGCCACCACGCGGGTAACCTAAGGTGCTGGAATTATGTGCACGGTCTCAAAATTTCCCTTAGTCGCCTCCTTTTACACCCGTGGGATGAAATGGGGTGGCAACATTCTTAATCCGGAGCCACACTGCCATTGCATTCTGTTTTATATTAATACACTCTGAGAAATTTCGAGAGTAAAAATCAGTAAAAATTGTGACAACTACGCCTTTTAGATTCGGGACAAGACAAGTTTACTCGTGTAAAATTTGACAATGACCTATTTATACATTTTCAAATATTTCTTAGAAATATATTTACATACCTGTCGATTTATAAAAATAGTAGCCCACCGGAATCGGGGTCAAAGCTACAGCGGTCAGGGGTTAGGGCTCCAGAGAGGGGAACCTAATTAGCCCCAACAAATACCTTAAGGTATCACTCGAAAAAGGCAACAAGGCCCTTTTTTTCAAATTTATTTACTTTAACCCCTCTAGCCGCCCCCCACTAGTGGGGCAGAATAGAAAGGTTGCAGCCAATTAGCTTGAACAGCCGTTTAATTGGTGGCCTTAAATTTTTCGGCACCGATTTTTCAGCGAACTAAGTGACATCTTTTGATCAATATCGTCTAATGACTTGCTTATGTCACTTAGGTATGTCGCTGATAAAACGGCACAGTTCGATGAAAAGGCTAGTCTGTTAATTGAACGGCTGATTAAGCTAGTTGGCTGCCACAGACATACCACATTTTGGGAGTGTATTCTGCCCCATTGAAATGAATTAGTGGGGCAGAAAACACTCATATGAAGTCTAGTATATTTTGCCCCACTATGGTTGGTACTGTTGGAATCAATAAAAAAATAATATAATGAAAATAAATTCAGTTTAACAATATACCTATCTTCTATATATTTTTCAATATAAAATGCTTTGTCCTTCCTGACTGACGGATCAACGCACAGCCTAAACCACTGGTCGAAGAAACGTGAAATTTGGAGTGCGTGTTCCTTATCACAAAACTGTATCCACGAGAATACTGCCGAAAAACAGCTGTGCAGCAGTTTGGCAGAAGATATATGTATTATGTTTTTATGTAATTGTATGAAAAAAAAGATACCTGTGATGATTCCAATCCAACAGTGCCAGCCCTAGTGGTGCAAAATATAATAATATAATGCGCCTGTTTTCGTGTGTGTATTCCCAGCGGAAAAGTGTCGTTTTTCTTAATTTCAGTTAAGCAGATATTTAGTGTATGACGTCGTGTAAATGTGTATGGTCAGTACGAATTTGTGCATCCAACCATTGGGGAGTTATTCAACAAAAACTGTTTCCGCTGGAACTACGTCATCCCAGCGGCACTTTTTTTTTCCTATGGACGTACAAGAAAAAAAACACATGCAATAATTAGTGTGTGACGAGAGGTTTGTATGTTTAAATGAAATTTGTGTGTCTTAAAACTTCGAAGATATTCAAGTTTCCGCTGCGCTGACGTTTGGCTATTTGATGGAAATCATATAAATCGGTTTAGTGCAGAGTTGATTTTTTAACGCACGTTGCTATGAATTTGTGTATAATGTTTGTGAAAACAGATTTTGAAAAAAGCATACCGTTTAGGAGATATACACGTAAGGGTGAAATATGGTTATTAGGTCCAAGTACTTAAAATAGGAACTTTAGAACCTAACTTTTAACGTTTATTTGTATCTTGTAAGGGTCTACAACGTCTTGCCATTTTTCATTTATGTGCGCTTAGTAATTAATGAGCAATGGCATAATTTACTACGAATGGACCACTATATTTTGTGACATCCGATTGTAGGACTTTTTAATGGAAAAACAAAATAAAACATATTCCAATATTTAGTGTATTAATTCAACTATTTATGTGTAAAATTTCAGCTCATTACGCAACATAATTAAAGAGATATAATAAAAATACCAAAACAACCGAATTACATGGATAAACCGACCAAGTTTGAATGGCTATAAAAAAGCGGCCGTGCAGTACATAGAGCTAACGTTCTAGAATTTCCAGTATAGTATCATTATCGTGTTTAATAGATTCGTACAGGCGCGTACACAATCGTTTCGCAGAAAATAAAACAACTGCATTAACTTTGTACTCTTAACAGTATTTCTTAGTTACTGACTATTAAAATTGAAAGACATTATTAACAAAGTAATAATTTGTTTTATTTTGCTTTTCCATTAAAAAGTCCTACAATCAGATGTCACAAAATATATTGGTCCATTCGTAGTAAATTATGCCATTGCTCATTAATTACTAAGCGCACATAAATGAAACTTGGCAAGACGTTGTAGACCCTTACAAGATACAAATAAACGTAAAAAGTTAGGCTCTAAAGTTCCTATTTTAAGTACTTGGACCTAATAACCATATTTCACCTTTACGTGTATATCTCCTAAACGGTATGCTTTTTTCAAAATCTGTTTTCACAAACATTATACACAAATTCATAGCAACGTGCGTAAAAAAAATCAACTCTGCACTAAACCGATTTATATGATTTCCATCAAATAGCCAAACGTCAGCGCAGCGGAAACTTGAATATCTTCGAAGTTTTAAGACACACAAATTTCATTTAAACATACACATTTACCTCTCGTCACACACTAATTATTGCATGTGTTTTTTTTCTTGTACGTCCATAGGGAAAAAAAAGTGCCGCTGGGATGACGTAGTTCCAGCGGAAACAGTTTTTGTTGAATAACTCCCCAATGGTTGGATGCATAAATTCGTACTTACCATACACATTTACACGACGTCATACACTAAATATCTGCTTAACTGAAATTAAGAAAAACGACACTTTTCCGCTGGGAATACACTCACCCACTAATTCATTTTAGTGGGGCCAGAATACACTGTAAAAATGTGCCCAGTCTATTCCACTAGTTGAGCAGAGTAGACTTAGTGCATTTTTTTCGTCGCGCGTTTCGTGAAAAACTTTTTACGTAGGTACTAGGTACCTACGCCACATTCCACGATTGACAAATTTTTAAGCAACGCTATCTGTCATTAATTAAATATCTATTCTTATCTAGTAGATATTATTAGGATATACTGTGATGGGTTGTTATTGATCTTGTGAAAACAGTTTTAATTTTGTGCATACCTGTATGCCTTTAAATTCCCATTTAGATTCTTACTTCGATTTCATGTTATTATATTTGAAAAAAAAAAATAGAAAGATAGTTCTTTGCCTGTAGATTACCTACCTACTGACAGGAAACCCTTGTAGGTTTCCTGTCAGTACTACGTACTACTTAGTAATATGATTTAAAAAAAAACAAGTAAAAAATTAAGACATATTCTTTGCGCGCGAGTCCGCTTCGCACTTGGCCTTTTTTGCGTTGTAATCTTTTTGTTTCATTAATTGCAGGGTTTCACAGATATTTTGTGGACTGGAGTAGAATTTCCAAAATACTGTGCTGAACGAATGAAGTCATGAACAATGTGATAAACGTTTCTCTTTAACGATTATGTAAGATACCTTTAAGTATGAGAATGTGACTGTGAATTATGATTTTAAATTTATAAAATACCGCTGCCTATATAACATCGACTGTCAGATTTGTAATTATTGTACCTACCTAAGTACCAAATCATTGTTAAGCAGTAGATAGGTAGGTATAGCACATATTATATCATGTTTTATGCAAAAGCAATAAGAAGTATATTTTAATTTTGAAATAAAGTACCTATTGTTTTACTGTACTGTCAGCAACATAGTGGATTAGATAACCTAGGTAGGTTCTAACCTAGGGTATATAAATTCAGCCTGTCGAAGTCTACATGCTGTCCTACGCCTTCTATGTCGTCTGTCCCAGTTGTTACCATACTGTTTACTTGATACATAGGGAGGCTTACGAAGCCTTCAAAATATATGCTAAATTAATTACCTAGTTGAACAAGAAACATTTGTAAAAAAGTAAGTAGGTAGGTAAATATTAACATAAAAATTATATACTTACCTATATGCTGTTTATTTTTCCGAAATACTGTTTTTGGGACGAATTTCCTTGAAATGACGCTACAAATAGCGCGGGGATGTAGTTACTTGATAGTGACGCGGCCCGAGTGTCTGTCTAGAAAAATAGAATAACTTGCGGGTGCGTGCGAAGGGTTTTATTCCTAGAAGCGTACGAGTTGTAGCATACGACCTAAGGGTCATGTTAAACCATAGTTAAATTATACTGTATATAGCTATGGCTTACAATAAGGACGCGCGCGCTAGACGAGCACACGGGGTGAGAACCGTTGGTCTACGAATATATCGTAGCGCAGCGAGGCGCATCGTAGTCGCGTAGCAAGGGCTTAGCAGGCTCTTACATAACACGCTCCGTCTGCCACGCAGAGCAACGCCGGCGCCATGGGGAGATAGGTACCTACTATAATTTTTCTCTCATTGAAATTTAAATTATGTGTTTGTTCTATTTTGTGTTTGCGACGGACGGCGCATCTCGTTGTAAGCTGACCCTTAGAGCCTGTGCACACCACGTTTTTTAAACGCGCCGTTGACGTGCGATTGTAGCGATACAGACGCGATACGCACGCAAGTTAAACGCAGCCTGTAGAGTAGGATAAAAAATAAGCCTTTAACAAACGTGGTGTGCACAGGCCCTAAGTCCGACCATCATGATAGTATTTTAAGGCCTAAAGCGGAGACGTGCAAAGCAAAGAGATTTTGAGCAGCTAAGGTGGAAGGTGGATCCACTGAAACTGTGCGGAGATGCCCGCGGCGAGCGTTGGATGTTGAAACAGACCGATGGCAGCAAAGTAGAAACGGACATCTACAAAATTGCAACTTTACAGGAGAGCAGATTTAGTTTAAAAGAGTGGTTATTTTGAGAGTTAAGGACCGATTAACCTGAAATTTTCTATGATGCTTTAAAATAACCTTCTTAATGAATTGTGTAATAGGTTTTATCGCTATAACGTTGTTTTACTGAAATATTGTAGATGTCTTTTTTTACTCTGAAAAAACTTTGACGTAGAAGAAGACATCTTCCTGATAACCGTTTATACGTTGTAATAAAAAAGTGCCCATTTCATTTAAAATGTCTAATAAAGTAAGATAATAATCTCCGGTAATACATTTAAGGATGTGGCACTGGCAAGTGGCAGATGTCCGTGTTTACGTCGAACCGTAACCTCAAAATAAGTTTAAGTTTGTCAAATCTGAAGACTCATTTATTTCCTTTTGTATACCTTTTTGGGCCATACTTATAAGTAATTTATTCCTTGAGGCACTCATTTTTAAATATTAACTGATATTTTGATGATTAATTTAAGGTAGAATGCGTTAAACCATTTCAATTTAATAAAAACGCACGAAAATATACCCGGTACGCGCTAGAATGTGACAACTGACTGATGTCTTTGTTGACGTTTCATTCATCTGTCAAAGTTCCGAAGTAAAGGCGGACAAATTCAAATGTCCGTTTCTACTGCGATGTTTTTTAAAAATTCAGTTAGTAGTCTTCATTTACGTGTCAAATTTTCTTTATTATTTTGAATTTAAAAAAAATAATAATACAGACTTGTAGATAGGATTATAAGCTCATTTTTGTAAAAAAAGCGTTTTCGAAAAAATTTAGAAATCCGTTTCTACTTTGCTGCCATCGAGACTATCTCACGAATAGTTTAGCTGATAATGGAATGGGCAATAAATATCGAATAATATTAGGTATGTAGGTGTAGACAGCATCGAAATGTGTTTGCCGCAGTCAACTTATTTAATCAGCCGTCCTAGCCTTTTCATTGAACGGCGAACACTAGAAAATAGGGTCATGGCTAGATAAAAGTACCTACTACAACTAGACTTTCTAAACTATACAGAATGAATTTCTAAAGTGTGGGTGGATGGCCAAATCCGAGACTGTGAGGATTACTTTACTGAAAGGAGTCTCTATCCCGATTTTGATGAAAACTAAAACTGCATCATAGATTATTTTAAAATTATCACTTGATTTTCTGTTTTTTAATTAAAATAGTAATTTGTTAATAAAAATTAGCTCTTTCCTTTAGTTTGCCATTTGTTATTGCTTCCCAGAATTTGATCCTTGTACTAACAAGGATGCTGTAGGTAATAATAAAGGTTTTTTTTCAAAATCTGTCGGGCTGTGTTTTTAGATATTTCTCATAGTTTCGGATTTGGCCTAACACGCACACTTTAAAAAATCACCTTGTACCTATACGAAGGAGAGGCCGCATTATTAGCATCATCATCCGACATAGTGGGATAAAAAAATTGAGTCTCCCATACAAATTGTGGTCAGTTGATGACAATTTTGTATGGGAAGTTCAAATTTTTTTTTAGGAATTGACTATGGCTTTCTTGGGGAAAGTTGTTCATTTACATGGGCAGAAGTGGTTCTCAAAGTTTGCGCACTGGAAAAAAAGTTATCCAGTATATACTTACATATTACTTACTCTGAGATGTTGTAAAATGGTTAACAGATAATCTTATTTAGATCCACGGAGGTCTAAGATTTTTCGCATTCGAATTACCAAATGGTTCGCTCATATAGGTATTGTCGCAGGTCTGTATTCCCGTTGTGTCCATAATCTGTGTTCCCGTCAGAGGGACAACAGAACGTCATATAATTCCTTACCGTTGTCCCCCTTATGTACATATGGGCAACGGGGACAACGGACAGTTCATTTCTGAGAAAATCGCCATAATAAGGAAGCAGGGGCGGGAGGGTGTGTCCTCTTTCTATCGAAGACGGAGGCTAAGCGGGGCCGCTCCTATTTCTGGGTGATAAAAAAAAAAAAAAAAACGGGGTGCCCCAAGTACCGAGCTCGCTTCGCTCGCTCTTGCACCAGCATGATTTGAAAAGCTGTTACAATAAATCATACAATTAGTTCAGACAAAAAATTGAGATCTATAAAAAAAGTATGCAATTTTTTGTCTGAACTAATTTTATGATAAAACTTACCGTTTTGCTGAAAATATGTATAGATACTCGTATAACGATTCAAAAAGTTGTAATCGTCATAATATGCACACGTTTCTACGCCACCTTTGAGGAAGTGTACCTACTTGGCGCGTTTTTTTAACTTAACTTATTATTTTCAAAGGGACATAATTGTTTTAAAATTTGATATGTTAAAGAGTTAACACGTAAACAAGCTTACCTACTTATTTTTCATAACACCATCTACGCATCTCCTGATCTAACCATGACGCGACCAATTCGTAGGTAAAAGCCTAAAGGCACGGGCGTAGGCCAGGTTTTAGTATCGCGGGGGTTCAAGAAAATAAGACGACTAAAAGTACATAAAAAACCCATACCTATTAAAAAATATATTAAAGATGTATTATTAAGTAGTGTTTTTGTTTTTGGGACGAATTTCCTTGAAATGACGCTACAAATAGCGCGGGGATGTAGGTACTTGATAGTCCTTTTTCGACCTTCCGTGGTTACCCTAGGGTAGCGGATGGCACCGTGCAGATGTGGTGCGAGGACGACAACGCCCTGACCTGGCTGACCCTGAATGTGCCCAAAATCAGACTTCCAGAGACCGACCTGCCTCTGACCGTCATGCGACAGACAGACGTACCAACCCGTGTCCGAGCCGCGCTCTTCGTCCCCAGATACAATGGAGACATAGCGCGGCTCCAGAGTGTTCTGATTCGTCAGAACACTTGATACGACATAGGGAGGTGGTCACTGTACAGGGCAACTTCTGTCGGTGGGCATAACCACGGGACATATTTGATCCTGGGAATCCCGGCCGATGAAGTGGAAAAGGTCTTGGGGCGGGAACGGCGCATATCGTACCTACTTGGGTCGATATACGTCCGCTTCTACCCCAAGACTCAGCCCTCTCACGTCAAGACTGACCCGGACACTGAGACCACAGAACCGACCCAAACTGACGACCGTGACATGGCACGATTGGAGGAAGAAATGGCGAGAGCAGCGATGGCCGACGCGGAGACGGACTCTGCACCACCAACTTCACCCGAGTGGACGTCGCAGCTGCTCGCATCCTCGCCGTGCCGCGACAACTGGCCCGGAATGGGGGAGGGGGGAGGACTATCCGATGGATCCTCCTCCTCCTAACCCCTCACCACCGCCGACGGCGCCCACACCCGACACCCCCACACTCAACACCATCCAGATTATCCAGACGAACCTTCAGCATAGCCAAACTGCCACGGCAAGCCTACGCAGGGCTCTGGAGGTAAAACCACGAACAATCGCACTTATACAAGAGCCGTGGATTAGAAGTGACAGGATATGCGGCCTTGGAAACATCGGAGGTAAATTAACACTCAACACAAACAACACGGATAAACCACGAACATGTATTTATACACCTAAAGACGTACCCATTACGCCACTAACTCAATTCTGTTCCAGAGACCTGACAGCGATCAGGCTCCAAAACGACAGAGACATCCCAGACCTTGTACTAGCCTCGGTGTACATGCCAGGCGATGACGAGAACTGCCCACCGAAGGAGATGACTGATTTGGTCCAACACTGCGAGAACGCCAACCTGGACCTGATCATCTGCACGGACTCGAACGCTCATCACCCACTTTGGGGTAGTGAAGTATCAACAACAGAGGTGAGGCACTATCGACATATTTATTCTCGACTAACCTTAACATCGTAAACCGTGGCTCTGAACCCACTTGGGTCTGTGCCAGGGGACAAACGATCATAGACCTAACGCTGGCCACAGAAAACGCGACAAAAATTATCTCAGATTGGCGAGTATCCGACGAACCCACCTGCTCTGACCACAGGAGGATCCGCTTTGCGCTAGTAGCCAACACAGAAACCTGCACCCAGGCGTAATCCGCGGCGAACAGACGTACCTAAATTTAAGCGCCTCCTAGCTTCTATGCTAGCTAGGCACCAACTGCACCAACCTCCAATTACAGATCGCATAGAACTAGAAAACACTGTAACAAAACTAACTGACTACATAACCGAAGCATATCATACGTGCTGCAAGCTAAGGGTATCACACACCAGGGGTAAGGGTAACCCCTGGTGGGATGCTGAACTTAGCAAACTCAGAAGTACACTACGAAAACAATTCAACAGAGCAAAAAACACTAGACTCCCAGAAGACTGGGAAATGTACAAAAAAACACAATACACTTTCAAGAAACAGATCAGAACCGCCAGGAAAACCGCCTGGCGAAAATTCTGCGAATCCATAGAAACAAACAACGAAGCTGCCCGGGTAAGGAAGATCCTACCAGCCGATCAGGATCGAACTCTCGGCGCACTGAAAAAACCCGACAACTCATATACACAAACGGACCAAGAGACCAGTAGGGTCCTTCTAGAGACGCACTTCCCAGACTGTACTCTTCTCGAGGACAGAATGTGGACGGGCGAATCGGGACGGGCTCCTGCTGATCAAGACTGGTCTACAGCCCGTAACATAGTAACGAAGGATCGAATAGCATGGGCTATAAAGACCTTCCAACCGTACAAATCTGCAGGACTAGATGGCATCTTCCCAGCCCTACTGCAGTGGGGAGAGGAAACCCTAACACCGTGGCTGCTAGGTATCTATCAAGCCTGCATAGCACACAGATATGTACCCCTAGCATGGCGAGAAGTGAAGGTCATTTTCATTCCCAAGCCGTGGAAAACAGACTACCTAAAACCCAAAGCGTACAGACCAATAAGTCTAACATCCTTCCTACTGGAAACCCTGGAGAGGCTCTGTGATAGGTACATACGGGACGGACCCCTGCGCCAACACCCACTTCACAGACAACAACACGCCTACTCCGCAGGGAAGTCAACAGACTCTGCTCTGCACAGCGTGGTCTCAATGATCGAATGCGCTATACACCAAAAATGCTCCTCACTGGCTGTCTTCATTGACATCGAGGGTGCTTTTGACAAAACTATGTTTCAGAGTATCAGCACAGCACTTAGTAAGCATGGCGTGGACACCACCCTGAGTGGCTGGATCACAAACATGGTCAAGCAAAGAGCTATACAAGTCACCATGAACAACACAACAAGGGCCATTGTGGCGAAAGGGTGCCCCCAAGGGGGCGTTCTCTCGCCACTACTATGGAACCTGGTCGCAGATAACCTAGTTAAAAGACTCAACAATAAAGGATACTTTACCGTTGGCTATGCTGATGACATAACCATAATAATAAATGGCACACACGAAAACACGCTATGCAACCTCATGCGCCAAGCCTTGAAAATAGTAGAGGACTGGTGCAAAGAATATCAGCTAGTAGTGAACCCCACCAAAACGGAACTTGTCCTCTTTACCAAGAAGAGGAAGTTGCCAGCACTAGAATTACCACGGATCTTCGGAACCACCCTAAGCCTTTCAACTGAAACCAAATAACTGGGCATCTATTTGGATAAGCAGCTGAATTGGGCGAAGCACACGGAATACACCACCAGGAAAGCCAGCATATGCATGTGGCAATGCAAACGCATGCTGGGTAGGAACTGGGGCATTAGTCCCAATACGACCCACTGGGTATACACCACAGACATCAGACCAATAGTCACATATGGCTCTCTAGTCTGGAGGCCCAGGACTGACTTGAGCACGACACAGAAAGACCTTGAAAAGCTGCAACGACTTGCCTGTGTGGCAATCACTAGCAGTATGAGAACCGCACCTACTGCGGCCCTACAGGCAATGTTGGGACTGCCACCACTACATCTTATAGTACGAGAGGAGGCAGCCCTAGCGGCTCTTAGGCTCAACACATCTGGCACTTTACGACCAGACTCCAGAATCAAGCACACACGCATCATGGAAGATGCCGTCAAGCGACAACCTATGATGTTATCACCCAATGACAAAGCTCAAAAGACACACCATTTTCAGAAACACTATAACATAGTACTAACACAAGAATTGAATGACCACTCAGGTCCCAAAGAGTTGAGAATATACACTGACGGATCTAAGACAAGCACCGGAACTGGAGTTGGAGTTTACTCCAACGACCTCAACATAAAAATATCCAGGCCGCTAGGAAAGCTCAACACTGTTTATCAGGCGGAATGCATGGGCATTATCCAGGCGGCCCATGCTCTAGAGGCCAGGAGGGTTACGGATACCCATATTCGTATACTCTCCGACAGTGCATCCGTCCTCCAATCCTTAGAAAAGAATTACATCACCTCGAAACTCCTACAAGAATGCCACAATGCACTAGAACGTGTCACGGTGACCAACCGCAACAACGTGACACTGCAGTGGATAAAGGGACACAGCGGATCACTAGGAAATGACGCGGCCGATGAGCTGGCTAGGAGGGGATCTGGTGCTGTGGTTGTTGGACCCGAACCCATAGTACCACTCCCTTTCACCCAGCTGCGAACGTGGCTACAAGAACACACCCACACACAAGCAGAACGCTGGTGGGCCTTGGCACCAGGCTGCAGGCAGTCCAAGGAGGCTATGCCATCCCTAGACAGGAGACTTACCGGGCGCCTCCTGCGACTGGATAGGGGCAGCCTGCGAATGGTGGCGGGGACCATCACCGGACACTGCTCACTGAACAAACACTTCCACACGATAGGTATAACAGACAGTCCTCTATGCAGAGCATGCATGGAGGAGGAGGAAACGGTATCGCATGTGCTCCTTGAGTGCACAGGCGTTACTGAAATTCGGAGGCAAACGATAGGGACACCTGATTCACTCACAGACACCCTGAATACACTGAGTCGACTGATCTGCTTCTGGAGGGAGGTTGGCTGGTTGGAATGACGGCCGACATGGCTCACGTACAATGGTCCACAGCAGGACTAAGTGCGGAAACCATACCCTATAGATAGATAGATAGATAGTCCTTTTTCGAGCAGTGGGACAGTATAAACTATATGCTAATTTAAAAAATGACGTTCTTTTATATTTCACAGAATATCACAAAAGTAATCTTCAGTTTTTCTTTTTAAATATAAGTATCCACTACTTCATTCGCATTGAAAGTTCTATCCCATAGTGAATGTTCATGAGAGCCAAGCCGTTCAGTTTGTTTTCACACGTTGTGTTCCGCAAGTAGTTTTTAAGTCTTCTTAGGCTTGAAAAGGTCCTTTCTAGGGTAGCGGGGCCTACGCTCTAAGTCGAAGTCCGTAGTTTCGGCTTTAGTGAACTAAGAACAACTGTCTGTGGCGTTTCCAAACGTCACAAACTATGTCCATGTAATATTTAGGTCTGGCCGGTTTTATTTCTGTCATGCCATATAGGGCTGTTAGAAGATTGATCTTGACAGATAGATTTGGCTTGTAAGAACTCTAAAATATTATATATATTAATAAACTCTATGTCTTAAATACACAAGATTCTACACTAGACTGTGTTTTAAAACATGTTATTAGTTTTTGTGAGTACTGGCCATCAAGTACCAACTGACACTGCATGTCGTTCAAGTTTTTACCTTAGTTACCAATAATTGTTGTGTCAAATAAAAATGTAAAATGTAAGTAAAGTAAGTTATGTAAAAGGTCATGTGTATATTTTAATATTATAATTCCCTCACAAATTGGTAGCAGAGCGTGGTTATATTTTGCAAGTATGAAAAATGGCATCAACTACGAGTTATCGTAATATAGAACCTTTGACAAAAACAAACTATGATACGTGGTGTTTGCAAGCACAAGCGGTCCTGATTAAAAATGATTATTGGGAAATCGTAAGCGGCGAGAAAACGTTACCACCAGCTACGGATGCGGCGGCGAGATCGGCGTTCAACAAAGAGGACTTGAAGGCAAGGGCTGAAATCCTACTTTTACTGTCACCGTCTAAATTAAAACAAATTAAAGTCTGCGCGACATCTAAAGCCGTATGGTACAAGTTAAAAGCTACTTACCAGAGCACTGGGCCTGCAAGGAAAGCTACATTATTAAAACAGTTGGTTCTAAAGCGAATGACCACAGGAGAAGATATACATGACCACATAAATAATTTCATGGATATCGTGGACAAACTCGCAGATATGGATATTAAAGTACCTCCAGAACTGCTTAGCATAATGCTTCTCTACAGTTTGCCAACAACTTTTGAGAACTTTAGAATAGCTATCGAATCTCGAGACACGCTGCCTAATCCTGAAGATCTGAAAGTAAAGATTCTGGAAGAATACCAAGCAAGGAGTGGAAATGTACAACCTGAAAGCTCAGAAGCATATCATATTAAGAAAAACAGGAATAGGTTATATTGCAAGAGCTGTAAAAAGAAAGGCCACACTATCGAGACATGTTGGGGCAAGAAGACAAACTTCAATGTAAAAGACAACGGAAGCAAAATAAGTTACAACGTTTGTCTGAGCATCGCAGATTCAGATGCTGATAAAAATGTTTGGTGTCTAGATAGCGGCTGCTCATCACACGTATGCGGTGACAAATCCATGTTTTCTAACATGACCCCTGAAAACGGCACCCTAAAGTTGGCATCAGAGAAATGTACCAGTAGAATCCAAGGAAAAGGAAGAGTTACAATCAGTGCCAATAAACAAGGCTACGATTTCAATAACACCCTGTTTGTTCCCGACATATCAGTAAACCTTTTATCCGTCGCCAAGATTACGGACAGAGGACATAAGGTTGTTTTTGAAAAAGAGAAAGCCTACGTCGTAGAAAAAACCGGCAAAAAGACACTGACTGCTTGTAAGAGAGATGGGCTTTACTACTTTGAATCTGTACGAAAAGAAACTGCAAACTATACACCAAAAACCGACGGTGACATTATGGAATGGCATCGCAAACTCGGGCACATAAACGAAAGAGACTTAAAGAATATGGCTAAAGATAGCCTAATGTACGGTTTAAACTTAAATAACGAAGACATGGAAACATGTGAAACCTGCATCAAAGGCAAATTGTCCAGGTTACCGTTCATAAGACATGATGAACTATACACAACAGATAACCTGGAAATAATCCATAGTGACGTTTGTGGACCTTTTGAATGTGATACACTAGCAGGATCAAAGTACTATGTTACTTTCATAGACGACTATAGTCGTTATTGTCACGTCTATTTTATTAAAAGAAAGAGTGACGTATTCAACGTTTTCAAACAATATAAAAATGAAGTTGAGACGTTCCAAAACAAGAAGATAAAGAACCTGCAGACCGACAATGGCACAGAATACCGCAACAAGGAATTCAATAACTTTCTCAGATTGCATGGCATCCAAAGAAGGTTGACCACAGTTTACACCCCTCAACAAAATGGGATCAGTGAGAGGAAGAACAGATCCTTGCTAGATAAAGCCAGATGTCTGTTAATCGAGGCCAAGGCACCTAAAAAGCTCTGGGTGGAAGCGGTAGCAACCGCAAACTACCTTATAAATCGTAGCCCTTCCAAAGCACTGAATGGCGAAACTCCATTCAAGAAATGGCTAGGCCGAATACCTTGTGGGCATCATCTTTACGTGTATGGCAGAAAAACTTTTGTTTTGAAAAAGAACAAACGAGGCAAACTGACCCAGAATGCCAAAGAAGGCGTATTCATGGGGTACTCGATGACCTCAAAGGCTTACAGAGTGTACATACCCGAAGACGATGATATAGTGATAAGCAGGGACATAAAAGTCATAGACAAGATGTACTTCGAAAAAGAAAGTCAGAACTATAATAAACTTATTAACGAAAGGGAACACTCTCAGATAACTGAAAAAGAAAACGAAATTAAAAACAATGATAAAAAGAAAAACAAGGTACAACAAATAGAAATTGAAATAAGTGAGAACGAAAAGAAAAATACGTCACAAAATATCAACGAGCAAGAAGATGACGTTTCTTCGGTAGAAGAAATAGAGTCTTACGATGACGCATCAGAGGTTATAGAAATACCTGAAAATGGGAGGCCGCAAAGAGAGAGGCGTCTGCCCGCGTGGACCAGAGATTTTATACTGGACCAGACTGAAGAAAGTCACCTACTCTCGGAGGTATCCTATATATCCGATGAGAATGAAGATGTTGAATACTGGCATGATGCTATTAAAGCCGAGATTAGAGCACATGTTAAAAATGGAACCTGGAAAATAGAAAAGAAAAAGAAAGACATGAAAGAAGTGGACCACAAAATGGTTCTAAGAAACAAAATAGGACCCGACAACAGTATCACTAAGAAAGCCAGACTTGTAGCACGGGGTTTCACTCAGCGACCAGGCGTTGACTACAATGAAACATACGCTCCTGTAGCTAAACTGAGTTCTATAAGATCTGTTGTTGGAATAGCCATGGAAGAAGGCTTGAAATTGAACCAGATGGACGTTACAACGGCGTACCTTAATGGTGAATTGGAAGAAAATATAGCTATGAAGTATCCTGAGTATTTAGAGGAATACCTGACTGAAATCATGGTTGAAGAAAGTAAACAAGAAAATTTAACTTTGTACAACAAAACAATGAGCATGCTAAAAGACATAAAAAACAATCCAAAAGGGAAAATTTGCCACCTCATAAAAGCTTTATACGGACTCAAACAGGCAGGGAGGCAATGGTACAAGAAACTCGACACAGAGTTAAAGAACATAGGTTTCAAAGCATCGGAAGCGGACCCATGTTTATATTTACTAGAGAAAAGAGGAGTTAAAGTCATAATAATTATCTATGTCGACGATTTGTTAATTGCCTATTCGTGTCCTAGAAAGCTCCAAGAAATAAAAGTCCTGTTAAAACGAAATTTGAGTTAAAAGACCTAGGTACACCTAAACGGCTAGTAGGGATAGACGTTACTTATAAGGGAGACGAAATCAAACTGAACCAGGAGAAGTTCATAGAAGACACTCTTAAAAAATTAAAAATGGAAGATTGCAAGGCCACGTCTACACCCATTGAACCAGGTCTAAGACTAGAAAAAGCAGGAAGAGATGAAAGGAACAATCTGCCCTACAAACATTTGATCGGCACACTCATGTACTTGGCAGTGGCAACTCGACCCGATATAATGTTTGCCATAAGCTATCTCTCCCAATTTAATGATTGTTACGGAGATGAGCATTTCAAGTGTGCAAAAAGAGTGCTGCGATACTTAAAGGGAACAACAAGCGTTGGTCTCGTATTCCGAAAAACTCGCCAAGAATTATATGGCATGGCTGACGCAGATTGGGGCTCATGCAAGCTCGACCGGAAATCTTTTTCGTGTTGTTGCTTTAAATTTGCTCGAACGGCCATAAGCTGGATGTCGAAAAAGCAAAAGTCTGTGGCATTATCGACTGCCGAAGCGGAATATGTCGCCCTGACAGAAGCTGCGAAAGAGGCTATTCATTTGAAAAGTCTATTCAAAGATCTTGGGGCCAGCTATGAAAGCATAGTCATATTAAACGACAACCAAGCTGCCCTCAAGTTAAGTCAGAACACAATGGTCACTTCCAAGTCCAAACACATTGACTTAAAAATGCACTTCATACGAAACTGCATAATGGATGGAGCAATAAATGTCAGGTATCTGCGAACCGAAGATATGGAGGCAGATATCCTAACCAAAGCCCTAGCCGGCCCGCGGCTGTTGAAATTGCGGAGCGGCTTAGGAGTTTCCTGAAATCCTGGTGATCACGACGATGCTGTGAAGAGGAGTGTGAGTACTGGCCATCTAGTACCAACTGACACTGCATGTCGTTCAAGTTTTTACCTTAGTTACCAATAACTGTTGTGTCAAATAAAATAATGTAAAAGGTCATGTGTATATTTTAATATTATAATTCCCTCACAGTTTTCCCCGTCTTCGTATTAATCTCGGTGTTGTAAAGTCATTTTCCCCAAATGTCAAATTGTGTTGTCATTCATCCCTAATTCGAGTTCGGCACTAATCGTAAGTCCGTTAGTGATACGGAGAAGAATACGCCCAACACTAAGGCCGAAACTACGGACTTCGGGCTTAGAGACCTTAGTTTCGGCCTTAGTAGACCCCGTATGGTACGTATAGGTAGCCAATATTTGCAACAATGTGTAAATATTTGGATATAGTTTTTGGTCACACTTATCTAAGCATTCCAAAGCTGATTTTGGAGTAGGGGAGGTAGCTGCTTTCCACACTTCAAGTTCTGCTTTGATGACAGATGTACTTACGAAGATTACCGAATGAGATCTGATAATCGACGGTGGCGGAGGAATCCAAACCACCGTATATTTTAATGTACGTAGTAGTTAATAATCAATGAGATATGCCGCACGCCTGCCTGGGGGGGGGGGTTGAACTTTGGAGGTAGCGAAACAGAGAGTAAAGTCCCGCATACGGACGGTTGTTGGTGTCCGGTGGACAACTGCCCGTCAGTTGATATTCGGGCTTTGCTTATGTTCTAATCGCACGGTAAACTCTGATATCGCGATTTAGGATTTTGTCCAGTTAGTTCGCAGCTGTCGAGATAGATGGCGCTGAGTCTCATTTGTTGATTCTGCTACGTTAGACCGGAAGTCGATAGTGGATGAGTCGTCCATACATTTTGAGATGCTTGCCAGGCAGGTCGGAACCGGAAGTCGCAGAGTTCTCGGTGAGTCGGAACTGTCTGCGTCGCAGAGTTCACGGTGAGTCGGAACTGCTGCTGGCGTGACTGATGGCGTCGACCAGGAGAGGTTCTTCAAGGCTCTTCATGTGACTGGTCGAAGGTGCAGTGTGCTTGCCAAGGTGGGTCGGAGCTGTGCGACGTGCTGACGTGACTGCTGGCGTCGACCAGGGGAAGTTCTTCAAGGTTCTTCATGTGACTGGCCGAAATGCTGACCAGGAATGCGCGTCCGCTGCATGCTGGTGGTCAGGATACCCGTAGAAGCCGAGGGTACTGGCTGGCTGTATGACTCGCTGCTCGGGAGCTTGAGGTCACAATGAGAAGTGATGATGATGATTATGACGTCATGATGGAGAAACTCTGATATCGCGATTTAGGATTTTGTCAAGTTAGTTCGCAGCTGTCGAGATAGATGGCGCTGCGAGTCTCATTTGTTGATTCTGCTACGTTGATTTTTTGTGGCGGTATTAATGTCGCCTACAGAACCCCAAAAACCCTACCCCTGGCTACGCCCGTGCCTGGGTACGTTCAGATGACAAGCGCTTAACGCGCGTTTTGATAAAGCGCGTTTAGGTACAAGTTACAACTACATACACATTATTCAGGCCGTACTTATGCTAAAGCACGTTTTAATAAAGCGCGCGTTGAACGCTACGCTAACGCTCGACTGCTGTCAGCGCGCGTCAACGAGCGCTTTGACATCATTGGTTTTCTATATTTCCGTTCAGTTGAGCGCGCGATTTCGACGCGGATCTGTATTCAGAATCAGTCCATCCAGAAATCGTCCGAAATGGAAACCAAAGCTTCTAATACGGAATTATTTGTGATGAAATAGAGAAACGTCCTGCGATAAGGGGCATGACAAATAGCGATTATTCAGATAGGAACTTAGGGTGGAACCAATATATCTGTCTTCTGTCGCGTTGTTTTTGCCGTCGGTATAGAATTACCGTTAAAACTGTTTCTACGTCCATCTTCGACAAATGTAAAAACTCTACTGAAGACTGAACCATGGCGGTCGTGGCAACGCGCGTTTAACGCCGCACTACTAACTTTAATTCGCAGTCGAAGTTCGCTCTCGAAGTTATCGCTTGTATCGCAAATTCAATACTGACTCGGTCGCAGGCTATGCAGGCCTTTTAAAGGTCGGCAGATAATTCCAGAATCTTCTAGTATAGAAACATCTAGAAAGTTCGACTTAGTCCGGTTAAGCAGTTGATATCCCAAGTGTGTTAACTTGCTAGTGGACATACCTAAAAAAAAATAAAAAAGAAAGTTCGAGTACATACCGGACATACCGGTCCCGACTAACCACACATCGAAAACTCTAGAATGTTCTAGCATCGAAATGTCTAGGATCTTGACTCTACTAGTTCTGCTACTCGATACTAGACGGTGCTAGTAGTAACTTTTACCTGGCTATGTACGTTATGTACCTACCTGGCATTAAATCTGGGGCGTAACAATACATCATATTCTTTTATCGTGAAAATAGCCACAGCAAGATTTGGTGCGAGTGCGTAAGACGATAGCGATCGGCTATTGGGTTATTTTTCGCCTTTTAGGCAACTTAATAGTGTTTTGAGGTTAGGTTACAAAAAAATATTTTTCTCAGAAACGGTGCGTTACATTTTCACGTGACTGGCTGCACCTCAGCCGTATTGTATTTAGATCATATCGTAATTATACAGTAGCAATTATTGAATAAATGTAACAAATATAAGCAATTGGAAAGCAATTCTTGATTATAGTTTCAGAGCCGCTTGCCATAAAACCTAGGTAACCAGTCATTCTGACGCTAACATAATAAAAGTCAGGAAGCGTAACTCTGAATAAAATATTTTTATGACCAGCCTCCGTGTTCAGCTCAAGGACGCAGAATTTCTAACAGTTTATTGTAAGATATCAATTTGTCAAAAAGTAGCAATTACAATTGCTTAGTAATTGCTACTTTCATGAATTTAAGTTTGAGCTTTGAATCGTACATAGATTAGGAAAATTTAGCTTTTATCAAAATGTGTACGAAGAGGATGTCCGCATGGATCGAGGAGCCACGTCAGATTTTAAAAGGCAACTAACATTTAGAAGCGTAGTAAGTAGCTGATTTTTCAGCACAAATTCTGGATTTATCAGAAAAATATATCACAAGTTATATCTCTTCTCTTTTTAAAAAAAACGTTGCACCACTAGGAATTTCTACTGTATCGTGGGTGCGTTTACAAACATTATATAAACTCACTACACAAACAGCCAGACCCGGAACAACTATCTGTAGGCCATACAAATATTTGTTCTGTGCGGGAATCGAACACGCAGCGCAGCAGTCAATCACTCAACCACTGCACCAACCGTGTCGCCATTTCAATGCAAAAGTCCTCCTAATGGTCTCCTAATGGCCTCCTAATGGTAATCAAAAGGCTCCTCAATCTAAACATCTAAATTGAGGAGCCACCTGGAACCTGGAACGCGGTGATGACTGTATCAGCAGTGCGATACTGTCAACATGTCGAAGTGAACACTTGGGCGAGGTGCACGACGGGCGAGTTGTCAAACCATACAAATAAGATGGAATGACAGCTCACTTGTCGTTCACTACGCCTAGGTGTACACCGTGAGATGTCGACAGAATCGATCAGCAGGTTACAGAGGGACATTGACAGGGTAGTGAGCTAGAGCAAAGAAAATCTCCTACAGTTCAATAGCTCGAAGTGTGTGACAATCACTTTTTCTCGTGCACACAATCCCATCGTATGCAGCTACCATATTGACGGGTTGCCTCACAGAAGTCAAAGACTTGGGGGTAAGTTTTAACACCAGTTTGAATTTTCGTGATCACGTCATGCGTTGCTGTAGGAAGCCTTTTAGAAATTTAGGTTTCATGCTTCGCACGGTCCACGAACACGAACGTAACAGCTATCATTGCACTATAGGTATAACGCACTGGTTAGGAGTCACCACAGTTGAAGGCTGTCTGACAGGGGTTGCAAGTGCAACCTTACTAAGTGTCTGACAATGGACGAAGTGAATTCTAATATTATTTATAACTGAGCTTCTATCTATCTATCTATCGAGTATGGTTTCCGCACTTAGTCCTGCTGTGGACCATTGTGCGTGAGCCATGTCGGCCGTCATTCAAACCAGCCGACCTCTCTCCAGAAGCAGATCAGCCCATTCAGTGTGTTCAGGATGTCTGTGAGTGAGTTAGGTGTCCCTATTGTTTGCCTCCGTATTTCGGTAACGCCTGTGCACTCAAGGAGCACGTGCGATACCGTTTCCTCCTCCTCCATGCAGGCTCTGCACAGAGGACTGTCCGTTATACCTATCGTGTGGTAATGTTTGTTCAGCGAGCAGTGTCCAGTGATGGTCCCCGCCACCACTCGTAGGCTGCCTCTATCCAGTTGCAAAAGGCGCCTGGTAAGTTTCCTATTTAAGGATGGCATAACCTCCTTGGACTGCCTACAGCCTGGTGTCAAGGCCCACCATCGTTCTGCCTGTGTGTGGGTATGTTCTTGTAGCCACGTGCGCAGCTGGGTAAAAGGGAGTGGTACAATGGGTTCGGGTCCAACAGCCATCGCACCAGATCCCCTTCTGGCCAGCTCATCGGCTGCGTCATTTCCTAGTGATCCGCTGTGTCCTTTGATCCACTGCAACGTCACAGTGTTGCGGTTGGTCACTGTGACGCGTTCTAGTGCATTGTGGCATTCTTGTATGAGTTTCGAGGTAGCGTAGTTTTTTTCCAGGGTTTGGAGAACGGAGGCGCTGTCGGAGAGTATGCGAATATGCGTATCCATGACTCTCCTGGCTTCTAGGGCATGGGCCGCTTGGATAATGCCCACGCATTCCGCCTGATAGACGGTGTTTAGCATTCCTAGCGGCCTGGATATTTTTATGTTGAGGTCACTGGAGTAGACTCCAACTCCAGTTCCAGTGCTTGTCTTAGATCCGTCAGTGTATATTCTCAACTCTTTGGGACCCGAGTGGTCATCCAGTTCCTGTGTTAGCACTATGTTGTAGTGCCTCTGGAAATGGTATGTCTTTTGAGCTTTGTCATTGGGTGCTATCATCATGGGTTGACGCTTGACAGCGTCCTCCATGATGCGTGTGTGCTTGATTCTGGAGTCTGTACGTAAAGTTCCCGATGTACTGAGCCTGAAAGCCGCTAGGGCTGCCTCCTCTCGTACTATAAGATGTAGTGGTGGTAGTCCCAGCATGGCCTGCAGGGCCGCAGTGGGTGCTGTTCTCATACTGCTAGTGATTGCCACGCAGGCAAGTCGCTGCAGCTTTTCAAGGTCTTTTTGTGCCGTGCTCAAGTCTGTCCTGGGCCACCAGACTAAGGAGCCATATGTGACTATTGGTCTGATAACTGTGGTGTATAGCCAGTGGGTTATATTGGGACTGATGCCCCAGTTCCTACCCAGCATGCGTTTGCATTGCCACATGCATATACTGGCTTTCTTGGTGGTGTACTCCGTGTGTTTTGCCCAATTCAGCTGTTTATCCAAATAAATGCCCAGGTATTTGGTTTCAGTTGAAAGGCTTAGGGTGGTTCCGAAAAACCGTGGTAGTTCTAGTGTTGGCAGTTTCCTCTTTTTGGTGAAGAGGACAAGTTCAGTTTTGGTAGGGTTCACTGCTAGCTGATATTCTTTGCACCAGTCCTCTACTATTTTCAAGGCTTGGCGCATGAGGTTGCATAGCGTGTTTTCGTGTGTCCCGTTTATTATTATGGTTATGTCATCAGCGTAGCCCACGGTAAAGTATCCTTTATCGTTGAGTCTTCTAATAAGGTTATCTGCGACCAGGTTCCATAGTAGTGGCGAGAGGACGCCCCCTTGGGGGCAACCTTTCGCCACGATGGCCCTTGTTGTGTTGTTTATGGTAACTTGCACAGCTCTTTGCTTGAGCATATTTGTGATCCAACCACTCAGGGTGGTGTCCACACCATGCCTTTCGAGAGCTGTGCCAATACTCTGAAACATGGTTTTGTCAAAGGCGCCCTCGATGTCAATAAAGACAGCTAGTGAGGAGCATTTATGGTGTATAGCACACTCGATCTGTGAGACCACGCTGTGCAGAGCAGAATCTGTCGACTTCCCCGCGGAGTAGGCGTGTTGTTGTCTGTGAAGTGGGTATTGGCGCAGGGGTCCATCCCGGATGTATCTATCACAGAGCCTCTCCAGGGTTTTCAGTAGGAAGGATGTTAGGCTTATTGGTCTGTACGCTTTGGGCTGTGTGTAGTCCGTTTTTCCCGGTTTGGGGATGAAAATGACTTTTACTTCTCGCCATGCTAGGGGTATGTATCTGTGTGCTATGCAGGCTTGATAGATAGCTAGTAGCCACGTTGTTAAGATTTTCTCTCCCCACTGTAGTAGGGCAGGGAAAATAACTGAGCTTTATACTTAAAGAATTTGAGGTAAGTACCTACAATTAGATATAGATACACCTATGTTACTTGTTACCAGCTAAAGCTACAAGCTCATGGAAGCTTGTAGCTTTAGCTGGTAACAAGTAACTTAAATCCAAACTTCATAGTCGAGGGTTGATCTTACCTGTAGGTACCATTCCGCTGAGGAAAAAGCAAACCTGTTTGCTTCTCTGTTTGCGGAAGATTCGCGTCTTGATCCTGGTGGCGCGAGGCCCCCTGCTTCTCCTGTTGGATGCGAGTCGAGTATGTCAAACATTCGCATTCATCAGAAGGACGTTCGTAGGGTATTGCGTAACCTTGACGTGAATAAGGCTAGTGGCCCCGACGGGATACCGGCAATTATACTGAGGACCTGCGCGCCTGAGTTGTCTCCGATCTTGACACGCCTATATCGCCTTTCGTTTGAGACTGGTAAGGTGCCGATGGCTTGGAAGCAAGCTAACGTGCAGCCCGTGCCCAAGAAGGGTAGTCGAGCTGACCCAGCTAATTGTAGACCCATCTCAGTAACTTCTATACTCTGTAAGAGTATGGAACGCTTGCTGAATGGTAAGCTCCTGGCATACCTAGAAGCTAACGATATCCTTAGTGACCGACAATACGGCTTCCGCCGAAATCGGTCCACTGGGGACCTTCTAGCGTATGCCATTCACATCTGGAGTGAGGCCATCGAGAAACATGGGGAAGCACTTGCGGTCTCTCTTGACATCTCGAAAGCCTTCGATAGGGTCTGGCACGAAAGCCTTATTGGTAAGCTTCCTTCCTTCGGTCTGCCCGCCGGATTGTGTGATTGGATCGCAGACTTCCTGAGGGATCGGTCTATCCGAGTGGTCATAGATGGCTACTCATCTGGACTGCTGGATATTAATGCAGGGGTTCCTCAGGGGTCGGTGCTCTCGGCAACATTGTTTTTGCTGCATATTAATGATCTGCTAAAACCCGGTACCTTTGGGTATGCAGACGACAGTACTGTTGCTGAGAGATACGTGTCTAACGCACGAGCTGGTGGATCGCAGATCCGGCCTCTCCGAGAGGCTATGGTTGAGCGCTTGAACTTGTCCCTACAGGCTGTCTCAGAGTGGGGCGATGCCAATCTGGTCAAGTTCAATGCTGCTAAGACCCAGGCGTGTCTTTTTTCCGCTAAAAGGAGCCAATTCCACCCAGCTCCATCTTTCTGAGGTGTAACCGTGCCGATAACCGACCAACTTGACCTTCTTGGTGTTACGTTGACATCTACCCTCAATTTTGGCACATTTATAGAGGCAAAGGCTCAAGTGGCTGCCAAAAAGTTGGGAATTCTAGCAAAGGTGCGACGGTACTTCACGCCGGAACAGCTGCTCAAACTTTATCAAGCGCAAGTTCGATCGTGGATGGAGTACTGCTCGCATCTTTGGGACGGATCAGCCAGATACCAGCTTGATGCCCTTGAGTCAATAGAGAAACGAGCCAAGAGGATCATCGGCAATGATAGGCTCGTCGAGTCGAAGCTCCAAAGTCTCGAGCATCGACGCCGAGTTGCTAGCCTGTCGGTTTTCTATCGGTTGCATTTTGGAGAGTGTGCAACGGAATTGCATAGTTTGATTCCGCCTAGCCCGTTCCACCATCGGACCACAAGACGTACGGCGATGCGCCACCGGTACATGGTGGACATCCCACCCACACGCACAAAGCGTTTTGGGAATACATTCATTGTGCGTACCGCTAAGGAGTGGAATTCCCTGCCGGAGGCTGTGTTTCCTGATAGCTACAACCTGGGAGTCTTTAAGTCAAGAGTGAATAGGTTACTTCTGGGCAAGCGTGCTCCATCTTCGATCACATCGTCGCTTACCATCAGATGAGATAGTGGTCAAGCGCGTGCCTATCAATAATAAAAAAAAAAAGGTATAGAGGACATACACAGAGAATCTTTCAGCTTTTATAAAATAACGAAGGACTGATCGTCGCGCTCTTTGGATATAATAAAACAACTCTCATCCTTCGTTGTTGGTTCGTGTGTCGCTAATTGCAGGAAGGAATTCTATACTTAGGTACATAAATGATTTTATTCTTTAAGATCTACCTACTTGAAAACATTAGATTCTGTTATCACCTTTACTCGGAAACTTTTTACTTACCTACTACTTTTGTATTTGATAGATTAGGTATATTTACACACTGTTTGATTGTCACTAAACGTAGGCACCTACCTACAAATGTTTTTTCTTCTGCGATACAAGTTGCATCTTCTAAACTTTGGATGTTAAAACAACAATGTTAATTTGGTCGGATTATAGGCGGAGATTTAGTATGGAAAAGTACCTAATTAAAGATTTCTCTTAAAATAAATCACTTAGGAATGTGAATTTTGGTCAGTATGACTTCTTTAGGAGTACCTACTAATTTTTGTATAAATTTGGGGAGAAATTGCAGTTATAGGGATATCTTGAAATGAAAATTTAACATCGTGACTACCGCCACCCCACCAATGTCGTGGTATATTTCGTAAACTACTGGAGTACTACGCCCGTATGGTGCCGGGGCACGCCCGTATAGTGCCGGGGCGCAAAAGAATAGCACCATCCCATCACTTCCTGTGGGTGTCGTATGAGGCGACTAAGGGACTCACCAGAGAATGGGCAGCAGCATTCTTTCGGTACATTGCAACAGCTATACTGCGATCGCCAACCCGCCTGCCAAGCGTGGCGATTAGGGCAAACCCCCCCCCAAATGATGAGCACAACAAAAAAATGGCCCCTAGTGCCCGGCAGCGCGTCTACCCTTGACTCCGGTAGCGGTCAAGGTTATGACGATGCAAGGGGTGCTAAGAATCCCCGGAGTGGATACGGCTACCGTAAAAAACACCGACGACTGGACCTGGCAACATTAAACACGAGAACACTCCGGACCGACGAGAAGATCACCGAACTTGAGGAGGAATTGAGCAGGTTGCGATGGAGTGTTGTGGGATTGTCTGAAGTCCGAAGAGAGGGGGAGGACACGACAATTCTCAAATCCGGCAACCTGTTCTATTTCCGGGAGGGTGACCGGAAGTCCCAGGGTGGTGTCGGGTTTTTCGTCCACAGGTCCCTCGTGTCCAATGTGGTGAGGATCGAGAGTGTGTCGACCAGGGTGGCGTACCTTATACTCAGAATATCGCCAAGATATTCGTTGAAGGTCGTACAGGTTTACGCCCCAACCTCAACACACCCCAACGACGAAATAGAGACCATGTATGAGGATATATCCAGAGCCATGCATGGTCATAAAACTCATTTCACCGTGGTCATGGGGGACTTCAACGCGAAACTGGGCAAACGTGACGGTGACGAGCTGCGAGTGGGGCAATTTGGATATGGACGTCGGAACCACCGGGGACACCTACTGGCCAGTTTTATGGAGAAGGAGGGCCTCTATATGATGAACTCCTTCTTCAGAAAACGTGAGCACAGGAAGTGGACCTGGCAGAGCCCCGATGGTGCAACTAAAAATGAGATTGACTTCATCATGTCGACTAAGAAGCAGATATTCAATGATGTCTCCGTGATCAATGCGGTGAAAACCGGAAGTGATCACCGCATGGTAAGGGGCACATTGAATCAAAATATCAAGCTGGAAAGGTCTCGACTGATGAAGTCTACGCTCCGTCCAGCACAGATCCGGATCCAAAACTCCGAAAGCTTTCAGCTCGAACTTCAAAATCGTTTCGAGTGCCTAGGGAGCTCCGTGGACGAATACAACGATGGGTTCGTGGAAACTGTTCATACGGTCGGGTCTAAGTTCTTCAAGACTCGCCGTACAGATAAGACCAAGAGGCTCTCTGATCCAACTCTCAAGCTCATGAAGGAGAGGCGGGAGATGATTCTGCAGTCTTCAGACGATGCATGCAAGTACCGGCAGCTCAATAGACGGATCTCCAAGTCCTTGAAAAGCGACCTCCGCCGCTTAAATACTGAAAAGATTAAAGACGCGATAGAGCGGAATGAGGGCTCCAAGGTCTTTGCAAGAGATTTGTCTATTGGGCAGAGCCAGCTCACAAAACTGAAGACCGACGATGGCAGAACCATATCCGCCAAATCGGAGCTTCTGAGGGAGATCGAGACATTCTATGGACAGTTATACACGTCAATGACCAAACCCGCAGCAAATCTAGCGAACGACCCAAGAGCTAGATTGACCCGGCATTATACCGAAGACATCCCGGACGTCAGCCTGTATGAGATTAGGATGGCTCTGAAGCAGCTTAAGAACAACAAGGCGTCGGGTGAGGACGAAATTACGGCCGAACTCCTGAAGGCGGGTGGAAAACCAGTCCTTAAGGCCCTTCAGAAACTGCTCGATTCCGTCATACTCGAGGGGAAAACGCCACAAGAGTGGAGCAGAGGTGTGGTGGTACTCTTCTTTAAAAAGGGCGACAATGCCCTGCTTAAGAATTACAGGCCCATCTCACTTCTGAGCCATGTCTACAAGCTGTTTTCCAGAGTCATCACAAACCGTCTCGCACGCAGGTTTGACGACTTCCAGCCTCCCGAACAAGCCGGATTCCGAAAAGGCTTCAGCACCGTAGACCACATACACACGCTGCGGCAGGTTATACAGAAGACCGAAGAGTATAATCTGCCCCTCTGCTTAGCGTTTGTGGACTACGAGAAAGCCTTCGACTCGATCGAGACTTGGGCTGTGCTGCAGTCTCTCCAACGGTGCCAGATCGACTATCGGTACATCGAGGTGCTGAAGTGTTTGTATGAAAACGCCACCATGTCAGTCCGACTTCAGGATCAGACATCAGAACCTATCCTCCTGCAGCGGGGTGTGAGGCAGGGAGACGTAATTTCTCCGAAACTGTTCACGGCCGCAATGGAGGACGTCTTCAAGGTTTTGGACTGGAAAAGGCTAGGCATTAATGTAAATGGCGAGTACATCACTCATCTTCGATTTGCCGACGATATAGTCGTCATGGCTGAGACCACAGAGGACCTCAGTACAATGCTCGATGACCTCAGTAGAGCTTCCGAAAGAGTGGGTCTTAAAATGAACATGGACAAAACCAAGGTCATGGTAAATACCCATGTAGCACCCACTCCTATCAAGATTGGAGGCTCTGCACTCGAAGTTGTTGATGAGTACGTCTACCTGGGACAAACGATCCAGCTAGGTAGGGCTAACTTCGAGATGGAGGTCAACCGTCGAATCCGACTCGGCTGGGCGGCGTTCGGGAAGTTGCGCGGTATCTTCTCGTCTCACATACCACAGTGTCTCAAGACGAAAGTCTATGACCAGTGCGTGTTGCCAGTGATGACCTATGGACTCGAAACGTGGTCGCTCACAATGGGCCTCATCAGAAGGCTTAAAGTTACCCAAAGGGCAATGGAGAGGGCAATGCTCGGAGTTTCCTTGCGTGATCGAATCAGGAATATATCTGATATATATGATATCCGCAAGAGAACCAAGGTTGCCGACATAGCCCGAAGGATCGCCAAATTGAAGTGGCAGTGGGCAGGGCACATTGCTCGCAGAACAGATGGTCGATGGGGCCGAAAAGTTTTGGAGTGGCGACCGCGTACTGGAAGACGCAGCGTTGGAAGGCCTCCCACAAGGTGGACCGATGACCTGGTGAGGGTCGCGGGTAACCGATGGATGCGAGACGCACAGGACCGGTTGTTGTGGCGACGCTTGGGGGAGGCCTATGTCCAGCAGTGGACGTCTTTCGGCTGATATGATGACTGGAGTACTAGTTTTGAGTTTTGGGTACTAATTCTATCTTGCAGGGTACTAATTTTCTATGTAGGTTTGAGGAAAGCGACAATCTCCTGAAACTTGGAATCGACATTCAGTCGTGGTCCTGCTGAACGCCCGGCGCCCGCACGAAAGTTACCTATCATCGTTGATTCCTCGGTAAATACCAAATGTTTCAGTTTTTTATTTGCATACTTAGAATAGCTGTAGCATGCCCCCTTTTTCAGCGCTCATGGTGGTCCTGCTGAAAGGAGCGTGACTACCGCAGGACCACCTTCAAAGTCGATTTTCTCGAAAACTACTAAGGTAGGTACCAATTTTGTTGTTCGTGTACCAATTAGTACCAATTGAGTACTAATTATTTGCAAAATATGGAAGCGATTGGAGTTCGTGGTCCTGCGGTAGTCACGCTCATAAATAAATGTTATTTTAAGTAGGTAAGTGAAATATTAATTTTGTCGGAATCAGTCGCCAAATATCAGAACCTCATTGGTTCAAAAGTAAGAAGTTAAACCAGTGACCGACAGATTCTGATATTTGACAACTGATTCCGACTACCTAATTAGTGTCAGGGACACAACTATAATTATGGTGTTAACAGGAAAAGTAAAAGCAATAATTATGGTTTAAAATAGCTATATTGTAAAACTACCTACTAAATACATTTATTTTTTTTCAAACAAAAGCAAACAAAACAATTTTTAGCATAACTAAGAATTTAAAACGTAGATAACGAAATCAATAGGTACATGAAAAGATGTTAAAATAACATAAAAAAATGGAACATTATTACTGTGCTTCGTGAGTAGATTATACCTACTCATGAATTAATGTAGCCCTAGGCCGATCTTACACTTAACGGTACGGGCCGATTCTTGATAAGAATCAGGTAACTCGGAGACCAGAATCCCATACCTACATATACGAAAATATTTTCTAATCGCCTCGTCTGATAGGTAGGTCTCTAAATTGGCGGTCGGCTACGGCCAAGTAAGCGAGGTACGCGTACGTTCAAAGTACTACTAACACATATTTTATTAGTGGGAAAATTAAGTTTTGTGGGTTTGGGATCTTGGAATATCAATGTTAGTCAGTGAATTTCTGGAGTAGGTATACAGCAGGTTTATGGAGTCTGTTTTTTTTTCAAATTAATACGTGTTCCCAGCGTAACACGAGTTACTATCCCATGAAGAAGCCTGATAACACCTCTTTCAGACCAGAATCAAGACGGTTTGAATTCTAACTGGCCAAGACTCAACAGATTGGATCGGACCGGACCGCATCGGCCGTACCGTAAGTATTAGGCCGGCCTTAGCTGTGCGTGTATTTTAATAATGTAGCATTCACAAATGACCGTATTTAAAGCTTTGTTATCTTTTTAAAATGACAATAAAAGTAAGTATTCATATTTCATACACGCAAACTTCAAAAAAATGTCTAATTTGAAAAAGCGCTTAAACTGTATGATCAACAAGAATAGGGCCTAAACTTCGACCTATAATCGTATTCTCAGTAACTTGACATTTGGAGGGATATCCGTTTCTGACAAAAACGGTATCGGAATGAAAAAACGAATGAGCGAAAATGAATAAACGCTTTTTAGGACAACGCCATTATATCCATAGGTTGAATTAAATTTGATAACGCAATAAGGACTAACTGATTTTACGTCTTTATGAGACCCGTTATTAATTTTACTCTTGTCTTATTATTCGAACTGGAAGAAAAAGCTTCTGTTGTCCGGCGGCGAAATGGGCAGACGTCATTTTTTGCCATCGTGGGTAGAAGCTGGATGAGACTGACACAGGAACGTGAGCGTTGGCACAAGAAAAGAGAGGTCTATGCTCAGCAGTGGGCAAAGTCAGACTGTTGTAAGATATATAAAACGGGAAAAAAATATTATTTCTAATATTTCAATACAGCGACAGTTTTAGATTTATTGAAATTAAACTATATAAGTATTTATTTGAAATTTGCGCTAGCTTGCAGCTTAAACACAAAGTACAAGTGCTTCCCTACTTTTATTTACTATTTACTTATACTTTTTCATGAAGGTATATAATGTACAAGCATGATAAGCTTAGAACTGTCAAGGTACTTTAATACGATTAAAGTCACATCATTTGACCAAATAATAATTATAAAATGCATGCTTAAAGCTAATGGTTTTTTCTTCCTTTTATATTTAATTCACCTTTTAATTTCAGAAATAATATTTTTAATCGACTTTAAAAATTCATCAGCGTGCTGCTTGCACTTTTCGACAGTAGTCCTGAAACAAGTCATCATCAACATTGTAGCTTACTTTTTTGATCAAACACGAGGTAATGGGAAAGTTAAAGTGGCTCCACACAATACATGCTTGTCTCAGTATAAATAAATTTTATCACACCGACATTTGTCTGCATTGCTGTGTTGCACAGACAAAATTCTGTAAAGTTTATGTAAATCTATATCGTGTGGACACACCATTTAGTGCAAGCCCGCAGGGTTCCGATGACGGGATGGATGAATATTCTGTGCAACACAATCACTAAGCACCTATACTATTATCATCGGCTACAAAAATAAGGTATATCTTTCTTAGCATTTTTCAAAGAAACTGAATTACGAAAGTTATATTTGGGATTGCGACCGATTATATACAATATCTCAGTCGATTAAAACGGTTTCCTGATAAGGAATTCAGATTAGGAGACCAGAATGTATGCCTTAAATACAAAATGTTCAACTAAGCAAACACAATATATATGTATTTAGTATATTTTCCGAACCGGAATAAAAACTGACGTTCCTTACAACAAGCCGTGTTTCGGGTCAGAAGAAAAATCTAACGTTTAAGCTAGTCTCACGGAATTCTGAGTATGAATTTATTCCTAGTCGGAAAACCTGATCGGGAAGCCGTACGTTCGTATGCCAGCCTTCAATGCTCACCTGTATTCAAACAGCAGCCTAGCGTCTACATGCCGGATGTCAATATCAGCCTGTTCCAAAAAATCAGATATACTTTGAGTAGGGTTGGTCGTCTCGTGGTCCAGCATGCTAAAAAGAAATTAATATTATTAATAAGACAAAATATGTCGAAGGTGATATCAATGTCTCAGGCGAACGGCAACTTAAGTGAAGGTTCACAAGCCACGTGTCAAGGTTACCTATCATAAATCCGAAAACTATTTGACCGAATTTCATTTCACCTCAAACTTTTTAACTATTATCGTTTCGTTTTTTTTTACTTCATCGAAGTCACGTCTGCCACAGTACGAGTTGACCTATTATCAATTCGTTTTTTTTTCGTTACTCCGACGTTTCATTTGGTCGAAAAACTTTTTACCGAAGTTACACTTTGCCGAAATAACATTTGTTCGAAGTATTATGTTTCTGAACATTCAAATTATTTGTTTAAATGTAATGGCACATAATAAAACAGTTGATTATGAACAAAAGTGGTTTTAAGTGGTTCCAGTAAGAAGCATGCAAACAAGGATGCTTGCTTCAAGCAAGCAGCATGCAAGCAACCACCAACCAACCAACCAACTCTTAAAGCAGTATTACTTCAATATTAAAGTAATACTGCTTTAAGAGTTAGTGGTTTAGGCCCTGATCGCTAGTTAAATAACTAAAAAAATTACATTGCAAAAGGGTCAGCGCGTACCGAGACGAGATAAAATACCCACTAAGAACACTACAGACAATAAGAATTTTATTTACTACACAAAAAGGATGTCGCGGTAAGTTTCGAGGATACATTACGAGGAGCGACAACTGGCATTCTTAAGCATCTTGAGCATCGTCGCGACGCATTTCGGTGTGAGCCGACCCTAACTTCTCACCACGCCCAACATGGCCACATGAAAAGTGTAAATGGCGCAATGAGGTATTGTTATATAAATTAATTAATCGCTTTACGTGTCCGAAAGTTGAAAGTGTAGGTTATGTTAACTACTTTATGATTATATAGCGACCCGCCCCGGCTTCACACGGGTGCAATGCTGATACTTAATATACTACAGAATGTCTTTATATACAACGTTCACAGCTTTTTTGTCATTAGACAATACAAACATGTTTTCTTTAGAGGTTTCTCTTGAAAGAGCGGCATATAATTGGCCATGTGAAAAACACTCAACGCATGCGATCGCTGCTAATCATAAAATGCTATAGGGTGAAGCGCGTATTTTTTTTTAGGATTGACCACTAGCAAGTTAACACGCAAGGTAAGTATATCAACTGCTTAACCGGATTATCCTGTAGTGGCCTCAATGAATTTAAGGCCCCCAGCCAGGGCAACAAAGCTAGCTACGCAAGTTTTTTTTTTTTTTTTTTTTCCGTTCTTATCTGCCATCAGTCAGCTCTGACTATGATCAGATGTGTGGAAAGATGCATCACATTTTATAGAATCAGGACCAATGTCCAATACTACTTAATCAGGCAGCACAATATCAGCTTTCTTGAGTCTCTTGGTATGATTTGGCATCAATAGTGAACGTGATAGGGGATTTGGATGGTTGGTTAATCTGTCTTTGTATTTCTCTAGATAGCGCTTCGCTTCTTCTAAGACCGTTGGGATTTCCAGGTGCTCGTGGATTTCTGAGTTGCGAGCGTACCAGGGCGCCGCTGCTAGGACCCTAAGGATGCTGTTTTGACTTCTTTGAATGCACATGATGTTTGATTTGCTTGCGGAAGACCATAATTGAATCCCATATGTCCATATTGGTTTTATGATGGAACAATAAATTCTAAGTTTGTTACTCAGGGTGAGTGAAGATTGTCTACCTAGTAGCCAGAGCAAGTTCCTGAATCGGTAGTTTATTTCTGTTCTTTTTTTCTTTAGGTGATCCTTCCACGTCAACCTACGATCCAAGTAGAATCCCAGGTACCTTACACACGGTGACTGTGGTAGGGTGTCCAGACCCAGTTTGACCGGGGCGCAATTTCCATGTCTGAGTGCAAAGGTAATGTGGTGCGATTTGGGCGCACTTGCCTTTATATGCCATTTGTTTAACCAGTCATGGGTTCTGTCAAGTTGATTTTGCAGCATGTTGCTCGCCAAGTTGGCATCCTGATCACAGGCCAGGAATGCGGCATCATCAGCGTAGGTTGCTACAAACACGTCAGGGCACTGTGGGAGATCGCTCGTAAATATATTATATAAAACTGGGCCCAGGACGGAACCCTGGGGTACCCCTGCAAGGCATCTGGTGAGAGAGGATCTAGCGTCTCGTACCTTTACTTGAAATTGCCTATCACTAAGGTATGATTTCATTAGCAAGTAAAAAGAATGGGGCAGAAGCGACTTTATCTTGCATAGTAGTCCTTTATGCCATACTCGGTCAAAGGCTTGTTGGACGTCGAGGAATGCTGCCGAGCAATATTCTTTCTTTTCCAGGCATTGTCTTATGGTGCGGTAGACTCGGTGTACCTGTTCTACGGTGGAGTGTTGCTCGCGAAATCCGAATTGGTGATCAGGTACAACTTGGTTTTCTTGTAGGTGAGGTTTCAGCCTGTTCAGGACAACCCTTTCCCATAACTTCGATAATACTGGAGTAAGGCTAATAGGGCGGTAAGATGAAACTTCATTTTCCGGCTTTCCAGGCTTATGGATCATTACGATTTGTGATATTTTCCAGAGAACAGGGACGTGAGAGGATCTGAGAGAGGCATTAATGAGGATAGTGAGGAAGACTACTCCCTTTCTTGGCAGCTCCTTAAGAATTTTCGGAGTAATCAGATCGAATCCGGGTGCCTTTTTGGAGTCCATCGTACATAACAATCTAGACAGTTCCCGTGGGGATGTTGGTCGAAGTGGGCCACAAAGTTGCAGGTCCTGGTTGAGAATGGCATCAATTTCAGGATCGTCAGGAACTGAAGTTTCGTTCGGTTTGAAGACATTGGCAAGGTGAGAGGCGAAAGCTTCAGACTTTTCTTGATCTGTGCGAGCCCATGAATTGTCTGATCTGATTGGGGGGAAGCATTGCTGAGGTTGTGCTAGGTTCTTAGTTGCTTTCCAAAGGGAGTGAATTCCTTTAGCTTCAGGGGTCATTTTCTCTAGCCTGTGTTGTAGGGCATCATTGTTAGATTTCGCAAGAAGGTCTTTGAGTTCCTTAATGGCATGGTTAAGGCGGGTTTTGTCCCGTTCGTTATGTGATGACTGCCAGATTCTACGAAATCGTCTTTTCTCTGCGATTTTTCTTCGGACTTCGATCGGGATAGGTGTACTATGCTCAGAATGTTTTAACTCAGGGGTGCTAAGCCACGCTGCCACTTGTAAAAGATTAGTGAAGTACAAGCACGCGTCGTTTACGTCTTCAGGGGACTTAAGAGGCACGTTGAGATTAATGTTATCTTCAAGGTACTCTCTAAAGCTATCCCAATCGGTTTTGCAGTTGTAGACCATGTCATGATTTGGGATACATTTTGCGGTCGTTTTACTCAATCTTAGTATGATTGGGGTGTGGTCTGAAGACCCGTCTAGGCTAGAATCTATTTGAGTAAATTTGTGGCATAAGTTTTTTGTAACAAAGAAGTCAAGGAGATCAGGTATTTTGTTAACATCCGTAGGCCAGTATGTAGGTTCACCTGTGGACAGAGTTGACATGCTATTTGCATCGATGCATTTTTTGAGCTCTGAAAATTGAAATCTATTACCTTGTTTCTTAAAAAACTCGGTAAACATTTCCTCATTGATTTTGTGTCTAGGAGGGCAATATACCGCCGAGATGTTAATAATGCCTGATCGATCTTCTACTCTTATAGCCGTAGATTGTAGGTATTCTGTCACAAAAGGTTCCAGTAGGCAGTGTTTGATGGTGTTTTTTATTACGATAGCACTGCCACCATGTGCTCGACCATCCGGATGAGAGGTAAGGTACACGCAGAAGCCTGGGATACGTATGTCACTTCTTACAGTTGTGTGTGATTCTGATATAAGGCATATGTCGATCTTATTTTCTTTTAGGAAAACTTCTAATTCATTTGTGTTGGGTGCAATGCCATTGATGTTCCAGGCTGCTATGAATAAGCAAGTCATTTCGTAATCTTAGTGACGAGGCTGGTGATTAGACTCACTAAGGAGCCTATTTGTTGGATTAAAAGGTCCATCTTCTCACTCTGTTTGATTAGGATATGATGTAGTGACTGATTCTGTTGATGGTATGTATGTCATGGGTTGTAGAGTTTGGTCCGGATAATGCTTCTGCATACGATTTCTCATTAATGTTCATTGGGGCTCGTATGTTGAAGGTAGATGTAGTAAGTGGAGCAGCCGAAGCGTTAGTAGTAGTTGGTAGGGTATACACCCTTTCTCGTGGAGTGCGGCTTTTGTTTCTCCGAGCTAAGATCTCTTTATAGACCTCGCAGCCTTTATAGTTGGCAGGGTGGTCACAAGAGCATAGTGCGCATTTGGCGGGTGTGGTTCTATCTTTCTTTGAGCATTCTGAAGTTTTGTGACCTTCTCCGCATTTGACACATCTATGAGGTCTCATGCAATTGTTCTTTGAGTGCCCATATTGTTGGCATCGCTGGCACTGAACAATGCTTTTAGATTTGCGGGGGTCTTTTTGGTTGTAAATATATTGGATGTTCTTGACCTCGCGATTGTGAATGCTTTGTTTGACATTCACAAAGAAGGTTGAGGTGGGTCTTTTGTCCGAGCCATAACGAGCGTTAATTATCTCACCTACGATTTCATTGTCGGTGGCTTCGACTGCTTCCCTTATAGCTTGATGAGGGGTAGTGTAGTGCAGGTCTTTGATAACAAAGCGGTAGCATTTTGCGTCCTTTGGTGTGAACGTATGCCCAATAAGTCCATTTTCTCTAATGATATCAATGGTTTTTTTATAGGCTTCTATTGTGTTTATCATAACACGTATGCTGTTCTTATTGACTATTCGGTATTTAAATTCAGGTGGGCTAATGACCGTCTCTATCAGATTGGTTAATTCCTTTAGATCTTCTATTCCATACAATATGATCGGTGGAGGCTTAGAATCTTGCTTGGGTTGGCGAGTTTCATCCTCTTTATGGTCGATGGGTAGGCCAGCAAACCTGTTTCCTGTCTGGGTTGAAGCAGGCGGGGGTGACAGCTCCGTGACCTTTCGTTTTTTAGATGATGGCACACGCTGCCATGCGGGGGGCTGCTTGTCTATAATTGGCATTTGGGCATCAGACACTGTTTTGTCTGAACTGATTATTGTTGTGCCTGGATTAAGCATAATAGGCACAGTGGCTGTACTACATACTTTGGGCGTAGGCTCAGTGAGTGAGTTTGATCTCTGTCTGGTAAAGAGAGAAGGATGAAATACTTGTTGAGTCATGGCCTTTTTGCTGCTTGTGGCAACAGTTGCACGCGCTGGTTTCTTAGGTGATGCTGGTGGTAGCGATTCATCCATAATATTTATTTGACTGGGAGCCTGTTGCTCCACTCCAGTTATATTTCTACTAGTTTCGCTACTCATAGTAGATATTTAAGTTTCACAGTGGCAACATTATTCCAAATGTCAGATGACATATTGACATGACATTGACAAGATGAGTAATAGTAACTCGTTTATAATATTAGAAATGTGGGTATGTGAAGAAACTTTGAAAAGGACGATTGTCAGTTCCTAGTTTTGATCACTGTTTTCTTTTAAAATCACAAACACTTTTTGCTACTAACAATTTCACTTAATTATCACTAACAAAAGTAAATTTTTATTGCATTTCCGAACACTGGTATGCAGTTTAACACTCAAAATTACGAAAATAACCAACAGCACTTTTACGCGTGTTGACAGTTGACAGTAAACTACGCAAGTGCGAAGCGTGTTTTTTTTTTTTTTTTTAGGTATGACCACTAGCAAGTTAACACACTTGGGATATCAACTGCTTAACCGGACTAACCTGTGGTGGCCTCAAATGAATTTAAGGCCCCCAGCCAAGGCAACAAAACTAGCTACAAACTAAAAACTACTGACCGCTCGCTAAGGGCATTCCCTGTGGAATACGACCTCGGCTTAGCGGCGTCAGTTAGGGACAGCAAGGGACAATCAGGCTGGGTCGTTTCATTAATTAGGGGTTATTAAAGCAAAAGGCTCAGCGGCGCGGGCTGGCTCGTTAGGCAAAAGTCGGGGAGGGTTTTGAATGGGTCGACGCGACGGACCTCGGCGGCGAGGTCGGTATACGGAACGCGGTCTGTATCTGTTTATTCTAAGGGTGCTGGTTTCCCTACAGCTTTCCTGAATCTTTGTGATCTCGTCGTCGGACTCGACGAGTGTATGCCGAGGACGGCGAATCTTACTAATGCGAGAGGGAGTGTACTGGGTTGCCTTTTAAATCAAAGGGTTTTGGTGCTTTTCAGCGGATTCGAAGAAACGCTTTGTAAGGCGCTTCATAAACTGTGCGAAGCGCGGCCTTCGACGCGCTATTTATAGGCACGCGCCGCCGGCCCCCCGGCCGGTACCGCCGCAAGCGCTATTTTCCTGCATTTTAAATCTGTAATATCTTTGAAAATATTCATTTAAATACGGCCATATTGATCTATATTAAGGATGCTGTATTGCTTAAAATCGCTTCGTAAATAAACCAGTATTTCTCGTAAAAAGTAAAGGATAAAAATGGTTATTGTGGGTTATCCCTAAGAGATAGACATATACCATCGCGGACTTTTAAAGATCTAAGCATACATAGGGAGAGACAGACAGCGGGAAGCGACTTTGTTTTATACTATATAAGTATATTGATTGTAAAAAAAATACCTTTCTAACGATCTACTTAAACGAATAGTGTGTAATTGAGCTCTTTCAGCCAATTTCCGTAGTTGACATTTCAGCTCGACCGATTGGTCTGGGTTCTTCATTTTCATGTAACACTGGTCGCTGTTAAAGAAAATAAACTCTTAAATATTTTAGAAAACAGCTATACATAATAACATTAAAACATGTTCATATTTACCATAAAATCCGGACTTGGGTTAAAGCGTTTTTGATTTCTTGTAAAAGCGCACACATCATGTATTTAAACTTTTTACTATTTTGGTCTCTTAAAAGTGTATTAACTTCTTTTAGACTTTCCGGCTCAATGGCCTCATTTATTTCTGCTTCCTCATCTGTTTGGTTGCCATTTGCGTTGTTATGCTGTTCGTCGTAGTATTTATCCTGCGAACAGTAATCTTCTGATATATCACCATAGTTTTCACTGTAATCTAAATCGTGATCCTCATAATTTTCAAAGTTGCAATTCATTTTCAGTTTTTCTTCGAACTCTGGACATTTGCTGAATTTTCTTATAATATTTGGTTGATTAGTTGGTACATCGCTGTCAGCTCCTTTTTCAGTAATCTCATTGACATTTTGTGGGTTGGTCTCTTTTCTTATGTGTGAATGAGTTAAATGTTTATCTTCACGTGCCTGAAGCGGCAACCTCATCGTATCTTTAGCATTGCTTTTTGACAGACTCAAGTTTTTAAAGAACGGAAATGGTATATCGATATTGCGAATAAATTTAACAGGCCTCTGTAACTCCTCCTAAAATAAATATAAATTAAAGTAGACACAAAGTAAAACGTTTCCATTTCCAATCTCGCCTGCCTAGTAGAGATGGGTCGTCGATGTAATTTTCGTTAACGAAACTAGACCGTTCATCATCGTTCATCAACGAGTCGATCAACTAGATGAATTTTTCGACTAGTTCACGTGACAACGGGAGGCGTTCAATCTAAACGTAGCGACGATGTCTACGGTGCGACTGTGTGAATATGGCTCGACGGCAGTCGACGGTGGACGGACAGAGTTGTTGAACTGTTCAAACATAGTTACATTAGCTAGCCAGTCTATATACGTACTCACTTGCACATTATACCATTTCACTCTAAAATGTCTATTTTATAAAATCAACTCTCTTTTTAAAGAATTAAATATAAATTAGTTTTCTTGGTGAAATAAACGAACGAACGTAGTAACCGACTAAGTTCAGGCGTCGTCGTTGGGCAGTATAAAGGAACTTTGTGAACTTTTGATTTAAGCCGTCCATGCATCGACTAGTCCACGCTTGAACGATAGGCCGTCCGTTGGCGTTGATTGGACGTCGACCGTCGATTGAAACCGTTCGTTGATTCGACGCCCATCTACTGCCAAGTGTGGCAATTAAGGGGCCTTTTGGGGGAGGCCTATATCCAGCAGTGGACGTCTTTCGACTGATAATAAAGTATAATAATAAAGTATATTTTATTTCACTCTTCACAAAAATGATATGATGGTGATGACAACATTTCTTTGTGTTTGAGAAAAAGCTTATCATCAGGTGAGACAGTGGTCAAGCGCGTGCCTATCAATAATAAAAAAAAGCTTCAGGACACTTACTTCGGATAGTTTTCTTTTTTTAGGGTTATCTTTTGTCTTCTCGGCTTCTTCAGTTTGATTCCAGTCAGGTAACATTTCTTGTTCATGCAATGAACTATCATCATTGTTATACGGCACTTCTGAAAATGCATACATACAGGTCTTTAATGCCAACTTTGACAATGTTTCAAAAGACACTGACACAAACTGAGATATTCTAAAAGGCCTGGGAAATCTGATTTGAACCATGCAATAGTTCTTAGATCCGATTATTTTTTCTTGAATCGTGTACTTATTTGACCTCAGCTCTCCTAAATAATGGCAAAAAAATAACATATCCTAGACTTCCGCGTAATAGTAAGAAAAACGCGTTTATTTTAATTAAAACTAGGAAAAAAGTAACACTATATTTTTTTTTACTATCTAAAATATTTTAAAAGCTGTTTCTGCTGAAACTGCTTGAGATTTGATAAGAGTAGGTAGTGTTTGAAACTACGCATCTAGGTATAAAACCACTTGAGTGAGAGATTACTGAGACGCCTGAATTCAGGCGAGGTTTGTCTCACACAACCTGCAGCCCGGTAAATAAAGTCTCGCTCCGGGCGACCATTGTTACCTTATTGGAACTCTAGTATTACTTTTTTTTATCAGGGTGGAAATCCTCATGGATGGCCTACGTCCTGGGGCGGACGAAGGGGTCTGTCAGACTCTTACTGACTTAAACCACCCCGTGTTCCATCGCAAACTTGCTACGGGAGCACTGAAGCAATCTTCAACGCAGCCCCCGACTGGTGCGCCTCTGCAGGCCCCGTCTCGTTAAGTAGGGGGAGTGAGGTGTTTAACTCCCCCTGCAACATCTAAGAGGGGCGCGCGTGGAACAAAACAAAACACGCCAACACCTCGGGTCCTAATTGATGGGGGGCGGCGGACGTCCCCGAGTCCGCCGTCCCTTGACAACTCTACTATTACTTAAGTCAACCTCCTAGGGTTGCGGAATTGTACAAAAGAGTTAGTGCGGCCATGGGACGCAAAGGGCACTTGAAGGAGCACGGTTGGGTTTTAGTCAAGAGTCTGACACTCCGTCCCACTCCGCCCAACCGGAAGAAGGAATTAGATGATTTCCCATCCGGAAAAAACAATATTAGCACAAAGGATTACCTGAATGAACAGCTGACTCTTCATTGTTTGACATGCTGTCGTGTTTGATATCATTAAAAGTATCATTAGCACTGCTATCCAAATTGGGATTTCTTATGTCATGTAATAGTTTATTTAATGATTCCACTGCGATTTGTATGTCTTCACAACTGCTTTTCAGCTCCTAAGAATATAGAATATAGGTACTTATTTAAAAAACATCCTCTGACTCGCGTACCGAGGGCTTCGTACAAACTCGATCAAGTTCGTCTTATAAGGGAACCGAGTCTCGGTATAAGCTATGAAAACAGTCTTATTATTCTGGCAAAAAGATAAGTAGGTAGGTTTGAAGGTCAAACTTAACTTTTCAGTTGAAAAAATTCTTCAACTGAAAATATAAGTTTGTAATCGCAAAAAGTGTTTTTATGTGATAAAACAACAAAAAACAACTTTCAGACTTTTTCCTTAATTTGTATTGTAAGACCTTGCTTGTTACCAAATTTCATGACTCTAGGGCAACCGGAAATACCCTATGGGTTTTGTTTTACTTACGATTATCAAAAATATGTTACAAAAATAATGCTAAAATATCTAGGTAGTCTAGTATATTTTTCATTGTGTTGACTTAGAAGCTTGATTTTTTTCAGAGCAAGAATAAGAAATGAAATTGAGAAATACCTACAATTGAAGGAAGTTGTTGGCAGAGTAAACTTAAGTAAATATTTTGTTTTTTTTTCATTCTTACCATTATTGCAACAAGCAAATGCACACCATAACTATACATTTGCATATATTGGTATGGTGTCATGTTTAAAGGTATTTTACCTGTAAATTAAAATATAATTCTTATAATACAGTCATTTCAATTTCAACATAGGTATAACAAAATTCATAACAAGATAGTCTTACCCTTGGCGTCACTAACTTGAAAGAGTATGTTTGATAATTTATTAGCGGCTGTAGTAATACTTCTGTGACCACTGAATTTCATAGCAACGCATTGCGCTGCCTCATGTAGTGTCCAAGGGGGCGGCATTGCAGCATTTGCAAACGGTGGGTCTTGTTCTAGCACCTGACTCAAAACCTCTTCCATTATCTGGATGAATCTTGAAATCCATTCATCGCATTTCATTTGCAAATACTGCTCCATGGTATTACTGTCAACTTCATACATGGGTTTATCAAACTTTCCGTTGTAAACCGATTGCTGATTAACCGAGTTAGTGAAATTGCTGCAATTGCTCTCAGCATCGACATTGCTTTCAGTATTAGATATTATGCCGGACGTTGAAGTTTCTTCAATTGTAACATTTTGTTTGGTACTGGAATTCCTTGCTTCAGCATAAATACTTGACTCCCGACTTTCGATACTATCATCTGCAATTTTATTTTCAACACATCCTAATGTAGGGTCACTATTCAGTATTCCCTCTGGAAGTTTGGATAACTCATTATTTAACGTATTGGTTGCTAGAGATTCTACGTTTTTCGTGTTCATGTTTTGGTCATTATGTGACGGGATTAGTTCATTTACTTGACATTGAAGAGACGCCTTTCTTCTTCGACGCCATTTAAATTGCTTCCTTTCACTTTGGACAGAATTTCCTAGTGGCTGGTGCGATAAACTGCGGTTAAGTTTTATTTCTCTCTTTTCATCAAGAATATTTGAGACTACGGGCAAATCAGGTGTTGTAATAGCTTCTTTTGTATTTTGAGGAGGGACGATTGCATCTACATTTAGAGGTTGTTCTTCTACCACATTCGTCATACTGATACTAACATTGATGCCTTCTAAGATAGTCTGAATACCAGCATCGACTGTATGTTTCAATATAATCAATTCTTCTGTTTTATCGGGAGTATTATTTTGTTTAGGTGGTGTTTTAGGAATATTATCGATGTGGTCGTCATTTTTTTGAATATTATTTTCAGGACTTATTGTTGGGGCCGACTGAGACTTATTGTCTTGTGGAATATCGTTTGGCACAATAATTTTGATTTTATTAAGGAGTTCATTTGACAAGAACGGCTTTTTAGGCCCTGATGATACCAGTTGTTTATTTGGGTTTTCCTTTAAAATCTTTTTAATTTCTTCTATACGAAACATTTTTGTATTTGATGAACAAGTAGCAAATAACTCGTTATCGTTTGTAAGGAGAATCTAAAACAAAAAAAAAATACAATTGAATTTACTTCTCTGCATTAAATTAAATATTGCGAGCAACGCAATGTTTCATATTTACGGCTTGTTTTTAAATGCTTGCCGCGCGTGCCCCGTCCTTGGCAGGAACCTATCTCGGCTCGGTCTAGCTAGCAGCTGAACTAGAGCAAAGCTAATTTAGTACTGTTTAAACGAAAAGCGACAGTTACAATTTTAACTCACCAAATGATAGTGGTTTTCCAATAGTTCTTTGCAAGTTTTATGTATCGCCTCTGCCATACTATCGCCTTCCACTTCAGATGGATCTTCAGCTGAAAGCGCAATAATAATATTAGAATAGAATGCCTACTCTTTATTATGTACACCATATAAGTTAAAAAACATATAGATGAAGAAAACATTACATAGGGTGCAAAATGGGCGGCCTTATCGCTAAAAGGGATCTTTTCAAAACAACCAGTATTATATAGTTTTTGTTCACCATACATATTTTGACCATAACAGAGGTTGTGTTCTCATTCATAAGAACGACTTTAATTTTTTTTCAAGCATTCTAGTTATATCCCTAGACCAAACTTGGCGTAAATTCTTAGATCGATCGAAATCAGTGCATTTGGCGTAATTAGAATACTGAGATTTACGTAAGTTAGCGATATCTCCATTATACGTTTTTACTTCGTGACGACCAATGGCATAATTGGGTGTCCTGCACAGATATAGATAGACATAGACAACGCAAGAGCAACTACTTCGCGTGCCCGTTTCGGTGCCCAGCTTACGATCAAAAATCGTAACTTCGTTCGCGTACTTTCGCGCTCAATTTGCATCGGTGTACGCTAGTCGGACGTCAGTAAGGTGTCAGTTACGTGGTTAGGTCAGTTAGTGGTTGTGAAAAGTTTAGAGTGAGAGAAATCCCAGAATTTGTAATGTTTTCGAATAAATCATATAAATAAAATTAGTAGGTGCTATAGAATTTATTCCTGCAATTATCGAAACTGGCACAGGCCACTACAAATGTCTCTATCTTACACCGAAAGATGAGATGTTCTGTTACGATGATTACGATTCTAAAATTCGTATAAGTACTAATCAGCCAATATTCATTAATTCCATAAATTATAGCGAAATTGATTGCTAAACAACCAAATCGTAGTTAGGTACGATAGATATCATCTGTTATGAAAATATAAATTTAATAAATTACTTAGCCTGGTTTCATTAATACGAGTATAATATGGTCACCCTAGACACTGAATCTACAAGAAAATAGTTAATTATTGTTTTTTCAGAATCCAAAATATATACATTGCTGAACTGTGCAGATATATTTAGCAGACATTTCTGCTAAATGTTAGTATCTCTGGCTTTAGATTCCGTTGAGATCTCAGGTGGCTACAGTCAAACATATATAATTAGAACGTCAGGATTGAGGAGCCAAAGAAAATGTGTTCATATACAAAATTTACTCTGTTTTACTATTTTATTCCTATACTGCAAAAACAAACACAACACCTGCTAAATGATCAATATGTCGAATATATTAATTGATCGCTCACATCAAATAGAAATTCACCTCTTGAGTTTAGATTGAGGAGCCATATTAAAAGTATTGTATTTTCTTTCATTTTAGCGCTACAGAAGCTAAATTTTTAGACGGTAATATGCAAAATTGCTACTAAATGATACAAAATTTTCATAAATATTCATCTATTTCTGTTTGAATCAGGTTTGATGAATATCCGTTGACTACAACCTTAGATGTGCGTTTAACAAGGTAAGACTCACACCACTGCAGTAAGCTTCCCGCAATTCCGATTGTGCGTAATTTGTTAACTAGAATTTTGTGATCCACCCTGTCAAACGCCTTGCTAAAATCTGTGTAGATTACATCTACAGGTGATCCACGGTCTGCGGCTTCGACTAAATCCGATATAAAGCATGCAAGATTGGTTCCAGTAGAACGGCCTTTCATGAAGCCGTGTTGTTCAGGCATCAATGTCTGTTTCACATGCCACAAAAGTGTAGGGTATACTAAAGCTTCTTTTATAGTTTCAAATTCTTAAGATATGACTAGTTCTGGTGTATGTGCAGTTGATGGATGTAGATCCAGCAAGAGAAGAGATAAAAACTTATTTTTTGTTAGTTTACCTGCTGATACAGAAATGTGAGTATCTAATTTGTTTTACTACCTACCTATCGTTTTTTAAATAGATAAATTGTAAACTTGCATGTTTCGTTTTTTGTATTTTATTATGTATTGGTAGGTGCGTAATAACTTATATTATGCGTCTGAGATAAGAATAGAAAGGTCCATTGACCTTGGAGGTCATTACCTCCATTTGTCAACTGTCATTTGAAAATTACGATTAGCAAATATTTACTTCGTGCAAATTAATTTTCAATAATACGTAGTGTCCGTTTCAATGGCGCGGTCATAACAATTAAAAATAAGAAAACCATGCCAAGATTTTGTAAAAATTTGTAAAAATTGATTCCCAAAACCATAAATTTGTCAAAACCATGTTTTAAAAGTTATAAGGGTTTGAACGTGGCCGCGCCATTGAAACGCGGCGAACCGCGCGGCCACGGAGATCTTTAAAACTAAGACCTGAAATTTAGGTAAATAACAGATTGAATTTGTAATTTTTTTTTTAAATATTGAAATATTCCTGGGTTTATATTTTAGGAGCTGTAAGACTAAAACCCCATGACCGCGCCATTGAAACGGTAAAAACAAGTTTTCGCTGATATCTCGCTGAAAAAGCATCGCCGGCAGACGTCTGATTTTTTTTTGTATAATCCAGTTTTGAATTTGTCGAAACTAGTAAAAATACTACAACAAATTCTTGGTTTATATTTCAAGACTATAAATCTAGAACCCCATGGCCGAGCCATTGAAACAATAAAAAATAGAAAATAGATAACAGAATCCTTCAGACATAATTTCTAACAAAATAGGTGGTAAGTTTTCTGTAAACAATAAGCCATGGTCACCCTATTGACATATTCAAGACGTATTCAAGATTCCGTTCTACAGCTCCTGAAATGTAAACCTAGGACTTTTTTGTGCATTTTTATCTATTTTGACAAATTCAAATCTAGGTTTTACAAAAAACTTCAGACCTTTGCGATGCTTTTTCAGCGAGATATTGGCGACAACGTATTGTTCTCCGGTTCAATGGCGCGGCCATGGGGTTTTAGATTTATAGCTCCTGAAATATAAACCTAGGATTTTTTTGTATTATTTTTACTAGTTTCGACAAATTCAAATCTGGATTTTATAAAAAAACCCAGACGTCTGCGATGCTTTTTCAGCGAGATATCAGCGAAAACGTGTTTTTCACCATTTCAATGGCGCGGCCATGGGGTTGTTAGTCTTACAGCTCCTAAAATTTAAACCCAGGATTTTTTTCTATATTTTTAATTTTTTTTTACAAATTCAATCTGTTATTTAGGCACCTACATTTCAGGTCTCTGCAACGCTTAGTTTTAAAGATCTCCGTGGCCGCGCGGTTCGCCACGTTTCAATGGCGCGGCCACGTTCAAACCCTTGTAACTTTTTTGACAAATTTATGGTTTTGGGAATCAACTTTTACAAATTTTTACAAAATCTTGGCATGGATTTTATTTTTAATTGTCATGGCCGCGCCATTGAAACGGACACAATATTTACTACCCATCGTTTTATCTTATTAATGTTATTTTCGTATGATGCACTTTAACTTAAATTAACAATGGTTAATTTAAGTTCAAGTTAATTAAAGAACAAGTGTTAGAAAAGCGTGCATGACGTCACAATATGGCGCCAGCGTAGGTTTGTTCATAGTATAGTATAGACTCGAAGGTAAGGGTAAGGTAGGCTAATAAAGCAGGAGGTAGTGAACATTTTGTATGGAGTGATTTATCTGGTAATCTGTGGTAATGGTCTTTCTTTACCTACACTACAAATCCACGCAACACCTCCGACCCACGTGACACGGTAGGTACCTATTTATACATGTACATATAAAGCACACACTTCAATACTTACAAACTGTCAAATTCCTTTAATATCTTACCCATAAAAGCATAACCAATTTCAATCTGTTGCGACAAAAATCTCAAAATGCGTTTTGCTTGAATGTTTTCTGTCATAGTAACATAATTTTTAAGTTCCTCCATGACCCGCTTTGGAACCATGAGGTGACACCTTTCATCTGTAACAATTATAAACCAAATGAAAATTTACAATAAGTATTTGAATGCTGATGCTTACCAAATATTTTCCTACTTTTTTTAATTTGTTCCATGGTGTGCAAAGGCCATACTATGAAGTTTTATTTTATTTGGCCGCAATATTTAACTTGTTTCCCACAGCGTTTTAATGCTTTCCGCCATAATAGTTGTAGAATATTAAAAAACCTTTCTAACGACATATCGCTTTACGTTATCAATATAATTATACTAGCTCTTTCCCGCGACTTCGTACGCGCATATCCCGTTTTTTCCTGTACCCGTAAGAATTTCCCCTTCCCGTATAGCCTTTAAGTCTTCAAAGTTCTCATGACAATGCGGCTATCATATACAAAAAAAAAATCCGAATCCGACTGGTAGTCTAGAGATTAGCGCGTGCAAACAAACTCTTCAGCTTTATTATATTATAAGTATAGATATAAAAGTGTTCCGTTACTAGTGACTGACTGATGCCCGGTTTCTGAGGTGTTTATCGGTAGTTTATCTGTCCGTTAACGCTATTTCTTATAACGCCATTGGTCGGGTTTATCTGTTCGTTAACCACTAATGGTTTACGAACAGATAAACGAGCGATAAAGTATCTCAGAAACCGGGCATGAGTGAGTGACAGACTGACGACAACGCACAGCCGAAACTACTTACTAGTCGTAGGGGAGCACTAAGAGAGGATTTCCCATAATTCTTACGGGAACGCACAGCCTAAACTACCAGTCGTAGGGGAGCACTAAGAGATTATTTCCCATAATTCTTTCGGGAACGGGAAAAAACGGGATATGCGCGTACAAAGTCGCGGGCAAAAGCTAGTTGGTCATATAGGCTGAATTGCCAGTGCACCTTTGACAGTCTATTTTTTTTTGCAATGTACTTTTCACTCAGACCTAATGATTAACTTACTTGTAGATAATTCCAGTAAGAAATCTGGACTAGGAGATTTTTGGAGGTAACGGTACAGAGAGTAAGTCCCGCATACCTCCATTGAAAAGGGAGGATCCTCCGACCAGACGGATGTTGACGTCTGGTGGGCAACTGCCCGACAGTTTATATTCGGGCTTTGTTTATGTATACCTATGTTTTAATCGCACGGTAAACTCTGACATCGCGATTTAGAATTTCAAATCAAGTCAAGTTAGTTCGCAGCTGTCGAGATAGATGGCGCTGCAAGTTTCATTCGATGTGATGTTGTTTCTGCTACGATGATTCTGCTACGTTGATTTTTTGTAGCGGCATTAATGCCGCTACATCACTCCCCTCCGGAGACCGGAGGTCGATAGTGGATGAGTCGTCCATACATCTTAAGATGCTTGCCAGGCTAGTGGAAGGTTGGTTCCAGTGAGTCGGAACCGGAAGTCGCAGAGTTCACCGTGAGTCGGAACTGTCTGCGTCGCAGAGTTCACCGTGAGACGGAACTGTCTGCGGTGCCCGCAGTGAGTCGGGGTGATAATATCCCAGTGAGTCAGGATGATGCTGCAGACTCCAGTGAGTCGAAGTGGTGCTGCTGCTGGCTCCAGTGGGTCGGAGCGGTGCGACGTAGTGACGTAACTGCTGGCATCGACCAGGAGAGGTTCTTAAAGACTCTTCATGTAACTGGCCGAAGGTGCAGTGTGCTTGCCAAGGTCGCTGATGAGGTTGATGATAGAGGCTGAGGATGCTGACCAGGAATGCACGTCCGTTGCATGCTGGTGGTCAGGATAACTGTAGAAGCCGAGGGTTCTGGCTGGCTGTATGACTCGCTGCTCGAGAGCTTGAGGTCACAATGAGGAAGTGATGATGACTTCATGATGAAGTAGCTGTACGTAGGCTGCGCTGACGTTCAATGTCGAGGGTCACCAGTTTGGAGGTTGCGGAACAGAGTGTAAAGTCCCGCATACCTCCGTTGAAAAGGGAGGATCATCCGACCAGACGGTTGTTGAGTCTGGTGGGCAACTGTCCGAAAGTTGATATTCGGGCTTTGTAATGTTCTAATCGCACGGTAAACTCTGATATCGCGACTTAGGATTTTGTCAAGTTAGTTCGCAGCTGTCGAGATAGATGCCGCTGCGAGTCTCACTTGTTGTGATGTTGATTCTGCTACGTTGATTTTTTGTGGCGGCATTAATGCCGCTACAGATTTTTAGCAAAAAAAAATATTATTCCTGGGCTTCCAAGGAATACACAATAAATACTTTGCATTACTTACCTATTACTTAAATTAAACAAATATCAATTTATATCACCTACTAAGGCAATGTGTTTAGTTTTAGAATGAGGTAATAACATAGCATCTAGACTATTTAAAAAATTGTCAATGTAACGGAGAGAGGGGGTTCTATTTAAGGCCAAGATGGTAGCGTTATCCTATTTGAACTTAGCTGCCATAGAATGCAATAAAGTACACGCCAAGAGCTTTCATATGACATAGATTTCATCACTGTTGCACAACTTAAAAAAAGTGGGCCCAGTGTTCATACAAAAGTGCCCATGGTCCTTTGCAAAGAAGACAGTTTGCATCAATAACTTTAGGTTCTGAAACTGAGCATCCCCCAAAGCATATAGCGTGATAATATTATACAGCAACCTGACCATACCTTTAAGGATTATTTATGCAAAATTTGAACAAAATCGGTTCAGTAGTTTTCTTGCCAATTGAAAACATAATTACATCCTTTACTATTTCACGATTTACTATTTTATTTTATGTAAGTAATAGATAAGTATTGTATTTTATTTTATATAAGTTTAGTACCTGAATCTGTCAATGTAGTCAGAAATTTAAATTCATGTAGAAGAACTTCCAGATCCACAACAATAAACCACGCATCGGAATTTGAATCAGAGGGGGCTAAGTTTTTTAATGGGTCCAAATCAATCTTATAAGGAGTTTCATGCAATCGTGAATCACCAGATCTGCTCTCCTGTAAAAAAAAAAGGTTTGTGTCATAAATTATTAACAATGATAAATGAATCAGCCAATTAAAAACTGTTCATAATTATTCATCCTCTTACATACCAATCCGTTATACAAATCATTTGAATGAATTCCTTCAAAATTATTAGCAGTGTGAGCAGCAATTTCAGCATTTCTGGGATTAGCCTTTAGCAAACCAGATCCTGGAATGAAATGGTAAGTATGATAAAATGAAAACAATACAGTATTAAAATTTTAATAAAAAGAAAATAAATACCTCCTGGAATACTAGATTTCGTATTAAATCCTTTCTTGGATGACAACTTTTGCCTCAAATCATTTTTATTTGTGAATCCTATTTTTTTACATATAGTTCGCTTGACACCTTGATCTCTCTGATAAAATTTCCGTGTACTATTCGCAATATTTTCAGACTGATTCGTGTTTTCAAAACTATTAAAAACCAGTCCTGTTGCAGGTTGTGACACAGTTGGTGATAAATGGTTGTAGGCAACATTTAGGGGGCCTAGATTGTGGTTTACAACAGGAGCTATCCCAGATCCAATGAAAACTTGCTGTGGAACAGGAACAGCCCACACCTTGGGATTATACACTGTAGGAGTAGTGTTTAAATGATATGTTCTTAGGGAATTAAAGTTATATATAGGTTCTATAGCAGAAGGATTACTTATCTGAGTGCCCTGTAATACCCCTGTTATTTGGTTAAAAGGAGTGTAAAAAGTTCCATTATTATTATTTGCAATGTTTGAATAAGTCATGACTGATGACTGTTGTTCTGAAACCCTTACAAATTGTTCACTAGAGAGGGCCTGTGGTGGTGCTGTATTATTCAATGGAGTATTAGGTGGTTTATCCTTTGGCTCTGGACATTTTGTACGATTAGCACCTGGTCCAAGATGCTTTGTTCTAAGTTTTGCCTTTTCAATCTGAAAAATAAAACATTTTCAAGAGCTTTATTTTATCGTTCTGTGACTAAGGAATTGATACCATTTCAATTACCAAAATTAATTATAAAAAATCTGTCAAGTTAAAAACTATATTGTATGCTGTGTCTACGTTTCTTATCCCACTCTTCTGTTGCAACTCTGCTGCAAGAATTTTTTTTTGCAATCAGCACCTTTGTGCTCTTTTCTTTTAAGTTTAGTGTCATCCTCTTCCTGCCCTTATCCCATGTCACTTGGGGTCGGCGCAACACGATTTTTTCTTCCATTGTGTCCTATCAGCCGTCACACTATCACTAACTCCCTTTTCTTTCATATCGCTCCTCACACAATCCATTCATCTTTTCTTTGGCCTCCCTCTTCCTCTCCATCCATCCACATTTAAATTCATAACCCTATTAGATACATGCGTTTCATCCCTCCTCTTCACATGACCATACCAGGACAAGCGGTTACCTTTTAGCTTTTCCGTCACTGGCGCCACTTTTAAACTATCTTTAATGTACTCATTTCTCACTTTATCCATTCTCGTTACTCCACACATCCATCTCAACATTCTCATCTCCGCTACATGCAATCTATTTTCATCAGTCTTTTTCATAGCCCAACATTCTGATCCATACAGTAAGACAGGTCTTATCACGGACTTATAGATTTTCCCCTTTAACTTGAGGGGCATCCGTGGGTCATAAGTTGTTCCAGTGACCTGTCGCCATTTCATCCATCCTGAGTTGATCCGGTGCGTTACGTCTCGGTCTATATCGCCATCGCCCTGGACAAGCGACCCGAGGTACCAAAAGTCGGTGCAGATTGGTATAGGCGGTGAGAGCTATAGGCATAGGACTGGAGAGACCGCCGAAATTGCAGAACAGGTATTCTGTTTTGGTTCTGCTCAATATCAGGCCAACACTCTCTAGTCTCTGCCACCACGTCTCCAATCTGCTCTGGACCTCGAGGCCACTTCCAGCAACAATGTCATCAGTAAACAGCATACACCAGGGAGCCTTTTCCTGGATGTCCAAGCACACTGTGCAATTTTGCTTCAATAGCGGTCACCTATATTTTATCCCTTCATCTTATAGATCCAGTTAAGAACTAAAACTTCTGGGAAGGAACCATGATTTTTTTTATGTTTAGTTTAGAAATTATTTAACGTTATGCTGACGTCAGCAAAAAACTGTTTTTAAGGCCGAAGCACACCAGATGCGTGGCGTGACGTGATGCGTGCACGCACCAGTTGTAATGTATGAAACTGTAAGAAAGGTGTCAGACCAGATGCGTGACGTGTGCACGCGCGTGACCCACGCACGCAGAGCCGCATCTTGTCACAAACCGAGTCCGTGCGCGTGTGTAGCGGAACGGCAACGTCACACACGCGCCTGCAGTGATGACGTTGTATTATATGGCGCTCCCTGTTAGATGCCAGACCGGGCACGCACGCATACGCATCGGTCATTGCTGCACGTGCGCACGCACGCATTGTTGTATTAATTTACAAACAGAAAGCTTGGCAAAGCAAATATGAGTGTCTCTACAACACCAAACATAAAGAGTACAAAAATAAAAGTTACAAATTATTATTGTAGCAGCAGAAGATTCTTGGCATAATAGCAGCAATAAAGCTTCTTTATCAGAAGAACTGCTGTTGTCTAACATCTTTTCGCTAAATGATCTCAACTCCAAATGCCTGCTGGCAAGGCGGCTCGCACGTGCGTGCAGCAGTTCTGCGTAACGTGATGCGTGCGCGCGCGACGTGTGCTGCACCGGTCTTGGCCGGTGTGACAGTGCTCGCACGCGCGTGTGTACGTCACATCACGCGTCACGTCACGCCACGCATCCGGTGTGACCCGGCCTTTATTCGTACATTTCAAAATAATAATATGATTTACATAAATCATTGTTTTATTACAGTAACAATACAATATCTAACTTCATACAAAGTTAAGGCATTGCATCTATACTTTTTTTTTTCGATTTTCACTAAATTGCGATTTTCTCCGTATTCATATCGATTCCGTATCTGATTTTAATTTTGGGGATGCATAATATAGTTATCAACAACACAAAATAAAAAGCAAATAAGTTAACAGTGGGACTTCGGAAATATTACTTTTCTAAAGTTTCTGTAGAATTTCTATGGAAATAGGGTTGTCAAATTGCATATGCCTAATACTTACTTTTACACCAAAGAAAACGGTTATATTTCGTTTTATTATCAAGAAAGATAGTAAATTGGCAGTCAGTTTTCCAAGAATAGTTATAGTAAAGTAGGTGACAGCCCTAACCTCAAAAATAAAAATTCAATAACTCGGAAGTCCCGCACTATCCACACCTGGTTTTTTTTTATAACATAGCATATTATAATATAAAACTATTTATGTTTAAAAAAAAATGCGGATACAATGAGACTAACCAAATAAAAAATAATTTAACTTTTCCGAAAATCTTGATTTTTTCTTCTATTTACGACAATTTTTTTTTTTCTACTCATCTAGTAGACATAACAGTCTTTTTTAAGACCTCATCCATAAAAATTGCAAAATATCTGAGACGAAATAATGCATTTCTATGGTTTCTATGAAGTTTTCTCGAGTTTTAAAATAACTTCTAAACTAAACATAAAAAAATCATGGTTCCTTCCCAGAAGTTTTAGTTCTTAGCTGGATCTATAAGATGAAGGGATAAAATATAGGTGACCGCTATTGAATCAAAATTACACAGTGTCCCAAGGTCAGAGCGTCCATTATCATCAGGAAGAGGTAAGGGCTAAGACCCTTGGTGTAAGCAGACTGCCACACTGAAGCTGTCAGTGGTGTACACCTACATTACACCTACCCTACACCTACCCTACACCTACCCTACACCTACCCTACACGTACCCTACACCTACCCTACCTACATAATTATACCAGCCCAAAAATACTATGACATGTTTCTGGTCTCCTGGTACTTGATGTTTCTGGTCTTCTGGTACTTGAAAATCTGAAGTACTAAGGCAGCAGCGGCTACGAGTTTCCACTTCCTCTATTCCACTATTGTTTGTATGTTTGTATGTTTGTATGTTTGTATGTTTGTATGTTTGTATGTTTGTATGTTTGTATGTTTGTATGTTTGTATGTTTGTATGTTTGTGTAACAATCAGGCAAAAACGGCTGAAGGGATTTGGATGAAATTTGGCACACATGTAGTTCATATTCTGGAATTAAAAATTAGGCTACTTTTTATTCCGGTAAGTGGCATGGATTAATGGAGACCGAGGAGGAAGTGGAAACTCGTAGCCGCTGCTGCCTTAGTACTTCAGATTTTCAAGTACCAGAAGACCAGAAACATCAAGTACCAGGAGACCAGAAACATGTCATAGTATTTTTGGGCTGGTATAATTATGTAGGTAGGGTAGGTGTAGGGTAGGTGTAGGGAAGGTGTAGTGAAGGTGTAGGGTAGGTGTAAAATAGGTGTAGGGTAGGTGTAAGGTAGGGTAGGAGAAGGGTAGGTGTAAGGTAGGTGTAAGGTAGGTGTAGGGTAGGTGTAGGGTAGGTGTAAGGTAGGTGTAGGGAAAATTATAAAAAATAGTAGTCCGCCGGTGTCGAGAACAGGGTCCAAGCTACCGGTAGTTAGGGCTCCAGAGAAAGGAACCTCCTCACTATACGAGCCGTATCAAGGAGTACTGCCTTCTGTATCAGGCCCTTTATCCAACTGCGCAATGCCAGCTTCGACAGATGTTCGTCGCAGCTTTTGGCCATCAAGCCATTGGATGTAAGGACAATCAGCACAATGACAGTCGAGTCTACATTCCACATGTCGACAACCTCGTGTGCTAAGTCAAGATACTTTTTTTTTTGATAATTTTAGTATGTTTATGTAAAACTTATGCAAATAGTATTCACAAATAATACAACAAAATAATAATATGGCTTTCATACAAAATTGATATTATGTATATCTGATATATATCATAAATATCGATATTTTGATCACCTGCCTATCAAGTTGATCCATGCACAATAATCTATACTAATATTATAAAGAGGAAAGATTTGTTTGTTTGTTTGAAATGAATAGGCTCCGAAACTACTAACCCGAATTGAAAAATTCTTTCACCAGTACAATTCTACATTATCGGTGATGGACATAGGCTATAGAATATTTTCAAAAAAGTTAGGGATCCATATGAAAACTTCAATAATGTAACCCAAGGTGTGAGAAAAATTCCAAAAAAATCCTTACATCGCGTATGCTGCGGAATCAATTGACAATAGAGCAAAGTGATGTACTACAGTTTTATAGAGGTCATCAATATCTACAAAAAAGTCTGCAATACTATATGTCTAACTATTATGGATAAGTCACCATGACCGCTTTTTGTTCATATTATTCAAGCAAATAAAAAATGGTGAAATAGAAAATGGTGATTCATGATATTAATCCTTATCCATTTAAATGGTTTGATAATTAAGCTTGATTATGTCCAAGTAAATTACACTTTAAATTATTAAAATTGGACCTTTCGTCCAAAAGTTACGACGGTAATAAACATGCTCGGAGTAAGAAAAATGTCGCGGCTTGAGCGAACTGGGCAGAATCGTATCAATGCTTGGTCTGATGAAGTTGAAACACCACGGCATTTAAATGATTTCGATAAAACAATAAGAATAACAAATGTTTGTATTTTTCGAAAATTAAGTACATACAAAATAAGGAGCAAAGCAGGGGTGATTAAGATTTTAAGGGAGGACATTATTGCATGCTTCAATTTACGTCGGAATGCTTTGAACAAACTAAACAGACAGATGCTATCGAAATGTCACATGACCAAAATCCTACATTTTGGCATTTCGACAGTCGCATTCACTTATTAAATGGTACATTGTCGAGGGCCTCCTGAGACCAAAGAATAAGTAGAAATGGCTAAGTAATTAATGAAAATCATTGTGCTTAATTTTCCAAAACTAACCTTTTACAGGGGCGTTGAAGTTTGTGGTGTACCTACTGAATCCGCGAAGACGAAATCGCGGGCGAAGTGCTAGTTTATGATAAATATGGGATATTACCAATAGATCAGCTAATGATACTAACTTATTATGGATCAAATTGATAGGCAGGTGTGAAAATGTTGTCTTATATCTCTGGGAGCCTTTTGAAAACAAGCCAACATTTCAACATCAAACATGACAACAAATATTTGTTCCATGTTTAATCTTTTAATTTTAAATTGTAACATGTTAGAATCACTGTTACCATTGCGTTTATATTATTTTCATCAAAATTTAATTGTTCAATTTAAATTAAAAAGTCAAAACGTCATTCGCATCAGATGTCAAGATAACTCGCACAAGTTAATAGTAACTAGTTTGCTGAAGCTAAACTAGCCGATTATAAAAATGAAGGTGAACACACAGACGAGTCTTTCTATTATGTCTAAACATTTGCTAAGAAATACTTAATCAAAAGTTCAAGATATGGCTATGAAGTTTACACATAGCACAAATGTTTGTGACTATTCAATTACCAATATCCGCCCTTAAGGATACCCACTGACCAATACTTATGTTAAACTACACTTTAACAAGTTCTTCAAACACCAAACATCAAAACAGTTGATTCAAGAAAATAAAAACTATGTTGGTACCTAGTTAATTTAAAATTACCTCCGCGTCACTTAGATTCCAGACGGCTTCTCCGGTTAAACTATTAAAATAGTATACAAGCCCAGGATGCGATCTAGATTTGCACACTATCCAAGAGTTGCCGACAGAAGTTACTTTGCGCCTCACTTCATTTCTTATTTCTTCGTTCATGATTAAAACCTCTCAACTTTTTAAAGTTAATTTAAACTTTCTAATGTCTGTTTTGTTGAGTACCTGAATAAAATTCACTACAACAATACAGAAAATTAAAATTCCATCCCAACATGGATAATTCCATCCCATTCGCAAAATCAAAATTGTATTGAAATGTCTCATAAGCCTCATGTCATTTCATTTGTGCCTTTTGTCACAGGATTTTTTTTGACCTGGCTACCGAGGCCTTTCTTTTTATAATAGGACTGCCAAATCTTTAAACACCCGGCCTCTGGGCCTGCTACACTAACACGCCAGTCGTGCCAGTACGCCACTAAACTCTAGGAGTGAGTGTGAACTAGGCATGGGTTCGATGTATCAAAACGTAACTTATATCGGATATATGTTTATTATCATACCATATCGATATCTAAATACACTTCTGGACACATCTATTGGCCCACTTTAGAGTTTAGGTTTCGATGGCCCCTACCGAAATATGATTGCTAGATTGAACAAAAACTGTTGATGCAGTTTTAAACCTGATACATTTTACCATCTTTTTCGATCGTATTGTTTTAAATTTGAATTCAGAATACCATACGACATGGAGCTACGCCTAACAAGTCGGATATGCGCCTTGTTAAAGGCAATTGATTTTTGAATTAAAAACATGTTTTATCAAATAAAGGTTTAATTTAATAACGCGTGTTGCCTCCATGGGCATCTACCACAACTCTCATACGATTAGGCATAGAGTTTATCAACCGCTCTATGAAATTTTGAGGGATCATCTCCCATTCCTCTTCTATGGCAGTTTTCAACTCCTGCATCGTCTGGGCAACTGGCTGACGAGCCCTAACACGTCTTTTTAGCTCGTCCCACATGTGCTCAATGGGGTTCATGTCTGGGCTTCTGGCTGGCCAGTCCATAACTGTGATGTTCACATCCCGAAGATATTCCCTGACGATGCCGGCCGCATGGGCTCTTGCATTATCATGCATAAAAAGGAAATTTGGGCCCACATAGTCCGCGTATGGTATCACGTGAGGTTGTAAGCACTAACGAATGTACCTTTCAGCATTTAATGTTGGCAGCCGTGGTCCTGTAACAACCTCAAGTTGAGTTTTGCCGCTCGCGGATATACCGCCCCAGACAGTCCATGAGCCACCGCCATAAGCAACCCTCTCTTCAAAGCAGCATTGTGCGAAACGCTCTCCCTTACGTCGGTAGACCTTCTTCCTTCCATCATTGCCATGTAACACAATTTTAGACTCATCAGAAAAGAGTACACGGCTCCAATCTTGCTGTGTCCAATTTAAATGACTGCGTGCGAAATGAAGGCGCGCTGTTCGGTGGGCTCGCGTTAGTTTGGGCCCATTAGCTGGCTTGTGTGGTACCATATCGCGTTCTTTAAACCTTCTCCGTACAGTTCGAGCGCTCACAGATACTCCGTGGAAGTCGCGAAGTTGGTTTTGTATCTCAATGGAGGTAAGGTGACGATTTCTCAAGCTGGTCGTCACGATGAATCGATCCTGCCTTTCAGTTGTGACCCGAGATCTTGGCCTTCCTTGGCGACGAACAAAGCCGCCAGTCTCTAGGTACCTCCGATAAACATTTCGGACCGCAGATCGACTTAAATTAAGTTGAGCACTCACGTTTCTTTGGCTGTGTCCGGCCTGAATAAGTGCCACAGCTTGGGCGGCGACTTCAGGTGAAGTATCCATAGATTATTGATAGAACCTCACCTTAATGTTAAGAATAAGTAATGTTTGTTGCAAAACCAAAGATATCAATCACTTTTTCAAGAATTAAATCCAAGTAAACCAATAAAACCAAGTTTTCTTAGTATTCGATTGTTTGATATCAACAAACAGGCTCCAAATTGTCTTTTGTTTCTTTAAATTCTGTGTTCGAAATTTAAAAAAAGACTATTGAATGAAATTGTGAATGTGCCAGGTTCAAAACTGCATAAAAACTTTTTGCTCGACCTAATATAAAATTTTAGCTAGGACCAAACGAAACTGAAAATACAAGGTGGGCCAATAGATGTGTCCAGAAGTGTATATATAACCGTTTTCACAAAACCTTCATCGAGGGTTTATCCAAAGCGCAACAACGAGAACGAACTACGAATAACGAGCGATATGACATCGATGGTTTTTATTCGCTTTGTCTCTGTCTTACCCAAGGAACTTCTACTACAACCTGGAATGAGCATTGTCAATTTGACACCAATATAAAAATAAACCTTATGTTTATGAAGCTAAGTTCTATTACAGACAATCACTTGGTCAAAGAGAAATCCGGTCCGAGGGAGAAAGCGCTTGGAGAGCCCTGTGTCCCTTTCTAAAGTGTTGCCAGGAGGATTATTCCCGAATTTAGTAGGAATGGTAGGAAAAAATAATATTGTCGTGTCTTATTAAAAAAACATTAACTTTCGTTCTGAAATATTTCTAATATTTTTAAATTATCTGTTAGACTGAGAAAATTTTTTAGCAATAATTTAGATACTGTATTGAAATGTAATTAAAAAAAGAAAAGATTATTAGTAGAATATATAATTATATAAGTTAGACTGGTAACCCACCAGCCATATTTATTTGTTGTAAAACAATCAATTTCTTTATTCGGATGTAATAAAGATGGTTAAAAAGTGTGCGATTCAAAAGCTGTTCGGTTGCAAAAGCGAATTCTATGCAGGATGCGGTGTTTCTTTCTTCAAGTAAGTATATTGCAATTCTTGAAGTAGGGTGCCCATAATGAACGAAATCATAAGATTATTTACACAATGCAGCATATAAATAGGAGGTAGTCTTCAACGTAAGCATAATCAAACTTTATATGGAATGGTGTACCGAATACTTAAAAGACGTGATCATGAAATTTCACATTTCCCAAGGAACATTGTAGGGAAATGGCAAAAAGTTTCAACTTCCCATATTAATCGCTGATTTAGGTGTGTTACTTCGTATATTTGAAATAAATTTAAAAAATATAATTTCAGACTGCCTGGAGAATAATCAGGGAGAAAAAATGGCTTGATGTCATTCCAAGTCATTCAAATATCAAAAATTATTCCGTTATTTGCAGTCTTCATTTCAGGCCCCAGGATATAATAAAACATAGTTTAATGCATTTTACTTTAATCCATCCATAATAATTATTACAGCATAATTATTATTAACTTATGAAATCAAATTATTGGTTAAAATATATTATATCCTATTATATTAGTCTCAACCTACATTATATTGGTTGGTCACCCTAATGAAAGGAACAGAGGGCTCTCGCGAAGCTATCTCCCTCGGACCGCGTATCGATAGCCTGTGCACATTCCAGGTTGTAGTAGAAGTTCCTTGGTCTTACCATTCAATTTTTTACTGGCGTAAAAGTGATGAAGCGAATATTACGTAACTTCGGCTAGTGATTGGTTATTTGGTTAATAATAGTGCGTGCGTAATATCTATATCTTAACGCGCTAGTAATAAGGTCTAGTTTCTACTTATTTAGTTACAACAAAGATTCCATAAGTTATAAAACTGTGAGTTTGCGTTTGTCGTTAGTTTGCGTTTCGTTCGTTTCACAGTTACTTGTGCAAATCGTACTACTGATATCGATATCTGAAAACGGTTTTCGATATCGATATGAAAACTGAATATCGGTTACATATACGTTTGCGACTAAATACGAAAACGCCCATGTCTAGTGTGAACTGTGACGAATATATTGGTATTAGCTAAGAGATAAGTAATATTCTTTTCACATATTAGTAATCCGACGAACTGATATATGCTAATATTTAATATTTACATAATCCACAGATAACTAACATGTACCTATTCTCTAACATAATCTGGGATTCCATTCACTTGGCTGGCACGGATTGGTGCGATCGGATTCACACAATCACTCTTAAAGTTACAGAACGAGTGCCTAATGGCAACAAATGAACTTATTGTATTGACTAGCACTTCGCCTGCGACTTCGTCCGCGCGGATTTAGTAAGTACTACACAAACTTCAACGCAATTTATAAAAGGTTAGTTTTGGAAAATTAAGCACAACGATTTTCATTTATTACTTAGCCATTTCTACTTATTCTATGGTCTCAGGAGGCCCTCGACAATGTACCACTTAATTAGCGAATGCTACTGTCGAAATGCCAAAATGTAGGAATTTGGTCATGTGACATTTCGATAGCATCTGTCAATCCTATACATTTTTGACGTATTGACAATCGCGTACGCCATACCACCGTTGACAGAATCTCACTTGTCTCGAGCCCAGGTTCAGCGCAACTGTTCATAGTCCAATCAACGAGGATATTATTAGTTGTATGGAGACTTCCGAATAATTCTCCCGCCTATGAAATTTGGCATGTGATGAAATTAGGTGATGCAGATTACAGATGTAGGTACAATAATCCAACATTTTTTTTTACGAGAAGTTAGGTTATTTTACCTAAACATGAAAATTGCTTATGAGGCTCTGTGAATATTTCCTCAGGCTGAAATACTTTCTGTTTACGTATGAATGTACTAGTTAGAATAAGTATGTTAAGGAATCCAACATTTTTTCGATTCCGGTGATACCCCAAATTTAACTTTTAACATTTTGCACTATAACTTCCGCCGGAAAATTGCTCTGCCAATTTTTATGTTTTCATATGTCTTTATGTCCCTAAATACATAGCTTTGTTTAGTTATCCAAAAGATTTTCCTTTTTAAACTTGTATTTTTTATTTTTGCTTAATTACGTAATGTGGAAAAATCCTCCGTCCATTTTTATACCTTTATTAGTCTTATGATTTTATATTAAAACAGATTTATCAATAATCCAACAAATTTTCCTTTAGGAAGAACATTTTTTTTTCATTTTTGCTTTATTAAGTCACGTGAATAATTGCTCAGGTTAATTCAATGAGTGTATTAAGTTATGAGTCGCTGTACTTTAATAGATTTTCTAATAAGCCAATGGAAATTCGGCCTAATACTAAAGTTTTTACAATCTCAATAATTGCATTGCCGGCCGTCGGCTAGGAACGACGGTCTAAGGTAACGGCGAGTTGTGTGTGTTGGCTGTGTAATAAAAAAAAAGTAATGTTATACTGGGGTTTGTTGAAGTGACAAAAAAAAATACAATCGAATTGAGAACCTCTTCCTTTTTTTCAAGTCGGTACAGTTTTCAGTGAGCTTGTACGTTTTCTCATTTAGGCGCAGCGACATGTTTTCGGGTTTACGAAAAAGCGCGGTTAATTGAAAATTTTGAATATTTTCTTAAATCTAATATTCTATCACAAATTCGCACAAATTAACCCATTTGAACCCAAATACAAACCTAGCAGCAAAATTCTGGAAAAAAACTTTAGTAACGTATCTATTGCAGTCTAGAAAGACATTTTATAAAGAAAAAAAACCTTCCTTTTGTATTAGAAAAACACCATACCAACTTAAATAGGGTCAATGGGCTTATGCATAGTATTGTTCAAAACATCTTTTTTCGATGCACAATGTTTTATTGCATTTTTTACATTGCCAACGTGCTTTCGTGTGGCATTCGTTGCATCGTAGCTGGCTTGACAGATTCTGGGGGTAAATTCCACTCATTTGGTAGCGCCAGATGTGCGCTGACCCTTGGTATAGCAAATCTTTTGAATTAATTATTATTTCACACGTTTCGGAGATTTTACCAAGAGTTATTTTATGTTTAAGTGTATTAGTGTTTTCTACAGCTTAATTAAATTGTATTGGTGGACGCAGATGCTGAAAAAAATTATAGGCTAACTGGTATACCTTTGGACAATACTTTTTTTTCTTAACTCGAAATCTCCTTAACTTTTTGACCATTTTTCCGCATAGTTTACAAAGTCCGTTTGTTTTAAATCCATACAATTTAAGTAACAAAAATTCTTTAGAAATAGGTATAAGCGAATGTCTAAACGCCGTTGTACAGTCAACCGCACATCAGGTTATACGAAACTGTCAAAGGACAGAAACTATAGAACTTTGCCCCACTATCATCTGCCTAGCCTTTTCCCAATAAGTCCGTAGGTGATACGGAGTAGAAAAGCTTATAGCCGTAACAGACGTTCGAATTTGGTACGGCGGACTAACTCCGCCCACAAGATTTGGTACGCTCCCGGACCATATCCGCCCGTGTGTAGAGTGGTCCGCCGAACATTATTATTATTAATTGAGTCCGCCGCGGTCCGCTTGTTTGCACAGCGGATTTGGTCCGCTCCGTACCAAATCTGGACGTGTGTACGCTTGGGCCGTACCAAACTACCACAGACTACCATAAAAAATTAAAAAATGTATTTCTCTTTGATACATGCTAAAAGACAATACCAAATAGAATATTGGCTTTATTCAACATTAAAATACAATATGAGAAAATAACAGATGGTGACAAAACATAGAGTATGACAATCTATCATAAATCTTCCAAATAGGCAAGGAGTTCATATCATTCACCTCCCCTAAGAAGAAACGTAATCCTGGAGGTAACCTGGAGGTCTACGATCGCGTGCAGAGCGACGCACTTGAGAGCCACTCGCTTCTAGGTTATCAGGCGGGTCTGTACCCGCAATGGGCTGCTCAGGCTCCTCTTCATCCAACAGATCATCGTTTAAGGTCCTTGGCAGTGGTGCTAGAGACCTGTTAGAGACCGTCGTTTGACGCCCATCTGGTAAACGAACAAAGGAGTATTCAGGATTGCTTTGTAGTAGCTGAACTTCTTCTACAGCTGGGTCGTATTTAGAGGTCCTTACGTTTTTCTTCATATAAACAGGTCCAGGCGAATGAAGCCAAGATGGTAAAGATTGGCCATTTATCGAGCGGCGAGGATGGTTGAACATACGCTCATGCGGGGTCGCATTGGTTCCTGTACACAAAAGAGATCTAATGGAGTGCAGCGCCGGTTGTATAGCTTTCTCCCAGTTTGCGATATCCTCGTTATTGGATCTGAGATGTAGTTGGATTGTGCGCCACAGTGTACCATTTAAGCGCTCTACCAAGCCGTTTCCTTGAGGATTGTAGGGCGTTGTGCGACTACAAGATGTACCGAGTGAAGTTAAGAATTGTCTTAATTCGTCAGATAAGAATGAGGTCCCTCTGTCCGAATGAACGTAAGCTGGAGTGCCGAACGTAGAGAATAGGTCTTTCAGACATCTGATTACTGTTTCGGAGGTCATATCTTTACAGGCATAAGCAAAGGGGAACCTGCTATATTCATCGATAATCGTGAGGATGTATCGGTTTTGAGTGTTAGAAGAGATTGGCCCCTTGAAGTCTAAGTTCAATCTTTCGAACGGTGCAGTTGCTTTTATGAGGTGTCCTCGATGACCAGCATAACGTGGTTTAATTTCGGCACAGATTGGGCATGCTGCCGTAATTTTCTTTACTTCTTCAATCGAGTATGGCAAATTTTTCGATCTGACCCAGTGAACCATACGAGTGATACCTGGGTGGCAGAGAGAACGATGGAGCTCGACGAGTCTGGAGTGAGAGGTCGCAGTGTCTATGTGCATACATACTCGCGAGAGTGCGTCAGCAACTAAGTTCTGTTTACCAGGTCGATAAACAATATCGTATCTAAAACATGACAATTCTAAGCGCCATCTTTCAATTTTTTCATTTTTAATTTTATTTGAATGCGTTTGGTTGAACATAAACGCAACTGACTGTTGGTCAGTAATTAGTAGAAAGTGTCTTCCGATTAGGAAATGTCTCCATTTGCGTAAAGCTTCAACAATTGCGCTTGCCTCCTTTTCAATTGTGGGCTGTCGTTTTTCAGAATCGTTAAGAGATCGTGAAAAGAACGCAACAGGACGTCCTTTCTGTGACAATGTCGCTGCGATTGCGAAGTCCGAAGCGTCGGTTTCAACAGAAAATGTCTCGTTATCGTCTATTCCAGCCAAGGTAGCCTCGCAAATATCAGTTTTAAGATTGTTGAATGAATTGATAGCGTCTTCAGTTAAAGGTAGAGTAGCTTCAATTAGTGGTCTTATTTTGGAAGAAAAGTTGTAGATCCACTTTGAGTAGTGAGCAAATAATCCAAGTGATCTTTTTAAAGTAGCAGTATCGTTTGGGATTAGAAGATTCATCAGTGGATCCAAACGAGATTTGTCAGGTTTGATAATGTTACGATGAATGGTGTAACCAAGAAGATTGATCGAGTCTGTTTCAAAGGTGCATTTCCTAGTATTCAAAGTGAGTTTGTATTTCTTAGCGGCTTCCATGAATTTATGAAGGTTTGTGCGGTGATCTTCCTTATCTTTTCCACAAATGGTTACATCATCAAGATAAGCATATGTGCCTTTTAGATTTTCAGAATCAATAATATATTGCAGAGTTCGCTGAAACGCCGCTACACCATTCGTGACCCCAAACGGTATTCGGGTGAATTGATAGAGGTTACCGCATGCTTCAAAGGCGGTGTATCTTTTCTCTTTAAAAAGAATGGGCACTTGATGATAGGCACTTTTGAGGTCGATTTCGCTAAAGACGTTATATTTAGCGACTTGCGTTATGATAGAGTTAATGCTCGGGAGGGGATATGCGTCTAGCTCTGTGAATCTGTTTATTGTTTGTGAATAATCGATTACAAGGCGCTTCCGATGATGACCTCCTCCGGCAACGAGTACTTGAGCTCGCCAAGGTGAAACACTGGGTTCAATGACTTTGTCTTTAAGTAAATCATTTATCTCGTTAGATATGAATTCTTGGTCTTCTTGAGAATGCCTTCTCGAGCGGATAGCTATAGGTTTGATATTTGGCGCAAGGTTAGTAAAAACTGATGCTGGTGGGACAGATGCCTCCATTACATTGCAAATTTTCAGGGGATGTTTATCTCCTCCGAACTGGAGCTCTACTGACGAATGTGTTTTCAGTATATCATGCCCGATAATTACGTCAGCACACAGATTAGCAATAATGAGTAGAGGTCGACGTTGATATTTGTGCTCACCAATTTGAATGTTAGCGAAACATAGCCCCTCTACATATGAAATGTTGCTTAGAGATGCTAGAGTTATTACTTGTTTGCATGGCTTGCGTTTTAGATTCATAGTTTGAGCAAGATTCTTATCGATAAAGCTGAGAGAGCTTCCAGTATCGAGTAGAGCATCCACACGTAAGTTATTTAAAGTGATATGTATAGTTGCTTTATGCAGGCTTGTTGGAGCAGCAGCAGAGATAGTCGACAGATGAGAACTAGGGGCTTCGATTGAGAGTTATCGTCGTTCGTACTAATAGCGTTTGCGACACGTTGACTTTGTCCGATGCTACGACATACGTTGGCGAAATGTCCTTTTTTGGAGCAAAGCTGACAGTCAGCGTTTCTAGCAGGACATTTGAGTCTTTGGTGGATATTACCGCCGCAGAAAAAAACATCGACGGCTATCTAGTATAGGCCTATGTTTAAAATTGTTTTGAGTGTTGGAGGCTGCTAGATTTTGCCGTATTAACGTTTCTTGAGTTTCAGAGACTGCATTGACAGGAGCAAACGACATAGAAGGACAAGGCACTGTTAATAGTTGGGAGGTATTTTCAGCTGTTTCTAAAGATATAGCCAAATCCAAGGTTTCTTCGAGAGTCATAGTGGATTTCTCTAAAAGTCTTTCTTTAATTTTTTTTGACGAGATTCCAGCAATAAATACATCGCGCACAGTTTCATTTTGGTGCCCATTGGCAGTTACTTCCTTAAAGAGGCAGTCACGAGCGATTATATTAAGATCTCTCGAGTACTCCGCCAACGATTCGCCAGACTGTTGTTTTCTAGTGTTCAAGCGGTGACGAGCAAGAATAATATTTCGCCTCTTTTCGTAGGCGGTGTTCAGAGTAGTAATTGCATCATCGTACGTAGCGCAGGTGCGGATATAGTTAAATATCGATGGCGATAAATGGTTGACAAGAAGTTTATACTTAAGGGAATCGTCTGCCGAGGATGCTTCTAGTGCGATAAAGTTCTCGAACGAATACTTCCAGTGAGCCCACTTCAAGTCCGAGCCAGCCATGGAAGGTTCTATGTCAAAACGTTCGGGCCGTAGGTACCGCGACATCGAAGATTTTTCTTTTTCGGTAATAGGCATATTAGACACGGAAAATCACAAAATTAATGTTGAATAAATTGATACATGCTAAAAGACAATACCAAATAGAATATTGGCTTTAATCAACATTAAAATACAATATGAGAAAATAACAGATGGTGACAAAACATAGAGTATGACAATCTATCATAAATCTTCCAAATAGGCAAGGAGTTCATATCACTCTTAATAAAATTTAGCCAATCCTCTGCTTTTTTTCCGCTTTTTACGGTGTGGTTGGTACATGGTGGTTGTAATGTTGCTGCTGTTGTAGCCGCTACCACCATAATTTTTGTGCACTTGAAGGCGTACAATTCAGTATAGTATATATACTCTGTGGCGTGGTGGGCGGAGTTAGTCCGCCGCGTGGTCCGCCGGACCAGATCCCGTCGTGTGTTGCGAGATCGAATTTTGTGGGTGGAGTTAGTCCGCCGTACCAAATTCGAACGTCTGTTACGGCTATTAGAGAGTAGACCCCCTGAGTTTGACATCGTCAAGCGTCAATAACGTTTCGTTACACAAATTCCATGAATACGAAACTATGTTATTTGATTTTCCTAATTATTTGCATTATAATCTTAAGCAATTTAAACGACATATAAGTACTTAACAGATTATTATAATCCTTTACAATAATATTTTAGGTAATATGAGTTTTTGTTTTTAAATACTAAAAACGTTTTTAGTTGTGATTCATGCGTAACAAGTAACGCAAATGGTCGCCAGAAAACCGGGAATGTCAAAAAGTGAATTCAGAGGTTGAATTCCGTTATCATTGATTTGTAATCGGCAAGTTCTAAAGAAAAACAATTTATGATGAAAAGGTTGTATATTCATTATATCAGATTTATTATTTTGTAAATATTCACAACTATTACTATATACACACTTAAATAAAAGACTTAACTTAAACTAAAAATAATATAAAATATGGCGTCGAAAAATGCCTCCGCATCGCAGACCACTGGTAATGTACCCAAAAGGCTGGCAGCATTGCCACGTCATATGGCAATGATTATCCTTTGTCCCAGGCAAAAGCCAGCCGTAGGGTCACGCGAAGTCAACTAAGCGTCTTGACAGATCTTTAAACAAGTAATGAGCACTCGGACCCCACGATTCATTAAATAGAATTTCATTAATTTACATTTTCTGTAAACTGCTGGGGCGGGATTTGGCATTGTGTCTTTTCTCCAAATGATTGTGTATTCGATTCGCGACGAAAACTTCATGTTTTTTTAATTTTTCAAGATCAAAATCGTAATGATGTGAGTAGATTATTTCACAGAATATTACGGTTTTAGAAAGAATAAGTTTTAATTTACTAAATTACTCTGAAAAATATAATTTTTGTTGTCACTTTTAAAAAGAACAGTTAGCGTTTGACAAAAATAGACGTCAGAGTTATCTTTCAGGACGAATACAACCATTGTAATGTTCTAAAATATTTTATATTATACGTTTGTCCAACTGAATAATAGGGGTGAAAGGCTATTTGTTTGAAGCGACATTTTACGAACTTTACAGGAGAGCCATTTAAAGATTCAAAATTTGGAAAAAAAATCGTTATAAAAAAACTACTGCTCTGACTTTAATGGGGATTGGGGATCTTTATTGCAAAAAAAATCCTTTATGTTTTGGTGTAATTTTAAAAAAGTTGTGACTTCCAAGATAAATGTCGCTTAATACAAAATGATCTGTATCGCCTTACTTTTAGGGTAAAGAATAATGATTCAACTTCCAACATTGTCACTAATCAGCAGCAGGCAAAATGGTTTAAGCAACCTTACGGTGCTTAAGCAGTAGAAAGCAAAATGATTGAATCGACGTTACTCAATGATAGTAGGAATAGGCTATTTTGTTTAACTACCAATTGGGTTTTGATACCAACACAGGCAAGTTGACGTAAGCAACGATGAACATTCTTTATGAGTCGTTTGAAGTCTCATGTTTTAAAAGGATTTTATAAAACATGGTTGTTGATACAAGATAATAATGACAGATTTATAGTAAGGAGGTTGTACTCGTAGTACTGAAATGAATTATTATGTCAGGAATAAATAAAAAAGTTCTGTTAATTAGAAAATCTTTTATTAACGTACGTATCTTTAACTTAATCAGTCATATTGAGATCGTAAGTATCCTTATATCTATAACTTTTAAGTACTTAGTTACTGAAGTGGATAAATGTACCTACTTAGTAAGTAAGGTTTAATTAAGTAAGAAACCTATTGTGTAGAGAGTGTGAAATAAAAGCTTGTCATGTAGGTACAGACGTGTTTCTACTGAGCTCCATACTTCATGGGTACTCGCAGGGTGGGTCACCATGAACTATGAAACCAAATAGAAACATGGCTGTACATGATAAGCGTTTATTTCACATTCTCTACACAATAGGTTACAATGTTGTTTACTTCCTGAGTACATTTATCCACTTCATTACTATTAAGAAAATTAACTTTTTAATTAACGAAGTAACTGAATATAGCTCTAATAGATCACAGTAGAAAATAATTATAATTTTTGTTTGTACCATTAAAAAAAAAGCATAAAAATGCAACATAACAAATTAGTATAAATTACGTAGGAACTTTTTCAAATAGGTAGGACAAGTTCTACCTTATTTCTATTTTGTGATTACTGCTGCTGGAACAGCTGACGCATTTATAAAAATAATTAGAAAACAAAATATTAGGAAAAATGTAAAATAAAACATACATTATAAATTTAGATAAGCATTATTACCAAATCCATTATCTAATCTAATTCCTCCGTCTCATCTTCAATATCAGTATCCACTAGTTGGTCTTTACTGTTGTTGGTTTGCAAATGTAAGTACTCAGTATGAAATATTTTTGGAATAACGTTACTGTCACAAAGTTTCTTAAGATCGTTGTATTTAGGTTTAGTAATTGCTAACAAAGATTTATATTTGAGATTTAGACTCTTAGGTTTAGCATTTATTGGTATATTTTCTTCCAGGGCATCATTCTTCATAGTTTACTTAATTTTTATTTCATTTGCAGAAGATTTTTTAAATGTCGCTGTTTGTATTTTGCTAATTTTTCCAACCAGGTTTCCCTTGAAATATTTATCGGAGAACTCTTCAAAGTTTTTGAAGTCAGTGTGTGTTAGATTTTTGACATAATAAGGCGCCGGCTCTTTTCGGGCTAGCTGGCACACTGTTGCCCACTGAGAAGGAGCCCAAACTATCGTATTTTGCACGGAGTGCTCCCTTTCAAACTCGATTTTTATGACATTAACGCTGTTCTGCTTTTCCTAAAAATACAATAAATGTGATTGTGTAGAATTACTCTTAAACTTAAATTAAAAAACCTGAACAAACCTGTTCATCGTTAATTGTTATTTCCGAATCACTGTTACATTTGCTATCATTTAAAATACATAAATCTTTGCTTTGGTTATGGTAAGACAAGCTCCCGAAGAGTGTTACTGAAGATCTCCTTTTCGTAATGCTGTAACGGTTTTGTTTTTTTTTTTCATTTTCATCACTTAGGCGTTCAATCTTGTTTTTCAAATATTGTAGTCGTTTTGGCTCCATTGTGGGCTAAAAAATTAAGTAAACATAAATATCAATACATAACTACTACTACTTACAGGCGTTAATAAGAGAGAACTGATGAATAAAACAACATACATAGGAACTTACGAATAGCCGCACGTCATTGGTAACAAAATCAGTAGGTATAGTATAAGCTGGCCTGTTAATCTATACCTAGCTAGTGAATTGTATACTTTTAAATTTGAGAATACACTATAAAATTATTCAGTAACCGCGTGCCTATATTTAAACATACCGTTATTCATCTATTAAGTAGGTAGGTACTTACTATGTTAATTATGTACCAATACTTTCGATAAACAATACACAAACATTAGCAATCTACTAGTTACACTATAACATAATTAATTTATTAATTAATAGACACAATATTTAAGTAAAAATACTTACAAGCTTATTCTATTCGTTCTTATCCCAAATCACAACAGAGCGCGTCCTGTCTCCCGACACACTCACGACTGGCTGATGCGCCCGCGCGGGGCGGGACAGTAATAATAAAGCCGTGGTTTACGAAAACTATGCCAACATTTATTTGTTTTAAATGCCATAAAATGTTCTTGTCGTATTGAAATTGGATGGTTTAAAAGACAAACTATTTATAATATCATACTGGAAAAAATGATTTTAATCTAACCACTTGATATTAGGTTTATCTTAAGTGACGTATTTTGAAAATGTAGATACTAACAAACTGTTCAAGCGACTAACAAACACTGTTTTAAGAACAGAAATATTGTTTGACGCTCCAAACAGAGTGCAAAACAGTTGCAGCGAAAAGGGTTGAACCGACGTGTCTTATTGAATTTGGTTGACGGCAAATTGGTTTAAGCGACATTGCGTAGTACTAGTAGTGGAAAGCAAAATGTATGAAGGGACTTTTCATCTTAAGTTAGCCATATCGAAAAACGCTTTATCTGCCATTCAACTGAAATTTTAGGACCAGAATAACGGCTTAAGCTTCGATTCTCTGTTTTTGTATACAGCTTAAATGAAGTTCTAAAAAAATATAGCAAATGTGATGTCGGATCATACATCATGTTTGAGAATTATGTACCAAAATTGCATTGTCTTAAGCGCCAAAAAAGTGCTCAGAATTGTACGAAACTCGGCTCATCCGACGCAGAAAAAAACGCTGAATCCGAATATGTATATAACTCAATATCGCCCAAAATGTCGCTTCAAACAAATAGCCTTTCACCCCTCGATATGTAGTCTCAAAGCGCACTATACAGTTCAATTACGAAAATATGGCTAAATAGTATTTTAAAAAAAATATAGAAAATCGGTTAACATTAACAAAATTTTTTTAACAGTGTTTTACTATAAACATAAATGTTATAATTATTTTACGAAAATAAAGGTATTGCTAAATATACTGGTTTTTTTGTCAGTCCTTTTATGTACTCATTTATTTTACACAATTATTTTAAAAACACTATAAATCCCCGCGCGCAATCGTTTGCCGATCCCCCCAAGCCTGCTATTTTCATAAATTTGTCATTCCAACACGATCCCATTGTCACTTTGCAATAAGTTCGTAATCTGCTAAATTCATAATGGTCGATCATTGATCGGTCAATGGTCTCGTAATAGAATCGTGGTTTTAAATATTCAATATCTTTGAAAAGCAATGACTGCACAATGACGTTCTAATGGTAGGTCACTGATCGAAGGAACTGTCAACATTTTAGCAGATTACCGCATACGTCTGTGATTCATTTGTCATTATGTACGAGATTACCAATCTATGGCATTTCTTTCAATGGAGTGTCACGTGACTTAATAAAGCAAAAATGAAAAAAAAATGTTCTTCCTAAAGGAAAATTTGTTGGATTATTGATAAATCTGTTTTAATATAAAATCATAAGACTAATAAAGGTATAAAAATGGACGGAGGATTTTTCCACATTACGTAATTAAGCAAAAATAAAAAATACAAGTTTAAAAAGGAAAATCTTTTGGATAACTAAACAAAGCTATGTATTTAGGGACATAAAGACATATGAAAACATAAAAATTGGCAGAGCAATTTTCCGGCGGAAGTTATAGTGCAAAATGTTAAAAGTTAAATTTGGGGTACCTATCACCGGAATCGAAAAAATGTTGGATTCCTTTACATACTTATTCTAACTAGTACATTCATACGTAAACAGAAAGTATTTCAGCCTGAGGAAATATTCACAGAGCCTCATAAGCAATTTTCATGTTTAGGTAAAATAACCTAACTTCTCGTAAAAAAAAATGTTGGATTATTGTACATCTGTAATCTGTATCACCTAATTTCATCACATGCCAAATTTCATAGGCGGGAGAATTATTCGGATCATATAAGCCCCGTTGATTGGACTATCACCCCGTTCCACCCGTCAGGGGTTGATTATGCAAAAAATGTTAGGTACATCTGTTTCAATTATCCCGCTTTTAGTTTGTTAATAGCATTCCGACGTAAATTGAAGCAAGCAATTATGTCATCCCCTAAAATCTTAATCACCTCTGCTTCACTCCTTATTATGTATGTAGTTTATTTTAGAAAAATCCAAACATTTGTTATTCTTATTGCTTTATCGAAAACATTTAAATGCCGTGGTGTTTCAACTTCATCGGACCAAGCATTGATACGATTCTTCCCAGTTCGCTCAAGCCGCGACATTTTGAAGTGTAATATATATGGACATAATCAACCTTAATTATCAAACCATTTAAATGGATTAATATCATGATACTAAAATCACCATTTTTTATTTCACCATGGGATTTGCTTGAATAATATGAACAAAAAGCGGTCATAGTCACTTATCCATAATAGTTAGACATATAGTATCGCAGCCTTTTTTGTAGATATTGATGACCTCTATAAAACTGCAGTACATCACTTTGCTCTATTGTCAATAGATTCCGCAGCGTACGCGATATAAGGTATTTTTCTCACACCTTGGGTTACATTATCGAAGTTTTCATACGGATCCCTAACTTTTTTGAAAATATACTATAGCCTATGTCCATCACCGATAATGTAGGATTCTACTGGTGAAAAAATGTTTCAAATCGGTCCAGTAGTTTCGGAGCCTATTCATTTCAAACTAACGAACAAACAAACAAATCTTTCCTCTTTATAATATTATTATTGTAGATATATCATCATCATCATCATCATCATATCAGCCGAAAGACGTCCACTGCTGGACATAGGCCTCCCCCAAGTGTCGCCACAACCACCGGTCCTGTGCGTCTCGCATCCATCGGTTACCCCCGACCCTCACCAGGTCATCGGTCCACCTTGTGGGAGGCCTTCCAACGCTGCGTCTTCCGGTACGCGGTCGCCACTCCAAAACTTTTCGGTCCCATCGACCATCTGTTCTGCGAGCAATGTGCCCTGCCCACTGCCACTTCAATTTGGCGATCCTTCGGGCTATGTCGGTAACCTTGGTTCTCTTGCGGATATCATCATTCCTGATTCGATCACGCAAGGAAAGTCCGAGCATTGCCCTCTCCATTGCCCTTTGGGTGACTTTAAGCCTTCTGATGAGGCCCATTGTGAGCGACCACGTTTCGAGTCCATAGGTCATCACTGGCAACACGCACTGGTCATAGACTTTCGTCTTGAGACGTGTGGTATGTGAGACGAGAAGATACCGCGCAACTTCCCGAACGCCGCCCATCCGAGTCGGATTCGACGGTTGACTTCCTTCTCGAAGTTAGCCCTACCTAGCTGGATCGTTTGTCCCAGGTAGACGTACTCATCAACAACTTCGAGTGCAGAGCCTCCAATCTTGATAGGAGGGGGTGCTACATGGGTATTTACCTTGGTTTTGTCCATGTTCATTTTAAGACTCACTCTTTCGGAAGCTCTACTGAGGTCATCGAGCATTGTACTGAGGTCCTCCGTGGTCTCAGCCATGACGACTATATCGTCGGCAAATCGAAGATGAGTGATGTACTCGCCATTGACATTAATGCCTAGCCTTTTCCAGTCCAAAACCTTGAAGACGTCCTCCATTGCGGCCGTGAACAGTTTCGGAGAAATTACGTCTCCCTGCCTTACACCCCGCTGCAGGAGGATAGGTTCTGATGTCTGATCCTGAAGTCGGACTGACATGGTGGCGTTTTCATACAAACACTTCAGCACCTCGATGTACCGATAGTCGATCTGGCACCGTTGGAGAGACTGCAGCACAGCCCAAGTCTCGATCGAATCGAAGGCTTTCTCGTAGTCCACCAACGCTAAGCAGAGGGGCAGATTATACTCTTCGGTCTTCTGTATAACCTGCCGCAGCGTGTGTATGTGGTCTACGGTGCTGAAGCCTTTTCGGAATCCGGCTTTTTCGGGAGGCTGGAAGTCGTCAAACCTGCGTGCGAGACGGTTTGTGATGACTCTGGAAAACAGCTTGTAGACATGGCTCAGAAGTGAGATGGGCCTGTAATTCTTAAGCAGGGCATTGTCGCCCTTTTTAAAGAAGAGTACCACCACACCTCTGCTCCAAGCTTGTGGCGTTTTCCCCTCGAGTATGACGGAATCGAACAGTTCCTGAAGGGCCTTAAGGACTGGTTTTCCACCCGCCTTCAGGAGTTCGGCCGTAATTCCGTCCTCACCCGACGCCTTGTTGTTCTTAAGCTGCTTCAGAGCCATCCTAATCTCATACAGGCTGACGTCCGGGATGTCTTCGGTATAATGCCGGGTCAATCTAGCTCTTGGGTCGTTCGCTAGATTTGCTGCGGGTTTGGTCATTGACGTGTATAACCGTAGATATATAGTCGAGTCGAAGTTCCAAAGTCTCGAGCATCGACGCCGAGTTGCTAGCCTGTCGGTTTTCTATCGGTTGCATTTTGGAGAGTGTGCAACGGAATTGCATAGTTTGATTCCGCCTAGCCCGTTCCATCATCGGACCACAAGACGTACGGCGATGCGCCACCGGTACATGGTGGACATCCCACCCACACGCACAAAGCGTTTTGGGAATACATTCATTGTGCGTACCGCTAAGGAGTGGAATTCCCTGCCGGAATCTGTGTTTCCTGATAGCTACAACCTGGGAGTCTTTAAGTCAAGAGTGAATAGGTTGCTTCTAGGCAAGCGTGCTCCATCTTCGACCACATCGTCGCTTACCATCAGGTGAGATAGTGGTCAAGCGCGTGCCTATCAGTAATAAAAAAAATATCCATCTCATTCATACGAATGAGATGGATATTTTTTTTTTAGGTACAAGTACCCACGTAAGAATGAGACGGCTATCTGCGGGCTAGACAAACAGATATGATGGTGGCGATAATTTTCAGAAAAAGTAAAAAAATATGTTTTTAAATACAAATAAAAATATTTTTTGAGATTTCGAGAGATCCCGCCACGAGGCGAATGTATTAAATTCTGTGTCAAGTATCGCTCGCTTCGCTCGCTCTCCTTGACCCCGCCATCTCCTTCTAACCTAACCTGTCCAAGTCGGGGGCCCCAAATCCCGAGCTCGCATTACTCGCTCTTGCGCACCAAATAACATATTTGGTGCGCAAGAGCGAGTGATGCGAGCAAAATGTTGAAACCTCAATTGTAAAAATCGTCTCTATCTTAATATTGAAGTTTCTAGTCGCTCACTTAGTAATTTAGTCGCACGGGTAGAATTTTAATATCTGAAATGGATTAATCACAACCCACTTTTTGTAAGCTCGTTCTGGATTTTATTATTAATCAATATTCGTCGTTAGTTTAGTTAATTTTTCGCTTACTCAAATTCATACCGCTCAAGTTATTAAAACAGTATCTCATCATCAGTCGCTACGTTATTATTTTATTCGATCGTTTTATAATTTCCCATAATAAATACATCTATAATAAGTGACAAAAGTTAAACTATGCCTAATAGCAGTGACTGCGCACACACATTTGTAAGGCCTAGCGCGCACTGCCTTGCGTTTTTTAAACGCACAATCTGTGAAGTATGGAGTGTCATAGAAGTGCGCGCACTGCGGTGAAAAAACGCATGCGGTGGAGTCACCGTTGTCCTCTCGCTGCAAATTTGCGGTGAATCTACCGGAAATATTTTTGTATCGCATAGAGCGCGTCTATGAAGTGCCGCGCACTGCGGTGAACAAAACACAGTGATGCCTACTTCATAGCTAGATCTGGCTATTTTTCGGCATCAGGCGCTACTATTTAATAAAACTTGTAGCTAAATTTTTTAGCTACAATTTCTAGAAACATTATTACATTGAATGCTTTTGAAAAGTGATAAATGTTGCTATACTTAATTGCGTTTTGCCAAAATAAATACTTAAGAAAATGGGTACCTACCTACTGTAGAAAAAGTCTCCAACTCAAAGATCGATAATGAACCTCAGCCATCGACATCTTCCTCTTCAGTTACATTAATTGATTAACGGCATTGTTATTATTAGATTTATTTTAATTACCTACTACGTTTATCTTAAAAATAATTATAAGTACCTACTGATTTTTTTACTCCTGTAAACGTGATTATAATTTTACCACATATTGTTACCTCCCTTTCTACTATGTAGTAAGTACTAAGTAGCGATCAGCTAGTTTTAGCCAGTTTTTTGGGTCAAAAAATTTGGCTATCCAGCAATTTTTTGCAAACTGTCTAGCTACTGACTAAAGGTAGCAGTTGGCAACATTGGCACTGAGACACACACTCATATACAGTTCTCATCAAATAACTTTGCCCCTCTGAAGTTGGCTACGAGTGGCTGCGTAGTAGTCAAAATTACGAACAAACTGCAACTGCGCATGCGCAAGAGACATGGGGGCGGGTATTATGGCGGCACGATTTTATGTCTCAGTCGCTCGTTTACGTCCGATGCATCCTTGCGTCCCGCTTGCTTCCGTCTACGTGACTGCACCTGCGCGATTTATGCGAATGGCTAACTTCAAAGTAGCAAAGTTATTTGACGAGAACTGTATCTCGGTAGTATTTTTTTAATATGAGTAAATGATCTAACTAGCTTTTGCCAGCGGCTTCGCCCGCGTGGAAATCGGGAATAGGGAGGTTTTTAGGTTTGTATTGTAACTACACCTACCCTACGCCTACCTACACCTACCTTACCCCCACATACCCTACACCTAACGTACACCTACCCTACACCTACCTTACACCTACCCTACATCTACCTTACACCTATTCTACACCGACCCTACACCTACCTTACACCTACCCTACACCTACCCTACACCTACCCTACACCTTTCCTACACATACCCTACACCTACCCTACCTACATAATCATACTAGCCCAAAAATACTATGACATGTTTCTGCTCTCCTGGTACTTGATGTTTCTGGTCTCCTGGTACTTGATGTTTCTGGTCTCCTGGTACTTGTGAATCTGAAGTACTAAGGCAGCAGCGGCTCTGAGTTTCCACTTCCTCTTCAGTCTCCATTATTCCATGCCACTTACCGGGATAAAAAGTAGCCTATTTTTTATTCCAGGATATGAACTACATGTGTGCCAAATTTCATCCAAATCCCTTCAGCCGTTTTTGCCTGATTGTTACACAAACATACAAACATACAAACATACAAACATACAAACATACAAACATACAAACATACAAACATACAAACATACAAACATACAAACATACAAACATACAAACATACAAACATACAAACATACAAACATACAAACATACAAACATACAAACATACAAACATACAAACATACAAACATACAAACATACAAACATACAAACATACAAACATACAAACATACAAACATACAAACATACAAACATACAAACTTTCACCTTTATAATATTAGTAGGATACTGAAAAATATCGGTATTAACACATCTATATGTCACAGGAAAGCAGAATACGCAATTTCGTATAAATGGACGATTTTTCCACATATTTTTCCAACTATTTGGATTTAAAAACCAAACTGCTGAACTGATTTTGATAAAATTTCAATTGTATTAATCGAAAAGTGGGATATCCTTTCACATAAAACAATTTTTTTTTAAATCGTTTCATATATTATGACGGAGATTTGAGATAACAAACACAAAAAAAAATACGCCTGAAATGAGAACCTCCTCCTTTTTGAAGTCGGTTAAAAACGTGCGTTTTTTTCACCGCAGTGCGCGGCCCCGGGAATATGTTTATTCTACCGCACGGTAGAAAAAACGCACCGCGTTCCACCGCAAGTCCGCAAGGCAGTGCGCGCAAGGCCTAAATCGTTTCACATTACTCGTTATTATCGTTAAGTATTTTTAAGCAAATTGGTGTAAAAAAGCATCACGTCGCAACTTACTGACCAAACATGAAATCTTATTTTTACATGAGCAGAATGTTGGAATTAGAGAGACTGGTAAGTGTTTTTTTATACCTATTTTATTGTATTGATTGTGATTAATGAACGCGTAGTTGGCTATTTTGCCATTACATTCACTCCTTACAAGTTACATACACGGTTCCACAATTATTATTTTTTTTGTTTAACAGAAATACGGTTAGACTATGGCTAAGACGTTAAGGAGACAACGGAAATATTCAGCGGATTCGACCAGGAGCAAAAGCCATCAAGTATAGTTCCGAATTCGACCGCCACCGGGCCATTATTTCAAGCCATATTGAAAATCCAATTTTGCCCATTCATGTAACCGGAATAAACCACAATATTTCAGTGGAAACAGTAAGAAGGTATTTACACGCTGCTGGGATAAGGAATTATAAACCGGCACAGAAAATTGCACTGAAACCTGCTTATCGCGAAGAAATGGTCCGTTTTTCCCAGAAATATTAATTAAATTTTAATTGGGAAGAAAATGTTGTGATCTTCACTGATGAAAAATCATTTAAGTCTCAACGTATGTAAGTAAATGCTCAATGGATTGATTGTTAAACCATTAAAATGTTGCAGTTTATGTGGTGGCGAAACTGTAAAGCATTTCACAGGTGAATTCATTTTCTCGATAACAAACTTTTAAGCATAAGCATGCCTTTTTTAATGTTTATAAATGGTTAGATTTGATTATGACATACTAATATAAAATGTATATAAAGGAAACATATGAGCATTAACTTACTTAATCTTACCTAAGTGTTTTAATGAAATAATAAACATTTTAAACTTGCAATTGTTTAGTTTTATTTCTATACAAAATGCCCATTAAAGAAATGTAAAAAAAAGTGTAATAAAATAATTAAAAAAAACAGCGTGTGCAAAAAGCGATATATAGTTTTAACTTGATTTCGAACGTAGACAGCGATGAACGACGCGCTACCTTAGTGACCACAAGACCAACTCAACTCTTCTACGCCGCATTGAAATTTGATCTTAGTTGTAAAGCTAGACGCAATGTTCTAAAGAATTTAAACCATAATAGTATACGATCATAAAGTTTATTCTTGCACAGCACAAGCAGCCAACCTTCTCCTCGTGCAAATAAATTATTTTGTACTAGCTTCTACCAGCGACTTCGCCCGCGTGAAAAGGGAGGATTTAAAATAATCAGTCCATTGACACATGATAATAAAAAAAACTACCTATAAAATAGAAAATAAAAAAATGTAAAGAGACGTTGTTTTTGCAATTTAGTAAGGCAAGGTAAAATATGTTTGCGCGTAGTCACTGCATACCCACCCTTAGTAGCATTTGAATACCAGTTTTATAATGAATACGAATATTTATTTTTCGACTACCCAATTATTACAAGTTATGCGAAAATATTACCATTTTAGAAAGTTTATAGAAGATATTCCGTTCTATAGTTCTTTACATTATTACAAGAAATAGTTTTGAAATAAATTCTAAATTGTAAGCAAAACAATAACTTCGCTGCAGGATTTGATCTCGCTACTAGTTTTTCTCAGTTTTATACACAGACCTCGAGACCAGAATTACTTGAACAGAAACATTAAAATAAGCTATTACACAGCTATTATATTATAACAAGTAGTTATAACATATAACCTAACGCTAACGTTATAAAGATCAAATTTGCGTGTCTGTAAGTCTGTCGAGTCCACGAGCACTTCGTCGTAACCTACGAATACTGGGTTGGAGTGTAGCCTTAGGGGCGCTATGGCGCGAGGACTTAAAAAAATTTTGTTTTTTTTTTTGGAATCTTTCCGATTTTTTTGCAGTATCGGGTTGACCTTGTCTGTAGCAACCATTTTGGGTTTGAGAAGCATGGCATTACGACGCACCGTTTACGAGTTATCAGCCTTTCACGTTTTTTTTTATTTTATATAAAACGATTTATATTTCCAAAATGGTAGCTCGGATGAGATGACTTAGTCAAATTTTCGGAGATTTTTTTTTTCCAAGATTTTTGCTATTTTTTTTACATGACAGCTTTTGAGTAGAGCAACAATTTCTTTCCCGAAAACAATCTCATCCGAGCTACCATTTTGGAAATATAAATCGTTTTACATAAAACAAACGGAATAAATAATTGTGGAATAATTGTGGACACGGAAAGGGAAATACGCCCCCGGGACAGTTACATTTTTATTTTTTTTAGTAAAGCCGGATTTACATTACGAAACTAGTGGCATGAAAGTAGTTTCGTGACATTAATTTCACCAACAATTTCACGTGTAAACGTCAAGTTTTACAATGCATGCATCGATTTCACGACACTGAAACAGTTTCGTGATGCGCGCGATTTTTGGATAAAACTAGTGTCATGCAACTAATGTCATCGTATAAACGCGACGCGAAACTAGTGTCGCGAAAGCGCCTGCGCTGATAGGACGTGTGTTTATTAGTCGTGCTTGGTTTCTTGCTAGCCAGCGTCGAATCCACCAACATCTTTTCTTTCGAGACAACTTTTTTTAAGTTTTTACTATAACATTTGTATGACAACATTTTGCAATGCAAAATAAAGCTTTGATGTTGGCGGAGCCATGAACACAGACATACTGTGGGTTTCACGACACTATTATTTTTAATGAAACTAGTTTCACAGGTACTGAAAGTAGTGTTATGAAATTAATTTCATCATGCATGATAGTTTCATGCATGATGAAATTAATTTCATAACTTGAAATTAATTTCATCATGGTTTGGTAATGTAAATCCGGCTTAAATGTCTGTCTGTCCCGGGGGCGTATTTCCCTTTCCGTGTTCAACTGGCGACACCGGTCTCGCGAAATCTACACGCTTTTGTTTTACTACGGAATCTTACGATCCCGTGTTCAATTTGCGTCAACTGAGCACGCCTTTGTGATCAAGTGGCGCTGGGTAAGGTTTAACAAAATCGTGTGCAGTTGAACTGAACACTTTTTTGACTTGACTCTTAGACTGTTTGAGTCTTCAAAAGCGTGTTGAATCAGCGACGGCATTATTATTTTATAGTAGACAGTAGGTTGTATTATTAACTCAATATGATTTCAATGAAATATTACATACAATACAATTAATAAAACATTTATTATCAGCACAAAAATAACAAAAAAAACACCGACAAGACAACTATTTTGCGGAACGTTCGTTTTGGTCTATGTTCACAGCGATATTGTGTGCACGTTTCTTTTTAACAGGACGGCCGGACTGAATTCTACCACTGCTGGGTAATTGTTTTTGATGTCATCTCGAAATAGATGTAGGTTGGACCTTTATTTTTCGTGAACGTCGTATTTTCTTATCATGCATGTATGAAACAATAGAGGAAGGAGTCTGCAATCGAGATAGTTCAGATGAATATTTTTTCAGTATTTGTGTGTTTACTGGATTTGGTTCTTCTTTAAGTACTTTGATTATTCTAATAAACTCAGACTCAATTGCGTCTACAGTAATCATATAATTTTCTTGAATTGAAGACTCTGTGGAAATACTATTTTCTGTGTTATCAGGTTCATTAATCGGCAACGTAAACTGTTGCTGTGAGGTGCCTTGACTTTTTTCAGCCATCTCCACGTCATTTGAATCCAGTGTTATATTTTGGAAGAAATAGAAGTTATATTCGTCTCCCAATGCCAATTTGGCCAAATCTTGGCGACAATCTTCAGTCAAATTTAACGATGTAAATCGTTATGCCAAACTTTAGTTCCACAGCACATACATGCTTGCAGTAGCGTCCACCTTTCCCTGATAAACAGTCACACGTTCCCATTTCAGAATCAACTACATACACGTCTGTTTTTTCTTTTATTAAGTAAGACGTGTCATCAAGTGGTGATATTTGAGTTATCGACTTACTTTTCTGACAAAATTTTTCGTAGCTTACTGTTAACTTTCGCTCTCTCCCATTAGCAAATTGCAACAATCTTTTTTTGTGGTAATTTTCAAACGTGTCAGTGATAAAATCCAGCAGGGCACACATATTGAAAACTTTACATCTTTGCAATATAATATCTTTAAAAATTCTTATAGACGCCTCGCAAAAGTTGTTTGTGTTATGTCCTCTATTGATAATGTCATGCCTATATGACAAACACCATTCTTCTCGTCAGGCCCACATATTTGTTAAATAATTTTGCAATTTATAATTTGTCGCGACTTTTACATCTTCATTCAATATGGACATATTTAATTCGGCCTCTGCTATAGTATTTGAATACATAACTTTGCGGAACAGTTTCATTATGTATTGTTTGTCATCTTTATTAACATTATGCTCTGTTTGCCAAAGCCAACGCCATATTGCTTGATTAACGTGAAATATGCAAAGCAAAAGCCGGGTGTTAGGTAAAACTGACTTCAACGCATTTCTTTCAGCTCTGCTGTCATCGGTCATGGCTACACTTGGCTGAAATAATTCGTTGAATTTATTTTCGAGGAACTCTTTCAGAGTTTTGAACGCTAAACTGTATTGTTCTTCTGTCTGATTAGCGTGTAAAATTATTGCAACAGGCAACGCACCAATATTAGAAGCTGCAAAAATAAATGTCACACATGTGTTTGATTGATCACATGATCCGCTGGTATCTATAAAAACTATTTCATCGGCTAATCCTTTAGTGATAACTCGCTGCATTATTGGTGTAATAATTACACAAACAGTAGGATTCTCCAGTATGATCAAGTATAGACATGATCATACTGGAGAATCCAAATGAGAATCAAAATGGCGTAAACAAAATTATGGAATTTTGATTCCATAATTTTGTTTACGCCATTGTTCGTAAAGATACACAACTTGACGATCTAGAGGGTTATGCTGAGCGTTAGCTAAGATTTTGTAGGCATCGCTTTCATAAGTACTTATAATATTTAATTCATGGTACATCTTAGCGGCCGCGGCAGTCATACCTCTGTCGAAATAAGATATAAATATTTGTTTCGTATCGTTCGAACATCGGAGCAAGGATAACAATTGACTCTGTACATTAACTCTGTGGGAATGATTGAAGTGGATGTCAACTATAACATTATATCCTTTTCTCAGCAGGGCTGAACTTCTCAGAGTACTTGGTGTAGTTTTCAAAAATTTTATATTAAGAGACGACTTGCTATTAAAGTTTCTGTTAACACCTTGCGTTTTATTTATCAATTTATTTCTTTCCGAAAGATGGCATACAAACAATTTTCTGAATTCATAACGTATGGGTTCTGCAAACCGTCTTTTCATAACCCAGTTACATAGAATTTGTTTGTTTCGAAAAACATTCTACAAATCTAGCACATTTTTCGTCGTATTCTCCGTCATAATGTAATAAGCACTGAACTGTACACTTATAACTGTCACTCGACTGTCCGTCATAGTTGAGTATTTCAAAATCTTTAGTGATTTCACTGAAAACCCTTTTAAACTCTTCCATTATGCACTATGTAAACAAAACATAAACTTGAACGCACAGTAACAAACAAATAACAAATTGCAATGAGAAGCGCGCGAATCCAACTTCGGGCGCTCTCGCCTGCTTCGGCCCGCACGATTTATCCCGAACATTTACGAACGCGCTAAATCAGTACGGATTTGTTTCGAATAGACAGGTTAAAAAACCGTGTTCAATTCAATTACACACTGTTTTGTAAAACTTCTTTTAACGTTGCTTGATCGCAAAAGCGTGCTCAGTTGACGCGAATTGAACACGGGATCGTAGGATTCTTATTAATTATTAAATAAAACAAAAGTGTGTGGATTTCGCGAGACCGGTGTCGCCAGTTGAACACGGAAAGGGAAATACGCGTCCCGGGGTAGTTACTGCACTGCGATTCTGTAAACATGTCGAAGTGAACACCCGGGCGGGGCGCATGACGGGTGAGTTGTCAAACCATACAAATAAGATGGAATGACAGCTCTATTGTCGTTCACTCCGCCTTAGTGAACACCGTGAGATGTCGACAGAATCGACCGGCTGATTTGCGTGGATCATTGTAAATTCACTTGCACATAGTTTGGTTCACGCAAATCAAATAACTTTTAGTTTAGTAATAGTATTGTATAATAATATTTTTAATACTTTAGTCAAATGTAAATTCGTTTAAATCAAACTTAAAATGACACAGCTGATGGGTTGCTGATTTTATAAGTACCTAATAAAAAAAAATAGTGTCAGATTAGCGAAAATTTAAATGAATTATTTTTTAGACCAAAATGCCATTAACAAGAGAGGAAAATTAGAAAGAAAGAAGTTGTCTGAAAGAAGAAGAAGAGAGAGGCTTAAAAATAATGAACAGTTCAAGGCCAAAAACCGGGCGAGATATTATAAAAAGAAAGCTGAAGGAAAAATAGGTGTTTTGTGATTTGCGTGGCCTCCAATATTTTAACCTCGATTATCTCTGTAAGTATGTCACTCTCTGAGGTGCCTCTTCTATAAATATTACTTTTATGTATATTTTAAGAAACAGATGTCGATAAAAAAAAAAAAAAAAAAAGTTGCCACGTAAATCACCAAAGAATGCCTTGCTCGAAGAAGCACCCATAAAAAAAACGTTAAGGCGGTTGTGGCCTCAACATTTCCGGAGATAAAAGGCATAATGTTACTTATCGCTCAAGTCCAGCCTTACTCTGCCTAAACACAACGGAGAATAAGGATTTAAGGAACAAAATGGGTATTAAATATAGAGAAAATTTATTGAAAACAATCTCAGCCGAACCATAAGATACCCATACACAATGTTTGAAACCACCAATACATATTTGTTCATATTCAATTTAATTAAACACAAAAAAGTGTCTCCTGAAAAGTAGCTATTTTGCAGTTACGCCCGTATTCGTAGGATACGACGACTTGTTTGATAAGTTCGTAGGATACGACGACTTGTTTGATAAATTGAATAAAGCTTAATGTTACAGGTAGAGGGTCCAAATTCGTTTGTTTTTAGGGTGGGTGAGATAAATAATAAAATGTTGACAATAGACTGTACGACCTAGTTTAGGAGCCACTTTTTCGAAACTGTTTGTTCTTGTAAAACCACCAACTATATTTTTAGGGTTAATAAACACTGTAGCGGCATTCATGCCGCCACAAAATCAACGTAGCAGAATCGACATCACAACAAATGAGACTCGCAGCGCCATGTGTCTCGACAGCTGCGAACTATCTTGACAAAATCCTAAATCGCGATGTCAGAGTTTACCGTACGATTAGAACATATACAAAGCCCGAATATCAACTTTCGGGCAGTTGCCCACCAGACATCAACAACCGTCTAGTCGGAGGATCCTCCCTTTTCAACGGAGGTTTGCGGGACTTTACTCTGTTCCACTACCTCCAAACTGGTGACCCTCGTGCAGCTACCTCATCATGACGTCATCATCGTCATCACTTCTCTTCATCCTGACCTCAAGCTCTCGAGCAGCGAGTCATACAGCCAACCAGTACCCTCGGCTTCTACGGGTATCCTGACCACCAGCATGCAGAGGACGCGCATTCATGGTCAGCATTCTCAGCCTCTATCATCAACCTCATCAGCGACCTTGGCAAGCACACTGCACTTTCGACCAGTCACATGAAGAGCCTTGAAGAACCTCTCCTGGTCGACGCCAGCAGTCACGTCAGCACCTCACACAGCTCCGACCCACCTTGGCAAGCACACTGCACTTTCGGCCAGTCACATGAAGAGCCTTGAAGAACCTCTCCTGGTCGACGCTAGCAGTCACGCAGTCACGCCAGCAGCAGCACCCCGACTTACTGGGGCACCGCAGACAGTTCCGACTCACCGTGAACTCTGCGACGCAGACAGTTCCAACTCACCGAGAACTCTGCGACTTCCGGTTCCGACTCATTGGAACCAACCTTCCACTGGCCTGGCAAGCATCTCAAGATGTATGGACAACTCATCCACTATCGACCTCCGGTCTCCGGAGGGGAGTGATGTAGCGGCATACATGCCGCCACAAAGTTTGGCGAGGAAGCTTCTGCAATCTAATTAAGATTGACAAAAATATAAAGACGTAAAACATGTTTTTTTTTTAAGGATTGGAAATCATCAAATGACCCCTCCAGCTCTGGGTGGAGTGGGAGGGAGTGTGAGACTCTTACTGACTAAAACCCATCCATGCTCCTCTTAGTGTCTTTTACGTTCCAGGGCCGCGGTAACTCTTTCGAACAAAATCCGCAACCCTGGCAGGTTCGGCCCTAACGAGCCCCTACTTCTGTACTGACATCTCTATGAGGCGCGCGTGGAACACAACGCACCGTCGGCCTGGGCCTGGCTTTGATCGGACGGCGAGCCACCCAACGCTCGCCGTTCGCAGACCCGCACCTACGGTGGCCGGGAATCGCCCAGCGACTCCCGACGCCCGATGCGTCTTATCCCGCGGCGGCTGGGGCGTGAGGGTGTCTCTCCCTCACGCGGCCCACCTCCTCATTCACTATCATTACTGCTTCGCAGAAGGAGGTGGCGGCTTCCCATGCCTCCTCGCTCCGGACCATGGATTGAACCAGGGCCGGACGCGAGAGGTCGTCGCCGATCGCCTCGTCGAGGACACGGCGGTGCTCCGCCCAAGCGGGGCAGACCTCCGCCGTATGCTCCACCGTGTTCTCCGGGCGATCCTCGCAGTGAAAACACCCGGGCGTTTCCTCCCACCGAATCTGAAACAGGTACCTCCCGAAACAACCGTGTCCGGTGAGTACCTGCATCAGGCGGAAGATGAGGACGCCGTGGCGCCTCTCCAGTCACTCCTCAAAGAGGGGCACTATCGCCGCAATTGTGGCGTGCCTTGCACTGGGTTGCGACAGTTGCTGACTCCATACTGCCATGGTATCTTGCCGGAGCTCCGTCCGCCACTCTGCAATTTGCCGCGGCAGCAGAGTTTCGCCCCGGCGTTGCGCCTCCACGCGCCTCGTGTAAACGTGCGCGAGGGTTCTCGCCTCCAGATAAGAGAGCGGCAATCCAGCAAGGAGGCTTGCCACCTCACGGGAGACCATGCGGTATCCCCTGGGCCAGCCGGATGGCCGTGACCCTTTGGGACGCGTTCAGCTGTCGGGCTGGACGCTTCCTTAGGTCCAGTGCCCACACTGAGGCCCTATAAAGGGCCATGGACCGCACGATCCCCGCATAAAGCCTCCGGCAGGAGGCGTTTGGATTGGACCCCCCAGATTGGGCAGAAGCCGCTTGAAGGCAGCCCCGGCCCGCTCCAGTCAGGGAGCCAAACGTAGGAAGTGCTCGACGAAGCCGTGATTTGGGATCCCGGAGGTGGCCTGTTCCGAGGACCATGAAAGCACATGGCCTTGAACTTGTGCAAGGCCACCTCGAGACCCAATTGCCGGATCCTATTCACGACTATCGCAACCCCGCATGTCATTTCATGTCATTTGTCACTTTGTCACTTTGGAATTAAATCTCTACACTGGCGTCGAGACTTTGCGGGTCTAATTTTCTTATTCAAGATATTAAATCAGGGCGTGGATTGCTCACAGCTTTTGTCATCAATAAATATTAATAAGCCCCGGTCATCAGCTAGACTTCATAATTATAAGCCTTTTGCTTCTAGTGGCTTCTAGTGGTAATCTTAATCAATCTCAATTAATTTAATTCAATCTTAATTAATTTTATTCAATTTAATTTCAAGTGTAAAAAATTATTGACATTATTGTTATTATTTCGAATTGCATTGATATCCACCATTGTTTGAATTTATCATTGTATTGAGATACCTATACACAAAATGCTGTGCTTACCTTTAATTTAGATGCATGCAATGCTACTTTACTTGTAAACAATCGTGTAATGTCTTTGTGTGTATTTAGTTGGTTTGCCTAAATAAATAAATAAATAAATAAAATAAAATTAGGTCGACCGCCGCCTGATGCGACCCCCCCTGAGCCAAGACGAGCGTGTCGTCAGCGTAGCAAATCACGCTGACGCCGCTAGGGAAGATCGGCGCGCAGCACTCACTCGTAGCCGATGTCCCACAGACACGCCCGCAGAACCGAGCCCTGTGGAACACCGCACGACATTTCATGCCGAATCCACTCTCCCTCGTGACCGGGGTAGATGACGGCCCTATTTGTCAGATAGGCCTCGACCACGCGACGGAGGTAAGTTGGTATCCGGTGATACCGGAGTGCCTCCCTAATGCAACTCCAGGGCAGGGTGTTGAAGGTATTGGCGATGTCAAGAGACACCGCCAAGACGACCTTGCCCCGGGATACCGCTTCCCCCGTCGTGAGAGCTCTCACGCGCATGATGGCATCTACCGTCGAGCGCCCCATGCGGAAGATTTTGCTACTTGCTATAGTGTCTTGGTGAGATTAAGCACGCGATTCTTAACCCCACAGTTTGTTTTGTTATCAAAATACTTACAAGCACTACTCATCAAACCCACAAAACGACACATGCAACAAACACACACCAACAAATTCACAAACTCAACAAAACTTATTTATTATTTTTTTTCTGTAATTATAAATATTTTTATATAAAGTGTTCCCTGTTACTGTTTTTCCTGTCTTCACCTGAGATCTAATAATGTTGTCCGAAATTAGGAGACCAGGGTATGAAAGTAACACGGGATGAACGTAACAAACGAATTTTTGAACGAATTATGTTGGCTGGCTGCATTGATGGCTATATTCACCGATATGCTCCTTTTTGAACCCCTCACCTCAGTTGCGCTCATGGCGCTGTGCCGTCAGGTTGTGGAAGTAGCGAGTTTGTTTCAACTGTGTTTGTTTTTATTATGGTATTCAAGCGGGCACGTCAAGTGTCTGTGAGGTAGCGTAACTATTCGTCTCTCTATTTTAGTGTTTGAAATTGTATCTTTCTAAAATGGTTTTTAAGTTATAGGCAGAATTATGATTGTCGTATTCGGGAAATTTTAAATGTAGGGATGAAAGTAACAATTTGTTACTTTCATCCCATTTGTGGTGTGATATCTCAAAGCATATTTTGATGTGTTTTTTTATAATCAAAGTAATACAAATCTATTATCTTATTTTAGAATGCTTAATATATTGTATATAAAAAAACAACCAGTAGAGATTTAGCTACAGAAGATATAGGATTTGTGCCTTGACCGTGACGACACGGTTAGCGCAGTGGTTGAGCGAATGACTGCTGCGCTGCGTGTCGTGGGTTCGATTCCCACACGGAACAAATCTTTGTATGGTCTACAGATAGTTGTTCCGGGTCTGGCTGTTTGTGTATGTGAGTTTCTATGTTTGTAAACGCACCCACGATACAGGAGATATTCCTAGTGTGGGGCAATGTTTTATAAAAAAGAAAAAAAAAATCCCCTATAGAGTGAGTTACGCTTACCAACACCGTCATCGGTAGCTTCACTAGCTTTCATCATTGCCACTGCCAAGAATTCTGAATCAACTTTGCCACCAATATTGGCCTTACCATCAACAACTTTATCGGAAGTAGATGTGGCTATTTCATCGATATTGTCTGATAATTTACACATCCCATCTATCTCTTCAGCTAGTGTTCAGTGCGATTCTGGAAACATGTCGAAGTGAACACCCGGGCGGGGTGCACGACAGCTGAGTTGTCAAACCATACAAATAAGATGGAATGACAGCTCTATTGTCGTTCACTCCGCCTAGGTGAACACCGTGAGATGTCGACAGAATCGACCGGCAGGACATCACGATGACATCGTTTAGCCCCTACGAAGTTAAGCCCCTATCAAAACATGAAAGAATAATAGAAAGGGAAGGGAATGCAGAAAATCGGCAATAATGACTGAAACTCCATTCTTGAATAATGTTAATTATATTAGAAGAATATTTTGTTGTTAAATAAATTGCATTTAAACTGGTGTTAAAAGATAGCTGAAAGACCAATTTATCATGTGTTTTCATTAGAATTTTAATATTTAGAAATCTCTGTGAGAATTACTACAAACTATTTACTTTACAAAAATTGTTACGTTCATCCCTGGTCTCTCCTAGGTATGGGCTCCTGTCAGCACATTGCTTGAATTACTATATTTTTGCGTACTTATTGTATTTGTGGGAGAAAATAAATAATAGTATATTATGCACCCAGGGGATAAAGCAGTGTCTTGTGTCACGGGCGTCATATTGAATCTCGAACGCAATGAAGGATTCGGGAGTTTAGAGTTTAACTCACGAGCGAAGCGAGGGAGTTAATACAAGAATCCTGAATGCAGCGAGGGATCCAAGCTAGCCCAAGGCAAAGACACCTTTATCCCCGAGGAGGAAAATAATTTGTTTTCGTATTAACGAAAACAAAGTATTTTAAATTTACAAACACTAAGTAGAGATATGTATTTAGAACTTATTAAAATACCATAAGAATTTGCAATATCCACGCCTTTTTTGCGTTCCACTCGGTATACCTACCACATAGCGGTCATGACCAACTCGATTTTCGTTTTTTTTTTTACATCTCTGTGGGTTTGTAAATTTAATATGTGCAGGCCTATTGTTAGCAACCTAATACAATTTAAGAAATTTGTGTACACAAAGCTTTATACAGAGCTTTATATCAGCTGGTAGAATGGGTTCGGACGCTTGGCTGTATGCAATTTGAATTCAGAACGTCATAGGAGAAGCAAAACAGTTTTAAATTAATAAATCGACTATAAATGGGTTTTAAGTGTTATTCTTATCCTTTTATACAATGATCCGTACATAACCAATTATTCTTATAATATTGTCTTCAATCCTGGTAAATCCTTATGATTCTGTAGAAATTCGAGAATATCATCCCTAAGTTGTAAGAGTATCGAGAATATCTTTGCTCTTTCTGGAACAGAGAGACAGAGACAGAGGGCGTTGTAAGTACCTAATATACCGCCAATTTAGCAGACAGATGAGGTTCAAAATTTAAATCACATTATTGACCGGCGGGTTATAATGAAATACAGTACAACATTATTGCCCAGTATACATTATTGCCCGCCTGTGCCACCGGCCAAAAATGACTCACTTTAGGTTAGATTGGCATGACATATAATTTGACGTTTTCTATCAGGTGGTGTGAAAACATTATTATTATTCTTTAAGTATGTCGGAGACGGTTATCAAATACAACTATGGGTAGGTAGTTGTCAAATCTTAATAAATACAACTGTGGGTAGTTGTCAAAATGTGTTATATTATGCAAACTGAATTGTTTTGTTTGTGTTATTTAATTTAAGTGATTTTAATATCAATTACTGTCTGATAAATCATAACATAATTTATTGAGTACTCGTAGTACACTAGAATTGAGTTTTGGAAACTTATTTCAATAATAGAAATAAAGCTATGTTACCGTAAAACAGATTATGAGAGTTGTAATAGAGACCTAGAAAATATTGATTGGAAGAAACACGCGTCGGAACTGGGATGTAACGATTTTGTTCAACTATTTTATAATAAAATTTATTCAATAATTGAGAAATATACACCCACAACTAGAGTTTCTAATAATAGGTATCCTACCTGGTTTTCGAAGGATTTAATTAAGTTGCTCGCATCCAAAGACAAAGCACATACCAAATTCAAGCGTTATGGAAATCCCAGAGATTACGATATGTTTTCGATGCTTAGAGCTCGAGTTAAGATCGTTGTAAGTCAATGCTTTAAAACGTATATTGAGCGAATCGAATGTGATAGGCGAAGGAGACGGTGAACCTTGGTGAGCTAGGCATCGTAGGGGGCCTCCGGCTCCGGGTCACCATGACTGGGGCCCGGATGCTGGAGATCTCCGGGGCAGCCAGCGGCCCAACCGCGGACGCTCTAGCCGAAAGGCTTAGGGCGTCCCTAAGCGCGGACGATGCCCGAGTGTCCAGACCCACCAAGCGCATCGACATGCGCATCTTGGGCCTGGACGACTCCGTCACGGAGGCGGAGGTGGTGGCCGCCGTCGTTAGGACGGGGGGGTGCTCAGCAGAGGAGGTGAAGGCGGGCACCCTACGTCCTGACAACACGGGCATGCGCACCATTGTGGTGAGCTGCCCCGTGTCGGCGGCCAAAACCATATCGGAGGGCCGAAGGTTTTTGGTGGGTTGGGTTTCCGCGCAGGTCAAACTGCTGGAACCCCGACCTCTGAGGTGCTTCCGGTGCCAAGTGGGCCACCATGTGGGAGCTCAATGCACCTCGGAGGTGGACCGCAGCGGTCTTTGTTTCCGCTGCGGTCAGCCCGGTCACAGGGCCGACTCTTGCGTCGCCGCGCCGCACTGCGTAATCTGTGCGGCAGCTGGCAAGCCGGCCGACCACTGGGCTGGGGGTAGGGCCTGCGCCCCACCCACCAAAGCCGGAAACAGGAGGAAGCCCTCCGCCACCGCCGTCTCTGCCGCGACCGCCGCCGCTGCCGCCGCTTCTTCTACCGCCATTGCCGGTTCCACTGCGGCTGCTGCTCCTACAGCAGCCGCAGTGGAGCCCCTTCAACGGGCTCCGGAGGGGGCTGAAATGGAGTGCCAGTAATGGCCCCATTTCACCCCCTCCTGTTGAACGTCAGCCACTGCGCCGCCCAGGAACTGATGCTCCTGAGCATGGCGCAGTGACTGATGCCTGTGGACGGCGAGCAATGGGTAGCTCGCCGTCCGATCAGAACAGGCCCGGGTTGACGGCGCGCTGTGTTCTACGCGCGCCAAACCAGCAGACGTCAGCATGGGTCGGAGCCCAATAGGGCTAGAGCCTACCAGGGTTGCGGATTTGTTCGAAAGAGTTACCGCGGCCCTGGGAAGAAAGGCACTAGGAGGACTAAAGGGTGGGTTTTAGTCAGTAAAAGTCTGACACTCCCTGCCGCTCCACCCAGAGCGGGAGGGGTCATTTGATGATTTCCCATCCAGAAAAAAAAAAAAAAAAAAAAAAGGGTTAATATAAAAGCTTTCTGGCGCTACACAAAGAGCAAACGTATCACTAATAGCATTCCTAGTCGCGTATATTATCAGGATAGCGTTTGTAGCACGGGTACTGATATTATCAACCTATTTGGAAGTTATTTTTCATCAGTGTATTCCCCCAGTGCAACTACAAATTACTGTCCTAACTTTGAAACTTCAAACGATACCATTGGTCGCTTGAATATATCGGGTAGAGATATATTACAAAAGTTGAAAAACGTGGATCTGACAAAGAACGGTGGCTTTGATGGTATACCGCCTATCTTTATACGGTTGTGCGCGACTAATCTTGTAACTCCGCTTTCAATAATATTTAACAAATCTCTTAAAGAGGGAGTATTTCCTGAGCTGTGGAAAATTGCTAAGATCACTCCAATCTACAAATCTGGTGATAAAAGTGACATTTCTAATTATAGACCAATTTGTATACTAAACTGGTTTGCCAAAATATTCAAAGGCTTTGTTTATAAACATATGTATGATCATTTCTCTCAGTCTCATTTATTGAATCCGCGTCAACATGGCTTTATCACGGGTAGATCAACTAACTCTAACCTATTATGTTACTCTACTTATTTATGCGAATCATTCAATTGCAAACAGCAAGTGGACTCTATATATACAGATTTTTCCAAGGCGTTTGATCGTGTCGATCATTTCGCATTGCTGTCGAAGGCCCAACATGCCGGAATACATGGAGATCTATATAGGTGGCTCACATCCTATCTATCAAACCGAACTCAACTTGTTGCACTTAGTGGGTATGAATCTATCCCATTTTTGGTGACATCTGGGGTACCCCAAGGCTCAAATTTGGGGCCCCTATTGTTCCTGTTATTCTTCAATGATTTACTTAGTAAAATTGATAGTGAATGTTTAGCATATGCTGATGATATCAAAATTTTTGACGTATCTCCGATCACCGTGACTGTGAGGCTCTCCAAACGGATATAAATACTGTTGTCAAATGGTGTGACGAGAATCTTATCGTTACACATAAAAAAGTGCCAGGTTATATCATTTACAAAAAACAAAACACCACTTAGTTACAATTATCACATCAAGGGCGTTGTAATGGCCCCCGATCCAAACCGTCCTTTCAGGAACTGATCGGGTATAATTTTAGCTCATCCGACAAAGCGTCGGTCGGGCGGAGCGCGGTTAGAGGCGCGCTATCCCCCAAGGAGGCTGGCCAGCGAGCCGAGGAGCTCGCCGATGCTGGACGACCCCCCGGAGATGGCGGTCGCGGGGCTCCTGGTTCGGAGGCCTCCGGCGGTGAGCCGGATGACTCCGGACAGGAGCGGGTTAGGAGGGCCGGGTTTGCGGAGGTGGTGAAGGCCGCGCTCCGCGATGTGGCCTTGAAGAGGAAACTTTCCACTAAAAACAAGGCCATAAGCGCGGCGCTGGCCTCCATCCTGGCGGCAGCGGAGGCTAACCGAGGTGGGCCTCCGGCGGACGAGCTGTCCAAGCTGCGGGCGGAGGTCGCCCGCTTGGCTGCCGCCACCGAGCGTCTCCAGAGGGAGAACGCGGGCTCCGAGCAGACCTGGCCAGGCTCCAGGGAGTCGGCCCACAGGGGGCGCCTAAAGGGGGGCGCAAGAAGGACAGCCAGCCCGTGCCGCAGGAGAGCCAGGTGCTGGACCTTGTGCGGCAGGAGATGGCTGCCTTCCAGGCGCGGTTCTCCGTCCTGGAGGGCATCGTCCTGCGCCCCCCGTTAGCGGCGAGTGGGAAGGCTCCAGGCCAGAAAAAGGTGGCCTCATACGCGGCCGCCGTGGCTGCCACACCGGGGTCGTCCGGCCAGGACAAAGGGTCCGGGCCGGCACCCGCGAAGCCGGTGCCGGGAAAACCGGACCCGGCCCCGGGAAGGAAGAGGAAGGGTGGGGTTGCTGCGCGGACGGCGAAGGCTCCTGCGCCGTCTGTGCAGCAGCTCCCCCCGGCTTCCTCGCCTTCAGAAACTCCCCCGGCTCGGTGGCCGGGGAGTGGCCGGGGAGAAGAAGAAGGCGGGCAAGGCAGCCAGGGCGGCCAAGAGGCGGGAGAGGAAGCGGCGGCAGAAGGCGCGAAGCGTCGCGGCTGCGCTCCGCCCCCCGAAAACCGCGGCTGTAGTGCTCACACTGCAGCCGGACGCGGTGAAGAGGGGCGTGACGTACGCGGACGTGCTCACCAAGGCGAAGGAGGCGGTGAACCTTGGTGAGCTAGGCATCTTAGGGGGCCTCCGGCTCAGGGTCACCATGACTGGGGCCCGGATGTTGGAGATCCCCGGGGCAGCCAGCGGCCCAACCGCGGACGCTCTAGCCGAAAGGCTCAGGGCGTCCCTAAGCGCGGACGATGCCCGAGTGTCCAGGCCCACCAAGTGCATTGACATGCGCATCTTGGGCCTGGACGACTCCGTCACGGAGGCGGAGGTGGTGGCCGCCGTCGTTAGGACGGGAGGGTGCTCAGCAGAGGAGGTGAAGGCGGGCACCCTACGTCCTGACAACACGGGCATGCGCACCATTGTGGTGAGCTGCCCCGTGTCGGCGGCCAAGACCATCTCGGAGGGCCGAAGGTTTTAGGTGGGTTGGGTTTCTGCGCAGGTCAAACTGCTGGAACCCCGACCTCTGAGGTGCTTCCGGTGCCAGGTGGGCCACCATGTGGGAGCTCAATGCACCTCGGAGGTGGACCGCAGCGGTCTATGTTTCCGCTGCGGTCAGCCCGGTCACAGGGCCGGCTCCTGCGACGCTGCGCCGCACTGCGTAGTCTGTGCGGCAGCTGGCAAGCCGGCCGACCACTGGGCTGGGGGTAGGGCCTGTGCCCCACCCGCCAAAGCCGGAAACAGGAGAAAGCCCTCCGCCACCGTCGTCTCTGCCGCGACCGCCGCCACTGCCGCCGCTTCTTCCGCCGCCATAGCCGGTTCCACTGCGGCTGCTGCTACTGCAACAGCCGCAGTAGAGCTCTTACAAAGGGCTCCGGAGGGGGCTGAAATGGAGTGCCAGTAATGGCCCCATTTCACCCCCTCCTGTTGTACGTCAGCCACTGCGCCGCCCAGGAACTGATGCTCCTGAGCATGGCGCAGTGACTGATGCCTGTGGATGGCGAGCAATGGGTAGCTCGCCGTCCGATCAGAACCGGCCCGGGTTGACGGCGCGCTGTGTTCTACGCGCGCCAAACCAGCAGTCGTCAGCATGGGTCGGGGCCCGTTAGGGCCAGAGCCTGCCAGGGTTGCGGAATATGTTCGAAAGAGTTACCGCGGCCCTGGAAGGAAAGGCACTAGGAGGACAAAGGGTGGGTTTTAGTCAGTAAAAGTCTGACACTCCCTGCCGCTCCACCCAGAGCGGGAGGGGTCATTTGATGATTTCCCATACCCTTAAAAAAAAAAAAAAAAAACAGGGTGTTGTAATAGACAGGGTAAAGGAAATTCGCGACTTGGGGGTAATCTTCGACTCAGCTATGTCTTTCAGACCACATTAAAATCACGTTTGTAATAAGGCTAATCGCATGCTATCTTTCGTGCTCCGGAATGCAAAACCTTTTAGACAAACCTGTTCACTGATAACTTTATACTATGCTTAAGTTAGAAGTATTATTGAGTATTGCGCATCTGTGTGGGCTCCGATATATAAAACTCATATAGACCGTACAGAGACGGTTTGTCAGAACTGTGCATGCATGAAATGTGGCTTAAGGCGAAAAATACCAGATTACGGGGCTAGGCTTCGTAACTTCCCCACCAACCGTGTCTCCACGTTGCCGTCGTGGTGGGGCTTGCGTGTCTCAGTGATCTTGGGGGCTTTGCCGGTAGAGCCACTCATGCCGGAAGGTCCCAAGTGAGAGACCAGACCAAGAGAGACACAAGAGGGGCACACCGTTCGGAGACTTGAGCAGTGTTCGGGTCCTCGGACGGTGTGCGTCTCATTGGCTTGCTCGCTGCTCTCTGGTACGCGTCTGATCATCAGACGTGACTGTGAGGGCAGCGAGCAAGCACTGAGAGAGAGGGGGAGAGGAGGGGAGATAGGGACCGCACCCTCAAAAAGGAAACAATGAATAGAGACACTGCAAGAGATGATATACCCCAGGGCGGTCCGGACTGCATAGCAGCCCGGGAATCCGCCACGCCTCGTGCGTCAAGCCCCTCGTATTCTGGGGGGGGCAACAGTGCTCTCTATTTTCCGTTTGCCAAGGGCAACAGTGGCCGAGGAGGCCCCCGATCCGAATTATCCTTTCAGGACCTGATCGGGTTTGATGTCAGCTCGCCCGACGAAGAGTCGGCCGGGCAGAGCGCGGGCGAAGGCGCGCTGCACTGGGAGGAGGGCTCGCTTGAGCGTCGCACGGGTGTAGAGTCGGAGTCCGAGTTGGACTCCGACGACCTGGCGACCGTTAGCTCGGCGAGCCCTGTACCCGAGGGGGCGGGGGCTGCTGCGGAGGACTCCAGGTCCTTCCGCAAGCGGCCCAGATCAGAGGAGGACCGGGGGTCGTCCGGCAGCGAGGAGGTAGCCTCGGCTCGAAAGATCCCCACCAGCAGGCGGGGCAAGGGCCGAGAGGGAGGCAAGGGGAGACTGCCCGCCTCCAAGGTGGCTGGTCAGCGAGCCGGGGGGCTCGTCGCTGACGGACGACCCCCCGTAGAGGGCGGTCGCAGGGCTCCTGGTTCGGAGTCCTCCGGCGGTGGGCCGGATGACTCCGGACAGGAGCGTGTTCGGAGGGCCGGGTTTGCGGAGGTTGTAGAGGCCGCGCTTCGCGATGTGGCCTTGAAGAGGAAGTTGTCCTCCAAGAACAAGGCCATAAGCGAGGCGATGGCCTCCATTCTGGCGGCAGCGGAGGGTAACCCAGGGGGGCCTCCGCGGGACGAGATGTCCAAGCTGCGGGCGGAGGTCGCCCGCTTGGCTGCCGCCACGGAGCGCCTCCAGAGGGAGAATGCGGGGCTCCGAGCAGACCTGGCCAGGCTCCAGGGAGCCGGCCCACAGGGGGCGCCTAAAGGGGGAAGCAGGGAGAACAGCCAGCCCGTGCCGCAGGAGGGCCAGGTGCTGGACCTGGTGCGGCAGGAGATGGCTGCCTTCCAGGCGCGGTTTTCCGTCCTGGAGGGCATCGTCCTGCGCCCCCCGTTAGCGACGAGTGGGAAGGCTCCAGGCCGGAAGGCGGCGTCGTACGCGGCCGCCGTGGCTGCCACACCGGGGTCGTCCGGCCAGGACAAAGGGTCCGGGCCGGCACCCGCGAAGCCGGTGTCGGGAAAACCGGACCCGGCCCCGGGAAGGAAGAGGAAGGGTGGGGTTGCTGCGCGGACGGCGAAGGCTCCTGCGCCGTCTGAGCAGCAGCTCCCCCCGGCTTCCTCGCCTTCAGCTCCTCCCCCGGCTCAAGCCGAATGGCAAGTTGCCGGGGAGAAGAAGAAGGCGGGAAAGGCAGCCAGGGCGGCAAAGAGGCGGGAAAGAAGGCGGCGGCAGCGAGCGCGAGGCGTCGCGGCTGCGCTCCGCGCCCCGAAGACCGCGGCTGTAGTCTTAACGCTGCAGCCGGACGCGGTGAAGAGGGGCGTGACGTATGCCAATACGCTCACCAAGGCCAAGGAGGCCATCAACCTCGGTGAGCTTGGCATCGTCGGGGGTCTCCGGCTCAGGGTCACCATGACCGGGGCCAGGATGCTCGAGATCCCTGGAGCAGGCAGCGGTCCGGCCGCGGACGCTCTAGCCGAAAGGCTTAGGGCGTCCTTGGGCGCGGATGACGTCCGAGTGTCCAGGCCCACGAAGTGCATAGATATGCGCATCTTGGGCCTGGACGACTCCGTCACGGAGGAGGAGGTGTTGGCCGCCGTCGTCAGGACGGGGGGGTGCTCTGCAGAGGAGGTGAAGGCGGGCACCATCCGTCCTGACAACACGGGCATGCGAACCGTAGTGGTGAGCTGCCCCGTGTCGGCGGCCAAGAAAGTCTCGGAGGGCCGAAGGCTTTTGGTGGGCTGGGTCTCCGCGCAGGTAAAACTGCTGGAGCCCAGACCTCTGAGGTGCTTCCGTTGCCAAGTTGGCAACCACGTGGGAGTACGCTGCACCTCGGAGGTGGACCGCAGTGACCACTGCTTCCGCTGTGGTCAGCCCGGTCACAGGGCCGGCTCGTGCGACGCCGCGCCGCACTGCTTCGCATGTGCGGCAGCTGGCAAGCCGGCCGATCACTGGGCTGGGGGCAAAGCCTGCGGTCCACCCGCCAGGGCCGGGTCGAGGAGAAAACCCTCCTCCACCGCCGCCGCCGCCGCCGTCGCTTCCGCCGCAGCCGCCGCCACCGTCGCCGCCGCTGCCACTGCTCGGGAGGGGGCCGAAATGGAGTGCCAGTAATGGCCCCATTTCGCCTCCTCCAGACGAACTTCAGTCGCTGCGCCTCTCAGGAACTGACGCTCCTGGGCAAGGCGCAGTGACTGACGCCTGCGGACAGCGAGCAATGTGTAGCTCGCTGTCCGATCAGGTCAGGCCAGAGTCGACGGCGCGTTCACTCCAAACGCGCCGTCAGCAACGAGCGGTCAGCGACGGAGACGGGGCCCGCCAGGGCCAGAGCCTGCCAGGGTTGCGGAATTGTTCGAAAGAGTTACCGCGGCCCTGGGAAGAAAGGCACTAGGAGGACTAAGGGTGGGTTTTAGTCAGTAAAAGTCTGACACTCCCTGCCGCTCCACCCAGAGCGGGAGGGGTCATTTGATGATTTCCCATCCTAGAAAAAAAAAAAAAAAAAAAAAAAAAAAAAAAAAAGGCTTCGTAACTTTAACATGGTTGGATTGGATAAAATTACCGGTGGTCAGACTCTGAGAGAGGAACCCCTCCTAACGATACGAGCAAAGTCAAAGTCAAAGTCAAAGCATTTATTTCAATTAGACCATTTACAGGCACTTTTGAATTGTCAAGGTCGGTCGGTCAAAAAGATGAAGCTATTTGCACGTTCCAAGACGTAGATCTCTATGGAGAAGAACGTGCAAGAAACTCCACGGACACTCTTTTAAAAATAAAATTTTGTTACAAAATTATGGGTACATCATTCATATTGAAATAATACATATGTGAGAACAATGTAAAAGACGTGCAGGATAAAAGAGTCCGGAGTAAAAAGAAACAGTTCAAAGAAATAATTAAAATAAACCATGGCAGCCAAGAGATGACCAGTCTCAGTTGACGGCGCCCGTTCACGAACATGACGCATACGCTAGCACCATTTGGCTCAACCATTTTTAAGGGAGCCAAATGATCCAACGCACGCGCCACCATCAGACAGACTTTTGAGTGAGCATGACATTCCCAATCGCCAGGGTACACTCAAGTCAAAGACCTACCCAAAATGATCATTATAGTTTAAATTTAAGGTACATAGTACTCACAAATGTGCAGTTAATGCATGAAATTATACAATGCTAAATAAATTGAGTCTATACAATGAAAAATATTGCATTCTTACAATCTTCATCCGGTCCAACAATATTTCCAAATGCTAACAGATTACTTTGTGTGCCCTAGTGGCTGTGGAGCAGGACCAGCACTGAGCCAAGCATTTTTATCTTCAATATACTCCCCTAACATGCTTGCCTGCATAGTGTGCGTTTTATGCAAGTTTTAAATTTTGTCTCATTTAGTTCTAATATATGGGGAGGTATTTTATTATAACATTTAAAACAGTACCCCATAAAAGATGAGAATACTTTAGCCAGTCTGAAACCTGTTTGAACTAATTGGTCCCTATTTCGAGTACCATAATTATGTCTGTCGCCTCTTTTACCAAAAAGATGTAAATTCTTTCTAACATACACGATGTTTTCGTAAATGTATTGACAAGGTACCGTCATGATGTTAATATTCTTAAACAGTTCCCTTAGAGAATCGCGTCGTCCGAGTTTGTATATGGCTTTAATGGCTCTTTTCTGCAGAATAAAAATAGACTCGATGTCTGCAGCCCGTCCCCATAGTAAAATACCGGAAGACATGATACTGTGAAAGTATCTAAAATAGACCAGTCTCGCGGTATCAACGTCCGTAAATTGGCGGATTTTCCTAACAGCATATGCTGCTGAACTTAGCCGTCCTGCAAGAGATGTTAAATGAGGACCCCATTGTAGCCTTGAGTCAAGCGTAATTCCCAGGAAAACCGTTTTATCGACGAATTCAAGTTTTTCCCCGTTCAATACTATGTCACAATCACTGCCTTTGACATTTGGTAAGACAAATCTTATGCATTTCGTTTTCGTTTCATTTAGAACTAGATTATTGGCAGTAAACCAATTTTGGACTTGCATTAGGGCGTTATTTATGACGTCAAGATTATTAGTCCGTCTATTTATCTTAAAAATTAAAGAGGTGTCGTCGGCAAACAACACCATATTAAGTTTTAGTTGCAATAAATGGGGCAAATCATATATATATACTAAAAACAAAAAAGGACCTAAAATTGAGCCTTGGGGTACCCCCATTTTCACGTTTAATCCCGACGAATTGACACCGTTTACTTGAACTAACTGCTGTCTATCCGAGCCGTGTAAGAGTACTGCTTTCTGGATCAAGCCCTTGACGCAGCTGCCCAACGAGAGCCTCTTGAGATGTTGGTCCAGGCTCTTGGCAATTACGCCATTGGCCGTAACGATTATCGGCACAATGACTGTTGTGTTCACATCCTACATGTCGACAACCTCGCGAGCCAAGTCAAGATACTATGTTTATTTCTCTTTCTCAGCCTTCACGAGGTTCTCGTAATGAGGGACTGCTATATCAACAATTTTTGCGTGACGCTCTAGTCGGTCTATCACCAATGTTAGGCTTATTGGCAACAATAGGTAGTTCTGTCAGTGATGATAGACCGATCCCAATACAATGTGCAATTGCCATTTTCGAGAACCGGGTTGGGTACCTACATACCTAGTACGGTACTTCCGATTACACAAGATTGTATTTAAGAGCAAGTTGCTGGTGGATAATCCCGGCTACAAGCTTGTGCCTGTGCAATTAGTCTCCGTTAGCCAGACTTAATTAATTAATTAATTAATTAAATTAGATGTTCGTCATCATAACTTCATCCATTATCGCACAGACAAAACCTTCAGAGAGGTCACCAAAACGCAGCCAGGCTACGAACGCTAAAAAGTCTACATCGGGTCCATGAAGGACGCGATAAAGCGCCCATGAAGCTCCTTGCTCTGCCATACTTCCCTGCGGTCAGTAGGTAGTATCTAATACCACAAGTTTAATAGCGCCAGTTCTCGTTATTCAAGGATAGCGCTATAAGGCCCTTGTCCACTGCGACCACATCTCGATGCATTTCCAAGTCGGCCTCTAGAAAGTACTCCCTAAGGCTGCATACCTCGCGGTTGTGTAGGGTCTTAGCATTTAAGAAGCCACGACCCCCGCACTTCTGCGGGATATTCAACCTCATCACCGATGATCGTGGGTGATGCATTCGATTTGCGGTCAGCAGTGAACGGATCCCCTATTCAGGGCTTCCAGTTCTGTCTGAGTCCATTTGAGTATGCCGAAACACCGGCATGACCCAACCGTTACAGGCGCCCACCTTGTTTCCGCCTGATAAAAGACCGTTCTACAGATTCTGATAGTTGCAGCAGAATCAATATCGGCCTCATACATCACAAAAACAAACATTATTTTCATCATAAAATTATTCATCGAAAACCAACGTATTTGATTTGACCGACGCGCGCCCTGTCCAATTTCTGTTTTCAGGGTTTAAAGGAACCTAACATGAATGGTGTGACGGCAGCAAAGTTTTGTTCGCATCGCTCGCTTACTCCAGCTCCCGTCATCCCATTTGAACCTAACCTATACGTGTCGGCGGCGACGTGCTCTCAGCTCTCTCAAACCAAATATTCCAAAGCCACACAACGCGTTGTGAGCTGTTCGCTCAATGAGAGTAATAATGGAAAGCTGATGGCATACCTATTTTTTCCTGACACATTCTTAGCACGTTCATGGTATTATACGATGTAGTACTCAGTGGCGAGCAGGGCCACCGCCCGGGGCTCGCTCTTGCAGGGGCCTCGCGCAACTCGAGTTCAAAAATTGTTACATTTTAAATGTCTTATATTTTTTAAAAATGAAATGAGTTATTTCGTATTCATCATCTGCCTAGCTTTTTTCCCAAATAGATAGTGGGGTCGACTCCCAGTCAAACCTACTTCAGCTGAATTCCAGTAATTTACGTGAAACGGGTTCCTACCAGACCTCCACAACTCATTAACTAATGAGTTATTTCGTATTAAATGATTTTAAATTGTAATAAGTTCAGTTTTCAGCTCGCAAGTTTTTCAATTAGTAATTTCGTAGCTCATTATGATTTTACTTAAAATTTTACTCGTAGGAAAAGCCGCAATCATAATCAGAAATACCTACTTTCGATTCATATTCCTTACCTACATTTAAAAGGGCCTCGCGAAGGTCTTCGCCCTGGGCCTCGCAACGGTAAAGGCCGTCGCTGGTAGTACTAAAATTGCGCTTGCACAGGGGACTGTGCAAGCGCAATTTTAGTACTCGGCATAAGTAGTCAAGGATAGGAAGCAGAACGGATTCTTATCCTTGACTACTTATGCTGATGTCAGTTATCTCCATCACACTCAGGCACAACTAGATAAACTTGAGCGTCTTCAAAACCTTTGCATAAGATTCATATTTGGCCTGCGCAAATATGATCACATTTCTGATTTTCGTACAAAGCTCAAGTGGCTTCCGATACGACTTCGCCGGGATTCTCATATTTTATTTTTGCTCTACAGTATTCTGTTCAATCCTACAACCCCCTCGTGTCTCAAAGAAGTGTGTCTCAAGTTCCTTCATGACACACATAATAGATATCTTAGGTCATCGGAAAACTTGAGACTTGAGATGCCGATGCATTTCAACAGCTTCTACGATAATTCTTTTACTATTCGAGCGGTGCGGTTATGGAATGCCTTGCCCGTGTCGGTACGGCGCGGCGTGCTCAATCTTTGTCTACTTTTAAAACTATGGTTAAAAACCACTATCTCTTTCTTTAATCGTCTTTACTTGATTTCTCTGCTGTTTATTTCATAATTGTTTTTGTATATATATTTATTTATGTATTTATTGTATATATTGTTACGAGCTTAGTGTTCGTGACAATAAAAACAGCCGATAAAATAACCAAAATGACACTTTAATTAATCAACACTAATTACAACTTAAACTCACTAATTATAAATCACAATTGCACTACTGATCACTTTAATTCGCAGTCGAAGTTCGCTCTCGAAGTTGTCGCTTGTATCGCAAAAATCAATACTGACTCGATCGCAGGCTATGCGGGCCTTATATAGGTCGGTAGATAATTCCAGAACCTTCTAGTATAGAAACATCTAGAAAGTTCGAGTACATACCGGTCCGGACCAACCAGACATAGAAAACTCTAGAATGTTCTAGCATCGAAATGTCTAGAAGGATCTTGACTCTACTAGTTCTGCTACTCGATACTAGATGGCGCTAGTAGTAACTTTCATCGTCATGTACCCAGCATTAATTCTGGCGCGTAACACTGCCCCCTCCTAAGACATGCTCGTCCCGAGCATTATCGGCCCCATAATAACGTGCCAGTCGATCCACATGGACGATCTTAGGAGTACTTCTTGTACCTTTCTGTATGCGGTAGGTTACGTCATTGATTTTCGTCACAATCCGGTACGGCCCGTCCCATTTAGCTTGAAGCTTAGGAGATTTCCCCTTGCTGCGAACTGGATTGTGTAACCACACTTGTGAACCTTCGTCGAATCCTTTATTGTTCATTTTGCGGTCATAACGGGTTTTCATCTTTTCAGACATTTGCTGGCCCGATTGTCTGACGTGCTCATAAATGTCATTCATTTTGTTCCGCAAGTCATTCGCATAATCGGTTATACTGCGTGGGGCATCAGGTGGTATTCCGGTAATCAGCAGTGCGATTCTGTAAACATGTCGAAGTGAACACCCGGGCGGGGCGCACGACGGGTGAGTTGTCAAACCATACAAATAAGATGGAATGACAGCTCTATTGTCGTTCACTCCGCCAAGGTGAACACCGTGTGATGTCGACAGAATCGACCGGCAGGTCTGCAGGCAGCCGTAATTCTCTACCAAAGTTTGCGAAAGCTGGTGTCACTGATGTGCTTTCGTGAACAGCACTTCGGTATGACAGCAAAAACGGCTGTATATGCTTGTCCCAATCCCGTTGCCGGTTCTCCATTACTTTTGCCAGGTATCTCTCCAATGTCTGATTAAATCGTTCCACCATTCCATCCGATTGTGGGTGGTAAGAAGTTGTTCTCGTTTTATGAGTACCCATAACTCGACAAGTTTCCTGGAATATTTGAGACTCAAAATTCCTTCCTTGATCGCTGTGAATCTCCAAGGGTACTCCAAAACGACAGAAGACTTCATGAACTAGCTTATCAGCAACTGTTGAAGCTTCTTGATTTGGAATGGCGAAGACTTCTGGCCACTTAGTGAAGTAATCCATTACAACCATGAAATACTTATTATATAGACGTTGCGGGACCGTTTCCGGAAAGTGAGAGTGGTCTCTCACTTTCCGGAAACGGTCCCGCAACGTCTAGGGCTATCCTTTCCCATGGTGCACCAACATTGTACAATTTCAATGCACCTTTACTACGTGTCTGTGGTCCTTTTACAGCCGCACAACTTTTACATTTGTGGCACCAGTCCTCGACATCGTCACGACAGTGGACCCAGTAAAACCGTTCCCGTACCTTTAGTAGAGTCCGTTTAACTCCCATATGGTCTCCTGAACAACCATTATGGTACAACTCTAGAACATCCGGTACTTTAGCTTTAGGGACAACCATTTGTAAATGACAGCTGTCTCCCCGAGCATTTTCCCATTTACGGCACAGGACTCCATCTTGAATCACTAAGCTGTCCCATTGGGCCCAAAAGCTTTTTGTGATTGAACTCATCGCTGAGACGTCGCTCCACGCTGGCTTAGGAGCACTGGCCTTCATCCACTCCAGAATCGGCTTGATGTCCGAATCTTCCTGCTGAGCAAGTTGTAGTTTTTCCTTCCACTCGTTGCAGAGCTCTGTCTTGAGCATCCTCACAGGTACGACTTCTTTACCCTCTTGCCTAGAACAATGCTTGCAGACTTCAGGGCAAGGTCTTCTTGACAATTTAACTGCGTTGCCTTGAGATCTACAGCTGCGATGTTCGACTCCTAAGTCGTGCTCCTGCAGCCGCTTGGGGCTGCTGTTAGCCACCCTACCTCCGAGAGATCGGCTATCATTCCTTTCTGCAGTTCGCTTAGGGCAACTAGATCGAAGGTGGCCCTTTTCACCACAGCCGTAGCACCTAGGGCTATACCCTTTAAAACGATCACGAACTGCAGTTTCTGTAACCTCCTTGCCACGGTGGGAACGACTATCCTGCCACACAGCTTCTCTTTCTACAGTTCGCTTAGGGCAACTGGATCGAAGGTGGCCCCTTTCACCGCAGCCATAGCACCTAGGGCTGTATCCATTAGAACGGTCGCGAACCATAGCCGCTGCAACCTCTCTGACGCGATGGGAACGGTGATCCTGCCGCACAGCTTCCACTTCCAGTGCATGGGCCAAGGCCTCCTTAAGGGTCCCGTGGTGACCGAGCCTCACAGCAGCTCTTACTTCAAGGTCGCGAATACCGTCGATGAAAACCTGCACCAGGTTCCCATCAATGAGCGCAGGCACAGACTGGTATGCTTTTCGAACCAGCTTCTCCACTTCAAGGGCCCACTGCTGCAGGTTTTCACTGCTACGTTGCACGCGATCCTTAAGCTGCGCACGAAACACGTGTTCCAGATGAGCGTCGCCATACCTGGCTTCCAACGCCTCAAGGAGCTGCTCGTAAGTCACTTCCTTACCGAGAGCTTCTAGGACAGTTAAGGCCTGGTCGCGAAGGCCTAGGGTAAGGGCAGTCATGGCCTGATTTTTATTCTACCCGTTCGCCTTCATAACAGCCTCAAACTGTATTTTGTAGGCCGACCAGGAAGATGTCCCATCGAAGGGCGGCACTTTGAATCCACGTAGTGAAGGTGCAGTAGCTACGGGAGTTGCAATTCCATCCCCTACTTTAAGGTTGCCCAACTCTTTCTTAACATCAGCAATGACGTCATTAAACTTGCTGATCTGGGTTTCAGCTTCTGACAGGCGGTTGTCATGCTGAGCAACCTTCTCCTTCACCTCCTTCATGTCTTTCCCAAAGGCCGCGCGAAGGTCCTTCATGAGGAGCATCTGTTCTTCCTGGCGGCGCGCCTGTTCCTCCTGTCGGTGGGCCTGTTCCTCCTTGTCACGCTGGAGCTGTTCTTCTAACCGGCGAGCCTGTTCCTCCTGCCGGCGAGCCTGTTCCTGCAGCATCATCATCAGAGCTCCAAAGTCTGGTGCTGCAGATGCTGGAGCTGCTGTGGATGGGCCGGGCTCCATGGTCGGTAACTGGCCCTCCAACGTCTGCGGCGTTGCACCTCCAAAACGCCTCTGGTCCGTCTCCTGCTGGCGTTGACTCCGGGTACGGATACCCTCCGTGTCGTCCTTTGGTAGAATCGGCATAGTTTAAATATCCACTCTTCTGACACCAATTGTTACGAGCTAAGGGTTCGTGACAATAAAAACAGCCGATAAAATAACCAAAATGACACTTTAATTAATCAACACTAATTACAACTTAAACTCACTAATTATAAATCACAATTGCACTACTGATCACTTTAATTCGCAGTCGAAGTTCGCTCTCGAAGTTGTCGCTTGTATCGCAAAAATCAATACTGACTCGGTCGCAGGCTATGCGGGCCTTATATAGGTCGGTAGATAATTCCAGAACCTTCTAGTATAGAAACATCTAGAAAGTTCGAGTACATACCGGTCCGGACCAACCAGACATAGAAAACTCTAGAATGTTCTAGCATCGAAATGTCTAGAAGGATCTTGACTCTACTAGTTCTGCTACTCGATACTAGATGGCGCTAGTAGTAACTTTCATCGTCATGTACCCAGCATTAATTCTGGCGCGTAACAATATTAATAGTACACCTAAGACGACCTACGGTACTGTATTTCCTTCTCTCTTCAAAATCTATCCAAAGGTTGTCTTTAAAAGATCGCTTTTAGCGATAAGGCCACCCATTGTGTCAACCTACGTAATGTTTTCTTCATCTATTTTTTCTGTAACTTATGTTATGGTGTACATAATAAAGAGTACCTATTCTATTCTATTCTATTCTAGTAAGTAGACTTCTTAAGGTTTCCTGGGTTTCCATAAACATCAACTTATTGTTAAAAAAACAAAATGATTTAAACATCGAATTTGAATAACAAAATTACTTACTTGTCAGAGTACAAGTATTTGTTATTGACAGAAATCTTGTTTGGAAAAAAATGGTTCTGTTTTGGATTACTCTTCTTGGAGCACTAATTGGTAAGTATTTTCTTTTACCTACCTACTTCAAAATGGATCGGGACCCTATGGCCTATGGATAATTTATGGTAGGTGCCAGATAAATGTGGAATAGAGTAGGTACATTGACCTTTCCTTAATATCTCTTCGTAGGGTCACATTAAGTCACATATTATCTAAAAGTCCCTTGTAGGCACCCGAACAGTAATTTATTAATCGTTTTTCATTACTGGAAAAAGGAAGGACCACGATAGGATTTCTATTCAGGACAGTTTTTTGTCATTATTTCTGTTTTTAGAAATTAAGTATGTCAATAAATATAGCTGAGTTTTAATGACCGTTCTTCCACATTTATCTGGCCCCTACCATTAGTCCGGGAGCTAGGTTTGTAAAAATTTGGTCAATTATTTCATCTCGAACGATAATAATTGGTGAGACGCGATGAAGTCTCGTGAACGTCAACTGCGGTTCCGTGGAGGGGATGAGCAGCGGTAGCCTCCCACGCATGAAAAAAAAATATATTCAATCATTTTCTCTTAACTAAAAACTTGTCAAATTGTAGCTAACCCAATATTTCGAAGAAAAAAACAATCAGCTGACTGTATCATGGTGGATTAGACGTCAGCTGATCGCTCGAACATGAAAATAAAAAAATATAAGTACTTTCAATGATTTCCTCAACTAAAAATTTACCTGCTGATAGCTTTTATGCAACTATGGGTAAAGATATATGTCAGATTATCACCTGGTTATATCTCGGTAGAAAAACCGTCAGCTAATGCTTTGAAAGTTAGGCGGGAGCACCTATCACCTATTTAAATGCATCAGCTAACGAGGTTTTCCTCGACATTCTGCTAGCTGATTATTTTTATTAATTACAGCAGTAATTATTAACAATCAACTGACAAATTTTCATCTGGGAAGAAATGACGTACTATCTTAAAAAATCGGCATTACACTCGGATACGAGTGTTCCGATGAAATAAATAATTGTAGAAATATTTAGATTGTCTTTGAACCGTCAGTGTATACTCTCAGCTCTTTGGAACTATTTTAATAATGTCGGAAATCGGTTACTAAGTTTTGTGTAGCTAAGTATTTTTTTCTTATGACGGCAGTCTTTTCTAGACGGTATGTTAGACGCTACACACACATGGGTTAGTTAGTTGTGTTGCTATTAGGCAGGATGCGTTGACCTTTTGCAACAAAACAGCTGAGCAGATGCCTAATTCTAGTTTTATTTACATTGCTTTTTTTGGTGAAAGTAGTGATTTAACTATTTTTTTATAAAAAATCACATTGGGTTGGGCAAGAATAACGATTATGAACAGTCTAAAGTAAAAAAACGCCTGAAAAAAATTAAGAAATGAGGAAAAAGCCGACAAAAAATTCCAACGCGGGGGGTCCAGAATCATGTCCTGGATCCATGGTATTCGTTTGTGCGTCGATGTCCCTTACACGCTGTTTATCTCCGTCATTTACGAACCGATTTGAAAAATTCTTGTTTTATTTGAAAGAACATACTTCTCGATTGGTATCACTGAAATTTTATCAAAATCGGTTCAGCAGTTTGAATTTTAAATCCAAATAGCTGGATAAAATATGAGGAAAAATCATCCTTGTGTACGAAATTGCGTATTTTTGCTTTCCTGTGACTTTCCAGTGGTGTTGTTGTAGCAGCATTCATGCCGCCACAAAAAAAAATCAACGTAGCAGAATCAACATCACAACAAATGAGACTCGCAGCGCCATCTATCTCGACAGCTGCGAACTATCTTGCAAAATCCTAAATCACGATACGATAGTTTACGATAGTTTACCGTGCGATTAGAACATATACAAAGCCCGAATATCAACTTTCGGGCAGTTGCCCACCAACAACCGTCCGGTCGGAGGATCCTACCTTTTCAATGGAGGTATGTGGGACTTTACACTCTGTTCTGCTACCTGTACCTTCCAAACTGGTGACTAGCATAGGCGCCACAGACAGCCCACTTTGCAGGGGCTGTTTTGTCACCGAAGAATCAGCCGGCCACGTCATCCTGGAATGCGAGGCCGTGGCTACCCAACGGGAACAAATCCTCGGAACGGTGAGGTCGCTCCGCGAAGCCTGTGAAGCTCCCAGGTAACTTCTGTGCTTCTGGGCGGAGCTAGGCTGGCTAACTTAGCCAGGACATCTACGCACTACGGACCGAATGAGAGTCTAAGTGCGGATACAGGAGTCCCTACTCTACTCTACTCTACTCTACTCTAGATTCGATGTCTGCAGCGCGTCCCCATTATAAGATACCGTAAGACATGATACTATGAAAGTAACTAAAATAGACCAGCCTCGCGGTATCTATATCAGTAAATTGACGGATTTTTCTGACAGCTTATTATGCTGCTGAACTTAGCTGTCCCGCAAGAGATGTTAAATGAGAACCTCACTGTAGCCTTGAGTCAAGCGTGATCCCCAGGAAAACCGCGTTTTCGACAAATTCAAGTCTCTCTGTTCAAAACTATATCGCAATTGTAGCCACCACTCATCACAGCACGTTTTATGACTATCGTCAAGAAACCAAGAAACAAATTAGTTCTCAAAAGAACTCTTTTTCACAGTTCTCAAAAGAACTAGACTTCTGTTAAAGGAATAGGAAACGCTGAAGACACGCCGCCGTCGTATTCATCAGTCTTCGCTCGCCGCGCACGCGAGCAACAGCGGACGTCTTCTCTCTTCAAATGCCGCGCAGAAAAGGATCGCGAACTTTTTTTTTTTTAGGTAATACCACTAGCAAGTTAACACACTTGGGATATCAACTGCTTAACCGGACTAACCTGTGGTGGCCTCAAATGAATTTAAGGCCCCCGGCCAAGGCAACAAAACTAGCTACAAGCTAAAAACACTACTGACCGCTCACTAAGGGCATTAGCGGCTTAGCGGCGTCAGTTAGGGACAGCAAGGGACAATCAGGCTGGGTCGTTTTATTATTTAGGGGTTATTAAAGCTAAAGGCTCAGCGGCGCGGGCTGGCTCGTTTGCAAAAGTCGGGGAGGGTTTTGAGTGGGTCGTCGCGACGGACCTCGGCGGCGAGGTCGGTATACGGAACGCGGTCTGTATCTGTTTATTCTAAGGGTGCTTGGTTTCCCTACAGCTTTCCTGTATCTTTGTGATCTCGTCGTCGGATTCGACGAGTGTATGCCGAGGACGGCGAATCTTACTAATGCGAGAGGGAGTGTACTGGGTTGCCTTTGAAATCAAATTGTTTTGGTGCTTTTCAGCGGATTCGAAGAAACGCTTTGTAAGGCGTTTCATAAACTGTTTTAGGGTCGGGATTTTAAGGTCGACATGAAGTCGTTCGTTCCGTACATACCACGGGGCGCCCGTGGCTTTTCGGAGAAATCTGTTTTGGATTACTTGCATCCTGTGGATTTGCTTTGGCTTTGTGTGTGCGAATACAGCACACGCATAAGGGTAGTTCTTCAGAGACAAAATTTTCGATGTCTGTGGGTATATTTCTGTAACCAACTAACAAAACGGCATGTCATATTTTTTTTTAAAGAAATTAGCTTTAGTTCTAACTGGGACAAATTATATTTTTTATAATAATTGCTGTCTAGATACAAAATTAAAATATTTGAAGTTTGTTCTCCTGATTCATATAGGGCGTCCGTTTGCCATTTTCCGGAACAAAATGGTCGATGTCACATTTTCCCTTTGATTCATCAATATAAATTAAAGTTATATCGAAAGGCAATGAATTGACCTCTTACAAAAAAAATATGTATTAGTTATAACCACGTTAGTGTGTTTACAATTAATTGAAAAAGAAGTGTCCGTCGTATAATACTGATTAATGTGGAGTAAGCTGCGCTTGACCGTAATTGGTCGAGTAATAACAATGAGAGTCTGGGATCCCGCGCGGGGGGAAGCCAGTCGTGCAATCGACGAGCTGGAAGGCGGACGTGCGGCTCCCGGTGTAACGAAGGTAAATACCTGATTCATCTGTGCTTGGTTCAGGTAGCTTCCTGATTACAATGCCTACATTATAAAATTTATTTTGTTGTGACAATACTGAAGTCTGTATGTGTGATGAGTTATGCATGATTTTAGGCAAAATCATGATTCATCTGTGCCTGATTGATATGTTCAAAACCCCTTATGAATCAGAAAATAAATTAGTTTTTCCCTTTTTCAGCAAGAAAGGAGCACTTTTGTTGCGTAATTTTCCTTATCCATGTCAGTAGAGTGTATGTCAGTGCTTTTAACTGAGCACAAGTCAGTAGTTCTAGTCTTATTTGTTCTATATTTACTTAGCAATGTAAATAACCATTTAAATAACTCAAAAATCACAGGAGTTTACTTGTTCTACATAATATTTTAGATATTTCCTAATTACAATCATTAACTAACAGTGTATTTATTACTAAAGTAGGTAATAAAATTGATCCAGTACTAAATAAATAGCAATTTTGATATTGCAGGTAACAACAATATGCCACTATCAACAGAAGAAAAGAAGAAGAAAAAGAGACTCACAGAACGAAGAAGGATGGAAAACTATTAATACACTAACGTGGTTGATAATTCCAATTAACTAATAATTAAGACTGCTTAACTAAGACTGATGTTAAAAGTGCCATATTATTATTATCACTTCTGTGATTTTAATAAGTAGGTTATAGTAAGTCAATAAGTATAATAAATAGGATCAGTGAGTTGTACACACGGCTACACGTCAAGCTATACAAAACCAGTTTGTCTTGGCCTCACTTTGTACGATATTTTCTCACAATGAACGGTCAGCCAATACTGGTTTAGCATAGCTTGATTTGTAGCCGTGTGTACACAAAAGTAAACAGAGAGAATATTATAATATTATGATTATTTTGTTAATACAGAGCCCATTTACATTCAAAGTTTTTCATTTTTATTTCTGTTTCTGATTCATCTGTAACAAATTCTGATTCATCTGGACACAAAATATTTAAATGTCGACATCTTGAAAACTACTTTTTAAAAACGAGTCCCTCATCCAAATATATGTTATTCGGCATACCTATTTTCATATGAACATGTGTTACTGAGCTGAAAGTAAAATTAAATTTTGGCCATATGAATCAGTCAAAGAATCAAATTTCGAAGAACTACCCATAAGTCATAATCGGTCGTATGCACGTAGTGTAGATGCGCAGTTTACATTTAAGTGATAGCTTGCTGCGTGCATTCAGCATTGAATGGAGTCTACCCAGAGCGAATGCAGCACGCGAACGTACCGCACTTATGTGCTCAGCAAAGGTGAGTCTATGGTCTAATATCACACCTAGATATTTGGCTCGCTTTTCCCAAGGGGTCTGCTTACCAAACATGGTGATCGGACTCGGTGGATTGGGAATGAATTTCGCGCGCGGTTTGTAGAACAAAACCGCCTGGCTTTTTTCGGGATTAACCTCAAATCCCCAGAGACGGAACCAAGCGCCTAGGTCGCTGGCCGCCTTTTGAAGATTTTTGGCTATTGAGTTTTCACTATTGCCGGAGCAATAGATGGCCGTATCATCGGCAAATAGAGCTAGCTGCGTCTTATTATTCTTAGGGATGTCGCTAGTGAACAGCGTGAAAAATAAAGGGGAGAGTACGCCGCCTTGAGGGACGCCGGCTCGTATAGGGTGAGGTAGGATCGCGAACTACGCGGAACCCGTATTTATACAGACCTGCGGCGCGCGAAAACATTCCGCGCACCGCGGTCCACGACACGAGCGTCTTTAGCGACACCACACGGATCAAATAGACAACAAGTGCTGTGACGTGATTGGTTGGGAGTTCTTTGTTATTTAGTTAGTAATTTCTTATTGGTTAAGCTCATAATTGTTAATAGTCATAAACTGTATATAAGTGACACATTTTTAATCAATAAATATTCTTTTTACAACCTTCGTGAAACCTACAACTAGGAGTTTTATTAGTAATCTACCGTAACCCAAACATTACTAAACAATCATTACTTTCGACATTCGGTAAAGGAAAACTAGTCTTTTCCCCATTTAATACTAAATTATCAGCAGTGAACCAACTTTGGACCTGCTGTAGGCCGTTATTTACGTCGTTAAGATGTGTAGAACGTCTATCTATCTTTAAAATTAAGGACGTGTCATCCGCAAATAACACCACTATTAGATCAATTAATATACACTAAATTTTTATTCATCTTCAACTCTAAAAGGCATCCTGCGCCTCTTCCCACGCTGTATATATGTGTTTTAATAACGTGACACCAGCGTCAGTCGTACAACGACCTTTGGTAAAACCATACTGTTGATCGTGTAAGATTTTATTGATGTTAAAATGAATGAGCATTTGATTGAGCATTACTTTTTCAAACACTTTGCTGAAAACCGGCAATACGGATACAGGCCTATTATTGGTGTCCGTACTTCGCCGTATTTAAAAAGTGGTATAACCTTCCTGTATTTAATTATATCTGGAAAGACTCCTTGTTCCACACCACAGATAAATTAAAATATATTAAAACCATATGGTGCAATGGTCTCAATTTTGGACGTGCACACTTTGATAGACATTCCCCATATGTCTTCGGTCAATTTGATTTTGATTTGCCGGAAAGCTTTTATATAACTGTCATAGGGTTGATATGTTGGAATTGGAATTCAAACGTACAATCTGGAACATTTGCTCTTATGCTCCGCCTTACTCCTGCGTTATAACTTTCAAAGCATCAGCTGACTGTTTTATCACCGAGATACAGCCAGCTGACATATAATATCTTTACCCATAGTTGCATAATTTTAAGCTATCATCAGGTAAATTTTTAATTGAGAGGAAATCATTGAAATAATTTTTTTTTTCGATACAGTCAGTCGATTGTTTTTTTGTGCGAGATATTGGGTTAGCTACAATTTAACAAGCTTTTAGTTAACGAGGCAGTGATTGAATTTTTTTTTCTTCGTGCGTGGGATGCTACCGCTGCTCATCCCCTCCACGGAACTGCAGCTAATGTTCACGAAGCTTTGTGTGATACAACTCTCTGATGCATTCCACCTTGGTCATGTTAATCTGTCACTAGCTCCGGATTACATAGGATTGTAGGCATTTGTAGGATTTATAGGTCATCGAGTTTTTTTTTGCAAAAAGTACATAGTAATGTAAATAAGTGTCTCGTGTTTATCTTTATACAGTAGGTAGTAGGTACTACCTATAAGTTAAAACCAAAGACCCCTATTAATGTTGTAGTCTGTATGTTACCCTTTCACGCTAAAACGGCTGAACGGATTGTCATGAAACTGGCAGATGTCATTCCGTCTGTCCGTCTGTCTGTCTGTTTGTCTGCCTGTCTGCCTGTCATTCCGTCTGTCCGTCTGTCCGTCCGTCTGTCCGTCCGTCTGTCTGTCTGTCTGTCTGTCTGTCTGTCTGTCTGTCTGTCTGTCTGTCTGTCTGTCCGTCCGTCCGTCCGTCCGTCCGTCTGTCACCAGGCTGTATCTCATGAACCGTGATAGCTACAGACAGTTGAATACAACATGTCCCATACAATAAACGTGCTTTTTTGCCGTTTTTTTATAGATAATGGTACGGAACACTTTGTGCGCGAGTCCGATTCGCACTTGGCTGGTTTTTTTTGGGCAAAAGCTAGTAAAACAAGCTAATGCTGTTAGTGCGAGCTTTCACCCTTGGCTTCCTAGTATTTTATCTTAAAATCGAACAGAAACGGCGTGAATGTGTAATCTTATTGTATTGGTGGATTTTGTACACATTCTCCTCTACACCTCGTCGCATAGTTCTAGTATTACACCCGAATGCTTAGATATTTTTAAGTTGTCGCAAGTGGTACAACCTCGAACTAACTAATAATATAACTATAGCCTCATGATTCTAATATATTTCAGGTTCCAATGCCGAAGGAGAGTTCTCTATTCTTCATACTCCAGAATCTCTAACGTTTGTACGCACAGGTGAAACGTGGGAAAGCCACCTGAGTGAGATATTTTCTGCTGCACTTGGACTCTCTGTTGAATATGTAAGTAAATTTAACCGCTGCGGCCCCGACCGACATGTGAAAATTCCCAAAAAAAAGTAAATCTTATGTAATAGGTAAATAAACATTAAATTCGCGATTAATTCGCGACACACCGGTGTGTCGCCGGGGTACAGGTACTAGATCTATACTAGTTGCTTTAAGTACCAATAATTTAAATGCGAAAGTGAATTTGTTTCGCTTTCACACTAAAACTGGGGAGAATCTTATTATATCTTTGGTCCGATGAAGTTGAAACACGCCATTTAAATGATTTCGATAAAAAAATAAGAATAACAAATGTTTGGTTTTTTCGTAAATGAACTACATAGTACATAGGGGTGAAGGAGGGTGATAAAGTTTTTAGGTAAGGATATTATTGCTTGCTTCAATTTACGTCAGAATGCTATGAACAAATTAAAAGTGGGATAATTGAAACAGATACATACTTTCCTAACAATTTTTGCATTATCAACCCCTAACGGGGTGAACAGGGTGAACAGGGTGAACAGTTGCGCTGATCCTGAGCTCGATACAAGTGAGATTCTGTCAACGTTAGCGTTGCGAAGGCCATTGGCAATACGTCAAAAAATGAATGGTATGGACAGATGCTATCGAAATGTCACGTGATTCCTTCATTTTGACGTTTCGACAGTCGCACACGCTAATGGAATGGCACATTGTCTAGGGCCTCCTGACCTGAGACCACAGAATAAGCAGAAATAGCTAGGTAAGAGCGCCTTCATACTAGCGTTTATCCAGCGTAGGCATTTGATAAACGTATGCGCAGCACAAACGCCGCGACAGACGTCGCTTTGTTGCGCCGTTTCCTCTGGAGTCAATTGAACGCTGCGCTAACGCGACGCACACAATTGCGTTGTCGTTTCGGAAATATCATTAAAAAAATGGATTCTGACGAGGAAACTATTATTATTGGCTTTGCTTTTAAGAAGAAAATTATAGCGAAAACGTGAAAATAAAAATAAAAGGATATGGGAGAACCCATTAACAGGATTGTACATAACTCCGCAGTAACGCGGCGCATGCGTCACGCACCTGCGGCGCTAACGCAGCGTATTCATTTACCCTTGCACTGACGCTGCGACAACGCGACGCCTGCGCCGCGTAGTTGCAGCGTCTGCGCTGCGCTGTGCGCATACGTTCATCGAACGCCTACGCTGGACAAACGCTAGTGTGAAGGCGCTCTTACTAGGTACTTCGCGTAGTTCATTAGTGGGTGGTGAATGAGTTCGATAGCCCGCAAACTTTAAATGTTTTTTTCTGCTGAGTCTACCTACGCGATTTCGAGTTGTTAGGGGGACCCAGGGGTTTACAGGACGAGAACTTGATGCTGAACTTATAATTCTGGAGTGTAGATGGAGATTTTTGGAAAATCTCTTAAAATTGGGACCTGCACGCAATGTTAATGTTAGTGTTGCAAACCTCATCACAAGTTTCCGTTCTGAATACTTGCTGAAACCTCCTCTGGTCTTCTCTACCAAGTAGGTACTTTCGTAAAGCATAAAAATTACCTACTTACTTAAGTACCTATATTGTTTACAGTACACAGAATGGAAAGGCATGTACATCATGGACCCTTTCGCAACCCCTGAAGCAGTTGTGGAGGTGCACGTCGATGGTGTCCCCACCCTAAGTGAACATGTGAGTACCCACCAGTGTTGGTACAGCCATGAAATAATACATTATAGGTACCTAGTACGCCGACCGCAAGTATACCTTCCTGACAAGATACTCGTAGGTATATCCTTAGCCAATATCCAATATTTTTTACGTGTTTTCTCATTATACCTATAGTCCGGTCAAATTACGCCGAAAATAAGGCAAACTTAGCATTAATTCTTAACTCCGATTTTTTGCCATTAATGTGTAGAGTATAAGCAGAGAAGTATGTTTAAATGTATCCCGCGAAAAGTTAACCCCCGGATGTTCGTTTTTTTTAGCAAAACATTTAATTTCGTAATAACTCGTTGGGAAAAAATATTAACTGGCATGTTAGTTTGGGACATTTGTAGAACTGTTTGAGCTGTACAAGTAGGTAAGAAAATTAAACGTTTTTCATCCACGGAACTATACTTTTTTTTAAAGAATGTTGTTTTTTGACTTTGTACTTCAAGCAAAAATATTAACTTGACGAAAATAATGCTAAATGGATTTTAATTAACATGTTTACTTATATTAAGAAAATTAAAACAATACTACCTCGGGGTTCCGAGATGTAACAAATTGTCATATAAGTTTTCAGGCAAAAATGTAACTCTCCTGAAAGTTGTTTAATAATGGAAAATGTACAAACACAAACCATAATTTATCAAAATTAAACAAATCAGACGTTATTTATTACCTAAATCTTTAATTGTTAATAAAGTGGCATTTTTTTGCCGCACTCAGTTAAGTTCAACTATTAGAATTGGCTCATCCGTGTTTTGTTTCTTTCATGTGTCAGAATCAGTCAGAGAACAAAATGCATGTGAAAATGAATTTTGCTCTTAACTTGGATTTCGTGAATTCTTCCAATTTTTTAAAATATTTATTCTACTATTTTGGGTGAAGGAAAATTAAAAAAGATCATTCTTGAGTTAGAAATGGTGCAACTAACCCATTTTTTTATATTTCTTCTCAGACCAACAAAAAAAGGTAGACGGCGCACTGCGAATATCAAAGATGAAGCCATCTTTTTATCTATGTGTCTCGAAGGGTTGCCATTTTTTATTTTTTTTCCCTATAACTTGGGAAATAATATTTTATGGGTAAGCTAATATTGTGCAAGTCAGCACAAGTAAGATATTGTTGAGTATGGTATTGTAACTTAGTTTTTTAGAAAGATCTATACCTAAAAAACTAATTTTTACATCACACATACCTACATTCAATTATGTAAACTAGTTAAGTTTTAAAAGGTTGTCGAAGCGTAACAAGCGTATAAATAAGTACGAGAATAAAATATTAAGCTGAATGATTGAACCTACTTGGAAGCGCTTTTGCACAATACGTTTGTCTCAATTTAACACTAAAGAGAAAATGACACGAAAGATATAGTTCCATTTGCAAATTCGCGCTATTTTCATACTACAAACGTCAAAGATTGTTGCGACTTTCTGACTATCTAAAAACTAAAAGTTTTTTTCATTACCTATTGTACTGTTTTTTTCGCAAATGTGTTGAAAAACTTCAAATCTAAAATATTTTATACATTAAAAAAAAAGAAAATAGGAATATAACTCGAAGAAAGAAATCATATATATTTGTATAATCGAATGGGGAAATATTTAATCGTATTATGGCAACCCTCACACTTCATGTCACTGCTTTCGTTTGTTGACGTTTTTGTTCCAAGTAACCTAAAATTCATAGTTAATTTATAATAAAAACGATGTTATTTCAAGTACTTACAAGTGAAAAGTGATTCCGTGAGACTTTTTATGTGATTTGCTATTGTTTTTACAAATTTTTACTACACAGGAAGGCATAATTATATTTTTCTATTAATGTTTTCTAGACGACGGCTCGTGAAGTACTAAGAGCGATGAGCATGGTTTTAGTGTACCTACGTGTGTGGGTGAGCTTGTGTATTTACTTGAAGGAGCACGGTTTTGTGGCTTCACTTTTGATGTTCGCGGTGCGCTGTCTACCTTTTTTTGTTGGTCTGAGTATATCTTGAAATGATTGCAGCAAATTGGTATTTTTCACAAAATCGTCTTATTTCAGCAAAAACGAAAGAGCTGCATTGATGTTTTATTAGTAGTTTATGAAACTGCTACAAACTTACCTGAAATTATTAAAAAAACTAGAACGAGATTACAAACGAGGGTCAAACGAGGTTTATTATTGTATAAGAATTCATAATTATTGTAATTATTGTGATGAAATAATAAAAAAAAATACATTTTGAAACTTTGTTATGCACAGTTTCACAAACTACTCTGTCGTCTAAACTCATGCAACTTTAGCAAAACACATCAAATTGCATCATCATCATCATCTCAACCGAAAGACGTCCACTGCTGGACAAAGGCCTCCCCAAGTGTCGCCACAAAAACCGGTCCTATGCGTCTCGCATCCATCGGCTACCAGCGACTCTCACCGGGTCGTCGGTACATCTTGTGGGAGGCCTTCGAACGCTGCGTCTTCCGGTACGCGGTTGCCACTCTCTTTTCGGCCCCATCGACCATCTGTTCTGCGAGCAATGTGCCCTGCCCACTGCTACTTCAGCTTGGCGATCCTTCGGGCTATGTCGGTTACCTTGGTTCTCTTTTGCGGATTTCATAATTCCTGATTTGATCACGCAACTTCCCGAACGCCGCCCAACCGAGTCGGATTCGACGGTTGACCCCTTTCTCGAAGTTAGCCATACCTTTTTTTTTTTTTTTTTACGGGGGGAAATCCTCATGGATGTCCTCCGCCCTGGGGCGGGCGGAGGGGTCTGTCAGACTCTTACTGACTAAAACCACCCCGGTGTTCCATCTTCCACCTACGCCGGGGATCGCGGGAACGTATGCGACTTCCGTAATCCCCGGCTGGTGCCGGCCCGCCTCTGCGGGCCACATCTCGTAAGCGGGGGGAGTGAGGTGTTTAACTCCCCCTGCGACGTCAGAGGGGCGCACGGGAACACCACGCGCCGCCACCTCGGTTCCGGATGAATGGGGGGCAACGGACATCCCCAAGTCCGCCGCCCCTGGACCCAGTTAGGGGGGCAGAAGGAGGGCAGCGTATGCCCTCCTCCGACGCCCGGTGCGCCTGCTGCGGGCCGGGTGAGCACTCGACATCTCCCTCTCCCTTTCCGCAGCCTCCTTCTGCAAGATGACAGTTTCGCAGAAGGAGACCACCGCGTCCCAGGACTCCTCACCGCCGACCATAGAACGGACTACAGCCGGCAGCGAGAGGTCACTGCCTACCACAGAGACGAGGGCACGGCGCGGCTCCTCCCAGGCGGCACACTCTGCCAGCGTATGCCGCGCCGTGTCCTCCCGACAGTCGGCGCAGTGGTGACACCGAGCGTCCGGTTCTCTGCCTATGCGACACAGGAACCTCCCGAAGCAACCATGCCCCGTGAGGACCTGTGTCACACGAAACGACAGGGAGCCGTGCCTTCTCCCGAGCCACATGTCGAGCACTGGCCGAAGTTAGCCCTACCTAACTGAACCGTTTGTCCCAGGTAGACGTACTCGTCAACAACTTCGAGTGTAGAGCCTCCGATCTTGATAGGAGTGGGTGCTACATATACCATGACCTTGGTTTTGTCCATGTTCATTTTAAGATCCACTCTTTCGGAAGCTCTACTGATGTCATCGAGCATTGTACTGAGGTCCTCCATGGTCTTAGCCATGACGACTATAACGTCGGCAAATCGAAGGTGAGTGATGTACTCGCCATTGACATTAATGCCTAGCCTTCTCCAGTCCACAACCTTGAAGACATCCTCCATTGCGGCCGTGAACAGTTTCGGAGAAATGACGTCTCCCTGCCTCACACCCCGCTGCTGGAGGATAGCTTTCGAAGTCTGATCCTGAAGTCGTACTGACATGGTGGCATTTTCGTACAAACACTTAGGCACCTCGATGTAACGACAGTCGATCTGGCACCGTTGGAGAGACTGCAGCACAGCCCAAGCCTCGATCGAATAGAAGGCTTTCTCGTAGTCCACAAACGCTAGGGAAAGGGGCAGATTATACTCTTCGGTCTTCTGTATAACCTGCCGCAGCATATGGCACTGGTCTAGGCGCCCAGTTTTGGAAGTCGTTTAAGCGTCGTCGTGCAGGTGCGGGGTTAGACTCTGACGACTCTGCAATACTCTGCATCTGGCATCAGCTCAGCGAGCTCTCGTCATTAGGGAATGGGGGCTGCTGCGGAGAACTCCGGGCTCTTCCGTAGGCGGCCCAAAATAGAGGATGACCAGGGTTCGTCCTCCAACAAAGTGTTGGCCTCTGGCCCGAAAAATCCCCACCAGTAGGTGAGGTAAAGGCCGAGAAGGAAGCAAGTGGATGGTGCTCGCCTCCCAGGAGACAGCCCAGCGAGCCGCTAAGCTTGCCAGGGAGGGGCGCCACCCAGGAACGACCGGTCGAAGGGCTATCCCTTCGGCTTCTTCCGGCGGTGAGCCGGATACCACTGGCGGTTCCGATAAGGAGCGAAAGATCAGGTTTGCGGAGGTCGTGGAGCCTGCGGTCCGCAATGTGGCCTTGAAGAGGACGCAGGCCTCTAAAAACAAGGCCATAAGTGTGGCGTTGGTTTCCACTCTGGCGGCTGAGGCTAATTGTTGTGGGCCTCCGTCGGACGAAATGTCCAAGCTGCGGGCGGAGGTCACCCGCTTGGTGGCCGCCACGGAGCTTCTCCAAAATGAGAACGCGAAGCTCCGAGCAGACGTCATTCCATGCGCATTCTGAGCCTGGATGACTCTGTCATGGAGGAGGAGGTGGTGGCCGCCATCGTCAGGACGGGGGGTTTCTCTGAGGAGGTGTAGGCAAGCACCATACGTCCTGACCACACGGGCATGCGAACCGTCATGGTAAGCTGCCCTGTGTCGGTGGCTAAGATAATATCGGAGGGCCGAAGGCTCCTGGTGGGTTGGGTTTCTGCGCAGGTCAAACTGCTGGAACCCAGACCTCTGAGGTGCTTCCTCTGCCAAGTGTGCAACCACGTAGGAAGCCTGCGGACCGCCGTCCGCAGGCATCAATAGCAGGCGAGCAATGGGTAGCTCATCATACGATCAGAACAGGCCTGAGTCGACTGCGCGTTGTGTTCCACGCGCGCCGGAAAGAGCTGTCAGCAAAGACGACCGGGCCCGCTAGGGCCAGAGCCTGCCAGGGTTGCGGAATTTGTTCGAAAGAATTACAGCGGCCCTGGAACGCAAAGGGCAATAGAAGGAATACGAATGGGTTTTAACCAGTAAGAGTCTGACACTCCCTTCCGCTACATCCAGAGCGGAAGAAGTCATTTGATGATTACCAATCCTTAAATAAAAACTGCTGCCGATACTATATGACGCTTAACCGTTTAAGCACTGACATGTGAAAATTCCAAATTATGTAATAAATCTTACGTAATAGTAATAATAAATATTAAAATCGCGAAAATCTCGCGGTACACCGGTGTGCTGACAGTGCTTGAGCGGTATTAAACTGTTTGTTTTTATAATATCCGCCACCTTGACAAGTATGTGTTCATCAGATCGTCTAGTAAGTCTATGAATTCTTTTCATATAGGTAATACATGTTTTAGTATATTCAACGGGTATTCAACGGGAATATATGTTTTAGTATATTCCCGTTGTCCCCGTAGGCCATATCTCCGTTAAAGGGTGCAAAGAGAATTTAATAAAATAATTAAAATTACTTCCCGTTGTTCCCGTTAATTTATTATAAAGATTAAATATACTTTGCAAATTATGTTGGTGCAAGAGCGAGCGAAGCGAGCTCGGGATTTGGGGCACCCCAACTCGGACAGGTTAGGTTAGAAGGGGATGGCGAGGTCAAGTGAGCAAGCGAAGCAAGCGAACAGACTCCGCCATCACCTTCGTGGTTATTTTTTAAACCACCCAGAAATATGATTTTGCCGAATGTACGTTATACACAAACACAATGGTACAACGGGAAATAAATTTAATCACGTCCCGCTGTCCCCGTGACGGGGATATGGCATACGGGGACAACGGGATTAAAGGTATGTTTTCATAAAACTCATTCCAAATATGGTCATTATTCCAAGTTGACCGTTTTTTGTGCATTAGCAACAAAATGAAATTTTAATGCATTAATTCTAATAGCAGCTCAGGATAAGGCTGCGTTTCCTAATAATACAGAAAGACGGAAGACGGTCAACAAAATGTCTGATTATACGTATGACTGCAGTTAATTTAGAAGTCTTGTTCATAGAAGTTGATCATGTTAAACAAAACACTCATATCTGACATTAGATGTCACCTGGAAAGACTCATCTGCAATCCATAAACTTATGACTAAACAAAACACAATAGGTAGGTAGGTAACATCTTTTCGATACACATTTTGTAGAACAAGATGATTTTTTATAGAGTTATTTAAATTCTGACTGAACATATATTGTGATAAAATTTGCTCAATGCGGTCCAATCTGACAAATGGGTTTGAAACAACAGGGCCGCATTAGGAAGATAATATCAATCTTTAATTGTTCAAAAAATCGTAACGATTTGCTTGGATGTGTTTAATTTTCTTGTAATTAAGTAAGACATGGTCCATAAATTAAAGTTAACCTAAATTTATCTGAGTTACATTTTTGCCTGAGCCGCTATTTCCAAAAAACAGGTATTAATATCTTCCGTTAACAGAAATTGTTTAATTTTGTTGCCTAGAGTACTAAGGTATTTAATTAAATAATTTTATGAAAAAAAATCGGAGTTAATATTTTTGCTTGAAGTACAATTCAAATATTTTGATTTTTTTAATTTTTCGAAAATCCCGGGGTTGAAAATGTTTAATTTTGAAGAAAAGAATTAGCTTTACCTATTCTCGACATATTGTAACTAACATTTTCGAGTTAATATTTTTTTCCGAGTTTTTATTAAAATAAACGCGTTTTTGTTTTTTTTACCGTGATCCGGTTCTGGAAAATGTTTATTTTTTTGTTACTATTAGAAGAGCTAAGGTCAAATACACGATTCAAGAAAAAAATCAGAGTTAGGAATTTTTGCAAGGTTCAGAGCTAATTTGACTGGACTACTACGGATTATACCTTTGGAGATAATTATGTAGAGATTAACAATAATTGAAAAGGAGATATGTAGAGATTAAATGGCAGACTCTGCCATTTTGAGCTCTTGTATTACCAACTAATTTTCCGTTTGTTCAGAAATGTCTTATTATATTTTGCGAAATTTTATCAAATGAATGACATAGATAGCTATAACTAGTCACAAATTGGTGTAGCGTAGGTATGCAAAGTTTTATCGAAGTCCGATCAGCCATTGAGGCGTGATTGTGATAACAAACATCAAACTTTGCCACCTTATTTCTCCCATTTAAGGGTTGAATGGATGTTTGGTGCATTATATCATCGAGCGATAATGCCACGTTGTAAGTTTTGAGTAGATTTCTTTCCATGCAAACCTCCCCTTAGGAGTTGAATGTAGAAGCGGAACTAAATAACGATCTATGATAGATAAGTTTTTAAACACACACTCGAAAAAGAATAGAATAATACAAGCAGTGTATTTCGCACTAGTGCGGAACCAGACCCTGCCTTTCCCGGACTATTGCCAAATACACTACATTGCGTGCCCCACGTTCAGAAATTTCGGGTGAGTGTGGCAAAAAACTAGCCAAGTGCGAGTCCGACTGGTATCTACCTACTTGACGCTTTTTTGGTAAAACAACAAACTTATTGAAAAGGCAGGTGTGACGCGATCACGCACCGTTATGCACCATGCGTGTACAAGCCTAGACTATACTAGCGGCCTTAGACAATCATTTTAAAATCTTATTCTATATTTTTTCAGACAGGGTTGAAGTCTAAAACCTTTCCACTAATCGCAGATGACAATGAACCCCAAACCTTCAAAGCTCTGCAATCCAGAATTAAGAAGAATTTTAATGACGACCGCAATAAAATCGTAAATGTGAAACTATCTACTGAAAAAACGGTAAGTTCCTACTATACCGACATCTCTTTGAGGCACGCGTGGAACACAACGCGCTGTCGACCCGGGCCTGTCAGTGCAATTCTGTTAACATCTAACCGTGTAAACTTGGGTGGAGTGAGCATGAAGTAAACTGTCATTCCATATTGTTTGTATAGATTGACAGCTCACTTATGAAGTGAGCTGTTCACTTCACCTAAGCTTACACTGTGAGATGTTTACAGAATTGTACTGCTGATCCTTATCAGACGGCGAGCCACCCATCGCTCGCCTTCCGCAGGCCCGCTAAGTTTCTACATTCGTTCTACAACGCTTGAATACTTTCCGACATCGAGAATTAAATTATAGATGGTCCCTAGATTATTTATCGAGAGGATAAAACATTGTCTTATTTCACGGTCGACATTTTGAATTCCGAGCGTAGCGAAGGAGTTGAACGAAGTGAGGAAGTTTTTTACTTACTAGAATCCTGAATGTAGCACTTAGGTATCCCCGACGAGCATAACTCTACTTTTCACACCTAATAAGCTACTGTGAGATTATTGAAAGCAAGTCAAGAGTCAAAGACTGGCTCACCATCGCGAGTAGTGGTGGTGGTCAGCCACCGCTTCTGCAGGTAATTCTCGTGAAAGTAATTAAGTATACGAATGTTTAGTAGAGGTTCCAAATTCGAATCCCATCAGTGACCAGCGAGTTCTAATCAAACGCAGTAAAACATTATTGTCCAGCTGTATCCCTGGGCCACCGACGCTTAGGATTAATTTAGGATTGCATGACATAAAAGAAGAAGTTCAGACTATTTTTATTTTTTAGCACTTTATAATCAGGCGGGATTTTGGTGCTTCGAATGTCACAGCAAGCACGAATCCTCCAGTCAAGTTTAAACACTTGAATCCAACATTCGAAGAAGACAATTTTTTTTTAGATGAGCATGACGCTTTGCAAACTATTATTGGAAAGGTAACCTTATTTTATTTTCAACTGACCTACATTTAGGAAGTTACCAAATAGACGTATAGTAAATTGGTAATGCACATTATTTATAGATAAAATTCTAGAATATGCCTAAACATTTATAATATACTTAGGTACCTACCTAGTTATTACGTAAGTATAGTTACAAAACCCATCAATTGAGATTATGGCAAGAGAATGGTGAGATATACAAGGGTCAATCAAAAAGTTCATAGAATCAAATAAGAAGTGCAAAAAATAATACCTATCAAATTTTAATATAATCTCCCCCAAACTAAATAACGCATTGTAAACAAAACCGGCCAAGTGCGAGTCGGACTCGCGCACGAAGGGTTCCGTTATCAAAAAAAACTCAAAATAATCACGTTTGTTGTATGGGAGCCCCACTTAAACATTTATTTTATTCCTTTTTTAGTATTTGTTGTTATAGCGGCAACAGAACTACATCATCTGTGAAAATTGTCTAGCTATCACGGTTCATGAGATACAGCCTGGTGACAGACAGACAGACAGACGGACAGCGGAGTCTTAGTAATAGGGCCCCGTTTTTACCCTTTGGGTACGGAACCCTAAAAACGCGTTTCAATCAATTTGTTTTTAATTAAGACAAATTTTTTTATTAATAAATTAAAAATGTTACCCAGGTTAGGTACAACAGGTTCACTTACATATAATATATCAACCTTTTGTATTTTTGTTATGTTGGGAATAACAACTCAACCTGCTTATGATTTACAGGTCCGGAGTGGAGCTATAATTCCCGACAACTTAATTGATTTCTACCATCTTCGTTTCCGGACTCTTCATATTTTGTCTGACTTTTATGGCCCTATCTCGGCCCAAACCCAAGAAGCTATGCATATATTGGGTAAGAATGTATAAAATTATATCAAAGTACTTAGATTCGCTAGATTAAGTAGATGTCTTTAGAACAGACAATTACATTGTTAGCAAGTTTAGGAGTAAGTTCCACTGTTACCTAATTTAGCTTAAAAAACACGTTAAGAATCCGTAGATACTTATATCTTCATTAATTTTATTTTTCTTGAAAGCAGTCTGTCCGCTGTACCTACATATAGGTCTCAATAAATTCGAAAACCTTCTCATACGGTCCGCGAAGATAATTAACTTACCTAACCTATTTGTGAAATGTTGAATTTTGTTTGTGTAGGTATTTGTTCATTTACACGCACTTTTACAACTTTGAAGATTAATTTGTGAATTTTAAATCTCGGTTCATTTTTCGTTTTGGATTGGACACACAAAAATCGGTTAACGGAGAAAAAAAACCGGACAAGCGCGAGTCTTACTCGCACACCGAGGGTTCCGTACAAACTCGTATACGTATTTATTTATTTTTTTATTTAACAATTACACATTTAATCAAAAGATAAGAATAAGAAAACAAAAAAGTAGGTACTCAGGTGATGCTTATTTCTAAAGAAACCTCTTCAAGCATAAGTACCTACCTGCGAAAGGAGAGTCGAGTAAGAAGAGATGTAGACGACGCGGACACAGTATAAATATGGACAGTACGGAAACTAAGCCTAGTTGAGAACATAATTACCTACGCTCCATTGAAGCAATAGGGTTGTCACTTTTAATGTTTTTGATATATTTTTTTTTACATTTTTGTTCTGTAGTGATCAATCAATCGAATTAGAATAAATAGCTTACAAACATAATTTAAATAGGCAATCTCATGGCGTCGGTTAACCTCAGCAAAAGACGATAGTTTAAACACACACAACAACTTATAGAACTAAAGATCTTTAACTTTGTCATTACGGCGGAACCTTTTACAAGTTTTAGCGGGAGCGTACGCGAGCCGCGGTTGGACGAAAAGGTTTCGGGCGCTCGTCGGAGTGGGCGCGCGGTAGACGCCGCAGCGCAGGTGGCGCGCGGGCTGGGCTCATGAGCGGCTACGAACCGTACCGCGTTTCAATCCGAAAATGCGTGTGATATCTAGTAATTAAAAAACCCATTACATAAAAAAATACACACACCCATGACGAAAAAATTGATAGGTACCTTTTGCAGCCGCCATCTTGGATTCACGTTTTGACAGCACTATCGGCTTCAACACCCTCGAAAACCATGAAAACGACACCCATGACGAAAAAATTGATACCTATAGTATCCGCCATCTTGGATTCACATTTTAACAGCACCATATTTATATTGTGACGCGGACGTGTATAAAAGTTATAAGTAGGTAAAATTAAAACAATACATTTACAAAAATGTAGTTATACCTACATGGTGTTCCAGATGTGCGTGGTCATATTTAAGGGTGGTGTTCTGTAGCTGCTTTAAAGCTGCTTGAAAAGTGATTTTTTGAAACATTGTAAATGTTTTCTTTGGTCAGTTTTTTGGTCAATATTTTCTTATTTTGATATTGTGTATAAATTACTTTATAGCAGATACAGAACACCATACTTAAATATGACCACACGCGTCTGGAACAGCGCGTCTGGAACAGCGCGTCTGGAACAGGGTGTTCCAGACGCGCGTGGTCATATAAGGTTCGTCTATTTCGGGAATCGCGTCACGACTTTAACCGTTCTAGGTACCTATACATTTCCTATTGAAGTTTATAAACTACTAGCTGTGTTAATACGCATTCGATTCTGTTTTGCGGGGCTGTTGATGCATGTCGTATGGCAAACATCAAGTTTCCTAGCTGTGACGAAGCTATACGACCAAAGCCTACTATACTGCTTCAGGGAGGGCAATACACGACCACGTGTGATGCGCTTTGTGAGGCGGGCGTTTTCAGGGACTGGAATTAGTCCTCGAGAATACACGTCCCGTGTCACAGAGCGTATTGACATCCTGAAGCAGAAAGTTTGTGCATGGGCGAACCGTATTCGGCGGTATAAGAGTCGGGTTGATCGATACTCGCAGAATCGCATGTTCCGGAGCGATGAAAGGTGGGTATACAGAGGTTGGGAGCGACCTGAACAAAGTGTGACAGACGTCTGTCACCCGGATGATATCACCACAAGTATATTCTGGCGAAGCATCTGATAGGTGCCCGTCTGTCATGCCGAGGGTGACTGGATCCGCGATGTCGAACGCGTGTGTGAAGCTATACCACAAATGGAAGCTATTACCACCACACCATTCGATGTAGCCACAGCCGTCCGATACCGAACTGAAAATCTCCAGGCCCGGACGGACTGCACAACTTCTACAGCTCACGCGCGCTCCTGGCATCTGAATTCCAGTCATCCTTGGAGTCTGGGTCGCTACCTTAGTTTCTAACAACTGGCTTTCATCTGCTCCATAAGACAGGTAGTCCCGCGGAACCCAAGAAGACCGATTACTTGTTTGTCGACGGTCTATAAACTTCTTACATCCATTCTGAGAGTGAAAATTAATGATCACATTGAGAATAATTCAATTATGTCATCCTCTTAGAATGGATGTCGAAAAGGGTCCCGTGGCAGCGGCACTAAGGAACTACTAGACATGGCCATGAGCCAACAGGTTCGTCGATCCCGCAAGGATCACACTGAGTAGACTGATCTGCTTCTGGATCCCGCTTGGCTGGTTAGAATGACGGCCGCCATGGCTCACGTACAATGGTCCACAGCAGGACTAACTGCGGAAACCATACCAAATAGATAGATAGATATAGATACGGAACTGGCCACTAACTTGAAACCAGCAAATCCGGAATTCAACGTATCCAGTACTTAGAGAGTACTATAAATCTACTACTTGGAGCAAACGTGTATTCCGACATCATCCTTGACGCATTCTTGAAAGGCAATCAACAGTCTCCTGTAGCGCAACTGACGCACTTAGGGCTCTTTCAATTTAGACGTTTCGTGTCGGACTGCTGCAGACCGCAGCGGTGCGTTTGTCGTACTGCGCGTCCGGATGATTCCTGCCATACAATTTATACACCAAGAATGCAGTGCGGCGCCGGTGCCGTGCACGCACGACAGCAGGACGAGTATTTGTGTGCATAAATTGTATGGAAAAACTTAACCGGACCTGCGCAGCACGACAAACGCACCGCTGCGGTGCCGCAGCAGTCCGACAAGAAACGTCTAAATTGAAAGAACCCTAGGCTGGATCCTATGTGGCAAACTGAAAACGTTTACCTGTCACGTAACAATGGTCGACCTAAGCGAATTAACTAAATTCTGGGCGAACGAAGACATAACTATCAGCAATCATGACAGAATAGGTACTACACCAAGACAGTACAACGAGATGCAGATAACGAAAACATCGTTAAGATGAGCTCTGAGTTGCAAAACAAATTAGGCAAATCAAAGTCAATGGCCATCTCACAATTTCCCCAATTAGAAAAACGCCTGGAAAAAAACAACAAACTCGCAATAACATACCAGGACTTCATCAGAGAATAATACACAACTGCAGCGTATGAAACCGCGGCGTCTCCAATATTATCTTCTACGTCTGAACGCTACCTTCCGCACCATGGTGTTTTACGAGAACAATCCACTACTACCAAACTAAAAGTGGTTTTTAACGCTTCGTTAAGGACAACAACTGGGGACAGCTTGAATAGCTTAATGGAATAGGGCCCAAATCTACAGAAGGACATTCAAGCCATAATACTAAAGTGGAGGTCCTACAAGTAGTTACACTTTTATCGCCGATATTGAGAAGATATATCGATGCATCATAATATAGCGAGACTCCTGCTCAAAGGTTACAAGAATTTCAACTTTGCACCGTGAAATGTTTTCACCATTGTCTAATTATCTAGTCGCAGGCAGCAGATTCGCGGCGGCAGCGGTATCGCGCGTAGCTATAGAAAAGTGTTGAGAGCGAACATGATTGCTCTTTTACCTGTTGCAAACATATGAGGGCCAACTCTGTGCGGTAAAAACCAATCAACTAAGGTGCTGGGTCGAAACAGATTTGTATGGTTGTTTTCAAAATTGTGCAGGACAATGTCTGTGTACTATTCAGCACCATCCAGTGTTGGCTCATATACAGGGATTGGCTTTACGCTGCCGGGTGTGTACCATTTGACATAATAACAAAAGTTGTAACGATCACATGATCTAATTTCGTTTAATATACATTTTTTTAGTATAACGATGAAATGATATAATGAATTATTGATATAATTTCAGTTTACCTAATTTTTTAAACCACCCAGAAATAGGAGCCCCGCCAAGCGGGGCTCCGTCGACCTCTAAATGTTATTAGAGCCAAAGAAGTTTATATGAAATGTAATATTAGATTATGAAATTAGGTTATTTGCTTTTATAGCATTTGAAAATTATATCATGTGAACGTTATTTCAAGTGATAGGTAATATATTATCAGTTATTATGGCATGTATTACACACCCCCAAGTGCCCGCCATGGTTGGCTATGAGAACTATGAAGCAGTTAGCACTGGACGACGCGCGACGGTCATAAATACCCAGAGGCCGCCAACACATTACTCAAGACCTTTTTTTACCAAAGTGGTCCTCACACCACACGCACACAATATTATGTATTAATTAAAACAGTTAATTCAAATGCACGTAAGTAAATCCCTGCTTAGAAACGGATGGGAATGATTTTTTACAGTTTTTTTATTTTCCTGAAAAAAAAAACTACCCAATAATCCTGTAATATAAAAAATACTCCCTCTGAAGTCACTATTTATCTAAATTTTGCGATATAAATCATAAATTCACGAGTGGGTAGCCTGGAAATACTTTTTGCACGAAACTATGGCATGACCCCCGATAATTCATCGAATTCTTTGTTCAATGGCCTCAATGGGTCTTCGGATGAGCATAAATCGTAAATATTTTGATGTAACTCTGGGCTTTAAGTTGCCAGCAGAGCGTGTTAATCTTTGCCTTTGGATCCATTTTTCTGTTCATTGTAAAGAACAATGTCAATCTCATTTAATGTTTGTTTACACCAGGGGCTCGATTCTGCTATTGCAATCGTGTCTCAATGACCGGTCAGTGATCGAATATTTGACAACTTTGACAGTTTTTGTATGGCAAATGTGTCAAAAGTTTGACGTTATACGTCAAAAATCGATCATTGACCGGTCATTGAGACACGATTGCAATAGCAGAATCGACTTCTGTAGCGACCCCTTTTTTTTTAAGGATGGGAATTCATCAAGCTCCCGCTCCACCCAGAGCGAAAGGGGTCATCTTTCGCTCTGGGTGAAGCGGGAGGGAGTGTCAGACTCTTACTGACTAAAACCGATCCGTATTCCTTCCATTGCTCCAGGGCCGCGGTAACTCTTTCGAACATATTCCGCGACCCTGGCTGGCTCTGGCCCTGGCGGGCCCCGTCTCCATTGCTGACTGCTCTTTCCAGCGCGCGTGGAATGAAACGCGCCGTCGACTCGGGCCTGTTCTGATCGGACAGCGAGCTACCCGTTGCTCGCCGTCCGCAGGCGTCAATCACTGCGCCATGCTCAGGAGCATCAGTTCCTGAGAGGCTCATTGAACGTTCGCCTGGAGGAGGCAAAATGGGGCCGTTATTGGCACTCCATTTCAGCGGTGGCGACGGTGGCGGCGGCTGCGGCGGCAGCGGCGGTAGTGGTGGCGGTGGAGGAGGGTTTCCTCTTGACCCTGGCCCTGGCGAGTGGAACGCAGGCTTTGCCCCCAGCCCAGTGATCGGCCGGCTTGCCAGCTGCCACACATGCGAAGCAATGCGGCGCGGCGTTGCACGAGCCGGCCCTGTGACCGGGCTGACCACAGCGGAAGCAATGATCGCTGCGGTCCACCTCTGAGGTGCAAAGAGCTCCGACGTGGTTGCCAACTTGGCAACGGAAGCACCTTAGAGGTCTGGGCTCCAGCAGTTTTACCTGCGCGGAAACTCAGCCAACCAAGAGGGAAACTACTACCAAAATTACAAACCTGATGAGTTTGTTTGTTTGGTTGATCGCGCTAATCTCAGTAACTACTGGTTGAAATGAAAAATTATTTTAGTGTTAAAAGGCTATAGGCATATAATAGAAGCGGAGCGTTAATGAAAAATGTGACGCAGATGAAGTTGAGCGGTTTAGCTAGTATTTTAGAAAGACAATTTTGTGTTGGGATCAGACCACGCACAGTCGCGCACCTGACTTAATAAAACTTATTTTTTGTGCAGGCGGTGCTCTCCGAGAACTCAACAAGGTATTTGTAAAAGCTTACGATGGCTCCGTTTTAGTCACCGTTGTCACCACAGATGTCGCTCATACACGTCGCTCTGCTCGATCGGTGAATAACCCTCCCGGTCACTCGAAAAAATGGCCATATGAGTGGCTAGAACCACCAGTCGATTGGAGCAAAATACCATTAAAACCGAAAAATAAACCTGGTCGTAGTCAAGAAAACAAAAACCAGCTCAAAAATCCAGCAGAGTCATCAGACAAAAAAACACCAAACGACAAAACGCCAAACAGAAAACCTGAAAGCGACGAAACAGGGGTCAAAAAAGAAAAAAAGAACATGCTAAAAACAGATTATGTAAATATCGACAAAGGCGGAAAAGGTGAAGAAAGACGTTCTGGACGTAAGTATACATTTACAAAGAACTTAATTTGTACAAAGAACTTAATGAAATCATAATTCCTTAGGAAAGGAAACTTCTGCGCGACCGGAGTTATCTCCCTTACAAATGTTAAAAACATTTGTAAGGGAGATAACTCCGGTCGCTTACTTTATAGGAGCAGCGGTGAGGTTTGTGAATACTCAGGTTTTAATGTTTGGGTGTGTTGAGGATTATAATAATAAAAAACCGGCCAAGTGCAAGTCGGACTCGCGCGCGAAGGTTTCAGTACCATTGGGCGTTTTTCCATTAGCCGGCCAAATGAAAAAATGTATAAAAATGTATGGCACGCTGTTTCACTTACCGGCGCTGCGCCGGCGCCGGAGTAGCAAGCTTCCCACTCGGTGCCGGCTCGGCAAAACTGCCTGTGTCCTGTCATGTCCTGTCTGTCATGGTCCATTTTCAACTTTTCAAATAGGGTATAATATTATGTTCCTTCTAGGTATCTGACTTTTAATAATGGATAAATCCAAAATTCGACGTCTCTGCGTTTTGGTATTGGCGTCGTAGATGTAAAAGATATAACAAATATTGTCGACGGCTTGACGATACTATTGTTATATCTACGCGTTGTACTTTACATGTCGTCGTGCTGAAGTCCGTGTCAGTACTGTACCACTCACCGGGCGTAAACCGGCATCGACATCAGCGCAGTGGAAAAGCGAAGCCCCGGCGCCGGTGCCAGTGCACGGCCACGCCGGTGCCGGGCCGGCTAATGGAAAAACGCCCATTATCTATAAAAACGGCAAAAAAATCACGTTTGTTTTGTTTTATTTTAATTTAATTTTTTATTTTTGAAGTGAATATATAACTAAATATTCTGTGAACATTTCAAGCGTCTACCTGTTGCTGTTATCAATATCGAGTATAAATATTAATGGGAGCCCCCATAAATATTAATGAGCCCACATAAATATTCATTTTGTTTATAGTACCATTTGTTGTAATAGCGGCAACAGAAATACCTACATCATCTGAGAAAATTTCAACTGTAACTATCACGGTTCATGATACAGCCTGGTGACAGACGGACAGACAGACGGACGGACAGCGGAGTCTTAGAATAGGGTCCCGTTTCACACTATACCTAAAAACGATGTATTAGGTTGAACAAGAAAAAATCTATACTGATTGGTAATCGTCACTATGAAAGGAGTTAAAAGAACCGGCCAAGTGCGAGTCGGACTCGCGCACGAAGGGTTCCGTACCATTACCTTTAAAAAAAACGGCAAAAAAAAATCACGTTTGTCAAATTCAAATTCAAATTATTTATTTCAAATAAACCATTCACAGGCACTTTTGAATTGTCAAGGTCGGTCAGTCAAAAAGATGAAGCTATTTGCACGTTCCAAAGCGTAGATCTCTATGGAGAAGAACGTGCAAGAAACTCCACGGACACTCTTTTAAATTATTTTTCGTTACAATTTTATGGTTACATCATTCCTGTTGAAATTATACAAACATATATGTGAGAACGATGTAAAAAGAAATGCACGTTAAAGTATCCGGAGTAAAAAAATAAAAATCAACAACAATTTAAATAACAAATCATTAAAATAAACCGTGGCAGCCGAGAGATGACCAGTCCAAACTGACGGCGTCCGTTCACGAACATGACGCACGCGCTAGCACCATTCGGCTCAACCATATTTAAGGGAGCCAAATGACCCAACACATGCGCCACCATCAGGTAGACTTTTGAGTGAGCATGACACGTGACACATTGTTGTATGGGAGCCCCACTTAAAAAAATATTTTAATCTGTTTTTAGTATTTGTTATAGCGGCAATAGAAATAGGTACATCTGTGAAAATTCAATTGTCTAGCTATCACGGTCAATGAGATACAGCCTTGTGACAGACGGACGGACAGCGGAGTCTTAGTTTTAGGGTCCCGATTTTACCCTTTGGGTACGGAACCCTAAAAAGAAAGTGTTTTTATGTGTCGTTTTAAATTATGGTTGGTTTGATTGACCTACCTACACTAATCACTTTTTGTGTCACCAGGAATAAACGAGGCAAACGTCAAGGACAGCGAAATAAATGAGTTCAGAGCCCAGTATAGCAAGCCTAGCCTCAGATTTGAAGACAGTAAAACTGATGATGTTAGTTTGTTTTATCACTATGTTTAGGGTCGAGATTTGATGTTTCGGGCCCAATAGGTGCCTATTCGAGAATTCGATGCATTGAGGCAGTGTAGGTACCTAGTAAGTATCGCACCGCACTTGTAATAATATTATCTACTAGCACTTCGCCCGCGACTTGGTTCGCGCGGATTTAGTAGTACTCCACAAACTTCAACACCCCCTATAAGTACCCCCTTAGTTTTAGAAAATTAAGCTCAACGATTTTCATTAATTACTTAGCCATTTCTACTTATTCCAGGGTCTCATAAGGCCCTAGACAATGTACCTACCATTTAATTAGCGAATGCGACTGTCAAAATGCCAAAATGTAAGAATTTGATTTTTTTCAATTCAATTCATTTATTGCATCAAATATGGTAGGTACATGAAGTTCTTAACCTTTTCACCGCCACGGACATCAATAGAAGTTCCAGATTTTCGTGCCACCAGCGCCACGACTTCATTAGAAGCTCTTCATTTTAACTATGTTCTAAAAATAAATTTCCTGTATTTAACAGGTTTTTCTTTTCATTTTATTATTTAAAAGCACTGTTGTAGCGGGGCAACCCCAAGACCAAAGGGTTTACGATAATGTTGGTCGCCCTGTTAGCGGCGACCAATCCTGTGATTGCGGTAAGAATGGTAAAGGTGCCTCACCCGCACCTGGTAACCAATCGCGTGCCGTGATTTATCCCGCGCGCTCTGTTTCTGGCGCCACTGTCGTCGCGCGGGCGACACGCGCCATTGGGAATACCCGACGAGTGTGTGGCGCGAAGGGCCGACCATCTTAAATCTGTGAAAGACTGTTCTCTATGTTAAGTTTCCATATATGTTTCTCGTTGTGACCATAAACGTGTTTTGGCAATTAAAGTACGTACAGTAAGAAAACCAAGGACTTTCTCTTCCGAGGCCCGAACCCATGCCCGTCGGCTACATTTGGCGTCCCAACAGTAGGGGCCTCTGAGGACACATGCTTGGATTTGGCGTCCCAACAGCATAGAAGCCTCTGAGGACACGTGCTTACATTTGGCGTCGCAACAGTACCTAGGAGCCTCTGACCACGTGCTTTCAAAAAATTTTTTTTTACATGTACCTACCCACATGTAGAGCCTAGCCCGTTAGGATATTAGTGTTATGTGGGCCTAGCTAGCTACCCTAGCTTCGGAACCTGAAGAGTGGCTTTTTCCACGTGATTCCGATTCCTACTGCAATACCTACGGCAACGATGACAGGAAGGAGAGGTCAGAAATCAAGAGAAGAAGCAGAAGAGGAAACAGAAGCCGCGTCCATCACCATGGATCAGGGCCAATTTACAACCCTGATACAGTCACTCCAGCAGTCCGGCAGAGATGTTCGCGAGGCTCATCCAGGATGTTAGGACTTCGACACCGGCGCCTGAAGTGTCTATTATGACAACGACCGCCGCGAACTTCTCAAAGTGCACAGCTCGATTTAACGGTTCGTCCGCAGATGTCGACGGGTTTATCGACGCGATAGAAGTGTACAAGAGCTGCCTACAGATATCAGATGATAACGCTGTCAAAGGACTCTCCATGTTGCTAGTAGACTCAGCAGCATTGTGGTGGCAGGGCATAAAAACCGCTTATGAGCAAGTCACCAGATTCTCAACTCACCAGATTCGCAACTAACCAGATTCTCAATTCACCAGATTCGCAACTCGCCAAATGTACAATGAAACACAAAGTCACAAAAAGTCACAGAATAGTACCTAGATACTTTATTCACAAAAAAAAGTAAAAACACGTTTTAGAATTGCAATTTCTTCTAAACTATTAGAACTCAGAGCTTTGAAAAAAAAAACGTTTATAGCAAAGAAGATGGCTAAATGACTGCCCCAAGCATGTATTTTTATTAAATATACTTTTAGGAACCAGAAGTGAAAATCAAATAAAAAAAACAATCTTAAATAACCTAAAACTAATTTAATTATAAAAATAGACTTAGATATAACAATTAATTTAATAAAACATCAGAATTCAAGTAATCACACTAATCACAAACAAACAGCCGTTAATATTCAAAAAGAACAATCACCTCAGAACACACAGAATATAGCACACAATATAGCACAAAATATAACACAAAATAGGATCAAGAAAAATATGGAACGACCTTACTGTAAAGTAGTGTAGGTACCTTACCGGTTGACGACTCAGCAACAAATGACCAGCGCTCGCTCGAAGAGTAGTCGCGGCGCCCCCGCAAGGGGGCGCGGCGGCGGGCATAGGCTGAGCCTTTGATCCCGCGGCATCAGGTCGTGCGTGCCCGTAACGACGGGCACGTCATTATAGTGCCATATAGGCTCGGAGTTTTCGGCGGGCGCGTCTTGAAAAAGACGTCGCCCGCCTGTGTGTAGCTGCCCTAATTGTATACAGCAGGAGCGCCCACGGCACCGCCTTGCAGTGCCGTATCTTCACGACCCTACGGCGGTCTGTCCCCGCCAGGTGAGACCTCCGGTTACCCGGAGGAAGCCCGGCGAGAGACGACCAGCGACGTAGGAGTCGACTTTTGGGGGCGCTCTCTGCTGAGGATGTAGACCCCCTGTCTGTCACGCTTCCAGATCGAGCCGGTCACGCTCCAGTCCAGGGGGACGTTTTGTGTGTATGAGCGGCATTGTATTGTGAAACGCCGCTCATGTTAGCGAGTGAGACGTGCGTCCGCGCCGCACGTTCATCGCGTGAGGTATGTGATTGTAGAGTCGTGCGTGTATGAGGTACGACGCACGCTATGCCTATATTAACTTAGCACACAGCGCGCGCCGGGTGTATGTAGTGTTGTGGAGTCTTATTGTGGGACTGAGCCGCGTGTCGGTGTCTGCAGCTCAGTCGGAGTCAGGTCAGGTCCGGGAGTTGGTGGGGTCGTCAGCGTCCAGCAACAGGTCGCGTGGGAGGCGCCTCGCGTCAGGAGGCCGCGCGTGCCAAGGCGCTATATTCTTGATCTGAGGCCAAGCAAAAGCGTCGGCACGCACGAACATATTGGACGCGAGGCGGGCGCAAAAGTCGTCCAGGCTCTCCATCTGGAGGTCCCGCTGGATGACGTGGTTCCTCACGAAGCGAGTGGCGTTCACAATCCTGCGCAGCGCCAGGGTTTGCTGCGCGCGCAGGATCTTCTTGTTGGTCTCGCTCGTGAGGGCGAGCCAAGCTGGGGCGGCATACGTTATTAGCGGGCGGATGTACGTTTTGTACACGCCCAGCTTGGCTCGCAGCGGGAGGCGGGACGAGAGCACTGGACGGAGCAGCGCGCGGGCCGTTCTGCCCTTAGCGGCGACCTGGCGAACGTGACTACCCATGGTGAGCCGACGATCGATGGTTATCCCGAGGTACTTGACCCGGGACGACCAATCGATGTCGACTCCGTGCAGTCGGAGGGGTGGTGGGAGGTGGGCGCACCCGACAAGCAGCGCCTGCGTCTTACCCACGTTCACCGACAACCGCCACTTCGACAGCCAGTCGGGAAGCAGGTCTAGCACGCGCTGCATTTTGACGGCCGCGTGCCACGCTCAGTGAAGTACAGATGTACGCGGCGTCGTCAGCGTACAGCGCGAGCGTGCATTCCTGCGTCGTGGGGATGTCGTCGGTGAAACATGAGTAGCAGAGCGGCGAGACGCAGCTGCCCTGCGGCACGCCTGCAGCTACCGGTCGGGCGCTCGACACAGCACCATCGACCACCACCTTGAAAGTCCTGTCCGTGAGGAAGGAGGAGACCACAAATGACCAGCGCTTTGTCAAGCGCTCGCTTTTATAAGGATCGGTGAGGGTACCCCTACTACCAACAATAAGTTCGCTTATACGGCCTATCCTGATCGTGCGCCGTCCTCGGCTGCACCGGGAATTTCTTCAGCAGCACTGGCAGGTACGGCGAGAGCTTGATCGCCGCATTCATCTGAGTTGGCGTCGTCTGGACTCAGAGCACCAGAAGGACCAGCAGGAGCACCATCAGGACCCACAGAAGGACCTGAAGGCTCACCAGCATCGTCAGGGTTGTCATCATTGCAATCTGTATGAGAAACAAGTGGTTAATTAAACGTGGCAACGTACACGTTTGCCTATTCTGTCGTCCATCACGCATGCAAGGCCCTCATACAAAAATACACTCAACCCAAGTTAAAACACGTCGCTTTCAAATGTATGCATACATCTTCACACATCATGTCTCACTCATACTCATACTTGAACTTGTACAAGCTCACACGTTAGAAACGTGTCAACCAGGACTGCGCCTGCCAGGACAACGCCTGATGCGTATTCATAGAATACGACTTCCGCACGTTAGAAACGTGTCAACCAGGACTGCGCCTGCCAGGACAACGCCTGATGCGTATTCATAGAACACGACTTCCGCACGTTAGAAACGTGGCAACCAGGACTGCGCCTGCCAGGACATCGCCTGATGCGTGTCCATAGAACACGACTTCCAGGCACTCCAGGACGCTAGTCTCGGGAGCGCGCTGTATCTGGGCTGCACCAGCCACCCGTTTCAACCAGCAAGGTCAGCGTATGCCTCACACTCACACGCACGCGTACACATCACACGTGCTACCAGAACATAAGGAAAAACATTAAAAGGTTCAGTTGAAACTTACTTTCAAAGAATGCAGCACAACTCTCAGGACACCACTCGCCTTTCCAGGGTACCATATACTGAGCTGCGGCCTGAGTTGTTTTGCCTCTGGCTCCGCTTAACAGTTTCAGCTCGTAACGATCACTTCGTAACACTTTAGTCACGCGATACGGACCCCTCATGCCAGGGTCGAGCTTCCCAGCGGACTGAGAATACTTTATCACGAACACGTGATCGTTTACCTGGAAAACTCTTGGCGGGTGCCTTAAACGATTTACCCGATTGTCTTGACCACTTTGATTCTTGTCAAGAGATGCTTTAGCGGAGCTCCTGCTGAGTTCCCTCATGGCTTCTCGATTCGGACTTGAATTTTCGACGGCAACGTCACGGATCAGCGCACGAATCACAGGAGTGGTCGCGTTAGTACCAATTAACAAATACAAAGCAGAGTACTGCGTGGTTTTTTGTTTAGTAATATTTAAAACTAATTGAATTTTACATAGACTATCCGACCAAGTGGAATGTTTATTAGTACTCTCGATACGAATCATATTAAGGATGGTCCTTACATAACGCTCAACTTGTCCATTGGAATGATGCATTTCGGGCGTTATGTAATGGATTTCACACCCCATTTCAGTTACCCAACTGGTAAAGGCTGACGCCTCAAACATGCGACCACGGTCACAAACTATAAGTTTGGGTGTCCCAAATAAAGATATAGCGCTTTTGAAAATTCGTTTCAATTCGCTAGCATCTTGTCTATATATGGGATAGAGTAAACAAAATTTGGTAAAAGAATCGACTATTACAAGTACGAACTTATATCCGTTGGACTCTGGTAAAGGACCTAATGCATCAACATGAACCGTGTTGAAGGGGATGTCTGATTTTTCCCATGACGTAATAGGCTGACGAGGAGCTCTTGGAACACGTTTCTTGCTGATGCAAATTAGGCAATGGGAAGTATACTTTTTAACAAATTGTTTTAGGCCAGGGAACCAGAAATGTTTTAAAATAAGGTCGTAAGTTTTATCAGCCCCGATATGCTCGTGCTCGTCGTGAAAAACGCGTAATAAACTGAGCCGGTGTCCTTTAGGGATAAAACATAGTAAACGCGACTCTTCACCAACAGGTGAATAGCGATAGTAGAGCACATCGCTCTGATAAACGTACCGACTAGAGTCCAAGAGACCATCCCTCAGTTTTTCGATGAGATCGACGGTCTCGGAATCGGCTGACTGGGCCATTTGTGCCCAATTCGATGGTCTATCGATGGCATTGACTTGCAACGCTGGCGGGTTTCTGCTTAGATAGTCGGCGTGACCCATCATCACACCCTTTCGATATTCAATCTCAAAATTGAAATCTTGCAGATAGATCCACCAGCGTGCAACCCGGGGAAGTAAATCTTTCTTACGTTCGGTGGCCTTCAAAGCGTTGCAATCGGTTATGATTTTGAAAGTTATCCCGATCAAATAATGACGAAAATGTTGCAGTGCTTTGACGACCGCCAACGTTTCCAGTTCGTACGAATGGTATTTTGGCTCCGCGCCCTGCGTTACTTTACTAAAGTATGCTATCACCCGTTTACTACCGTCCGCGTGTACTTGGATTAGTACAGCACCGTACCCTGCACTGCTGGCGTCAGTGTGCAGCTCTGTAGGAAGGTTCGGGTCAAAAATCGCTAGTATAGGCTCGCTAGTTAGTCGCCTTATAAGATCTAGTCGGACTTGATCTTGATCAGGTCCCCATACAAATTTTACGTCTTTCTTTGTCAGACGCGAAATACATGCGGTTTTTGTCGCGTAACCTTCAATATAACGCCGAAAGTAACCAGCAAGGCCTAAGAACTGGCGCACTTGTTTGACGTTACCAGGGATAGGCGCGTTAACTAGTGCCTCGATTTTGTGCGGACTCGGCCTAACCTGACCATGACTAATGACGCGACCCAGGTACTCGATCGTAGTGGTAAGAAAGAAACACTTGCGCACGTTAATTGAGAATCCGGCTTCCGTCAAAGTTGACAAGACGTCGCGTAACAGGGCTATGCCATCATCGACTGTCAAACTCAAAATCAGCACATCATCAATATACACCAGAACACTCCCTGCTTCTATAAATTTACGCAAGGTATTATTGATGATGCGTTGATACACAGTGGGAGAGTTGCACAGACCATACGGCATTTTTAAATACTCATAATGAGCTTCTGGAGTTACAAAGCCTGTCTTACGGATCGAGTCTTCATCAATAGGTATTTGATGAAAACCCGATGCCATATCTAGGGAAGTGAAGAATATCGAACCCCCGAGCCGATCAATGTGGTCATCAATCAAGGGTAGGGGGTACCTATCCTTGACAGTGATGCGATTCAGTGCACGAAAGTCTACGCACATTCTGTCTGAGCCATCCTTTTTCTTAACCAAAATGATCGGGCTCGCGTATTCGGAATCTGACTCCCTAATAATCTTTTTGTCCAAAAGATCCTGACATATCACGCGAACCTTCAGTTTCTCTTGATACGACAAACGATATGGGTGGTATGCCACAGGTACATCACCTGTTAGATTGATATGCATTTTGCCAGTATTTACGGTAGTGGTGGCCGTACCTGATATTAAAAACTGAGAGAATTCGTTAATCACAGCCATCAACGTAACGAGTGAGAGACGAGTGACGTGAGACTCGCTAACACTCAAAGCGTTCACTTTTAGTACCTTATCCGGCGTATGAGTTAGGTACTGTCCGTGTTTCGTGCGAATAAACGTAACACCATCGCGATTTAGTACGTCAGTCCCTATGATAATGGGAGTATTCATACACGATGCGGGTACTACGACAAAGTCTACTTCAAGCGTAATATTATTAAACTCGACAGTTAAAGTGATGTATTCGCGGGCAACAATCTCAGTATTGCTTATTCCTTTCAAAGAACAGTTAATTTGTTTACGCGAACCGAAAAAGTAATTTACTACCGCCGACGATATCAAGGACACATTAAGTGCACCACTATCTATGAGAATATCAACCGGTATACCCTGTATCACTGCTGTACTTATATCGTTATTACTCTTCGTATTTGAAAGTTCGCTACACAAGTTAACTTTACGATGACTGCTATTTTTACTTTGAGACTCAGATCGAGCCTTAGCGAAACAGTCACTCTCTTTGTGCCCTGGCTTCTTGCAGAAAGGACAGACCGGTCTGGCATTACTACTACTATCGGCTTTATTATCGACATTACGCTTCTTGGGACACTTGTCCTTATAGTGTCCTGTTTGGCCGCAATTAAAGCATTTGTTTTCAGACTTAATAGAACCGTTAAAATTACGTCTTTTAGTCGCATTACTGGATGACGTACATTTGTCAGGATTACGGTTATCGGGTTTGCGAACAGGTTTTACGTACGTAGCTAAAAATGAAACTAGGTTATCTGTTGTTAAGTCAGCATTAGTTGATGCCGCTTGCACCTGTACATCACTGATGCCGTGAATCACTATTTGGGTCATAAGCTCTTCGCTTAACCCTTTAATTACACGTAACTTTAATAATGAACGCCGCGCATATTCTGCGTATGACGAAAACTTGTCGGACGTCGTGTTTAAAACTTCATGAAGAGTCTGGGCATAATTAATCTTTTGTGGACACAACGACTTAAATTCTCTAGTAAAATTGGACCATGAGCGATCATTTGTAGCCCACTCGTTTAACCACGTTTTCGCGTCACCTTTCAAACAGTAGGCCACCCGCGAGAAACACTCGAGATCGTCCTAATGATTGACATTTCTAGCCCTGTCCACTTCATTACACCACACCTCAAAATTATTTATAGGCGGATCAAAATTTGAAACATAATAGTGGCTAGACTTACTTCTTGTTAACTGTCCTAACGCATCAACAAGTGCTTGGGTCGTAGAAGCATTTTTTTCTAGCGGAGGTGTGCTATCACGAATTGATGGCGTAATATGCGAAGCAGTGTTTTCCTCAATAACAGTTAGTCGCGACATGATATTGCCCAACACACTTTGTACGGAAACATCACGAGGGTAGGATCGCGATTTACTACGACGACGACTAGGATTAACCGTACGTGACCTAGATACTTCACGCAAACTATGATTGTCACTATTACGCGAGTGACTGCGACGTGATCGTGAGCGAGTTCTATTACGGCGCGAACGTGAACGAGTTCTATCACGGCGCGAATGTGAACGAGTTCTATCACGGCGCGAACGTGAACGAGTTCTATCACGGCGCGAACGTGTTCTACCGTGAGGCGATCGTGATCCGTGCCTACGGTCATGTTGCGGTTCACTACGAGTGCTACAGCCATCCCCAGAGTGAGGTGGCGTCCTCGCTAGCTTTTCACGTGACCCTGACGAACGTGGCATTATTTGAAATCAACGGCTGTTTGTGCAGGTATCAAGGCAGTAGTTGTGAGCAAATAAGTTCAATCCCACGACTGATTTTAGGAACCAGAAGTGAAAATCAAATAAAAAAAACAATCTTAAATAACCTAAAACTAATTTAATTATAAAAATAGACTTAGATATAACAATTAATTTAACAAAACATCAGAATTCAAGTAATCACACTAATCACAAACAAACAGCCGTTAATATTCAAAAAGAACAATCACCTCAGAACACACAGAATATAGCACACAATATAGCACAAAATATAACACAAAATAGGATCAAGAAAAATATGGAACGACCTTACTGTAAAGTAGTGTAAGTACCTTACCGGTTGACGACTCAGCAACAAATGACCAGCGCTTTGTCAAGCGCTCGCTTTTATAAGGATCGGTGAGGGTACCCCTACTACCAACAATAAGTTCGCTTATAATACATTCATGAATAAATTGTGAAAAAGTGTTTGATGCCGACCTGCCTCCGTCGCGTGGTCGAGGCCTATTTGACGGAAAGGGCTTTCATCTATCCCAGTCACCGGGGAGAGATGTCATGCGGTGTTCCACAGAGTTCGGTTCCGGGGCCGCTCCTCGCTGACGACACGCTGGTCCTGGCGCAGGGTGGGTCGCACCAGGCGGCAGCCGACCTAATGACACGCGGAATTGCGGTAGTCCTTGAGAGGATCCGGCGATTGGGTCTCGAGGAGGCCCAGTACAAATCCGAAGCCATGTGCTTTCACGGAACAGGCCACCATCGGGATCCGAAATAAATGTAGGAGGGGTTCACATCGGCGTCGGGTCGACGATCAGGTACCTGGGACTCGTTCTCGACTGCCGATGGAACTTCGAGCATTTCCGAAATTTGGCTCCCAGACTGGGACGGGCTGGGGCTACCTTCAAGCGGCTTCCGATACCTGAACGCGACCCAAAGGGTCATGGCCTGGCTGGCCCGGGGAAATACGCACGATCTCCGGCCAGGCGGCGAGCCTCCTTATCGGATTGCCACCATGGGATCAGGAGGCGAGAGCTCTCGCGCACTTTTACGCGTGGCGTGTGGAGGCGATGCGCTGGGGCAAAACTCCGCTGTCGCGGCAAATTGCAGCGCAGTGGACGGAGCTCCGGCAAGATACCATCGTGGTATGGAGACTGCGACTATCGCAACCCAGTGCTGGGCACGCCACTATTGTGGCGATGAGTCCCCTCTTTGAGGAGTAGCTAGAGAGGCGCCACGATACCTTCCACCTGATGCAAGTACTCACCGGACACGGTTGTTTCGGGAGTTACCTGTTTCGGATTCAGCGAGAAAACACGTCCGGGTGTTATCACTGTGAGGATCGGTCGGAGGACACGGTGGAGCATACGGTGGAGGTCTGCCCTGCTTGGGCGGAGTACCGCCGTGTCCTCGTCGAGGCGATCGGCGGCGGCGACCTCTCGCTTTCGACCCTGGTTCAATCCTTGGTCGAGGAGGCATCGAAAGCCGTCACTTCCTTCTGCTAAGCAGTAATGCTAGTGAAGGAGGAAGCGGGCCGCGTGAGGGAGAAGCAAACTTCACGTCCCAGCCGCCGAAACACAAGAAGCCCGGCCACCGTAGACGCGGGCCTGCAGACGGCGAGCGTTCAGTGGCTCGCCGTCCAGGCCCGGGTCAGCGCTTTGTGTTCCACGCGCACGAATGGTTTTTAGTTGTCTGACACGCCCTTGCTCTCCACCCAGAGCGGAAGAAGTCATTTGATGTTTACCAAACCATAAAAAAAGTCTTCGACTCCGACAAAAAAAATATATTAGCTAACGAAAGTTTAATTCAATTCGCGGTTTACTGAACCAATTGGTTCCACCAGGACGGGACCTGTTATTAGCAGCTCGCGACTTCCAACGCGCATATCCCCTTTTTACCCGTTCCCATAAAGCCTAATCCAGCTTCATCATGAACAAAAGGAAAAAAGCTATCTTAAACAAAAAGAATTTTCCAAATCGGACTGGTAGGTTCAGAGATTAGCGTGTTCATATAAACAAACTTTTCAGCTTTATTACTGCTACTACTAAATATAGAAATTATAGTAGGTAGTCGGTTAAAATAGTAGTAAGTACATATTTAATTTGAAAGTTCATATAATTTATGTGTTGGACAGTACATCATCTGATGAGTTGCGAATCTGGTGAGTTGCGAATCTGGTGACTTGCTACTAAGGGATAAAAACCAGCACCACGTCATGGCCGGATGCCATGCAAAAACTTAAAAGTGCATTCGGAGAATGTCGTCCGCCATTTCGCATCTATTTGGAATTGTTTTCAATGCGACAAGGTACGGACAAAACGGATTTATTCATTGCGAAGGCGAGAGCGCTTTTATCGAGATTGCCACAAGAAGATTACGTGAAAAAGTTCAACTGGATATGATATACGGGCTTCTCGATCGTAGAATAAAAAAGCGGCTCGAACGTAACTCCATATTGTCCTTCGACCAGTTCCTGCACCGGGCCAGCGCGATCGAAGAATCGTTAGAAGACAGCGCAAGCGACAAGACACCGGCACTGACGCAGGCGAGCGCCAGTCACCGATCTGCTGTCGCCGGCGAACCTTCAACTTCGGCATCAAGTGATAACAAGGACACTCGCAGTAAGAGACGGTCGTGCAGTTATTGCAAGAAATGGGGACACGAAAAATCGCAGTGTAAAAAGTTAATAAACAATAGTAATAATAGTGACAACGTAAAAAGTGATAGCGGGAAAAGTGATAACAACGTAAACAAAAACAAAGCTATTCAATGTTATGGGTGCGGGGCCCCGCACCCATAACGTGCGAAAAGTGTAAATCTAGTTCGGAAAATGCATTCTATTCTGTTACGACAAACGGTGATAGCGTAAATTCAAAAGTGCGCGGTTCGCGTCATCGTGATATCACGCGCGATGAATACGCGTCGTACGAGCCTAGAACGACCGCTGCACGCGCCCCGCCACCCGCGCCGGCCCCGCAGAGTTCGTGCGGCCGCGCCATCAGCGCCGTGGCTGCCCGTTGCCTAGCGACCGAACGCGAGCGTACTGTTAACGTTCCGCGCTGTCGACAGTCGCCGAGCCCGCCCCGCATCGTTCCTGCCGGTACCACAGGTAACCCAGCGTCTTGCAAGGCTGGTGATCACTTAAAACTTTATTGTAATTGTGTTACTGAACTGCAACGTAATAATAAGTATTCTAGTGTCGGTAAAAATGTGTAATATGATAATATTAGAGACACTAAGTTATTCGTAAGTTCAAATCACACCCATGGTAATCTAATTCAACCTGATGATAACGATAAGGTTGCCTTATCATGTTGCATGGATAATAATAAAAATGTTCAAGGGACATTTAAGGATCAGTGTGATTGTTTGTTTATTTTTTTCTAACGATTGTGTTCATAAATGTTTACGATTAAGCTCGGTAAATGTTAATAACAATAACAAACTACGAAATAATTGTATGGAACACCTCGCGCCTGCACAAGGTCGTACTAAGGGATGTCCAATCAAGGGGGAGCCTAATAAAAATCGACCTTTGATGAAAATAGGTATTTTGGGGAAAAATGGAACAGCTTTGCTTGACACGGGTGCTAGGGGCTGTATTGCCGGTCACACACTTTTTCGCGTGTTAAAGGAGAAAGGCCATCCTTTACAACAGTGCACTAGAAGCCTGGCGGATGGTTGCACGCGCGTGATGGAGGTGCTTGTTGCAGAGGTGCAGGTAAATCTTTTTCATAAAACTGTTCCCACCGAGTTCATAATTTTCCCCGAAGCGCGAGATAATGAAACGCTCTTAGGTCTCGACTTTATTAACAATGCTGGTCTTGTTATCGATTTTAAACGATGCCTTTGGTATTTTTCGGATAGTTGTGATCAAAAGTATAAATTGATTTCGGAAACTTATTCGCCTAGTTTAAATTCATACGCCGCGATGAATGTTTTACGCGATAACGAGGGTGTATAGGTATAGAGGATAGAGGATCAGGAGCGTGAGGAGCTTGCCCAATTGCTCACGGATTTTAATGAGATGTTTAATCCGATTGGGGAGCCGACGCCATATGGGGAGCATCATATAGACACGGGAAATAGTTCGCCGATAGCGACGCCTCTATATCGCCTGACACCTGCAAAGAAGGAGATTATGCAGCAAGAGCTTAACAAAATGCTGGCTGAAGATCTAATCGAAGATTGCGAATCTGCGTGGGCTGCTCCAGCCCTGCTAGTACCTAAACGTGACGGCAGTTTTCGTTTCTGCGTCGACTATCGAAAGTTAAATTCGATTACGAAGACGGACGCCTAACTCATGCCTCGCATTGATGAACTGCTGCAATCTACTAAACGTGGACGTTGTCACATGAGTACAATAGATTTGCGATCAGGTTACTGGCAAGTGTCAGTTAAAGAAGAGGATAGGGGATAAGACGGCTTTCGTGACCCCTTTCGGAACCTTTCGTTTCAAAAGGATGCCGTTTGGATTAAAGAACGGACCAGCGACTTTTCAGCGTCTGATAGACAGAATGCGATCCGGTTCAGCACTAAAAGATGTTACAATACTAGGATATTTAGACGATTTGTTAATCATAACGCGGGGGGATTTTTCGAAACACCTGGAAGACCTGCAAATTGTTTTTAAACAGCTCACGAAGTTCAAGTTGCGTGCTAACCGAGAAAAGTATGTGTTTGCAAGAGAGTCGATTAAATATTTAGGTCATGTGATCTCTCAGGAGGGAGTCTCAGCTGATGAAAGAAAGATTCAAGCCATCTTAGACATGAAAGAGCCGTCTTCACTGGGACACCTCAGAACATTCATACAAACTTGTTCCTGGTTTAGGAAGTTTATTCCTAAGTTTTCGGAGGTAGCAGAGCCACTAACAAGATTGACGAGGAAAAATCAATCTTGGCTATGGGGACCACAACAGGCTGAAGCTTTCAGTAACCTGAAAAAGCTTTTGACGTCAGCGCCGATCCTAATACAGGCAGACTACTCCAAGCCTTTCATCCTGCGCACGGATGCGAGCAACTATGCGATAGGCGCAGTGTTGCTTCAGGGTGAGAAGAACGAAGAACGACCCATCGAATTCGCCAGCCGTTTTTTGTCAGCAGCGGAACGGAATTACTCAACCACGGAGCGGGGAGGCTCTAGCGGTCGTCTGGGCGGTCGACCGTATGCGGGGTTACATTGATGGCCATCCAGTAATTGTAGCAAGTGATCATCAACCCTTGAAATGGCTACTGTCATTAAAGTCGCCTACTGGTCGTTTGGTGCGTTGGGCACTAAAACTTCAGGCGTATGACATCCAGTTTGAGTACACTCCCGGAAAAATAAATGTGGTGGCTGACGCACTCAGCCGCCCTGCCTGCTCAGATGAGTCTCGCGAATCCTGCGGAATATGTTAATGCGGTTATCATTGATTTGCCTACGCGAGATTTTACAGAGCTACGTGCAGCGCAAGAATCTGACCTGGATTTAAATACAATTATGAAGGAATTAGAAGAGACAGAAGAAGTTGCCTCTCGTCGTTGGACAGAACGGGGTTATCTCATGGAACGGGGTATCCTTTACCGTTATAATCCAGATACAGACAACGAGTCACCGCAATTAGTTAAGTAAGTAAGTTTTTTTATTTGCAAAAAATGTGGTAAAAAGATGTTACAATATGTTTTTGGTGCAAGACACATTTCGCCATATAATGATAGCCGTATATATACCGTATAGCCGTATATATACGATAGTTATACCTGTAAGCAGGCATGAGCAGATTCTAAGAGAATGTCATGATGCTCCAATTGCAGGTCATCCTGGTATAGAGAGAACATACCAGAAAATAGTTCAAAATTATTATTTCCCTGGCATGAGAAGAATAATAACAGATTATGTAAAATCATGTTCCTCGTGTCAACGCTATAAAGCGACAAATGAAAAGCCACCTGGTCTGATTCAATCACCAATTTTAAACCAGCGCAATGAAGTCTTGGCTTTCGACCTATTTGGACCACTGCCAGAGGGCGAAAACGGGGAGAAGTGGATCCTGTTAGTGGAAGATACCGCAACAAGATGGGTAGAGTTATATGCCCTCAAAGAAGCAACCTCTGTGGCCTGCGCTAAAGTACTCATAGAAGAGTATTTTCTTCGGTTCGGCTTGCCACGTCGCATTATTTCGGACAATGGTGTCCAATTTGTCTCAGCCGTCATGCAGAAATGCATGTTCATTCTTGGTATTACACAAGACTTGATACCCTTTTACCACCCAGAAGCCAATCCAGCGGAAAGAAAAAACCGGGACATGAAAACCAAATTGGCTCTGTTGGTTGGTACTGATCACCCCTCATGGCCTAAGCAGCTACCGATAATACGGTTCAGTATGAACAGCGCGGTCTGTGAAACGACAGGTGTTACTCCTGCTTATTTAACGTTTGCACGCGAGCTGAGGTCGCCGTTAGAAGTGTACAATGATCCAAGGGCCGTTCTTCAAAAGGATAATTTTGTACCACAGATAACTCCTCACCTGAATAGATTTTTAAACTCTTTAAGTGAAGTTCGTGATCGAGTGGAAAAACTGCAAGATAGAAGGAAGATTTATGCTGATCGTTCGAGAAGAGTAGGAGAAGATTTTAAAGTAGATGACAAGGTTTTAGTGGCTACCCATCAGCTGAGCGACGCCAGCAAGTCAAAAACTGCTAAGTTTTTCCCTAAGAGGGATGGGCCGTATGTTGTTAAGAAGAAGTTGAGTCCAACAACATACCTGATCGCATCTGATGGAAGTCCTTGTGAGATATTGGGCAAGTTCCACGCTAATCAACTCACCCCTTTTCGAGGACGTGTAGACGAGTGCGCTCAGCCATTAGAACCTAAGAAAAAACGAGGCCGACCTCGTTTGCAACCCATTTCTGATAGTAATGTAGGACTAGACCACGATCGAGGTCGTTATCGTGATCTAGAGGGGGAGTATGTAGCGGGGCAAGACCAAAGGGTTTACGATAATGTTGGTCGCCCTGTTAGCGGCGACCAATCCTGTGATTGCGGTAAGAATGGTAAAGGTGCCTCACCCACACCTGGTAACCAATCGCGTGCCGTGATTTATCCCGCGCGCTCTGTTTCTGGCGCCACTGTCGTCGCGCGGGCGACACGCGCCATTGGGAATACCCGACGAGTGTGTGGCGCGAAGGGCCGACCATCTTAAATCTGTGAAAGACTGTTCTCTATGTTAAGTTTCCATATATGTTTCTCGTTGTGACCATAAACGTGTTTTGGCAGTTAAAGTACGTACAGTAAGAAAACCAAGGACTTTCTCTTCCGAGGCCCGAACCCATGCCCGTCGGCTACACTGTCTAGTACCCTGTTTTTTTTATTTTTCCACACAAAAAAGCCCTTAATTTTCTTAAATTGGCAAAAACAAAAACTCCGAACATTTTTAATATCCCCAGAACGCCAAGGACTTTATATATAGTCGGCCAGTGATGTGACGCGAAAGTTAACACTGTTTGATTTCACCCGTTGAAATATTTAGAAATATATTATCGAAAGCAATTTGAAGTCAGTAAAATATGAATTTAGATACCTACTTTATAATGAAGGGATAATGGACGAATCTCGACCGTCGGATAGGTGCCGAACCGGAATTAAATAGTTGTTGGCAATCCTTATCGATAATTATATTCCCATCTCTACAAAATAATTGATTGTCAGCTATAAGTCTATGGTTGTGAGTGCTCCGGGCGCCACGGACTGATAGAAGACGTTCTGTGACGTCATAAACGTATGGCTGTCAAGGTCACTTTGTCATAGTGCAGTCTGCACCAATATTTGTTGCAGTTTTTATTGCTTCATTATTAATAAGTAAGTTATTGACATGAACGAAGAACTGGATACGGATGAGCTTTTAAGCATTCTACAAGGTGTGGAATCGGACTCGGAGTATTTTGTGGAGAATGTTGGACTAGAAGACGATGATTCTATGTCCAGCTTGATAATAATAATAAAGTTTATTCAATAAAACATTGTACCTATTTGTGAGATTCAATTCTGAATGTAAAATAAAAAATAATGGCTCAGTTATCTTGTGCTTGTACACACACACCATCACATGGTGTGTGTGTGTGTGTGTAGGTATTTTGCTGTTGTCCTACGGCCCGCTCACACGCCTGCGCCAGGCCAGGCTTTTATTGCTATATGGTATTTAAGCGATGCGTGGAGAATGAATATTTCTCGTCCGCTGAGGACTTAAAACTCCTTGTAAAATAGTCTTTCTACCTAAATGGATTTTTTAGTGTAACTTTGATCAGAGCCCGATATCTCTAGCGTAAAATATAATAACTGTCCTTTTACCAGCGCGACCACATCCCTAATCAGAATTGAATTTAACGTGTTCTGAGCGCCAAGGACTTGAAATGAAGTCAAAAGAATGACGTCATGAAACAATTAGAGATGTACCTCATTTCTTATGGTCTAATTGAGTTACGTATTTGTTTCTTTGATACTTATAATTTATATTGTTTTTTCTTAATATTGATACTGTGAAATAAAATAAATATGGAAATAGTTAATCAGTTTTTATTTATATCCGTAAAATTATAAATAAAACATAACTTAATAATTTTCATTCATCGATATGACGCTACCCTCATCACTACTGTTTACTGTATATTTCGTTATACGTGTATAGCTTGGCGCTAGGCGAGGCATCGCGTTCTGTGTACGCTGGCGGTGAAAAGGATAAAATATTTAGTAACACACATTTGGCCAATAAATAGCCGTGCAATAGTAATAATCTACATTTTGTAAATTTTTGTGTCTACTTAACAGTTAAATATATATGTGGGCAACCGCCCGTCAGTTGATATTCGGGCTTTGCATATGTTCTAATCGCACGGTAAACTCTGATATTACGATTTAGGATTTTGTCCAGTTAGTTCGCAGCTGTCGAGATAGATGGCGCTGCGAGTCTCATTTGTTGATTCTGCTAGAGTCCATCCAACAAAAGTCCCTCGGAAATAAATGGAACTAACAAGATTTGTTAGAGGATAGCGTACAGTCGCATAGAAACTAGCGCCGCAGTTGCGGAACTTCTATCGTGGGACAGACTCTACGTTGATTTTTTGTGGCGTGTCGCCTACAAGCGTCATTCCCACATTTTTGACGTAGTTGACAATTGCCTACGCCACGCCACAGTTGATAGAATGTCACTTGTCTCAACTGTTCAGCCCGTCAGGGGTTGATTATGCAAAATGTTAGGTAGGGTTACCTACATCTGTTTCAATTATCCCACTTTTATTTTGTTCATAGTATTCCGAAGCATATAATGTCCTCCCCTAAAAACTTAATCACCCCTAATTATGTATGTACTTATAGTTTATTTTCGAAAAATCCAAACATTTGTTATTCTTATTGTAGTAGCGAAATCATTTAAATGCCGTGTTTTAACTTCATCGGACCACACATTGATACGATTCTCCCCAGTTCGCTCAAGCCGCGTCATTTTTCTTACTTCGAGCCTCAGACCAACAAAAAAAGGTAGACAGCGCACCGCGAACATCCAAAGTGAAGCCACAAAACCGTGCTCCTTCAAATAAATACACAAGCTCACCCACACACCTACACTAAAACCATGCTCATCGCTCTTAGTACGTCACGAGCCGTCGTCTAGAAAACATTAATAGAAAAATATAATGATGCCTTCCCTGTGTAGTAAAAATTTGTAAAAACAATAGCTAAACACATAAAAAGTCTCACGGAATCACTTTTCACTTGTAACTACTTGAAATAACATCGTTTTATGATAAATTAACTATAGTGCGTTTCAACAAATAGTACCTATGGCGTTATGATGGCACACCCTGTCTGTCAAAGTCATTGGCACGAGAAGACGCTCCCGCAGATTTTGTTTACTTTCATTTGATTTCCGACTGAAATCATGCCCAAAACTTTGGAAAGTGGTGAAAGAATGATGGTGTTAAAGGTGAAGAACTTTTGTGAACGTGAAAAACGTAATGATGCCTCATTAATTCGTTTAAGATGTGTTCAGGCTCGTGTTGCCGCCCTTACAGGTAAGTGAAAATAGGGTTACCAGTAGCAGATAATAAAATTTACAACTTAAAATGCAATTTTCTATTGAATTTATTGGTTTATGTATGATTGTGACAATAAACCGAAATATATGTTTTAGGTGTATCCGAAAAAACCGTGTTTAAAATCACCAAAGAAGAGAAAAGAGACCAGAGAATGAACTGCAGAATGTGAGCACGTGAAAAAAGTGGAAGAAAAATATTACGCAGATGGTCCAGTTATTGATAGCGAGATGGACAGGTTTATCATTGAAGTGGGAGACGATAGTGACACTTTGATGACGAGGATGATATGGAAGATGAAGATGACGACGACCGCTCGGGTATAAGTCCGTTGGATGAGCATAACTACTCCAAACACAATTTTTTTTTTTTGAGCATTATTATAATAAAAATAATTAAATTATCATTTTATAACTGTGCTGATTTTTAATATGATAAGAATAAAAAAAATTGTAAATATGTAAGAATCTAACTAAAACATACAAATCACCCTTACTTTGAGGTAGGTTATTATAGGTAATGTGGAAACACTGTAAAACATTGCTGCCAACATAACGCCATAGGTAATATACGATGAAACGCACTATATGGTTACTTGGAACAAAAACGTCAACAAACGAAAGCAGTGACATTAAGTGCGAGGGTTGCCATAATATGATTTAAAATTTCCCCATTCGATTAAGCAAATTTTAATGATTTCTTTCTTCGAGTTATATTCCTATTTTCTTTTTTTTTTAATGTACTAAATATTTTAGATTTGATGTTTTTCAACACATTTGCGAGAAAACAGTACAATAGGTTATGAAAAAAACTTTTTGTTTTTCGATAACAGTCGGAAAGTCTCAACAATTTTTGACGTTTCTAATATGAAAATAGCCCGAAATTGCAAACGGAACTACATCTTTAGTCGATGTAATATTTTTTTAGGTATAGCTCTTTTAACAAAATTAAGTTACAATACCATACTTAACAATATCTTAGTTGTACTGACTTGCACAATATTAGCTAACCCATAAAATATTATTTCCCAAGTCATAGGGAAAAAAAAATAAAAAATGGCAACCCTTCGAGACACACATAGATAAAAAGATGGCTTCACTTTTGATGTTCGCAGTGCGCTGTCTACCTTTTTTTGTTGGTCTGAGCTCCGAGCATGTTTATTACCGTCGTAACTTTTGAGCGAAAAGTCCTAATTGAATAATTTAAAGTGTAATTTACACGAACATAATCAACCTTAAAGATTAATATCATGATACCGAATTCACCATTTTTTCATATCACCAGGGATTTGATTGAATAATTTGAACAAAAAAGCGGTCATAGTGATTTTGATGACCTCTATAAAACTGTAGTACATCACTTTGCTGTACTGTCAATAGATTCCGCAGCGTACGCGATAAGTCTATGGATTTTTTCACACCTCGGGTTACATTATCGAAGTTTTCATACGGATCCCTAACTTTTTTGAAAATATTCTATAGCCTATGTCTATCACCGATAATATAGAATTCTACTGGTGAAAGAATTTTTCAAATCGGTCGAGTAGTTTCGGAGCCTATTCATTTCAAACAAACAAACAAACAAATCTTTCCTCTGTATAATATTAGTGTAGATTACCTACACCTACAGGGTGTCAGAGACATCGTAACACAAACTTCGCGAAAAGGCTGTACCTGATTCCCAGAAGTTTAGACAAGAAAAGGAGACATAAGCTTAGTCTCTTAAAATCACGATTCCGATAAGGATTGATAACAAGCGGTAGCGCTCTTGTGATTTTTCAGCATGCACTTTAGTTGGGACAGGGGCGGCCTGAGTGACCTGTGGGGGTCACTTCTTCGGTCGCTGAGGGAGTAGTTTCCTCCTTCTTCTTCCCCTCCCCCCTCTTGCGTCTCCTTCGCCCTGAGGAGGTAGCTCCGCGAGAAGTGGGCCCGTTCGCTGCCGCCACCAGCGACGCTTCTTGCGTCCGCTCCTGCGACAGCTGCTTCCCTTCCGCGGGTTTCGACCGCGCTGTACGCAGAGTGCTCGCCGCACTTTGCCACTTTTGGCAAAGTGCCCCTCTCCGCATCTGACGCAAGCGAGCGGGCGGTGGCACTGGTGCGATGAGTGCCGGAACTGTCGGCACTGGTCGGGCCCACGTTTGCCACGCCATGCCTCAATCTTGACACCACGCATAAACATAAATACGGTGGTGTCATAGATGTTTCATGCATCCGCTGTGCGTTAAAGCACGGCGTGAAACACACAGCCGAGTCGTCCTTGGCGCGCCTTTATATGGCACACGTATTCCGGCTGGTACCTCAAATTACAGAGCTCCTCCTCGATATCTGCGTGATCAGTGTCTGGTGGCGATCCTCGGATGTGTCACCCGGCCCGTGGGTGTGAGAACTCACTAACCGTGCTACAGTAAATTTATGGGGTATATAAGTTAGGGAATAAGTTCAATTAAACAAGTACCATACCATACAATACAAAGTTTATTATAATCAAACCATAAGTAGGTACTTACATCTTATACACAGGTTTACTGTCTTATCCCTAAACCCTGTAGCGCAATTCCAATTCTGGAACACCCCGTCTCCGTACCAAGGTGTACCAGAGTGGGAAAATGTGCATGAGAAATAATATATATAAATACTCTTAGGGTCGCTTGAATGGATTCGTGAGGTGAACCGCTAGCAACTTCTAGCTCAACCGAATAAGTAAATACAGATAATTATAATATCTAGCTGTGCTAGGTGCAGAAAATAAACATGTTATAATATGCTTTAAAGTATAGCAAGTAGCAACCATTCAATTACCAGATAATTCTATCCTAAGTGAACATAAGGTTCACACTCTCTCTCTCAAAATATAAATTGACATAAAGTAACTTCTATTAGCATTAGCGAGTCAGTCATTTAGCATTAGCAGACTATCAGATCAAGCTTGTAGCTTTAGCGTCATATAGCGTTTCGTTAGATATTTAGTCAGCGTGTACGTTAGCACCAACTAGCGGAACAAAGGCCCCTTGGCATCGGCTACACGTGACAACACGGGTAGACCGCACGATGACGTGTCCTGCGGAGAAGGATGTTGATCCGGAACGAAATATAACGAACGTCGTCTGTACCTGGTGATTTCCAGGGACGATGGTCGGATCATGTGTCGTACCACATGGGTCGGCACGCCCGCTTATGAGCAAGTCACCAGATTCTCAACTCACCAGATTCGCAACTAACCAGATTCTCAATTCACCAGATTCGCAACTCACCAAATGTACAATGAAACACAAAGTCACAAAAAGTCACAGAATAGTACCTACCTAGATACTTTATTCACAAAAAAAAAGTAAAAACACGTTTTGGAATTGCAATTTCTTCTAAACTATTAGAACTCAGAGCTTTGAAAAAAAAAACGTTTATAGCAAAGAAGATGGCTAAATGACTGCCCCAAGCATGTATTTTTATTAAATATACATTCATGAATTGTGAAAAAGAGTTTGATGCCGACCGGCCTCCGTCGCGTGGTCGAGGCCTATTTGACGGATAGGGCTGTCATCTACCCCGGTCACCGGGGAGAGATGTCGTGCGGTGTTCCACAGAGTTCGGTTCCGGGGCCGCTCCTCGCTGACGATACGCTGGTCCTGGCGCAGGGTAGGTCGTACCAGGCGGCAGCCGACCTAATGACACGCGGAATTGCGATAGTCCTTGAGAGGATCCGAAATTGGGTCTCAAGGAACCAGATCAGGAGGGGTTCACATCGGCGTCGGGTCGAGGATCAGGTACCTGGGACTAGTTCTCGACTGCCGATGGAACTTCGAGCATTTCCGACATTTGGCTCCCAGACTGGAACGGGCCGAGGCTACCTTCAAGCGGCTTCCGATACCTGAACGCAACCCAAAGGGTCATGGCCTGGCTGGCCCGGGGAAATACGCACGATCTCCGGCGAGGCGGCGAGCCTCCTTATCGGATTGCCACCATGGGACCAGGACGCGAGAGCTCTCGCGCACTTTTACGCGTGGCGTGTCGAGGCGCTGCACTGGGGCAAAACTCCGCTGTCACGGCAAATTGCAGCGCGGTGGACGGAGCTCTGGCAAGATACCATCGCGGTATGGAGACTGCGACTATCGCAACCCAGTGCTGGGCACGCCACTATTGTGGCGATGAGTCCCCTCTTTGAGGAGTAGCTAGAGAGGCGCCACGGCGTCCTTAATACCTTCCACCTGATGCAAGTACTCACCGGACACGGTTGTTTCGGGAGTTACCTGTTTCGGATTCAGCTTGAAAATACGTCCGGGTGTTATCACTGTGAGGATCGGTCGGAGGACACGGTGGAGCATACGGTGGAGGTCTGCCCTGCTTGGGCGGAGTACCGCCGTGTCCTCGTCGAGGCGATCGGCGGCGGCGACCTCTCGCTTTCGACCCTGGTTCAATCCTTAGTCGAGGAGGCATGGAAAGCCGTCACCTCCTTCTGCGAAGCAGTAATGCTAGTGAAGGAGGAAGCGGGCCGCGTGATGGAGAAGCAAACTTCACGCCCTAGCCGTCGAAACAGAAGAAGACGGCCCGGGCGTCGGGAGTCGCAGGGCGATTCCCGGCCACCGTAGACGCGGGCCTGCGTACGGCGAGCGTTGAGTGGCTCGCTGTCCAGGCCCGGGTCACCGCTTTGTGTTCCACGCGCGCGGATGGTTTTTAGTTATTAAGAGTCTGACACGCCCTTGCGCTCCACCCCGAGCGGAAGAAGTCATTTGATGTTTGCCAATCCATAAAAAAAAACCTCCGACTCTTGATAAAAAAATATATATTACCTACCGAAAGTTTAATTCAATTCGCGGTTTACTGAACCAATTGGTTCCACCAGGACGAGACCTGTTATTAACAGCTCGCGACTTCGAACGCGCATATCCCCTTTTTACCCGTTCCCATAAAGCCTAATCCAGCTTCATCATGAACAAAAGGAAAAAAGCTATCTTAAACAAAAAGAATTTTCCAAATCGGACTGGTAGGTTCAGAGATTAGCGTGTTCAAATAAACAAACTCTTCAGCTTTATTAATGCTACTACTAAATATAGAAATCATAGTAGGTAGTCAGGAGGTTAAAATAGTAGTAAGTACATATTTAATTTGACGGTTCATATAATTTATGTGTTGGACAGTACATAATCTGATGAGTTGCGAATCTGGTGAGTTGCGAGTCTGGTGAAATGCGAATCTGGTGAGTTGAGAATCTGGTGACTTGCTAATAAGGGGGCACCCGCTCATCCACCCTCGTCTGGTCTAACCTCAGCACACAACAAGACGACACGTCTCTCAGCGTCCGTCCTCAGGAAGATAGGGTGTTCAGGATATTCAGGCTAGTTAAAAGAACCAGATCTGTAACAATACAATCCCCCTAATCAGAAACACGCACGAGAACCTCGGGAGGGAAACGTAACGGAAAACCACGTGGGTCTTATCTTACCTCAGGCAAATTCAGGATCGAAACCCACTTAAAGGGAGTATTAGCAGCAAGTCCATCGTCTGCGTTGGCTGCCAGCAACGAGTTCGCGTTACAGCAGAAACCTCGTGCTTTTATGCCACGAGCTTATTTCGCCGGCGGCGGAGGCCCGGCGCACAGCCGTCCCCGCTCGCGGCTCCTAGATTCTCCTCTTTCAAACAAGTCATCCTACCCACAATAGGTTTCAATAATCCATAGACAAATTGTCTACATCTTGTTCAAAACCAAATCACCATTTCAATCATTGTGACAAATTATAATTTATAAACATTAAAAAACCAATTCAATGTTTCATTGGGCACAATAATAAACTTGAAATTAATTCAGTTTATTTACTCCTTAATTTCCTACGACTCAAGCGCCATCTCTTTGCTGAACGATGAGATATAAGATATGTCAATACTGAAAAATCACTTAATCATAAGAGATGTCGCTGGCCGTCATGAATTCCAATTTTGCAGCGTCACAGATGGCCACCTTCATCTTTTTGTCAGCCGGCAACGAGTATGCGAACCACCTGACTCCTCTTCCTCCGCTTCCAGGGCCGTTAGGTAGCGCTGCGTCGACCGCCCTTCGTCCTCCGACTCCGGCGAAAAACGTATGCCAGCGCCGTAAGGACGTGCATTTGGCGGTCGACCAAGCTTGGCGGCCAAGGCCCTAAAATGTGTGGCCAGTTTGGCAGCCGCTCTACTACCGGTCCAACGGGCGGGCTTCTTCTTCATCTCGCGTCAGCTGGGCGTCTTCGCGGCCCAAAGAGCCACGAGCGCCTGGCTTCGGCATCTTCTATTAAAATTGTGGGCAACCACGACCTCTATCTTATGCAGATAAAATTAAGATCTAAGAGAACCCAAGCTGCAAGAGACCGAACGAAACGAACTAGTTTTGCCACTGAGTGTAAAGTACGATTTTATTTAATTCAAACAAACAAATTAGCGTCATTGTTAAGTCTCAACAAGGTGAAGATAATTTAGTACTGCTATTAACATTCTGCGCATTGACGTACGAAAGCGTAAATTGGGTACTTATAGCACCGCTCCTCACGCACTACTATCATAGCCACTGAGTACCTAAACAAGACCTTTGTCGGTGTCGGCGGCATGTGCGGCGTTCAAAGAGTGCGCGCTCGCTACGTATTGCCGCCAAAGAAAAGAGGACATCATACAAAACAAAGTAACCGATTTCCGACTTTAATTTTCTTAATATAGGAAATCGGTTACTTTGTTTTATGTACGAGTAGATACATCTGTTTTTTCTTATGACGGCAGTGTACTTACTTAGGCGGTCTGCACAAGTTAGTGTGCTGCTGCTACTAGGCACAGTACCTATAAATATGAACAAGGCATGCGTTGACCTTTTGTTTGAACTTTTGCAGGCAAAAAGGCTTGGGATGGGGCTGTTTCAATGATGTACATGGCCTAATCACAGTCAAAGTCAAAGCATTTATTTCAATTAAACCATTTACAGGCACTTTTGAATTGTCAAGGTCGGTCGGTCAAAAAGATGAAGCTATTTGCACGTTCCAAGGCGTAGATCTCTATGGAGAAGAACGTGCAAGAAACTCCACGGACACTCTTTTAAAAAAAATAATATTTTGTTACAAAATTATGGTTACATCATTCATATTAAAATAATACATATGTGAGAACAATGTAAAAGACGTGCAGGATAAAAGAGTCCGGAGTAAAAAGACTATTTCTTTTTACTCCGGACTCTTTTATCCTGCACGTTCAAAGAAATAATTAAAATAAACCATGGCAGCCAAGGGATGACCAGTCTCAGCTGACGGCGCCCGTTCACGAACATGACGCATACGCTAGCACCATTCGGCTCAACCATTTTTAAGGGAGCCAAATGATCCAACGCACGCGCCACCATCAGACAGACTTTTGAGTGAGCATGACATTCCCAATCGCCAGGGTACATTCAAGTCAAAGACCTACTCAAAATGATCATTAGTTTAAATTTAAGGTACATAGTACTCACAAATGTGCCGTTAATGCATGAAATTATACAATGCTAAATAAATTGAGTCTATACAATGAAAAATATTGCATTCTTACAATCTTCATCCGGTCCAACAATATTTCCAAATGCTAACAGATTACTTTGTGTGCCCTAGTGGCTGTGGAGCAGGACCAGCACTGAGCCAAGCATTTTTATCTTCAATATACTCCCCTAACTTATAATATGCTTGCCTGCATAGTGTGCGTTTAATGCAAGATTTAAATTTTGTCTCATTTAGTTCTAATTTTTTATTATTTATTTATTTATTATAGTTAATTAAAACGGTGTAACACCAATTACAATAATTAACATGGAAACACAAAACAAGACAAAAGTAAAACATCTAGTGGACAACATTCAATGGTTTAAATTAAATTAAAATTAAAACTAAGAAGGAATAGTGGACACTCTTGCATACTTCCTCTCACAGAATGCCAGACATATACGCATTAATTTATTCCATTCATCCGCAAACACATCACATTCAGGGTCGGCAGACAGAAGGGCGTTGAGCGTTATAAGAGTGCGACACACAGGAGATTCAGCTCTGGCGATAGTTCTGGATGACGGTGGGGCGAACAGATTGCGCCGGCGGCTCTGACGGTGTCCAAGGAATTTGTCGGGCACAAATAGCCGGCATAAAAGGCTGTGGAGTTCTGGGCAGTCGATTAGTCCCCGTAGGGTTTTACAGGCTATCCTAAGCTGATCAGAGCCTCTTCTCACCTCCAAAGAGTTAAACCCTAACATCCCTAGCAGGTACTTGGTAGGATACATGAAGGGATAAAAATAGTATAGCCTTTGGAAATAATATCTAAGAAAGGTTTTCTGCACCTTTTCAAGCATTATAATGCTAATATATGGAGAGGTATTTTATTATAACATTTTAAACAGTACCCCATAAAAGATGAGGATACTTTAGCCAGTCTGAAACCTGGTTGAACTAATTGGTCCCTATTTCGAGTAGCATAATTATGTTTGTCGCCTCTTTTACTAAAAATGTGTAAATTCTTTCTAACATACATAATGTTTTCGTAAATGTATTGACAAGGTACCGTCATGATGTTAATATTCTTAAACAGTTCCCTTAGAGAATCGCGTCGTCCGAGTTTGTATATGGCTTTAATGGCTCTTTTCTGCAGAATAAAAATAGACTCGATGTCTGCAGCCCGTCCCCATAGTAAAATACCGTAAGACATGATACTGTGAAAGTAACTAAAATAGACCAGTCTCGCGGTATCAACGTCCGTAAATTGGCGGATTTTCCTAACAGCATATGCTGCTGAACTTAGACGTCCTGCAGAGATGTTAAATGAGGACCCCATTGTAGCCTTGAGTCAAGCGTAATTCCCAGGAAAACCGTTTCATCGACGAATTCAAGTTTTTCCCCGTTCAATACTATGTCACAATCACTGCCTTTGACATTTGGTAAGGCAAATCTTATGCATTTCGTTTTCGTTTCATTTAGAACTAGATTATTGGCAGTAAACCAATTTTGGACTTGCATTATATATATATATATATATATTTAGATGCAATAAATGGGGCTAATCATTTATATATACTAAAAACAAAAAAGGACCTAAAATTGAGCCCTGGGGTACCCCCATTTTTACGTTTAATCCCGACGAATTGACACCGTTTACTTGAACTAACTGCTATGTTTATGCATTATTCATTTTTATTTTTTAGTCAGACATTTTTTTATGTAGGTACCTACCTACTTACTCCTGTTTGTATACTTTTGACATGAATGTTTACTTTCATGTGTATTCTATTTTTATTTATTATTTTGACATAAATATTTAATCAGCAAAGTAATATTCAAACATTTATATATATATTTATACAACGTGTCCCAAGTTTCGTGTCTCCGGTCACTGCAACTTTTAGTTGCAATTCTTAGCTAGGACTGCCATCGACTTATACAGCTGCGATGGTTTCTGTGTTCCCAGGTCTGACTCTCCAATTAGTGTCTGGAATTGCTTCTCCGCGCTTTCTCCATAAATAGCCAATGAGCGTTTTTCCAATGCTGCGTACTTGCCTGACCCTGGCGGGGCTTCGATCATATCGGTAACTTGCCGCACTGTGACTTGGGTCAATCTGGCGATTGCTATGTCGGACAACTGCGCGTCACCCAGCTTCTGTGGGGCCATAATAACCTCGAACTGACAAAACCATGATTTTGCCAAGTCTGTCCAAAAATCTGGTATCTTTGTATGCACCGATACCGCTGGTACTCCAGATGTCGTTGTAGGATTCATTTTTGTAGTACTTTCGAGACTATTCACTGTTAAAAACCACGTGGGTGCACGTGGTTTTTTAACGCGCCAGCCACGTCGCCAAGGAGCCACTTACGACGCAAACAACACAAAAACTATTCTCTGTAAATTTTCGGCGTCACCACTTCTTGTGCGTGTTATGATTAGGGTCCAGAATAATATATGCAAACTTGGGTTGTACTGAATATTGTAAAGATTTATTAAAGGGTCACAATAAAATTACTCGTAATATTATTTCAGTAAAATAGGACGTGGCTGGGCAAAGGTATGTAAGCGACTAGCGTGCCCGGCTCTGACTTTCCCTTACAATATCAAAAATGCAATTCAGCAAATCGCATCGCTAGGGTCGCTACAAGCTGCTTATTGCTCCTAAGTAGAGCCACTCGACTACTGACAAAGGCTTGCACTGACTAGACGGGTCACTCAGATCTGTGTGGTGCTTTCCTCAAAAGACCATTTCAGACACTGATCTGCATGGTCCTCATAAAACGTAGGTATTGTGAATGTGGCGACCATGTAAATCCCATCCCCTTTGTGGTTATTTTTTTATAAACCACACAGAAGTAGGAGCCCCGCGAAGCGGGGCTCCGTCGACCAAGCCCACCATCATGCATAGAATATTTTAAGGTTTGGCTAGGTCTATTCGATTTGGATAGGTCTATTAGATATAAGATTATTAGCTGTGCATTGATGAAAAAGCTTTTGCTTTAGGAAAAATCGCTGTACGCTGCGTAAATAAATTGTAGTGTGTTTAGTGATATTTTGAGTTGAATATTTTGCTGTGCATTCAGTAATTTTGATGGGAATTCGGAATCTTATTGCATAGAAAAAGGATATTTTTTGATTTGCGTTTAAATACTAACCTTTTTATTTTATTTCAGGATTATACACAAGACAGATTACCACCCAGTTATGCTATATTCAACCTCTTTCTATGGTTTGGTGTGTCGATAGGGTTCAGCACATTAGCAATTTTATATGCCTGCATGGATATGGATCCAGGCAGAGATACAATTATTTACAGGTTGACTACCATGAGAACGAAGAAGGAGACGTAAAGGGCACTGTCATAACTACCTATTGTACAGAATTTGTAAGCTGTTTCAGTTTGTTTAGCCATAAACGGTAAATTAAAAAAAACAAGAAGTACCTAGTGAAATATTGATTGTTGGCTACCAGCGGTAGTTACCTGCAACTGCTAAATAAAGTTATTATTACTCATTATTTTTAATTTATTACTCAATATTAACCCTCGTTACTTACCTACGCATTTTGTTTTTTTTTTGTGTTCTATTAACCTACTTTCAATATAAAAGCATAATTCAAAATCAATATTCATTTATTCAATTTTCTTTCTGGCACAGTCTGGTAATTAGGCTAACAGCTAGCACTTTTTACATAAAGCTCAGACCAACAAAAAAAGGTAGACAGCGCACCGCGAACATCAAAAGTGAAGCCACAAAACCGTGCTCCTTCAAGTAATACACAAGCTCACCCACACACCTACACTAAAACCATGCTCATCGCTCTTAATACTTCACGAGCCGTCGTTTAGAAATATAATTACCTTCCTGTGTAGTAAAAATTTGTAAAAACAATAGCAAATCACATAAAAAGTCTCTCGGAATCAGTTTTCACTTGTAAGTACTTGAAATAACATCGTTTTTATTATGTGAAAATAAATATTTTGTATGGAACCCTTAGAAAATTATATCTCGTGATATGAACCGTGAGTTTCCGCAAATTGAAAATTTGTAAAAAAGCTTTCTGAGAAGCGAAGCCGCGGGAGGCAGCTAGTGAATAAATAAAATAAATAATTTTAGGATTTTATCAATTGTTAGGTAGTCTGTCAAGTGAGTCGAGTCCACAACCATTTTGCTGATTTCTTATAATGGCAATACTATTATCTGTCAAACAAATGTCACAAATTCTGTTGTTTACCTCGTAACATTCCGGTTTTTGTTGAATTTTTAATTTTATAATGCCGAAACCTATTAAAAGTAGTGTCAGGAACCTATTGTTTAAAATTATTAATAAATTTAATCATGTAAAGATTGAATCTGACAACGAGTTATCGGAAAAACGACGAGTTTTGGATGAAATCGTTTCAACATCAGGTATGTTGGCTACAAAATGTTGATACTTGTAGCAAATTGTTTGATTTTATTTATTTTAAAAGTGATGTGATGATGTGATCACGATTTCGGTTTTGGTTTAGATTTAGACGTCGAATTCATGATGTTGAAACTTACTGGGGCAACTATAAAGTGAAAACAACTATAAGAGATTGTTGTCATTTTTTTTCAGCCACCTTGGATGATGAATTAACTAAAAGCACAATTGATAATTTAGTTAAGCAAGTCATAGCCATAGAAGACAATAAAAAAATTAAATCTGAAACGAACTATCTGACAAAAATTGCTGCTATGACAGGTCAGTAGAGATTTATTTGTTTACACTGCATTTTCAACAAATGTTATCATAAAATTTGTGCGTTTGATTGAACTAACATATTAAACTTTCAGAATTAAGTGTGAAAACATAGCGAAGAATAAAAAAAGAAGGTGCTATTATTAACCAGGGTGAGTGGAACACACCGGGGAAAAAGCGTCCACGACAGCCAACTGTTGCCAACCTGGATAGTTTTGACTTATCAGCTATACGAAATAAAATTAATGAATTTTACTGTGTGAAAAAGCAAGTTCCAACTTTAAGAAGTTTGCTTGCAGATTTAAGAGAACCAATTGGATTTACTGGATGTCATGAAACATTGAGACAATTATTACTCAAAAATGGATTTGAATAAAAAAAAATAAAAATGAGAGATGTCTTCTTATTGAAAAGTATGAACTAGCTGCATGGCGACATAGGTATCTCAGAGCTATTGATGAAAAGCGGAAAGAAAGAAAATTAATAGTTTACCTTGACGAAACCTATGTCCACCAAAATTATAAAGTTAAAAAATCATGGCAAGGGCAATCCACAAGCGGTGTAATTGATAAAATATCATCAGGCAAAAGACATATTGTTGTTCATGCTGGATCCGAAAAAGGTTTTGTCCCCAACGCAGTATTAGTTTTCAGTGCAAAATAAAAAATGGCAGATAATCATGATGATATGAACAGAAATAATTTTATGAAATGGTTACGTAAAAAATTAATACCCAATTTAAGTCAACCCAGTGTCATTGTTATGGACAACGCCAGCTACCATGTAACTCAAATAAATAAGCCACCATCTATGAACGATTTAAAGGCCGACATTCAGAAATGGCTGACTGAAAATGGAATTCATTATGAAGAATTCTTTACAAAGGCTGAGCTTATGTGCCTTGTCAATGAAAACAAAACAACTCCAATGTATGAAGCTGAAGAATTTTTAAAACAACATGGCCATGAGGTTTTGAAGCTTCCACCATATCATTGTGACCTGAACGCAATTGAACTCATATGGAGTTTCGGTAAAAGAAAAATAGCCAGCAAAAACTTAGGAATTCCAGGTAAAGAAATGGAGAACCTTATATAGGAATGTTTTGATACTGTCACAGCCAGTGATTGGAAAAATTAGTGTCGAAAATAGGTATAAAGTTAGAGACAGGATATCAGAAACAGAGTTGGAACCCTTCATAATTTATGTGCGTAATGATGATACTGACAGTGATTTTTCATATGAAAGCATTGAATTTCTTCGATTCGATTCTGATTTTAATTCTGATAGTGACAAATAAATACCTACATTGAAATGCTTTGTTTTCAATTTATCCCTAATATTTTTTTTTATCAAAATTTAAAGTATCAATAAGTCTTCAGCGTGCTATATCAGTGTTGACACCTGAAAGATTTTTGAATTTGCCGCCTTTTTCATGGGACTAGACTCGCTTGACAGACTCTATAGTTATTTTCAACATATTTGCTCAAAAAATGCATTTACGAAGCCTGTATGCATTGTTCGAAAGTTAAAAATTATGCACCACACAATGGAGCGTGCGGCAAAGTAGGTACTCTCACCTAAGTACATATTTTACCGCAAACTCCGTTGTATAGCGCCGTGCGCATTCTTTACGGTTTTTTTTTTAATTTCCATAAAAATTAATAAGAATTCCACCAAGGAGTTTCACATCACGAGAATATTTATTCTCGTGATGTGAAACTCCTTGGTGGAATTACTGGAGGGTGTTGGGTGGTTACTGGAGGTTCGATCATTCAGCTTATTTAAGCTGAATGATCGAACCTCCAGTAACCAACAGCAACCAACAGTACAATAAGTAATGAAATAAACTTTTTGTCTTTAGAAATCAGTCGGAAAGTCGCAATAATCTTTGGCGTTTCTAATATAAAAATGGCGCGAATTTGCAAAGAAAATTAGAACCACGTCTTTCATTTATTTTTATTTATCTTCTCTCATTTTCTCTATAATATTAAAATGAGACAAACGTATACAGCAAAAGCGCTTCCAAGGAGGTTCGATCATTCAGCTTATTTATTCTCGTGATGTGAAACTCCTTGGTGGAATTCTTATTAATTTTTATGGAAATTAAAAAAAAACCGTAAAGAACACGCACGGCGCTATACAACGGAGTTTGCGGTAAAATATGTACTTAGGTGAGAGTACCTACTTTGCCGCACGCTCCATTGTGTGGTGCATAATTTTTAACTTTCGAACAATGCATACAGGCTTCGTAAATGCATTTTTTGAGCAAATGTGTTGAAAAAGAAATTGGCTTTGAAATCAGTGCCAAACAAAATCGTGATGTGTACAATGTTTTAATTTTTCTCGATGACTATTGATAATATTTCTGTGGTTCGGTTGGTATTAAAATTATATCACGTAGGGCAATACAGAAATCATATGACTGACATTCAGTCGTATAGTATAGTTCCGAACAAAATGGCTGTAGCCATGGCTCTGTTTTGGATTTCTTTTGCATTATCAGTAATAAGTAAGTATATTTTAATATAGTATTTTGTGTTAATTTTCATGTACGTCAAATATATCATACTGTTTAAATTTTAGGCTCTAATGCTGCCGGAGAGTTCAGTATTCTTCATAGTCCCGACTCCCTCAAATTTTCGGGATCAGGGAAAACGATGGAGAGCCTTCTGAAAGAGATCTTTTCTGCTGCTCTTGGACTCTCGGTTGAAGAGGTGTGTATAGTGGGTTTTTTTCCTGATGTAACCTCGCTCTCCTTACTCTCGTGCTCGATTGCTGATTGATTGATTGAGGGATATCTCCGATCATTTACTATGAAGACGAAATCGCAATAACTCGATTCGTTGAACTGAAGGGTTATCCTATGAAAACTAATAATATTTTCCATCCATCTAGAGCACATGACCAATGATATGGATCATATAATCAACTTTTGTATTTATGTACCTAGTAAGGTATAGCTGGTTATTCCCTTGAGAGTATCCACTACTGTACAAAGCATGTTCGACTATCCAGCCGCCGACAATGTGGATAATCGGAATTGTTTTCTGATTGTTCTTTCAACTTCTCATTATTGCAATAATATAGTTCTGCCATCAGAATCTCAATTTTTTTTTTTATGTACAAAGCCAATCAATTTCAATAATAGGTCAGTCTAAATTGGTTCAGCTGTTTAGTTGAGTTCAGTGACATACCTACTCATGTCTGGAAAATTGAATGTCCAACAACAGTATTTTCTTGAATTTCAGCACTACTGGTCCCAAATTTTTAGTAGGTACTAAACACTAGGGAATATGCATGCAATTTTTGTTTTGCTAGATGAAATACTTATCAGCTCTAGTAAACAATTTTGAAATCATTTGTAAAATACCTTCATCAGCGGGTAAGTTGAAAAGCTTCAAAGTTTACCATTATATTAGAAAGAGAAGTCCGATACCAACTCTGACGTCAAAGTCCATAACGCCTATAGGTACAGCTGCCAGTCAAAACAGCATTTTCGCAAGAGGGACAGATATATTTAATTAAAATAGTTACTTATCTCACTGGTTTTCGATCAATTTTGATTCTATTTTCACTGTTAGTATTATATTTTTAGATAAAATTGCCAGATAAAACCGCCCGCGTGAATGTCGATAATTATCCCAAGGGAACATACTCCTGGGATAAAAAGTCGTATGTGTTATTCCAGACTATAATCTACCTCTGCTAAATTTCATCAAGATCCATTCAGTAGTTTTAGCGTGAAAGAGTAACAAACATACATCCATCTTTCCTCACAAATTTTCGCCTTTATAATATTATAGTAGGGATAGTACAAGTATATCACATTAGACAGGTTGCTAGTAACTAAAATACAATCTTACTTTATGTTAACAGAATTCAGAATGGAAAGGCATGTATGTCATGGACCCTTTCAATACCCCGGAAGCTGTTGTGGAGGTATATATTGATGGTGTCTCCACCCTCGGTGAAAATGTAAGTTTGCCATCTTGAAAGTCAAAATTAATATTTAGAGAAATACTATAGTATGGTTTTATCAAGTCATTTGATCAATATCATATTAATAGAAAACAATAAAAAATGTGAACAGGATACCTGACCATGTTAACATAATCATTTACAGTCTGGAATGAAGTCCAAAACCTACCCACTCACTGTTGATGAGTACGAGCCAGATACCTTCGAAGCTGTACAGCACAGAATTAAACAGCGCTTCACTAGCGGCGGCAACAAGCTGGTTAACATAAAACTCTCCAATCGCTATGAGGTAAGTTTTTACCATGTTTCTGAAATCAATTTTGATTTAAATAACATCAATAATTATCTTTATCTTTGAGCAGTTTATGAATAACTATTCAGTCTTCAAGTAGCCATTGTAAAGCAATTGAAAAGTTAATTGGAACACTAGTTTAATAAGTTTTTATTTCATTTATTTCATGAGGGTTCTAGAATTGTATAAAATTGCAACGCTACGCACCTTCCTGACGTCATGTATGGGGTAATGGAAGATAGTCCTTCGCTATCCAGTATGGCGAAATAATGACTTGTTCAACCCAATTATTTGGAAGCTTAGGATACAGAGAAAATTAATTTTATGATAAGGAATGATGTTTCACAACAGTCACATAACTTTTACCTGAGGAACGGAAACGTGTTTGGCCGCACAGCCGTTTTAGAGATTACGCAGAATCCTGTACGCACCGCCGCACTCGTGTACTTTAGGTAAAAACACAAACGTTTGTGATCTTAGCAGTGAAAGTGTTCCCTTTGGAACTTGTTCAATGAAAAAGTAAATTAGTGAAAATTATTGCATAGCAGTGCCAATTTTCCAAATCACTCTTCATAGTTACGACGCATTATTGATAATGCCATATTGTAGAGAATACTCAAAAGATGCCCTAAAATATAGTGCACATATGCTGCATATATTTGGAGGCAAACTCAGGCAAAGATTGTTTTGATATGACAACACTTGTTACCTGTTTTGTTTATTTTTTCGCAGCTTGAATCAGATGTCTTTGGTGAAGTGACATATTCCAAATCTTCTAAACTAATCCTTAAGCACCTGAAGCTCTCGGTAGATGAAGACAGCAATTTCTTAGACGAACTTGAGACATTGCAAGCTGTTATTAAAAGAGTAAGTTTGGTTTATTCATTTACTTGCAGTAGGTAGTTGTTTTGCTTACAATTTATTCTGAGAATCTTAAAATTACATACTTGACAAAACATGGAATACACATGTTTCATAAAATGTACAGTAGTCTCATCATCTACACTATTGCATTTCCTGCCAACCAATCCACAATTTCATTCTCCTAAGCAAGCCAAAATAAGTTGGTATCGAGATCCATTGAAGCTTGACACAGTAACCATCATCAAGGGGAATTGATCAATTGGAAATTGCAATACAACACATATCAGAAGCAAAACAAATCCCCGAAAATGTACGGAACAAAACCTCACACAATATTCACTCTCAGACTAAACCAACACGACAGATTAAAGTCACAAAACTGTCTAACAATGGGGAAAGTTTTCAAGTCAAAAAGAAGAAAATAGTCATAATTGCTGATCAGCAGGGACGCTTCATTCAGAGAATTTTACAAAAATTATTCGGTAATGACTTTTTAGTAACATGCTTTTGGAAGCCGGGAGCATCACTACAGGAAGTTCTAAGTACGGAAAAAACAGAAATAAGTCTACTTAATAAAAACGACTTTCTTATTGTTCTGGGAGGCGTAAATGATAAAAACCCGGAAGAAACACAACTGTGCCTCAGTAATTTTTTGAATAATTCCAGAAATACAAATGTTATGGTCTCTGAAGTACTATTCAACAATCATTTAAATGAACGAAAGTTAAATTATAAAATTAAATTTATCTGTTCTCACTTCAGTCATTCAACCTACATAGACATGAATTACTCAACATATGTGCCAAAATATCGCTTTTTAGCATTACATGCGTCTCGATTAATATTGAGGGAAGTTTTGGGTGCGGTATACAAACAAAAATATAACCAGTATGTTAGTGAAAACTTTATTAATACCAACACTGCTACTATCTTTGTTGACAAATATACTCAGACAGAGTCTACCTACATAGGAAACGAAAATTCCGGCACTAATAATTTTTTTCGCCTATAAATATATTAAACTTCTGCACCAAAACATTAATGGTTTAATAACTAAACTAGATGAGTTAGCGGTTCATTTACATTCTTTGGGAGATGACAGTAATTGCAATCCGGTTGATATTCTATGCATAACGGAACATAACATGACAGTTGATGACACGAAACTACTTAAACTATCCAATTATATAATGGGGGATTATTTTACAAGAAATAATAGAAATGGGGGATCATGCATATTGGTTAAATCTTGTCATAAATTTAAAAGAATCACAGAAGCCTTAACTCTGAGTATTAGTAACATATTCGAGTGTAGTGGCATTGAACTAATTCATCATAAAATTATTATATTGTGTGTTTACAGACCACCTAAAAGTAGACATGACCAAATCGAATTATTTTTTTCGAGACTAGAGGAATTGCTAAGCAGAATAAGTTTCACAAATAAAAGAATAATAATATGTGGCGACTTTAACATAAACAGGGTAGAAAACAATAAAGTATCTCAACAATTTGAACATTTATTAGCTGGTTATAATTTGAATTTAACTATAAGTCAACCGACCAGGTTAAGTAGCATGACATGCATTGACAATATAGCCCACAATGTTCGAGGGGCAAAATCTACAGTCTTGGAACTTTCGCTTTCTGATCATACAGCCCAATTGTTGACATGCCCCGTAAAAAAAAGCTACACCATATCACACTGGTTCAAATCTAAAAGAGATTACTGTGAGGACAATATTTCTGAATTTATAAGTTGCATTAAGAGCCTGAGTTTTATAGAATGTTTTACTAATAATGATCCTGAAATAGCTTATAATACTTTTTACAGTCTATTCAAATTATTTTATGATTTATGTTTTCCTATAATACGAGTTAAAATACCTATTGTTAAGAGGCCTAAATGGATAAGTAAAGGGATAAGGTTATGCTCAAAAAGGAAACGTCACTTACTTTGGAAGTATCGACTGTCATCAAATCCAAAAGACAAATTAAACTTTAAAAAATATGCGGCAAGACTAAGAACTATTATTAAAATGACTCAAAAATCTCGAAATAACTATTATATTAATTCAGCTACTAACAAAAGTAAAGCTATATGGAAAATTATAAATGATAATAAGACAGTAACACCAAAAGAAGAAATAAACCAAATAAAAGTTGAAGACAAATTAGTAACCAAACCGACAGACATAGCGCAAGCTTTTAACAACTACTTTATTGACGATACAAAACCTACACCCAATGACTGTGGTACAGCTCTTAAAACACTGACATACAATAATCCAAATTCTATTTTCTTGAAACCAACTTATCCACAAGATGTTGACCGAATTATAAAAATGCTTAAAAATACTAACAGTACAGGTTACGATGATATAAGCGTAAAAATAATCAAAAAAGTATCGAATCTCGTTGCTCCAGTACTCAGCCACATTATAAACCTGTCCCTTGAACATGGAGTGTTTCCTTCAAAATTGAAATTAACACTCATAACTCCCGTATTCAAAAAAGAAGATAGAAATGAGATGAAATTTTACAGGCCAATTGCATTAATACCAATATTTGCAAAAATTTTTGAAAAAGTAATCTATAATAACTTGTACAATTACTTTGAAAGTAATAATATATTTGCAAATGAGCAATTCGGGTTTCGTAAGGGTAGATCTACAAGTAGCGCTCTCTTTAAATTTTTAAAACAAGTAATGACTGGACTAGATAAAAAACAACAAATAACTGCGATTTTTATGGACATGTCAAAGGCTTTTGATCATGTGGATCATCAAATACTTCTTGATAAATTGGAAAAATATGGGGTGAGAGGAATTGCATTGAATCTTTTGAAATCATATTTAGGAAACAGATTACAAGTAACACAAATAACTAGAATAGCAAATGGTACAAAACATGAACAAACATATAAGTCGAATCCCAGAATTATTCAGCATGGAGTGCCACAGGGAAGTATACTGGGACCACTTTTGTTCATAATATACATTAACGATTTACCCAAATCCATAAAGCAGGAACTAATATTGTTTGCAGACGATAGCACAGCTATTTTTACTAAGGACCGACAAGATGATTATGAAACAAATGTTAACAAATCTCTTAAAGATATCATAAACTGGCTAAATGTAAACAAACTAAAAATAAATATTGAAAAAACCAGCTACATGACCTTCAAAAATAAAAACTCAAAATCAGCAAAAATTCACATTAAATATAAAAACGAAACATTGAAAGAAGTTGATAATACAAAATTTCTAGGCATTCTCATTGACTCTGGGCTGAACTGGAAAATGCAAGTCGATGATGTCTGCAAAAAATTGCATCAGTCTTCTTATGCATTTTACATGCTAAGAAAAGTTGTCCACGAAAGTGCATTACTAAGCGCTTACCATGCATATGTGGGTTCTATACTCAAGTATGGTGTTCTTTTTTGGGGAAATTCTCCCAACAGAGAATATGTATTTAAAGCCCAAAAAAAGTGTGTTAGAAGTATATGTGGCCTGAAACAAACTGATACATGTAAAACAGTGTTTACAAGTATGAAAATTTTAACTCTCCCTTCAATATATATTTATGAGGCTGCAGTGATGATAAAATGCGATATTGGTAATTATGAAACATTAAGAAGTACACGACATAAAAATGAATTAAGTGTTATTGCATGTAGGACAGTTAAATTTAAAACAAGTATATTTGGTATAGGGATAAAAATTTATAATAGACTACCAAACTGTATTAAAAACATTGAAAACCTGAATATTTTTAAAGCTAAACTTAAAGAACTCTTAATAAATAAAGCATACTATTCGATCAGCGAATTTTTAAATGATAAAAGTATTGACTAAAAACATTGGTATAAGTATGTGTGATTACTAAATTAGAATTTGACTGTGGACCATAATGTAAGTATATTAATGAATGACAATGTATTTTTGACATGAGTAAATGAAATTAATTAATGATAATCTAATTTTGACATGAGTTTTGGCATATTTTTGATATATTAACTAACGATAATGTATCTTGACGTGAGTAGGTAATAATATTTATGAACGTTATTGTATCCTTGACATGAGATTTTGACATATTAATTAATGATAATACATTTTGACATGACTATAAATTTAATGAATGGTAATGAACGTAGACGTAAGTGATTTTATTCATTAATTATAATTTTGGCAAGGTTTGGTTTGGTAGGGTTTCTGACTTGTATAATGATATTAATGAAAAAACAGATTTTGAAAATATCAGATATTGTACACCCTATGGGTATGTTACAGCGTACTATGAAATATTATGATAAGAACTGCTTTTCAACCTGTGACAAACAATAAATAAATTTGAATTTGAATACATGTGGCGCCAAGTCAAATATATACATCGCAGCCAACTAGCTTAATCAGCCGATTCATTAAAAGTCTATCCTTTTCATAGAACTGCGCCATTTAATCAGTGACATAAGTGACACGAGCAAGTCATTAAATGATATAGATCAAAAGATGTCGCTGAAAAATCGGCACATTTAAATGAATAGGCTAGGCAACCAATTAAACGGCTGATTAAGTTAATTGGCTGCGACATGTATACCATATCGTTTCAAGTTGCAGGTGTAGTTGGATCTTAAAAAATATAATTGGTTTACTAATTTATACAGGTGCAGAGTGGAGGTATCACTGCCGACAAAATAATTGATTTCTACAACTTCCGTTTCCGCTCTCTTCATGCTTTGTCTGACTACCATGGTCCTAACTCCCTCCAAACCAAAGAAGCTAAGAAAATGTTAGGTAAGGAAAGAAATAAAATTGTTTAGTTTTCTTTAAATGTTATAGTTGTGTTGTTACATTAAAACTTTTTGAAAAAGGTGATGCTCTCCAAGAGCTCAGCAAGGCGTTTGTCAAAGTTTACGATGGCTCCGTATTGGTCACCGTTGTCACCACAGACGTCGCCCATACACGTCGTGCCGTCCGATCTGTCGGAGCAGACGGTAAACCAAGCAGCACAGGAGTCGACTACGAATGGAATGTCAAGGAATATAAAGCGGTAAGATTATTTTGGTTATTCATGTTCTCTGTATCATTATGTAAACTTTAAATGAATCCTGCAAAGTATTGCCTTGATGATCTTGTAGTCCTGAACGCCATTCACAAAAAAGTGTTACCATGGTAGTACAAGGCCATAATTGGTCTAAAATTAAAGCTTCAGTTATGCCCTTGCACTACCGAACGTGCAATATAATAGTGGTTTACAATGTGTGAATTAAATTTTGACTTACATAGTCATTCCATTAAAAAAATGGTTTTAAATTACAGGACAATGAAACCGAAGACAACTACAATGCTGACTATCCTGCAATCTTCAACATTATTCTATGGTTTGTTATAGTGATAGTATTTAGTCTTATCGCTATTGTCTATGCCATGGTCGACATGGATCCAGGCAGAGACTCCATCATCTACAGGATGACCAGCACTAGAATGAAGAAGGACAATTAAATCCTGAAGTCTGTTCAGAACTTATTACAATTTGAAATAAGTTCCAACTGCAGTATTGTATGTTTTAGACGTCTTGTTTACTACATCTTGGAACTAAAACAGTCACATTGTTCCACAAAAACAAATTGAATTGTAAAATGTACAGAATTTGGTTGTCACCTAGTAAAACATGACGAGTAATGTGTAAAATAGTGTTATTTTAGTTGTAAAGAAAATAATTTGTTAGATGCAAAACCATTGTTAAGTATTTATTTACAAAAATTATGTATATGCTCTAAGCTAAAGATAAATCAAGTTAATAAATCTATTTTTTGCTTTTAACAGATATTATTCTTATCACTATATGCCTTTGTTTACAATAACATACCTTCACAGTTTATCAAGTATAAGAAACCGTTTCCAATTAGTCTTGTTAATATTTATCGTTTTAAATAAATGTAATATAATCAAGAATATAGCTTTATCTTTCACTTACGCATAAGTTAAAATTATTCACAAGTTTAGCGTTGATCTGTGTGCAAAGTGCATTTAGAGGTACTGTTACAATTTGATGAAAATAAAATACATTCCCTGTAAATTCGATTTGATTTATTATTTTTGGAATCTTCTGTTACCTTGTGTGTCCGTATGGATTGAGGAACCACGTCAGATTTTAATGGGCAACTAACACTCTTGTTTAGCAGCAAAATAGCTGATTTTGCAACACATTCTGGATTTAGCAGCAAACTTATCACAAGTTATATATATCTAAACATCTGAATTGAGGAGCCGTCTGGAACTCGTTAAGTACTTAACAGATGGGAGTGTGTGCGTCTGGATTGAGGGCCCAAGGATGGGATATCGTTGAAAATTCTGTATCATTTAGCAGCAATTGTGTGTGTATAGTAGGTACCTACCTGCTAATAGTGCTGAAATTCAAGAAAATATAATACTTTTATTATGGCTCCTCCTCGGTCTATTAATAAGAGTGTGAATTTCCATGATTGGGATTGGTCATGTACGTTTGCCCAGCACGGCCCCCCAGAATTTCCGAATTAGGTGTGCACCAATGCAATGTACTCGCCTCTAAGAGTATATGTACCTGTTTCTTTTTCAATGTACCTCTGTACTTTTGAAGAAATAGGGCAAACGTACGTGATTGGTCAATTAATCATGTCCGTAAGGATTGAGGAGCCACAATCTGATCTCACTATTATTTAGCAGCAATGTAGCTTATTATGTATATGTAAATAAACATTAAATTCCCGATTAATTCGCGACACACCGGTGTGTCGCCGGGGCCGGACAGGTTATTTTGCAGCACGCATTCTAGATTTAGCAGCAAAATACCTATATCACTAGTTATTTTAATGCAAAAGTATAGATTTTTATATTCGACATAGTGATCATTTAGCAGGTGGTGTTCGATTTTGCAGTATAGGAATAATATAGTAAGATAGTGAATTTGGTAAATTAACACATTTTATTTGGCTCCTCAATCCTGACGTTCTGCAAATAAATAATTGACAAAGATAAAAAAAAAACATAGCATAACATTTTAGCAGGTACAAATACACAATAGCTGCTAAATGATACACAATTTTCAATAATATCCATCTAGTACATAACTACACTAATATATTATAAAGAGGAAAGATTTGGATTTTTGTATGTAACGAATAAACTTAAATGGTATGATTTAAGCTATCGCCAATTTTATTCGTTTTGAATTTCTTTAATAATAGGGTTTGTCCTCAAAATAGTGGATCTGTCACCAAAATGTAGTTGCCAAATAATTGTAAAAAGCAATTCCATAATAAATCACATGTAATCCTCGGGATATATTATCAAGTTTCAAATAAATAGGTTGGGATTTATTATAAAACGGGAAGTAAACCATATTACTGGGTGGATTAAAAAAAATAACCACGAAGGTGATGGCGGGAGACCCCGCCATCCCCTTCTAACCTAACCTGTCCGAGTCGGGGTGCCCTAAGCTCCCTGTGCCCTATGTTCGAATATTTGGTGACAGATATACCTTTCTGAGTACGAAGTTAAAGGAATAAACCTATTATTTTGAGAACAAAGTTTTATCCAAGGAATGAACTACGATTTTATTGATAATCCATCTCTTATTTTACATACATATTGGCATTAATTTGGTAATTCATACCTGGCGACACTTTTTATATATCTGAGAACGAAAATACTTCGTGGCGACAGATCTATTTATTAGGTGATGCAACTTGATGACAAATATAAATTTTGGTGACAAGAAATATAGTCCCCAAACTTAAATACCTACTACTAAACCGATTTCAAAAATTCTTTTGCCGTTAGAAAGCTACTACACGGCAATTAAATGATTTCGATAAAAATAAGAATAACAAATGTTTGCATTTTTCGAAAATTATGTACGTTTGCCCAGCACGGCCCCCCATAATTTGCGAATTAGGTGTGCACCAATGCAATGTACTCGCCTCTAGGAGTATATGTACCGGTTTCTTTTTCAATGTACCTCTGTACTTTTGAAGAAATATGCAAAAAAAGGGGGCCGTGCCAGCCAAACGTTTTCAGCACGGCCCTCGTGTAACTTGAAAAATAAATAGCGTATTCAAAAGTTTCTTAAACTCAACGAATGTACCCTATTAACACATTATATGTGCCGCAACAGATACTGTGAATTCGTAAAAACAAATATTATATAGACGTAGATAGGGGGCCGTGCTGGAATTAAGGAATATAAGAAAATATCTAAAAAAGACAAGACAACCTTAGCCAAAAACTATTAAAATATAATTGATTTTTGGCAAGTAACATATGTAACGCATTGGTGTCTCATACAACTTGCTAAATTTGAAAAATAAACCAATTTTAGATTATTCAGCACGGCCCTCTATATTTGCCTATATCTTTTTAAACATGACATGTTTCTTTACAAAATTCGACTACCTGAATTATGTGCAGGAGTACATTCGTTCCACATAAATTGCGATTCTGCTGTATCAGTACTTTAAAAGATAAATTGGATCAAACATATCACATAATACAACTGATGGGGTGACCATGATTCCATATATTAGGTAGGTACATATTCTGTACCTATATTAATAAAATTATGTGACTACATTAAAATTAAAATTCTTTTTTACATATTGTTTTTTTTTTCTTCGAAATTAATATTATCGATTACATCTTGTAAAGGAATTATATCAGTTAAAACTTGATAAATAAACACTTGACTGCAACATGAAGTAACCGCGATACCAGCGCATCTTCAAAAATTACGGTAGCTTCAGTGAACTAATAGCGACCGCACACGGCAAGTTTTAACTAATATAATTCCTTTACAAGATGTTTTTTTTCTTTTTTTAGCCCAGGCTGTCCCACTGCTGGGTAAAGGCCTCCCCCAAGTCTTTCCAACAATTCTTTTGACGTGCCAACTCGTACCAGCCCTCATGGTACGCGTCCAGGTCGTCTCGCCACCTCTTTCTGGGCCTGCCTCGGCGACGCCGTCCATCTTCGGACACCCATTGTGTGGAGACTTTTGCCCAACGGTCACAATGCATGCGACCAACGTGACCCGCCCAATCCCATTTCAGCCTGGCAGCCTTCTTACCTACATCCATTATTCCCGTTTTGGAACGCAGCGTGGTGTTTCTAATTCTGTCCTGTCTTTTTACGTTCAGAATGCTGCGTTCTATCGCTCTTTGGCAAACTCCAAGGCGGAACTTTTGCGACTCGGTGAGCGACCAGGTCTGAGCAAGATGTAATCGATAATGTTAAATTCGAAGAAAAAAAACAAATTGTAAAAAAGGGTTACCTATCATAAACCCAAAAAATATTTGACCTAATTTCATTTCAACTAAAACTTTTCAACATAATAGTTGAAAATTTTGGCGTTTTGTTTTTTTTTTACTTCATCGAAGTCACGTTTGTCAGTTGACTATTTATCAATTCGATTTTTTTTCGTTACTCCAAGGTTTCATCAGGTCGAAAAAATTTTTACCGAAGTTACACTTAGCCGAAATAACATTTGTTCGAAGTATTATGTTTCCTAACATTCAAATTAAATATTTAATTGTAATGGCACATAATAAAACAGTTGATTATGAACAAAAGTTGATAAGAAGCATGCAAGTAAATAAATAGCACATCATATTGACTTTTTATGACACTGTTTTAATTTAATATTGAAAATGCTACCAAGTAACCGGCTATACTTATATTTGTGACCAAATAATGTTCCGTAAAATGTTGTTTTGGTGTGGTGAAAATCTGGCACATGAAAAAAGTTCAAAAGAGGCTTCGGCCAATAGCAAAAAGTTAATTTGTAAATCGACGAAATTTAGCTCAGTAAAATAATACCTATGGCACATGATACTTCGATGATATAAAATATGTCAAAATTAATGCATAGGTACGGCAAAAAGACGTCGGTCAATAGTTTTCAGTAAAATGAAATTCCAACAAAAACAATTTGGAAAAGTGTCAATCATGGTCACCCCATCAGTTGTATTATGTGATATGTTTGATCCAATTTATCTTTTAAAGTACTGATACAGCAGAATCGCAATTTATGTGGAACGAATGTACTCCTGCACATAATTCAGGTAGTCGAATTTTATAAAGAAACATGTCATGTTTAAAAATATATAGGCAAATATAGAGGGCCGTGCTGAATAATCTAAAATTGGTTTATTTTTCAAATTTAGCAAGTTGTATGAGACACCAATGCGTTACATATGTTACTTGCCAAAAATCAATTATATTTTAATAGTTTTTGGCTAAGGTTGTCTTGTCTTTTTTAGATATTTTCTTATATTCCTTATTTCCAGCACGGCCCCCTATCTACGTCTATATAATATTTGTTTTTACGAATTCACAGTATCTGTTGCGGCACATATAATGTGTTAATAGGGTACATTCGTTGAGTTTAAGAAACTTTTGAATACGCTATTTATTTTTCAAGTTACACGAGGGCCGTGCTGAAAACGTTTGGCTGGCACGGCCCCCATTTTTTGCATATTTCTTCAAAAGTACAGAGGTACATTGAAAAAGAAACCGGTACATATACTCCTAGAGGCGAGTACATTGCATTGGTGCACACCTAATTCGCAAATTATGGGGGGCCGTGCTGGGCAAACGTACATCGAATTAACTACATAGTAGTAGTAGGGATGAAGGAGGGACAATAAAGTTTTTAGGGGAGGACATTATTGCTAAGCTTCAATTTACGTCGGAATGCTATGAACAAACTAAAAGTGGAATAATTGAAACAGACGTAACAATTTTTGCATACTCAATCCAATAGTAGGGAGGAGACTCGGCAGGATTAAAATTAAAACAAAATTTAGTATTTAAATTATTATATTTGAATAACGATTAGTATTACAAAATATATCTATGTATAAAATTAAATTATTCATTTTATCTCTTAAGTAATTAATCGGCACCAGTAAAATGGCACCAAACTTTTAAATCTTATTTGTTAAATAATTTATTACCTAATGTAATCTACGTTAATAAAATTATTCGTATAAGGAATATCTCGTACTTAAGTAGTATTAATTTTACTTAGTAGGCACGAAAAACCGGGTCAAATTAAATTGGCAAGCGAAACTTCGCGGACGCAATGGAAAGAGATATATAAATAATATTCTTATTTCATATGTTAAAGTAACTACGGGGTCAACAATCGGCCGATGCGTAAACCTGATTTTTTGTGTTACTTCACACATAGACATGATGGATATCAATGTCTAAACTAGGTAAAACATACCTAACACATAACTGCAGTACAGCACTTCTAGCGGTCGTCGACCCTGTAGTTACTTGAAATATGAGTTAAGGCACTGTGAACAGCAAAAACTAGAAATTGCTGGTTTCCTCACGTAATTTTAGCCAAACCTGTTTAGTTTCAAGCTGGAGAAAAAATATATGTTAATTTTAACTATATTTCCGAAACGTTTAAAAATAAAATCCTCGATAGCAATGATCGTCAAAGTTACCTCTAACTTTGACCTTAGAAAAAAAATCCCATATTACTAGCCTACTTATGCCAATAAAAATTACGGCCAAAGTTCAGGTAAAATATGTACTTATTGGAGGCTTATACTGAATTTGATTCTCCAAATTTTAATTTTTCATTTGCATTGAAACCTAGATATAGTGCATAAGATACCATTTAGTTCAAAAAATCAAAGATAGAATCTATCTTTGATTTTTTGAACTAAATGGTATCTTATATTATCTCAATACGTGATTATGCCGGTGTAACACATCTGATGTGTTACACCGGCATAATCACGTATTGGCCGCTCTTAATGCAAAACTTTGTTGTTTTAGATTTTTAATAGATCAATTTAGTTTTGAGGAAATCGATAAAATGCTTCATATTTGGCAATAAATTGCAAGCATTTAGTCGTCGCGCTTCTCTTTCTTTTCTATACAGTCCGAGAGTGACCGAGCTTTTGCTGATCACAGCGCCTTAATAAAACCAGTTCTTTTTTGTTTTTTCGTATTTACATATCTAAACACGAAGAATTACACCTTGACCGCGTGAAGTTTGAAGACCGAAAGGAAGTATCGCCAGCTAATCTTATTTAACCCTGTATTAAAAAGGCACAAAATTAATAATAAACATTATTATATCTATTAAAGAAAGAATTTAAATTAATTGCAACAATATGCTAAAGATACGCATAATGCACATCAAGATCTTATTCCAAAATTAATAACAGTTAACAATGTTGCGGAAAAATTAGCAAAATATGGGAAAATTATTGTTACTTATTTTTCCGTCATATCCTTTCCTTTGAGAAGAATTAATTTTTATATCCCTTTACTGGCCGCACTCAGAGATATAACTTAAAATTAAATGCCTATAATTTTATATTGCAGGATTAAAAGCGGCATTGGAAAAAGCGTTTGATTATTTTGAAGTAAAGATTGAGTTACGCGGCAAAACGATGTTTTAACGTCGGATAGTATAGTGATGCGCACGACGCAGTCTCCGACGCAACTCGGCCGGCAGCTTCTCGTAGCAGCGGCGGCAAGCGGGCCGCTCGTCGTACTCGTAGAACTTGCTCCTCGTGCTCAGCGGCGCGTCGCACACCGAGCAAGCGAAGTGGTGCACACACCAAGCTTTGTTCAGGGCCGTGAAAACTGAACAAATAAAGAACACATTTAATACATAAATAACCTACAATCAGGGGCAGCCTTTACCGTTGCGAGGGCGGCAAACCTTTGAAAGGCCCTTGTTCTTTTTGGGCCCAAAATCGAAAGCCAACGGAAAAGGATGTTTTTAATCCGTTTGGAACATCATCCTAAGCATTTGGTACTACTATGACACCAAAGCGGTAGAACCACCATATGAGCAGCTACATCTACGTGAATGATTATGTTTACATTTATTTCGAATAAATGTAAACATAATCATCTAAGGGACTTGAATAGATATTTACAGTTGTTTTAATAAATACTTAACTATTTACCCTAAAAATAAAATTAATAAATCCTAACAAAGGCGTCAAAAAGTTCGTCCGCATCGCTGTCGACTGGAAGTGTGCCCAAAAGAGTGGCGGCATTGCCACGTTGTATGGCAATGCTTATCCTTTGTCCAAAGTAAGATATACAAAACGGACAGGGCGCTGACAAGATGTATGGCGTCAAAGGAACGAAATATACTTAGCGTCGCGGGCGCGCGGACTAACTCTATATATTTTCGTCACAGCGCTCTGGGGGCACGCCCGGAGCGTTTTGTATAACAAGTTCATTTGTAAAGAAAGAAGTAAGAAAAAGTATTTAATTTATGAACATAGAATTATTTAGTGGGTCACTCTAAACTTTTTTGCCATGACTATAATTCTGTATACATGTCGCTGTAATATTAAAAAAAAAACGTTAACTTTGATTTTCCGCTTAGATCTATCTTTTTTTATGAAACTAAGCAATACGCGAGTAAATTAGTTGAAAAAAAAGGGATTTATGGAGCAATTAGAAACAATATTCCCGAAACAATTGCCGCATTTTATTGAAGTTGCTCCAGATTGATCCAGATTGATCCATATGTGTTGCCGAGAAATAATTACTCAAAAAAATAGCCCGTGTAAACGCACCAAATTCAAGTTAAAAAAGATGAAAATCAATCTTGTGTCTTTCATATCCACTCTAATTAACTATGAAATAACTTTTAATTTAATTGCTAAAAATATATCGTTACAAATGTAAGGTTTTTTGAAGTCGTTTTGTCGAGGTCCCGGGCGGCTGCCCTGCTTACCACCTCCTAAGGCCCCCTCAGTCCCTAATAAAAAACATTCTATTGCAGATTTTTAACGTTCTTACCGTCACCAGCAATGACTTGGTTGCACACATAGCACAAGTTCCCGAACAACTGATGGTAATGCTGTTCGCAGTAGGCCAAACCCTTCTTCTCGTAGTGGCGATGACCATGGAACGGCTTCTCACATTTGGCACACACAAAGTGCTGAAAAAAGGGCAGTTTTGATAAGTAAATATAATCAAATGTTGATATAATTAACAACCAAAAAACTACTGAACCGATTTTGACGAAATTTCTATGGGATTAATTGGAAAGTAAGAATTTTTCAAATCGGTTTGAAATGTCGGAGTGATTATCGGTAACAAACATAAAAAAAATACAACCGAATTGAGAACCTCCACTTGTTTTTGAAGTCGGTTAAAAAGAAGATAAAGTTGTACGAAAAGTAACACACCTCTACATGCCAATGTTTCCCCAGGGCAGTAACAATCCTCTCCTCGATTGGACGTCGGCAAGCTCCGCAAATAGGAATACCCATTTTATCATGGCAACGTAAGCAGAAGAGATTGTTCTGTAAATTATTAAGTGTTTCTGTTACACAAATGAAAGAGTACATGAACATCTTGAGTGCATGTCGTTCGTGTGATGGTGCCATCACTGTTAGTTGACCACATCATTAAGAGCGTTTACGCCGTACGGCATTTTATACAAACTTTCAAGTCCTTATTTTTCGAAATGAATAAACCGATTTTAATGACACTTGGTATGCATACGCCTATACGAGTTTAGAGGGAGAGAGAGAGAGAGCGATTTTAAGTTTCCTATAGAAATGAAAAATCACTATCTTTCCTCCTGAACTCTTTTTCGAAAATGATCTCAACTCACTTTTTAGACCTGGTTGGATGGCGTATGCATACTTAGTTTCAATAAAATCGGTTCATTCATTTCGAAAAATAAGGACTCAAAGTTTGTATGAAAAGCCGTACGGCGTAAACGCTCTTATATGGCTTGACGAAATAACAACTAAACACCCTGCCATTTCATAACACCTATGCATGTGAGGTCAGACATTGTGTGATCAACTGGTCACTGATCACACAATCACATCGTGAAATACACTCTTTTGCAAAAAAAACGGGCACCTAAGGAAATTTACGTTCTAAGGTCGATTTTAGTTAATTAAATGAAATTTATTTCTTTGACGTAGTCTGTATACTTATAATCGTGTAAATTAATGCGCGTGAAGTGAATTCGAGCAATTAAAAGAAAAAAAAACGATGGATTCTTTAAAATCGACGTACACGCCCAAACAATAAGGTCGGCAATAAAGACAAGTTTTTTTTAAACTTTTTTTGATTAAATAAAGTTACAAATGTAAAAACCTAATAACGAGTGTGACCTCCTCTTGCCAAAATCACAGTTTGAATCCTTCTGGGCATGCTTTCCACGATGTTTTTAATAACGTTTTGAGGAATACGTTCCCACTCTTCTGCAATGACTCTTTTTAGCTCCCTGATGTTTTGTGGAGCAGGTTGCACTGATCTTACCCGTCTTTTTAGAACATCCCACACATGCTCAATTGGATTGAGGTCAGGACTTCGAGCTGGCCAATCTAAACGACGGATCCCAACTTCTTGCATGTACGCTTCCACGTCGCCAGAACGGTACGGGCGAGCATTATCGTCCATAAAAATGGAATCTTCCCCAAGTGCAGTCAATGTGGGTTGTGCATATGGAATTAGGACTTCCATTATGTACCGGTGTGCATTTAATGTTCCATTTTCTATGAAAACTAACTCCGTACGCTCCGTCGAATTAATTGCTGCCCAAACCATAACGGAGCCTCCGCCATAAGGAGTGATTTCTTCGAAACACACTTCCGCATAGCGTTCCCGTGGTCTTCGCAGCACTCGCCGGCGTCGGTCCTCTCCACACAAAGAGATTCTAGCTTCATCAGAAAACAATACTTTATTCCAGTCCTCCAGAGTCCATGAAGCACAGTTCCGAGAAAACTGAAGTCGAGCAACACGGTGCTCACGGAGTAATTTAGGGCCCCGAGCTGGGCGGTAACTCTTGATATTGGCAGCCAAAAGCCTCCTCCTGACCGTCCACAAGCTAACTTCTACTCCTCTTACTTCTTCAAGGCTCTTCTTCAGGTCCACACTTGACGCCTTACGATTACGCAACGCCTGACTCACCAAAAAGCGGTCATCTCTTGGTTCTGTGCATCGTTTTCTTCCCGAACCGGGTCTTCTTTTGACCGAACCAGTCTCTAGATACCGTTGCCAAGTCCTCTGGACAGTTGAACGACTCACATTTAGCCGCTGAGACACGTAAGTTTGCGAACAACCTTCTTCAAGTAGGGCTATAATTTTACCGGTCCTTATCGCTTTATCACTCATATCAAAAAGTGGTATTTAATGTAAAAAGAAAGATTAAATTGTTTAATTTGCAGAAAATATCCAAAAAGTTTTAAAATATCGTAATCAGTTAAAAATCGTTTCAGCAATTCGCGCCATTAGTAAAGCAATTTTAGAATAATCCACAATAATCATTATTTTTCTTTTAATAATTTCAAATTTTAAATTTGGAACGTAAAGAATCATGCCAGGATGCTTCAAAAAACATGCCAATACATCGTCAAATTAACAAAACCTATTTCTTGTTCTTCTTCATTGAAGTAGAGAAAAAAATCTGAAGTGCCCGTTTTTTTTGCAAAAGAGTTTAGTTACATTACTCACCGCTAGCGGTATAGTAGGTTTGCGCAAGCGGGCCTAAGAAATAACTAAAAAAGTTTTTGTACATTTGTATGGAAACCGTAAATGAATAAGTATGGCAAAACGACGATGAAAAAGTGGTCGAATATTGAGCAATAATATTTCATGAAATGGCTCTTTAGAATTTGCCAATTCAATGATCCAGCTACAACATATAGATTGCACTCTCAACTTATTTTTTATTAGTAATTTACCAATCCCTACTACGATTGGTAAATTACTAATAAAAAATAAGTTGAGAAGATAAATGCGAAAGTAACTGTCTGTCGTTTGTTTGTCTATTACGCTTTCACGCTAAAACGGCTGAACCGATCGTCATGAAATTTCTCAGACATATAGCCTGGAATATAGAGAAGGACATCTACATCCACACGGGCGGAGACGCGAGCAAAAGCTAGAAAAATATATTTACCACGTCATTGGCAGCGTATCCAGGGCGATTCTTGACCTCTCTGGCGGTATGGTCAAGCTCCACGCCACACGTGGCACAAGTAAAGTGATAGCCGTGATACACCTCGCCACGGTAACGCAGCGGCTCTCCATCAATGACACCACTGTACAAAACATTAAGAAATTTATTAACAAGGAAGTAAAGATCACTGCTACCTGTCTAGCTTTTTCGTGACTATTTTGGCGTCAGATTTCAATCTAATCGAAGGGAACTGAATACCAGTACCTACCTACATATATGATACATATATACTGGATGAGTTTTTTTCCAGTGCGCAAACTTTAAGAACCACTTCTGCCCATGTAAATGAACAACTTTACCGAAGAAAGCCATAGTCAATTCCTAAAAAAATATTTGGGCTTCCCATACAAAGTTGTCATCAACTGTTCACAATTTGTATGGGAGACTCAATTTTTTTTTAGTAATTGACCATGACTTTCTTCGGGAAAGTTGTTCATTTACATGGGCAGAAGTGGTTCTTAAAGTTTGCGCACTGGAAAAAAACTCACCCAGTATATGAAGTGACTGCATATCTGACCGACATAACGCAGTAAGATTAGTTAATGGGTTCTATCAGGCATCCAGCAGGCAGTCTTAAATTTTCTGATTTCTAGACAGATAAATGTGCCTGTGGTAAAGCTGTCCTGAATCGACTTGTATCGTGATCCTTACGGTTCATATATAGAGAAGAAAGATATCACAAAAAACTGAAGCAAATATCAGTAGTTAAATAATTAATTCTTGCAACAAAAATATGCAGAGGCATAAACAACCTAAAGCTGGTGTTAGCAGTCAAGCAGCTATGTTGATAATTGCATAACCACGTCGTCTAGCATAGCATATTATACTCTTCATATACCGCACGTAGTTTGCCAGATCTATCGAAAGTATTGCTAAACCATGAAGTAGAAGAGTTGAGAAGTAAAATAAAATTGTTATCTTCATTCAAGAGACTAATTGGTATATATTGTATATGTATGTAGGTATAGAACACATGACTTTAATATTAACACACGTGCCTGTAAGTACCAGAAAAAGTATTTTATTCAAAAATACTTAAAAAAAACATTTGTATCTGACCCTAAACCTACCAACCCGATTAACATCACATTCAGTAACGTGTATGGATAACATAATTACAAATCTATCTATCTAATACCTTTAAACAAGCAATTCTTGTATATTTATGTGTATATAGTTATATAATCTGAATCTCGGAAACGGCTCCCAACGAATTTCATGAAATTTAGTATGCAGAGGTTTCGGGTGCGATAAATCGATCTAGCTAGTTTTCATTTTTAGAAAACAGCGTTTTATCCGTTTCCAAAAAAAAAAAAACGAGCAAAGCTCGGTCATCCAGGTACTAATTACAAATACAGATCTAGGAATATTGGATCATACCAGTCAAGTAATAAAGATACCGTGTAATTTAAGTTTCAGAGAAAAATACTGGTTCAAAATGCGACGTAATATAAATTATTACATCGACATAAATATTTTTAGTGTGGTTTTTTATTCATCCAATTCTACTTTAGTCTTACAACATGAACGTCAACGTTTACGAAAAGACAGTTCCCCAAAAACGACCCAACCGTGACCACTTCCTAGTGTTTTAGCTAGGAAGAAGAAGTGGCGCAACAAACTCCCCAGCAAACACATATGTCTATTGAGTTAGAAGAACTAGCATTATTATACAATGGTATGCAAAGTATTAGTAAGTACCTAATATAACATAGTTTAAACCTAAAACTAAATTATTCGCCACTTGTAATGTAGCACACTCCATTATGCCATCAAACTCAAGCATAAATACATACCGGTCAAATTCACAACCCTCCTTTTTGCGTCTACGTAGTCGGGTAAAAACAATGTAAACCATACTTAATAAGCCTCGGAGCCTCTAGATATAAAGGATTACACATGCAGGGGTAGAATCTAACAATAACTCTGTGACGCCACAACTAGGGCCATCAAAAATTAAACAAGAAGCAGTTTTTATCGTTATAAAAGTAACAAAAACCAAGGCTAACAAGACAACCATTCACCACACCACTGCAACCAACTATAATAGTTGGTTGCAGTGGTGTGGTGAATCAATCAATGATTATTTGGAGGATGATAATAATTATCATCCTCCAAATAATCATTGATTGAATAGTATGCCTTCGAACAAAGGTTAGATTTAACTTTAGCTTTAAACAAGTTAAAAGGCCGCTCAAGATATGAAAGAGCTAACTTATTATAAAAAAACGCATACCAAGCCCGACAAATGAGCCCCAGACCTTTCGTGCTTGTTTCTAGTGTTAATGTTTGGATATCACTGGTTTTAGTGTATAAATGAATATTTTGTCTAATATATCATATTTTTGCAATGAATTGAGATACCACCATGAGAATTCCAATATCTTTGAAAAGTTCTCTTAAGGAAACTTGACCCTAGCTGATATATTGCTCGTAACAGTCGTAACGTAAAGCCTGTTTTAGTATCACAAATAAATTTTATATGTCTGCAGCTTTTCCCCACAATAGGATACAGTAAGACATAACGCTATTGAAATAACTAAAATAGACTAACCAAGCTGTGTCAAGTCAACGTCAGTGTCATTGTCTTACTTTCCTGACGGCGTAGGCGGCTGAGCTGAGCCTTCATTAAGTTAGTTTTACTAGAAAATCACAAAATTTACTTACTGGCATTTATGGCACATGTAGCTAAGTAGTCCATCGGCTTTAATGCGTGCGTTGCAAGTGTGACACAGAGCACGCCCGCCATTTTTTATAAAGCCTGCATCCGCTAGTTCCACATTACAATCCTCACAACGGAAGCATGCAGGGTGCCAGTTCGCATTCATCGCTTTTATTACGCGACCAATCACAAATTCGCCTGAAACCAAGTCAATATTTACAGCCAGTGTATCAAAGTATTCAATTAGTCACTATAGTAGAATAGAAAAATAGTAAGATACTAGCTGTGCCCGCGACTTCGTTCGCGTGGATGCTCGTGACTCGGGTCGATATTAAGGTTAAGCAATGCTTGCCGAGGTCGGCCTGTGGATGGCCATTTTAACATACCGATATTCCTTCGTGTTTCGGATGACATGTTAAGTCGTTGGTCCGGCTGTCATTTGTAGGTCTTTGGCAGATGTTACGGATTGCCAGAGCCAGAAAAGCTGACACAAGTCTTGCCAAGAGGTACCTAACGTGTATCCCAGGTTGTGAAGGTCAAACAGGAAGTCGCTTCACGTACCTAAAACTATGTTATTCAGCTGAATCCGGTTTGACTGGAAACCAACCCCAGCATAGTTGGTGAAAAGCTAGGCAGGCGATGATATTTTTAGTACTGAATTAATCGCTCCAGTGAATCACCCTAGAAAATCGAAATACGTTTTTTTTTTTTCGATATGCGTTAAAAAATCGTTGAATGTGCCCAAAACCATTACCAGATTCGATTCGCGACGAAAACTTCATGTTTTTTTAATTTTTCGAGATCAAAATCGTAATGATGTGAGCAGATTATTTCACAGAATATTACGGTTTTAGAAAGATTAAGTCTTAATTTACTACACTACTCTGCAAAAATATAATTTTTATTGACACTTTTTTAAAAAGAAGGCAAGCCCTTTGACAGCATTTTACGAAAATAGATGTCAGAGATCTTTCAGGTCGGATACAACCATTGTAATGTGCTAAAATATTTTATATTAGGTATACGTTTGTCCAACAGAATATGTAGTCTCAAAGAGCACTTCATAGCTCAATTACGAAAATATGGCTAATAAGTATTTAATTTTTTTTTATTAAAAAATTTTTTTTTAATAGAAAATCGGATAACTTTAACAATTTTTTTTTAACAGTGTTTTACTATAAACATTTAAAATATTTTAATTTTTTAAGAAAATAAAGGTATTGCTAAATATCCTGGTTTTTTTTCAGTCTCTTTAATGTACTCATTTATTTTACACGATTATTTAAAAAACACTATAAATCCCCGCGCGAAATCGTTTGCCGATCAGTTCGTACCAGGCCCTCCCAGCGACTCGCGAATCGAATACACGCTCGAAAATCTTAACACTGCGATTCAGAAAAACGCGTCATCAGTGCAACGCCATCTATTTGATCACGTAGTAAACTGACAAAATATTTGGCAGAGGAACACGTTAAATAAGGAGCCCATATGTAACAATAAGTAACGTTATGGTATTAAAATGTTCACTTTTATTTTAATATGTATTAAAAGTTTCACAAACTCAACAATTTGTTTTACTGTTATGTTCATGCTTACCTGCATTTATCTTTCGCTGTATGAAGTTTAACGCTTAGCGCTGTATGAAGTTTCTTACTAAATTAAAATTTTGATTTTGATGAAATAAACGCTAAATGTTACTTGGGGTACACTTAATATTTTTAAGAACTTAGCTTTCGAATCCAATCAGTGGTTTTTGCGTGATGCTGTCTCAAACATATGGACATACAGACAAACAGACAAACAGACAAAAATTTAAAAAATGGCAATTTTGCGTTTTATACCTTTTTCCTAACATTTCTTAGCTTTTTATGCAAAAATATTCAATGTACAGTTCTCGTCAAATAACTTTGCCCCTCTGAAGTTGGCTACGAGTGGCTGCGTAGTAGTCAAAATTACGAGCAAACTGCAACTGCGCATGCGCAAGAGACATGGTGGCGGGGCGCGATTTTATGTCTCAGTCGCTCGTTTACGTTCGATGCATGCTTGCGTCCCGCTTGCTCCCGTCTACTTGACTGCACCTGCGCGATCTTTGACGAGAACTGTACAGACACGGCAAGTCTACGATTTTATTATATGTATAGATTATCAGTCAGATAAGCTAACAGGACTTTATCTGCAGGATAAATATTGTGAGTCTATTTGCATCAGCTAGTAACATTTTCGAACACATGTATGTCTGAACACTTGTTATGTGTCACATTCATACACAGACTTTGTTGCCATAAATGAAGATCAAATATTTTTCCTCAGAAATAGTTCAAACAGAACTAAACCTAAAAATAAGTATTGTCTGGTTTGTTCAAACACTTATAACTCGAGAACGGCTGGACCGATTTTCGTGGTTTTTTATTTGTTATATTTGCCTCCGTCCCGAATAGCAGAGTAACTATTAAAACCATTGGAAAATAGACGAAAAAATAAATAAAAGAAGAAACATTTTCCCATAGGTACAAAATGTTCATGGGTTTCGTAGGATAGGGAAGGCAGTTGACGGGAACGAATCCGCAGGGGACAGCTAGTTAGTAATAAAATAAGTACCGCATTTTCCGCAACAAGGTGCAAACAGCACTTGAAAGTCACGTTCACAGTATTTGCGACCTTCGAACTCGTAGAATATACCTTCAGGAAACACACGGAAACATTGTGCACACCTGAAAGATAAAATCAATATTACTTCATTTGAATCCATGTTTTTTGTGTTGTAAATAAAATTCATAAGTAAATGTCGCATCTTGGTGTGAGTTGGACCTTAAAAGCAGCTGTGCATATGGCCCAGCACAGTTATCCCTTGGAAGTTATGAATTATTCCCTAGAAACTTGCTACCATAATAGTATCAGCATGGTCTACTCAGGTGTAGTTGTGTGCCATAAGGGTCTGTGCCTGGCACACAACTTCAGTTTTAAGTTTGATTTAAATATAAATACAAAAAAAAATTAAGACCAATTAAAACTTACACAAAGCAGTTTGTATGCCAAAGTTCACCATTTGAATTCACAATCTTTTCATTGGGTTCAAAGCCATCCCCACAGCGGGTACAGAACATGTTGTCCAAAGACATTGTTGCTAATCTATAAAGAAATGTTACATTAAATCATTGAAATAGTGGAATTTTTAGACCTGTTGCACTTTATTACAGATAGAACATACTATTTAAATCTTTTAATGGAACAATAAATGCTATAAGTACATATATATAGTTTTTATCACACAAGTTACCTAATTCAATTGCAAGTCCCCTGGTGTTTGACTAGTAAGATCCAGAAAAATATGAAAGTAGACTGAGATTTTAACTAGGTTGACTTGCAGCATTACCATAAAGGTTGAGTACTACAAGTACAGATACAGACGCCAGCACATCAAGATACTTGAAACTGTCAATCTTCCCAATCAACCTTCAACCTAATGCTTTAGCAAATAAAGTTGAAAATCTATTAAAGAAATTTGACAGATTGTTGTAGCTTGATGTGCTGGTGTTGTACTTTCAAGTTCTATTTTGGTCCTCATAGGGTCTTAACCGCTCCAGCCTTGACATGTGAAAATTCCCAAATAAAAAATAAATCTTACGTAATAGTAAACAAACATTAAATTCGCGGCACACCAATGTGCCATATAATGCCTTTGGTCATATAAATCATATTTTTCTATCTCACTGGACAAGAACAAATTCATAAAATAATGAGTCATTATGTGATCAATAGTTTTTCCTATTAAACAAATATTGTTTTTTGTTTTATAGTGATTTTTATGGAACAATTATAATAGTGCTATGTAACAATACAAGTATTGCCCAAGAGTGTGTTTGGTTCAGGTTTTACTAAATGGCATTGTCATTAATCGTAAGTAAAGATAGGTGCTATCATACCAAAATATAAAGTAGAACAGGTAGGTAGGTACTAATAAGGTTAATTATTTTGTACATTGTTATTGTTTTACAGTTATTTTCCTGTTAATGTAACAGGCAAATTTATTCATATTAGGTAAGTTGTTTAGGTGCACATTAATACTTGATGTATTTTCAGTATATGTTTGATTATGTAGGTTAAGAATTAATATTATTATAAGTATGATATGAAATGAATGGTTTTATAGTAAGATAAGGAGATTTAAAAATGTATTTGAGTCTCATTAATGTTGATGGCTGCCAGCAAATTATTCAATTCCTAGTAAGCCTTTAAATATTAACTTGCAAATGAAGCTCTAACTATGTATGTGGAGGTGAGGTGCCAAATATGAGCAATCAAGGACTCAAGGTAGGTATTATGTATGACCACTCCCTCCCACGATTGCAGATGTAGCTTACCCTGGCATTTTCCCCTTCAATTGATTACAATAGCAAAAATATAACGTGCCCTTCAACGTATGTTCTGTCAAAAAGAAGAATAGAATGGATAAATAACGCTAAACACAGCTAAACATAAGGATTCCTCTATCTTCGTGCTTTCATTATAAAAGGTACATAGCTGTGTCGATTTAAATAGAAATGATGTAACGGTGTCAAAAATAGTTACAAAAGATTTACTTACATTTATAAAGGTTCCGATAAAGTTAATGAAACTAGACCTCTAAAACAAAATTTTGTTTAGAAATTTTTAAATACAAATTTTGTTCCAATTTTTTTGTTCAGGCCATGTACACACACCGACAAAAGGACAAAAGTTGACATTGACTTGACTTGACTTGACAGGTGTGAGATGGATGGATGACTCAGGTGAAGTGTTGCCAATCCTAATTTGAAAAAATTTTCAGTTTTATGCTAAAGTAGAAATTGGGTATTAGGAAAAAAAATCGATGGATTAATAGTCCACCGAAAGAAGGAACAATAGGGGATATAATTCGTGTATTTAAGTAACATTTAACGTAAATAATCGTTTTAACGGTAAAATAATTAGTGTTATAATAGCCCGCGAACTTTCTTGGCACTTTGGCAGGTTTACAGTTTGACACCCGGTTTGCCGCATTTTTGTCCTTTTTTTTCTAATTTACCCCGAAGGGAAGTCCTTTCTACCCGACTACGGCGAAGCAAAAAGGAGGGTTATGAATTTGACCAGTATGTATTTATGTATGTTCATCTGTTCCCTCATAACTTCTAAACCATATATCATAATTTAACAAATGAGGTGACATTGTGTAAGCGTATAAATTGTCTGCTGGATATAAGCTAGGTACCACTGCAATAAATTTTATGTGGCACTAGGGCGCATTAAAGACATGAACTAAAGGGCTTAATTAGCACATTTCAAATATAATATACTGGATAACTTTTTTTCCAGTGCGTTCAAAAAAAATTTGAACTTCCCATACAAAATTGTCATCAACTGACCACAATTTGTATGGGAGACTCAATTTTTTTTTTAGGAATTGACTATGGCTTTCTTGGGGAAAGTTGTTCATTTACATGGGCAGAAGTGGTTCTTAAAGTTTGCGCACTGGAAAAAAAATTACCCAGTATAATAATAAATACACTTCTGGACACATCTATTGGCCCACCTTAGAGTTTAGGTTTCGATGGCCCCTACCGAAATATGATTGCTAGATTGAACAAAAACTGTTGATGCAGTTTTAAACCTGATACATTTTACCATCTTTTTCGATCGTATTGTTTTAAATTTGAATTCAGAATACCATACGACATGGAGCTACGCCTAACAAGTCGGATATACGCCTTGTTAAAGGCAATTGATTTTTGAATAAAAAACATGTTTTATCAAATAAAGGTTTAATTTAATAACGCGTGTTGCCTCCATGGGCATCTACCACAGCTTACATACGATTAGGCATAGAGTTTATCAACCGCTCTATGAAATTTTGAGGGATCATCTCCCATTCCTCTTCTATGGCAGTTTTCAACTCCTGCATCGTCTGGGCAACTGGCTGACAAGCCCTGACACGTCTTTTTAGCTCGTCCCACATGTGCTCTATGGGTTTCATGTCTGGGCTTCTGGCTGGCCAGTCCATAACTGTGATGTTCACATCCCGAAGATATTCCCTGACGATGCCGGCCGCATGGGCTCTTGCATTATCATGCATAAAAAGGAAATTTGGGCCCACGTAGTCCGCGTATGGTATCACGTGAGGTTCTAAGCACTCACGAATGTACCTTTCAGCATTTAATGTTGGCAGCCGTGGTCCTGTAACAACCTCAAGTTGAGTTTTGCCGCTCGCGGATATACCGCCCCAGACAGTCCATGAGCCACCGCCATAAGCAACCCTCTCTTCAAAGCAGCATTGTGCGAAACGCTCTCCCTTACGTCGGTAGACCTTCTTCCTTCCATCATTGCCATGTAACACAATTTTAGACTCATCAGAAAAGAGTACACGGCTCCAATCTTGCTGTGTCCAATTTAAATGACTGCGTGCGAAATGAAGGCGCGCTGTTCGGTGGGCTCGCGTTAGTTTGGGCCCATTAGCTGGCTTGTGTGGTACCATATCGCGTTCTTTTAACCTTCTCCGAACAGTTCGAGCGCTCACAGATACTCACTGGAAGTCGCGAAGTTGGTTTTGTATCTCAATGGAGGTAAGGTGACGATTTCTCAAGCTGGTCGTCACGATGAATCGATCCTGCCTTTCAGTTGTGACCCGAGATCGTGGCCTTCCTTGGCGACGAACAAAGCCGCCAGTCTCTAGGTACCTCCGATAAACATTTCGGACCGCAGATCGACTTAAATTAAGTTGAGCACTCACGTTTCTTTGGCTGTGTCCGGCCTGAATAAGTGCCACAGCTTGGGCGGCGACTTCAGGTGAAGTATCCATAGATTATTGATAGAACCTCATCTTAATGTTAAGAATAAGTAATGTTTGTTGCAAAACCAAAGATATCAATCACTTTTTCAAGAATTAAATCCAAGTAAACCAATAAAACCAAGTTTTCTTAGTATTCGATTGTTTGATATCAACAAACAGGCTCCAAATTGTCTTTTGTTTCTTTAAATTCTGTGTTCGAAATTCAAAAAAAGACTATTGAACGAAATTGTGAATGTGCCAGCTTCAAAACTGCATAAAAACTTTTTGCTCGACCTAATATAAAATTTTAGCTAGGACCAAACGAAACTGAATATACAAGGTGGGCCAATAGATGTGTCCAGAAGTGTATATATATATGACGGGGAACGGGCCCCCTTGTTATTTTTAAAAACAGTGACGTCAGCAATGCTGACGTCACTATTTCCATTATTTCAGTATCAACTTATATTCTCGCTGGTGGATAGCACACAGTAAAAATTCGTCAATAACAATGAATTGTGAATGACTCACGATATTACGGAGTCCGACGGCTCGACTTAGAATGACTTGTGAACTCATTCTTGGGATATCAACTGCTTAACCGGACTAACCTGTGGTGGCCTCAAATGAATTTAAGGCCCCCAGCCAAGGCAACAAAACTAGCTACAAGCTAAAAACTACTGACCGCTCGCTAAGGGCATTCCCTGTGGAATACGACCTCGGCTTAGCGGCGTCAGTTAGGGACAGCAAGGGACAATCAGGCTGGGTCGTTTCATTAATTAGGGGTTATTAAAGCTAAAGGCTCAGCGGCGCGGGCTGGCTCGTTAGGCAAAAGTCGGGGAGGGTTTTGAATGGGTCGTCGCGACGGACCGGTCGTATTTATACCCATCGGTTAGAGTCGTTACAAGTCTATCGACTCATGTTTTTTTTGTGGTTCGTTTTTAAATTCTTGATTTAATTTTACAAATCATAAAATGTATTTAGAAGTACAAATTAATTAGTAGTAGTTATAATTTCTAGTAATCAACTAATAAAGTTAATTAAATAATCATTTGAGTGATTTTTACCAACTTCAAATAAGCAATTACACATTATTTGAAATCGATTTTAGCGACCCCGGAAACCATAAAAATGACACCCATAACGAAAAGTTAGCAAATTTAGTCGCCGCCATCTTGGATTTCGATTTGGACCCTATAATCGGTTTTAGCGACCCCAGAAATCATAAAAATTACACTAATGACGAAAAGTTAGCAAATTTCGTCAGCGCCATCTTGGATTTCGATTTTGACACCATAATCGGTTTTAGCGACCCCAGAATGGCCATGACAATAAGTACGTACGTAACATTTTTTTATGTTGATCTATGATTAGTCCCAAGTACATTAACATTTTTCCCGATTTTAGGGAAAGTGTTCATTCCTAGCAACATTTTTTTACGTCTGTGTGCGTGTCTGTGGCTGTAATTACATACCGCTCACTCACACATAAGTACTAAAGTTGCTTCATTTTTTAGTAGGGAGCGTGTATGAGACTTTCCTTCTAGGCGTTATTATTTTAAGGTTTTTTTGTTTCATAAATTTTAGAACGTGAATTTTCTGTAGTCGGGTTTTAGGTTTTGAACTTCTTTTTTATATTTTTGTTTTGCATTATAAAGTGGGTGTAATACATTCTAAAATTTGCTGGAGTATTTGGCAGGAAATACTCCAGCATATAGAATATGTTTGGGGTGAAGCTATATGTGGGATCTGGGTGTAAGGTACATTTTTTTAGTTTTTCATAATTAACTCGTAAACGGTGGCCCATAGCAAAAACTGTTTTGAGTTACAAGTAATCCACCTTAGAATAATAACGCCTAGAAGGAGAGTCTCATACACGCTCCCTACCAAAAAATGAAGCAACTTTCGTACTTATGTGTGAGTGAGCGGTATGTAATTACAGCCACAGATGTAAAAAAATGTTGCTAGGAATGAACACTTTCCCTAAAATCGGGAAAAATGTTAATATACTTGGGACTAATCATAGATCAATATAAAAAAAATGTTAAGTACGTAACTTGTCAGTATGTACTTATTGTAATCGAAATCCAAGATGGCGCCGACGAAATTTGCTAACTTTTCGTCATGGGTGTCATTTCCATGGTTTCTGGGGTCGCTAAAACAGATTATGGGGTTAAAATTGAAATCCAAGATGGCGCCGACGATATTTGCTGACTTTTCGTCATGGGTGTCATTTTCATGGTTTCTAAGGTCGCTAAAATCGATTTTGGGGTCAAAATCGAAATCCAAGATGGCGCCGACGAAATTTGCTAACTTTTCGACATGACATTTTAAACATCAGGAGGAAAGATAGTGGTTTTTCACTTTTATAGAAAACTTCAAATCGTTCTCTCTCTCCTTCTAAACTCTTTTTAGAAAATGTTCTCAACTAACTTTTTAGACCTGGTTAGATGGCGTATGCATACTAAGTTTTCGATTTTGACCCCATAATCGGTTTCAGCGACTCCAGAAACCATGAAATTGACACCCATAAGGAAAAGTTAGCAAATTTCATCGCCACCATCTTGGATTTCGATTTTGGCCCCATAATTGGTTTTAGCGACTCCAGAAACCATGACATTGACACCCATGACGAAAAGTTAGCAAATTTCGTCGCCGCCATCTTGGATTTCGATTTTGACCCCATAATCGGTTTTAGCGACCCCAAAGATCGCGAAAATGACACCCATGAAAGACTGGTCGGCACCCGCGGGGCCGACCAGGCTCCCGCCTCCCCCTGACCCCCCCCCTGGTTGGCCGCCCAGTCTGATGTTCCTTGATTTCAATTTTAAGACACGATCTCATACACAGGTGTCGGTGTCGCCGCGTGTCACGACTATGGTTTTTTCCCATATGAAAACTGCCCAACGCGCCTAAAGAACTTTTCACTTAAAAAAATGCGCAAATTATTTGAATCAACCGTAATTATTAGCTTTCGTTTCATACTTACAACTTTAAACAATAAGCATCATAATACAGGTAGACTCCAACAGTTAGTGCTTACTGTATTATGGGTAATTTTTCTTTATAACTGGCAACACTACCTACATTGTGATAAATTAGGTTATGAAAATTTTAATTTGAAGATCGATTTACGTAAAAATAATGGATTTAATGTAAGTACTTACTTGTGAAACGTGATTTTATCACATTTTTTTTGTTTTCCTGGTGTGTTAGAGCATCTTTTTATGCAACAAACTGTCATTTTTAAATATTTCTCGGGAGGTGCATTCAACAGAGCGTGACCTTGAGCACTGACGGCTCGCTGCGCCGAGTACTCCGTATATGGAGTAGTCTGAGTTGCTTCACTTTTGATGCTCGTACTAGGTTTCTAGGCGTTATTATTCTAAGTAATCCACATAAAATAATATATTATATTATTAATATTTAAAAAGATGTTGACAGAAAGTTACTATAATCAATTCTTCACATGATTAATGTCTATTTTTTCATCTTGTATTTCTTATCATGTCCATGAGATGCTGGTGGCACTATTGTCAGGCCCGGGTTGATTATGGCTGCCGTACATCCAACTGTTGTAATAGTTGGGGAGGATGTCGGCTTGATAGTCCTCATAGGATTGGCTCCACCACATATCAACGTGTTTTTTATGCGACCTGGCCGTGGGGAGGTGGAGACCAATTATTTTCAGTGCGACCACTTCAACAGCGTCCATTCGCCAAGATAATTCTCCTTCTCTACAGCTTCTCCGGTTGCGACACCACCTCCGCGATCCATGGAAAGAGCAAAAGGGAATTGCTACGCTGTTCCAAAAAATGTCAGACCTTTTCAGTGAGCCCTCATCATCTGAGAATATTGAACAGCCCGGCAAGAAGATGTTTCTGGCGATTTACCAAGCGCCTGCCCACTCTGGGTGGAGCGGGAGGGAGTGTCAGACTCTTATTGACTAAAACATATCCGTGTTCCTCATACCTAAAGCCCTTTGCGTTCCAGGGCCGCAGTGACTCTTTCGAACAAATTCCGCAACCTCAGAGTATACCTACAGGGGGGAGGGGTGTAACTTTAATCACACAAGTTGTCGAATACTGTTTTGTTACAAATATCTATTCGAGCTAAATACATATCTCATTAACTATTGATCCTAGCAAAAAAGTGTGCATATCTTTTTTTTGGATAGTTTTATGTAGATTACTTATTATGTTTCTGAACATTTTTTGCTCTGAGCTACCGTTTACAAGTTATTTACGAAAAACTAAAAAAATGGACCTTTACACAAAACAGCTTCACGTGGGGGTGAAGCTGTTTTGTGTAGTACTTTTAGTACAGTTCTCGTCAAATAACTTTGCCTCTCTGAAGTTAGCCATTTGCAAAGATCGCGCAGGTGCAGTCACGTAAACGGGAGCAAGCGGGACGCAAGCATGCATTGAACGTAAACGAGCGACTGAGACATAAAATCGCACCGCCATAATCCCCGCCCCCATGTCTCTTGCGCATGCGCAGTGGCAGTTTGTTCGTAATTTTGACTACTACGCAGCCACACGTAGCCAACTTCAGAGGGGCAAAGTTATTTGACGAGAACTGTATGTTGTTTTAATACACCATTTCCTACAAAATTCGCTTAACGTTCAAGTACCGGTAAATTTTGTAACGTTACTATGGTATCACAATTGAAATTAACGTTATGTAACGGTTATTATTTTGTTATTTGGTAACGTTAACAAGCCCTGGTCAAAAGCCTTCCCTTCGGAGTACATTAAAAAAAAAAAAGGCTGCAAGCCGGCCCAAACCGGGTGTCAACCAAAGAGTATAATAATAATCGGTAGTGTCAACCTATCAACTGTCAAAGTCAAGGCAGTGATAAAACTAAAGTAGAAACGTTTATAAAAGAGAAAGAAATGGAAGCAAATAAAAAAGCTCTAAAAGAACTAGTATTAGACGAACATAAGTTAGTGACCTATATTTCTCTTAGCAAAGAGCTGTGTATACATGTAAATGAAGCAAAATCCTTACTGCGTGAATTGATACAAAACATAAGAAATGATCAGCCTGAAATTGACCTCAGTGTTTCGTATGTGGTATCTGGTTTACTAAACAATAACAGTGGATGTCTTTCTGTATGTTCTGAAACTGATTTACCTGCTCTGAAAGACTCCTTAAAAATAATATTTTATGAGCACGTTTACTGTGTCAGTCGAGGACCTAAATCTGTAGATAACGTTGCTTTGACAGCAATAAACAAATTCGAAGATCTCCCCTTATGTACTGGGTTAATTAAAGCCAACTCTTGTACAAAGAGAACTGACAATGAAATAGGAAACTTGATTTCAAAAAATCATGCTGCTTTGAATGTACCTAAAGCATCAAATGCTCAACTGAAACCCAAGGATAAAATAAAAGAGGTTAAATCTGTGTGTGAAAATAAGTTATCAAATAATGTAAAATCTGAAATTCCATCTCCTAAGAAAGATATATCAAGCAATTGTAAAACCCCTATTAAAGCTAACAGCAATAAAACTGCTACTAAAAGTATAGCAGGATTTTTCAACAAAGTTAACGGTGATTCCACTAAAATCAAAAAAGTTCAAGCTAAAGTTGATGAGCATGAGATAAAAGTGGAGAAAGAGATTGAATTTGAGCCAACAAGTTCTGATACTAACATATCAAGTGCTGTAACAAGTGCTCCATCAAAACACGTAAAAACTAAAGGGAACAATAATAAAGATCTTGTTCAGGTAAAGAAGAATGCTAAAGTTGATAAAAAACGCAAAAGACTTTTACATGTGTCAGACAGTGAGAGTGACACTGAGGAAAAGGATCCTTTCAAATCCAATGAAATGGATGTTGATCATGAATCTGAAGATGAAATACCTCCTACACCAACCATAAATACAGTTAAAATAACATCAGGTATAGTTAATCCTAAGAAGAGAAGAAAAATTGTGGATAAAACATATACTGATGAAGATGGTTATATTCTAACTAAGAAAGAAGAAGTTCATGAGAGTTTCTCGGAAAATGAGGAAGAAGCAAAAGTTAATTCCAAGCAAATTAAAGAAAGTGTGAAACAGGAAAAAGAGAATGGTAAACCTGAAAATATACAAACAAAGGCAAATACTGAAAAAGCGAAACTGGTTAAAATTGAGACATCACCAAAGAAATCTATGAGTAAGAAGTTGTCTCCACCAAAAAAAGGAAAACAGCCCACACTTAACAAGTTTTTTAAGAAGATTTGATATCAAACCTGTATAATTAAACACAATCATGCAACATTTTTTAAATTTGAGTTTGCTTATTTCCATTACATTAATAATGTTAAGTATATTTGGTTCAATTGTTTGTTTAATAAAACACTAAACTTTTATGTTTTTATTTTATTGATAACAGAAATACTACATTAGCAGTGTTGTTGCCTATCTCTTGGTTCCAATGGCCACAACCCAGTCTGGATGAACTTGCACATCTACCAGATAGGAACACTTCGTGTTGTAGGTGGATGATTGGACATCTTGGCTTGATACTTGCCTGTAAAAAAAAAATAGTCAATTTCAGTGGAAAGTTAGGTAGGTATTTATTGGCTTTCATATTGATGCCTCATCAAGTAGAGTTTCTCACAACAAAAAATAACATACTTATTCTTAGAGTTACAATCTGACATCATTTTTACAATGCCGTCCATGCCAGCAGAACATAACAGAGAATTGTCAACCAATGGGTCACTGGGATCTGGCAGAACCCTGTTGGTCAAACTTGGCTTGCCTACAGATGACCAGTCTAGTGCAGACACCTTTCCATGATGGCCTCTATACTCGTGAATACAATTGCAGGCTGCTAAATCCCAAACTTTGATTTTCTTGTCATCTCCTGAAAAAAAGTCATTATAATAGTATTGAATAGATTAACTGTAAGCGCATGTCCTACAATATTGTAGGTAATAGTCATTGGCAGTCACTTATATATAGATGCTTTTTGATGTATTCAGGTAATATGTTTATTTAGTTTTTCAAAGAAATCATGGTGCCAGTTGTTGGTTGGACCCTAGCTGAAAACTGAAGATTACAAAAATATATTATATATATTTTGTCTTGCTTACTCTTACTATTGGTTCTAATAGGTTTCATTTTCTAATTATTAGCAGACTAGCACAGCGGTGAAAAGTTGACGAGACAAATGGGAAGACATGATTCTCTATATTGAAAATATAGAACAGCAATAAAAAATTACTTTGTCAAAAAACCCGACCGCTAAAGACGACTAAAACGTCCAAACAAGTCGCTTTTCAAGCAGTCTGATGCAGTTTGTGGCCTCAGATCAGTGATTGATCTGCATCAGATTGCTTGAAAAGTGACTTATTTAGAACTTTTTAGTCGTTTTTAGCGGTCTGGTTTTACAAAGTATTTTCTTTTTATTTCCTACATTTTAGTGAGTTTTGAAAAATTTTATAGCCGATGTCACTAGCACAAGTCTGACGAATTCAACGACACCTCATATGTCAAAATCCTTCCAGCCGTTTGAGCTGTAGGGCGTGCCAATGAAATGGGCATACATACGCTCGAAAACCATTACCCTCCTTCTGACGCAGTCGGGTAAAAAGAGTGACAATTAGTTACCAGCACTAGCCAAATGAGCCCCAGAAGGTGAGAAGGCGAGCGTCCTCACAATGCCGCGGTGACCACACAAGATGCGCACCAAGCGCGCGTCAGATACCATCCACAACCGTACGGTACGATCTGCGCCTCCCGTCGCTATGTATGCTTCATTAGGGTGAAATTTTACACACTGAAACAAAAATATGCCATTACAACAACACCCCAAACATAATACCATTAGTGTATTCTCCAAATAAGAAGAAAGAAGAAGGACTGAGATACCGCCCAGGTATTATTTATACCTGGGCGGTATCTCAGTCTTTCTTCTTAACGATTGGTAGTAAGTAACATAGTTTTTGGTAGTTTACAAATTATATAATATAATACTACTATTACTGACACTAGCATGACTATCATCAGGGATTTTAATTTTGATAACACAAAAATGATCAAAAAATCTCCCTACTTGGCCACATTTGAATAATCACAAATGCGGTCAAGCTGGGGAGGTTCTCCCTAGGTCAGGCACCTAGAAACGCTTATAACTTTTGAACCAGTGAACGACAGATTCTGATATTTGGCGACTGATTCCGACTATCTATCTATTTTTTTTATTTTTTTTAAATCTTTATTTATTTTGAGGTTTTTATCTATACAGACATGTCAACCCCATCGTGCCTTTAACATTATATATAAAATTAACACTTATTACTACACTAACTGGTTAAACAATATTATATTATAGATACATTTTCTGATAGCTATAGATGAGAGTCACTGATGAAGGATTGTGATTAATCGACATAGCTTTTTGGCCCCTTCTGAAATAGGTTGAGATAAAATAGATTGTATTAATCCCACGTTAAGTTTATTTAAGTCAAATTCCCTCAAAAGTGACTCCCTCTCACTCCTGTTCCGGACACAATCCATCAGCAAATGTTGCACGTCCTCAATCTGATTACACTCTCTGCAATTCGGCGAATCGGCTTTTTTCATAAGGAAAGCAAACTTCGCTGATGGATAGTGTCCAGAGCGAAGTCTTAAAACTAATTTAATATAATTCCTACTAAGTGGAGCACCATCGAACCAAGGCACACGAGGAGGCTCGTCCTGAATGGTCCGATACCAGATACCCTTTTGTTGACAGCTAGTAACAAAGTGTTGTTTCCAGGAGTTATAAGAACATATTTTATATTTAGAAATGTACTCCCAATAGTCAGGTAAATAGTTAATTGCTGTACCATCTACTGCTGCTATTCTAGATATCCGGTCAGCCTCCTCATTACCTCGTAACCCGATGTGAGCTGGAACCCATTGCAACTTAATTTCCATTTTATTCTTAATTAATAAAATCATATTCTCAAGAATATCATATGCTATCGATGTTCCTCTGTAACCAGAGGCGCATCGAGCAATATGCTGTAATGCGCTTTTACTATCTGAAAAAATTACTACTCTTTTTAGATTCTGATTACGACAGTAAAAGATCGCTTGATAAATTGCAATGAGTTCCAGTGTCATTATTGACACATTACAGTTTACTTTATATTTTAGATAAGTTCCTAAGCTTTGGTCAAATAGCCCAGCGCCTAGACCTGTAGTACCCTTCGAACCATCTGTAAAAATTTTGTGCCAACTAAAATACATAGAATTTAATTCTGCTAAAACATCGAAAACTAATAAATTTGGATTATAATTGGATTTAGGTAATTTTACACATTCTACATTAATATTAATTATATTTTTTGTCTCGATAGCTGTTGTCCAAGTTTCTAAATTATACATTTTAAGAATATCAGTTGCAAGTACATCTATTTGTTTTACATCATCAAATATTTTAACTAACAAGGGTAGTTTTTTATTTTCCCAATATTTGATGCTACGAAGGGCACTAAGATCCGAAATTAAACTAACTGACATGTTGTTTGACCAAGACTTCATTTTTAGACAATATTTATATGCCAAATACTCTCTCCTTACATAACGGCGGAATACTCAAATCAGATTCCATTACATGGATTGGGGTACTTCTGATATATCCACCTACAATTCTCAAAGCTTGATTCTGTAATTTATCTAACTTTGAGACATGACATTTAGCACTACAATCATATATAAAACAGCCATAGTCAATTCGACTTCGAATTAGTGAAATGTATAACCTGCGTATATGCTTTGGGTGTATTCCCCATGAGTTGCCCGTTAAAACTTTTAGTAGATTTAGAAATTTTAAGCATTTACTAACTGTTTCATTTATGTGTTTGCCCCAACGCAGACCTCTGTCTAACCACATCCCTAGATATTTAGTGCATTCAGATAAGACCAAAGGTTGTTCATTTATCTTTAAATTAGGAAGTATTCTACGCCTGCCTCTCGAATACACACAAAAGGTAGATTTACTTGAAGATAGTTCAAGACCAAGTCCATCCAAAACCCCTACAATAGAATTCAATGCATTTTGTACATTTGTTTCACATATTTTAATATCTTTATCTTTAATATAAAGAACAAAATCGTCTGCATATTGTGAAACAACTACATCGAGTGGAAGCTTACATAATTCATATGTTATCAAATTAAAAAGTAAAGGGGATAAAGGATCTCCTTGGGCCAACCCTTTATTGGTCCATCTAGCTGTTAACTCATCGCTATTATCCGACCTAATCTTTAGACATCTTTCACTCAAAAACGACCATATATATGAACAAAATTTAGATCCGATTTTAAGTTTATCAAGAATACTCACTGCTACATCAATTGAAACGTTGATATACGCGTTTTGGATATCTAAAAAACATGCTAATGTAGGGATATTTCTAGAGAATCCTATTTGAATATAGGTGACCAAACGGGTTAATGAATCGAGGCATGAATATGATTTTCTAAAACCAACGGTGCATGGTGATAATATTTTTTCTTTTTCAGCGTACCATTCTAAACGTTTTACCATCATTAAATGGAAAATCTTACATAAACAAGAGATTAGAGATATAGGTCTTAGTTTAGGATCAATATTAGCTTTAGGAATATTGGCTTTGGGAATTGGAAGTACTTGGACATGACGCCACTGTTGTGGTACAAAACTGAATTTAAAAATATTGTTGTATATTTCAAGTAAATAACATTTGATAGACACTGGTAAATTAAAGATCATAGAGTATGCTATACCATCCTCGCCGGGCGCTGTATCCTTTTTTTTTAAACAGTTTTCTAGTTCATGAATATTGTATTCGCATTCTAAGACTTCATTGTTGGAAACAAATATAGGCGCCTGGTTTGGAACATAATCCGGTGTTAATGCATACAGTAATTGTTCTTGTTTCTCAATAGGGGGGTACATTTTAAATTGCTTATAGCCCTTTACCCAACGCATACGCCTCCACATTTCTGATACCGACGTAACTTCATTAATTGAATTACAAAACCTATGCCAGCCCGCAGATTTTGCTTTTTGTATTAGTATTTGAGATTCTCTGGTTTTTTCTTCAAGTTTGGTCAAATTATCAGGGGTTGGATTGCGTCTAAAATTGGATAAACATAATCTACGCTGTGCTACCTACTATTTTAGATAATTCCGGGTTCCAGTATGTTTTCGGTTTAAAATTACTAATGGGTTGACAACTACTTATAGTGAAAGGGATATATTTATCTGCGGCATTATTAATTTGAAGTAATAAATAATCGTATTTTTCTTGAACATTGCCGCTGGGGGGGGTAAAAATTTTGTGTCAGATAGTTCTGGTATTCTTTCCAATTAGCCTTTGAATAATTCCTTCTCTTTTTAATAATAGTATCGTCGTTTATGTTTATTGACATTTTAATAATCATGTGATCGCTGCCAAGATTTTCATTAAATACCTGCCAGTAAAATTTAATCGCTATGTCCGAAGTTGTAAATGATATGTCCGGTGAAGTTTCTTGTAAATTTCCGTTCACTAGTTTAACACGCGTTGGCGCACAATTATTAAGAGAAACAAAATTATTTTCAAGTGCCGCATCCAGTATTTGCGTCCCTCTCGTATCCGTTTTAATTGACCAGTTGGTGTGATGATCGTTAAAGTCGCCTGCTATCATAGTATTTTTTGAGAACAATGAGAAAACCTGTTCCCAATCTGAAGGCTGCGTTTGAACAGAAGATGGGCAATAAATAGCTAATACATTTTCTATATCTTTGCAATTTATCAATTTTACGCAAACAGTTTCTATTCCACTATTTCGAATTCGAATCGAACATTGGTGGGACCGTATGGATTTATGTACTAAAATTGAGCCCCCATATGTATCATATCTATCCGATCTACAGGGTTACTGGTAATTCGACGTATATCCGTCAAGGGCTCATAAGGGGGCCAAAATGCAACAAATTGAACCCCCCATATGTATGGCCGAAATTCAATAGTTTACGAGATATTTGAATTTTAAGGGTTTTTCGAAATTTACCCAAAATTTGACATTTAATTCCAAATAAAAGAACCCACATACCCATTCAAGGGTACCATTAAAAATGATGTTGTAGCTGGCACTTCAATTAAGCTATGGGCATCATTAAAACTACTTAATTTAACAAAATAATTAAAATAATGACCGAAGTAAGAATAATATCTTACCAATATTTTCATTTTACGCTTCAAAAATGTTGTCTCGTCAAAAAAAATTCTATGACATTAATCGTACAAATAACTAAAACAACTTGCCTATTCTGTAGGCTTTCCAAAAAGGTATAAAAGTCAATTTTAAAATACATAATTCGTGGCATGGCATGTGTTTGAACCGGCGGGGGGAGAGAAATCATCTGTGTTCTTAGTTTATCATCCTCGCTAAAACAACCGATTTTACTGGCGAAATTCTTCCTGATGGGGCGAGGTGTGCGGGCCGGGGAGTACACGGCGTTTGCTGCGCTCGCGTCGCCTTCCTTAGTACAGTTCGCGTCAAATAACTATGCCCCTCTGAAGTTAGCCATTTGCAAAGATCACGTAGGTGCAGTCACGTAGACGGGGGCAAGCGGGACGCAAGCATGCATCGAACGTAAACGAGCGACTGAGACATAAAATCGCGCCGTCATAATCCCCGCCCGCGCATGTGCAGTTGCAGTTTGTTCATAATTTTGACTACTACGCAGCCACTCGTAGCCAACTTCAGAGGGGCACAGTTATTTGACACGAACTGTAAAAAACGAACAAACTGCAACTGCACATGCGCGGGCGGGGATTATGACGGCGCGATTTTATGTCTCAGTCGCTCGTTTACGTTCGATGCATGCTTGCGTCCCGCTTGCCCCCGTCTACGTGACTGCACCTACGCGATCTTTGCAAATGGCTAACTTCAGAGGGGCATAGTTATTTGACGCGAACTGTACTAAGGAAGGCGACGCGAGCGCAGCAAACGCCGTGTACTCCCCGGCCCGCACACCTCGCCCCATCAGGAAGAATTTCGCCAGTAAAATCGGTTGTTTTAGCGAGGATGATAAACTAAGAACACAGATGATTTCTCTCCCCGCGCCGGTTCAAACACATGCCATGCCACGAATTATGTATTTTAAAATTGACTTTTATACCTTTTTGGAAAGCCTACAGAATAGGCAAGTTGTTTTAGTTATTTGTACGATTAATGTCATAGAATTTTTTTTGACGAGACAACATTTTTGAAGCGTAAAATGAAAATATTGGTAAGATATTATTCTTACTTCGGTCATTATTTTAATTATTTTGTTAAATTAAGTAGTTTTAATGATGCCCATAGCTTAATTGAAGTGCCAGCTACAACATCATTTTTAATGGTACCCTTGAATGGGTATGTGGGTTCTTTTATTTGGAATTAAATGTCAAATTTTGGGTAAATTTCGAAAAACCCTTAAAATTCAAATATCTCGTAAACTATTGAATTTCGGCCATACATATGGGGGGTTCAATTTGTTGCATTTTGGCCCCCTTATGAGCCCTTGACGGATATACGTCGAATTACCAGTAACCCTGTATACACGTTATAGCCACTAATATGTATATCAGTTTCACTATCAAGCCATGTTTCACTCAAAATTGCGATGTGTATACTTTCTTAATTTAGAAGTTCAGAAAAATAAATTAATTTAGGACGTAGACTTTGAGAGTTCCATTGAAATAAGTTAATTTTAAAACTGTCGGGCGTACTATCCATTTAAATTATCAATTAATTTTCCGAAAAAGCCTCCATTTATGAACCTACCTAGTATTATATCCTTAATTTCTTCGTATATCATTTTAATTAGTAATATTACCTTGTCCTCGAATGTCCCTTCGGAGTTATATATGTTTTTAAACTTATTGATAAACTTTTTTAGTTCAAATTTGTATTGTAGTTGTTCGTCTCTTTCTTTGTGTTCTTCTTCATTAAAAGATTTTCTTACTTCTTTTTCGATCGGTTGTTTTAGCGCATTCTCACTTTTCCTACTTTTCTTTTTTTTTCTCCCACCTCCTTTTATGTGTGCTATCTGTGTTGTACATTCTGTGCAATCGTGTTGTGATATTTCCATTTCTTCCTCTTCTTCTTGTTGTGATTGTCCAGCACATTCTTCTTGATCTTGTATTGATAAGGTAGACCGAGGGGCTTCTAGGTTTATAGGATTTATAGGGTTTTTTGAGGTATATAAAGGTGTGTAATTATTCTTTTGTTGTTTTTCTGTAACTTTTTGAAGTGCCATTCGGTATGTTAGCTGCTCTCTACTCATAACATTTCTTATCTCTTTTTCTTTTAAGAAATATGGGCAGGTTTTGTCGATAACAAGGTGATTCCCTTTACAATTAAGGCATATTACATTATTAAGGTCACAATTCTCATGGTTATCGCCGCATTTTGGGCATATTTTCCTTTTTTTAGGACAAAACTTTATTACATGTCCAAATTGCCAGCACCCGGAACATTGAGTCACCGGGAACACGTAAGTCTCCACCTTAAAGCGGCATTCATACGCGTATATATGCTGCGGTAAATTTTTGTTTTTAAAACCAACTCTCACTGACTCACTGTCAATCCATTTACCCTCCGAATCGACTCATTTTAATCTTTTTATAGATGCTATCTCAACGCTAGATTCAAATATGTTCATGAGCTCCTCATCGCTTAAATCCAGATCAACCCCTTTTACCACACCATAACATATTGATAATTCATTAATTAATTGGCATCTGAATCCCATTTCCTTAAATTTTATACAATTTAACAGTTTAACAGCATCTTCTTTTTCTTGGAATTGAATGAGTACCTTGTTAAAACTTTTGAATTTGATTCTTATGACATTTTTGATATTTTCGGATCTTAGTAGTTTTGCTAATGCCATTTGCTTAGGTATATTTCCTACCGATGTAATACATACTTCATGTTTATCATTGAAACTCACATTTTTTTCTTCATCTACCCTCATGTTTTGTATGTCCGGTGAATTGCTTCGGATGAAGCGTTTGGGTTTTCTTCTATTAACAGTAATAAAGTCATCATCCTCGTTACTCTCATCTTCTCTCTCTTTTCTTTTTTCAGCTAATTTCATCACATTTTTCTTTCGTAAATCACTTGTCAAAGTATTAGATTCCAAGGATTTTTCAACTTGCTGTGGGGTGATAGGTAAACTCTCCTCATCTGCCGAATCCTCTTCATCTTCTTCAAGTATCATGATTTAATCAAAATATATTTCGCTAATGTACGGTAGCACTAATCGCGTGACGTGTAAGGACACCGATAGTATAGTACACGAGCGTTCGCTTAGGAAGCGCGCGAGCGACTGCTATCTATCTATCTATTGGGTTTTTTCCGCACTTAGTCCTGCTGTGGACCATTGTACGTGAGCCATGGCAGCCGTCATTCTAAATAATGATTCCGACTAAGTAGCGACTAAATTTAGAAGAAAACAGACCATCGCTAGGCAGCTAGATGCTCTAGCGTTTGAGATTCAAATTGGGCGAAGCTGGGGAGACTAGCTCCAGATCGGCCATCTATAAACCTAACTTTTGAACCAGTGACTGACCAATTGTGATATTTGTGTTATCAAAATTAAAATCCCTGATGATGGCCATGCCAGTGTCAGTCACACCTAAATTTTAGAATCAACCTAAAGCCTGGGAACTGTTTATTCTGAATTGGATTCAATACTCACTGTGACATCGGCCATGTGGCCAACAAAAACTCGTATTGGGAAAGTTCTACTAAGAGACCATAATTTTGCAGTCTTGTCGTGAGAGCCAGTGACGAAGAGTCCACTCTTCGAAACATCCATGCACCATATTGGGTAGTTATGACCTCTGAAACAAGATGGCGATGAAAGGAGTTTATCATAGCATGAGCACTTCACATTAATATAATGTATAATAATTTTGGGATATTTTTAAATGCACATCTGTATAATTTTAATGCATACCAGAAAAAATAATGCTGTGCAAAAAATCCCAATTGATTAGAAAACATGTCTAACAAAAAAAACTAAAAAAATCATCCAAAACGAGATGACCTTTTTATCGAATTCACACCAAAAATGTGGTTCATACATCGGATTTATGATTTATAAAACAAAAATACGAATTGTTTATCAAAAATACTAACTTGCACTCTAAATTGCACTTCCCTGAAATAGCAGGTGGTTATCATGGTTACAATAGTAGCCGGTCATTGGGCACCCCGACTCGGACAGGTTAGGTTAGAAGGGGATGGCGGGGACAAGTGAGCGAGCGAAGCGAGCGAACAGACCCCGCCATCCCCTTGGTGGTTATTTTTTTTTAAACCACCCAGAAATATCATTAGCCAAATATTCGTTCAGTAAAACAGTTCTGCAAATACCATTAAACAGTATATCGAATTTGATTTATTTAGTGTGCATAATTTGAGTGCAAGTCAGTATTTTTGGTTTAACTTTGAAATATTTTGATCGAAAAAAGGGAATATACAGATATCGATTTAAATACATGCCAATAATTTTTACCCATTTTTTTCAAACATTCGAGGGTCCTGCTGCAAGTGAAACTTGCGGAGTACCTACCATACTACTTAGAAAAAAAAACAACACATAGGAATATGAATTTTTGGTCACTATGAGTACTAATTATTGTATAAAGGGGAGAAATCACTAGTTTAATTAACACCGTGACTACCGCCACCCGACCAATGGCATGGTTTATCTACTACTGGAGTAAGTACTAATATAAGGGTACTAATTAATTGTAAACTTAGAATAGCTGTAGCATCCCCCTTTTTCGGCGCCCATGGTGGTCATGCTGAAGGGAGCGTTTCTACCACCTTAAAAGGCGATTTTCTAGAAAACTACTAATTTACCAATTTTGTTACTCGAGTACTTATTAGTACCAATTGAGTACTAATTATTTACCAAATATGGAAGCGATTGGCGTTGGTGGTAGTCATCTCCTTGAGTAGAAGGAGTTTACAATATTTTATTATGACATGAAGAGATTGTACCTAAATTATAGAATTTGGATTTTTTTTTGTTGATGATTTATTGTTTTTAAAATGATCAGTTTACAATGTATAAGTTTATTATACTTAGATAATAAAATATTGATTAGATATAATCAATATTTAATACAATCTTATGGTCATGGTGTTTGCCAGTGACATTATCAACAGATACCTATTTGGCACACCCGCTTTTTTGCTGCTTCAACAGAACAAGTAAAATCGATCAAACTTAATAATAGTATTAAATAATTTAAACCTGTAAATTGCCGCACAGGAATAATCAGTCAGGCGCCAGGCGCGTATGGTGTTATCGTGTGAAGCTGATACAACTAATTCTTCTTGTGGTAGTACACTGACAGCTTGTACTGGCCCAGAATGTCCCCTCAGTGGCACTCCAGCACCTATTTGTCTGGAAATTAATGCAAAAGCAATTAACAAATTTCTTTATTCAACTAAATATACAACGTGTAACAGAATAAACGCAATACCTCTTAAGGGGTCATTGTACTCATCATTACGAACAACTTTTACTATGGGACCAATACCGAAATCGCATACATTTCTGTGAGAATTACTGGACAAAATGTACTGATCACCTGATTTCTTTTTGCGATTACGGGATTGGTCACGTTGGATTAGGAATTTGATCAAATTCCCTATGACATCACCTAGCTTCTTTCAGCGGCATCGCCAGCATGTAAATTATCCTAGAGTAACTTACTACCGATAGACCAGGGTCGATAATTTTTAAAACCAAAAAAAATAATAGTAGGATGAAATCCATTAGAAAAGGAGGGGAATATTATAAAAATAAAAGGAAAAATAATTTACGGGCGATCTGAGGTCGGGAAGGGGATGGGGGTGAGTTTTTAAGGGTAAAAAACGGTTTTTCTCGATTTCCAGCAAAACTAAGAGTCCTATCGAAAAAAGTCTAATGGCAAAGTTGTAGGTAATAAAAAGATCTAAAACTTTTGTATTTACACTTTTTTCACATAACCTCAAAATTTATGTGAAAAATCAAAAAAAACTAGTTTTTGGTTTTTTATTTTTATCTTTTACAAAATTTTTTTTTTAACGAAATTTGGTGAAAACTTAACTTTTTATGTCCCAAATACGCTGTAATTTATTTGATTAAAAATATTTATTTTTTTACCTTATTTTGAATTAATATCGAAAAAACACGCTAATTTTCAATCGAAAATTCACCCGTCAAAATATCAGCTTTTTTCAAAAAGTTGGTATGGTTATAAATAATTTTGAGCTATTTATTAAAATTTACACTTTAATTACTCGAAAAACGTTAGATTACATGTGACATTGATAACAAAAAAATTGCAAATAAAAATATACTACTATAATTAACAAACAAATAAGTTAATAAAATTAATATTTAATAAGACATCTACAATATTTGGAGAAAGTTGTCGAATCTTCTTTAAATTATATGCGTAGATGCCTATTTATAACTATTTTAAGATAAATTATATATACCTGAGTAGATATACCTGAGTGACCTACGAAAAATTGTAGCCCATCAAAAGGTATTTCGTGGAGAAGTGGGGAAGGGGCTAGGCGGGTCTGGGTCTTACTACTTTACCTAATTTTTTTTTTTTTAACGAAATTTTGTGAAAACTTAAATTTTTATGTCCCAAATACGCTGTAATTTATTTGATTAAAAATATTTATTTTTTTACCTTATTTTGAATTAATATCGAAAAAACACCCTAATTTTCAATCGAAAATTCACCCGTCAAAATATCAGCTTTTTTCAAAAAGTTGGTATGGTTTCTGTTCGTTGAAATCTCTACTTTCCGATGGTGAAAAAAAAAATATATGTGACTACAGTAAATCTTCTCTGAAAATGCAAAATATAAAAAAAAAACTTGAATTCGAAAATTTTTTTTTAATTATTATAAATAATTTAATCTAAAAAATGTGATTGCTGCAATTTATTTCAATTAAAAAGTTGATTTATTTAATGCTAATTACATTTATGTCATAGAAAATCTCATTATATATAAATATAAATGTAAATCGTACTATTAAATGTAGATGCTTTATTCTGATTACGTTATTCATTATAATATTTTTAAACACATTAATCTTATCATTCATAAATACCTTATCTTCAATTCTAATCACTTATCCATTAGTTTTTGTCTTTCAAAATTGCAAAATGCAAAATTAAGGAGATTATTATTTTTTTATCTTGTACTAAAATATCATTTAATTTCAATCTTTAGGTTATGTTACGTTAAGCATGCTATTTTTTAAAGAAAATATTACGATTTTTATGTTTGAGTTGATTGATACAGATAAAAATAGAGATAGTATTTACCTTCCTATGCAGATTCGAAAAGTTTTTTTGTTTTTTTTTAAGTTAACTTGTCACAATTATCTTCAAGAAACTCAGCGTGCACGTGTATTTTTATAAACGATGTTTTTTTTTTAAAAACGTTGCCCCACACTGGGAATTTCTCCTGTATCGTGGGTGCGTTCACAAACATATAAACTCACATACACAAACAGCCAGACCCGGAACAACTATCTGTAGGCCATACAAATATTTGTTCCATGCGGGAATCGAACCCGTGACACGCAGCGCAGCAGTCGATCGCTCAACCACTGCGCCAATCGTGTCGTCAAATGTTGTATGCTGTACTGTATTTCGAATACTGGTTAGGCTAACGGTTGTAACAGCTGCTACGAAATATATAGTATATAATAGTAGGTATGTATGTAGTAAGACCCAGACCCGCCTAGCCCCTTCCCCACTTCTCCACGAAATACCTTTTGATGGGCTACAATTTTTCGTAGGTCACTCAGGTATATCTACTCAGGTATATATAATTTATCTTAAAATAGTTATAAATAGGCATCTACGCATATAATTTAAAGAAGATTCGACAACTTTCTCCAAATATTGTAGATGTCTTATTAAATATTAATTTTATTAACTTATTTGTTTGTTAATTATAGTAGTATATTTTTATTTGCAATTTTTTTGTTATCAATGTCACATGTAATCTAACGTTTTTCGAGTAATTAAAGTGTAAATTTTAATAAATAGCTCAAAATTATTTATAACCATACCAACTTTTTGAAAAAAGCTGATATTTTGACGGGTGAATTTTCGATTGAAAATTAGGGTGTTTTTTCGATATTAATTCAAAATAAGGTGAAAAAATAAATATTTTTAATCAAATAAATTACAGCGTATTTGGGACATAAAAAGATAAGTTTTCACCAAATTTCGTTAAAAAAAAAATTTTTTGCAAAAGAAAAATAAAAAACCAAAAACTTGGTTTTTTGGATTTTTCACATAAATTTTGAGGTTATGTGAAAAAAGTGTAAATACAAAAGTTTTAGATCTTTTTATTACCTACAACTTTGCCATTTGACTTTTTTCGATAGGACTTTTAGTTTTGCTGGAAATCGAGAAAAACCGTTTTTTACCCTTAAAAACTCACCCCCCATCCCCTTCCCGACCTCAGATCGCCCGTAAATTATTTTTCCTTACATTTTTATAATATTTCCCTCCTTCTCCAATGGGTTTCATCCTACTATTATTTTTTTTCACTTTTTATTATTTTTAAAGGCCACTTCTACCCTGGTCTACGAGATAAAAAGTATCCTTTGTCCTCCTCTAAAGTCCAATCTACAGTGTTCCAGAAATGCGTGGTCATAGTCATATTTAAGGGTGATGTTGGGTCATTGGGTGGCTGATATACATTAAGGAAAAAAAGTAATTTAAATAAATAAAGTCAAAAGTGTAACTACACTTTTGACTTTATTCATTTAAATTACTTTTTTAGTTTAATTATTATCTAAAACTGTGTGTTTTAAAAAGCTAAAGTAAATATTCCAACTATTTTTTTAAGGTCGGTGCCAGTTGGAATAAACGATGTCGCTTGGTAGTCGTATATCGGTATACCCCGCCTACCGCAGTTAGGCTTTAAATTACTTTATCTACACTCACAACGTAATGTTCCAAACATGAGTTCAAAAACGAATGCATAAACACGTACTTTTTTTTCGTGGATAGGTAAAATTAAAAAAAAAACCATTACAGTTCAACATTTTCCTTCGATTTTTAAACAACTGCATCATAAAATAACTTTTTAATTTTTATAGCACACTTTTTCTTTTTAATTTTTGGCGCGAGCTCATTGACTTAAGTCAATGAGCCAGCTCTTATTGTCTATGTACGAGCGCGCTGCGCAGTCATTCAAATACGCAATGAGAGTATCCGCCATATTGGAATAAACTATTTTTCCACTTATTTTATTTCAACTGTATGAATGAAGATAAAATAGTGTATGCAACGGCATATAATTAGGTATTAAAACACTCGTGTGATGTTATTATCACACTCGTGTTTTAATAACCCTTTTTATTTGGTCGTTGCATAAACTACTATTTTAATATCAGTTGCAATTGAAGCAAATGTCTTAATCAAAATAATAAGTATATCCCAATACTTTTCCCTCCATCATTATCTACTATGATACAATGAAGTGTCGAACCATTTCTATGTTGCCATAAAGGTCTATTTACATTAGACGAGCGAATGATCATTCGATCCCCACTCTATTCAATTATTTTAGTGTAAACAGTCGTAGAGCATTCTTTCGTTGTTCTGTCTGCGTTCTCAAAGATTCTAGGAACATTCTAAGAATGCTCGCTCGCTTGATGTAAACGGCACTAGAGCGTGCGAGCAGTTGCTTAGAGCGATCTTGCGTGTTCGGACGTGCTCGCTCGCCGGAGCGGTCTCTTCAAAGCGTGCTTGTGTTCTAGCGACTTGAATACAGTTCTCGTCAAATAACTTTGCCCCTCTGAAGTTGTTAGCCATTTGCAAAAATCGCGCAGGTGCAGTCACGTACACGGGAGCAAGCGGGACGCAAGCATGCATCGAACGTAAACGAGCGACTGAGACATAAAATCACGCCCCGCCCCCATGTCTCTTACGCATGCGCAGTTGCAGTGTATTCGTAATTTTGACTACTACGCAGCCACTCGACACAACTTCAGAGGGGCAAAGTTATTTGACGAGAACTGTACCTACATACTTATCGATTGAATTATGAATTGGTCTCAAGAAAAATGTCTATTAATGATAGACGCCTACCAAAATTACAGATGACTCCTACTTTTGAACACTATAAAAATATAACTCGCAAGCAAGATGCTTGGCAGGAAATTGCAGATCTACTAGATTCTAGTAGATCTGGAATTTCCTTCTAGTAACCAGAATGTAATGCTGAAGAAGCAAAAAAAAAGATGGGCTCGCTTCTTGCATCTTACCGCCGAGAAAGACAAAAAAAACAATGACTACGAAATCAGGCAGCGGTGCTGACTGCACTTATAATTCTAAATGGTTTGCATTTAAAAGTAGATACCTAAGTATGCACTTTTGGTTGATAAATATAAACCTAGGAAAACATTTGATTTCGACACTAACCAAAATAAAAACAATTTCACTTGCAATTTCTTTAATATAAAAACATTATTAGATTACTAGCACTTCGCCCGCGACTTCGTTCGCGCGTATTTAGTAGGTACTCCACAAACTTCAACGCCCCCTCAACCCCCTCCTAAAGGTTAGTTTTGGAAAATTAAGCACAACGATTTTCATTAATTTCCTTGCTATTCCTGCTTATTCTGTGGTCTCAGGAGGCCCTAGACAATGTGCCAGTCTTCAATTACCGAATGCGACTGTCGAAATGCCAAAATGTAGGAATGATCATGTGACATTTCAATAGCATCTGTCAACTCCATACATTTTTGACGTATTGACAATCGCCTTCGCTACGCCACTGTTGACAGCAGAATCTCTCCAGAAGAATGTTGTCAGAATGTCTCGAGCCCAGGATCAGCGCAATTGTTCACCCCGTCAGGGGTTGATTATACAAAATTTTTAGGTAGGTGGTAGGTACCTAAATCTGTTTCAATTATTCCACTTTTAGTTTGTTCATAGCATTCCGACGTAAATTGAAGCAAGCAATTAAAGTCCTCCCCAAAAAACTTTATCACCCCTCCTTCACCCCTTACTATGTACTCTATGCAGTTTATTTTCGAAAAATCCAAACATTTGTTATTCTTATTTTTAGGGTTCCGTACCCAAAGGGTAAAAATGGGACCCTACTACTAAGACTCCGCTGTCGGTCTGTCTGTCACCCACCAGGCTTTATCTCATGAACCGTGATAGCTTTTCTTTTTTTTTTTTTTTCTTTGAGGATGGGAAATGGGGCCATTACTGGCACTCCATTTCAGCCCCCTCCCGAACAGTGGCAGCGGCGGCGACGGTGGGGGCGGCTGCGGCGGACGCGACGGCGGCGGCGGCGGCGGTGGAGGAGGGTTTTCTCCTCGACCCGGCCCTGGCGGGTGGACCGCAGGCTTTGCCCCCAGCCCAGTGATCGGCCGGCTTGCCAGCTGCCGCACATGCGAAGCAGTGCGGTGCGGCGTCTCACGAGCCGGCCCTGTGACTCACGAGCCGGGCTGACCACAGCGGAAGCAGTTATTTTCTTGGCCGCCGACACGGGGCAGCTCACCACAACGGTTCGCATGCCCGTGTTGTCAGGACGGATGGTGCTCTTCTTCACCTCCTCTGAAGAGCACCCCCCCGTCCTGACGACGGCGGCCAACACCTCCTCCTCCGTGACGGAGTCGTGCAGGCCCAAGATGCGCATGTCTATGCACTTCGTGGGCCTGGACACTCGGACGTCATCCGCGCTCAAGGACGCCCTAAGCCGGCTTGAGCCGGAGGAGGTTCAGAAGGCGAGGAAGCCGGGGGGAGCTGCTGCACGGCTGGCGCAGGAGCCTTCGCCGTCCGCGCAGCCACCCCACCCTTCCTCTTCCTTCCCGGGGCCGGGTCCGGTTTTTCCGGCAACGGCTTCGCGGCCCGGACCCTTTGTCCTGGCCGGACGACCCCGGTTTGGCAGCCACAGCGGCCGCGTACGAGGCCGCCTTATTGCGGCCTGGGGCCTTCGCCGCGCTCGCCGCCAGCGGGGGGCGCAGGACGATGCCCTCCAGGACGGAGAACCAGAATAAAATAAATATTAGTAATAACGTGTTTTTTTGCCGTTTTTTATAGATAGGTAATGGTACGGAACCCTTCGTGCGCGAGTCAAACTCGAAACATTTAAATGCCGTGTTTGAACTACATCGGACCAAGCTTATGATAAGATTCTACCCAGTTCACTCAAGACGCGACATTTTTTTACTCAGAGCATGTTTATAACCGTCGTATCTTTCGAAGGGTCCGATTTGAATAATTTAAAGTGTCATTTATACGGACATAATCAACCTTGATTATCAAACCATTAAAATGGATAAGGATTAATATCATGATACAAAAATCACCATTTTCCTTTTCACTCGGGATTTGCTTGAATAATTTGAACAAAAAGCGGTCATGGTGACTTTACCATAATATTTAGACAATGGTATCGCGGACTTTTTTGTAGATATTTTCATCAATATCTAAAAAACAGACCAGGGGTAGCAAAGTGATGTACCTACTACAGTTTTATGGAGGTCATCCTCTATAAAACTGTAGTATATCACTTTGCTCTATTGTCAATAGTTTCCGCAGCATAGGTACGCAATATAAGGATTTTTTTCACACCTTGGGTTACATTCTCGAAGTTTTCATACGGATCCCTAACTTTTTTGAAAATATTCTATAGCCTATGTCCATCACGGATAATGTAGGATTCTACTGGTGAAAGAATTTTTCAAACCGGTCCAGTAGTTTCGGAGCCTATTCATTTCAAACAAAAAAAACAAACAAATCTTTCCTCTTTATAATGTTATTAGTGTAGATTATATCGACACGAATGAGCAATGAGCATTCACTCAATGTAAATCAAGCCAAAGCAAGTGCAAGAATTCTAGTTCTTTACACTCAAAGATCAAGAATGCTCTTGTTCTAGCTCCAGCTCTTTTTTCATTTGGTTTAAACCCACCTTAATACGAATGAAGCCGCGGGAAAAACTGTTTTATAATATTAATTAATGGATTGTCACTGTCACCATGTCGCTGGTAAACATATGGTTAGGTGAAAAGTTATAAAATATTACAGAATTATCCGTATTTCCAAAACTAAATTAATTTTATAAACTTGGGCTTTGATAAATTAGTACAAGTAAGTACTTACAAAGTGTTGTCATCAGGCACCAATTCATGTGGAACATAACATGCTAATTCTACCTCAGAAATATTTCGATTGACTCGTCGGTTGACATTGTTTTGTCCCAGGTCCCACAATCGGATCTCTGAATTGCTGAACCCTCCACATAACATGTTACAATAGTGATCGGTTTTTGCACATATTAAACTGTAATAATGAGAATGAAGTAAAGTCTCAGATATAATAGTTTCTTTTCATTTCAACAGCATGCCAGAACCTTATCAATATGCAATAGTTTTACATTTCTATTTTCAGTGAAACTTACTGAGTGTCTGGTGCGGCTATTTTGTATAATTTTAGAGGTGCTGTGGATTCTCTGACCCCTTTTATTGCATCCTGGAGTTCCATTAGTTCCTTATCAATACTTATGTATTCTGCATGACCATTACATTCAGCAAAAATATCTGAAAAAACATTGTTAGCTAAAATGCATCAGTTTACTATGTTAACTTAAGTACTATTTACCAGAGTAAAGTTATTTTAGACCTTACCATTTGTGTCTGTTATTTTTTCCTCTGAACTAGTTCTAGTGACACTTATTTCCTCATCCATTTCTTCATCATCTTCCTGTAAATATTTTTTTTAAGATTTGAGGTATATTATTACAAAAACATAAATCAAATTATTCCATTTATTTTGTTTACTAGATGTTTGTACTTACTGCATTCTTTTTAGTAGGGTCATTATTAATATCTATGTGAAACCATGTTTGAAGAACTTGTATAAGAAGAACATGACTGTTTTTAGCTAAATATGCTTTCAACATATTTAGGGCATCTTGAGATAGAGTTATATCATACTTGCATGACCTAAAATACAAATAAAAAGGAAGTGTATGTGACTGAAAGATATGAAGGTCTCAGGAAACAAGTTGACCACAAATGATATAATGTTACCCGAAAAATTGCAAAAGGCATAAAATTCTTAAAATATCACTTGAAATAGAACCTATTTTTCTTAATAAGACACGGATATATTGGAAACTATTGAATTTGGATGGCATTATTGTATAAAAAACGATTTTTTCATAATATCAATACAATCTTATGGGGTCTGCAATTGCAGACCCCGTCTGACAAAGACATCATCTATATATATAAAAGAAAGTCGTGTTAGTTACTTCACTTATAACTCAAGAACGGCTGAACCGATTTAGCTGAAAATTGGCAGGGAGGTAGTTTAGAGCCAGGAGAAGGACATAGGATACTTTTTTTTTTTTTCAATGTGTAGGGTAGGTGTAGGGTAGGTGTAGGGTAGGTGTAGGGTAGGTGTAGGGTAGGTGTAGGGTAGGTGTAGGGTAGGTGTAGGGTAGGTGTAGGGTAGGTGTAGGGTAGGTGTAGGGTAGGTGTAGGGTAGGTGTAGGGTAGGTGTAGTGTAGGGTAGGTGTAGGGTAGGTGTAGTGTAGGGTAGGTGTAGGGTAGGTGTAGGGTAGGTGTAGGGTAGGTGTAGGGTAGGTGTAGGGTAGGTGTAGGGTAGGTGTAGGGTAGGTGTAGGGTAGGTGTAGGGTAGGTGTAGGGTAGGTGTAGGGTAGGTGTAGGGTACACACCAAAATGAATTATGAGGCGGTACGAAGTTTGCCGGGTCAGCTAGTTAGGCATATTAATAAAACAAAATCTAACCATGATTAGTTTAAATAATAATACATAATATAATCATATATTAACAACCAATAATCAATTGTTTAAATAAATAATCTGCTAATAATGATTTAAAATAAGCATGTGGTGTATTTTATTTATAAACCTGAATATATGTAACTGTCAAGTGAAAAAAAGGTAGGGCAGATGTACCTGAATGCAGCAATAGATGGTCTTGTTTCAACCTCTTGTAAAGTATAAATGGAGCCAATGTCATCCAGTATTTGATTCATATAATCTTTTTCAGGTGTTTCATTATCAATTGTACCATTTTGTAAGGAATTGAATAGCTGCTCTAAGCTATTTGGTCTGTACAATGCTGATGGTAGATTACCATCAATAGGTTGATGATATGATAAATCCTTTTGAGGTAATGTAGCTGAGTGCCTCTTGAGGAACATTTGTGCTGGGCCTCCATGACCACCCCGTAACATTTCTAGGTACAAATGACATAGTAGCGGGCATAGCAAACCAAGAAGTTCATTTTTAACTTTTTCTTGTTTTATCTCTTTGATAAAGTTAACCAACCTGAAAATTGTATTAATACACAATTAAAATACTTGATTACAATCGATTACTGTATAACTCGACGACCCACTGACCCTTGGCCTTTAGGGAAATTGGATCTTTTCAGACATCTTACATTACTTTAAAAACATGGCACCATTCAATAGAGGTATTCCTATAACTTAAAAGTAACTAAAAGGTATTACCTTGTGTACTGTTGGTCGTATTGGCCGGAGTCATTGTTGATGCAAGAAAATAAGATTGAATTAGCGCGACTTGATTCACATTGAACTATCGTTGCCACAGCCATTTGTTCAGCACTTCTGCTTAGATTATTATTATTGCTAAACACGTCTATGTCCTGAAATGTAATAAAGTTGAATAAAAGCTTGTAAAAATATATTGTAACTACTGCTATAATAACCTGTTTCATAATATTTCCACGGGTAAAGTAAAAGTGTTTCACTCACAGGATAATTCCGCCGTTCTAAGTAGGAAGTGACGGCAGCTTTAATTGCATCATTTCTAGTCTTTTTCATTAAAGACATCAGTTTTTAAATAAATAATTTTAATAAAAACAACCAAAATAACACTCTACTTCTTATTGTTGACATCCACAAGATCACAAATCATTAGAAATTCACAATCAAACGAATGGAATGCACAGATAACTATAAACTAGTCGGAGTCAGAGAATGCAGGGGGGGACAGAGCCTAATAAATGACATTTCTAAAAGATGGTAGCTCCATCTGTTACTTGGGTGTGTAACGAAAACTATAATTAGTACTCATTTTTTTTACAGATGGCGCTGCATTCTTAAATATATTTGTTCCTAAAATATTTTAGATATTCAGTGTTTTTAAAAAAGCGTTCATTTAAAAAAAAACAAATAACTTATTTAACCAAATAATTAAAAATATCATACATATAAATATTCTAATTTGTTACATAAATATTCTAATTTGTAACATTTTAAGTTGTCACACCACTTGAGACCACTTCCTACTTCTCAAAATGGCGCGATGGCGGCTACTTCTTGTGTAGTTCTCTGTTCCATTTTGTGTATTTTCGCTGTGAAAACCTCCCTCCCTCCAGTAAGTTGTCGAGTCGAGACCTCTGTTCCTCCAACTTACTTTATTGTAAAATCTATTTACAATAGATTTGACAATAAATTGTGTTGGGTTGGTTTTGCTACAACATGAAGAAGCCGCTATAGTACTATTTAGGTATAGGTACAGTCTGTCAAGAAAGTCATGAAAAAAAAGGAGGGCGCCACCATCATTTACATGGTATCCCTATAAATTTCGACTGAAAGGTTTTGATACTTTTTTTATAAAATAGTAATTAATTACTGATTTATTATTATTGACCCTTTATTGCCATGTGGATTAACTGACACTCATCTGGTTTCCGACACTTATGGTGCAAAAAAAGAGTTTTGACATTCATTGATAGTGGTGAAAAACATTCCTCTTTCAACTGATTTCCATTCAAATGACATTCTAATTGTTACGTATTCTATAGTTTTTTGTGATGTTTATTGCCTGATTTTTTATAATTTTGTTAATAATAAAAATATACAATATAATACAATTATGTGTGTGTGTAATAAGAATATTTATTTTGACCAACCCTTGTTTTCGCCCTTTCAGCTATTAACATTTATCTACCACAAAGTTCGATGGTTCGCCTCTCTGCGCTGCAGCGCTGCCGTCTCAACATGACCCTGGTAGAATATCGATATCAGCTTAATTGAACTGATATCAATATTCTAACTGCATAAAAAAATAAGCATTTATAAGATATTTTTTATTATTCAGAATCCAAATAATCACTGTCGAGGTATTCAACTCCCGAAATGTTGCCTGAAACTCCTGCATAGTTAAATTCATACTCTTCTGACTCTTCAGATTCACTCGAACTATCATCGCTAACCGAGATGACAAATCTGTCTATATCATTATAGAGTTAATCCACGGGCAAAATATTAATCTTCGATTTTGATGACATGGTCAACACAGTTTTTCCATTCTTGTGGAGTTACTGAGTTAAATGCTTCTTCAGCCAACTTCGCAATATTTTGACCACAAACATTTTTTAGTGCAATTCGCCTTTTTACTTTTAACTATTATACCTTGTTTGTTGTTGTAATAGAGTGATATGGTGCATTATCCATCACATCACAATTCAATTTAATCACTCACTCAATCACTTTTCCGTTACCCATTTTATAAAATTTTGAGCATTCATTTCGGAATGGTAAACTTCTTGCTTGTTTTTACCCGAAAATATTAAAAGTGCATTAGGCACAAACCTTTCTCACTTCCAGCATGCACAATTATTCACCTTTTCCCTTTAGATACATTTTGTTGGACACCAGCAATATTAGTAGACTGCCAACATTTAGTCACTTTGTAGGATTCGTGTATATAGCTCTCATCCAAATGTATAATGTTTTTTTGGAGCTCTTCAGGCAATCTTCTGTTTTCCAGGATGTGCCCTAAGTAATACTCACGTTATGAAGCAATTGCTGGTTTTTCAATGAGAGCTAGTCTATTAGATTGGCATTTCTTATATTTAAAGCCAATTGAAATTAAAAATTTTCGAAGGAGTTCATGGCTGCCTTCAAAATTTAAATCTTCCTTCACCACTGCCAATAGTTTTCTTAACGTTGGCACTTCTTTCTGCACTGTGTAGAAAAACTGAACTTTCTGACGAACAGCACATAAGTAAAGCGAAATAATCATGTTTGTAGGTCGTCCTTTCCTGTGTTTTCCAGGCGTTACAAATTTACCTCCATTCTTCATGCCTTCGTCAACTATGCGTCGAATTGTGCTTTCAGAAACACCTGAAATCAATAGACATGTTAAATAATAAATACCTTAATCATCTCTTAAAAGTAGCACAAAAGCATCAACACCGTTAAGTGGTAGTATAATAAATCGTAAACAAAATCATAACCTCAACGAAATATAAACAAGGATTAAAAAAGACAAATTTTACAAAAACAGAAGATTGTCAAGAGATTATAATTTCCTTTACTGTGTTCAACATTTAAATATATTTACGTACCGGTTAACTTTGCTGTTCGACCGTAAACATCGTCTTTACTCGTCCCAGCTTGAAATTCGGCCATACACTTTTGAAACACTTTAAATATAAATTGTCTCGCACCGCTTTTATAAACATTTCGATTCACTTTATCTCGAAACGGTCACACACTTAAAAAAACTCGAAATACCACTAAAAATCATAGAATACCAATCACAAAGCCACGAAGTGACAGTTGAGGTACTCAGTTTGACAATTATTCAGTGTTGCCAGTATTAGCTAAAATAGTAGTTCCCAAAACATTATTTTCATGACTTTCTTGACAGACTATAGGTATATATACTGTGATTAGTTTCGGATCCAATATCCAGATGGAGCTCGTGTTCAAACATGATTGCCTTAGAAAGCCTGAAGAGGGCTCTCTTTACCGATATTATTATTATACTCTTTGGGAGAATGGAATGGAACATTTATTACACCAACAACTAGGGAGAAGAATGTCAACTGCAACTCCAAACAAAAAAAGTGGCACGGTTTTTGACGTCATCTGTTGGGTGCCCCCACCAAACTTGTGTGCGGGAAATTCAAATTACAATGACGGGAAATTCAAAACCGATTCCTTTGAGATAGTTGTAGTTAGTGTATAAGCAAAGACTACAATAGTGTATGAGCAAGGCGGTGGCGAGTGAGTCACTCACACACAAAGACTACAATAGTATACTGGCTATCACTCACCAGCCGTAGCCGGGGGCACACATGTTCTTTGTCTTGCTTACCCTATATCGACCTGAGTGCTTATAAGTGTGTTTTATTGGCTCCTGAGACATTGCAAGTGGCGACGAGGATAAGTGAGTAAAAAAAAAGGGATAAGAATAAGAAAGAAAGAAAAGAAAAACAACTGGTAGGCAAGAAATCATTATTTATTGCCTACCAGTTGTTTACGTCTAGGTCCGTTACAAATTATTGGTATTCTATTAGAATATAAACGTTGGTTTAAAGGAAATGGACACTCATAATACAATGAGTTATACCTAGATCACTTAAGAACCCAGTCAATACGTAAGCAATTGTGACTGGTAAACAAATTATTATTATTAAAAATATATAATTATGATCGACATAATGAGAAATACCTACCTTGGTTAGGTGGGTCTTTCCAGTGAACTAATGGGTATTTCACAATAAAATAAAAGAGATGATTTTACAATACTATATCTTTTCTGTACCTGTGGTTATTTTTATTATATTATATTATTAATGACAATAACATCACAATATTTAAATTAGGAACTGATCTAATTGTATACTTGCACAATTTATATTGAGAGAATCATAGTTATAATAAAGGTTTACTAGGCCACGCAAGGTGGCTAAATTATAACAGCCGCACGGGCCAATCTTCAAGGTTAAGCAACGCTTTCTGAGGTTGGTCTGTGGATGGGTGACCATCTTAACATACCGAGACCCGTGCCACGGAAAGCACGTTAAGCCGTTGGTCCCGGCTGTCATTTGTAGATCTTTGGCAGTCGTTACGGATTGTCAGAAGCCAGAAAATCCGAAACCAGTCTTGTCATGAAGTAGGTACCATATTACCCAGTTAATGGGTTGTGGAGGTCTGGTAGGCAACCGCTCCACGTACCTAAAATACTGGTATTCAGCTGAATCCGGTTTGACTGGGAGTTGACCCCAATATAGTTGGGAATAGGAGTGTGACGAATAAATTGGTATTAGTTAAGAGATTAGTAATATTCCATGGATTTAGGTATTAGTACGAGCTAATATTTGCTAACATTTAATATTCACATAATCCACAGATTACTAACATGTACAATCATCTTTAACATAATCTGGGATTCCATTCACTTGAGATGGATCAGCAGGATCGGACTCACTCAATCACTCTGACATTCGTGAAGCGATACGTATTATTAGGTATTGGTTAAATAAAAATGATATAAATATTAGGTAAAATATTATAATAATTCTAGACTAATATATTCTTATTAGCTAATACTGATAAATATTATTACGGTATTAACCCATCTTAATTGGGAAAAGGCTAAACAGATGATGACTTGAAAGGCCACGCAAAGAGTCACGCAAACAGTAAATATGTGTTCGTGTGTGTGTGTGTTGTAATATGTGTTATGTACCTTGTTGTATCTTTATAATTATAGGGATACGCAGTTGTAATACTGTTACTGATTTTCAGTAAAAATCCACGAAAAAATAAAAGTCAATTTTATTAAAAAATGACTCATGCGTAGAGAGTAAATAACACACAAAGGGCCACGCAGATTAAAACGTATTTCAAGGGCCGTATAAGTTTACAAAAATATAACAAGGTCCACGCAAAAAGTACTTGCATCTTTATATAAGGGCTACGCAGTTGTGTGTTTCTGTTATTGATTTTCAGTAAAAAACTACGCAAAAGTAAGAGTCAATGTTATTAAAATCCAAAATGACTCATGCGCCATCCACACTTCCAAACTTAGACCATTCTAATTGTGAAGATGATCTGACATAATTGTCGACACTCGCAGGGAGACATGGATGAGGGCTCTTGAAATTAACACATTGCCTGTCAACATCGACAAACCTGCTAAGAAACGAGCTACTCTTTACCACGTAGGGGGAATAGCACTACAAACAAGAAGTTGACTATAATCTACCCGGAGTTCATGCTGAAGAAGAAAGAGTCGAGAGAAGGTGTCGATCTCTATGCATTAGCTCTAAAGAAATAAGACTTGAAATTTTGGTTAGTAACAGATTGAATTTGTAAAAATATAGAAAAAAAGCAACGCAGACGTTTGAAGTATTTTGTAAAACCCAGATTTGAATTTGTCAAAACTAGTAAAAATAAAACAAAAAATCCTAGGTTTATATTTCAGGAGCTATAAGACTAATACGCCATGATCGCGCCATTGAAACGGTGAAAAACACATTTTCGCCGATATCTCGCTGAAAAAGCAACGCAGACGTCTGATGTTTTTTGTAAAACCTGGATTTGAATTTGTCAAACCTAGTAAAAATAAAACAAAAAATCCTAGGTTTATATTTCAGGAGCTATAAGACTAATACGCCATGGCCGCGCCATTGAAACGGTGAAAAATTACGTAATCGCCTGATATCTCGCTGAGCATCGCAGAGGTCTGAAGTTTTTTGTAAAACCTAGATCTGAATTTGTTAAAACAGGTAAAAATGCACAAGATTTTTTTCTATATTTTTACAAATTTTTTACAAATTCAATCTATTACTAACCAAAATTTCAGGTCTCTGCAATGCTTAGTTTTAAAGATCTCCGTGGCCGCGCGGATCGGAGCGTTTCAATGGCGCGGCCACGTTCAAACCCTTATAAAAAAACGTCGTGGCCGCGCCATCGAAACGGACACAACATTTGTTGGTGCGGGAATCGAACCCGCGACCCTTGCGTCTCAACCGGCGCTATAAACCATTGCGCTAAACAGGTCGTCGGGTAATGAAAACTCGCCCATCCCTAAAAGGCGATTACTGATCTGTTTCTTGATGTCTAATTCTCAGGGGTGCTCGGCACCCACTGTTTATTTCTCATGGGTGCTCGAGCCCCCGAGCACCCACGGAGTCGGCGCCTCTGCCATAACTCATGAAACGTAATGAAAGGTGATTTCTCTTAACATATAACACTTAGGAATATGAATTTTTGGTCACTATTACTTCTATAGGAGTAGGTACTAATTTTTGTATAAATTTGGGGAAAATTAGTTTTTAATAGGGGATGACGTTAACAAGCGTTACCGGTAACACGTATTCAATTAGGTACGTAAATAAAATAATCCGGTTTCCGCGACAGGTACCGTCGCGTTCCCGCGTGTCCACACACGTGTCTCCGCGCGTGGACACGCGACAGGTGCCGTCTCGGCCGCTTAACGCAGTTTCAGCCCTAATCGCTCTTACGCACTAGCGGTTAGCCGCCTGGGCGGTTCGTTTGCGCGGTTGGAATTTTTTGGCGGTTAAGTGCGTACAGCGGTCTACACACCAAAGCCGCTGACCCGGCGGGACGGATCGCCGGCCCAACCCGCCGGCCTTATTTTGTACAATCATGCCGCCGGCTTGCGCCCGCGCGGGCAAGCCGGCGGGGCAGCATGCCGATGCCGACGGCATCCCTCTCCACACACTCAGTCAGTTGCCCGCCGGCTTTCATAGAGTAGTGACGTATCACTTAGGTACCTATTCATTCTCTGTTGTTGTGAAGTGTCGGCACTTTTATTTTTTATCAACTAACCAATATGGAGTGGGACGATGCAACAGTTATAAAACTAATAGACCTCTATCATTTAAAAGAAATATTATGGAACCCAAAAAACCGTGACCTCAAAAGCAAAAGCGTTACGACGCATTTAATGAAATTGCCAGTGAATTTGCTACTGATGTTCCGGAAATCGAGAGAAAGATAAAAAATTTAACTAGTCATTATTACCGAGAGAAAAAAAAAGAAGATATATATAAAATATCATCAGTACCCGCACCAGACTTATTTGAATTAAATAAGTCTGGTGCGGGTACTGATGATATTTATCATAGTAAATGGTTTGCCTACAAATCACTAAATTTTCTGCAGAATAAAAATGTGCCTACTGGAACCACCGATACTGTAAGTAAAGATTTTTTTTTTTTAATTTATAATCAGGCAACTAGGGCCCCATAGACATATAATTATATTAGTTTATTTATTAGTGTATCTTTGTATTTACATTTTAACCCTTTCCCGGGCATTGGCAAAATAGTTGCCACTCAGGTAAAAAAAAATGTGTTTGAAAAAAAAATAATTGAAATGTTGAAGACTTATTCAGTGCCTTTAATAAAATCCATAATAAAAAAATACACAATAAATGTTGATTTTGACTAGATATACTTATTTATTTTTTATTAAATAAAAGTAAAACGGCTAAACGGGCAGTCTTTTTCGTCTTTTTTCGCAGGACACACCGTCGACGAGCCACGATTCACAACGAGATTCACAATCAAATCAAAATGATTTACCACAGATGTCGCCAGAAAATACAACGTGGCAAACGAAATAAACGTCCTAAAATCAACCCTAATAGAGTTGATATCCGAAGCATTGAATATTATGAAGAATGTCTCCCAACGACCAAATGTGACAAAAGATGAGGATGGTTTATTTGGAGATTATATTGCGGGTCAGTTAAGACAAATGGATCGACAAATGAAAACTATTGTGAGACATCGGATCAACAATATAATATTTGAAGCCGAAACTGAATATAGATCCGATACATTTACGGATTTTGCAAGACCAAGTAGTGTTTCTAGTTCACACAGTCATCCAGGATACTATACAGCATCTTCACTTCAACAGACGGTTGTAAGCCCTTCTACAAATAACTTAACTTCTTCTGAAAACTCTGCCCAAACAAACCCAGATCCACAAACAATTCAACCTTCGTCACTAGAAACATTTGCTGAAGAATACCTAGCTCTAAATCCTTCTCATAGTGTTAATCTTCAAAATATGTTATAAATATTTAATTTTCTTTTTGGTATAATAAAGGTAGCTATAGGTAGCCCCATTAAAGTTAAATTTAAAATTAGTGTTGACTATTCCCTTCACACGAGTAGAGCTTGACATATGTGCGAAAGGAATAGCAAGGTTTTAATTTTAGTTTAGTGACACTTCTACTGTTACCAATAGTTAATATCAAGTTATTGGTTTACAAAAACACATTTCTTATTTTGTTTAAAACTTTATTATACGAATCACAATAAAAGTGTATCTCACTATGTGTAATTTACGATTTTAGATTTAATGGATAATACATGGAACTACTTAATGATTAAAAATAATATTGATTATATGAGTTTTAATTTTATTCGACTAATGGGCATTTATTGGTTATATTGCCATTCTAATCCTCCGACACTAGAAAGAAAATAATGAGTCAACTCCACTCTTGTATCCTCAGCGGTCACTGTAGTATCCGAGGTTTGATTGTCTTCTCCTGACATACTATCTAAGCAACTTTCGTTTTCAAGATGTCTACGCCATTCACCGGGAAAGACTTCTCCTTCATTATTTTCAGTATCGTATTCGTTTTGCTGAGTTGCAGCGGTTCGTTTGATATAATTAAATAAATGTATACACGCCAAAGTTACAGTAGTAGCTTTTTCTGGGATTAGCTGAATAGGTCTATGAAAAATCTTAAATTTGTGTGTTAACTGCCCAAACACGTTTTCAACTACTCTTCGCCCTCGACATACGCGATAGTTAAAAACCCTCTTAGATGATCCCATTGTGTGATTACCATCATAAGCCTTTATAATATGGGGTTGCAGAGGAAACGCGTCATCACCCAAAAAAAAAATACGGTACTGGTAGATTCCTTCCGGGTAAAGGGGTTTTATGTGGTATATTCAATTCATTATCATTTAACAATCGACATAATGCTGAATTATTAAAAACCCCACCATCTGAAATCCGACCCTGACATCCCACATTAGCGTACAAAAAGTTGTAATCAGCATCTACTAAGGCAAAGAGCACAATACTGAAATATTTTTTATAGTTTATATAATCACTTCCACTTTTTGGGGGACATTGAAGTTTTATGTGTTTCCCATCCATTGACCCAAGACAATTGGGTATTTGCCATCTTTTTAAATATTCATCTGCAATTTCTCTCCATCCTTCCTGACTCCTTGGAATTTTCACATAATCTGAAAGTCCTTCAACTAAAGCATCACATACTTCAGGAATAATGCTTGAAATTAGTTGAGGAGATACTTTAAAGACGTCGCACAGGCTACTAAAAGAATTTCCTGAGCTTAGGTATTTTAACGTTATTGACAATCTTTCCACTGGTGAAACTGCTTTTCTGTAATTTGTGTCTTGTTTAGCTATTTTGTGTCCAACAATATTCAGTAAATATTCAGTCGGTACTGGTTAATGACACGAAAGTCTTAAAAGAAATGGGTTTGTATAGAACCAAGTAATCTTTGACAAGTACTGTATTTATTGCGACTTTTCATGAATTTATTCGTGTGTTGAGGGATCCACCGATAATAACTCCACAAACTGCTATTATTAAATCACTGTTATCGTCCTCCTCCATGTCAATTAGGTACTGAAAATACTACTTCTGAATTATTCGAAACACACACGTCCAATCTCTACGAGTATTTGGCAATTACTAGAACACCACATGCCGCGGCTGTCGTGCCGCCGGCAAAGTCGTTCGGCTTGGTCATTCTGAAGCCCGGGTTAACCCGCCGGGCTGTGCCGCCGGGTCAGCGGCTTTGGTGTGTAGACCGCTTTAGATCACAAGCGGTTCCATATTAATATTGAGAAGCGGCTAGCCGCGCGGTTTGCCGCCCCCGCGGTTGACGCGATAAGATTTTGAATGAAACTTATTTGAAGAGTAACTATATATTTATTGAAAATAATCATGTCAAGTTTAACAAAACTGTTTGACATCTTCATATTTATTCTAGTAACTAAGAAAAAAGGTAATGTTTTTAAGATAACTTAAAACAACGAAATAAACAAAAAATATCAATTAACTTTGACTTAGGAATCATTCACATTGGATTAACATGTTTGCTTCTATGAGTTTCTGGTATACCAACTCATCCATATCGTTTCTTATCTCTACTAATGGCACTGAATCATCGTAACTGATAACCTTGACATGGAAAGGTCCTTGATCCAAGAATACCTTAGTGTATTCTTTTGTAATATCTCCAATATTCACATCTGGACTTATTCGTACTCCAAATAATTTGGCTGAGATAGTAGCTGGTGGGAGTTTTGCCCATTCCTCACAAATTTCCCTTGTATCAGCTAACGAAATGACATCAATGTTTCCATAATCAATATACCTGACTTTAACTCTGTTTTTCTTTTCGCTGAACTGCAAAATTGACGCACGGTACCATTGATTGTCTTCAGGAAAGATTGCTACGCACGCTTTATTCTCAAATGTACCACTCAGAGGCGACATATTCATACTTTCAGCCTGCAGTTCTTCGGACATTTGCGCATAAACTCTAGTGGTATCCTCATCAAAAATTAAACTTAGTTCTAATATATTAATATCATTAATTATTGCGATATTACACAAGAATTCTGTTTCTGTACTGCTTGGGTAGGTGATATAATTTCCTTCAAGCGCCGATTGTTCTTCTTCTATTAATTTATTCCAGTCCGCTCCTTTTAGAGAGATAATGTCAGATGAATCTTGAGATGTGGACAACTGTTCAGTAGTAGTGTCTGCATCATCAACCAGTATGTAATCTGGGCCAGAATCTGATTCAATAACATCTTCAATAACTTTTTCTTTGGCTCTTTCAATTGGAGCGTATTTCCTGACAACGGCTTTGCTGCCATCTGTGTACTCTGCCATTTCAAAGTCTACTATATGATCATTAATACAAAGCTTATCGTATTTTAACTCGATTGGTGTAACTCCGTTTACTGGTTCACCAGTTACTTTTACATAACATTGTTTTTCAACAACAGATTTATGTATGTAGTCCAATGTTTGTCTATCCCACTGTTTGCCAAGGGGACGTATACGATTTAAAATACATTTGTGTGCTTGTGTTGGGATCTGGTGGAGTGGAACACTTTTTCTCATATTTTCAAAGGAACAATTTTCTTCATTACCATAATCAATGTAATGAATGACACATGTAGAAGTTTCTTTGATTACTTCTATTACCCGGCCTCTATAATAGCGGTTGTCTAAATAGTATAGTGCAACACATAATTCTCCCACACTCCATTTATTGTATTTAGCTTTTGGATCTGGATCTTTGAAGCGGACATCAAGTGCCTTACGAATGAGGTCTAATGTGCCTTGTTGGTTTACATCATGTAAGTAGATTACGCCATCGTTGTCTATGTACCTATAAAATAAAAAGATTTTATTTTAAATAATGATTTACTTCAAACAAACCATATTAATAATAGTGATTTATGTTTACACATTATTGAGGGTCACATCTGAGGGTCAAAAACAGTCATAAAAGAGGACATACAAAAAATAATAGCATAGGGGTAGCTTTCCATTTGAATAACCCTTCTAAAATAATAATATAGTTTATACCAAGAACAATTAAATTATAGGTTTGCCTAATAAATAATAATTTTCCATAAAAAGAAAAAAAAAGATACAGTTCTTATGAGATAAATAAAAACCAGCCATGTGCGAGTCGAACTTGCGCACAAAGGGTTCCGTACTATTACCTATAAACAAACGGCAACAAAATCACGTTTGTTGTATGGGTGCCCCAGTTATTATTTGTTAGATATTTATTTTATGGTTTTTAGTATTTGTTGTTATAGCGGCAACAGAAATACATCATCTGTGAAAATTGCAACTGTCTAGCTATCACGGTTCATGAGATACAGCCTGGTGACAGACGGACAGACGGACGGACAGCGAAGGCTTAGTAATAGGGTCCCGTTTTACCCTTTGGGTACGGGGAACCCTAAAAATAGAACACTTCCTCCTATACAGGATGAATACCCATAAAAATATCCAGGAAAACCAGAGAAGTGCTTACGTTGGCAGTGCAGTAAACTCTTTGCAAGGCAGGGGTTCAGGTGGCAGCCAGTCGGTGATATACAAAACATTTGAAGATCCTGGGCCCTCCTTGATAGGCACAGGACTGTTATCTTGACTCTCAAGGAACAATGAGGGCGAATTTGCATTCATATCTTCATCAGCTTTGAAAGTTTTAAGTGGTACGGTCGGCATTGGTTCTAACTGTAACCATTCATTGACAGATCCTGTGATGTTAAGGAAAGATAACATGTCTCCAGTATCCTCAGTATTGTCTTCAGTAATAGGCTGAGAAGACAAAAAAAACAAACATAAATGAATTTTCATTAAATTAAAAAGAAATTAAGGCCAGTACCAATCGCCGGACGACATTCAAGGGTTTAGGCGCAGAATGTCCAATATTCGTATTGATTGTATGTGTGTACGAAAGGAAATGTTACTACTGTTACTAGAACATAGCATGCAAGAGCGAGCGAAGTGAGCTCGGAACTTTTTATTCTTCTTTTTATCCTTCTCCCTAAACTCTTTTTCGAATTTTTTTACTGATAACTATTTAGACCTGGATATCTAGCGTATGCATACCAAGTTTTATTAAAATCGGCTCATTAATTTCGAAAAATAAGGATTTGAAAGTTTGTATGAAAAGCCGTACCGCGTAAAGGCTCTTAAGGTGCGCTTCAAGGCTTCAAATTTTCTTAGGTTTTTTGCAATTTGCAGTATGTAAGTAAGTATGTTTTAATAGAATTACAATCATTAAAATCATCAATACAACTCTTTCAGCTACAATTGATGTCAAATGTAGTATTTCATGAAATCATAACATTTGTCAATCAATTTGAATTTCACGGGCTACCTCGAAGCGAGCACCTTAAGTCAATGAGCCAGCTTTTATCATTGTCTATGGATGCGCGCGCTGCGCAGTCATTCGAATACGCAATGAGAATATCCGCCATATTGGAATTAACTATTTTTCCACTTATTTTATTTCAACTGTATGAATGAAGATAAAATAGTGGATGCAACGGCATATAATAAGGTATTAAAACACTCGTGTGATGCTATTATCACACTTGGCTACGCCTCGTACGAACCCACACTCGTGTTTTAATAACCCCTTTTATATGGTCGTTGCATAAACTACTATTAGAATAATTCCTTGTGACTAAGAATGCGGAGTTTAATTAAGAAAACACAACTATCACTAGTGTTAACCCTAAAAAAGGATTATTTATTATATCGTCTGTGGTTACTTTAAAAAGGTTTAAGATCAGAATCAAGTCCCCTTATTAGAGGGTTAGCCCCCCCCCCACCTTTTCACGCCGCCGGAGGTGCTTGGTTTTTTATATTCATTGTTGAAGTTTAAATTTTTTATTGAATAATTCCTGAGAAAACTCGCCTTAATAGGGAGGCAGGGGGAAGGCGATGTGTCCTCCCTCCACCGAAGTAATACTAAAGTGTAGTTGGCGGAGCCCCGCTCTGCGGGGCTCCTATTTCTGGATGGTTTAAAAAAAAATAACCACGGGGTCGGGGCGGCGGGGTCTGTTCGCTCGCTCACTTGACCTCGCCATCCCCTTCTAACCTAACCTGTCCGATTCGGGGTGCCCCAAGTCCTGAACTCGCTTCGCTCGCTCTTGCACCAAATAAACCACCAAAATGTTAATTACTTATAATATTATCGGTGTCCAAAGGCGTAGCGAACTTGTCATAAATAGCAAGCATTTGGTGTCCAGAAGGGTAGCAAAAACAGGAGGCAGATAACAATAACAATATGGAGCATATTTCACGCATTTTGACAGATAGAACTTCAAAAACGTAAGAATTTAGAGTAATTATAGTTCCGTTTCACGTTTTGATAGTGATTTACAAATATTTTATAAAATATTTCGACGCGGCTTCGGCAACTGAAATTGCTTGGAGGCGCTTGAGGTAAGCCCTCTTGACCTCCCCACAGTCACAGATTCCTCAAATTCAAAGGACTTTATACTAAACCCAAACCGTTTTCACTTTGGTACTAGCGAAAATATTCATTCATACCGAAATAAAAAAAAAAAAAAAAAATTTAATGCACTTTCTTTTTTTAGAGATAAGAGGCAGGTTTAGGATAAGTTGCCTCATCCTTTTATTCTCTACGACGGAGAAAGCAATGTACAGCGAAACTGAAGTGGGGGAAATGACTTCTGGTGACTGGGAATTTTAATTCCCATTTGCCTCCGGTGGCAATCCCCGCGGGGGCGACTGGGAATGAATGACTAAAACCCATCTGTATTCCTCCTCATGCCCTTTGCGTTCTAGAGCCGCGGTGGCTCTTTCGAAAAAAACGCAACATGCAAATTGCCTGCGACAGTGATTGATAGGGTAACAATGTTAAGATAACATGACGTTCTGCAAACTGGACATTTTGCGACTGCTGGAAATTTTACGAATTGGACAATCTGCGTCTAAACGCATTCAAGGCGTGCACTGGCAGTATGTGCCAATACTTGCAAAAATCAACTTACCACTTGCGTTTGATCAGGTACACAAAGGCCTTGTTCGAGTATTTTCTGGTTCAAACAACGCCAGGTCGACTTATTAGGTTCCAAAGCACCTCCTTGAACAGTGTGATAAACCCATAGTTGGATGGGCATACTTTTATCTTTGAAGTTGCCTAATTTGGTTATAAAAAGTCTTTTGTACACATCAATCATCTCTCTTAAATATTCCTTCGTAATTGAAGGCCACTCTTCACCCACAGCCGGCATTATTCCACTAAGATGGCACTTTATAGCCGCGTCACCGAACATTGAGAACTCTGAAGTCAGTTCTTTGAGACCGGACTTTGGAACAGTTTCAGTACAAGCAAAATCACTGTAAAACACCTTGGCGTTTTCATTTTCCAGTTCCATTATAACAGCACGACGCCAAGTCTTCGATTGATTACATAGTGTGCAACATCTGTCGCCAAACTTCCAGTCTTCTTTAGTTATGTTTTTATTATTCTTCGAGTAATATTTTTGCATTTTGTCGAACAACTCATTAAAAGATTTTTGTTGATGATTTAACGAAACGTAAATCAGTGAGGGTGACTGGCAATTCAGAACTTTTACTTCCAGCCTCAGAGGACCCTTATCTTTTGCCTGTAAATCGTCGTCGTTTATCTTTTCAGGCATCTTTTTCTTCAATATTGTTACTTTAGATTTCGGTGGGCCGACAGGTTTTTGTTTTTCGGGCGGCGACTTATTTGTGAAAACCTGTTTTTCAACAGTGTTGCAGTTTTGCATTCTGAAAGAAATATTTTTTTTTATTTTTTTATTAAAATTTTAAAAATATGTTTTTTATAGAACTAGCAATATTAGTTCTTAGAGTTCACAGATCTAATTAGGAGGTTACAGATCTTAATAGGAGAAAATCGAAGAAAGCCTTACCCAAACGAAAAAGCAAATTTATGTTTGATCATCTCATAGTTAATGCAAACGACGTTGTCGTTGTCTGATCTGTCAATTAGAGTGACGCCAATGGATCCTCGATTGTAGTTAGATCTGTTACGGTTGTCTTCTACTAGAAGTTCCAACAAGCTGTCTGAGTATTTCTGAAGGAGGTCTACTGATGCAGTACTCCATTTTTTATTTAATGGTGCTATGCCTGCGAAATGACACTCTGTCGCCTGTTCATAAAAAAACATTAATAGGTTAGCTTAATACAATGATTGAAAATAAAGACTGAAAAGCTGTAAAACCAATTTTTTTTCTGTTCCTACACACTTATGACCTGAGTAAGAACAACTTTCAAGCTGAGAACAACACGGAAATATAGCCAAAATTAGTAGTCCATAGGTTTGGTCGTATTGTGTGAAATGATAATTCATCTATTTTACCATTAGATAAGTCAACTATTTTTAGCATTTTTTCGACTCGCAAATTAGTTCACCATTGTTTTAGTGCGGTGCGGTGATATAGTTAACCGCTTAAGGATAGAACTGTCAAACGTCAACATCCTATAAAATACCTTGTGTTCAAGGAATACTTAATAGATTTTTTTTTTGGCTACTGAAATAGTTTTAAAACGCGTGAATCGGGTGACAGTGACACACCGGTGTGTCAGACGCGCTTGAACGGAGTCAAATCTGAGTAGAAGGTCAAGCATTTATTTCAAATAAACCATTCAACGGTACTTTTGAATTGGCAGTCAGTCAGTCAAAAACATGAAGCTATTTGCACGTTGCAAAGCGTAGATCTCTATAGAGAACGTGCAAGAAACTCCATGGACACTCTTTAAAACCATTTTATGTTTTACAAAAATCCTGATTACATTGTTACTTGTTGCGTCTATATGTGAGAACAATCAGAAAAAAAGAATTCTAAGTATCAAATAAGTATTAAATATTGAAATAAGCCAGTGACAGCTACTAGAACAGTAGTTTACTAGAACAGTAAGGATCACGATAGATGTCGATTCAGGATAGCTTTATGTCATTATTTTCTTTTTTTTAAATTAGGTGTGACAATAAATGTAGGTGGGTCAATGACCGTTATTTTTTGTTTATCTGGCACATACTATATACATATAGCACAACACCCGTCTTGTCGGAGGATCCTCCCTTTATAATTGAGGTTTGCGGTACTATACAATCTGTTCCGCATAACTCGACCAGATGTGAAGACGGAACAGACAGACGAGTTACTTTCGCATTTAAAATATTAGTATGGTAGGCAATGAATGGTAGACTCACAAGTGCACTGAGCGTGGTGAACTTGGGGTGTATGTAGCGCAGCGTGGCCCAGTGCACGAGCACCGAGTGGCCCGTGTCGGGCAGCGCCACGTGCACGCGGCTGCGGCCCGGCAGCTCCGTCACCACGCCGCGCGCCCACGTGGCGTCCGGCGCACCAGAGCGGCAGTTCTCCAGGTTTACCGCACACACCATGCCTAAAGCACACTCCACACTATCAACAACATTCCATCATCTGCCTAGCCTTTTCCCAATTATATTGGGGTCAGCTTCCCGTCAGCTAATAATATAGGGTGAATTTAAGTGTGCGTGAATGGCCAAATCCGAAACTATGAGGAATATCGAAAAACACTGAAAGGAGTCTCGAGCCCGATTTAGATGAAAACTGAAACTGCATCATTGGATTTTTGAACAATTGGCTTTCCTAGTGAGGAATCGAACCGGTTGACTATGAAAAAAATAACACACGCTGTATTATTACACCATTCGAAAGTATCGCATTAGCGAACATTATCCTTATTAAAGGATCGAATTCTGAGAAGTATCAACACGGCAAACTAACTAAAAGAAAGCGCTCATTTTTAACAACCAACCTAAACCGTAACTGATATTTTTTTCAAAAAATATACTTAGTTTTTACCCAACTGCCCCAGAACAAGGGTTTTTAGTCTCACTGTGCGCCAAACGAGTACGGCGGCGCTAAATGGGTGTAAGGGTCAGCTCACATCATCAGATATGGATCGCGACGATACTTGTAGTGGATTTTCGAGTCGGAGTTAGACGAGGGTTCGAATCTCTCCACTATCACGGCGATATCGCGTGTGAGAGTCCTGGCGGAGGAAGCGGTGTCCCGGGGTGGGGTGATGTTGGCGGTGTCCTTGGACATTTCCAACGCCTTCAACACTCTGCCCTGGAGTTGTATTCGGGAGGCACTACGCTATCATCGAGTGCCTCCCTACCTCCGCCGCGTCATTGGGGCTTATTTGGCGGAGAGGTGTGTCACCTATCTGGGACGTGACGGCATACACCAGCACCCCATGTCGTGCGGTGTTCCGCAGGGTTCGGTCTTGGGCCCGCCCCTGTGGAACATCGGGTACGACTGGGTGCTGAGAGGCGAGCTCCAGCCGGGAGTGGACCTGACGTGTTACGCTGACGACACGCTGGTCACTGCCCGGGGGAGCTCGTACAGGGAGGCAGCGTTGCTGGCGACGGCCGCGGTCTCACAGGTGGTGAGCCGTATACGGCGCCTTGGCCTGGAGGTGGCCCTCAACAAGTCGGAGGCCATAGTTTTTCATGGCCCCCGGCGGGCGCCGCCGGCGGGATCACACATCGTGGTCGATGGGGCCCGTATCGCTGTCGAGTCCACCATGAAATACCTGGGATTGGTGCTCGACAGCCGGTGGGATTTTGGACCCCACTTCCGACGGCTGGCGCCCAAGTTGTTGGGCGCGGCTGGGGCGCTGTCAACGCTGCTTCCCAATCTGGGGGACCCGAGCACCGTCTGTAGGCGGTTGTACGTGGGGATCGTGCGATCGATGGCCCTGTATGGGGCCCCGATCTGGGCGGCTGACCTGACGGCCGGCACCATCTCTGTTCTGCGGAAGCCGCAGAGGGTGATGGCCGTCAGAGTCATCAGGGGTTATCGCGCGATCTCCTACGAGGCGGCTTGCGCACTGGCCGGATCTCCGCCCTGGGACCTGGAGGCAAAAGTCCTCGCGTCAATGCATCGGTGGCGCGAGGACGCGCGGGCGCGCGGGGAGCGACTGACATTTTGAGCTGCGTCGGTCGCAGCTGCGCGATGTCCTGGTGGCGGAATGGCGGAACAGGCTTTCACGCCCTACCGCCGGCCTCGTCACTATCGAGGCCATCCGGCCAGTGCTCGACATGTGGCTCGGGAGAAGGCACGGCTCCCTGTCGTTTCGTGTGACACAGGTCCTCACGGGGCATGGTTGCTTCGGGAGGTTCCTGTGTCGCATAGGCAGAGAGCCGGACGCTCGGTGTCACCACTGCGTCGACTGTCGGGAGGACACGGCGCGGCATACGCTGGCAGAGTGTGCCGCCTGGGAGGAGCCGCGCCGTGCCCTCGTCTCTGTGGTAGGCAGTGACCTCTCGCTGCCGGCTGTAGTCCGTTCTATGGTCGGCGGTGAGGAGTCCTGGGACGCGGTGGTCTCCTTCTGCGAAACTGTCATCGCGCAGAAGGAGGCTGCGGAAAGGGAGAGGGAGATGTCGAGTGCTCACCCGGCCCGCAGCAGGCGCACCGGGCGTCGGAGGAGGGCATACGCTGCCCTCCTTCTGCCCCCCTAACTGGGTCCAGGGGCGGCGGACTTGGGGATGTCCGTTGCCCCCCATTCATCCGGACCCGAGGTGGCGGCGCGTGGTGTTCCCGTGCGCCCCTCTGACGTCGCGGGGGGAGTTAAACACCTCACTCCCCCCGCTTACGAGATGTGGCCCGCAGAGGCGGGCCGGCACCAGCCGGGGATTACGGAAGTCGCATACGTTCCCGCGATCCCCGGCGTAGGTGGAAGATGGAACACCGGGGTGGTTTAAGTCAGTAAGAGTCTGACAGACCCCTCCGCCCGCCCCAGGGCGGAGGGGACATCCATGAGGATTTCCCCCCGTAAAAAAAAAAAAAAAGGGTTCGAATCTCGAACCGAAATGTGTATAGTTGTTTTATCTCATGAGTGCGGGCGAGCCATAGTTGTGTAGGTAATAGTTATTTATGATATTAGTGCGGTAAGTTGGTTTTTACAAACGAGTAGACGAATGTAAGCACGAGACGAAGTCGAGGGCTTACCATAGTCACGAGTTTGTAAAAACCAAATCCGCACGTGTGTCATACAACGTTTTTCGACACATTTGCGAGAAAACATTACAATAAGTAATGAAACAAACTTTTTGTCCCTATAAATCAGTCGGAAAGTCGCAACAATCTTTGACGTTTCTAATATGAAAATGGCGCGAATTTGCAAAGGGCGCCACATGCGCGTGGTGAAAATTAGAACCACATACTTTATTTTTTTATTTATCTTCTCTCATTTTCTCTATAATATTAAAATGAGACAAACGTATACCTACAGCAAAAGCGCTTCCAAGGAGGTTCGATCATTCAGCTTATTTATACTCGTGATGTGAAACTCCTTGGTGGAATTCTTATTAATTTTTATGGAAATAAAAAAAAAACCGTAAAGAATACGCACGGCGCTATACAACGGAGTTTGCGGTAAAATATGTACTTAGGTGAGAGTACCTACTTTGCCGCACGCTCCATTGTGTGGTGCATAATTTTTAACTTTCGAACAATGCATACAGGCTTCGTAAATGCATTTTTTGAGCAAATGTGTTGAAAAAAACTTTACATTTTTGCGTATTTATAAAAAAGGTCCTCTTCTCACGTTGCGTAAGTTTTCGCGCCGAAGCGCGGCGCGAGATCTTAAAATAAGTACTGGTCGCGTTTTAGTGAGCTGATCCTAAAGTACCTAAACGATATTGAGTCAGCGAAATAAGTTACTTTTTATGTTCTATGCACAATTGCACATAAGTAACTACATCATAAGGTTTATTCTATTTCATTTTTCTAACCTCATAACTTTTCTTGTCTAAACTGCTCTCTCTAATTGTTAAGTTACAGAATTCAAATGAAATGCGAACCTCAAATTACGAATTATAAATTATTGTTTTTGTTATTTTGTTTAAACAACAGTTTCTAGTAATCTTAGTATAATTATACTAACTGGTAATAATAAATAAAAAAAAACATTCACATTACATTCAATGGGAAGAATTAGAATGACATTAAGGTTGTACTGAAAGTACAACGTTAATGTCATTACTCCTCAGACCAACAAAAAAAGGTAGACAGCGCACCGCGAACATCAAAAGTGAAGCCACAAAACCGTGCTCCTTCAAGTAAATACACAAGCTCACGCACACACCTACACTAAAACCATGCTCATCGCTCTTAGTACGTCACGAGCCGTCGTCTAGGAAACATTAATAGAAAAAATATAATTATGCCTTCCTGTGTAGTAAGAATTTGTAAAATCAATAGCTAATCACATAAAGTCTCACGGAATCACTTTTCACTTTGTAAGTACCTAAAATAACATAGTTTTAACTATGAATTTTAGGTTACTTGGAACAAAAAACCTCAGCAAACGAAAGCAGTGACATTAGGTGCAAGGGTTGCCATAATATGATTAAAAATTTCCCCATTCCATTAAACAAGTCTAAATGATTTCTTTCTTCGAGTTATATTCATATTTTCTTTTTTTTTTAATGTATTAAATATTTTAGATTTGAAGTTTTTCAACACTTGCAAGAAAACAATAAAATAGGTAAAGAAAAAACTTTTTGTTTTTAGATAACAGTCGGAAAGTCGCAACAATCTTTAACGTTTCTAATATGAAAATAGCGCGAATTTCCAAATGGAACTATATCTTTCGTCTCATTTTGTCTTTAGTATTAAATTGAGACAAACGTATTGTGTAAAAGCGCTTTCAAGGAGGTTCGATCATTCAGCTTATTTATTCTCGTACTTATTTATACCTACTCCTTTAAAAAACCGCTCCAGCCCTGACATGTGAAAATTCCCAAATAAAAAATAAATCATATGTAATTGGTAAATAAACATTAAATTCGCGATTAATTCGGCGCACACCGGTGTGTTGCCGGTGCTTGAGCGGAAAGGATACGCACGGTGCTATTGAGAGTACCTATTTTACCGTTCGTTCCATTGTGTGGTGCGTAATATTTAACTTTCGAACAATGTATACAGTCTTCGTAAATGCATTTTTTGAGAAAATGTGTTGAATAAGACTTTTTTTGTTCATGATAAATAATCAATAATATTTATTTTGTAAGTAGGTTAAACATAACACTTACACGTTAATGTTCGTTATGTTTTATCTTGATATTATCTACTTTTTCTTTAGTCGAGTGATTTTGTTATGGTAGTCTTTTTGTATCTAATGAAGTTGATTGAAAATATAATTACCTATTTTATTTCAAAACAATTTACATAAGGACTCATACCTACGAAGATTTATGATTTACGCTTCGACACCTTTTATGACTTATAATTGAATGTATGTAGGTATGTGTGATGAAAAAACATTGTTTTAGGTATAGATCTTTCTAAAAATTAAGTTACAAAACCATACTCAACAATATCTTAATTATGCTGACTTGCACAATATTAGCTCACCCATAAAATATTATTTCCCAAGTCCTAGGGTAAAAAAATGAAAAATGGCAACCCTTCGAGACACACATAGATAAAAAGATGGCTTCACTTTTGATGTTCGCAGTGCGCTGTCTACCTTTTTTTGTTGGTCTGAGCATTACTCATTAACATTAGACAAGCAACCAACATAGATCAAATGATTAAATTTTAATGTAAAGCATACACTATGGGCACTAAAGAACGGCAAGCAACTCATAAAAGCCTCATGCATAAACCATTATTGTTTGTTTTTCTTACCTATTTCCGGTAAAAATACAGATCCAACAGTGGAAGCGAGACTATACTCTTGTTCCAAATCTTCAGTGAGTTTATCGTAAACGTTTTGCAGGTTTTGCTAGAAAGTTAATATTTATTAATACGCTGTTAATTCACAAGGGTTAGTAAAAAAATAAGAAATAATATTTACTTTTCTCACGTAAAATTTGTCAGGACTGACAATGTGTGTAATGTTAACTAATTCTGGATTTTCACAATTAAACTCATTGTGGCTTGTGTACAGCTTGGGCTTCTCCTTCACTCCTATGATTGCTGGATACTGAAAAAAAAGGTTACAAGGTTTGAATATTTTTATAACCAAAAATAAACAAAAAAAAATAACTTAGCTAATATCGGAAAAAGTATTACCGATAGTCTTGGGCTAGGCATTTTAGCACGATCATGGAACACCAGCGCGTGAGCAAGACTAATTCCGTTTTCGAATGTGTTGACGTCACACTCTAACTTAAAATCCACGTTAGTTATAGGGATAATACGGCGAATGTGAATCACTGCTTGTTTGCTAAAATAAAATAACAGATTTATATAAGTGGACAAGCATTGTTTATTATTTTTGCACTAGTATTGTTTACTATGGTAGGGAATGGTTTTTGGGATTTACTCGAGCGCGGCAGATTAATATAAGGGAGGATACTTTACATATTGATAAGTACCTTCAACCAGTATGAGCCCTTAATATAGGGGGGTACGCTCAGGAGAAGCCGCCAGATTAGTAAAAAAAAAATCCATTATCTGAAATACTCGAGCGCGTCAGATTAACATGGGGATTAATTTTATTACTAGCTAAGAATGTCAATTTTGCTAATCTGACGATTTGAGCGTAACCTAAGGAAGCGGGAGGTTAACAAAGTTGCAAAAAAAAAAAACGATGTCTGGACTTACTCGAGCGCGGTTGTTATTTTATTTATTTTAAAGGTAATACCAGAATAAGAAAAACATATAATCTGACGATTTCCGTGTTAAAGCATGTGTTTCCCACTCCGCGCCTCTCGGTCCCTTTCACTTTTCCCGTATCTTTGACTCTCTCGCACCTTCCCCACAGTTTTCTGATGCCATGACACCATTACAGCTGTTCATCATGTTCTGCCTAGCCTTTTTCCTAACTATATTGAGGTCGCCTTCCAGTCAAAACGGATTCAGCTGAATACCAGTATTTTACGTGAAGCGGCTGCCTACCAGACTACCACAACCCATTAACTGGGTAACACGGTACTTCTTGGCAAGACTTGGAGTCAATTTTACTGGCTTCTGACAATCCGTAACGACTACTACCAAAGATCTAAAAATGACAACGGGGACCAACAGCTACGTGATAAAAATAAATAAATAAAAAGCATTTTTTTTCAATTTTGTCAGATTACCAATATTATTATTACCTATATGATATTCTTCAAATCAACCAATCTACTAAATCTGCTAGGTTTCCGCGACGCTCGAGTAAATGCACATTTAGCATCATGGACTTTAGCTCATACATGCTGCTTGGAATAGTAATGGTAGAGCATTACTATTCCAAGCAGCATGTATGAGCAGATAACATTATCAGAAGCAAGCAGCCGCGACTTTGACTGGCTGGCCATAAATATGTATGGTACAGTTATTTTCAAGTTAGTTGAGGTTATTCAAACTAAACCGCTCCTTTGACCATCAGAAGCAAGCAGCCGCGACTTTGACTCGCTGGCCATAAATATGTATGGTACAGTTATTTTCAAGTTAGTTGAGGTTATTCAAACTAAACCGCTCTTTTGACCTGTAGCACGAATTTCTGGTTTTCCGTGACGCCACCTCTAATTTAATAGATTCATATAGTTAAAAAACTTACTTGTCTATAATATTTTGAATAAGGAATGAGTCCTCACTGGTCCAATTGCCGGTTTTTGGCACACAATTAAATAGAGAACAATTAATGGCGAGTGGATAAGGACACTGTAGTTTTGGCGGTGGCAGAAGACGCAACCTAAAATAGAGAAATGAAAGGTTGTCTTACATCAAGCAATACATAATTATGTCGCAGTAAACTGGCTAAATCAGACGTTTAATTGGCTGCCTAGCCTTTTCATTGAACAGCGCCGTTTAATAAGCTGCCTAACTCATAATAGCAGCTAAGCTGCTTGCCCTATGTTCCGCTACTTGGCTAGGCAAGTCAATAAACTATATGGAACCAAGTCATTTGCCTAGCTGTTCAATTAAATGTCGGGATGGCACTTAGGCCGGTGATTAAACAGAGCCGTTCAAAGAACAGGCTAGGCAGCCAATTAAACGGCTGATTAAGCCAGTTAGCTGCGCAAATCCATCACAATAGGTACCTATACAATTCGTCAGATAACAGTTTTGTTAATAATAGTAAAATATTTGATTTGCATAGCAAAAATAAGTGTAAGTATCAAAGCTGTCTCATATCAATATCAGACTTACCTATCGATGGAAACAAACTCGATGCTTCCGAAATCAAAACAGAAAACTTGAATTATTATATTATTATTTTTCATGTCCACACTAAGAACGCGGCATCTTTGCCACATATTATCAGCTTTGTTGAAAGCCAAATATGTTTTACCTGCGCGTTGAACAACATTATTACATAACAAGTTATCTCAAACTGCTACATACTAAAAACCAGTGTAGGACAAATGTACAGTACAAGTATTTTCTATGTCCCTCGGCAATCATCGCATTTCTGAATACAAACGAATGCTAATTTCCATGTCTATCAATCATTAGAATTATCGTGTTTAATAATTTAAATTCAGAACTATGTACCTACTTGCAACAATAAAGCACTTATAGTAGATGATTAGCGAGGGACATTAAGAATATAGTGTTGTACTGTACATGTATTGTATGCATAACATAGAACGTCAGCAGATAACATATAAACTGAGCTGATTACAGTTACTAAACAATAATATAGCATACATATTTGCAAAATGCTTACCCGGCGCAATATGATTCAGAGTCGGTTTGGCGAACGATACAGCATTTCGGAATTCTCGTAACATATCTTTGACCAATCCTTGAAAGCACGCTCTTTGCACAAAGAAATTGTGAGGATCCACAATATGTGAAATGTAAATTAACTCTTGGGAACCTAAAATTGAAATAAACTTGTATTGTTATTCATACTTTTGTACTAACATCTGCCTAGCCTTTTCCCAACTATATTAGGGTCGGCTTCCAGTCAAACCGGATTCAGCTGAATACATACCAGTATTTTACGAGGAGGGGCTGCCTACCAGACCTCCACAACCCATTAACTGGGTAGCACGGTACTTCTTGGCAAGACTAGTCAGTTTTTCTGGGTTCTGACAATCCGAAACGACTGGCAAAGTTCTACAAATGACAGCGTGCTTTCTGAGGCACGGACCTTGGCAAGCGTTTCTTAAACTTGAAGATGACCCGTACAGCTGTTATTATTTAGCCACGAGCCCCTCTATTATCCATACTATTAAACTAGATAGTTTTTAACCTACTTCAAAAAAGGAAGAGGTTCTGTATTCGTTTGTATGTACATGTCACCGGAAAATTGTAAACGCCGTAAGATTGTAAAATATCGCGTCAAATTGTAAACTATTTTTGAAGTGAAAACTTCTTTAGCTGCGTTGTGCACTTTCTGGGATGGGTAAAAAAATATTAAACTCGCGTCAGAACACGTGACCTGGGGCCTAACCACCAACTCTTAAAGCAGTATTAATTCAATATTACTTCCAGTGGGAAAGAGACGGAGCTATACGAGACGTTTAGCTCCGTCTCTTTCCCACTGGAAGTAATATTAAAGTAATACTCCTTTAAGAGTTGGTGGTTTAGGCCCTGATCGAAAATTCGTAAGACGGATAATGTAAATGTAATATAAATAGGGTGTTATGTTATTTAAATGGTTAGAATCAATGATATTACAAGTAAAGGTGTAGAGAGGTTACATAAACAACATTCGATCTTTAAGAACGGCACGTGTACGTTACCCCAACAAGAAAGTGTCTCCTAGAGTTACATGAGTAGAACGTATTATTGGTGCCTTATCTGTTGTAAATGTGCCCCAACATAAAAAATGTGTGCCCCCTGTCGTTTTGGAAAAAAACGGAAAAAACGATTCTTGCTGGGGTAACGTTTTTCTAGCAGGAAAATTCTAAACGAATGATCGGAGAGAGAAAAATTTTGCATAGCCAGAGAGCTTATATGTGTGCCAAAATGTGCCCCTAAAAATAAAATCTGTGCCCCTTCTGGTTTTCGAGATATTGCATTTCCTGCTGGAGTAACGTTTTGATGAATCGTATATCTCTAAAACCATTGCATGTGCCCCTGTAGAATAAACATACACGAGTAGCTCTTAATGTGTGCCCCTTTGTGCCCCAATTACATTTAAGAAAATATTTATAGTTTTCAAGTTATCGCGGTTTTATGAAAACCCAAAAAAACATCGCAGCGCCTAAATGAGACAAGGCATAACTTCGCTGAAAACTGTATTTGGTTCTTCTTGACGCTAATAATAACCATACAAAGTTTCAAAACTGTTCATGCATGCGTTTTTGAATAATCATGCTAAAAGTAAAAACGATGGTGTCATAACTTTGACGGCAAAATACAAGGAACTGGCACAATCCCAGATGTGTAGGTGTAAACCAAAATCTTGTGCCTTTAGTCAAAAATATATGGTGAAAATATTGAGCTTCAAATGTTACGCATTAAGTAAATATAAACAAAAAACCAAAATATGTAAACAACGGCTGGTTATCCGACCAAATCTGAATGACTACTAAAAAGCGACGGATTCATACATATCGATGACCTTCTTTATTGGACGTATTGTACCTAAGCTGTTGTCCGTACAGTCGCGTTCAAAAGTTTTGAGGGCTAATTAAAAAATATATTAAATGCACCTTGTGACTATATGAACATTCTGTAAAAATCAAATCAATTATTTAGTTATTTCGGCTAAAAAGATACAGCCCTGTGACTGTGACATGTTGAGTGTTGACGGATTGTGGTCGAGTCTTAGTTTTGGAGACATGAATTCTTGTCATTAATTATTTTTTTACATAGTAACTAGAAGTTATTAAGGGATTATATGTCATCAACCTAGCACAAGAAGAGAATTAAATACGTATTATACAAAAAAAGTAAACAAATTACTGAATCGCTGTTAACGAAATTTCTTTTTTTAAAAATTCCTTTCAGATGAAAACAAAACAAACATGATTTAGAACATATTAGTAAAAAAATAAATAAATAGGTAAAGTAATGAAAAAAAAAATCCAAGTGCTTGATAAGGTACAAGTATTTTTAAATCAGTCAAAACAATGCCATTAAATACTTACCACCGCAGATCGTGCCATAAAATTCACCACCCCTACAACCACATAATTGTTATAAAATGCTTATACACCACTTGCAACCAACTTAAAAAAAAGTAAACAAACAGTATCAGTGCAACTGCGTGACTCAACGTAACAGTGTCCTTGGCGTCATAACATAACTGCAACTGTTTACCAATACCAAGTAATAATCCAAACGCACTTCCTAGTCAATAAACACTTTGTACCCATTACTCATAATATAGAGCGACGTTACACGTAACTATCTCTGTCACACTAACACCGCGGTGTCTCGGTGTTTCTGTTTTTTCTTTTTTCCTACGCCTTTATTTAGTACGAACATATTTAGTGTCAGTTTATTTGTTGTCACGAAACGTCGCTGCAATTTGTACAAAAAAAATACGTGTGAATAACAGTGCATTTTCAAATAAAGAAGCGAGTATTCTTTTCATAGCATTAGCCTATTAATACAATTATTCATGTATGTATCGTCTTTATCTATATATTACAAGTTATTCTGATATTGTGGCTAATTGAGGCTAGCTAATTAGGCTAAGCTAGGCTAATTTCTCACGAAAATGCTACACATATGAGTCACATTTCGTCACTCATATGACGTAACTCACATCTACGTGTAAAGTTAAAACATGTTTACACTGCGGCTGAAAATTTTAACAAATTATATGCCGGCGGCGTCCGGTGTTATCTCCATACAAAACGTTTCACTAATAAATAAATCTGACATTTACGGAAAATAGATATAAAAGAGTTTTAGTGTAATTTTTTAAAATAATAATTTGGAGGTTTCGAATAAATGCTGAATTTGATCATTAAACCTGCATTTTAGCTCCCTGCCGGACCCTGCTCAATTTGAGCAGTAGGACATAGTTACATGTAAACTCTGCTTTACAATAAATGTGACTTACATTAGTATAAAAATACAGGTATGTCACAAAACAGTTTGGTCACGATTTTGAGCATGTTAGTCACATGTACATTTTATTTGAAAATGGCTCTTATAAATGTACTTAATCATGTGTAAGGTCATAGAAACAGCTATTAAAATATAATCCAATAACAACTTTATTTTATTAGATATTACTTTTCTACTTCAGTGTACTCAGGCACAACACGTGTGAACCGGTTAGTGAGTAAAGTGAAGAAGGTCATCGATATGTATGAATCCGTCGCTTTTTAGTAGTCATTCAGATTTGGTCGGATAACCAGCCGTTGTTTACATATTTTGGTTTTTTGTTTATATTTACGTAATGCGTAACATTTGAAGCTCAATATTTTCACCATATATTTTTGACTAAAGGCACAAGATTTTGGTTTACACCTACACATCTGGGATTGTGCCAGTTCCTTGTATTTTGCCGTCAAAGTTATGACACCATCGTTTTTACTTTTAGCATGATTATTCAAAAACGCATGCATGAACAGTTTTGAAACTTTGTATGGTTATTATTAGCGTCAAGAAGAACCGAATACAGTTTTCAGCGAAGTTATGCCTTGTCTCATTTAGGCGCTGCGATGTTTTTTCGGGTTTTCATAAAACCGCGATAACTTGAAAACTATAAATATTTTCTTAAATCTAATTGGGGCACAAAGGGGCACACATTAAGAGCTACTCGTGTATGTTTATTCTACAGGGGCACATGCAATGGTTTTAGAGATATACGATTCATCAAAACGTTACTCCAGCAGGAAATGCAATATCTCGAAAACCTGAAGGGGCACAGATTTTATTTTTGGGGGCACATTTTGGCACACATATAAGCTCTCTGGCTATGCACAATTTTTCTCTCTCCGATCATTCGTTTAGAATTTTCCTGCTAGAAAAACGTTACCCCAGCAAGAATCGTTTTTTCCGTTTTTTTCCAAAACGACAGGGGGCACACATTTTTTATGTGGGGGCACATTTACAACAGATAAGGCACCAATAATACGTTCTACTCATGTAACTCTAGGAGACACTTTCTTGTTGGGGTAACGTACACGAACGGCACAATGTCACAATGTTTGATGAAACGTAGAAGTAGGACGGCAAGTCGTAATTATCAGGAGCGGAAAAGAGACAAGCCGAGGAAAATGTGGCTAATTAGCCACATTTTGACGTGTCGCTTGCTGAGCGCTTATAACCTATCTACACTTTTTTACTTATAATATCATTGGTTAGCATAGTATTCGTATTTATGTAAGCAGAAAAATATCATCTGTGAGCAGAAATAACTAATCAGCAACAAACTATTGATCAGCAACTCATGCCAGCAAACATTCCAAAATTAATCAGCAATTTATGTCATTCTGGATGGCTGTAATTATTTTTATACAGCATATTAATTATATAAGCTGCAATGAGCTGCTCCTGTTTAATAAAATTTTGGTAAGCACTCAGAGGGTAAGCAAAAAAATTTATTTTAAGATTAATTTCGTATTTTAATTTAGTTACAGGCATTTCTTTTAAATAATTAATCTCGTCTAACTAGTTCAGTTTCGGGTAGCCTTTTTTTCCAATTTCTTTCTATATAATCTAGTCGTTTCTGGCGTTCCTACGCCATAAACGACTAGATTTAGATTTGTTTTTTTTTTTAGATTTTAGATTTTCTGGAACTTATTTTTAAGTTCCAAAAATAAGTTCCATAAATAACCTAATTGCTTATAGACATGTTTTCTCTGCTAATCAATCATGAAATCTTGCTGATCAAGTAGTTATTTTGCGGACTGAATGTTTATTATGCAAACTCATGTTATTGTAAGCTGCCTATTATGATTTAATTTTTGACCATTATCAAAATTATTATATGCGGAACAAGGATTGCTGTCTGATTTTTTAAATTGCAAACAAAATCTTTAAATGCTTGTTTTTTTGTGGCTCACCAAATTTTATAATTGCTAAACATTTAATTACTTCTCATATTTTTTTTTTTTTTTTTTTAAAAAACGTTGCCCCACACTAGGAATTTCTCCTGTATCGTGGGTGCGTTTACAAACATACAAAGTCACATACACAAACAGCTAGACCCGGAACAACTATCTGTAGGCCATACAAATATTTGTTCCGTGCGGGAATCGAACCCGCGACACGCAGCGCAGCAGCCGATGGCTCAACCACTGCGCCAACCATGTCGTCCGTATGTATATAAAAAAAACTGTCATGTTTGTGTACGACAGCGCAATAAATGAATATTGTATTATACCACATAAATGATAGTACTTTTATACTGATAAATAAAGCAATTAAGTAGTGCGAAATTATTCCTTACCATTCCAAAATATTCAAAAGTGCACAACGTCAATGTTCAAGTTTTCACTTCTGCTGGCACTCCCGGAGTGTAACCCGTTGTTTTTTTTTCTTAGTAAGACACGGATATATTGGAAACTATTGAATTTGGATGGTGTTTATTTATTTTTCATAATAAGTATAACGAAAAATTATAATCTAATAAAGATTTCTTACGGAATTTCCAATTTTCCGGTGACATACATACAACGTGTAACAGAATAAAAGCAATCTCTTACGGGGTCATTGTACTCATCATTATGAACAACTTTTACTCTGGGACCAACACTGAAATCGCGAACAACAAAATCGACTGTTCCATACATTTCTGTCATCATAAGTAACTCGACAAAATGTACTGAACAGCTGTTTTTGAGTTTATTCTGTAACACGTTGTAAGATTATAATTCACAAAGTTGTGCGAGACATGTCTGATGCATATATCAGTTGCTAGACGACCTGCATAGGTTTGAAATACGTGTAACAGAATAAACGCAATACCTCTTAAGGGGTCATTGAACTCATCATAATGAACAACTTTTACTAAGGGGCCAACACTGAAAACGCGAAAAAAAATCGACTGCTCCCATACATTTGTTAGCATAACTCGACAAAATGTACTTAACAGCTGATTTTTTTTCGCGATTTCGGGGTTGGTCCCATACTAAAAGTTGTTCATAATGATGAGTACAATGACCCCTTAAGAGGTAGTGCGTTTATTTTGTCACACGTTGTATTTCAAACCTGCGCAGGCGCCGCGGCGTTTCTGATCTCTTAGACCGGTAAAAATTTTGTACTGTTTTTTGGTGCCATTCCGAGAAATAAAAACCTTCAAATACCTTCACACAGTAATTGCTGTGGATGTTGGTTTACTTGAAGCGGTGCGACTGGTTGGATCACTGGCTGTTGCTGACAGTTATCTGAGGAATTGCACATTATTAGCAGTCATTATCTTTCTGCCCTTATTCCATGTTACTTGGGGTCGGCGCAACACGTTTTTTTCTTCCATTCTGTCCTATCAGCCGTCACATTATCACTATCTCCCTTTTCTTTCATATCGCTCCTCACACAATCCATCCATCTTTTCTTTGGCCTCCCTTTTCCTCTCCATCCATCCACATTTATATTTATAACCCTTTTAGTTACTTACATGCGTTTCATCCTTCCTCTTCACATGACCATACCAGAACAAGCGGTTACCTTTCAACTTGTCCGTCACTGGCGCCACTTTTAAACTACCTCTAATGTACTCATTTCTCACTTTATTCATTCTCGTTACTTTACACATCCATCTCAACATTCTCATCTCCATGCAATCTATTTTCATAGCCCAACATTTCGATCCAAACAGTATGACAGGTCTTATCACGGACTTATACATTTTCCCCTTCAACTTTAGGAGCATCCGTGGGTCGCAAGTTGTTCCAGTGACTTGTCGCCATTTCATCCATCCTGAGCTGATCCGGTGCGTTACGTCTCGGTCTATATCGCCATCCCCCTGGACAAGCGACCCGAGGTACCGAAAGTCGGAGCAGATTGGTATCGGCGTTCCGGTGAGCGCTATAGGCATAGGACTCAATTTCTCAAGTTCTGCTCAATTTTAGGCCAACATTCGTCTAGTCTCTGCCACCACGTCTCCAATCTGCTCTGGACCTCGAGGCCGCTTTCGGCAACTAGCACAATGTCATCAGCAAACAGCATACACCAGGGAGAGCCTCTTTCTGGATGTCCAACGTCAGAGCGTCCATTATATATAATTAACAGTAAGAAATGAAATAAACTGTCGTTTGATAATTAATAGATAGTTTTGAAAAGGCTAATAAAATTGAAAGACAATTTTTTGGTAAAAAAAATTCTGAACTGTATTCTAGACGCTCGCGGCATAATTTTAGACTACAATTGCTAAAACAATGAATTCTAAAATATAGGGTCGATTTTACTATCATCAATTCATCACAGATAACTTTTACCTGAGGATTAAAAATTGCGATTTGAAAGCTTTGGTATAGAAAATATTGCAAACATAATGTCGCAGTCAACTAGCTTAATCAGCCATTTAATTGGTGGCCTAGCCTTATCATTTAAATGCGCCGATTTTTCAACACCTAAGTGACATCTTTTGTTCAATATCATTTGATGACTTGACCATGTCACTTATGTATGTCGCTGATTAAACGGCACAGTTCAATGAAAAGGCTAGGCTTTTAATAAAACGGCTGATTTAGCTAGTTGGCTGCGTTTCATAGTCTTCAGATAAAGTTATGTGACTATTGAAATTCAGCTTTATGTAGTGTTCAGTCCAGTAGTAAGTAACCAGCACTTTGAATCTATACAAAGTAAACAAAATAACTTACTCTGTGTAATGTAACACTTATTGGAGTTGTCACTGCAATTAGAATTAAGAGATGATACCGATCCACTCTTGCTACGGTATTTAGGAGCATTCTGGTATAGAGCTGGAGATTTGTACATTTCTTTTTCCGGTTTTGGTTTTGATTGTCTTGCATCTATAATAAAATTGAACAGTATAATTTATTGTCACATTACAAAAGAAACTAACCCATCCATGGAAGTATACATTATGTATAAGAAACCTAAGTTTATAAACAGCTGCTTTGTTTAAACCCTTAAGATTTTGTTTATACTTAAGAGTATGGCATTTGTTGTGCTTCAGTGCAGACAACCAAGCCAGGATGTCATCACAAGACCTGGGCATTGTTAACGAGTTTTACATGTAGAGCCCCGATGGGGGCTTAGGAGGGGGCTGAAATGGGAGTGCCAATAACGGCCACATTTCGCCTCCTCCAGACGAACGTCAGGCACTGCGCCGCTCAGGAACTGATCCTGAGCATGGCGCAGTGATTGATGCCTGTGGACGGCGAGCAATGGGTAGCTCGCCGTCCAATCAGAAAAGGCTCGGGACAACGGCGCGCTGTGTTCCACGCGCGCCGGAAGGAGCAGTCAGCATAGAAGGTGGGGCCCGTTAGGGCCAGAGCCTGCCAGGGTACAGGATTTTGTTCGAAAGAGATACCGCGGCCCTGGAACACAAAAGACACTAGGAGGAGCATGGATGGGTTTTATTCAGTAAGAGTCTGACACTCTGGGATATTTTTTTTAAGGATGGGAAATCATCAAATGACGCCTTCCGCTCTGGGCGGAGCGGAAGGAAGTGTCAGGCTCTTACTGACTAAAACCCATCGATGTTCCTCCAAATGCCCTTTATTATTTGTCCTTTATTTCAGGCAATTAAGGACCATAACTAATACATTTTTATGAACAAAATACTTCAAAACTACTGCACTTGAAGTAACCGTTCCAGGGCTGCGGTGACTCTTTCGAACATATTCCTCAACTGAGAAACTTCCTACCAATACGAACTATGTTTAGGAGTAGCGCTTTCTGAATGAAGCCCGTGATCCAACTGACCAATGCTGGTCGAGGCACATGGCTATTAAAGTCATTAACTGACTTGATTATCAGTACAATGGTCACAGCTCACATCTATAATACTATAATAAAGCTGAAGTGTTTGTTTGTATTTGTATTTATTTGGATCTCCAACAAAGATTACACCTTACATGCTAAATTAAACAAATTATAAATAGGTACAATTCCTTGTGCATCTTCAATTAAAGGAGACTACAACTTGCGTTAAAATAGCAAACAAACAATAGGAAAATCAAATTAAATTAAATTAGACATGTAAAAAGAACAATGAAAATTTAATTAAAAATATATTGAGGTGGATGGTAAGCCAGGTAGGTCAACACTTACTCAACGTTAAGTTTTGAGTGTAAAAGCAACTTAATCTCTGGAACTACCAATAGGATTTGGAAAATAGTTTTTGTATGATAGCCACATTCCTGAGGATTTTCAAAACGCTTGATTGGAAAGAACGAGGCATAAATATCAACGGTCAGTCCATCTCGCACCTCCGATTTGCGGATGACATTGTCATCATGGTTGAATCTCTGCAGGAGCTGGAAGTGATGCTGAACTGAACGGTCTGAGCGATTCTTCAAGGCGGGTGGGTCTCGGGATGAATCTGGACAAAACCAAAGTCATGTACAATGGTCATGTCAACCCGAGACCTGTAATCGTAAATAGCGCTACCCTTGAAGTTGTGCAAGAATACATATATCTAGGCCAAATTATTCAACTGGGTCGGCACAACTTTGAGAAGGAGGCGACCAGAAGAATTCGTTTGGGCTGGGCGGCATTCGAGAAGCTGCGTGATATCTTTGAATCGTCGATCCCACAATCCCTTAAGACCAGGGTTTATAACCAGTGTGTCCTACCCGTAATGACTTACGGAGACGAAATGTGGACACTCACCATAGGTCTTGTCCACAATTTCAAGGTTGCTCAGCGTGCAATGGAGAGAGCAATGCTCGGGGTTTCTCTGGTGGATAGAATTCGCAACGAAGTCATTCGCCAGAGAACTAAAGTCATCGACATTGCGCCAAGAATCAGCATGTTAAAATGGAGGGCTGGGCTCAGGCTGGCTGACAAATCTTCAAAATAGCTCGCATTTAACTAGGTCAATAGGGCACTTTATGTGACGGCTAAACACCCTTATATGTATGGGAAAATTTAAATGATCAATATCTTTGTAACTACGCAAAGTTTCTCCGTCACAAATTCAGGTTATCGTCCCCGTCACAAAATTTTGAACATATTTCGAAGGCCGTAGACCATCAGGCAGCGGAGATACATGTGTCCAGCCAGCTTGAACTCAGGCTGGCTGGACATTAAGTTTTTATTGATTTCTCGTAAACCCTTACATGTGACCCCGCTCAAGCACTGACATGTGAAAATTTCAAATTATGTAATAAATCTTACATAATAGTAATAATAAACATTAAAATCGCGAAAATCCCTCGGCACACCGGTGTACCCGGCAGTGCTCGACCGGATAAATCAAACGTTATTACTGTTACACATTGACCTGAGCGTATAAAACATACTTTGCGACCTATTCTTATACCTAACAAATTTACACAAAAAACTTCATAAAAATGGTTGAGCCGTTTCGGAGGAGTGCGACCACAAACACTGAGACTCGAGATTTGTATACATAGAGATAATTATTTTTAACGGTAATAAACAAACATTATATGTTTGTTTGTTTTTTATAAAATCCAGTATGCCGAGTTTTTGATTACAATCATATCTCAATGGCAGAATGGAATTTGTATGAAGAGAAGTAGACCATTGCTTGGTTTACGACTTAGGGTTTTTTAATCCTGTTAGTATTTTCCCAAGGCAAAATTTGACATTCCCACAATGGCGATATCACTATTAGCTTCTGCTAGTTAACATATAAAAACAAATCTGCTCAGTATGTTTAGGAAAGCCAACCAAAACATTTACCTTTAGGCAATTCGGGTGGATAGACAGGAGAATTGGGCGCTGGCGGTACTTCTACATCATCATCTAGTTCGGACGTCGAGTACAACTTGTACATAGACTTGACATTCCCTTCCAAGTGCACATAGTCACTCATCAAAGAACACAGATCTTCATTTACTGTTACCCTGTTAATAATAAAGCAGTTAAGAATATGTAAAAGAGTGACCATGGAGTTTCTTGCACGTTCTTCTCCATAGAGATCTACCCTTTGGAACATGCAAATAGCTTCACCTCTGGCTGACCCCGACCTTGACAATTCAAAAGTGCCTATAAATGGTTTAATTGAAATAAATGCTTTGTATTTTGAGTATTAGAAGTTAGGCTTATTATTCCTGAAAATTAAGAACAAAGATTGATTTTGTAACACATCATAAACTTGTCAGCATTTATTGTATTTCAATTACTTACTTGAGAGATTCTTTGTTTGTTTCAGTCCTATTTAGATACCAGGGAGTATTTGTTACTTGTTTAGCTTCCTCCAAGAGAGCTGGCAAATTAATCTAAAATTCAACAAAAGCATCATTATTTGAAATAGTTTACTAAAATCTATAAATGAACATTTATTGTTATTTTCCTTAGCAGTAATCAGTTGTGCACTTCAACCTGTAGAAAGAGACTATCACAATGATTTTAGTGACAGAGACAAAAATAAAGGAAAACTTATTGTGATGCTTAATTTTATTATTATTTCTTTAGTGAGTGGCCCATTCAAAATACAATACATAAATATAAAAACTATAGTAATACATAAAAAATTATAACTTAATAACCAAGACACACAATGACCTATCAATCTTATTTCCCCTTTTATCGAGTTCAATTCATTAATTATTTGGTGTTCTTAATGATAATAAATCTTTGATATCAGAATAACACTGAAAAGAAGGACATATTATGAAACAATATCTAACCATTTGTTGATGTTGCCCTTGGAACTACAGACTTGTGTGGTTTAAATTGTGTTTTACACACAAAAAAAATGCATAAACGATGGCTAGGTACATCATGGAGCTGAGATATAACTGTAATAGGAGAGGGATGTGTCATTTTATATGGATGTATTACTGCATTCAGTACCTTTGAAAAAGAAAGACAGACAGTGGCTCTACAAGTCTACACCATTGACTAGTGAAATTGTGTTTAAATTGGATGTTTTGGTATGATTTGATGTACAGGCATGAGAAAAGTTTTGAAGATGAATGAAAATTGCTACTACATAATGATAGATAAATAGTGTTATAGCAACAGATATATCCCATACTAATAACTACAGATAAAGACGGAAGGTTGATGGTTAGCAACTAAAATAATAAAATAAAAAGTTACATGTTTTATGTTTTTGGTATCTGTAGCAGCTGTTATCATCCTCAAGACATTTTTAGCTCTCTTGATAGAATTAGAAACTTCAGATTTAGCTTTCTGCAGGGAGTTCTTTTCAGAGAACTTTAAATATAAAATTATGTTTATGATTTCGTCCTTATGTTTTTGTACTACAGAAAACAGCTTTGAGAAATGTTGTTCAACATTGGCAATTATTTTAGATAGCTCCTTAGCGGATCCAGTGTCATTTTCGTAGTTGTGGAGCAAATATCCAATGTCCTAGAAAATGTGAAATATACTTATTAAGTAATAATAAATGAAACCCAAAGATTACACATTCATCATAAAAAAATCTGCGGCATTTATTTTGTTAAAGGTTTTTGTAAACTTGTATTAGACATACACAGTATTTATTTACTTTTTTTGGATTGACTCTGGTTCTTGAGATAAACGAAACACAAGCAATTAATTAATCAAATTAAACTACCCTCTTTAAGATATATCAATTGATTAAACCATTGTTTTGTTTTAAATACAAGTTTCATCTTCGATGGACTGCAAATCCATACTCTTATAAAAGACACGTATTTGTAAACCATATGACGCAAATTGTATCCGAAGCATGGCTAAGCTGTGTTTTAGTAGTCAAACATATTTTGGGAAATCATAAAGCATCAGACTATTCAGAATTAGTTACTAAAATGCTTCAAAATTTTCATACATTAGGAGCTAGTATGAGCATTAAATTGCACTTTTTACACAGCTATTTGGTCATATCCCCGGTTAATCTGGGCGATTACTGAGGAACAAGAAGAATGGTTCCACCAGGCCATCAAGATAATGGAAGAAAGATACCAAGGTCGATTGGACCGCCAAATGATGGCAGACTACTGTTGGACTTTAATAAGGGATTGTCCTGAGCAAAACCATGACAGAAAAAGTGTTTTGTAATTTTATTTATATATATTTTTTTTTTTTTATTATTATTATTATAAGCCCGTAGTGTCCCACTGCAGGGCAAAGGCCTCCCTTCTTTCTTTCCACTTCAATCTGTCTTGAGCAATCTGAGATTGCTCAAGATTAATTATTTGATATACATTTTTTGCTTTATTATCATTCATAAAAAGGACCTTAATAAAAATATTTTTTCGACACATAGTGGTATTTTTATTTAGGTTTTTCAGTGAAATAGCTTTATTTCAAAAACTAGAGCCAATTTTACAAATCTGATAATTTTCTAGTAGTCTTAATGCAGAATTGACTAACATGTCGCAAAATGACTGTTCCCCAGTGTTATTTGTGTTATATTAATGTGAGGATACTTACAACAGCTGTTTTTGTGAGTCTTCTAAAGGTTTCATCAACTTGTGGAGATATATCAGTCAAATCCTCCAAAAAGGTTCCATTCTGCAAATAATGGTTATTTTGTAGCTTCTTTAATTATTACAAAATAAAACTTCATGCAATTTTGAGCGTAAATCAAAACATGAATATAAAATGTTCCAAACACTATTTTATAATTATTCAAGAAAAACGTAATTTCATTTTGAAAATTTAAAAAATATTGTTTCGTATTTTCTACAATATAATTCATCCTTTTTCGGTATATAATTTAACAAATTATTGTGCTTCTTACTTGCGCACGTGTGTTTCTGGAAGGCTGCACTTATTTAAGCCACGGTTATGGACAACTTTTTGCCGTTGACTAGTGCTTCTTTAAACCCTAACCTAACACTTGAATGTGTATTCTTTCGTATAAACGATAAATGTAATGTCATATGATAGGGTTTTTCAAAATACTTACAACTTCCTGTAGAGATACAACGTCATGGTTCTTGCAGGATTTTTCACCACCAAGCATCATGCAGTCTGTACATACAGGCTTCTTGCAACCAGTGCAATAGTAATCAAGCGGTTTTCCAATATGCGACTTACAAGTGGTGGGTTGAAAGCTGGATTCTGAAAGAAAACATAACTTAGGCTTTTTTCAGAGACTGTTGCTGTTTTGATGACACACAATTACTTAAAAGAATCTAAATAGAGTTCTGTTCCTATGTTTCAAAAGTTAGGTAGACATAAATATTTTACTGGGAAACTAGTACCCTTATTACAAAAATTTTTGAATTGACATAGAAAGAAAGAAAAAGAGTTTATTTGCGATATGTTAAGTAAATTCAAATTCAAATTATTTATTTGTGAACATAGGGTATGGTAAAAGAGGTCATACAAAAATATATACATAAATAATGTCCCAACAATGTTCCGCCAGGAGGCATACAAATATTAAGAAAATTAAAATGATTAGAATTTGTACTACTTATTTATAAATTGCAAAATGATAATTAAAATACAATAATCATTCAAAAACACATAGAAACAAAATGTCAATTAACATTAAAATAAACTAATTATTCACAGTTTACAACTAATTGAATGTCATATTTTAATATACAGTAATATTTTACAAGTAAAAAAAAATGTCAAAATCAATTAAATTAAGCGTCAAATGTTTTTAAAATTTGTCATTAAGAATTTACCTATATTTATTTTTTAATATTTTTAATTAACGGAATAATATACCTTGTCATAGAATAATTTAAATAGATTTCTTTTGAATTCATTCATGTTCTTGCTGAGTATCACTTGCTTAACTTATTATATAATTTTGGAGCCATCGCAAATATGCTTTTGTGAAAAAATTTAGTTTTAGCGTCTTTGACTTTTTACAGGTTTAAATAAATGCATATTGTTTTTAACAAAAATAATAGTAGTATTAATAATAATTAAAAATTAATTTAGTATAGTATTAATTATCAAGCCAAGTATTCAAAAAGATGTGATTTTTAGGGTCCCCTAGTCAAGGAACCCTCATAGTTTGGCCATGTCTGTCTGTCTGTCTGCGGTTCAACTCAGATTCTTAGCACTAGAAAGTTGGAATTTGGTATATTTATAAATATTTATCACACCAAATAAGTGGTAAAATTATATCTTGAAAAATAGTGGCAATTATTTTTTTATATTGTGTACCCCCATGGTGTGGTGTAGTTGGATAGGTCGTTTAAAAATATTAAAGGTGTGTGAAAACCATTTTTCCATCCAAGGACCCGTTTGCGAAATATTGAGCTTTGAAGTGAAAATTTTTAGGGTTCCGTACCCAAAGGGTAAAAACGGGACCCTATTACTAAGACTCCGCTGTCTGTCTGTCTGTCATCAGGCTGTATCTCATGACCCGTGATAGCTAGACAGTTGAAATTTTCACAAATGATGTATTTCTGTTGCCGCTATAACAACAAACATGATTTTATTGAAGTTTTTTTTTATAGAGATTGGTACGGAACTCTTACAATAGCTAGCGGATTGTTGGTCTAATGAATTAAGAATCATAAACAAACCTATATTTTGCAGCACATGGTTCTTAAATATTACAAAATTCTTATGAGTTTTATTGAAGCAGGCATCACACAAAATGGTAACACATTCTTTACACATTTTTGAAGTTGTAGCATTACATTCTAAACAATTGCCTGTAAAAAAATTGTTTTAAACTCAGAATAAATTAATTTTTAGATATGATACGGTTTCCTCATTGTTAATAATCAACAAAATTCTTCCAATCATGGGATTTAAGATTCTCTGATCATTCCAAAAAAAAAGCAACCAAATATCACCAAGCTTGTAACCAGCAACTTAATATAAATCAGCATTTTCAACAATTGGTACCTAAACATTACCTTGAGCAGCATCGTTTTTTAGCAAAGCTTTAAGATCAATGAAACTATCTTCTTCAGTTTTCTTGTGTGTTGTTGTATCTGGAGGCTAAAACATGCAAAAGAACTCATAATGATTGTTTTTTAAATTTAATTCACCTCAAAATCTTTAATTATTTTGCACATATTTTACCTTCATCAGGTGCATAGTTAATTCACCAACCATCTGAACATTCACAGGAAACTTTTCATATAACTTAGGTTTATTTTGAATCAACTCATTTGGATCAGTATTCTTGACTTCTGCTTCACGGAGGCAAATCCTGCACTCTATTGGTTCCAGACACTTCATAATATTGACAATGCAATTTTCGCACATGGTATGGCCACATGGTAGAAATAGTGGCAACTTCCCTTTCAGCTTGGATGATGTAACTGAGAAAATTTTAATAGCATTGATTATCTTGTAATCAAATAAGATTCTGATTGGAGGCAATTTTTTTTCAATATTCTCAACTCAGTATACCTAAGGGATATCAGGACCATACAGAGGCATCAGTACTATCTCACTTATCTACCACTAGTTATCTGACAAGTACAACCATTTTTTTAGTTTAGAAAGGCTTAGATCATGATACTTATATTTGTATGAAATGGGCTCATGAAAATATAATTCACACAACATTGCTACAAATTAATTTAAAATGGGTAACAAAGTTATCAAGAATATAAATTAGGTAGCATACTTGTACATTTCTTCATAAATATTGTTATTCAATTCAATAAGGTAGTTGATAAATACAATAATCAGTTGAATTCAGTATTTGCTTTTATTTATTTTGATAACATTTTCCGGTGGTGGATTAGCAACAAAGAACTGTACCTACTATTCCATCATATATTTATCAATTCCAAATGGGCCAGTTTCAAGAGGTTCCTTTAGAATAAAATTATAGTTTTTGTCGTTCTAGTTTATTGGGAAGATATCTTTCTGAAATACAGGTGATTGAAAAGTCTAATAAAGAATATGCAAAAAAATTATGGTCTTGTGTTTTTATACCATAACTAGGAAACAGATAATTCTGATGGTTGATAAAACTGCATCAATTGAAAAAATAGGTTATTTGAACATTAACTTAACAAAGTAGGTACCTACACAATGTTGTAAGAAGTACTTATTGAAATAATCTTCGCCGCGAAAAATGCCGGACGTAGGTAGGCAAGTAATAACAATAAAATTAATTTATTATTGATTGTGAAGTACAAGAATTTCTCATGACTTACCTACTGAGGGTGTATGTGTTGTGATTTTATTTTCAGTGTCAAGGAAAACACTATACTTACATTGAATAAAATAAAGTTGACTGCAACTTGGACAACTCTTTTTTAAATCGTCGTCCATTGTGATTGTTTGAAGACGAATATATTGTCTAATCCTCCACTAGAAACATGAATGTTTCATATTTTATAAATGAAGATAATAGCTATTGGTTAATTATTGTACGCAGTTTACATTTATTATAAACGGTTTTTCAAACCTTGAATTATTCAACAGAAAGAATTGAAAAATGTTACAACCATCAACCTCGTACAACCACTATAGAATGTAGAGTGTAGAGATGGGCGGATGGGCGACGAATCAACGAACGGTTTAAATCATAGATATATAATTCTTTAAATCGACGGTCTACGTACAATCAACGTTTGGAGACGGTCTGTCGTTCAAGCGTGGACTAGTCGATCGATTCATGCATGGACGGGTTACAGGGCTGCCAGGTGCAAAAAAATTGTGATCGTACGGCAACCACAAAAAAATCGTGTGCCAAGGAAATTTTGAAATGAAAAGATCGTACAACCTAGAAGTACAAAATTTTTATTAACCTGTTAGTAGATAACTAAAATTCGTTTAGTTTTAGAAAAGCAATGCAATAAAACTGTTTATTGATAAAGATTATAATACAAATCTGTGGTCATATTTTTAACTTTTCTGTTGTTCCCTACTTCCTTTCTCCTCCTCCTTCCTTTAGTGTTTTAAAATTTTCAAATTATTTTTTGATGACGCACCAAAACTCGTCGGTATTCGTAGTTAAACCAATTTTCATTTAAAATGTTGGGAAAACTGTGCCATTCGTCATCTATTTTTATTCCCCGAAATTCATACTTGCCACTTGCCAGTGGAGCACGTTCGTTTCATTATGAAATGTTGCCAGGTATGTAAAAATCGTACATTTTCCGTACGATCTTGGTCTAACGATCGTACATGAGTAAAACTGCCAAAAAATCGTAGGAGTACGATTAAAATCGTACCTCTGGCATCATCTTTGAGGTATGACCACTAGCAAGTTAACACACTTGGGATATCAACTGCTTAACCGGACTAACCTGTGGTGGCCTCAAATGAATTTAAGGCCCCCATCCAAGGCAACAAAACTAGCTACAAGCTAAAAACTACTGACCGCTCGCTAAGGGCATTCCCTGTGCAATACGACCTCGGCTTAGCGGCGTCAGTTAGGGACAGCAAGGGACAATCAGGCTGGGTCGTTTCATTAATTAGGGGTTATTAAAGCTAAAGGCTCAGCGGCGCGGGCTGGCTCGTTTGCAAAAGTCGGGGAGGGTTTTGAGTGGGTCGTCGCGACGGACCTCGGCGGCGAGGTCGGTATATGGAACGCGGTCTGTATCTGTTTATTCTAAGGGTGCTGGTTTCCCTACAGCTTTCCTGAGTCTTTGTGATCTCGTCGTCGGATTCGACGAGTGTATGCCGAGGACGGCGAATCTTACTAATGCGAGAGGGAGTGTACTGGGTTGCCTTTGAAATCAAAGGGTTTTGGTGCTTTTCAGCGGATTCGAAGAAACGCTTTGTAAGGCGCTTCATAAACTGTTTTAGGGTCGGGATTTTAAGGTCGACATGAAGCCGTTCGTTCCGTACATACCACGGGGCGCCCGTGGCTTTTCGGAGAAATCTGTTTTGGATTACTTGCATCCTGTGGATTTGCTTTGGCTTTGTGTGTGTGAATATAGCACACACATAAGTCATTATCGGTCGTATGCACGTAGTGTAGATGCGCAGTTTACATTTAAGGGATAACTTAAATCAAAAGTTCACAACGTTCCTTTATACTGCCACCGCAACGACGACGCCTAAACTTAGTCGTTTACTACGTTCGTTCGTTTATGTCACCGAGAAAACTAATTTGAACTTTAATTCTTTAACCGTATAGTTCGGTAGTGGTACTTAAAGGTACTAGACAGGCGTACCTCCGCCGGCTCGGTAGTAGTACCTTTAGGTACTAAGAGTTACGTCATACGACATCCTAATTAATAATTTTGTTATTGATAAAATAAATCTTATGTATGGGCATTAATCAAAACAATTGGATAAATAGGTCAAATGTTAGCGCCAGTAATTATTTCATATTTAACCCGCAAGTTTACTAATTTTCATAAATAAAATCAAAGTGTAAAATGTGATGGACTGTTCAAAATCATCCACCATATTGTTTTTTTTTATTGTTGGAGTGTAGCCAAACGATTCTGTTAAACGATGTTTTTCTTAATTCGATATACTCGATTAATTGAAATGAGTGATCTTCATAAATCGATTCTTAGAAATTAGTTGAAAAAATACGTTGGCATAAAATAGAATGAGGCCTGCTGATAATAGTTAATACTACTTTCTTATGTAATTAATTTACAGGTTAGAAGTAGGTTTTTCAAGGAATCTGGCGCGAAATTAATTTTTTTAGTAGGTTTTAACTAAATAAATTAATTTCGCGCCAGATTGTCCATGTTATTCCAAATTTAAATTCAGAATGTGGTCGTATAAATTCAGAAATATTTTATTAGTTTAAAATTATTGATGTTTGATACTTTCGGCAGGTTCCTACAGAATGCCCAGTATACTTAAAATGTATTTATGGTAGACTAGCACTTCGCCCGCGACTTCGTCCGCGTGGATTTAGTAAGTACTCCACAAACTTCAACGCCCCCTATACCCCCTTATAAAGGTTAGTTTTAGAAAATTAAGCACAATGATTTTCATTAATTACATTTATTACGTAGCCATTTCTACTTATTCTATGGTCTCAGGTTCAGCGCAACTGTTCACCCCGTTCACCCCGTCAGGAGATTATGCAAAAATTGTTAGGTACTACATCTGTTTCAATAATCCCATTTTTAGTTCATTCATAGCATTCCGACGTAAATTTAAGCAAGCAATAATGTCCTCCCCTAAAAACTTGCTGCAACCCCTGCTTCACCCCTTATTATGTATGTAGTTTATTTGCAAAAAATCCAAACATTTGTTATTCTTATTGTTTCATCGAAATCATTTTCAACTTCATCGGACCAAGCATTGTTATGATTCTTCCCAGTTCGCTCAAGCCGTGACATTTTTCTTACTCCGAGCATGTTTATTACCGTCGTAACTTTTGAACGAAAGGTCCGATTTGAATAATTTAAAGTGTGATTTACACGGACATAATCAACCTTAATTATCAAACTATTTAAAGGGATAAGGATTAATATCATGATACCGAAATCACCATTTTTTCATATCACCAAGGATTTGCTTGAATAATTTGAACAAAAAGCGGTCATGGTGACTGGACCATAATAGTTAGACATATGGTATCGCGGACTTTTTTGTAGACATTAATGACCTCTATAAAACTGTAGTACATCACTTTGCTCTATTGTCAATAGATTCCGCAGCGTACGCGATATAAGGATTTTTTCTCACACCTTGGGTTACATTATCGAAGTTTTCATACGGATCCCTAACTTTTTTGAAAATATACTATAGCCTATGTCCATCACCGATAATGTAGGATTCTACTCGTGAAAAAATGTTTCAAATCGGTCCAGTAGTTTCGGAGCCTATTCATTTCAAACTAACGAACAAACAAACAAATCTTTCCTCTTTATAATATCTACTAGCACTTCGCCCGCGACTTCGTCCGCGTGGATTAGTAGGTACTCCACAAACTTCAACGCCCCCTATATAAAAGGTTAGTTTTGGAAAATTAAGCACAACGATTTTCGTACGCCACGCCACCGTTGACAGAATCTCACTTGTCTCGAGCCCAGGTTCAGCGCAACTGTTCACTCCGTTCAACCCGTCAGGGTTTGATTATGCAAAAATTGTTAGGTACATCTGTTTCAATTATCCCGCTTTTAGTTTGTTCATAGCATTCCGACGTAAATTGAAGCAAGCAGTTATGTCCTCCCCTAAAATCTTAATCACCCCTGCTTCACTCCTTATTATGTATGTAGTTTATCTTCGAAAAATCCAAACATTTGTTATTCCGAAAACATTTAAATGCCCTGGTGTTTCAACTTCATCGGACCAAGCATTGATACGATTCTCCCTAGTTCGCTCAAGCCGCGACATTTTTCTTACTCCGAGCATGTTTATTACCGTCGTAACTTTTGAACGAAAGGTCCGATTTGAATAATTTAAAGTGTAATTTACACGGAAATAATCAACCTTAATTATCAAACCATTTAAATGGATAAGGATTAATATCATGATACTAAAATCACCATTTTTTATTTCAACATTGGATTTGCTTGAATAATATGAACAAAAAGCGGTCATGGTGACTTATCCATAATAGTTAGACATATGGTATCGCGGATTTTTTTGTAGATATTGATGACTTCTATAAAACTGTAGTACATCACTTTGCTCTATTGTCAATAGATTCCGCAGCGTACGCGATATAAGGATTTTTTCTCACACCTTGGGTTACATTATTGAAGTTTTCATACGGATCTCTAACTTTTTTGAAAATATTCTATAGCCTATGTCCATCCCCGATAATGTACGATTCTACTGGTGAAAGAATTTTTCAAATCGGTCCAGTGGTTTCGGAGCCTATTCATTTCAAACAAACAAACAAACAAACAAACAAACAAACAAACAAATCTTTCCTCTTTATAATATTAGTGTAGAAGTGTAGATTAGTATAGAAGTATAGATGTAGAATAGAGAAGTTTTAACTGATGTCAACGTTTCGTTCGTTTCGTTTTGTTTTTAGTAAATTTGAGTATTATTCTCTTTATTCATCTTTTTTACATACTTTTTATATATTTCAATAACAAAAAAAAAACAATAAAAAAACAAATATAAAAATAGTAGTCCGCCGGTGTCGGGAGCTGAGTCCAAGCTACTGGTGGTTAGGGCTCCAGAGAAAGGAACCTCCTCACAATACGAGCCGTATCGAGGACTACTGCCTTCTGTATCAGGCCCTTTACCCAACTGCGTAACGCCAGCTTCGACAGGTGGTCGTCGAAGCTTTTGGCTATCAAGCCATTGGCCGTAACGACTATCGGCACAATGACAGCCAAGTCCACAAGTATCCATGAGTATTATTATTATTATTATATCAGCCGAAAGACGTCCACTGCTGGACATAGGCCTCCCCCAAGTGTCGCCACAACCACCGGTCCTGTGCGTCTCGCATCCATCGGTTACCCGCGACCCTCACCAGGTCATCGGTCCACCTTGTGGGCGGCCTTCCAACGCTACGTCTTCCGGTACGCGGTCGCCACTCCACTCCTCAAATTTGAGTGTGACCTAATATTTTTTATAAAGAAAACGGCCTTCTCGGCCAACAGGCTCGGCCAACGTGTACTGCACACTTTAGCGTGCCGATGTCAAACAAAGTTGTTAAGTGTGAGGTTATACTTGTTGGCCTATCCTGTTCGTCGGCTCGCTCTCGGGCAACGTGAAATTTTCATGAATTCTTCAAAATTAAAGCAAATTGAAAATATTGCATGTTCCCATAGCCGGTATGTAGCTGTAGCTATGTGTGAGTAGATGCGTGACATGCGTGATCCTAGAGGTTTTTTGATACTTTTTAATCGACTTCAAAAAAGGGGTTATTTGATACTATGTTGTATAATGTAAATAATAAGTCGCAAAAATTGAATTACGAAGTTAAGCTTCGTTTGCCGAGGTCGGTCCGTGGATGGGTAATTACATATTGAGTATCCACCGTTCTCCGGAAAGCACGCTGCAGTCACACTATGTGAAAAATCTATGACACATAAGACGAATCTATACCTCATTTGAAAAATCTGTCCAACCGTTTAGGGACTTGATATACAAAGCGGACAGGGCGCGCGGACAGGGCGCACGGACAGGGTGCTGACAAGATAAAATGTATGGCGTCAAAGGAACGAAATAAACAGTTCTCGTCAAATAACTTTGCCCCTCTGAAGTTGGCTACGAGTGGCTGCGTAGTAGTCAAAATTACGAACAAACTGCAACTGCGCATGCGCAAGAGACATGGGGGCGGGGATTATGGCAGCGCGATTTTATGTCTCAGTCGCTCGTTTACGTTCGATGCATGCTTGCGTCCCGCTTGCTCCCGTCTACGTGACTGCACCTGCTTTGCAAATAGCTAACTTCAGAGGGGCAAAGTTATTTGACGAGAACTGTACTTAGCGTCGCGGCTAAACTCATTTACATTTTCGTACCGCGACGGCCACCGCGCACCTTCCGCGCGCCTTGAGCGCTTTGTTTATCAAGTCACTTAGGCTGCCGGGCGTTTCACAGAAATAGACGATATCTACAAACATACATAGCCAAATTTCATCCAAATCCCTTCAGCCGTTTTTGCCTGATTGAAACACAAACATACAAACAATGTTTGTATGTTTGTCATACAAACAATGTTTGTATGTTTGTCACACATGTAGTTCATATCCTGGAATGAGACATATGCTACTTTTTATCCCGGTAAGTGGCATGGATCAATGAAGACTTAGGAGGAAGTGGAAATTCAGAGCCGCTGCTGCCTTAGTACTACAGATTTACAAGTACCAGGAGACCAAAAACATCAAGTACCAGGAAACAAGAAACATGTCATAGTATTTTTTGGGCTGGTTAGGATAGGTGTATGGTAGGTGTAGGTTAGGTGTAGGGTAGGTGTAGGGTAGGTGTAGGGTAGGTGTAGGGTAGGTGTAGGGCCGCCCCATGACGTGGGCGGCTGATTCTTCGGCGTTAAAACAGCCCCTGCAGAGTGGGCTGTCCGTGGCGCCTATGTTATAGAGATGTTTGTTTAGGGAGCAATGGCCCGTAATTGTCCCTATTATTGTTCTGAGGTCATTTCTACTTAGGCTGAGTAGTCGTTTTGTTAATCGCGGATGTAGACTTGGCATTGCCATTTTTTACTGCCTATAGTCTATGGCCCGTGACCATTTGTTGTTTTGGAGTTCAGTTGATCTCTGGCGAATCCATGTACGAAACTGCGAGAAAGGTAGGGGAAGGAGTGGATAAGGGCCTAACACTACCATCTCGGAACCTCTCTTCGCAAGTTCGTCTACGGCATCATTGCCTAGGGATCCACTGTGTCCCTTGATCCACTGGAGGGACAGCTTAGACAGTGATCTACTCTCCAGGGCGAGGTGACACTCAAAAATTAGTTTACTGTTGGTTTGTTTGTTCTCTAGGGCTTTGAGCAAAGCTAGGCTATCAGATGTGAATCTAATTGCGTAGTTGTGTTTCCCTAGGAGCTTTACGGCTGTTGCGGCTAGTGTTAGGGCGACACACTCGCATTGGAATATCGCCTAGTGGTAAGTGAAAGTTAATGTTGAGGTCTAGGGAGTGTACGCCAGCCCCTGAACCCTGTGGAGTTATTGAGCCATCTGTGTAGACGCGTACTTCATTGAGTCCTGACTGATCCCTCTCTTCCTCTGTTGTTTGTATGCCTATTTTTGTTCTATTCTTTTCTATTTGTATTCCTCTTTTGTTAAACATGAGTTTATTTGGTGTCCTATTACACGGGGCAGCGATGAGAGGTTGATACTCAATCGCCCGGTCCAGGATGCCAGCGTGAGGACTAGTATGGTTCTTGCCCCATATGCCTAAGTGCATAAGCCTGATAACTGCTAGTGCTGCTTCCTGCTTTATGTACATGTCAAGGGGAGTTAATTGTAGGGCTGTCTCCATCGCTGTGGTTGGGGTTGTTCTCATGCAGCCTGTGATAGCGGAACAGGCTAACCTTTGGAACCGCTGGAGCCTAGAGACGGTGGTCGAGAGTTCAGTCCTCGTCCACCAAACCAAGGCACCATAAGTCAGCATTGGTCTGATCACAGCTGTGTAGAGCCACAGCGTGTTCTTCGGAGAGAGCCCCCATGTTTTTCCTAGCATTTTTTTGCATTAGTAAAGTGCGAGTGCTTTTGTTTAGTTTGTAGTCAAGATGCTTGTTCCAGAGTAATTTGCTATCAAGGATCACTCCTAAGTACTTGACTTCTTCTTTGAGTGTTAGTTCGGTGTTAAAAAGTTTAGGTAGTTTATGAGGCCCAAGGACTCTCTTGTTGGTAAAAATTATTAGTTCCGTTTTAGAGGGGTTGACCGATAATTCGTGTTTTGTACACCAATTCTCGATTACTTTGAAAGCTTTCCTCATGAGGTCACACAAGACGCCTTCAAATTTCCCCGTGATTAGAATTGCTATGTCATCTGCGTAATCCACCGAGTACAGACTGCTAGCGTTGAGCTCTGTGATGAGCTCATTAACAACTAAATTCCACAGTAGTGGTGACAGCACCCCACCCTGTGGGCAGCCTCTACTTACGATACCTCGTGTGGTGGTGTTTACAGTAAATTGAATAGCGCGATGTTTTAGAATGTTGTGAATCCATTGTATTTAAGCGTTGGCGCCACACCGTGCACGGCTAGTGCCTGGCCGATGCTGGCGAAATTTGTTTTGTCAAAGGCACCTTCTATGTCAATGAAGGCGCCCAGTGTTTGCTTTTTGGTTTTGAGAGCATTCCCTATGCGTGTTACTATGCAGTGGAGTGCGGACTCAGTTGATTTGCCTGCACAGTAGGCGTGTTGGTTTGGGTGTAAAGGTTTCAGTAGCGAAATTTGGCTGATCTCTCGATCCCCAAGCCTTTCCAGCGTCTTCAAGAAAAACGAGGTGAGGCTGATGGGTCTGAAGGATTTCGGCTGAGTGTAGTCGCTTCGACCTGGTTTCGGAATAAAGATTATTTTTACTTCTCGCCATATCAAGGAGATGTAGTGGTGGGCCAGACAGGCGCGGAATATTTTGACAAGATATTTTTCAGCTAGCGAGTCACCGCTCCATCTGAGCAGAGCCGGAAAGATACCATCCAACCCTGCTGCTTTGAAAGGTAAGAATGTGTTGATTGCCCAAATTATTCTATCTTTGTCTATTACTTTTGAAGCCACTTCCCAATCTAGGTTGCTCGTGGCCCTTTCCCTATGCGGTTCCTAACTCTGCTGGGTAGCAATTCGGCAGCCTGGGAAGTGGGTGGTGAAAAGTAATTCGCTGGTTTCCACTTCGTTAGTTGTGTAGGTGCTGTCTGTTTTTTTGAGGCATCCTATTGTAAGTTCTGTCTCGGTGGCGAGACAAGTTTTGACCCTCATTGCTTGGTTGCTATTCTCAGTGTTGGTACAGAAACGCCTCCACCCGTTTTTACCGTTTTTGGCGTATTAGTTTTTTATAAGTTCTGCGGGTTGTTGTATATCGGTCCCAGTCTCCTGGCGACCGAGTGTTCATGGCTCTGTTGAGCAGCCTTCTCAGCCTGCGACGGTGTCTCTCTAATTCTGGACCCCACCAGGGTTGCCTTGCTCCCTGCCTAGGTATAGTGAGTTGGATTGCTGCCAAAATTGTTTATATGTTCGTCTAAGTTTGTTATGGGAATTTCAGCTGGTAGGGCGGGTAGTTTACTAAACTCTGCCTTGACTAGCCTGATGAACTTGGGTTGATCTGTGTTACTAGGTATTCTCCTCGGTTGTGGCTTGGGTAGGTTGTAATTGATGGTATAACGGATCCATCTGTGGTCCGAACATGATAGTTCACTGGACACATGCCAGTCCAGGATGGAGTTGGAGATACCTATGGTTGCTAAAGTTAGGTCTATCACTGTTTGTGATCGTGCGTTTATGAAAGTTGGTTCTGAGCCTTTGTTGAGTAATACAAGATTATTGCTAAGAATAAAGTCAAGCATTGCCTCACCTCGGTTGTTGGTTTTGATATTACCCCAGAGAGTGTGATGCGCGTTGGAGTCAGTTGCTATGATCAGTTCCAGTTTCTCCCTTTCACAGTACTCCACCAGCGAGGCGAGCTCTGGTAGAGGCACGTTCTCGTCGCCCGGCAAGTAGACCGAGGCGAGGACAATGTCCGGGAGATCCTGTTCTGTTCTGGAAAGCCTTGTTGCTGTCAGGTCTCTTGATTAGTGTGACGTATTAATAAAGTGCAAGCGGCGCATGCACGTCTGCGGGACGGGAGGGGCATTGCTTGCCCAGCCGGTGCGGACGTATATGCGCTCCTTGGTGAAACGAGTGTGTGGCTTTGATTTACGAACCCAGCAGCAAACAAGGACACAACACGTGGCGAGGAGCCTCAAGTAAGTGGTAAATTATGCTGCTAAATGGAAAAGAAATGGAAAAAGGAGGGAAATGAACTCACGTGCACACAAAAAAAAATTAAATAAAAACACTAATAACAACCTCACGGTTTTATGGTGCTATCGATTAAGTGGTATATGTATCTATCTGTCCAAGTACTAATAAAACAAATGACTAGACATTACAAATAATAAATACAGCGTTATTTGTCTGATCGATCAATGATAGGTTATTATTATCATTGTCATGAAAAAAAAGGAATGAATACTTTTCTAAAAATAATTTCTATCATAATTATTGTTATATTATTGACTATAGCCTTGGATATTTCTAGTTAAAATTTTAAAATAAGTACTTACTCGGTGGTAACAGTCTTCTTATAATATATCTTGTGACGATAATTTCGACGTAGGTACCTATTAGCAGAAATCGCGGCATACCGTGTAAGTCCGCGTTAATGTAATTTATCCAGTGACATTATTTATTTAAATACCTACGTAGGTAATAAGAATTTTCAGTCCAATTATAATTCCTCACTATTCATCGCGTTCTCTTAAGTTATAGATGTTTTAAGGTTAAAGGTACCTAATGCAAATGTCGTTAGTAATATTAAAGCAGATAAGTCAAATGCGTGCAATCAATCAGCGCAATAGGTACATGTACTACTTATTGATATAGGTAGGTAATACAATATGCTATCATAACAAATGTACCAAAGTGTATTAGTGTATGTTGCCAAGGTGCAATAAGGTGCCAAGGAGCACAAAGTAGTATTTTTCCAATGTGAATCAAGGTGCCAAGGAGCATTAAGGTGTAATTTTGCCAAGGGCAATATATCCATAAAAAAAGAAAATTACATGGATCAAATTATTAAATATTTCCTTTGTCGTTTTGAAGTTTTAGCAATATTAAATATCACTAAACCTAATGTAATAAATGTTACCGGCATAACCCATATCTACAGTTCTCGTCAAATAACTTTGCCCCTCTGAAGTTAGCCATTTGCAAAAATTGCGCAGGTGCAGTCACGTAGACGGGAGCAAGCGGGACGCAAGAATGCATCGAACGTAAACGAGCGACTGAGACATAAAATCGCGCCGCCATAATCCCCGCCCCGCGCATGCGCAGTTGCAGTTTATTCGTAATTTTGACTACTACGCAGCCACTCGTAGCCAACTTCAGAGGGGCAAAGTTATTTGACGAGAACTGTACTTCGCGTAATAAAGATTTACATCACTCCAGTGGCGTAGCGTAGTAGGGGCGAGGGGCGACCCGCCCCGGGCGGCCCCTTTTAAACCTAAACAAGGAGGCGGCTGACACCCATGCTAAGCCACTGTAATACTCATTCTATTATTGTCCATTTACGCCACATCTAGCAAAAAAAATCAATAAAAAAGTTACAATAAAATTCAAGTCGGGGACATAATAATGTGTAAATTAGACATATATTGTAGTTTATTCGTTATACAGTCATCGTGGTAAAATATATCTAGGATTTTGCAGTGTGAGAACATGGTATGCACATTTCAGATAGTATAATTTTGGATAAACAAACATGATTGGGTGACAGATTGCTAATAACATAATATTACGAGGAAATTTATGACCAGTAAATTGTATTTTACTGAAAACATAAATAAAATACGAAACACCTTATCCAATGGCGCCAAGGGTGCAATACAAAGGCAAATCAATGGCGCCAAGGGTGCAATACAAAGGCAAATTGACATTGTTTCAGGTCGCTCAAAATATCCAATTTACCACCGGTAGAACCCTTGCAATGCGATGGTTGTCCCAAGAAAGAAAGAAAATGAGTTTATTTGGCACACACATATAAAACTCATAGTTTTATCTTAGTCTACTTATACATTTACATAATGTCGAGTAGCGTATTTACAGCCCACTAAAAATATATAATACCCACATTTAAAAAAAAAAATGTGTTTACTTGTTACCCACATTTACAATTATTTACGTTTTAACAATTCAATTGTGTTTGGACAAGGTTTGAAAGATGTATTATGTAAATGGTTACTTTTATTACATTATTAACAACAATTACTTCACAATATTGAAATTAAAATCAAAATCAAAAGTCATTTATTCAAATTAGGCTGAGAGCCAGCACTTTTTGAACGTCAAATTTTACATAAAGACAGTCCCTCAAAACGCCCACCCGTCACCACTTCCTAGTGTTTTATCTGGGAAGAAGAAGTGGCGCAACAAAATCCCCAGCAACACATCTGTCTGTTACGTTTTAAGAACTTGAATTAAACAATAGTATGCAAAGTATTTTAAGACACAGGAACAAAAATAAATATGTATCCAACAACATGGAAATCATAAACTTAAATATTATTTACAACATGTTAGCTAGCTCACTCCATTATAATAATAATAATAATAATAATAGACTTCCAAACTGCCTTAGAGTCCGGCTCGCTCGAATTCCTTACCACAGGAGTTACCCACCTGCTCCATAAATCTGATAGCACCGCGGAACCCAAAAACTATAGACCGATAACGTGTTTACCGACGGTCTATAAGGTTCTTACATCCATTTTGTGTGGAGGTGGAGTGTGGAGGTCGAGGCTTTTTAAATGCTAAGACTCTCCACAATCGCGAGATATGCAGTCTTAGGGAATATTTCCTAGCTGTCGACGTGGGTATGCATCGAGATGTAGTGGCGGTGGACAAGGGACTCACCCCGCTCTCCTTGGCAAATGAGAACTGGCGCAAACCTGCGGTGCTTGACACTAACGATCGCAGGGCGGTATGGCAGAGCAAGGAACTTCACGGACGCTTTTTCCGGGCCCTACACGGGCCCGACGTGGATCAGTTAGCGTCCGTAGCCTGGCTACGTTTTGGTGACCTCTTTGGGGAAACCGACGGTTTTGCCTGTGCAATTATGGACGAAGTTATCATGACGAAAAACTACCGGAGATTTATTGTGAAGGACGGCACGGTTGACATATGTCGGGCATGTCACCGGCCGGGAGAATCAATTCGCCACATTATCTCTGGTTGTTCTCGTCTTGCTAATGGAGAGTACTTGCATAGACACAACCTTGTAGCCAGGATTATCCATCAGCAACTTGCTCTGAAATACTGTCTTGTGGAATCGGAGGTGCCGTACTACAGGTATGTGCCCGACCCAGTTCTCGATAATGGCAGTATCACACTGTACTGGGATCGGTCCATCATCACTGACAGGACTATTCTTGCAAATAAGCCTGATATAGTGGTGGTGGACCGAATCGAGAGGCGTGCAATGATTGTAGATATAACCGTCCCGCATGACGAGAACCTCGTGAAAGCCGAGAAAGATAAACAAATAAAATATCTTGACTTGGCTCGCGAGGTTGTCGACATGTGGGATGTGAATTCGGCAATCATTGTACCGATAGTCGTGTCAGCCAACGGCTTAATAGCCACGAGCCTCGACCAACACCTCAGGAGGCTCTCGTTAGGCAGCTGGATCAGGGGTTTGATTCAGAAAGCAGTACTTCTGGACACGGCTCGGATTGTTAGGAGGTTCCTCTCGCTGGAGCCCTGACCGCCGGTAGCTTGGACCCTGTTCCCGATACCGGTGGGCTACTATTTTTTTATATTTTTAAATATTTTTATAACTTTGTATTTCAATATTTAAAAATGTAATTTATATGTATTGTACAAAAGAATAAAGGAAATAATAATAATAATAATAATAATCATTTATTTGCATAAAATGTGGTAGGTACAGATGTTACATAGTAAATTTAGTGCATAGACACATTCCGTCATTAAGTGATGACATGCAAATATTTACAGCTATATTCATAAAAACCTTAGAACCACCACCACTCAGCCACAACAAGCTTTTATTCATAGGGCATTAGTCAATAAAAAGTTACACAAGAGTACAGTACTTATGGACAAATTAGTAACAATTATACGAGTACCACTAAAAAAACGGGTAATGGTAGAATTTAGCGATTAGGTACTTATCTAATAGTATACTAGCAATCTTCAAGGTAAAGCAACGCTTGTCGAGGTTGGTCTGTGGATCTTAATATACCGTGACTCCTCTGTGCCTCGGAAAGCACGTTAAACCATTGGGCCCGGCTGTCATTTGTAGACCTTTGGCAGTCGTTACGGATTGTCGGAGGCCGGAAGGTCTGACACCGGTCTTGCCATGAAGTACCGTATTACCTAGCCGTTAATGAGTTGTGGAGGTCTGGTGGGCAGCCGCTCCACGTAGAATGCTGATATTCGGCTGAATCCGGTTTGACTGGGAGCCGACCCCAATATAGTTGGGAATAGGAGTGTGACGAACATATTGGTATTAGTTAAGAAATTAGTAATATTCCATGGATTCACGTATCGATAATCCGACGAACTAATGTATGCTAATATTTAATATTCACAGATTACTAACATGTAGGTACAATAATCTTTATCATAACCTGGGATTCCATTCACTTGACACGGATCGGTGGGATTAGACTCACTCAATCATTCTGACATTCGTGAAGTTATACGTATTAATACTAAGTATTAGTTAAATATTACTGATATAAATAATAGTTAAAATATTATAATATTTCCAGACTAATATATTCTTATTGGCTAATACTGATAAATATCGGTACTAACCCATCTTTAGTTAAGAAAGGGCTAAACCAGTGATGACTTAAAAAGCCACGCAAAGGGTAAATAACACACAAAGGGTCACGCAAAGAGTAAATAACACACAAAGGGCCACGCAAAGAGTAAATAACACACAAAGGGCCACGTTAAGAGTACTTGCATCTTTATATTAGAGCTACGCAGTTGTGTGTTTCTGTTAATGATTTTCAGTAAAAAGCCACGCAAAAGTAAAAGTCAATTTTATTAAAACCCAAAATGACTCATGCGTCATCCACACTTCCAAACTTCCTGATTGCGAAGATGATCAGACATAATTGTCGACACTTGCAGGGAGAAATGGAAGAGGGCTCTTGAATTTAACACATTGCCTGTCATCATCGACAATCCTGCTAAGAAACGAGCTACTCTCTACTACGTTGGGGGAATAGCACTACAAACAAGAAGTTGACTTTAATCTTCCGGGTAGATTACAATCAACGTTCATGCTGAAGAAGGGGAAGGTGTCAATGTCTATGCATTAGTTCTAAAGAAATGAGACAGTTCCTTAAGTTCGAAACAAAGTCGGATTAACGAAATTTATATTTTCTAACAGAAAAAGAAAACAGGAGGAAGTAGAAACATTTTAACGATTTTATTAAGCTTGAGATATCATGCCGGAAAAGGTCAATTTCATAATAAAGAGGAGTATATTATCGACCAAAACACTGAAAAGCGTCAAATGTAAAGTCGAATATAGAATCGAATGTAAAGTCTAATGTAAAATCACGTACAATTTTACAGGTAGAGTCAGATACCTGGTTTTTATTTTCTTTATTCAAATTAATGTGATTTCGATGACTATTAGTGGTGCTTGGACTTGGTAATCATGAATACTAGCTAATCGCGGATCAAACCTAAAACATTTGTTTCAATGAAACCATTTACAGCCACTATCGGTCTGTCAAAGGTTTACCGACTGAACGACATTACAGTGAGTGAGCTCTGTAACATGAAAAGTTTTTAGACAATTGCCGTAGAGATTAACGATAGCAAATCGTAACAAGACGCAATAGGTGCAATATATTGCTTTAAATCTGTAGAAATTGCGAGACCGTTATTATTGATGTTTAGTGATGTAGATACTAAAGACGATTAGATGAGGTCCGTGAGATTTCATTACAGAGTTTTAAGCACTGTGTAATATAAGGTAAAGCTCAATTTGATTGCACAGAAGTTAAAAAAAAAAAACCGTGAACGATTTCGTGTTATTAGCAAACTAAGAGTGAAACTGGATTTACTAAAATCCTAAATTCAAAGGTTCATTTAAGAATTATCAAGGAGATGGACCTGGGTATACCGAATAAGGACGCTTGACTCTAAGCGAATGTATAAATACCTCCATGATCGTGTGAGAAAGACCCCCGATCACTGCCTCGAGACTTAGATGACATAGTTGATGACAGTGATAATGAAACCAAGTCTGATGGCTTGTTTACTAAACTCTTGACCGCACCTCATGAATAACATGAGGCGATGGGTCTCCAAGGAATCGTTGGTACGATTTCTGTCTGTGCACCAAGTACATAGCGCTTTATGTGTTGTTGCACATATCATGCTAGATATTTTCAAATTGTTGGTGCGATTCTGGTCTGTGTTGGTGCACAGATTATAACGGAATTTTCATGAGTGTGTATGCATTTCAGAAATTTATTTTGTTAGATCGGATATCTTTCCGTTGAGTAATGTTGTGCGGGGAGCGCTGTGCACGAAGCCCCCATGACTAGATATTGTACTACACCCGAGGATGGGTGCTAGTCACGGATGGCAGTGTCGTGGAATCATGGTGCTACGGTATAAATGACTACGCCATTGTCTGCTGCATAGAACAACCAAGGGTGTAGTGTAGTCAAAATCAAACTGGTCAATATGTATTAACTTTATAGATGTACTCTTTCTTTTTTGAGTTTTATTTTTCTATTAACTCACACACTGTTTTATTAATGGTTCCAATATTTGTAAATATGTGAGTACCATGTACTTATTAAGAAAATGAAAAAGTTTACCTCTGCTGGTAATACTGTGATTTCTATAAGTAGTATACTCTAGGTGCATCAACCTCACATATATCAAAGTTAATTTTTGTATTCAAAATATTGTAAAACATTTATTTGAAAAGAGTAACTATGGAGTTTCTTGTCCGTTCTTCTCCATAAGAATCTACCTTTGCAAACGGACAGTAGAGTCACCTTATTTTGTATACATAGTATTTGGATGTGACTGATGTGAATGATGACGTTCAAAAGAGCCGTTTGATGGCCTTATTGAAATGAACGTTTTGACTTAGACTTTTATAAAAGACAGTTTGGGAAGCAAGTGAAGGAAAAAGGGAAAAGTATATACCTGGAAATAGGGAAAAAATTATTAAGCAAACAGATGATTCAGAGGATAAAAGTGATTCGATAGAAGCAAAATAATAGATAAATAACTCTGTTAAATTATATAATAAGTATTCAGTGGAAGATAAAAATTTTACTTTGTTAGAAATTATAGAATGTGGAGAATTAATTAACTATTTGATAATTAAGTATAATTAAAATAATTAATCAGTTATTATATTTATTTGTTTAAATTCTTATGTAAAGGAAGAGGTGTGACGTATTAATAAAGTGCAAGCGACGCATGCACGTCCGCGGGACGGGAGGGGCATTGCTTGCCCAGCCGCCGGCCGGTGCGGACGTGTATGCGCTCCTTGGTGAAACGAGTGTGTGGCTTTGATTTACGAACCCAGCAGCAAACGAGGACACCACAAACAGAATTCGTTTATTAATAGGTTAGGTACATGTTTAGGAATAAAAATGCAGGTTCGTGGATTACTTACGGAGGTGTCCAGCAGCAACTTACCTCCGATATTTGCAAGGCCACATATTCTGCCACCCCTAATCCACGGCTCTTGGATAAGGGCGTTGGTCTTTTGGTGTTGGTTGTCCAGCACTCTGCGCAAGGTAGCCGACGCAATTTGGCTGTGCTGGAGATTGGTTTGCAGGATCCTAGTCTCCCCGCATGGGAGAAGAGCAGAGGCTGCTGCCATCGTCCTTACTCTCCTCCCCCGCCGGAAAGCAGTCCTCGTCCGAAGTTAGTCCGGGCGAGGGTGGATCCTGTGTTGGTTCCTCGTTGATTTCTTCCTCCATCACAACCGGGGAAGAAGCCCGCTCCTCCACCCCCTCGACTGTCTCCATCGCGGTTGGCGACGGGGACCGGCGGTGGCGGATCAGGCTCCGATCCAGGTGCGACGGGGGATGCTGTGGTTATAGGCACAGTACCCTCCTCACTGGCGATACCCTCCTCCAGGAAGCGGATGTAGATGCTACCCTACACCTATGGACGAATAACCCGACACCACCCTGGGTGTCTGGTCTCCCTCTCGGAAATAGAACAGGTTGCCGGATTTCAGAATGTTCGTGTCCCCCCCTTTCTTCGGACTTCAGACAATCCCACAACACTCCACCGCAACCTGCTCAATTCCTCCTCAAGTTCGGTGATCTTCTCGTCGGTCCGGAGTGTTCTCGTGTCTAATGTTGCCAGGTCCAGTCGTCGGTGTTTTTTACGGTAGCCGTATCCACTCCGGGGATTCTTAGCACTCCTTGCATCGTCATAACCTTGACCGCTACCGGAGTTAAGGGTAGACGCGCTGCCGGGCACTAGGGACCATTATTTTATTGTGCTCACCATTTGGCGACGCATGCACGACATGTGCAACGATAACAGTGTTATCTCTCCGTTTTAGATGTCCCGCACTTATTCAAAGATAAAACTTGAACTTGGTGTGTTCCGGCAAGGTTTTCAGAGCTTCGATCCTCTACTACCACATTTCGTCCATTTGTGTCACCCTCACCAAAACAAAAACCAAGATTTATAGTTAAAACTTGACACAATTGACAATTGACTTGAAAAAATATCGCTTATTTTCCTAGGAATAAAAAGCAAGTTTATTCCTAGGAAAATAAGCGATATTTAGTAAATAAAAAAACTTGAGAGGTGTCAAGGGACACCCGGATGGAACGAAGTTCCTTTCCAATAAAATTTATACACTACACATTCTTATTAATAAAAAGCAACTCGTCTAAAAGTTTCAGTAGCAGTCACTGAAGTGCACCTCAGGTCAAGAGGCAAGATTCATTAGGATTAAAATTCACTATCGGCGACCTCGAAAACCATTAAAATGACATCCATGACGAAAAGTTATCAAAACTCGTGGGCGCCATCTTGGATTTCGATTTTGACCCGGTAATCGTTATTAGCGACCCCGAAAACCATGAAAATGACACCCATGATGAAAAGTTGTCAAATCTCATGGGCGCCATCTTGGATTTCGATTTTGACCCGGTAATCGTTATTAGCGACCCCGAAAACCATGAAAATGACACCCATGATGAAAAGTTGTGAGAACTCGTGGGCGCCATCTTGGATTTCGATTTTGACCCGGTAATCGTTATTAGCGACCCTGAAAACTATGAAAATGACACCCATGATGAAAAGTTGTCAAATCTCATGGGCGCCATTTTGGATTTCGATTTTGACCCGGTAATCGTTATTAGCGCCCTGAAAACCATGAAAATGACACCCATGATGAAAAGTTGTCAAATCTCGTGGGCGCCATTTTGGATTTCGATTTTGACCCGGTAATCGTTATTAGCGACCCTGAAAACTATGAAAATGACACCCATGATGAAAAGTTGTTGTTGTTGTTGTGTGTTGTGTTGTGTTGTTGTTGTTGTTGTTTTATTATTAACAAATATCTTGCTTTCTATAAGAGAGAGAGAGAGACAGACAGAGAAACATGCGACGCCGCACAGCTTACAATAGCTTACTATAGCAAAAAGTGTCGTGACAACTTTTCGTAAGAATTTTTTCCGTCTAGCCTCCTTTCACAACGCGCGATAAGGAACTTCGTTCCAAAAGTAATTTTAACAAAATTAAACCGACTACAAAACTGTAATTATTATAATTGATTTAATTAATAACGAGAAGGGAGAAATAAAAGTTATTATTATAATATTTGGAATAAACATTGTCACTCGTCAGTCGTAGCACAAAAATTCATCGCCACTTTGTCAATGATTTTTTTTATCGTCTATCCTAAGGTGTGAGTGTCGTTGGATAGGTCGTTTAATAATATTGAGGGTGTGCGAAAACCATTTTTCCATCCTAGCATCCGTTTGCGAAATATTAACTTTTAAAGTGCTAATTTTTGTTACAGTCAAGTGCCTCTGCCAGCTAAACGGTTTTTTTGGAGACGAAAAAAATCGTGGTAGTTAATTAGGTAGGTACATATCTAGTACATATCTCGAATTTAAAAGGAAAACTAACAACTATACTTAGTTTTTACAAGTCTAGGCTTTACAAGTCGAGTAATAGTCGATCAATTTATAAAATGTACCTCCCTTTTATAAATTGTCCTTCTCCAAGAAGGAAAATTTGGTCCAAATTAAAAAAGTACCATTCTAAGTCGGCAATGAGTTAAATAAAATTAAATTAAAATATTTGTTTGACACTTAAAAATACGTCATGTTACCTACAACTGAATTTCCATAAATCTGATCCTAACCCTCAAACTAGGCCTGTACCTGTATTTTAGGAGTCAGCGATCAGCCGGTTCGGATCCGGTTCTATTTTCAATCTTTCAGTATTTTGGAGGAGTGTCGCTACAAAGTTGACAGCCAAGGTTATTGCCAATTGGTAACACATCAAGAAAAAAAAATGCTTGCTTATTCATTATAAATGAAGGTAAAACACACATAATTTTGTAGGAATTAAAAAGAAAGTGTCTTTGTGTGAAAAATGGTGAGTGAGTGACGTGCAACTACGGAACCCTACACTGCACGTGGCCCGCGACATGCACTTGGCCGGTTTTTTGAGTTGTCTGATTGTGATATGCTATAGTAAAAGTACCTACATAATGACATACTTACCTAGGTACCTAGGTACTGTATGCTTAGGTGAACTATCACTTTACGGGAAGGTTATATTTTGGCGACTGCCAGCCTAAACAGGATCCATTATCCCCTCATTTATCGGTCATGCACTCACTTTATATTTCTCTGTCATAGATCCCTTGCACATGCCTGGGGGTCACTTTTGGAATTACTGCATCTGGAACTAACAAATTTTTGGATTTCTAAAAACATAAGTATGTGTTAAGCATTTTAAGTTTCACTTACCTATGATAAGGGGAATCTCGTACATGCCTTAGAGGCTCGAATTATGCGACTATCTCGTTCAGTTCAGGAAAATTCTGGACGGATTTAAATTAGTCCACCTGGTTTCCGGATCTAATTATTTAAAATATATGTGTGCCAGGAACACAGGTCCTGTAAATGATTAAAACACCAAGTCCCCAACATTTCGCGAGTTAGCTCTAATTAGGTGGCAACTTTAATTTTAAGGCAAATAGTGTCTGTTATGTTGTAAAATAATGTTCGCAAGGACACCTCTTTCGTACAATATTTCCATGGTGTCGTGATACAGCCAAAGAAGAAGTTTAGAGGTCAGCTGGGCTCTTCGAATAGAATCTTCATGTTATGCGCGTTGCATGAGCATTGAGCACTGCGCGCTCGACTGCCTTCGCAAGCGCACGTCGAATCGTACCGCTATGCGCGGAAAATAAACCCGTACTCAGAACTCGCGTCCGGCGCGGTTATTAATCAACGACAATAGCCATAAGTCTTATTACGAAATTCGTCAATCCTTTTCTGAGACCTTCAATTCAGTTCAATGCCGACTGAAGCCTTTTCGATTGTGACACTGCTGAGTTAAACATGCGTTCACTGTATACGTTTTGGTGATTTAATTTGTAAATTACGACTTGTTTTATTATTCAAGATGTGTAGAAGAAAGTTTTTTAGTTTATTTACTTCAGTGCTGCTGTCGCTTCTAGTGATAACCGGTAAGCAAATTATATTTACGTACTTATGTATTTTATTTTCTTCTTATTAATATTTACTACAACAGCCAAAACAAAAATGGCAGAAAGACCTACTAGCAGAACTGTAGAATTCGAAACCTTACGTTTCAGTCATCCATCGGATTATCAGTTGCTTCTACATTAGAGGATAACTTTCGAAAGGTCACTAAACATTTTGTCAGAGAATCTTTAAACAGACTACATAAACTTTAAACTCGAAGCTGAACTTATACAATGTAACTATTTGACACTTTTCTTCAACTATTTTTTATTTTTCGAGATTAAATTTTTCACAGATCTATAGACCTGCCGGTCGATTCTGTCGACATCTCACGGTGTTCACCTAGGCGGAGTGAACGACAATAGAGCTGTCATTCCATCTTATTTGTATGGTTTGACAACTCACCCGTCGTGCGCCCTGCCCAAGTGTTCACTTCGACATGTTTACAGAATCGCACTGCTGGCTATTTCTGAATCTTAGAAAATATACTTAACCAATAGAGCTTTCAATTGATTTGTCTGCTGAAAATTATATTTTTATAGGTAGGTTACTACTCTAAAAAGACCAACTATATCTTCACACCACCACACAGCACTTCTGTGGCCAGCCCTACTTTCAGTATAGGTATTATAATGTACTCTGTGAGCCCTACTGATTCGCAGTCGTCTGCATTCAGTACGTAACTATGAAAGTGTAGGTAGCTATTCAGGCGGGAGAGTGGTGGTGGCCCAGGCGCAAAAAAAAAACAGGTCACAAAATAATATTCTTTCCGGATTTTTTTCACCCATCACTCAACAGCAAACACAGTTTTCATGGACGCCGTCATAAAAATAGGTAACTTTTAAGTTTTAGATTCTAATTCTAAAAAAAATCATGTTACCCGTAGGTTGATATCAGCCGCGACTAGATACCGATACCGAGTTACCGACGATGGCTGTAGACGTGGTGCCAGGAGGAGGTGCAAGGGGGAGCACTTGCACACTCCTGGTTTAAAAACAAAAATACAAAAACATTCAAAACGTCTCATTTCAAAGGGAGAACCTAGTACCTACCTATATCTGAAGCAAGGTGCTAATATTTTATGCACGATTCGCGCACTCTTGCAGCCTTCTTCAGATCTCAAGCTTTTCTACATACCTATACGGTATTCGAGTTTATGAGCAAAGTTAGTGCACATTCATAGAGAACTCTGCACACGTGCAAAACAAAACCTATGTATACTAAATATTCGAGGCGAGGTGCTGATAATGCTCCCCCTTGAAAATAGTCCTGTCGGCGCTCATAGCCCGTCATGGCTTTAGATTGGTAAGTAATTTTGTATCTGTCACATAAACATCGTTGTTTTCAAGTTTTATAAGAACCTATTAGATTTAGAACTAATGTGATTAGATTAGCGATGCACTCAGTCTTGTTGGTCATCCGAGATCCTTTGATTAAAATCTGATAGTTTCAGAACTTTTTATTGACACGTTGTTCTTGGGTCGTTTCCTATTTCCAGGTGGGTCTGAAGATGGGGGCCGTGTGAAGCGGGTCCGCGCTGACAGCGGCGCGGTGTCCCGCGAGCCTGCGCAGGCGCTGGATGCGCCCGACCCGGAGCCCGGCACCGCGCCTGCTCCTCCAGCATTCCTCAGCCCCTCCGTGAAGGAATACCTCGAACTGGGAATGGCTATACCTGGTAAGTGTATTTGAATGTGTTTATTAATTTCCCTTTCTTTTTGTGGACTACCATTTGAATAATACATTCAAATGGTAGTCCACAAAAAGAAAGGAATTATTTATCTTCTCTCATTTTCTCTATAATATTAAAATGAGACAAACGTATACAGCAAAAGCGCTTCCAAGGAGGTTCGATTATTCAGCTTATTTATTCTCATGATGTGAAACTCCTTGGTGGAATTCTTATTAATTTTTATGGAAATTAAAAAAAAACCGTAAAGAATACGCACGGCGCTATACAACGGAGTTTGCGGTAAAATATGTACTTAGGTGAGAGTACCTACTTTGCCGCACGCTCCATTGTGTGGTGCATAATTTTGAACTTTCGAATAATGCATACAGGCTTCGTAAATGCATTTTTTGAGCAAATGTGTTGAAAAAAAAATAAAGTATGTGGTTCTAATTTTGCCCCACGCGCATGTGGCGCCCTTTGCAAATTCGCGCCATTTTCATATTAGAAACGTCAAAGATTGTTGCGACTTTCCGACTGATTTCTAGAGACAAAAAGTTTGTTTCATTACTTATTGTAATGTTTTCTCGCAAATGTGTCGAAAAACGTTGTATGACACACGTGCGGATTTGGTTTTTACAAACTCGTGACTATGGTAAGCCCTCGACTTCGTCTCGTGCTTACATTCGTCTACTCGTTTGTAAAAACCAACTTACCGCACTAATATCATAAATAACTATTACCTACGAAAGATTTTCAGGCTAACAGGGTGCTTTTTTCATCCGGACAGATAGTTCGTGTTTACGTAGACGATGGATCCATTCACATTTTTTTCCCAATTTATTTACAGTTTATTTTTGTTGACCCAAAACTACGACATGGTCAGTGACAGGTGAGCAGCGTAAAGCATTAATGACTTAGCTACAACCTTACATAAGAATCTGCTTATGCGAAAGTTTAAAAAATACCCATTACTTGACAACTTGTTATGATTCATGTAAGAAAGCACTAACAAAATGTGAAAACCGCAAAATATATCAACAACAATACAGACAGACTGGACTATATTATCTTGTTATTACACCTCATTTTCATCACTACTCTCATTTTGGTATACCTAGGTGCGATCATTACCAGCGATCAAGATCAGTTGACAGGTACTTAGTCACAAAATTACGCGTTTATTCATAAATTATTTGCGAAGCGTCATCAACGTTTTTGCGGCTGGTGTCTCATTATTAAACTCTAAATTGCCACAAATCATCTTACAGACTATGTCAACCGCAAATATTTCGAGCCTATTAAGGTACCGAAGTATTAGTTTGTGATTATGGCTGGGCCTACGTCCTACTTATAACATTAATTAATTTGAAATTTGGCAATTATATGAGACAAATTGAAATTGAATTTACTTATGTTGTAGATTAATCATGTTTTATTGTTAGCCGATACTATTATGTGTGTTTGTCATGCAATTAGACCGCGACACAATGTTACGTGGGATGTTACAAGATTTTCTACGTCCTTTTTAATTTGAATTCATCTTGTTTAATGGATAGCTAAAATTAATCTTGCGATATTCTTCTTCTCTGTGAAATGTGAGATAAGGACTAAGCTATTTTGACTTAAGGATAATTGTAACATGTTCTAAAGACGCCTAATGAAAGGCATATTTTTTACATTTAAATATCGAGGTCGAAAATCCTTCTACCTGAAGGATTTTCGACCTCGATATTTGTAAAGTTTATTGACATATTCGCGGATCTTGAAATGTCTTATGGCTTGTTTAAACAGTGCGAGCTAGCATGCGAGCCAGCATGCCGAATTGCCGAGTAGCTGCAGTGCAGTGATCGTTTGGACGTATCTTACGAGTTACTGCCACGTGCGAGTGGATAGTAGCTCACATCTGAGTCACTTCAACATTTTTTTGTTTTCACTCGCCTGATCGCCTCACAGTAACTCACACATGACTGTAGCTCGTACATCACTCGCATCGTTCTGACGCGTTTGGTAGGAGCTCGCCAGAGTCAGCCGCCTGGCTCCCCTAAAAATATAAGGTTCCGTAATCAACAAGGAACTCTTATAGTTTCGCCATGTCCGTCTGTCTGTTCGCGGTTTAGCTCAGATACGCTTAGCACTAGAAAGTTGGAATTTACTTTGGGTATAGGTACATATTAATTACGCCGACAAAATGGTAAAATAAAATCAAGTTTTTTTTTAGAGAGGCGATGAATAATGTTTTTATCGTCTATCTCATGGTGTGAGGTGTCGTTGGATAGGTCGTTGCTAATTTTTGTAAGAGTCAAGTGTGGGGGAAACTTGATTCTAAATAACAAAAATTAGCATTTTAAAGCAAAAACAGCTAAGGCGAGCCGAGCTACTAGCATACGAGTAGGTCATCTGAGTATCTGTCTACTGTCTAGTCAGACAGCAGCTCGCACTGTGTAAACTAGCCATTCATTGTCGAAAGATAAATGATGTTGTTATTTTATAAATTTTTAAAGTTCAAGGTGTCACGATTTACAATTAAAAACTTAACTGTGCGCAGGTTATACATCTATGAGATCCATGCAAATGTTGAGAACTTGAGACCTTACTCCGATCATTAGTATAAGAGCGGAGTTTCTCCATTATGTAACTACTTGGTTCAATTTTTATGTTTTCCATATAAGTTTTGTTCAGTATGTGCAGCATGTCATGTGGGTAACTTTATTATCAGCCAATTCCTGAATATCAAAACTCTGAAATATCAAAAAATAAATCGGCTGTTTCATACAAAATGCAATATTCACCCGATGAAAATGTATGAAACAGTAGATTTATTTTTTGATATTTCAGAGTTGGTCCCATTGTAAAAGTCGTTTATAATCAGGAGTACTTTCACCCACTGAAAGGTTGTTGGCGTTTTTCAAATAACCCTGTATATGCTACTACCATGAAATTTTTTACGTCTCCAAAACAACCGTTTAGCTGGCAGAGGGGCCTCCCTCGCTTCGCCCGTGAGTTAACTGCGCTCGGAAGTTAACTCCCGAATCCTCTATTGCGTTCGGAATTACCGTGACATTAAACACTGCTTTATCCCCTTGGTGCACAATCTACTATAATTATACTCGTACCTTTGACCTACACGCCGCGCCGTTTCACAATGGAGGTTTGCAGAGGCAGACTGTTTAGCTAAACTCCATTCATACATTTTCATTAAGATCGAATAATCTTAGTTGTTAACCAGTCGATAATAGTTTTATTGCTGAACGTAATTGATTACAGGCATTATACCGACACGGGGTATTTACAACTGTAACCTTCAAATCGTCTGAAAGGCGGCAGAGTTGTAAGCCATAGGCGTAGTGCAACATTTACTTGGTACCTACTTAAATAGAACCTAAATATTTAAAGGTCATTTTTAATTTACTTTGTGAAATTCGATTCGTTATTTAGATAAATGTTATTGTTCAGCAAACAAATTTTAATAATGGCTAAGGACACTGTACTCATCAGTAAACAGTACCTCTAGCCCATTGACGTTCAGTCCAAATTACGTAAAACACTCACGTGAAACTCTAAGAAAGCTTGTCTGTAAACATCAAACAAAGGACCAGTTGCTGGTCGCAAACGAGTGATATCATCGGTACTCCCTTCGCCTTCTTCTTATGGCTACTTCACGCCTTCATTCAGCTCTTGTTTGGTGTTAGCATTGTTAGCGCAACTGAAAAAAAAGTCGTGTCTCCATGCATTTTTCTATGCAAGTCGTACCTATCTTTTATGCATTTTTTTTTGTTTCAACTTATTTCTATGTTTGATGCCTACACTTGAACCGTTTGCTTTCTAGATAAGCTAAAAAACTTGAACAAATTAAACGAAATTAACCAACTTTGAGGGAATAACTAAATTGAACAGAGTGTATAAAATAATTACTCGTATGTAACTTGGACTATGAAGGAGTAATAATTTTGTTTTTTATCTGTGGAGGCTTGTAATTAGCAATTTAGTTACATATTATCGTCACTATAATGATTCTTCCGAAAAAAAAAAAAATAAATTAATTCATCTATTTTTTTCTTCTTCACTATCTGTTTCACATCTTCAATATCTTCTACATATAATTCTTAATTCCTATTCTCGGCTTTTGAGTTCGTCTTTTGATAAGTGTGTTAAGAATGCAGAGTAAGTGACCTACATAATTATGTCAAATTGGCATAATCCTACCAATAGCGACTCCTCACATTGCAGCACGGTCGTGCTCGTGCCAGCCGTATGCTTACCTCAATACGTAATTAGGTGCTCGTGCAGCCGCTATGAAATATTAATTGTTGCCCACTTCATAACAATCGTCTGCTTACTAATCGGTGGACGTTTACATGATTTATTGATCATTACAATTAGGCACATTCCGAAATTAACTGCATAACGCTATTATTTATATTTCTTCATTGAATCATTGGTTCCTTCTTTTATTTACTAGCTGTTACCCACAGTCTCACTCGCACCCTAAGAATGTGAACGTGTTTCAGGATAAAACATATCCCACCTGGATGGACCTAAGTCCTTGTCCAAGTTTAGGTTCCCGTTTGCTAAGATTCCATCAGTTCAGCTGTTTTAATTAAAGAAGAATATAAAGTTAGTGACGTCTTACATCATCATTAGCTAAAATTTACTGAATTAGAGTTGTGTGCATGTACCTATGAAAGTTTTAAGTCTCGCCATCGTGCTTAGAGCGGCCTTGTTCCTCAAGGTTCTTACTCTTAAGATGTGGCTTAATTCTTATTGTGCTATCATTCAATCTTTCAATCTGCCTAGCCTTTTTCAACTATGTTGGATTCGGATTCAACTGAATATTGTTTTACATAGAGCACTGGCAATTTGACCTTTAAAACCCAGATTTACCCTTAGCAAGCTTAGACTGCTAGACTGCTGTCAGATATTCAGGCTACTGACTACCCGTAAGGTTAAACAGTGTCAAAGACCAACAAGTTACTGCCGGTTCCAACAGCTAAACGTGTTTTCGAGGCACGAAAGAGTCTTGGTATATTATAATGAATGGTCACCCATCCACAATTTAACCTTGAAGACCGACCCGTACGCCGCGCCGGTCATAGCGACAAGCTCCGCCTCTAAACTGTGCTATCATTCATTATACAAACATATAGTCACACAGTGGTACTGTAGTGCGAACGGCCGTAACTCGTAACCATAGCACACGTCTTTGGGCAACGCACCCAGTGTAAATCGGGCAGTTGTGCAACTCATTAGCATGCGCTACGAAGCAACGGAGAACGATGAAAGTTCGCGAGTCAATAACAGTCATTATAAAGGCAAAGGTACGCATCTGTCTCGAAATTGTAGGAAATACTTCATTAAAATTCAACGATTCCATTTGTGATTTGTTGATGATCTCAGAATTGGTACTCAGGTGCGGTCGTTTTGAATGAAACTGAGAATATCTCGTTTCTATGGGTTTACCCAGAGCTGTTAAACATAAGTTTTGCGCTGTGATCCCAGTCCCTTAGGAGGCTAGATAGCGACCCTGAGAACTGCTTAATATGTAAGAGACTGGCCCAATCGAGACACAAAAAATTTTTTTTATAAAAAAATACAACCGACTTCGAAACAAAAAACACTACAAAGTATACAATAACTATAATTTCGGAAGACGGTGTTTTTTGTTGTTTCTTCGTTTGTGATAGATAACTCTATCAACAAAAGTTGTTTAAAACAAGAGAAATTTAAGATGGCTACCAATTTAATGTTCATTTCTGGATTTCGTTTTGCCATTTGGTTACCGAATCCTAGAAGCAACCCCTTACACTGCCAACGTTCTTTTAAGTGCTTAAACAATGAAACATGTCTATGTCTACATTGAAAATTTATAGCCCATTGCATTTGCGTGCTTCGCAATCAGGCAATAACTATCTAGCTTACCCTTGTCACTATTACTAGTCAATAGAACAGCTGGCGAAAAATAAAACCCGCTCTTCTGTAAACACGCATCTCCGTGACCGTGTGTTGGCGGAAGTCGAAAACCACCGAGGAAATATTTTGGAAACGTTGTTTCCGTGATCAAGAATGTAGACAGATAGGAGCTCGTAGCAAAATCACAGGTCAATCTTCGAGGGTATGCGGTGCTTTCGGCAAAGTTTTTGGGTTGTGCAGGTCAGATTGGCAGAAAAGCTAGGATGGCATATTAACCGATGACTTCTTCTGCTCTGGGCGCGATCCCGCAACCCTGGAACAATTCCGCAGCCCTGGAGCTTACATACCTTTTTTATGGATGGGAAATCATCAGATGACTCCTGCCGCTCTGGGTGGAGCGGGAGGGAGTGTCAGACTCTTACTGACTAAAACCCATCCGTGCTGCTCGTAGTGCCTTTTGCTGTCAAGGGCCGCGGTAACTCTTTCGAACAAAATCCGCAACCTTGGCAGGTTCTGGCCCCAACGGGCCTTAAGCTATTCCTATGCTGACATCTCTTTTAGGCGCGCGTGGAACACAACGCGCTGTCGACCCGGGTCTGGCTTTGATCGAACGGCGGGCCACCCAACGCTCGCCGTCCGAGCGTACATACCATATTTTTTTTTTTTTTTCGTGGGGATATCCTCATGGATGTCCTCCACCCTGGGGCGGGCAGAGGGGTCTGTCAGACTCTTACTGACTAAAACCACCCCGGTGTTCCATCTTCCACCTACGCCGGGGATCGCGGGAACGTATGCGACTTCCGAAATCCCCGGGAGCCTGGGGATCCCAACTCAAATTGACTGGAGATTTAGATTAACTTCTTTTTCTTCTTTTCGTGTCGATTGACTCATCAAATTCTGTCTGACCAGTATTGAGCAACTTATACAGCTCTATCATTGGTCTCGTACAAATCTTGGATGGTGCAGGTGGTTGTGCACGACGGGACGAAGGTGATGCATGTCCTGTGAAGGAGCTCCACACTGGCACTGCGTTTGGGATGGGTGAAGAATGCCCCATTTGGCGAGATTATTTTTACAGCGGCCAACCTGCTAAGCTTGTTTTGAAATTGTTTTTTGCTCCGTTTAGTAGTGTGTGCTAGTCCCACAGCTACGCATATGACAATGTTTGGATGCATGAAACTCCGTTGAGTTTCATGCATCCAAACATTGTCATAATCTTTGTACCCTTTGAATTAATATTAAGTAAACCTAAATGAAGCGCCCAATTGTCTATGTTTTAATTTTTACACCTGAACAGTTTCACTGGTTCTAATTGAGTGGTTAAGCTTGATTAGTTTCGATATCATTGACATGAATGCAATAATTGCTATTAACGAGTACCTACTAATTTTTTGTCCAGTATAACTTGTTTGACCTACTTGTAGAGCAGTGAAAGAAATTGAACTGGGTCTGAACTTCAACCTTTCTATACTAGAATCATTTTACGACATTTTACTTATTTATACTTCAGGTAGGTATCTATAAAGCGGATATAATGCAACAAGGCGTTCTCCACCACTAAAACTTTGGGTTAAAAAGACCCAATCAACCAGGGAATTCTATTCAAACAGATAGAAACTTTACGAATAAACTATTTTAAGATGGTTTACATAATCCGTCTGCAATAAGATGTGTGTAATTGATTAGAATTCGCTGATTGCCATGAAGACAGCTCCGATTACTTAGATTGTGGCCGTTTGAGCAAATCGCCCTGACATTCTGTACGTGGTCTGAGGTCGACACGAAGGCAGTCATGTGTGTGCACAACACTAATGTTATACATCCATCAACACGTCCATTCAACTTTATCGCTTGAAATAAGCCTCTTTATCATAGCGACTAAGAACTCTTTGCTGTTAAAATTAAATGCATTGAAACCTCCATGCTAAGCGACAACCGACGAATGACCCAGGATCCCACGGACCAGTGGGTCGTAAATTATACTCATCTTGTTTTTGTTTGGGTCCACGCCAGCAATTTAATAAAAATTCTTAAAAAGCCTGTAAACTGGTTTTTATCCAGTTAAACAACCATAACAGCAGTCTACTGACCCATGCATGATATTGAACATCGCCTTATGTAGAAGTACCTAGCTAATGAAATTTTTGGCTAATTTCTCAATTTTTATGTGAATGAATTTGATCTGAGAAAGTTTTCTATTTAAAAATTAAGTTATTTATATTCTCTCTGCCAGCGTCTGTGTTCCCTTCCACTTTTAATATAGGTAACCCGTCTGCCCTCAAAGCAAGAGTGAACAGGCATCTTCTGGGCACGCTCGCTCCATCATAGACCGCATCTATCGCTTTCCATCAGGCGTGATGGACGTCAAGAGCAAGCCCATTCCTCAATAAAAAAATAAAAAAAGCTGTCAAACCGCCATTTTTAATCCACTGATGTTAAGTGTTATTGACAATTGAAACATCGGCTGGAATTCTTACAAAATATTGATGTTCTTAAATTTCTCATAGTTTTGCGTTTGAAAAGGATTCGAACGTTGTTGTTGACATATTTTATGACAACTATAATAAGCTTAAAAAGTAGTAAATAATTATTTACTGCGCTCCCGAAATTTTTGACAGCCTTTAACACATTGCTTCGAGGTATTGACATATAATTGGCGGGGCGTATGATCGTGTGGGCGAACAATAGCTGGTTTTACCTACCGCCATCGGCCATAAGATCACACGACGATAACTCTGTACACACAATACGTGTTTGACCTAGCAAGCTGTGCGTGCGCTTATCGTAACTTATAAGTGAAATGGTAAAATTATTCTGATTCTATTGTTTTACCTAGAGGTATGAAACATTCAGAAAGAAAGCACCACTACTTTTTTGTGATCTCCAAAACTTGTGACAAAATCTTGCAGAAGAAGCCCACCCACCCCCACCCATCTCATCCATCTCACTGTGAAGCCACTGGTATTTAAAAAGCAATATCCGAAGGTTCGTCACGAACCGTCTTGCCAGGAAACTTGGCGAGTTTCAGCCACCAGAATAAACTGATTTCGTAAATTGTTTAGCAAAATACTACTTGTACAGATAGCATGAATTGTGGGCTACGACCCTTCTACCCTGTCTGGCAGCTCTGCCGGTCGATTCTGTCGACATCTCACGGTGTTCACCTAGGCGGAGTGAACGACAATAGAGCTGTCATTCCATCTTATTTATATGGTTTGACAACTCACCCGTCATGCGCCCCGCCCGGGTGTTCACTTCGACATGTTTACAGAATCGCACTGCTGGCATCTTTGCAACGATGTTGAATTGACTGGCGCCATATCGAAGGGTCAAGATTCCTCCATAACGCTGCCACTATAACTGTCTAAATCGAGTATAAAAGAACAATCCCATCTGACTGCGCATGAGAGTTGAGGTGTCTACGGCGAGTACATCTCATAATTCTTACATGACATCTTCTCTTCGACTTAGTGACAATGATATAATGCGGCTGAGTGGATACGGAAAGTCCAGGACCAGGTCCATCCATCTACGGGCAATGATAAACTGGGTTATATTTGAGACTAACATCGGTTGTGTTTCAGCAAAATGAATCATAATAAATCCTGTTAAAAAGCCATTACAATCAATAACGTCTTCATTTAGTAAACCTCTATTAGTAGATCGTGACTTGAACTCGACTTAATTTTTCTTGCCAGTGGCCTTCAAAAATAAGTCTTTTTTTCTAGGTGAATAGAATACAAAATGTATTTGAATACGTTGGTTTGTCTACTTAACATCGCGTCACCGCCTCGCTACGCTTGCGCCACCGCGTTATAACTGCGTTGCGCCATGCGCGGCTCATATGTATTAATGATAATGATAACACTTACCTCTAGCGCTGTCCGAGCCTCTGTAAGTATTACAGTCTACTGACAGATCTCATTAAACTATATGATATGCTCGATTAAATTTTGACTCGGTATTCTCGGACTCCATTTAAGGTACTAACTCCATATTTCCGTTAATGTTGACCAGAGTGCCAATTCTACTAATTTTTAAGCAACGTTCGCAATCACATGTCAGTTGCAAACTGTCATAAAAGCCTTAATTTTCATAATTTTTTGACAGATTGCAACTGACATGCGAATGCGAACGTTGCTTGAGAGGGCGCCGAGCGCGCAGTGGCGCCCTCATCGTTTGTTTGAAAATAAGCACGTTAAGTTGTTAGTTTTATCTTAATAACTAAAACGGTAATTGTTTAGTTTTATCTTAATAACTAAAACGGAAAATAGTGGCCACTATTATCCTTTTTAGTGATTAATTGATTATGATAAAACTAAACATTTTTGGGGACTAACATTGCTGGGGAGTTTGTTGCGCCACTTCTTCTTCCCAGCTAAAACACTAGGAAGTGGTGACGGGTGGGCGTTTTGGGGGACTGTCTTTATGTAAAATTTGACGTTCAAAAAGTGCTGGCTTTCAGCCTAATTTGAATAAATGACTTTTGATTTTGAAAAAACAATTTAAAACTGCCGTTTATAATATTATTAACGTATAATCTTGTGGAGCACAACTTAACGTGCTTATTTCCTGCATTTTCATTCTAAAATAAAAATAATTACCAAACAAACGATGAGGGCGCCACTGCGCGCTCGGCGCCCTCTTAAAAATTAGTAGAGTTGGCCCTCTGGTAGGTTTATATCATAACAAGTCAAAGTATATTTTTATTCCAGTTCGGTAAGCGCCTTTTGGTAATCAAATCAATTCTAAATATCTACTTTTAGTAGTGTTTCCATTTGTGTATCCTGTTGGGCCGGTTTCGGCTTTAAAGATGTACAATCAACTAAAATATTGTCTCACACACACTTATGCAGTGTAGAGAAGATTTGACTGGATGATTTAAATGCCAATGTATTTTGTAGGTAATCGAATGAACAATATTTAACAAACACAAACACTCACGCCTCTACTACTTTAAAATTATGTGTTGTATAGTTGCTCTCGCGCAAGTTTTATGGCTTGCATTTTCCTTTCTATTATGTTAAATTTAATTCGAAAAACATTTAATGTTACTAATATTCATCATCCCTTTATCTTTAATTCTATATATAACCAGTATCTACTTATTCAATTTATTTTGGATATTTTAATAATTACTACTTTAAAATTTAAACCCATGCGCAAACGTAAAAGATGCATCCTAGTCCTTGGTGAATTAAGACTAAATATGATCATTTGGCTTCCAGAAGCATCCTGTGGATCGATTTTCATTGTCAAAGTTAACTAACACCAAAGATTGTCGTCACGTCGTGTTTCAAGTCAGATTATTATGTAAACGGTATTGACCTTGTTTCAACCTGTCCTCGTAAGTTCGGTAGGGTCACTTCATTTCGCACTTCCATTACGTGACTTTTGGGGCCTTTACACGTTATATTGTTTCCTAAATATATCCATGAATGACTTGTTCAACTTAGCATTTACATCTTAATTGATAATAGGAAGTTATGTAAGAATAAAGTTTGTTTTGATAATGTAGCCTTGTGTGGAATAGGTCATTCCATTTGGATTTGTTTGTTGTTTACAAAATCGTACTTCAAACAACTAATGTAACGACACATGCTGTACGGTACGCAAAGTCCTTTTTTTTTCTATTTGGGATAAGCCCGTCACACTATTCTCAACCAATCCGATATGTTTTAAATAATTATGTATGTATCGCGAGATCGCACATAACATCTTCTGTACACTGCACTCCATACATGGCCTGCAACAGTAACCGTTTACTGGTCCATTACGTCAGATGTCAGTAATTTATCATCACGATCACAAAACATAATGCAACCATGTTACGAGAGGCAGATATCACCGCAGATTTTAAACATTTAACCAATGTTAGATCATAGTCATCGATCTGTAGTATAGGTATGTCGGACGATCTCATAGAGCCGTAAATTCTTGGTTGGTCACGTAAGAGGACATCTTTTATTTTTAAATAACTTGAAGGTTAACCGGATGATCCTATCTCAGGCGGGAGATGCATTCGTGAGAGGATTGATGCGTTGATGACCTCACAAACAGGAGACTGGTTGTGAACGCTAGCTATCCTTCCCCGACTTTTGCTTACGAGCCAGCCCGCGTCGCTGAGCCATTAGCTTTAAATCCCCTAAATAATAATAATATGAACCAGGCTGTCCCTTGCTGGCCCCCTGAAATGACGCCGCTAAGCCGAGGTCCGTACCCCACAGTGGCCCACAGGGGGTGCGCTTAGTGAGCGGTCATTAAAATAAGTAGTAGCTTTTAGCCCTGGCTGGGGGCTTTAAATTCATTTGAGGTCACCACAGGATGGTCCGGTTCCGACTGTCGGGAGGACACGGCGGCGGCGCGGCATACGCTGGCAGAGTGTGCCGCTTGGGAAGAGCCGCGCCGTACCCTCGTCTCTGTGGTAGGCAGTGACCTCTCGTTGCCGGCCGTAGTCTGATCTATGGTCGGCGGCGAGGAGTCCTGGGACGCGGTAGTCTCCTTCTGCGAAACAGTCATCACGCAGAAGGAGGCTGCGGAAAGGTAGAGGGAGATGTCGAGTGCTCTCCCGGCCCGCAGCAGGCGCACCGGGCATCGGAGGACGCTGCTGACGCTGCCCTCCTTCTGCCCCCCTAACTGGGTCCAGGGGCGGCGGACTTGGGGACGTCCGTCGCCCCCCATTCATCCGGACCCGAGGTGGCGGCGCGTGGTGTTCCTGTGCGCCCCTCTGACGTCGCGGGGGGAGTTAATCACCTCACTCCCCCCGCTTACGAGATGTGGCCCGCGGATGCGGGCCGGCACTAGCCGGGGATTACGGAAGTCGCGTACGTTCCCGCGATCCCCGGCGTAGGTGGAAGATGGAACACCGGGGTGGTTTTAGTCAGTAAAAGTCTGACAGAACCCTCCGCCCGCCCCAGGGCGGAGGACATCCATGAGGATTTCCCCCCGTTAAAAAAAAGGAAAAAAGGATGGTCCGGTTCAGCAGTTGATAGCCCTAACGTCCTAATCTGCGAATGGCCCCGTCCAAAAAAAAAACGCTAGCTAGGAACCCGTGGCTAAATAATAACCGAACGGATCGATCTTCGAGTAGGTTAAGCGACGCTTGCCGATGACCGTCCATGGATGGGGGTCCACCTATAACAAACCGCGACTCCTCCGTGCCTGAAAAGCACGTTAAGCCGTTGGTCCTAGCTGTCATTTGAAGATCATTGACAGTCGCTACAGACGGATATTCAGAAGTTAGAAAATATATAGTTTGAAGGGACAACCCAGTTACTGGTTTGTGGAGGTCAGATAAGCGATCGCTCCATGTAACGCCATCCACCTGCACCGGTTAGAATGGAAGCCGACCCGAATATAGTTGGGAAAAGGCTAATAGATTGGTTGAGAATGCTAGCATCATCAACAAAGTATCGCGTCTTATACGAAATTACATGTTTACAGCCTCGAGTTTCATGTTTGCTAGCAGAATAATTAACTATCCGATCTTATCATGGAGTTAATGGTTTCATTAGGACTGGATACTGAACGTGAAATTATGCATATGGGAATGCTGGTTGGAGAGTTATTAGTTTATTACGTAGGGAATACATATTGCACCCTTTTAGAGGCTTGTTGTTGCATTTGAACATTATGCTGTTAGCTTTTGGTGCGCGTCATCCATACTAAGGTAATATTATAAATGACTTGCAGATCAGTACAGTGGCTAGATTTATAGATGAATATTAGTAGTCCACATTTCTCATTTAAATGTCAATGATACTCGTAAGTTGGTGGTATTTTAATAGTCTAAAATTACTAAGTTATGCTAGCCAAGACGAGCTCCGCTTCGCACTTTAACCTTTACGATGACTCGCTTGCTACATTTGTATTTATGTACAATGTACCTAACAATACTAACAGTTCCTAGACTCCTTACATAATATTGCAGAAGTTGCGTCAACCTTTAGCAGAGTCGTAAAGTTTATCAATTCGTAGCGAGAAATTAATAGCAAGATAGCAATTCAAACAATGGAGTTTGTTTATTCAGTGGCCTGAAGTTTGAGTCGTACCCATTGGTGGATCAATCAATCAAGATGTTGTACCCACCCCCTCCTCCTCTGTTGTCCCTAAGATTTTGTCTCCTTTACTTTTCGCAGTTTTCAGTAACTCAATCTCCAAAAAAAAATATTTTTTCTTACCGACCGATACTTGAGAAACAGAAACAGAAGGCTAGGCAGACGACAACCAACTTTATACAGCTATGAGTATGATCTTCTACACACGAGCTCCTCTTGGAAATCTGTCCGAGGCTATATTGTACCTAAACCTTGATCTGGCCCGTATATGCGACTGGAGCAAAGGTACAGACTTATTATGAACCCTTACGTCGTTACGGATTGTCAGAAACCAGAAGATCTGACTCCAGTCTCCCCAAGAAGTACCGTGTTACCCAGTTAATGGTTACAGGAAATTGTAGTGGTCTGGTAGGCAGCCACTCCACGTTAAATACTGGTATTCAGCTGAATTCGGTTTGACAGGAAGCCGACTCCAATAAAGTTGGGAAAAAGACTAGGCAGATGATGATAACTGTTGCACGTCATTTTTAATTTCTTACGCATTAGACCGCTCCCGTAGATTGCGGTTCGCATGGCAAGTTCGCTTCAGTCTAGATGAGCCAATTATGAGCTAATTCGTGGCGTTAAAAAAACGAGCGATCTGCCGTGCCCTTTACAAATTAAACAGGGGTGAATGCATTAAATAATATAGAGGATAGGCCTATCACCGACACTCGAGTTCTCTCAAATGTCGGTGATAGGCTTCTCCAAATCGGCGGTTAACCGCCAAGATCTCCTAACTGACATATTTTTTTTGTTTACTCATATTTACATTCGTATGAAAGTTAGAAGATTTTTTGCGCCTCCTGTATAATTTTGACATATTGAGTTAGGTCTTGACGGTTAACCGTCGAAATGCAAGTTTTTAAATCGGCCTTCGGAGGCTCGGGCAGATACTTTCATCAAGCCACCTAGCAAACATTGTCAGCCTTGCCTGAGGGCGTGCTACTATAAGTTTGCAGATAAATTCCTATTTTGTGTTAAATATCATAGTTAAAATGTCAATGAAAACAACAAAAGTGCCATTACACCACATTTACAGTGGCTAGTTAACAAGTACGATTATTTGATAACCGTACTTAGAGGTATACAAACCAGACGTAATTTAAAATCACATTTTGTGTCTCCGCTCTTATAGCGCCTTTCCGCCTTCATTCGTCTTGGATAGAATCTACGTCGACTATGGAAAAGAAAACTACTTTTCCCTTTAAAGTTATTCAGTTCATTTTAATAATTAAATAATCATAATTAAAAAAAAACATTATCATTTAAAGTTTATTATGCTGAAAGCTGAATGCCAATTGTACTAATTTTCAAGCAACGTTTGTATTCGTATCTCAGTCGCAATCTGTCAGAAATGTATGAAAAATTAGGTTTTTTTTGACAGATTGCTACGAGATGCGAAGGAGGGAATGAATTTCAAGAAGGGCCAACTTTTAAGCAACGTTCGCTTGCTTAAAAGTTGGCCCTTCTTGAAATTAGGATCCTTGTAATCGAACTATTTAGGCTTTATTTTTAGTAATGTTCCGGCAGTTTTATTTAACTTACAATAAAAAATACTCGCCCAACATCTTACTCAGATGTTACCGAAGACATAAAAGAGTGGTCTTAATTAAAAGGGCATGTTCTTTTCACGATGAGTTAGACTTATACCAGTATTGCTGAATAGTTTTAAGAACACACACAGCAAAAACTCATTGTTTTTACTAAGCTCATATGTACCTAAGCATATAAATTAAGTGAAGGTACATACAATATGTTTGTTTTATGTATCATGAGTCATTCAGTCACTAACGTATTATACTGATTGAAACTCATGAGTTTCAATCAGTATAATACGTTAGTGACTGAATATAATAATTTAATTTAGAATGACTGATATTTCGGTAACTAACTTCTACCATATAAATTAGTTACTTGCAAGTAACTCTACTATGATATGTTAAATGGCCTGTCGGAATATTATGTAGGTACATTCACAACTAATTTCCCGTAATGACGTAAGCGTTTCCCAGCCTACGCGTTTGGAACTGCAGGTCACTTTGCATTGAAGACTGCCTTTCTACGCAATACACATTTCATTTTACGAATTAAGACGGATATCTTTGGAAAGGAAATCTAAATTCTATCATTGCGTAACATTTGCGGTTCGAACGTAGGCCTGTGTACTGCGTTCTATTATATACGATCGCAGTAACTGCAGTCACTGTACTGTAAATTAATGGTGGTCAAAGGTGAATGTACCATGTTCGAGTAATCTTTTACTATCACTTCTCGTTTCCCAATAAGCGTAAACTAATCCATACCATAAAGATATATACTAATCTATATATCGACTAATAATAAAGCTGAAGAGTTTGTTTGTTTGTTTGAACGGCGCTAATCTCTGGAACTACCGGTCGGATTTGGAAAATTGTTTTTGAACATAATAACCACATTAATGAGGATTAGGCTAAAGGCTATACGGAAACAGGTTATTTCGACGGGAACCGGGAAAAAACAGATATGGATATGCGCGTACGAAGTCGCGCGCAGAAGCTAGCATGGGAAAGTAACTATGTGTGTCTGCTTGTAACCTCTTCACTTTTTAACGACTGATCAAGTTTGGATTAAACTTGCCGTATGGGTAGACCATGTCCTGAGTAGGACGTAGCATACTTTTTATCCCGGGAGTATGTACCTTTGGGATAATTTTCGACTTTGCGGCGGGCGAAGCTGATGGCAGTAGCTAAAATAAATAGGCATGTATTTAACGCGGCGACAAACTAACCTGTTACAGGGTTTTAAAAATAATTAAGATGGGTAGCAAAAATAATAGGTTGCTACAGTGAAGTAGCATTTTAAGTATAAAGTAGAAGCTTTATATAGAGTTGTGAGCTCTGTTTAAATTTAAATTGGCAGTGATTCTAGTATAAATAAATAAATATTTTTGGGTGGTTTAAAAAAAATAACCACGAAGGAGATGGCGGGGTCTGTTCGCTCGCTTCGCTCGCTCACTTGACCCCGCCATTCCCTTCTAACCTAACCTGTCCGAGTCGGGGTGCCCCAAGTCCCGAGCTCGCTTCGCTCGCTCTTACACCAATTAAAACACATATACGTACGACATCCCACTGTTAATATTAGCCGCCAAGTCATTATTTTTTGTAACCAATTAGTTAGTCGCCTAATAAGTTGTTATTCGCCTCAAAAATTATTTACCAAATAAATAGTTAGCTAGCTAATAGGATGCTATTTCGCACAATCGAGAATTGTTGGTAGTGGAGACTTGGAGTGAAAGTCGTCACTGCAAGCGAACTTTCGTTATCTGTACAAGTACCGGGAGCGGCCTAATATGCGCAAGAGTCGCTCGTGATCGAACAGGACGATGATTTTCTCACGAGTTTGAGCGTCTGGAAGAGTCTAGAACGATTGTAAAAGTCGTTTTATGCAATTATTAATAGATGATGGCTGTCAATTCTTTTTGAGGATGAAATTGGTACCTTTTATAAAGCCAACAAAAGGCTTTGTTAAAGTTATGATTAGCGAGAGTTAAGTATTATTATAATGGTACTGTGAAAGTAACTTATTTTAACAAATAATAAAATGTAATTGATCTACTTTGTGGTTACGTCAGAAGACGCGAGATTAATTTAATTGGATATAATTTATAATATGGAGTTTAGTAGCCGTTGTTTATGGGACCTTTGACCTCTAAAAACGTGTTCGTTAAATGTAGCTTAATATAGTGTAGTACAGTTCCATATTAAACTAGTTTTAGTCAAGTTAAATGACTACACCGTATAAAAGTTAAATGACTCAGTTTTCATTTCAATGTTAAACATTAATAATTATTACTTATTTTGGTTAAAAAACAACTTCGTTTATTTATAAATAACAGTCCTTAACAATTGACATTGAATTATTAAACCGGAACATGATATTTTTATTATTAAAATGTAATATTTTATTGTTCGAAATATACTTCCATAGAAAAGACATCAACGCGTCACTAAACCCAAAGTTCAATAAAAATACTAATATTCTTTTAAGGTGTATTGAACATTATTGTTTAATTATTTTCAGGAAAGCCAGGGACAGACTACCCAGTTCTCGGTGCAGTGCCATATACCAACTTTTACTGTGATGACCAGCCTTACCCAGGCTTTTTCGCTGACATGGAGACCCGTTGTCAAGGTAACTGTCAAAAACATACAAATGAGTGGCACGAACAATGCCAAAAATATGCGATTGTTGCAATCCTATGTACCTAAGTACGTTTCTCACTAGCTGTCACACTCTATGACTTACATGTATTTTTTCTAACATAATCATGCCTACAGCGTTTTCGATTACGATTTGTCAAAAGTTTTCATAACGCTTGATTAGCATGATGGCATTCTATTGTATATTGATTCACGCCTTATTTTTTTGAAACAAGATGTTAATCATGTAATAAATTATACCTACGATTAAAGTAGGAGGAGCTTAATTTGTTCCTAGTATCTGAAGATGATAAATCGGCAAAAAATAAACAGACAAAGAAAATTAATTTTTAAATGTGGGTGTTCAATGTGTTCATCTTTCTGGTTCTATTGTCAGAACAAAGCTTTTGCGATTCTGTGGCCGACCTTGGCCGTGCTGTAATGATTTACTACTGACCTTATGATACATTGAGGTCAGTTAATTATAACTAACGTAAAATAACCCGGAACATGATCTCGACATGAAATGGTGGGTCGAAAACGTGAGCTCTGCCATACGCACTTAAGTTCTAATTCATTGATGTCTGGTTTTGATAATTTATTAGATCCTGTTCTTCTTTTCGTGTCGATTGAGTTAAATTAAATTTTATCTGACCGGTATTCATCAACCTGTCTCTATCATTGCCCACGTTAAAATTCTGGAAGATTCAAGTGGTTGTGCACAACGGACAACGAAGAGCGGTATTCTGTGAAGGGGCTCCACACTGGCACTGCGTTTGGGATGAGTGGAGAATTTCCCATTTCGCCATTTATAGCGACCTGAGTCCGCAATCGGTGAAGAGACCGGTCAGACCGGGGATGGTTTATTAGATTATTAACTTGATTTATAACATTATTGACATAAATAACGTGTAGCAGAGTTTGATAAAAAATTATCATAATTTAGAATGATTTCCGCATCATTACAGTTGAGGAATCACTATTTAACGTGTTGCTTCGAACAAAAATGTTCGATCTTTGGCTTTAAATTAGGCCTTCTTAAATTGTAATTAACATTTTCTGTTAATTAAGTAATCTACGGAATATTTCTTATTTTTAAAGCATTTAGAACACGTAATAATGTTTAAAGTTTTTGTGTCTGAGAATGGGATTGACTGTGAACAGTAAGGTTTTTTTTGTTTATAACAAACAAGACAAAGGTAGTCAAAAGTATAATGTGGGAAGATATTTGTAATTTAAAATCTCGTAAAATATCATGAAACTCGATTAGTGTATAGGTTATCATCAATGTTATCATGTTTGTTAAGAATGATTGTAGGACGTTTAGCAATGCGAGTATGTGACATTTCTCAATGCCTGTTGTATCAGGTAGTGAGTTTGTAGGGCAAATCGATTCTTAAACCTTTTCTTAGCCTTTACTTACTTTACTATGTTTACTTATTATTCTGGTGAGGGATCGAGGTCTTTTCGTCCGGCCAGCCAGGTCACAAGTCATATTACTTATGACATTCAGGCAACTGGAGTTGACAAAACTGACGCTGGATGGACAAAGGAGTTAATCTAAGCTTTTACGGGCCCGCTGTTTTGGAATGGCTATTGTTTAAATTATTCCCAAAAAAAGATAGATATTTTATCATTTTCATTGGTAGATTTGTTTAACGAGGTTCACGAAAACTAAATTAAAAGTAATGTTTTGATACATTTTTTGTTTTGTAATTCACTTCTAGTTGTGGTCGTCAATGTCGAAAAATTGCATGTTTTTGAAACGCTTTTAACGGATATTTGAATAGAAAAAATACCTTACTACAGTCTGGGGTGGTAACCAAATAAGTTTTTAAAGAACCAAGTAAATTAATATGGCATTATCAAAGAAAAAATGTTACCCAGAAAGGTAGGTGTAAACTGTAAAACGAGATTTCAACGATAATGGTCCCCGAGACGATGGCAAATGTTGTGCTCTGGTATGAACTTTTGAACAAGTGGAGTTTTTTTTCACGTTTATAAGGTAAAATATTACTGCCACTGTAATCTAGAGATTATAAGGAACAAATCAACATGCGTTTCATTACTATACAGGCAATACGACTGAACTCAAAAGCCATACACACACACACACATTTATTGACTCAAATTGAGACAATAATTGTGCCTAAGAGGATTTAGACTAACTGCGCTTTTTTCTTCAAACTCAAAGCTGAGGTATGGACAGCTTCAAATCAAGATTAATGAGAGTCCATGATAAGGACTGAATACGCACTTGTAACCTTGATGGAAAGTATGGTAGGTGTTGGTATCATCAGGTGCCATTTGTTTGTTTGCCACTCTATGGCAATTCAACCCAAAACAATAGGAAGAGGAAATAGACCACAGTGGGGGTTTAGCTACAGATCCAGTGTATTTACTTTATACATTTATTTTTCTAGCGTGGCACTACTGCGACATCGACGGCCGCCAGGCGTCATTCCTGTGCCCCAACGGCACGGTGTTCTCTCAAGGAGTGGCGTCGTGCGACTGGTGGTTCAACGTGCGATGCGCGCTGTCGCCTGCCCTCTACCGGCTGAACGCGCGCCTCTACCGCCGTAGGAAACCCACGCGGCCCAAGCCACACCGCCTCATAGACAAGAAACTCGTCTCCGAAATCTTTTTGTAAATATTTGAATTAGGAAGTCATGAGTTGCCAGATGAAAATGTAGTTAGAATCGTGGCAGATGGCGCTTTTTTGTTTCTGCCTACCCCGATGGTCAGGACAAAAGCGTGACTTTGTGTGTGTATAAGTTGGCCGTTATGAACTTATTCTATTACCATGACAGATCAACATCAAACTTGGTCGTTTTTGGGGCTGGTGTTTATTTAAAAACTTTACTGAAATAACCACTACTATTTGTTTCGAGGGTGTGACTAATATAAGTAATAAAAAAGTACACAGTTTTCGTTCATAAAAGTGTGCCGGGAAATAATTAAAAAATCAAACCTGCCTGAAAAAGCCCGCTGCAGTACCACAATTAATGCGGGTATTTAACTTAGGCTTGTTTCGGTCTTTGCTTATAAGTTGACTTTTCTGTAGTTGGGTTTTTAATTTTTTTAATATATAATACTTTATTTTAGACTTTTTAGTGTCGCACTAGCGGCACACTTTTATGAACGAAAACTGTGTACTATGATCAAAATTATTTATTGAAGCCTTAAATTTACACCCTTCAAGTTGAACCTCTAGTTAAAAAAATTGAGAGACCCTACTAAAGTCCTACAGTTGCTGGAAAATGTAATGATTTTCTCGCCATTTTCGTTCACAAATTCGAAAGACGGAGCTAAAAATGTTTTCCCTAGTGGGAAGCTTGTGTAGGAGAGGTAAATATCTTATCTGGCAATTTGTGATATCTCTAGAATATGTTTTTAAGTGTAAGATAAGTTAGATAACAATAGAAATCTGAAACTATTAAGTAAACTCTGTAATAAAATCATCATAGTGCAATTTTTGAGTATGCTAAGCATATTCTCGTATTGTAGTATGACGATAGCCTAGTATATTTAACGGCCTTACGCTCTTTTCAGTAACAATGGGCGATACCTAAATTAATGCCTAAATAAAAGTGCATTATTGGATTTTCAACGCTCGGTTCAGCGCCGAGAGTTGAAGTTTGACAGAGTAATTATAATATTTCAGCATGCATAAGTTAGCGCCTAGGGTTTGTGAAAACGGGCAGGCGTCCTTTTAGGTTTTACCTAAAAATGTAATCTGTACGTTTGTTTGATTACTTAAATTTTGTAAATACAATATTGAATTACTTGTTGAAGAAGTACCCTTTGGCTGGTATTATTATTTTTGTCTTGTAAATGTACCTTACTATATATGAAACAGCATTTCTCTATTCAGTAATCTGTGGTCATGGATTCCATCCTATAAAGCATCTCTACATAAATGTATAAGTAAAGCTTTAAAACTGCTAAATTAATCAGACTAGATTTTGCCCGCTCCTATCCCGGTTTTTTCCGTTTCGTTTGAATTTAGGGAAATCCTCTCTTAGTGGTCCCCTACCCTCCCCAAGGAACCTACATGCCAAATTTCAGCTTTCTACGGTCAGTAGGTTCGGCTGTGTGTTGTCTGTCAGTCACTCAGTCGGTCACCCAACGGATTGATAGTGTTAACAAAAGGAGTTTTTCATCTGGAAATTCTCAGTAGCAGCTAGAAATCAGGATTTGCACCCGATGGGTGGCAGTTCAGTATACTACGTACACTCCTGCCTTCGAGGTATACAGGCGTCGTGTTAAGTATGCTAAGTAACTTTCTAATTAACATTGTTCCTTCAGAGCCCAATCGTACCTCAATTTCCTAGCTATACATATGTTTTTGCTGAAGCATTACCATAATTACCTGTCTATTTAATATAACTGCCAGTGACATATTTTCCATAAAAGTGGTGTAACACCTTCACTGGTAAGCCAGGTTTTCAACGCCTTGTATACAAAACTCAAGGCGTTGAAAGACTGGCTCCTTTCGCTCGGTTACTATCGCGCCACCAGTCTTTGATTTGTAGGCCAGGCCTGGTAGCCGTACAGCATGGAACGTAAAGGAACGTTAATGATGCTTAAACTGTACCTATAAAATTACAAAATTCTTGGTTTGTTAGATTATTGTCTGTCACCTGTCAGTTTTATTAAATAGCCTGATGTACGATTTTCACAATGTGTTGAAGTGAAATATTTTGAGTTAGCTAATAGGTACAAAGGCATGACTAAGTAAAGATAATAGCAATAGAAAGTGAGATGTACATACATTACCATATTTAAAGCAGAGATTAAGTTCGATAGGGATTTGTGAAAGTTTTTAACGATAGTGAGGCCTACTCTTAAGTCTATTATCCTGTACTTTGAACACATAACACAATGATTAAGCGGTAAAAGTTTTAGCCGTAAGCTTTAAGCTTAACAGTAGGTATGTGTGTCCAAACTATTGTAAGTTATAATGTTTCCTAATTTGTTTAAGGCAACTTGTAGATACAGAACCTCCTTTGAAATAGATTAAAATAAATATAGATTTTATAAGTAACTTCTTTTTATTAAGTACTACATACTGATATTATTTTTTAGGATTCCACAGTTCGAATTAGACGTTTCTTGCTTACTTATTGTCTGTTGTTGGATCTCATTCCAAATAATAGCTACAAACTACTACTTCTAAGTATTTTGTTAAAAATTAGTTCTTTCCTTTAGTTTGCCATGTGTATTACTTTGCAGAATTTGATCCTTATTGGCGAAACTTTCGGATTTTGTAAGTTTACAGGTATTTTTTTCAAAATCAACCGTTTCGATTCCTGGCTAGGAATACTTACCGATTTTTCAAAAATGCAATGATGAAGTTTTAGTTTTCATCAAAATCGAATTCGAGACTCCATTCAGTGTTTTTCGATGTTCCTCATAGTTTCGGAGCTGGCCATCCACGCACACTTTAAAAATTTATCCTGTATGCATAAACTAGATCAAGGTAAAAAAGTAGAGTTTGATGGGATTCAAATCTGATTACATAGCTATCTATTCTTCTTTTCGTGTCGATTGACTAAATATCAAATTTTGTCTGACCAGTATTGAGCAACTATCTAACTAGTATCTATCTATTGATAAATAGGTAGTAGGTAACTCTATATTGGTTATGTTATTCTGGTAATTAATCAAGTTACACCGATATCAGATCGGCGTTTTGCATGAATACACAATAATTACTTGTTACTACACCGCGATGAGTGTTAACACGATGTTTTTGTTCCTATTTACTTTCATCAGTTGACGTCTGAAGGTCAGAAGAAATAATAACTCTAACAATTGTGTAAATGATTTCTTTAATACACTAGTTGTAATTATGTGTATTATATTTCAAAATTCACATGTTAGTGAATTTTAGAACACCAACAGAGAGCCAATTCTTTTTATTTTTAAACTAGCACTTCGCCCGCGACTTCGTCCGCGTGGGGATAGTAGGTACTCCACAAACTGCGACGCCCCTATACATATCCCCTTATAACGGTTAGTTTTGGAAAATTAAGCACAACGATACTCATTATTGGTTCAGCGCAACTGTTCACCCCGTTCAGCCCGTCAGGGGTTGATTATGCAAAAATAGTTAGGTAGGTACATGATCTGTTTCAATTATCCCACTTTTAGTTTGTTCATAGAATTCCGACGTAAATTGAAGCAAGCTATAATTTCCTCCCCTAAAAACTTATTCGCCCCTGCTTCACCCCTTATTATGTATGTACCTAGTTGATTTTCGAAAAATCCAAACATTTGTTATTCTTATTGTTTTATCGAAAACATTTAAATGCCGTAGGGTTTCAACTTCATCGGACCAAGCATTGATACGATTCTCCCCAGTTCGCTCAAGCCGCGACATTTTTCTTACTCCGAGCATGTTTATTACCGTCGTAACTTTTGAACGAAAGGTACGATTTGAATGATTTAACACGTTGCGGGACAAACCGCCTCTCAACGTTATCTCAGTCTAACATTACGTGACAGTACGGCTAAAGGCGGTGAACTTTATTTCATGTCATTTGGCAAACCGTCGATAGCCGTTGCTTGCCCATAACATTTCTAGGAAGCACATGATCTAGTGTCACATCACGCGACTTCATTCGTTCGTAGGTGTCACGGCAAACTCTTTTCGAGTCATCTTTCAACACACACATACACATTGCTTATTCACCAAAACAACACATTCACACCGTCGACAGGCGTAGACTGAGCCATACAAGTACAGTGATGTTGATATTTAGTGTCACGGCGTGTGCAACACCGACGTGTCGTCGCATTGCTAGGAGTAGTTTGTGATTTTTGTCAGCAAAAACAAGGTAAATAAAGCTTATTTGTATATTATCTAATTGAGTTTTATTAATTTAGGTGATAGGTCATACAGTACTGCTGTTTTTTACTTGTGACATGATGCAAAAATAAGAAACTATTACTTACACGAAAACGTGGTGTTCAAATGCTATTTATCTACTATTTTAACTTCTTGCTAACTGCTTTTATTGTGACTATTTATCTATATTGTTTCGCAGATGGCGTCTAAACGGAAGAAACTAGCATGTAGTAACCGTCCAAGTCTGTTTGCTGCTGAAGACGATGCAGATGAAAGCCGCCACGACCCTAACAGTGACGTAGAGGGTCAGTTCGGCTCTGATACAAATTATGAACCAGATGGTGCTCAAGAAGGCGAAACTAGTGAATCAGAATATGAGATTTTCAGTACGAGAAAAGTTAGGCTTATGCATTCCACTAAGATTAGTGAAAGCCCACTTCGGTCCAGGGATTCGAGTTCAAGTGAAGACAATTCAATATCGCACCAGGAAGTAGATGATAGGTCTTGCAATGACCTGTCTGTTATAGAAAACGGCGTGGAAGATGGATTAATGGGCTCTCAGGAACCTGAGACATCTCTCATCACATCTCTCATCACATTACATTGCTCATAGTTAGTCATGGTATGACGTTCCGCCCTTAGGCGTCAACGTCTGTGGCCGTATTTGTCGTATCAAATATTTAAAATATATGTGATACGGAAGTACGGCTATAGACGGTATGATAAAATGTATGGGATTTTGAAGTGTCATATCATGACATTTGCAAAATAGTCAAGTGTCCCGCAATGTGTTAAAGTGTAATTTACACGGACATAATCAACCTTAATTATCAAACCATTTAAATGGATAAGGATTAATATCATGGTACTATAATCACCATTTTTTATTTCACCATGGGATTTGCTTGACTAATATTAACAAAAAGCGGTCATGGTGACTTATCCATAATAGTTAGACATATGGTATCGCGGACTTTTTTGTAGATATTGATGACCTCTATAAAACTGTAGTACATCACTTTGCTCTATTGTCAATAGATTCCGCAGCGTACGCGATATAAGGATTTTTTCTCACACCTTGGGTCACATTATCGAAGTTTTCATACGGATCCCTAACTTTTTTGAAAATATTCTATAGCCTATGACCATCATCGATAATGTAGGATTCTACTGGTGAAAGAATTTTTCAAATCGGTCCAGTAGTTTCGGAGCCTATTCATTTCAAACAAACAAACAAATCTTTCCTCTTTATAATATTAGTATAGATAGTATAGATAACGTTCGCTCTATCTGTCAAAAATGTATGGAATTTAAGGCTGACAGATTGCAACTGAGATGAGAATGCGAACGTTGTTTTAAAATTAGTTGAATTGGCCCTAAGGTTATAAAGTGCCCTACCTACCTACCTATTCCTTTTCAGGACCTAAACCACCAACTCTTAAAGAAGTATTACTTTAATATTACTTCCAGTGGGAAAGAGACGGAGCTATACAGGACATATAGCTCCGTCTCTTTCCCACGGTTGTTGGTGGTTAGGCCCCTGGCGTCTCTTATAGGGACTTTTATTAATTGGCAATACTTAAATATTTCAGTGGGCATCACCTGTAAGAGTTAAAAGTACTCGTAATATGAGCAAATTTTACTATGAGATCAACTTTGTAATAGGGTATTACACCATTTTTTTAAAACTGTTTTAAATTAATCCTGAGATCGTAATGAACTAGTAGAAATTTTGTTAATTTTTTTTAAAACCGAAAATCGCCCTAAAATCTGTTTTTTATTTATGATTTTGAATTTTCGCGCGGAAACGCTAGCCGCCATGCTTTTTCATCTCGTGACGTCACTCGGTTAGTAAACAATACGACTGCGAAAGACCAAGTAATAAGATTCGTGAAAATAATGAGTTATCATTGGTGTCTTGTGCCTGAATGCAAAAATACAAGTGTAACAACGCCACAAAAATTATGGATTCAAGTGCCAAGTGATGTAAAAATGAGAAATACTTTAAAGTATTAACCATTGGCAGATTTGTACTTTCTGCTTTCACAAAACCGTCTTCCATAGTGAAATAAAGGCTAGAAGTCTACAAACGTGTTAATAACTCGTAAATTTATCAAAATAACAGCGCACAACTTATTTTCAGTAGATTGTTTGCTATCGGAATGACGTCACGGCGGGATCCAATATGGCGAATGGCGTTTTAGACATTTGAAAAACAGATTAGAAAAGACGATTTTTAAAATGGAATTATAAAATTAAAATTGCAATTTTATGAATAAATATCGACGTTTCTTGTTTACTTTTTTCGAAATCTATTATGAAAAAACATTTTTATATTTTTCCTTACATAGTGTAAAATACCCTATTACGAATCGCTTAATTTTTATTAAAATGAAAGCTTTTTAATAAACTCTCAAGTAAGTTCTATTTCGGTCTATTCTGTCGACATCTCACCGTGTACACTTAGGTGGAGTGAACGACAAGTGAGGTGTCATTCCATCTTGTTTGTGTGATTTGCCAGCTCATGTCGTTCACTGCGCCTAAGTTTTATTTATTTACTTATTTTATGTACAATAGTTGGTACATGAGCGGACTTAATGCAACAAGGCATTCTCTTGCAGTCAACCTTTGGGTTAAAAATACTACACTGTGGTAGCAACAAAAAAAATTTTGTGTCGGAAGGAATACACAAATAATATAAATAATAATAATTTTAAACTTATACGTATTATGTATGTATGTGTTGTATGATTTTTCACTTCGACATGCTTTCAGAATCGCACTAAGGTTATAATTTAACTCTGTCGCTATTCTAGTGAAATAAATATTGTTGAAAATATCCATTTTATTATAACCTCTGTCCTTTTCGTCACTGGGTCATTCCAACCAAGCTTGCATTATTATGGTCTGAAGGTGGATCTCCCTGTTACTTCATGGTTTCCAACTTGATTTTCCATCTTTTTGTGACCTAATTCAAACCAGCAACCAAAAATTTCCCTACCGTCCTTAGTTCTAATTGCACTGATTAAGCGAGACTGGACCCCGAATGTTAACCTGTAGCATTTCCATATTCTCTTATCAGGCTTTAGGTACACCACCTTTCCCACTGCTGTTTTTAAACTTCTGAAATATCGACTGGTAAGTAAGTTATACGACTAATTAATTAATTAATCAGGCGCCTTCTGCGACAGAACCATACAGGGGCCATCACCGGGTACAGCTCACTGAAATAACACTACCACACGGTAGGTATAACGGATAGCTCTCTGTGCGGAGCATTGGTGGCGGAGGAAATAGTTGCGCAGGTACACAGGTGTCACGGAAACAACCCGAGGATCACCGAATACTCTTACAGACATCTTGAACAAACGAGAGGCTTAACCTAAGTACTTCTGGAGGGAAGTAGGCTGGTTGGAATGACGTCACGCACCAAGAATTTTGAAGTTTGGACGGATGGCTGGGTGGATGAAATTTGGCACAGAGGTAGATTATAATCTGGAATGACACAGGCATACTTTTATTCCGGGAGTACATAGTGTAGCGTTATGATGACAAAAGAAATGAAACACTCATTACGCTTCAAATACGTGTAATTTTTGGTAAAAGAAAAAATACTAAATTTGATGATAAAAAAATAGGAAAACTAGTATAAAAAAGTACAGACAAAATAGGTATTGTGTGTTGTCGTGACCGTTAATCTTATAAAACAAAGATCTATTTTACTATACGAAAATCATTACATTTTTTTAATTTGAGAACGTTATAAAATTTACTAGACCGAATATCGCGGATTTAAAAAATACGGTTGCAACTCGTTTTATTTTAAACCCGGTAAGGCCGATTTCCTAAAGGATTAGTAACTCGTAATGATTTGTTAGCTCACAAGGAAAAAAAAAGAAACGTTATTACATTAGTTTTAAAAGCGTACGATAAATGTCTTTCACTCCCGAAGTGGAGACAACCGACGTCAACCCAAAAATGGGTACCGAAAAAAGAATAATATACTCGGGTGAATATTTTTAGGTAAACCTCCCCGTCGTCCTCCTGACGACGGCAATGGGGCGCCTCTCCCGCAGTATCCTCTGGGGATATAGCCTTCCCTGCTACTGGCTTCTCGAGTGGCAGCCTGGGAACCTCGCACACTTAATCAGCAATTTACAATCACCAGACCATAAAACCGGTGATCCGGCTTCAAGAGTTGTTCATAAGTTGTGCATGGACATATGTACCATGGGCTTTAAGCTCAACTGGCTAAACTCACACCATAATTTTTATTTATTATTCCTCCGAATAAAACATGATCTTTTCAGGGTCGCTGACAAAACACAAGTCAAGAACAAACGTCCACTTTTTCCATGTCAAAAAAATCGAATAACATTCAAAAAATCTACTGAGCCTCTACCATGAGATTTCATCGAACAATTACTCGCTAGCGTTAAACTCGCTAGCGTACTAACGTGGATCGAACAGATTTCGATAATGCTTGCACCATGAGATTTACGGAGTCTTACGCATTCGCTAAGGTAAGCTCGATAGATCGCGTTCTCTAGCTAACTTCACTCTACTCGATATAATGATTCACTACTTATGTTTTGTTTCTTTCTTTCTCACTAATAAGAAGAGAGAACGGTTCTTAAGCTCAAAATGTAGTTATATCGCTATGCTAAAAATGTTAAGATAGTCAATATCACAAAATAAACCGACTAAATAAAAAAGTTGACGGTTAGTGGACTACTTATGGTATTTAGTGGTTTTTTAATTTTTATTACTTATAACATATCATGTTTTGTTTGTTGGCGTTGTGTTACAGTTGTGTGTGTGTGGTTTAAAAGTTTACAACAGTAGATTATAATTGGTTTTGTTTTGAGATAGCTGCATACCATACTAGGTACTACCTTTAGGTAGTTCTAATGAAACTCGTTGTGTTCAGTGTTGACGTCAAATCCGTAACATTATTCAATAATATAAATGCACAAATCCTCAAACGCTTCTCTATAGTGTGTGTAAAGTATCTTTCACATATATTTTCCAATTGAGATCCAACATAAAATTTCATTTTGGCTTGAAATTAACGTTGTTCACTTCGTTGGTCTTCAAAATCAGCGGCAACTAACATATTCCACGCTAAATAAGCTCTTGCAGACATTATTTTGACTTTATTATACTCAAACACGTGTATAATTTTAATGTAAACTTATGTTTCACACGGCAAAATGCTAGTGAGCTACGTAACTAATATCGTAAGCGTATTGTTTGATAGCTTTTGTCAAATTAGTGACTCATGGTGCCGTTATGTATGGTGATAGCTGAAAAACGTCAGTGACCATCGAATAGATTACGTTAGGTTTTTAACCGATCGAAATCTATAGTGCTCATGGTACGAATTTTAATTCTTTCTGTGACCGCTAGGGGCGCTGTACAGTATGTCATACAAATAATTTACGGAGACGCTAACGAGTTTTGGCTGCATAAACTCATGGTAGAGGTACTGTACGTGATTTGAAAAAATAATCAAGGAGTTTCGCGTTTCGAACAGAAAAAATAATAAGACATTTAAAACCTCCACCTATTTCTTGGAGTGATTTGAGGAATTATGTAGTGACCACACTGCAATAGGTACTCCCGGGATAAAAGTATATCATTTCCGACTAGCTTCTACTACTAGCTTCTACCAGTGGCTTCCCCCGTGTAAATACACGGGGGAAGCCACTGGTAGAAGCTAGTAGAAAATAAATGACAAAACAGCTAAGCGCAGAAGTATCTTATGCATGTGACGCAAAGTTTCAATAAATAATAAGTCAATAATAATTCTATAATATCACGTAACTAAGGCCCATACAAAAACTACACAAACAAAAAATAAACGAACACATATTATAATGACATCAACACAAATATATTTGCTACATTGGGTCGGCGAGGTATTGTGCTGAAGCCTGCTGTCGTGTAGCCTTCCGCGATAAGCCGATACACGACACCCGTGTTCATCGTTTAAGAAGGTCTCCAGGTGATGAGGCGGAACCCGCACCATACATAGATTTCTAATTATTTTTTTAACGCGACTCCATCTGCTCGATTACACAACGTCCTTAACCTTCGTGGAGAAAAGTGAACACTGAGATAGAGACGAATGGAAGAATTTATAAAACAGGTGCCTCTGCCGCGCAGCTGTCGACCTTTCACAAATTGGTATTATGGAAACACAACAAAATATAATATTTTAACGAAGTTTTCTGAGCGACTTGCTTAGTGATCGATGGCGACTTGCTAAGGATAAATATTGTTTGTTAAACCTGAAAGAAAAAAGAGGTCCTACTCCTGTGTAATCAGTTGATGTTTTATAATAATAAATAATAATAATAAAGTTTTATTTCATAATGGGATTGCAAGGTTTACAAATGTTGCCGTTACATGTTTTTTAGGTTCAATCACATACAATAAAGACGGGTGAAGTACTGTTCTCCTAGCTAGGCTAAAAATTTAGCCTGTGTTAAGGAGGGACAGTGCCGGTCCCCTAATTGGCGAATTTAACAAAGTAGTGAGCGCTTATTAACATTTAAAACAGCATCTGTACTTATATGACTGTAGTTACCTACTATACAAGAGTTATTTTTATTATTATTTATACGAAATATATCTATAATAGTTATAATGCTAGTTCGTAAATGTCAGGACACAAAGAAGTTGCTAATGTTACTTTTTTATATTTTTCTTTACCTGGACACCAGAAAGGCACTTCACCTTACCAAGCAGATGTTTTGACGCGTTTCGACTACACGCAAAATCAATTTTTCTCTTAAAAAACAAGGAATTTGCGTATTTTTTTATGAATATGAAAATTGAAGAGTGTCCTTAGTGAAGCATGAGGCCTGAAACACGATTGACAAAATTTTCTCGATGGAAAAAAATCGCAAAGTTCCCTTAATATCTGCTTTATTTGTTACGACCATTAAAAGAAAAACCTATGTCATTCGATTGTTATAAAAGTAATTGTAATAAAATTTTGTCTACATGGTCACTATTAAATACTTTAAGGGATTATGGACTTATTTTTCTAGATCAACAGAAATAAAAACTTAGTTTTGAGGAAATCGATAAAAAGTTTCATATAAATGGCAATAAATTGCGCGCGCCTCTTTTTCTTTTCAATAGTCCGAGAGTGACCGAGTTTTTGCTATGACAGAGCCTTAAACGAAACGATTGAGTAAAACTGAAAATACCCTGGTAACGTACATTCCGAATCATTACCTTGTTCCCATGCATTCTTAGATCCGCTTTCCTTACCCTTGACAGATATTAAAATCTTGTTGGTGATGGTCAGAAAATCAATTTGAATTTACGTTTCATTTGAATTAGAGAAATGGAGAACGTTCTCTGGTTCGAGACGAGAGTGCCAATCATTCGCATGTCAGTTGCAATCTGTCAAAAACGAATGGAAATTAAGGCTTTTTTTGACATATTGCAACTGACATGCGAATGCGAACGTTGCTTTAAAATTAGTATGATTTGCCCTCAGAGCGAAACACCCATTAACTAGACAAACTTTTGACATTGATTGTGGCTGAGATGATATTGACTTTAATGAATTTATGACTTTGATGAATTTATGACTTTAACTCGAAAGGTTTTTAAGTGCGAGAATTGGCATTCTGATGTTAGTTTTAGTCAACTTCAGCTTCATGTGCTTAGACCCCTTTGTTCTATAGGAAGTCCTTGACCACACTGTTAGAGCGGGAAGTTACTATCACATACATACATTTGCTATAGGCTATACATAAAGCTATGCATTCTCACAAGTACATTTAATAACTAGCATTGTTCCATAGTTCTATACAATGCCGATTCATAGCCAAGGGTCGTCGATATGAATTGCCAACGTTAAATGTGCCAGCCGTGGGAAATCTTTCTTGGTCACGATGCATTTTTTCCTCATAGGTCGTAAGGTGTGTTTAAGAGAACTGACATAATCTATACTAACATAATAAAGCTGAAGAGTTTTTTTGTTTGTTTATTTTCGCGCTAATCTCTGAAACTACCAGTCGGTTTTGGAAAATTATTTTTGTATATGATAGCCACATTCATGAGGAAGGCTATAGGGTATACCTATGGGAACGAGAAAATCCTACACTCGGGAAAAAACGGGATATGCGCGTACGAAATCGTGGGAAAAAGCTAGGGTTTAACGAGTATATTATGTTACAACGTGTTCGTTATCGTCTCAATTTGCGTTTTATGTCATCAACATCTTCCGCCTACCTTTAGCAGCAGCTTGATGGACCTGAGCCTTTACCTACCTTTTCCCAACTATGTTGGGGTCCTTGGGTTCTGCTTCCAGTCTATTCGAATGAAGCTGAAAACTAGTATTTTACATCGAGCCACTGCCTATCTGAACTGTTAGTCCGGTTAAGCAGTTGATATCCCAAGTGTGTGAACTTGCTAGCGGTCATACCTAAAAAAAAAAAAAAAAACTATCTGAACTCCACAGCCCAGTAACCTGGTAACATCTAGGTGTTGAAATCATTACCCCGAGAAGATCGTCGCTTTATATTAAGAATATCCTTGTATTCTTCTATCCTTTATTATTTATTTAGACGTGACTAGCAGAGGACGTGGTCACTTGAAAAATATAAAAAAATTGAGAAATAAGTAGTACCTAAAAGTTTTAACATTAGGTACCTACATTCTGCATTTAAAAGAGATACCTACATAAGGTAAGTAACACTGATATTTATTATGTCAATACTTAGTTTTGTTTTAGTGCAAATAGCATTAATAACATCTTTCAGTACATCTTACCCAATATTGTAATATTGTTAGTACCTACCTAATGATATCGACTCTAAATTAGCCGCTCGCGCAGTGCGGATCATAGTAATAACACTTCATATAGTGATTTGGAATACATAATATAGGAAGAAGGCTTAATGCCGGCGAAAAATTGTCCGTCTGGCGCGTTTCTCGAGTCATGCGGTCATTCGACATTCGTATCGCGAAGCGCGCCAACGCACGCGCCAGTGTTCGACAGTTGCGTTTTTACGCGGGAAATGTTAACGTTATTGTTTACGTGAACTTCGAATAAGACCGCATGAATGAATGCCAATAAACATCAATAAAATTACAATGGATTACAAAATGGAGTTGTTTGCGCTACTTTTGTGCGGTAAGTACCCAGTGCAATACATTTGGTAGACTTTAACCGAACTTTTATGAAAATCTAAAATGAGAGAAAATCTGAAGAGAATAAAAATGCTCTATTTTATACGAAAAGTATTACTACAAAGGTGGCGGTGGTTTTTGTACTGTTCGATTTCATTGTCAGCAACAAGAAATCATCAAATTTCAAAACCGACCAAGAACTGCTAGGTTCCTAATATGTATTTATGAAATAAGTAATACCTACATAAAATCATGATTCACACTTCACACCTTTTTTTTTCGAGGTTGGGAAATCATCAAATGACCCCTCCCGCTCTGGGTGGAGCGGCAGGGAGTGTCAGACTTTTACTGACTAAAACCCACCCTTTGTCCTCCTAGTGCCTTTCCTTCCAGGGCCGCGGTAACTCTTTCGAACATATTCCGCAACCCTGGCAGGCACACTTCACACCTTCGAAAGCGGTTAAAGTAAACTTTGTAAGTATGTAAATTCGTAATTTTAACCGATGAGAAATCGCACCAAGGATACCTATTAAAAATCTTGTGACACAATCTTGATTTCAAACTTTACACAAAAAAAAACACCGGAATCACGCTGAAAATACTTCAGCTATGTGCCTTGCGATTGATAATGCTAATTACCGTGCTTTGGTCCTCATTAACGTTCCGACTAGTTGCACAATGACCTCACGAAAACGGCAACAGGCTACCGAGTCTCATTGTCAATGTCTTCTGAAAAACTTAGGTAGGTACCTACACACTGTGTATTGACAACGTGAGTTACGTTCATTGCGGTCGTGTCGCGTACTCGCGTACCATTACAGTTCGTATGACAAACTACTCAATCACAATGCAGCCTTGTGCACTTATCTCTCACTATTTATAATATGCTCCGATTTATTTTTTTCCTTGAAACGTATTTTATTTATTCGTTGCAGAGTTAATTCTTTGTTAGACGGACTAACCTTGTAGGTTTACTTTATTTGTATAAGAAAATGTTTATTAATTAAGCTTAGTTTAAGACTGCTATTCGTGTTAAATATATTTAATTAAGTGGTTTCGAGTGAATTACCTGTACTTACACACTAGAACCCAAGCTACCTATGAAATCAAAGTCAAAGTCATTAATTCAAATTAAGCCGAGTGCCAGCACTTTTGGAACGTCAAAGTTCTACAAAAGACAGTCCCCCAAAAACGCCCGCCCATCACCACCATGAAAAGGATGAAAGTCAAAATGTATTCATGAATGTCCCAGTTTTAGCCTGAAACAAACCCTTGCCTTGATTGAATTTATAGCAATGTTGTAGAAGGCTCTTTTGACACTATTTTCTTAATTCGATGTGAATTCATAAAGGTATCAAGTTTTGTGCTTGAATACATTATTTTCATCGTCATCAAAGAAAATCCTTGCCGACCCCAACATGAGTAGGTACCTAGTTGGGGAAAGGGACAACAAAGGGTGATGATGATCTGATTCTATATTATTAATAGGATTGGTCCAAGGTTTTGTTCAATTTTAGAGTTATTTTAATCACAACCAAGTTCAGCTGAAGATTTAGCACAAATACGACCACTAGCTTTTACCCGCGGCTCCGCCCGCGTGGATGTCGGTTTTCGCGTAAAAAAGTAGTCTATGTCCTTCTCCATATCCCAGGCTATATATCTGCCTGCGTTCCACCCGCCAGGGCCGGGACAAGGAGATAACCCTCCTCCACCGCCGCCGCCCGCCGCCGCCGCCCGCCGCCGTCGCTTCTGCCGCAGCCGCCGTCACCGTCGCCGCCGCTGCCACTGCTCTGGAGGGGGCTGAAATGGAGTGCCAGTAATGGCCCCATTTCGCCTCCTCCAGACGAACGTTAGTCACTGCGCCTCTCAGGAACTGACACTCCTGAGCAAGGCGCAGTGATTGACGCCTGCGGACAGCGAGCAATGGGTAGCTCGCTGTTCGATCAGGTCAGGCCCGAGTCGACGGCGCGTTTCACTCCAAACGCGCCGGAAAGAGCAGTCAGCAACGGAGACGGGGCCCGCCAGGGCCAGAGCCTGCCAGGGTTGCGGAATATGTTCGAAAGAGTTACCGCGGCCCTGGAAAGAAAGGCACTAGGAGGACTATGGGTGGGTTTTAGTCAGTAAAAGTCTGACACTCCCTGCCGCTCCACCCAGAGCGGGACCATTTGATGATTTCCCATCCTCAAAAAAAAAGAAAAAAAAAGGCTAATATCTGCCAAATTTCATGACGATCCGTTGAGCCGTTTTAGCGTGAAAGCCTATAACAGACAGAGTTACTTTCGCATTTATAATACATATTAATAGGGATTTAGACATTTAAGTTTTACATAAACAAGAAACAAGAGCGAACCAACTCCTTAATTGGATAAGTTACCCATTGCGATATATTAGGGCACAATATATTTATATAACACTTGCCTGCACTGTTGCAACTGTTATGTGAAGATAAAATACAACAACTAGGTAGGTACCTAAGAGTAAGTATAGTGGGTGGATAAGTATATCGCAATTTCGACGCCAATGTCTTTTTTTTACTGGCCTGTCGACATCTCAAGATATGTGTCGTATAACGTTAAACAAATGTAAAACAATACATTGTGAATTAAATTGTGTCGTCATTAAAACGAAATTACACAAAATCTTGAACTTAAATTACTTTATTTTGGCATGGCCAAAGTAGTATAATATTTAGGACTTGGTATTTGGCTGTGAGAAACGATTGGTAAATAATTACAGAGCAGCGCGGACGATTTCATTTTAATCGTTCGTATTCGTTTTGTTTCAGCGCATTATTCGTTTTGTAACTAACCAAAATTGTATGGTTTTTAAAGGTTTACTATTAGTGTCCTCAAAAAAGTTTTTCATTTTGATTTAAAGAGTAGATTTTAATACAATTAACGGCTCTCGAAGCCATGCTACGAATTAGGAGTCCCTAGAGACTAGGAACTCCTCTGTTGTTGGAATTGATTAAAATAGCTGACAAGACTAAGGAGGTACTTACCTACTATAGGGTCCTCTTCTAATTAGTAAAAGGAGAGATAAAATATGAACTACTATTTTCGAGTTTATAATAGCGGCTTAAAAAGTCGAAATCTACAAAAACTAATACTAAATTTATCTAAACTCATCAGCCTAAATAATTTCAATTGAAGGCACCTTCTTGATACTTCTCAATGAGGAAACGGATGTAGGTGCTCGGATGTAATAAATTGTTCGTCTACCCGCAGTGAGATACGCTAATCGACAGTACTCTCCTCTGATGGACATTTCTAAAACAAGGAAATGCATCTTTTTCTTTTTGTCCGTAACTTAATAGCTTTCTCCTTCAAGCAAAGAGCTGGTCTCATTTCCGCAATTAGGTAAATATAAAACGAAGAAAGACACACTAAGCGACGTGTTCATTGATGGTGGCAGAACTGTAACAGTGTATTGCAAGATTCACAACATTTATCATCATTCAAGCAGTTCACTTACGAATTAGACGTGCCTTTCTATTTGTTTTACCTAGCAGGCGTCACAAATGCAACTTAATAACTTTACAGGTGATGAATGAGAGAATTATAATATTTCTTCGTTTTTTTCATGAACACTGGGATGTACTTTTTTTAATGGGTCAGGATGGGACAGTGAGGTAAATCAAAGTCAAAATATTTATTAATGTTATTTTTGATGATACAGTAGGTCTTATAGGTAGGGTAAGGTACAATATAAGAATTTAAAATCGGTATTACATACAAATTAACAAAATTTCAATATTTAGCATCCAATAAATTTTTAATAAGCCAAGTTTTTGAATTTTCAATTAAAAAGTTTTAAGTCTCCGTTTAAATTGTGTCAAGTTTAGGCCCATATTCCAAAACGTAAACTCCAACTCGAACATGAGCATCTGAGCACGAAAATGTCAATGAAAGATTGTCAAATTGACGTTTTCGTACTCGAAAGATGAGTAAACAAATGCAAAAACTTCAATTTATGACAAGCTCCGATGGAGTTGGAGTTCGAGTTGAGTTGGAGTTTACGTTTTGGAATATGAGCCTAGATCTTTAATGTCATTTGGTATTTTATTGAATATCTTCGAAGCCATGTAGAGGATGTTTTTTTGCATAAGGGCGGTCTTTGAGGCTCTTAGACATAATTCGTGACGATATTCTTGTCTTGTCACTCTATAGCGATGCTCTGAAGCTCTATTTTTCTGGACGAACAATGCGGTCTCGTATATGTAAAGACAAGGTAATTTGAGTATTCTAAAAGATTAAAAATGGATTAAAAACTTCAAACACGTTGTAAATTTAAAAAGGAAAAAGTGAGTTTACTAATATTAAAAAACCGGCCAAGTGCGAGTCGGACTCGCGCACGAAGCCCCACTTAAATATTTATTTTATTCTGTTTTTTATTTAACCGACTTCTAAAAAAGGAGGAGGTTCTCAATTCGGATGTTTGTATTTTTTTTTATGTTTGTTCGTGCATAACTCCGTCGCTTGCCAACCGATTTTAAAAATTCTTTTTTTCTTGGAAAGAGTATACTTTCCAAAAGGTCCCGATTTTGATTTTATCAAAATCGGTTCAGTAGTTTGGTATTTAAATCCAAATAGCTGGAAAAAATATGAGGAAAAAGTCATCCATACGAAATTGCGTATTTTTGCTTTCCTGCGACTTTCCAGTGGTGTTGTTAGGTGTGGGGTACCACTAAAAAGTGAAAAATAAAAACGGAACCCTATTACTAAGAATCTGCTGTCCGTCTGTCTGTCTGTCACCAGGCTGTATCTCATGCATGAAAAAAGTTCAAAATAACTTAATTTCGGAAGTCGGTGTCAAATAACGAAGAAGCAACCACAAACACCGACTTTCGAAATTAAAGTTATTTTGAACTTTGTAGTGTTTTTTGGAAGTCGGTTTTTTTTCTTGTGAAAATGTTTTTTATATCTAGTATTTGTTGATGAAGCGGCAACAGAAATACATCTTCTGTGAAAATTTCAACTGTCTAACTATCACGATTCATGAATGAGATACAGCCTGGTGACAGACAGACAGACGGACAGCAGATTCTTAGTAATAGGGTTCCGTTTTTACCCTTTGGGTACGGAACTAAAAAAAAACTAGCTCTATTCAGCGGTTACTGATTATATTTTTAAGTAAAGTAATGCTTAATTTTGTAGCTTGTCTTAAACGTTGGTTTTTTTGTTTCTCTATGTGATTGTCCTTGTCGCAGCTCGTAAGTATTTAAATAATATTATGGTTGGCTGAGTTTGATGCCGAAATATGTTGGCAGTTTTGGCTATAAATTTTATTGTTCTAGATAACTACTATTTCTATTTTGCGTTCATCGACCGTTACATAATACTCTTTAAAATACGTGAATATAATTTTATCTTCGTTAAAGACTTTTTCAAGTTACCTACTTAAATGTTTTATAACAGTTAACTATTTTTTAAATTATTTTTTAATTAAGTAATTAATTTGCATACACATCTATTTCTAGATACTTAGAAGTCGCCAAAGTAATTTATTAAAATACTTCCGGTGCATCCTCTTAATATTATTTAAATGCATTGCTATGAGCCTTGGCATTATTGCAACCAGGAAGGTGATTTGTTCTTATTTTTGCAAATGAACGAGGCGACTCGACTCAATATTTTTTTGTCTACCTAATTCTGACGAATTAAAATAAAATAATAATACGAATAATTCTTCAACAACATAAAAGTTGAATAGATTCTTATGATTAAATTCCTTTCACCCTGAATTTTGAGTGGGTATCCAAACAAACGGAGTTTTATGAGTCTTTCTATTTCTTATTTTGTCAATTTCGTTTTTTGATTAGGTGACATATCGTCTTGCGGATATCTCATACGTCAAACTTCATTTCATGATGATGTTCGAGATGCCAAGTATTATTTCTTTCATCATCACCTGCCTAGCCTTTTCCCAACTATATTGGGGTCGGCTCCTAGTCAAAACGGTTTTAGCTGAATACCAGACTTTTACGTTAAGCTATTGAATACCAGATCTCCACAACCCATAAACTGGGTACCTAACACGGTATTTTTTTGGTAAAACTGGTGTCAGATTTTCTGACTTCTGACAATCCGTAACGACTGCCACAGATCTCCAAATGACAGCCGGGACCTTATAAATTCTTTCATCGTTCTGAAATCAAACTATTTGTGACTGATGAATGAGTTTAAGAATACGGTCTTCATTTTCCATTGCTTGTATATTGTCTAATAACAATTTGAACTGAAACGGACGAATAAATAAAAAATAAAATTTTGTGATTAAATGCTCGAAAGTCGCGACTCGTACTCGATCGTCGTCGTACTGTCTGTTTGTGATAGCCTAAGTAAAATATATCTGCCTAGTGCGCCTTATTCGCGCCTTACGTAGGTTCCTCCAGTTAATTTCCTTCGCGCAGCTAATTATTACATGATTACGCTCTTCGCTATTTCTTCTTATATCACACTTACCTATAGGTAACGGCAAGTCATCATAATTGCTTACCTTCTGTAACCTAGAGTTCCGGGTGAAAAAGCACAGTTAGGTACCTACTTACTACCCTACTGTAACTTATGTTTAAGAACTAGGCAATAGTACACGTTTTATACTGCGCTATCGTGAATGCTCGTCAGTTTATGTAAATTAATAATTAAAACAATTAATTCATAAGGTTATTGCATGATAATATTTAATTTAAGTGCCGTCTGGCCGACACTTTCTTCCAATCTTATTATGAGAACACTAACGAGTTTTTAAAAGAAGAACTACCTAATTAGCAGAAAAACAACACTGTATACTAAATTTCTGCTCGCACTTATTTGAGCAGGAAATATTTTACACAAGCCAATAGATTATATAAAATAATTTAATTCTTCTATCGTCGTATTCCTAAATTGAAGAAATTCTTGCAGCGATGCACAAGCTTGTGATGCAATCTTGATGCAACGGTCACGCAACGCGTCTTCGAAATAATTATACATACTTCAAAAATGAGGAGAACCGAGAGTTTAAAGTCGCTAACATTTTTAGCTTTTATGTTTGCCGTTTAGCTTTAGGATTTCCCATAGACGCGACAATGCGACAACCACCTGACGACGTTTTTTATTAAGTAGGTGCTCGAATTTTCAAATTACTCAAATAAAAAGTAATTTAGTAAAACTGTAATTAAGTAGTTAAATGTACTAAAAAAAACTGGCCAAGTGCGTATAAAATACACTTAGTTTTAAGTAATTTTCTATGGGGTTACTAAGAAATTTTTACTCCAGTGCAGTATTGTACAGGAAACGCCGTTAAGGACATCCTCCCCATCGCTATTGCACAGAATGCGACGCTACACAAAAAGCCAAAATCGGCCTTCAGCACAGTCAGGGGAACAAGCTAATTAGTTAGGTACATTTTATAGATGGTCAACTAGTAGGCTTTATTAGTTAACTGTTAACACAGAAATATGCTGTTAACTTGTAAAGCCTACTTAGCTGTGATAGTTTTCCTTCTGAATTCGTTATAATTATATGCTACTAGCATGAATATTTTCATGCCTCTGAAAACAACCGTTTAGCTGGCAGTGGGAGGGGAGAACAGTCGACACTTGACTTAAAATTTCGCAAACGGATCCTTAGATGGAAAAATGATACCTCACACCATGGAATAGATGATAAAAAAATGTGTAAAAAAAATTTTACCATGGTACTTACATAAAGTGACGAACCATTTTTATGTTACCTTCTAACGATTAGGTACTTGATTACTTTTTAAATTGCTAAACCACTTTTTGAAATTTTCATCAAGAATATTTAGCTAGAGCCCTACTGCATGCAAACATTGAAACAAAATGCAAATATACCTACGCTGTGAAGCCAACGACACGTTTTCCTAGTGATTGATACACACTTAAATCTCTATATCAAAAACTACTAAACCGATTTTAATGAAACTTGCACTCTTCTCAGTAGGTAATCCGACTTATAGTTTTTGAGATAAGTATGCGCGGAAAAACATACATTCACTTATGAAATTTAACACACGTTTAGAAGCTGTTTTAGACTAATATATACAAAACGGTGCAATTCTGACAATATTATGTACATATATACGGGTCGCCCGTATGGTGCCGGGGCGCAAAAGAATAGCACCATCCCATCGCTTCCTGTGGGTGTCGTATGAGGCGACTAAGGGACTCACCAGAGAATGGGCAGCAGCATTCTTTCGGTACATTGCAACAGCTATACTGCGATCGCCAACCCGCCTGCCAAGCGTGGCGATTAGGGCAAACCCCCCCCAAATGATGAGCACAACAAAAAAATGGCCCCTAGTGCCCGGCAGCGCGTCTACCCTTGACTCCGGTAGCGGTCAAGGTTATGACGATGCAAGGGGTGCTAAGAATCCCCGGAGTGGATACGGCTACCGTAAAAAACACCGACGACTGGACCTGGCAACATTAAACACGAGAACACTCCGGACCGACGAGAAGATCACCGAACTTGAGGAGGAATTGAGCAGGTTGCGATGGAGTGTTGTGGGATTGTCTGAAGTCCGAAGAGAGGAGGAGGACACGACAATTCTCAAATCCGGCAACCTGTTCTATTTCCGGGAGGGTGACCAGAAGTCCCAGGGTGGTGTCGGGTTTTTCGTCCACAGGTCCCTCGTGTCCAATGTGGTGAGGATCGAGAGTGTGTCGACCAGGGTGGCGTACCTTATACTCAGAATATCGTCAAGATATTCGTTGAAGGTCGTACAGGTTTACGCCCCAACCTCAACACACCCCGACGACGAAATAGAGACCATGTATGAGGATATATCCAGAGCCATGCATGGTCATAAAACTCATTTCACCGTGGTCATGGGGGACTTTAACGCGAAACTGGGCAAACGTGACGGTGACGAGCTGCGAGTGGGGCAATTTGGATATGGACGTCGGAACCACCGGGGACACCTACTGGCCAGTTTTATGGAGAAGGAGGGCCTCTATATGATGAACTCCTTCTTCAGAAAACGTGAGCACAGGAAGTGGACCTGGCAGAGCCCCGACGGTGCAACTAAAAATGAGATTGACTTCATCATGTCGACGAAGAAGCAGATATTCAATGATGTCTCCGTGATCAACGCGGTGAAAACCGGAAGTGATCACCGCATGGTAAGAGGCACATTGAATCTAAATATCAAGCTGGAAAGGTCTCGACTGATGAAGTCTACGCTCCGTCCAGCACAGATCCAGATCCAAAACTCCGAAAGCTTTCAGCTCGAACTTCAAAATCGTTTCGAGTGCCTAGGGAGCTCCGTGGACGAATACAACAATGGGTTCGTGGAAACTGTTCATACGGTCGGGTCTAAGTTCTTCAAGACTCGCCGTACAGATAAGACCAAGAGGCTCTCTGATCCAACTCTCAAGCTCATGAAGGAGAGGCGGGAGATGATTCTGCAGTCTTCAGACGATACGTGCAAGTACCGGCAGCTCAATAGACGGATCTCCAAGTCCTTGAAAAGCGACCTCCGCCGCTTTAATACTGAAACGATTAAAGACGCGATAGAGCGGAATAAGGGCTCCAAGGTCTTTGCAAGGGATATGTCTATTGGGCAGAGTCAGCTCACAAAACTGAAGACCGACGATGGCAGAACCATATCCGCCAAATCGGAGCTTCTGAGGGAGATCGAGACATTCTATGGACATTATACACGTCAATGACCAAACCCGCAGCAAATCTAGCGAACGACCCAAGAGCTAGATTGACCCGGCATTATACCGAAGACATCCCGGACGTCAGCCTGTATGAGATTAGGATGGCTCTGAAGCAGCTTAAGAACAACAAGGCGTCGGGTGAGGACGGAATTACGGTCGAACTCCTGAAGGCGGGTGGAAAACCAGTCCTTAAGGCCCTTCAGAAACTGTTCGATTCCGTCATACTCGAGGGGAAAACGCCACAAGCGTGGAGCAGAGGTGTGGTGGTACTCTTCTTTAAAAAGGGCGACAATGCCCTGCTTAAGAACTACAGGCCCATCTCACTTCTGAGTCATGTCTACAAGCTGTTTTCCAGAGTCATCACAAACCGTCTCGCACGCAGGTTTGACGACTTCCAGCCTCCCGAACAAGCCGGATTCCGAAAAGGCTTCAACACCGTAGACCACATACACACGCTGCGGCAGGTTATACAGAAGACCGAAGAGTATAATCTGCCCCTCTGCTTAGCGTTTGTGGACTACGAGAAAGCCTTCGACTCGATCGAGACTTGGGCTGTGCTGCAGTCTCTCCAACGGTGCCAGATCGACTATCGGTACATCGAGGTGCTGAAGTGTTTGTATGAAAACGCCACCATGTCAGTCCGACTTCAGGATCAGACATCAGAACCTATCCTCCTGCAGCGGGGTGTGAGGCAGGGAGACGTAATTTCTCCGAAACTGTTCACGGCCGCAATGGAGGACGTCTTCAAGGTTTTGGACTGGAAAAGGCTAGGCATCAATGTAAATGGCGAGTACATCACTCATCTTCGATTTGCCGACGATATAGTCGTCATGGCTGAGACCACGGAGGACCTCAGTACAATGCTCGATGACCTCAGTAGAGCTTCCGAAAGAGTGGGTCTTAAAATGAACATGGACAAAACCAAGGTCATGGTAAATACCCATGTAGCACCCACTCCTATTAAGATTGGAGGCTCTGCACTCGAAGTTGTTGATGAGTACGTCTACCTGGGACAAACGATCCAGCTAGGTAGGGCTAACTTCGAGAAGGAGGTCAACCGTCGAATCCGACTCGGCTGGGCGGCGTTCGGGAAGTTGCGCGGTATCTTCTCGTCTCACATACCACAGTGTCTCAAGACGAAAGTCTATGACCAGTGCGTGTTGCCAATGAAAACCTATGGACTCGAAACGTGGTCGCTCACAATGGGCCTCATCAGAAGGCTTAAAGTCACCCAAAGGGCAATGGAGAGGGCAATGCTCGGAGTTTCCTTGCGTGATCGAATCAGGAATGATGATATCCGCAAGAGAACCAAGGTTACCGACATAGCCCGAAGGATCGCCAAATTGAAGTGGCAGTAGGCAGGGCACATTGCTCGCAGAACAGATGGTCGATGGGGCCGAAAAGTTTTGGAGTGGCGACCGCGTACCGGAAGACGCAGCGTTGGAAGGCCTCCCACAAGGTGGACCGATGACCTGGTGAGGGTCGCGGGTAACCGATCGATGCGAGACGCACAGGACCGGTTGTTGTGGCGACGCTTGGGGGAGGCCTATGTCCAGCAGTGGACGTCTTTCGGCTGATATGATGTTGATGATGATGATATACGGGTCGAATTGAAAATCTATTTTTGAAGTCTGTTAAAAAATATTGATTTGGTCACTATGACAGCAGGGTCAAAATCGTGCAAATTAGCTCAGCACTTAATTACAAATCACCCCGTATTGTAATACATAACAAATCTAAATATGAATGAATATGAAACTTTGTGCAAATAACTTGGTATGTGGTATTAAGATCACAACAATTAATATGCAAGATTACCCTTCAAAAGGGGTCGGGGTTGGGGTGTCGAAGTTTGCATAGGAAAGTACTAAATCTGCGCGAACGAAGTCGCGGGCGAAGTGCTAGTATGTATATAATTGAGAAAGGAGAGGAAAAAATATTTATAGTGCCACCATTTTCTATCCTCCTTCACCAATTTTTTAAGTAGGTACTTACGTAACAGTTAATCTTTAGTAAGTATGTAGTTATTTTACCTATTAAATTTAAAGCTGAAAGTAAATAAAATAAATACTAGATTTCGTTGTAACAAAACGAGAAGTTCAACTACATAAAGGTCGCTTTCAAATCTAGGCACACCTACTCTACATTTTCAAGTTATTCTTTTTACTTGAGCCCAGTCTGAACAAGGAATTAAACAAGTTTTAGATATGCATTCGGTTATTATTTGTTTTAATGTTCAGCTAAAAATTACTTCCGCGGTTTTAGCACAAAAAATAAAGTAATAACCTACCTACTGACAACTTATGCATTGAGTGAGTTGTTGGTATTGGTAAATAATATGAAGTTTCCTTCAACGTTCTTGTAACCGTGGTGAATTTAAGAAATTATGTTGCGTACAGCGTGGATCCAGTGTCTTTTTAGTCAGCAGGTACCTATAGGTTCTGACTAAAATTACACTGGATCTGAGATTCAAGCTAAGGGATGATATTGAAAAGGGTTCTGTACACTACTCGCATTATAACCGTAAAAACTTTGCATACGGCATCAGTGTATGTGGTATTTCGTTTCTTTTTGAGTCTTCCTACTGCTCCGGGCTTTCTGCTTCTTTCAAAGCCCAGGTGGATCGAAGACCTCGAGAGGGCTGCGGGATTCTACTGGATGCAAACACAGGAACGGTTGATGTAGCGTCACTTGAGGGAAGCCTATTTCCAGCTGTGGTCAGAAGATGATGATGCCTTCTCATGAGAACAACATAATTATTGGTATTATACGATCATGTTTCGTTCGGTGAAATCGTTTTGTTTTATTCAATACTAGCACTTCGCCTGCGACTTCGTCCGCGTGGGGATAGTAGGTACTCCACAAACTGTAACGCCCCTATACATATCCCCTTATAAAGGTTAGTTTTGGAAAATTAAGCACAACGATTCTCATTATTGGTTCAGCGCAACTTACTGTTCACCCCGTTCAGCCCGTCAGGGGTTGATTATGCAAAAATTGTTAGGTACATGATCTGTTTCAATTATCCCACTTTTAGTTTGTTCATAGAATTCCGACGTAAATTGAAGCAAGCTATAATTTCCTTCCCTAAAAACTTATTCACCCCTGCTTCACCCCTTATTATGTATGGTACCTAGTTGATTTTCGAAAAATCCAAACATTTGTTATTCTTATTGTTTTATCGAAAACATTTAAATGCCGTGGTGTTTCAACTTCATCGGACCAAGCATTGATACGATTCTCCCCATTTCGCTCAAGCCGCGACATTTTTCTTACTCCGAGCATGTTTATTACCGTCGTAACTTTTGAACGAAAGGTCCGATTTGAATGATTTAAAGTGTAATTTACACGGACATAATCAACCTTAATTATCAAACCATTTAAATGGATAAGGATTAATATCATGGTACTATAATCACCATTTTTTATTTCACCATGGGATTTGCTTGACTAATATTAACAAAAAGCGGTCATGGTGACTTATCCATAATAGTTAGACATATGGTATCGCGGACTTTTTTGTAGATATTGATGACCTCTATAAAACTGTAGTACATCACTTTGCTCTATTATCAATAGATTCCACAGCGTACGCGATATAAGGATTTTTTCTCACACCTTGGGTCACATTATCGAAGTTTTCATACGGATCCCTAACTTTTTTGAAAATATTCTGTAGCCTATGACCATCACCGATAATGTAGGATTGTACTGGTGAAAGAATTTTTCAAATCGGTCCAGTAGTTTCGGAGCCTATTCATTTCAAACAAACAAACAAACAAACAAATCTTTCCTCTTTATAATATTAGTGTAGACAAATACACCAATCAACTTATTGGCCTTGTTTTCATAACGCAGTCCATAACGTCATTAAGTCAGACTGCGTCAGTTGGCACAATTAACTGGATTAATAAATGAGTCACTTCCGCGTTAATTTTACTATCGATTGGAAACCTTCCATGTGGCTATAATAGGGGGCAAGATTATAGTGTACGAGCGTGGAGTTAGATACGGATGGATCACTTTCACCTTCCGCGGACGAGCGACCCTCGCGACCTCAACTGTGACCACTGACCACAGCTGGCTGTCACGTGCCAAGCATATCATCATACAATACCCAAGTAGGTATTTTAACATATTACATAAATATCCTATGGTTTCTCTATCAATCTGACATGAATTAAGAACCTATCATAAATCTTTTGTTCCGAAATGCAATTATTTTCGAATGACTCACGAATCGAAACTCACAATCGCTTACGATTTCCTAGGTATGCTGGTTGTTACTTCCGTGTTTGTAGACAGAGAATTCAGTTTGTATCTAAATACCACTTCGCTGTCGAAACAGTGAAAATAGATCAGAGGGCTTAACACGAATGTTTTATAGTAACGTTAACGTTAGTGAGTTTTAAATGTAAAAAACTACAACCCCATAGTATTTTCGTGTAATTTTATTCGACATACGAAATTTGTATCACACAATAATATGAATAGGTATAGTTTCCAATTCAAATAAATAGTATGTGCAAAACGGAGGGATAGGATATTGGAACAAATAAAATAGAAAAATGGTGTGATTTCACCTTAGCATGTAAGGACCTCATAGCTGTGACAACGAATGGTGTTACCGTATCTGAATACTGAGCCAAACTTGACATTTCCTTAATAACTGTATTTGCCATCGACACGCCAAGAAAAAGAAGTCATTATAGTCACCTACCCTATATAATTTACATCAATGAGGCTAACCCACATTCGTTGTGGCCAGGTTTTTACAATATTTAGTAACTTTTTTCGCATTCTTCATCTTTACGTAGCTCTCTACAGTCCCATGGAATATCTACTGAAAACACGCGCACCAGTGGCAATCACTTCTCTGTTACGAAATAAATAAACAGATTAGTTACAGTTCTCGTCAAATAACTGTGCCCCTCTGAAGTTGGCTACGAGTGGCTGCGTAGTAGTCAAAATTACGAACAAACTGCCACTGCGCATGCGCAAGAGACATGGGGGCGGGGATTTTAATGGCGGCGCGATTTTATGTCTCAGTCGCTCGTTTACGTTCGATGCATGCTAGCGTCCCGCTTGCTCCCGTCTACGTGACTGCACCTGCGCGATCTTTGCAAATGGCTAACTTCAGAGGGGCAAAGTTATTTGACGAGAACTGTACAGAACTGACCTCGCTAAGCCGAGGTCCGTATGGCTGTATCCCACAGGCAAAGACTATTAAACCACACTCTTTGCCCACAGGGGATACCCTAAGCGTGCAGTCAGTATTTTATTAATATTTAGCTAGTTTTTCAGCCCTGGCTGGGGGCCTTAACTTCATTTGAGGTCACCACAGGATAGTACGGTTAAGCAGTTGATAGCCCTAGCGTGCTAGATATGCCGGTGGCCATTCCTAAAAAAAAAATCACTATAGTAGGCGCCAGATAAATGAAGAATAAAGGTCATTGACCTTTCCTTAATATCTCTTCGTAGGTACCCCCGGACAGTAAATTATGAATCGTTTTTCATTACTAGAACAGTAAGGATCACGATAGATGTCGATTCAGGACAGCTTTATGTCATTATTTTTTTTTTGAAATTAATTGTGTCAATAAATGTAGGTGGGTCAATGACCGTTATTCTTTGTTTATCTGGCGCATACTATAGTCACTACCACTTACGACACCCTTCGGAGTTGGCTCCTTGGGTCAATTATGCATAGGTAAATGCCCAGTGGAACCAGCTTTCAAATAAGAGCACTATATACGGCTTTAAGGCACTCTCGATATTGACTTAACGCGGACAGGATTCAATTTCAATTGACCATAATTTGTTACCTATGTTCTTTGTTGCATATTGGATATCTATTACGTAGGTTTGTGTATTTAATATTTTCTGATAAATCATCCTGTGCGTATTAAGTACCTACTTATTAGGTAGAGATGTTTACCTACCTACAGTATGGCAAATGGGTATGGATTCAGACTCCTTACTACTACTGTAAAATTCCAGAAGGAAAAACCCAATAACACTTAACTTGACCAGGGAATCGACCCATAACCTAATGCCCAACAATACCGCTTGTGATCACTAGACCATCGAGGCAGTAATTTCTATCTATTAATACTCAGGTTATAAACCAGTTTATGTGTTCTAAGAAATTAGTTAAAGTAAAACAAAATGACGCTCACAGTCGTTAAGTAGGTACCTGGTTTCCTCTTTAAAGAGAAATCATGTCAACCGTTTCGAATCGAATCTTCACAGCTAAGTATGTAATCTGCTAAGTTATGCTTCCAACAACTTACGTTCAAATCACATAATTTACATGATACTTTGTTGATTTATAACAAGCCGCAAGACAATCTTCATTATGTTAGTGTTTATTTTTATTAAACTTCATGCACAATAGTAGGCGCTAGATAAATGTGCAATAACGGCCATTGACCCATATACATTTATTGATTTTCTTAATATCAAACAAAGAAATAAAGACATAAAGCTGTCCTGAATCAACCTCGATCGTGATCCTTTACGTTATCTAGTAATTAAAAATGGTCCATAATTTATTGTATCTCGAAAGGATTGCTATTATAGGGAAAGGTCAATGTACTTTGTTGCAAGTTTATCTGGCGCTGGTAAAAAAAAAAAACTACAAAGGCGGCGTAATCTGAAACCTGAATCGTTATTCTTATAACACTCACTAAACACAATATAACTACGACATTGATAAACAGAGTTCAAGTGCAAAACTGAGGTTACCTAACCCAAAGCTGGGTTACGTAGCAAAATGATTTAATAGGAATTGCACAGTAACTAATTAAGACTCAACAGACAATTTTCATCAATTTACTAGCTTTTTTCTCCGCGGATCCACCCGCGTGGATCTCGGTTATCGCGTAAAAAAGTAGTCGATAAGTCTATGTCCTTCTCCATATCCCAGGCTATACATATATCTGCCAAATCTCATGACGATCCGTTCAGCCGTCTTAGCGTGAAAGCGTTACAGACAGACAGACAGAGTTTCTTCAGACTTTCGCATTTATAATATTGGTAGGGATAACGAATACAACAAAGTACCCACATTCCTACATAAAAGTGCTAATATGTCAAATACCATGAATTTTGAAGATTTAGGGTTTTTCATGAAACGTTAATCTTGGGGCTAATGTGCTAACTATTGAATTTCCTGAAACGTGCAATCAAACAAGCAACACTTTTACATCGAACAAAATAGGATTTAGCGTTGAAAACAATCGCATAATCTGAATGCAATAGACCGTTGCGATACGGATGTTCAACATCAACGTAAATCATTAAGATTATGTAACAACGAGTAACTATTATTTAATGTGTAAACATATAAGGACAGGCTGTGGTTACTAACTAACTTAATTTATAGGTTTCTAACAGCGCGTAATTACTAATTTAAGCGTCTCATTTCTGCTGCATAGATTTCATAGACAGATAATTAGGAACAATGATTCGCGTCTGCAATCTCTCAGTTCCCACGGCAATCAATAAGACCTTCACACGTATCGATCGGAGTAGATACCTTCCTATAGTTGGAACGTTTTTCTTGTAATGACGTTTGCCGGCCATATTTCATGGAAACCCCAAGTACGTGCACGACTGTCGTTTCATAGGACCGCTTTCCATTGATCCACATACATTTACTTTGATGAAAATTAGTTAGGTAGGTACTTTTGCTTCTGTGTAGCATCATCATCATGACTAAACTGATGGTGATTATTGAGAACATTTCCTTATCTACCTACTTAAGCATTGGCACAACAAAGCGATTACCATATTTTCTGTCAATATTAGAAAATCATGAATCACACAACTGTGAAGACACTACATCTGCATATAAAATGGAACACCACATGTGCGAAAAACTTGCAAGGCAAATATTTAAACTGAAGGTAGTTCGAAAAACACCATATCGTTGCCAATTTAGCTGCATCTAAGTACATCAACATTCTTGGTGTACTCGAGTTTACGTAAACAAACATTGCCTTGAACTGTTAGTGACACGAGACACGAGTCTATTTGTTACATCGTAATTAACTCACTTACCTAATTAGCCGCATTAGTAGGTAAGTGTAGCGTGCGTCGTGTTATCATTATCCCATTGTGTGTTTGTTGAGATTGAGACATCAAGCAACCGCCAACAGATGGGGGTCAAATTTAATGTCAGGCCACTGGAAAAGGACGCCGTCTGGTGAATTGTAGGGTATTGTGAGATTGTGTTGGTCTTTCGACCGGATATTTATGATGTTTTACTATAAGATGTTGGTACGTTCGAAGGTACCTATATATATAGCATCTAGAATCGTCACGCTCCAAAAATCTAGGTCGCTGGACACACAGACAAGACGTAAGACGAGGACGGGGCGCGGAGAGGCACAGACGGGGCGCCGCCCGTCGCGACTCTATCATATAGAAAAGACGAGGCACGGACGTGACGCTAGGTGCCGCTAGAGTTCCGAAGATGAAGATGTGGTTAATTGTAGTAGTGTAATTGTGTGCGACAGCGACACGCGAGTCCTGGCACCCGCGCCCATCCGCCCGCACCCCCGCTCGCGCCCGTGCCCCTTTCTGTATGTTTTACAATAGGGCGTAGACGAGTAAGCGTCGTGTCCGCACCCTGTCCTTCCTATATGTTTTGCATCGCGACGCTTCATACATTTTGTATGAAAGAGACGCGAAAGAGACATGTCCGCGCCCCATCCTCGTCTTACCTACGTCTTTTCTGTGTGTCCAGCGCCTAAGGCATGCTGATAGCTTGTCCTATCAATGTTTTCCTCTATGATAAAACTCAACGATTGCATCCAATTGATTGATTTCGTGATTCGAGTTTTGGGTATGTGGTCTTCCTAGTACCTATCAAAGTCCAATCAAGACATTATTATTGTGATACTGGCCATAGTCATTCGTCTAGAAAATGTAGACTGTAGAAGTGTACAGTCAATACTTCCTATAAAATCGAGGTCTGCTAAAATTTTGCAATGAAATGAATGTTACAAAAAGCTGTATCAGGACGTCATAGACGACATTTCATGCCGGTCCTTATTTAAAACTTGATTAAAATGTTGACGTTAGAATTGAACATGTGGTTCTGCAGCTTCATAAATATTAAGCGTGCTGCGGAACTGAATCTTCTGACATTTGAATAGTTTGAATGGCTGTGTGGCAGAACTAATAGACCTATGTTATACCTGCAATAAGATATACGGATCCGATATAATTCTGACACACCAGTCTTGCTTGCCAAAGGGTTACTGGGTTGTGAATGTCAGATAGGCGCTCTTTGTAAATTACTGGTATTCGGCTTCGTCCGGTTCGACAGGGAGCCGACCCCAACATAGTTGACATTCGGGTTGGCGGGTCGATATGTATCCGATGTGCTCGCCCACCATTAGTCCTGTCAAACAGTTGCAACACCTGTTGTGGCCTTCAAAGATCACATTAAAATTCCTGTTAGGACGTTATTAAAGGGAAAATATATATATATATATATATTTTATTTCCAAATACTTACGTATTACCTGTGAGTCACGCTCCGTTTGATAACGTTATACAAATAAATAGTCGTTTCCATTGTAACCAAAGTAGCTGAGGTTTTCAAATATGGCGATTACCATAATATTGTAAAGGAAGCTTTGGCTATCTCGCAGGCGTCCGCTAAAAAGAATAGCACTGTTTCACCATGCGAATAACAAACAATGGAACGGATAGCATGAAGAAACAGTAGACCACATATTGTGGGCCCACTTGCACCTACTCAGACCAACAAAAAAAGGTAGACAGCGCACCGCGAACATCAAAAGTGAAGCCACCAAACCGTGCTCCTTCAAGTAAATACACAAGCTCACTCACACACCTACACTAAAACCATGCTCATCGCTCTTAGTACGTCACGAGCCGTCGTCTAGAAAACATTTATAGAAAACTATAATTATGCCTTCCTGTGTAGTAACAATTTGTAAAAACAATAGCAAAACACATAATAAGTCTCACGGAATTACTTTTCCCTTGTAAGTACTTGAAATAACATCGTTTTCATTATAAATTCACTATGAATTTTAGGTTACTTGGAACAAAAACGTCAACAAACGAAAGCAGTGACATTAAGTGTGAGGGTTGCCATAATACGATTTAATATTTCCCCATTCGATTAAACAATATATGATTTCTTTCTTCGAGTTATATTCCCATTTTCTTTTTTTTTAATGTATAAAATATTTTAGATTTGAAGTTTTTCAACACATTTGCGAGAAAACAGTACAATAGGTATTGAAAAAAACTTTTTGTTTTTTGATAGTCGGAAAGTCGCAACAATCTTTGACGTTTGTAGTATGAAAATAGCGCGAATTTGCAAATGGAACTACATCTTTCGTCTTATTTTCTCTTTAGTATTAAATTGAGACGAACGTATTGTGCAAAAGCGCTTCCAAGTAGGTTCAATCATTGAGCTTATATTTTATTCTAGTACTTATTTAAACTCCTTTAAATAAATTTAAAAAAAGACTGTAAAGGATACGTACGGCGCTATTCAACGGAGTAGGCGGTAAAATATGTACTTAGGTGAGAGTACCTATTTTACCGCATTTTTCCATTGTATGGTGCGTTAGATTTAACTTTCGAATAATGTATACAGTCTTCGTAAATGCATTTTTTTGAGCAAATGTGTTGAAAAAGACTTTATTTGTTCATGATAAATAATATTTCTTTTGTAAGCATGATAAACATAACATTTACACGTCATTGTTCTATTGTTATGGTGGTCTTTTTTAATTTATTAAAGTTGATTAAAGATATAATTACCTATTTTATTTTAAAACAATTTACATAATGACTTACGCTTGTTACGCTTCGACAACCTTTTATAACTTAACTTACTTAATTGAATGTAGGTATGTGTGATGTAAAAATTTGTTTTTTAGGTATAGATCTTTCTAAAAAATTAAGTTACAATACCATACTCAACAATATCTTACTTTTGCTGACTTGCACAACATTAGCTTACCCATAAAGTATTGTTTCCCAAGTTATAGGGAAAAAAAATAAAAAATGGCAACCCTTCGAGACACACATAGATAAAAAGATGGCTTCATCTTTGATGTTCGCAGTGCGCCGTCTACCTTTTTTTGTTGGTCTGAGTGCACCTATCAATTTACCTATTATTAAAAGTATACGTCGGGGTCATTTAGCTGTAAAAATGCAACGAGCGGTCTCACGGAGGTAACAATGAAGACCCGAACAGCGTGAGATAGAATAATGGATCAATTAATTAAGTGTAAGTTGGCCATGATACGAATTTGCCGTCGGTCATCGGATGCGTAAAATTGTTTGAAGACGGTCTGAGTTCTTGACCTAGTTAGCAACTACGTAGTGTAAGTTCATTTTCTAAAGAAGGTTGCATCGATATTTAAATAATTATGTAAATGGTTTGTTTTTCACGTAATTTTAAAAACAATATTTGAAGAGAAACCATTGTTACAAAGTAGTTGATTAGTCGAAGTCTCCCCTGCAGAGATGTTTGTAAAATATCAGATGTATTGTTAGCAATCTTGTATTCTGTCGGATGGCCGGAGATATTAACTTCTGTTTTGTATGCAATAATGGGCGCTAAAACAAGAAACAAGCCATTAGACGTTAGCTAGAGAGAATACTGTTAGTGCAGTTTCCACAAATACCTAGGCATTTATTGGTGAAACTCTTGCGTATACGGCGAGACATATGTAGACATTTCTTTGTGACTGTAGATAATTTTACGCAGCTTCAAGTGACAATTTATTATTTGTTTAGATGATTTTCAATAACCATTCTTAAATTTCACTTAAAACTTATTTATTTAACTATGTGAGTTACAAACACTGATTCGTGATTTAATTGAAATATCTGGAGAACAATACCTAGTTTAGCGCGGAAGTTTTTAAAATAAAGTGGCAACAACAGCGATGTAGTTATAATAGCAATTGAGTAGACCAGTTATTCGATTATCGTGATTTTGAACAAATTTTTATTTGTAACATGTTGAGTCACAAATTCGCTACGATTGAAAGATGGAAGGGCCATTAGGTATTCCATAAAGTGTTAGACTATAGTATTACTCGAATTACCTGTCTACGTTTAGTGCGTTGGTCATGGTGTAAATGTAGATAGGTGCGTACCTATGTGAGAAACTTATGTGCCACGGGCCCACGGCAGTTGTGGCCTGCGGCGGGTCGTTGTGTCCACTATACAATCTCACCTAATCGGTAAACAAGACGCGTTTATGTAATAACTTTTGGCGTTTGTCCCGTACTCTGTGGTCGAGTTTCGCTTTCACCTTAATAACTTACTTTCTCGAACTTTGGGTTTTTGTTTATGGTAAACTAGCACTTCGCCCGCGACTTCGTCCGCGTGGGGATAGTAGGTACTCCACAAACTGCAACGCCCCTATACATATCCCCTTATAAAGGTTAGTTTTGGAAAATTAAGCACAACGATTCTCATTATTGGTTCAGCGCAACTCTTCACCCCGTTCAGCCCGTCAGGGGTTGATTATGCAAAAATTGTTAGGTACATGATCTGTTTCAATTATCCCACTTTTAGTTTGTTCATAGAATTCCGACGTAAATTGAAGCAAGCTATAATTTCCTTCCCTAAAACTTTTCACCCCTGCTTCACCCCTTGTACCTAGTTGATTTTCGAAAAATCCAAACATTTGTTATTCTTATTGTTTTATCGAAAACATTTAAATGCCGTGGTGTTTCAACTTCATCGGACCAAGCATTGATACGATTCTCCCCAGTTCGCTCAAGCCGCGACATTTTTCTTACTCCGAGCATGTTTATTACCGTCGTAACTTTTGAACGAAAGGTCCGATTTGAATGATTTAAAGTGTAATTTACACGGACATAATCAACCTTAATTATCAAACCATTTAAATGGATAAGGATTAATATCATGGTACTATAATCACCATTTTTTATTTCACCATGGGATTTGCTTGAATAATATTAACAAAAAGCGGTCATGGTGACTTATCCATAATAGTTAGACATATGGTATCGCGGACTTTTTTGTAGATATTGATGACCTCTATAAAACTGTAGTACATCACTGTGCTCTATTGTCAATAGATTCCGCAGCGTACGCGAAATAAGGATTTTTTCTCACACCTTGGGTCACATTATCGAAGTTTTCATACGGATCCCTAACTTTTTTGAAAATATTCTATAGCCTATGACCATCACCGATAATGTAGAATTCTACTGGTGAAAGAATTTTTCAAATCGGTCCAGTAGTTTCGGAGCCTATTCATTTCAAACAAACAAACAAACAAACAAACAAACAAACAAATCTTTCCTCTTTATAATATTAGTGTAGATAGACAACGCGACACGAGGATGACTTCGGATCACGACAATTTTGAGAGAAGGGAGTCACTATAATAATTTGCATCTAACGACCGGATCTGCATTGTGTACAGGTTATGTAGGTACCTATTTACTTTTGTGGTCAAATTATGAACACGCTATACCAAGATAATATGTAAGTGAGTACCAATATTAATTAAATGAACTCTACTTTACGAATAACAATAGAAGATGATGGAAGTAGACCATCTTAATATTAGGTAGGTACCTACTTACTTATCTAATTAGTTGGCTTTTTACGAGCCCCATAGGCATACCAAACAGTTCTAGACCTGGTAAATACGCAAAAGCCATATCTGAAGGTACGGAACCCAGTTTGCTTGGTCAGACAAGAACAAGCCGTTTTTTTAAGTAAAAATAAGTGAAAGTGCGTCTGATCACGCATTCAACATCTCAGAAGCGAACGATCGCGTCATAGTCATACATTATGGCAGACACGATGCTGATGACAAACGGATGGAAATCGATACAATATGTTGTCAAAACTCGCTCCAGAGAAAGTTATTTTACGGATAAGAACTATAAAAACCTCTTTTTGTCGGATGTGGCATTTCCGTGTTATGTAACACCCAGTTTAGCTTTGGAATTAAGAAACCAATTTCGCCTGATCAGCAATGACGGCACTACCGTTTCAAACAATGACTATCAAATATCTATTTATCTAAATTGCTTTTTAATCGGCCATTGCCATTGCATGATCTACATACGCGTGGCAATCAATATATTTAAACTGCTTCGATTCATTTTTGTGCAGCATCATTCTATCTTTGGTATTTTTACTTTCATTAGAGCCAAGTAGCCAATCAAAAAAGTATCCACTTTTAAGTGCACGTGTTTGATATGAATATGTCAGCTGGCATTTTTTAAATATTATGTTGTTTGACCTCTGTCGTCATCTCCTGAGCAACAATGATGCGGTCTACGATTGTTGGTGCAGGCAGACAGAAACAGGACGGGATTTGCCTATTCTTATTTCGACTTTTCCTAGATTTCACGACACGGATCCTACAGTGAGTTTCAGGAATTCAAAACATTACTAGGTACTAAGTAGGTACTACCTGTGATTAATGCGAAACTTTGGTTGAATGGATGGATGTTTGTTACGCAATCATGCTGGAACGGCTGAACGGATCCAGTTAAAATTTGGCAATTGGATAGATTACAGTCTGGAATAGCTCATATACTACTTTTTATCTTGGGAGTAGGTACCTATGTCCCTTGGGATAATTTTCGACATTCACGCGGGTGGGCGAAATCGTTAAGAAAAGCTAGTAGGTAAATAATAAAGTACTCTAAGTATTAGGTTACCTATATTCTCCCTTTCGGTAACATATCATCACGTCACCTTTTTATCCCCCGAAGAGTACCTACCTAAGGCAGGCAGAGGTGTACCTACATGTAGTACCTACCTACGTTACCTAATTTACTCCTGAGTTATCTTGATGTCTCCAACGACTTATAATTCGAGAGACGTGCGCATTGTGCACGGTCCGTCGTGCGTGCGTTTGCGCAGCGTGACCGAAGACCCAACTATCTGCTGCGCTGCGGACAACTTTATTTTTTTTTACACAATAATACAACACTGCCGCGTTGCCACGTGATATAATTTTAATGCACAGAACCTTGGACTTATATTTGAAGTGATCTAAGTAGGTACAAGGTTTTAAGGTAGAACTGAAGTCCCAACTAAATTCGTCGTTATAAAGTAAATCATAATTACCTACCTACATTGCCGGAATGCATGTATGTAGGTACCTACTTAAATGATAAATTATAGGTACTTAAAAAGAAAAAATACAAGAGCTTCTACGAGTGAGAATACTTAGGTGCACCCTTGGCTACCGATAATTTATTTATTTATTTAATACCAACAGGTTTATCTTTCTTCAGTACAAAAGAAAATTCCTACTATGTACCTATTATGTCATAGGTATCTAACCTACGCCATTAGGTTTAGATATAGATAGTAGAACTTAATATAAAAAATTTGAACAAAACAAAGCAACGATTCACACACTTAGCACTTAGTATAATGAATAATGATACAAAAAGATTATCTGCACTGGCGCATAGTCGTGACTGATTGAAACAATGACTGATCATTACGGTGTGCATTATTTGATAAATGAGTCAAAGATCACGATTTACCTTAGTAAAACTCGACAGCCTCGGTAGAGTTATTGAGAGCTAAGCGTGCAAAGCTTAAGGATCTTCTTCGTTGATCTAGTTACATTAAATAACTAGCTTCGTTGATCTAGTTACATTAACTAACTAGCTTCGTTGATCTAGTTACATTAACTAACTAGATTCGTTGATCTTGTTATATTAACTAACTAGCTTCGTTGATCTAGACCTAAATACATTTAACTAACTAGTTTTTGCACGCGGCTTCGCTCGTGTTCAAGTTTTATTTTGACAAAAGAGTAGTCTACAATCGTCTTCAGGGTTCCATCTATATCTGAACCAAAAAACATCTAAATAGGCCCTTCGATCTAGGTGTGAAAACGTAAAAAAAACAAATAAACAGTCACTTTCGCATTTATGTACTAGCTGCCGCCCGCGTGAATGTCGATAATTATCCCAAGGAAACATACTCCCGGGATAAAAAGTATTCTGTGTGTTATTCCAGACTATAATCTACCTCAGTGCCAAATTTGATCAAGATCCATTCAGTAGTTTTTGCGTGAAAGACAACAAACATACATCCATCCATCCTCACAAACTTTCGCATTTATAATATTAGTAGGATAGGATAGTAGGATTAGTTAGGATTTACAACTTTGATCACAAAATTACTAGTACCTAGTTAGTAACTATTAGGTATTAAAAGAACGAAAATACAATTTAAAATCTAGATAGGTTTTAAGGTGTACTTATTTTCTTTCTTTTAGTCGACACAGTCGTCAGGAAAACCTACATAATATTACTTAACATAGGAAGTAAAAGTATAATCCGGGTCGTATAAATTATTTTTATAGAATAATAATAAACGACCTTCGCTGACACCGGCTAACCCGAATGCCCTGCCATTCACGGACACAAAAATAACACTCACTTTTCTGAATTAGCGTCGTGCAAACTGCGGTACTTAGGTTACTACTAGGTACCTATAATATGACTAAGCAGATCTGATGATACTTATTGTCGTGTTAATTTTAATTGATCTGAGGGGCAATTCAATTAAAACTGTCAAAAAAGCCTTCAATTCCATATATTTTTGACAGATTGCAACTGAGAAAGTTGCTTAAAAATTAGTAGAATTGGCGCTCTTGGTCATTCGATCTCACGTTCATGAAGTCTTTCGACGATACAGACATGCTGCAGGATATTTATTGTTCTAGGTAACTGTGTCATATACCTAGGTAGGTACTTATGTAAATTAATATCCTGTTCAGTGTGTTAAATTAACAGATATATCGGTATCAAATGACGAACTTAATATTTTTCAATATCTGTTAGGTCTCATAGATCGAATTTCAAGGTTCGCTCATACATAATTACATAATTACCTACGTTGGTCTGGTTTAGAGCCCGTTTCCCGCCTTTGAATCTCTACTTACCTCTTTTTTCGTGTTTAAACAGCTGATCAGGTTTGCACGAATGGTTCTGGTTAAAAGGGCTGGCACTAAGAGTATTTTCCCTGGGTAGTTAGGTACTTTATTCATAGAAATATTTTAAGCGACAGCCTAAGACACAGACACACTAACTTAGTTGATATTTCAGATATAGCTAAAGGGCGTTTTCGTGCAGCTGAATGTTCGAAACGTGTGCTGGTAGTTCAACAGACAGAGGTTCTATAGTCCTCCACAGTGCTGGTGGTATTGGGCTGATTCCACCCTCTTTAGGCTCGGTCTTCTTGTTCTCAAAGTGTAATGGTATAGTGGAGCAGTCACATATTTGTGGAGCAAGATTGCTGCGTGTTTTTTTAAACTTTGTAGAGGAGGTTGGGCATGGCGTGTCGTGGGCGACAGGTCCCTTTGTCACTTTCGTCTGTTGTTCCGATCGACACTCGAACCATTCGGCCTATAGCACCATATTATCACAGCTTAACACCTCATCTCATATAATATACATTACATACACAATTATTTTTCGATTTCTCCACTTACTGACTAAGGGATTCTCCAGAAAAGATACGATTTGCGGTCCAGCACGGTTTGCTTTGCTGTTGCCAAGCCAATATGCAAATGGCCGCCATCATAATTATTATGGTGAAAAACTGTAAATGATGGCGTATTGTTTTCGTAGATAAAGAATGCTTCCTGCATAAGAAATAAGAGTTGTGATTATAACTATAACATATCTCTAGTTAATTATAAGATTGATACATGGTATATTAAGGAATATTGTATTTGTGTAATATTATTAATTCAATTTTTGCTTTGTTTTGTAATGTTGGTATACACGTATTTTATTAGGATAGATTATGACTAGGACAATGTTGATTTTTATTTGCTTTTTAAATTGTATTTAAATGATTTTAATACTATATAGTCTAGTTATTTAATTGTTAGTGGTGTTTTAAATAATAAGTTACCTGCCTTGTTTATACTCACGGGGGGACGCCAGAAGGTCACTCAAACGGTGGTTGCTGAAAATCAGCGCCGTTGATTGTGGGATTTATCCAGGGTCGCGGCATTATGCTGAGCAACGACCGATTCTTGCTGGGATGCGACGCACAACTTGAATTTAGTTATATTTTGAGAATTATTTGTATCTTTTTATTGTACACAGAAACTGTACTAATACTGTGTGTGTTTACTTGTTTATATTTTGCCAGTGTCAACTTGTCACTGTCAGTCGACAGTTAGAGCCGGACGTCATGCCATGGACAAAGCTAGAACGATGTTCTGTTTTGTCTATGGCATGACCAAAGACTCGTGCCCGGTCCTGACATAGCCTGGTGGCAGTGATACGGGTTTTGTAGCTAACTTTGTTTTAATTATTTTAAGTTATTTTTGTGCGTCTTTTCTGGCGGAATAAACGCTTTTTCTTTCTTTTTTTTTCTTTTCTTTCTATTACACTCTATCGGCATGAAAATGGTCCAAGAGTCAGAAGGACGCTATCATTATCTGCAGGTCAAGGTAGTAACGTTGTTTCTACATAACCACTTCTAGGCTAAGTTAATTGGCACCAATTGAACTGGAAAATGTAACGTTTTTGCCGTTTCATTTATGTATAAAATAATACATAGGTAGTTACTAAGGCTAAATAAATGGAACTACTTATTGGGGAAAATTTCGCAATTAGCCTTCGATGTGGGTACCAGATGGAGATACATCTAGAGTACTTATAGGTAGGCGTGTCGTTCCTTTGGACTAGGAACCCAGCCAATATGTAGGTACCTATAAGGTATCGTTAAATCTTCTTTTCCATGCTTATTAGCACCAACCTGCTAAACGATGTTATGACAGCAAAACCCGTCCCTATGGACTAGTTCTAATTAAAATAATTTGTTGAATATATTAGTTAAACGAACGGTTCCTATCTGTAGATCAGTGTGGTGTGAGTTAGTCGAGTCAGGATACGGATCTCCGCGTGCAGAGCCAGTCACTTCTCCAAGGCTCTACCCGTATTCGACACACGAACGATCCTGCCTTTCTAAAATGCTTACCTACCATTTATTTCGTTGTCGCTTTGCACACTGTTGTATAGGTCTAATAAAATATACCTGTGAGGCAAGCTGCTTATGCTTAGGAGCTAGAACACCTAATAAGTAGGTAGGTACTTACTTATATTTATGCAGATAGGTAAGTAGGTACTTACCAACTTTTGGAACATAAACATTGTTAATTAAGTTTATGCAAGGTATATTTGAAATAATGCCATTTGGTGCTCATACTAGAAGATTTTATTAGACTGGCGCCTAGGTGCTTATGTTATGTAATTTTCATGTCAGGACATTGGACCCTCTTCAAAACATTTTACTTCATGCCCTAAGATTCTGCACAGCTCAATTCCTCCTCAGGTTCTTTCGTATCAAACTGAAGCTTCAAATAATGAACCTTAACCACAGCCTTAACTACCATTGCTGTATGTAAGTACCGAAATATTGAGCGTGACGATTTATAATTAATTGCCTTCAGTTGTGCTGGCGACTTAAAATGATCTCCTCGGTCACGTTTCTCGATTACCGTTGTAGGTACCTACCGATACGACTTCTACTCCATCAAAACGAAACTATCTTACTAAGAGTCCAATTGATGGAATAAGTAACATGCTTGACGGTGATTTAATAGCCCATAAATATTGGTATTGATTACGTCAATAGTATCTAGGTACCTACGTGTAGCGTAATCGTTACTATTAATTAGAGAGAGATTGTATCATCAACTATTATGTTTTAGATTTAAATAATGATTATGAAAGGGTCAGTGCGTGTGAAAGAGAAAATTTATAACGGTGACCAAAACACTTTGTGCAATTAGAGATATGTTACACACTACGGAGCGATGAGCTGATACCTACATTTTTAAACCAGCTTGGCAGATATTTAATACCTGTAAGTACCTACCTACCTACGTAAAATATTTTTTGCGTTTTAGGTAAGTAGGTATGGCTTCTGAAGGATGTCAAACCTCGTAATTGCAGTTATTGATAAGTACATAATTGATGATAAAAAAAATATTGTCGGTGCCATAAAAACAAGCATGATACCTAACAACCGTAGAGAATTACCCAGTTATGAATGGCAATGGCAAAAAACGAAGGGCGATTATAGGTACCAAATAGAAGTTAATTACCTAAGTAACTATCTACTAAATGGAACAAATTATACCTATTTAAAAGAAATTAAATTATTTTTCAACACATTTGCTCAAAAAATGCATTTACGAAGCCTGTATGCATTGTTCGAAAGTTAAAAATTATGCACCACACAATGGAGCGTGCGGCAAAGTAGGTACTCTCACCTAAGTACATATTTTACCGCAAACTCCGTTGTATAGCGCCGTGCGTATTCTTTACGTTTTTTTTTTAATTTCCATAAAAATTAATAAGAATTCCACCAAGGAGTTTCACATCACGAGAATAAATAAGCTAAATAATCGAACCTCCTTAGAAGCGCTTATGCTGTATACGTTTGTCTCATTTTAATATTATAGAGAAAATGAGAGAAGATAAATAAAAAAAATAAAGTATGTGGTTCTAATTTTCACCACGCGCATGTGGCGCCCTTTGCAAATTCGCGCCATTTTCATATTAGAAACGTCAAAGATTGTTGCGACTTTCCGACTGATTTCTAGAGACAAAAAGTTTGTTTCATTACTTATTGTAATGTTTTCTCGCAAATGTGTCGAAAAACGTTGTATGACACACGTGCGGATTTGGTTTTTACAAACTCGTGACTATGGTAAGCCCTCGACTTCGTCTCGTGCTTACATTCGTCTACTCGTTTGTAAAAACCAACTTACCGCACTAATATCATAAATAACTATTACAATTCTCTAAGAAAACCGGAAACCGGTGTCCTAAGCCTTGAACATATAAATATAATTGCCTAAATAGTACGTAGAAAGAAAATTAAAGTGGCATTCTTACCGTAGGTATACCTACACTGCAGAAAACGTAGAACAAGTATTAATTTTCAACATAATCCATACTAATATTATAAATGCGAAAGTAACTCTGTCTGTTACCTCTTTACATCTCAACGGCTTAACGGATTTGGATGAAAATTTGCACACGGGTAGACCACGTATGTTCCTCTGGGATTATTTCTTGTAGCTAGAAACTCTAAGTAAGCTAGTAAGTATTTTACAAATTTCAAAAGTGCCAGCCCGAGTGAAGCTGAATACATTCACATGGAGTTTTAGTAGGTACCTAATTGCTAATTGTGTTTATTCTGTTACACGTTGTATGTACAACGTGTAACAGAATAAACACAATTGTGTTTATTCTGTTACACGTTGTACATACAACGTGACCCCTTATGAGGAATTCCTCATAAGGGGTCATTGTACTCATGATTATGAACAACTTTTACTATGGACCAAAGCTGAAATCGCAAAAAAGAAATCGACTGCCCCATACATTTCTGTGCGCATTTAGGTGTTTTCCCCATAGTAAAAGTCGTTCATAATGACGAGTACAATGACCCCTTAAGAGGTATTGCCTTTACTCCGATTGTGCGATTGTGTTTTAAGAGATAGATAGATATTTAGCTACCTTACCTAGGTAGCTAAATATCTATCTCTTAAAACACAATCGGCTAAACTAGAGCGAATTTCATAACATGCACAAGGTATTCACTAGTCCGAAGGTACTCGAGACCTAAGAGTTAAGATTTATTGAGCACTTACCGACGCAACAGGAATCTAGCAAGCCAACTGGTGAAAGTTAAGTGTTTCGATATTATAATAAGTTGATTTGGTTCGGTATTTAAAAACCTCGTTGGTTAAATAGGTCTGGAGGCCTACCACAACCTCTTAAAACAATATTATTTTAATATTACTTTGTAATTTCTGTTGTTGCATTTTCAACTCTCGGCGCTGATCCGAGCGTTGAAAATCCAACAGAGCGGAACGCAAAGTAATATTAAACTAATATTGTTTTAAGAGGTTGTGGTAGGCCCCCAGTTTGAAAATGTTTAACACGATGGCCATACCTACTCAATTAAATTATTGTTTCACAATTTTTAATACGAAAGCGATGATGAGTCTCTAAGATTTCGTTTGTGCAACTGATGAGCAGGTGTGCCAAGTATTTCGGTGTTACATATTACATGACATACAAATAAACACAAATAAATTAGTTGCAAACTGGGCTTCTTATGTAAGTTCATAATAGCATGCATGATCTATCGTTGAATGAATGGCGTATGTTACACATGAGTGGAATGCCTATCCAGGTCAACCCCAATTACGAGTAGTTTGTAGGTTGGTACCTGCATAAATGTCCCTTTGTGCCTAATGGCCTAGCTGTTCCGTCTCCTGCTGGATAATGAGAGAAATATAAATTGTTTTATTAACATCTCCGATGTTCTTTCGTGCAAAATTCTTCGAGCTTAATTGACTCGGTGATTTTCTGGTGGACGCAACTGTTGATTCTGGCTCTTAGGAGTTGCAGTAGTTGGGAATAATGTGAGGGGCTTCAACTAGTTCAACAAACTTAATCAATAAATGACCTAACGCTACCTGCCTCGGTCTGGAATATCTGCAGCTCAGTTTACAATTAATCCATTTTGATACCTCAATGATTAATTATTTATTTTTGACTCACGACGTTTAACAGGGCATGAAACGTGAGGATTTTATTCTCATTATTATATCATACATAATGACTGTATTAAATGTGTTATGATAGGTAATGCTTAACTGAGCTAAATATCTGTGACCATAATTAATTTTAGATTAGGTACCTGCCTAGGCCTACCTACCTATTTACGGCTTTTTGTTTTTGCAATCTCTAATGCGCAAACGCATACTGAATCACAATATTCGGTACAATGTCAAGTTGAAAAGCCATGTTTACCTCGAAGTGGGCATTGTCTTTGTGTGCTTGGGAATTATTTCTAACAGTCGTACAACCGACAGTTACATATAATAAGGTATTTTAATGGGCGTGTTGCAGTGTGAATAATAAATGTGTTTTCATTGTTTCAGCCATACCTGCCTTGGTCACATCAATCACAATCACACCAAATGGCAATAGTCCTGAAATTAAAATGTTGGGAGGAATGACCGTGGATGTGCAGGACGGTTTCATTCCAATGGAATCTAAGGTCGAAGAGACCACTGTAAGAGCAACTCGTGGAAAGAAACGAAAAAGTAGTAATAACAATAATTCTACAAAGTTATCAATCAACGAAAGGTACAGAAGACTGATACCATACATGACATTTTACTATGCCAACGACTTAGCAACACCGACAACGGATAATATTAAGGAAGTCGAGGTAGAAAAGGCAGAAATTGTCCAGACTGGAGGAGTAAATCACGTCAATCATCGAGAGCCAAAGAAGATTATCTACTCAAACAGAAACATCCCCAGATATCAAGGCAATAGATTGACTCAGCATAATATTGCATCCGCAAATCCAACAAAAATCTACTACAAAGGTGGTGTGCCAATATATCAAACCCAGAGCAAAGTGTCTCAAAATTACAATCCTTTACTGTCTGAATATAACGTACTGGTACACAATGACTACGACACTGGCAGAGTGGTCCACAAGCAAATACCAAAATCTCCGGGCATAGCATTTGTCTCTTCGACCCGAAAGCCTTACTTGAATTTATATAACGAGGACTCGCCTAACGTCCGATATTATTTGCCGGAAAAACCAAAATATAAATTGGTTCCTTATGAGCAAACACCTCCCGTTAAAGTGGCCGAAAACGAAAATGTGTATGACATAACGAAGAAACCAATACCAGTCCCAGTATCTGTGTTAATACCTAAAGAGCAAGTTTATCTAAAGCCACGACCGGCTCGACCTCAATATGTTTATGACAATGTTGACGTTCAACAAGCTATTATCAGGAAGCAGCCTGCAATCGTTTCTGAAAGTTACTATGAGAAACAAGGACCTCTACACTCACTGGCCCAACCGGTTATTCAAAGTGGATTTAGACCAATATTCAACTCACCTCAATATTCTAAGGATACTTCGATTTATTCGACAAATCTTCCAGAAGTTGATTCTAATTTTGAACATCAAAAACCACAGGAAGCACATGTCCAGTCTGCACCAGTGAACTATGAGGAATTCAAACCCCAATATTATCAGCATGTGGAGCAGACCCCGTTCAAAGTTCCACAAGCAACTCCAAGCTCAATACCGCTGGCGACATTACTAAATTCGCTTCAACTGAATAAGTCCATTCCTAAGCCCATAACAAAAGAAAACGTCGGTGCGTCAATAAGAACTTTACTGCAAGTGTTAAATGTTTTGAAAGCTGTACCGCAGCAAAACAATGTAGTAGCCCCAATATTAAGTACTCCAAAACCATTTGTCGCGGTAAAAGTAATAGCAAAACCAGAAATAGTAGCTCGTCCAGATCCTGAGCATGAGCAACAAGTGCCTGACGAAGAATTGACGGCGGAACCTTACCTCGCGCCCGTCAACCCCCCGTCGCAACATCTGGATGGTGAGCTAAACTTCGTTGAAGTTATTTTCGGACTAGGTTTTATTACACAGGTTTTTCGGATTTATTACACAGGTACCTGCTAACACTACCTTAAGTAATTGTATATTTTCTGGGAGTATTCCATAGTGGTTCTAATCTAACTTCCTGTTAGCTGCAATGCACATTTAGGTAAGTACCTATGTACGGTTTGCAAAAAAACTAAGAAAATAATGTAATCTTTATTTTTTTAGAAGTTCACCTTCAGATTATTTTACATCTCTTAAATGGATTCATCAGGTTTCCCTGTGAAAGCTAGTAAGCTTATCTGAACTTTAAATACAAAATAACACGGTTTTTTCCTCATCATACATATTATCTTAAATGCATCTTTAAAGGTTAAACACATTATACACATCACTCTTATTAAGGTTGGTGACATTGAGCACAAATACAACTGACCCACTGGGACATTCGCCGTGAGACCTTATTTTTATAATGTGAAGTAACTTGCTGTTCATATAAGGCAATTATAAATACTTACAGATTTTACTCCTGGAAGTGGAACCAGCCAACATTTTCCCTTGGTACAAGCATCAGACGACGAAGGCGGTACTCCCGGACGGCCGGATCTCGACTACCCCATTCTCACCACGATCCCAACCACCAGTTTCGACTGCAAGACTCAGCGGTATAAAGGTTTCTTCGCAGATCCTGAGACTCGCTGTCAGGTAATTTGCAACGCACAAGAATGTTTATGTACAAAAAATCGGTGTTACAAAGGGAAAGTAGGTCGGCCAGCTGTCGGCGTGTCTATGCATATTGCATTTGTGGTAATCGCTCAGTTAGAGGATGTCTCCCAAAATGGGCAGTCGACATAAAATAAATGTCCATACGGGATGTTGGTTAAGACTGCCCTGCCGCTCTACTGGCCTCTAGCGCAACTTCTGAGTGCGAGGTCCTGGGTTCAGTACTTTTATTCGGTAGGTAGTTTTCTGACGAAATTCGTCGAAGTAGCCAGGAAGCTAGCTGGGTACCTAACCTCACAAATTTAATATCAGGCTGTGCTACCCCCATACGATGTCTTATCTGCTTAATTTAATTCATGTCATACAATTATGTTTTTTATTTAACTAAGATCAACAATAAAGGCTTTTTATTTAATTATATAATCAAATTATGTATAACAAAGAGCGTTTTATTGGACAAATATGTAATTTTTAGTATACGACGCCTAAATTCCCGATGGCGGTGGAGGTAGACAGCAAAAGTAGCAGAGACTGTAGCATTCAAACCAATTCAAACGCACGTCAACGGTGGTAACAATCTGACATTGACATATTTTGTAGCAGTTATATTAAGTGTTACCTGTGTATGAATTTTTAATTAACCGTGGTTCTGCATGCGAACTTTGTGTTAAGACCTTCCAAAAACCGTTTCTCTATAGAGATTCAGATATTCTCTATAGAATTCCAGATTTACAAAACGTAGCTAGGTAGGTACCTAGCTACGTTTTGTAAATCTGGAATTCTCTTTTAGGTAGCTAGGTGCTTCTTTAAGGGATACTAATCAAATAAAATGATTGCCTTTCAGGTATGGCACTACTGCGACCTCAACGGGGGACAGGCTTCCTTCCTGTGCCCGAACGGGACAATCTTCTCGCAAGCCGGTCTCACCTGCGACTGGTGGTTCAACGTAAAGTGCGCGTCCACGACCCAACTCTATGTACTCAACGAGAGCCTCTACAAGTACATACTGCCACATTCACCCAAGTTCCCAGAGGATTACAGCGGCCCTCTAGTTGATAAGTAAGTCCAGTCTACTATGAACCCTCTTGCACAAACCGAACACCTGCGCAACTTCGTCTACGCCACATTTTTAATTCATGCTCCGCTCCTGTTGTTCGTAGCGTGATGTTATAGTATAGCGCCCTAAATGACATCTTTTGTTCTATATCGTTTGATGACTTGCCAATGTTACTTACCTATGGCGCTGATAAAACAGCGCATTTCAATGAAAAAACTAGGCTTTTAATGAAACGGCTGATTAAGCTAGTTGGCTGCGACAAATACATCACGCTACGACCTATAGCATTCCTCGATAAATGGGCGATCCAACACTATAGTAGATTCCAGATAAATGTGCAATAACGGTCATTGACCCACATACATTTATTGACTTTCTTAAAATCAAAAACTTAGAGCAGTCCTGAATCTACTTCTATCGTGATCCTTTATGTTCTCTAGTAATGTAAAATGGTTCATAATGTATTGTTCGGGTATCTACAAAGGGATATTAGGGAAAGGTCAATGTACTTTATTGCATGTTTATCTGGCACAAAGTATAAGCATTTTTCAATTCGAACCAGTACCTAGTTCCTGAGATTAGCGCGTTCAACCAAACAAGCTCTTCAGCTTTATACCTAATACTTATTAGTGTAGATTCCGAGTTAGTTACTAACCCGAGGCAATTATGTATGAAATATTTTACTATTTTACCTCGTGTTAGCAACCAACTCTGAGATAAATGATAACTCTACGTTTGCGCAAGTGGGCCTTAGTGATGGATACACTTACGTAGGTGTCAGGACTATCTTGGTCCCTAAACAACAGCTATACCCATACTTACTCCATTTTCCGTTATCGCCGCATGGATCATAAATAAATATGTGTACCTACCTACCAATTAGTTATTAAATTAAAAAAGTTGTTTTTATATTTCTCATTGTTCACTGTGTAACTTTTTACTGTAGGCTACTCTATATAACGTGTAACAGAATAAACGCAATACCTCTTTAAGGGGTCATGCATGTACCTACTTATAATTATTTTGAACATCTTTTACTTTGGGACCAACACTGAAAGCGCAAAAAAATCAACTTCCCCATATTTGTGAGCATAACTCGATAAAATTTACTTAAGTACTGAATAGCTGTTTTTTTTCGCGATTTCGGGGTAGGTCTCATAATAAGTTGTTCATAATGATGAGTACAATGACCCCTTAAGAGGTATTGCGTTTAAATTCTGTTAATTACACGTTGTAATGTGATTTTAGTATAATAGCTATTATTTTGTGAATTGCAGATACCTGACTCTCAAGTTCAAAGAAATGGAAGAAGAATTTAATAAAAAGAAGAAAAACAAGCAGAGCGCTGCTGAAAAGATGGATTCGGATGAAGAGGATTCAGACGAATCCGGTGAAGGTCCCTCTGAAAAGGAGGATTCTACTGAACAAGAGGACAATGATGCTAGCAAGGAAAAGAGAGGAGAGAGCGCAGTCAGTGAGGCTAGCGTCGTAGTGGGCTCACCGGGCGAGAGTGGCAAAGTGGAAAGGCTGCAAGATGACTAAATCATGACATTACCAATATAAGAAAAAATAATTTAAAACGTTTCTTCAACGTACTTTCCGTTATAGATAACAGCTGCAGTTATAGTATCTAGACAGAACAACTGCAACCTTCCATTTAGAAGATGGGCCTGTCACATTAGCTATTTAAAAGCAAGAAAAAAAAAACCAAGGAACGTGTCAATAAGATTTCCTAAAACGACCAGCGGCCCTGTCATGACGTGTTAAAGCGTGAGTCGTTCGAGCGAGAAGGAGGGATGGAGCTATACACCCTATATAGCTCCATCCCTCCTTCTCGCTCGAACAACTCACGCTTTAACACGTCATGGTAGGGCCTCAGGTATCCAACTTTTTTTAGAACTGCAGTATAAAGTGTATCTGATGAACTTCTGCCCTTAATAATAATTACTAGCAAATAAGTGAGTGGAACATTTAAGTCAAACTTGTACCACTTTCCAGTTGGATAAGCTTACTTTACTTACATTGACTCTTGCTCAATGTAAGCCAACTTGTGTATAGGTACTACAAAACTAGGATTAAAAAATATAATAATAAACTGTGATAAGAGGATGGAACTTCATACTTAAAATCTGAATAATTGATTTTTATCAAAACAATAAGCAAGGTAAGAAAGTTGTGACAGACTGTGTTGCCAGTTTATGTGAATGCAGATTAACTTGTATGATAAGGTTTGCCATTATCACTGTATTACTTCTCATAAATTATAATTAGTATTAGAGAATTAAACTTGCCATATGTTGCCATGTTTAATTCAGTTTGAATGTATGTGTGTTAAGATTGACTTTGCGTCGGAAGTAACTTAATTGTTATGAAGTAGGTATTTATAGTTGAATACTCTTAGTGATATTTGTGCAATGTGTAAATAAATCACACCTATTGTATGTTTTGCCATTAACATGATAATTATTAAACTGTGCAATAAAATTATTTTGTATGTCTAAAGAAAAAGTTTTTTATTTAAATTGTAAGCCAAAAGAAACACCAGATTGAAGTGATGTATTTATTAAGAGCATTAAATAAGTGAATAATTTTTATAATCATACAAGTCAAGTTTATAAACACTTCACTTGTAGAACCCTAAATATTATGATTACGGCAGCTGCAAAATATTGCACAATCAGAACGAGATATATTTAAAACTATTACAATAAAACAATAACAAAAAGGAACAACACATTTCAACAATTAAAATATTAACTAGAATGTGGGTGTGACTAGCCAAGCACGTTTATATCAGATGACTTCACAATGCTACGTTAACTAACCTACATTCTTAGATTGGGACTTATGACATCAATAATAATTAATGACTACCTATAAATATTGATTTAAAGATATAATACTGATAAATGAATTACTGAAATTTGATGAGATTCAATGAAATCACTATGTACCTACATCAATATGACATACAATTATTACGAATGCTAATATATATTGGACCGTTAAAAGCTAGATATTTACTTAGACAATTAAACGATGTGCTAAATTCACATTTCTGTCTCAAAGTACGACACTTAATTTAAGAGAAATAATTTACAATAGCTTTTCGATTCATTTTACAATCAAACAAGTTTTCTTTTCGTTAATGAGCGTATAGGTCACAACAACCAGCGTGGATACTAACTACATTTTTTTTAAAGAGGGATGGATATAAGCAGTTCAGAATTACATGATTACCAATTACCTATTATCAGAATATTCCAAAAGTCAGAAAATCTGATTGAAGATAGCAAATGCGTACCAATTAAAAGATTTTACATGTTTCCTTTATATTCTGGAATGTTGATATACTTGCTATACAGCAAGTCAAGAGTAGACACCTATTACCCTTAAAATTATGCGATAACCGCAGACAATATTTATACAAAAATATCATTTAATACATAGGACTACTTCATGATTGTGTTGTTATGTTATTTTGAATTTTGAACACGCATTAAGTTCCAAGATATTACTCTACCTAAAATTTTGATGATTATTATTATCAATTTACAAATTATTTACATTCAGACCATACCGTCTCCATCTTAAAATCAATCACAAGTTGTTTCCTTTTCAGTCTTCATTCCATTATGTATAATTACTTGCAAATAAATATGTTTCACCTTATACACTTACCTACACACTATAAATACGATGTTAACATTGAAGGTGTGCGGAATTTAGCTTGTTTCTACAATTGTAAAGAAAATAAATCAAGTGTTTCTTAAAAATTTGCTTCTCCATGGTAATATAATAATGAAAATCATTCATCTATTTTAGCTCAAGGTTCAGAAATTAAATATCTGCTGACTAAACTGACCTTAAAATCGTTCGGTAAGAGCTTTCCAGTATCTTACTGTTTAATTTACCCTGTTAGTTAAAATTAGTTGTAACAAAATTCAATATCTTACTCATAGAGAACAATAAATCGCACGAAAACGTGCGGTAAAACACATTAAATATTATAATTATTTACTAAATTATGCGTGAAGCACGTCAGTGTAACTAAAGACTACTCACGTTGAACGAGAAACAAAGAAGTCCTGCGCGATGGTAGAGGCAGGGGTCGGGGGCTTTGTGTGCGAGTCGGTGTCGGTAGTCGGTACCTAGTGCTTGAGCAGCAGCGCGGCGTGCTTGAGCCGCAAGTGCGAGCGCAGCGTGTCGATGCGGCTGTACGTGGCGGGGCAGTACGGGCAGGGCGAGCGCTGCGCCGTGTGCGAGTGGAAGTGGTGCCAGCGGTTGGACACCTCCTTGCCGCACGACTTGCAGCGCCACAGCGCCGCGCTGTCGGCCACGGCCACGAACATGCTGTGGTACGAGTAGGGCGGCGCGGCCGGCACGTGCGCGCGCTCTGCGAACAACAACCCGCGACCGCGTCGCATCACGCTGTCTGCGCTGTCACGCTGTGCGCTCTCACACGAGCACGAGGCACGAGTTCGGCGAGACTCGCTTTGAGAGTTGTCGCCTCTGTGACTAGAGGCCGTTGTATTTACGGAATGTAAATCTGGCCGTGCTTTAGGGGTTTTACAGTATAAACGCTATACTTTGCGGGTGGGTGTGGAGCATGTGAAACGCACAACTGAAACTACACGGATTTGTAACATACCACAATTTAATGTAAAAATTAGTAATAAATACAACAGATAAATGCAGGAGTTTGCAACATGTTAAAATTGCATTACATAACATCAAACAATGTGAAAAAAAAATTGCATTAACTGCTTGCATAAAACAAAATTATTTAAATTAAACTTTTAACGGAGGCATCAAACCAAGACATCAAACAAAATATTCATAAACAACAAATCGTTCATAAAATTTCATGTAATAATATAACAAGACTATTCGTCAGCTGTGAGGTACACGATTTGACACCCCCTCCCTATTAGTATTACACTATTGTGATATACGACACTATAACAAATTTGCTAATGTTATAAAGAAGAAACAAAATAAACATAACTAGACCATTGCTATCCTGAAAACAACCTTAGAGCTCGTCCTGCACTCCATTGATTCAAATGATAAGATCACATCCTTGTGATACAAATGTAAATTTTAATATACAATAAATTGGAATATTCAATAGATTGGCCAAATAAGTGACTAGGTCTACAAGACCTCAATTTCATAAGACTAAATTTAGTAATTCGTTAACCTTATGTATAAAATTCCATATGGCATAAAGTTAGCTTTCATTAAGTCCGAATGTGGTCACCATTACAATTATTAAGTTGCATACTTTTTGAAAGCTGAAAAGAGATCAAAGGTAGATATTTTCTGAGCCAAACGGTGTGATTCTCCAAAATATTCTGGCCAGACACTATCATAGTATCCTAACCTAAAATATCTAAAATAATATTCTATGTTACTAATCAATCAATTTGCTATAGCAAATTCAATATTAAAAATTGGTCTCGAGTGATAGTAATATAAAAATGCATTCACGATTAGATGAAGCGTTTAACGCGTGGGCAGATTGGGAGATCAGCTCGATCCGCGACTCTCGCTCGCTGGGCAATGGGACCCGTAACGGATAGCCATGATCTATCTCAACAATAGACGACAACTTGCGCGACAATAAATTATTAAATAGTACACAACTATTACGATTGGCAGAGGTAAAACAAGCTAATTATTAATATTACCAGCTATAAAACCTGTACATCACCGTAACCCAAACTGCGATTCGCTAAGTAGAAATAGAAATTAGGAGTAGTCACTTATGTAATTACAAATAGGTAGTTACTCTCTTTCAGTGATATTAATTATATACTTTTAAAATATCATTTAGTTTGGTTACGTAATTAAATAACTAGTAATATTGCACTGAGTATGAAATGCTATCAAATAATAAGCGCCCACATTACTATGAACAGTAGGTATAAAAATCTTTGATATCCTTAAAGTAAATATAAAATCTTTATGGAAGAAATGTTTGGTGACTTCATATATATACAGGGACGCATGAGCTTCGTGCTTATATATCGAGTGGGCCCCTATATTCAATAGTCAATTGTATAATCTAGCTATAAGTTATGACTATTTTCAAAAAATTGCACAAGTGGAATTGCATGTTCACAGCTACTAAACAGCACTAACGCCACAACTAAAGTTATGGAAACGATCAGGGATTCACTATTTGGATGTGATAAATTCCTAACTCCATCAATGAACGTTTTATATTTGGTAGGCAAGGATCAGATTCATATATTATGTAAATGGTGTCTTATCATTATATATTTATGTACTAGTAAACTTGAAGATCTCTGAAATAATTAAGGTAAAATCTCGAGTGATACTGTAATCTCTAGGCGTGTAACGATCCATGCATTATTTACCCGTTGACCAGACAGATGCGACCTCAACTGGATGCTAGATGCCTTACATTTAATGCAAAGTAACTAATCATTAAAACATTAATAATATTATAATAGGAGTCGAATCGTAGCGTGTTAACACTCTTGGTTCTAGCACCATTCCTTTTTATCACATTTCAGTTACCGTACCACTCTAAAGTGTTTAGCTAAAAATGTAACAATCTTAAATCTTAATTGAAAAATACATACATAAACGCTAGGTTAGTCCCAATCGTAGAATGCCAATATTAGTTACTAAATGCGCAACCTCCAAACGTTCCGTCCTAACTTATATTAATTGATTGAAAGAGGTCTTTGACCCCAAGCACCGATCACACGATCACACGATCACGAGTGGGCGACGGCCGGGCGGCCGGCTGCGGCGTCGCCGGCCCACAACTAAACACCTACCAACGATAAAATAATAAAACATGTTAACATCTCAACTCGATTACTTTAACCGTCAACTCAATATAAACGAAATCAATGTTACTACATGATGAATCGATTAAAAACAAACAACACTAATAAATCATATTATATATGCAGTTATATAAATATAAAAGTATATTAAATCAGACAATAGAATATATCTAAGTATAAAAAAACAATCTCCGTAAATAGATCAACTAGTCTAGTATAAAAATCTTTTCGTATGTTTCCTTAGGCGCTATCCTTTAATACATCACAAATCCTTAATAATTATCCATCTTGCAAAGGCCTCATAGAGTTACAAATGCATCTACACTGAGATTCAGTCAATATTTATACGTCGTTGACCAACGACTAATCACAATCTCTTGCCAGTCCCCAAATTTCCTTCTGATGTCGTTCCATACCACCCACAGGATTCAATAACATAAACACAATTAGCTACAGGAAACTCATAATTTCCTATCTAATGAATAAATATAACAAGAAAGTGTGGGCCCGTACCTGGGCCACCGCTAATAGCCAGCATCACTTCGCGGTCGCACCGCTACTCGATATAATGTATATTCTTAATATCTTAAGGTTCCTATCGATACAATATAAAAAATAATATGGTAATAGTAAAATTAACATCATATTATTGCTTTTGCCCGTTCCCGTATAGCGATTGGTATAGAAAAAAATTTGCTTACCTAATACATACGCTTCGAGTCATTATTTCAGTAACATCGACATAGGTACATTCCAGACGAGGAATCTTATACAAGATCACACTGGGGCAAGTCAAACGCACAACCGAGACATTAAACGAGTCGCCCGCCGTGTGCGGGCTACGTTAAGAAAGGCCCGTTTAAGTAATAGCACTTCAGCTTAATCCTAAATAGGAAGCGGTTTTGACGCGAGACGGTCCGTTTAAATTTTGACACATCAACAACGACAGAGTCTGAGCTGGCGAGGGCGAGGGCGCTCACAGAGCGTCGAGGCCGAGCCAGTACATGGACAATCAATCGAAGCCCGCGTCCAGCGGGTTGGCGTACAGCGGCGCGTGCGGCGGCGCAGGCGCAGGCGGCGCGGGCGGCTCGAACTTGCGCGTGTCGGGGTTGTACGCGGGGTGTTTGAACTTGCAGTGCGTGCGCAGGTTGTCGGAGCGCGTGTACGTGGCGCGGCACAGCGGGCACTCGAACCGCCCCGGGAAGTGCACGTGGTAGTGGTTGCGGATGTGCGTCACCACCTTGCCGCACAGCTTGCACCGGTGCAGGTTCAGCGCGCCCGCCACCCGCTCGAACGTCAGCCGCATGTGCCAGCCCTTCGAGCCTGCAACCAGCGATCCGTCACTCCACACACTCAACACGAGCCCTCTGGTCCGACGCGTCACGCGGCCCAATGCCGCAGTGCCAGCTGCCACGCGTGCCCCTCACCACGTAACGAGGACTGCTCTATGTAATCGTGCACCTTGCGAGTGACCGATGGAACTGGGGCATTAGCTACGTGATGCGGTTTATTTCGAGGTTCACAATCAAGTTTTCATAATAATCAACGAGTTTCAAACATTTTGCAAAAACAAGAATTGATTCAGACAATGTTTATAGTATTTTAGCACTATTTAAGCCTTAATAGTAACTGTTAACGCTGTACTATGCCTTTCCTAGAACTATTATAAAGCGTTAATAATATTTAATAAAAATTTAAAACAAAACTTCTGAAATTATTTATTTGTAACAAAATAGTAATATTCAATGGAGATCCATGCATAAATGAATCAATGATACTGAAGAAATGGTGTTTGTTATTGTCAGTGTTACGTTTGCATGAAAATTTTGTTAATTACTGTCACCAAGCCTGTAATGCAGAAGGCGATTTTTAGAGAGAAATAGGTCTGCTATATATAAAGAAAGCATGGATAGAGGATGAAATGAAAAGAAAAGTGGTATAAATAAAGGAATATATTTGCAACAAACACACAATAACGATAGACTTACATACGAATTTAATCGAAGTAAATGGGAAATAAATTAAAATTAAGAGGTATGTTCCCAAATCACATAAAAGTCAGTCTTGGACATCAGCAATCGTAACTGATTCATAATACTACAAGGAACAACAAGAGATCATATAAGTTTGCACAAACTTTTGAAATTGATTTATAAGGCACCTCAATTGATCTGCAATCTTTTAGAATGACGACCGAGACCACATAGTGTAAGTCATAAATAGCACGCGACAATTTTGAAGAAAAGATTGTTCAATCTTTCTTATTATTATCACTAATATTCACTATATTCCCATATTGTTGCATTAAATATAAAAAATACGATTCCAAGTTTAAAAAAATGAACACTTTCAATTTTGAAAGAGGCTGATCAGTTGAGTTGAAACTATCAATTACATAAAACCTTATATCCTCGTCGACAGTAAAGTCATTTTTGGTTCTACCTTTAGTACAAATACTGAAATAAATAGTGACATACATTGTTAACACATAGGTTGTTTGAGCACAATGCTACTTTATCACAATACATTAACTGATGATGTTATTTAATGAGCAACAAAAAAAGGAATCCAATTGTAAAAATACTACGCCTTTTAGATTTTATTATATTTAGCTTTTTTCCGGCAATACGTTTAATGTTTTATTTTAGAGTATTGCAAGAAACTTTTTGAATTATTATTCAAAATTAATCCAAGAGGAATTTTAAATGAGTATATTTATGCTGTGTTGAACATTTTACATTCAGGAAAGGCGTTCTTCTATATTTCTGAAAGATATTTTAATGTACTTGCTTAATTAAGTCATACAATTTTATGGAAAGGAGACGGAACCGCTGTCATATAATGTTGGGCCTAGATGTATTAGAATAAGAGTGGTGTCAATCAATAGATTATATAATTATGTTATCAACCAATCTCTGAAAATTCTGCGGATTTTGGCAATCTGAGAGCAGAGATAGAAGAGATTTAGTATAATATTGCGCCTACATTATTACAACATGAAACGGAACAATGCGCGAAAAAAAGTTTTTAGTAAAAAAATACACTGCCCGGTATCTATTCTATTTTTATATATGGCAAACAAAGCCGATGTCGACTATTCTGCCAATGTCCAAAGTAGATTGGAGAAGCAAGTGTGCATTGTTTTACTAATTAATAGAGGGAGCGAAGATTCCTGCAGAAACTAATTAAATTCTTCAAACAAACATTGCCCGGTATCATCAACCTATCTTTTTTAAATATCCTTGTCAGGAGGTATATAATTATGTCATGTCATAAATAGGTTCTGTCATTATGATTTGTCAGTGTTCATCAACAACAATTAATATTCTGTCAACCAAACTGCTTTTTGACATAAAAACAATCAACCTTTCTAAAGAATACGTCATTAAACTGTTAGGAAGGCAACATTGTTGCAGGTTATTCGTGACCTAAACTATTTTTAACCGACTTCTAAAAAAGGAGGAGGTTCTCAATTCAGATGTTTGTATTTTTTTAAATAACTCGTCTTCTACACTGATTTCGGCATTTTTTTTTTGTATTTTGAAATAGAGAATATAATAATTTTATTAAACCATAACTCAACTCTTTACATTTGGGCCCATTAGTTTCCGTCTCCTTTAAGTAATAATGCTAATTAGAGATGAAATTGGAATTTTGTTTAAACAATAATAATGAAAATGATGAACTTAAAAAGAAATCACACCACACCTTAATTCTAGTTACAAAATGTCAAATAAGCGCATTGTGTTACTGTTGTTGATTAGTAAGAAAGTTAATAGGCAAGAGAGGGTGTTAACAATTAAAAAATAATCCCGGAGTGAGCATTTAGATAAAAACCATGATAACAAAATGTATGCTGCCCACTCACTCGTTAGATCGCAAATACATACATGTCCTATCAATTTGTGAAACTATTAACCAATGAGATTCATTGATTCTTATTTGGCTAGCTAAACTTAGGAACTTCTAACTTAGTTGGCATTTCTTCTGTATATTGGACAAGTTATCAGAACTTAAAACAGAACAATGCTTCATGCGAAGGTGCCTCTTTAGGTTATCGGCTCGAGTGAGCGTGATAGGACACATGGGGCACTTGTGCTGCTCGGGGTTGTGCGATTTCATATGTTTTTTTAAATTATTAACTAGTTTTCCGCAAATGTTACAAGACTCGGGAACACTGAACGGTTTGTTGCTTAGTGCCAAACCAAATGACTTGACAATGTTTTCAACACTCGCTAGTTTATTTGCAAACGGTTCCCATGGTTTTTTATTTTCATCGACGCCATTATTTTCACCTGTAAGATACGTAATATCTTCACTGTTGGTTTAAGAAACTAGCATGCGTGTTCTTTCACTGGCACAATTTTAACTTAAAGCAAGAAACACTCTTCCATTACCTTTTCTAAATCATACCACGTCCCTTTTCTGACATGCAACCCTAACTGTAGTTTAGTGAACAGTTCTCACTGGGGTTAACATCAGTTATAATCAGATTAAACTTAACAAATACTTAATATATTAGCTACGGTAATCATCTTAATTTGAAACTTAAGTAATTGTTATAGTGTAAATATTGCACGACCTATGACCCTCGGGGGCGCCAAATCTTTATCGAACAGAAATCTTATGACACCGTTTTCTTCATCAAAAATTAACAGAAAATTTTTAAAAGCATACCATACTAAGTAGAAAGAAATAAAAAAGCGTCTATGGTTAGTGCAAATTAACAATGGAATGGTAAGCAACAATGAGTGACATGCTGCGGGTGTTAACACATGCTTCTTTTAGTGACCTTAGGTCCAGAGAAGAGATCCTAACCCAGAACAATTTGAGGAATGGATTCAAATCTCTGAATAGTAGTTACATGAAGCAGAAATTATTGGGTAAAAAAGAAAAGTTAAAGCATTAAACAACATTAACACAGGCAAAATCTGTTGTCAATTGTCAGCATACAAAATAGTTTTTAATGAAAACATTTATGGATATTAGTAGTTGGCGTTTTAAATATTCGGGACGTTATTGTTGTTATAATGTTAACATTTGACAATGATAATATTATGTACAGCACAACCAGTTTATTATGGCCACCAACAAAACTAAAAAGTTTACCAAGCTTTATTAACATCTATTTTACTGTAGTTTCAGAATGCTTGGGAAGTATTCATAGGTTTGTCGATGGTGGGGGTGTTAATAAAAAAAAACTCACCATCTATGGTGTCTGTCTGGTCTGGGTGTGGCTGCAACATCGGTTCGTTGTCGTTGCACTCATTGTTAAGGCTTTGCTGGGTCAGTATTGATGCCATTTCCGTTACTCCCATACCCTGGAAAATCCGCACTTTATTTTATATATCAATTTTATTAACGTCATTTGGATACCGAATTCGAAAATAGTGTAATCGCTAAAATTATCAAATAGGTTTTTGAAATAGTTCTTTTAACGTAAATTATACAACATGAATATAAATAAACAGTAAATAGAATTCTTTGGATATAACAAAAAAATCATTCTGGATCCAAATAACACACTTTAATTTTTTCACAAATTTTACCAAGGTTGGTGTTTTACACAAATTATTTTAATTTTATCGCATTTACATTTACACAACAACAATAATCTTACCTAGGTATCATATTTCTATGTATTTACGAGTATTTAGGTAACATAAATATCTTTTGTATGTGACAGTAATTTTGAATAACTTAATGAAATTAATAGTGCACCTTTAAGGCCTTTTTGTACTTAAGAAAATCTTAATTATAGAAATGCAAACCATTCATATCACAATTGTTGTATTATATACTAATACATTTATTATTTATAAAACTGGCGCGAGGGAGAATAAATTTTCGGTATCAGTCTTTTACATTACCATGTACAATGTGACTTCCAATAAAATTAGAATATATCAATTTAAAGGTTTTGTATTGCCGTCATAGTGTCGCAAAATTCTGTGATGATTTGATTTTAATATTGCATTGGTTTAGGGGCCGAACACACCGCCAAAGCGGTCTGCGTTCCGCGTTCACACTTGCGACCACAGCAAACGGTCTAGAAATCTGAAGTTCAGTAATCTTTAGACGTGATAACACGTCACACGTTCTTTTTACTGAAAATCAAATGTCACTTGTCGCACTGGATCTCGATAGTAGTAAAGAAAACGTGTCTCACCAATTCAATAAACTTTTCGATCTTGTCAGTCAACCCTTCGAATTTCCAGCTTTTGCAAAGACATGGAACTCCGACAAAACGCGCGTTCACTTTGACCGTCGCAGTCTGACTGCTTTTGTGTGTGTAGGATTCTCAGCCACTGCATAGACACAGTATAAATATCTACCAGTATTGTCTCGGTCCTAACCCTGATATAATTACCTACGGCTACGTGGTAAGTAAACACGCGATAGGGCTGGCCCGTCTACAGTATTTTAACATCATCTACCTACTTGAGTTTCATTTTAGTTTTGTGATTGTAATTATAATATGTTTTAATTAAAATATCAAGATCGTCGTGAATGAAAGGAAGGAAGTGTTCCATAAAAATACATGTTGTGTTTTTGATTAGTAGTTTGCTTAAAAGACTGAAAAAAAAAAATAGATTTCTCCTTATTCTGGATAAAAATTAAACTGCTGTCGCCGAAGGTAATCAAACTCGATTTCTTACAAACTTCAACACCTAACTACTCAACCAAAACGCAAGAAACAGCTGACGAGTAATTATAATAATTTTTTTCATCTCAGCTTATAACAACGTCCGCATTATTTCAATAACTTATTCACAAATACCACGCTTACTGCTTACAAAATCATCACACCATACGTTTCGTCACAAGCGGCGCATCCGCAACTGGTTGTGTCCCGAGTGCACCCTGAACTAGAGGCACGTAAGTATGACTCGCGTTCCAACCGTTTGTATGAAGATAGAATACTGTAGATATTTTTGCCGTGGCATAGATTAGAGTGAGTGCGGAACGTTGAACTCGGAACTCTGACCGCTAGACCGCAAGCAGTACGGCCACCTTAGTGTTTTCTGTTTCAGTTACACTGTCATGGTTAGTTAAGGGATGAGCATATTGTTTCGGGCCGCAACGGAACGAAAAAATCCGCCCAAATAGCTTGTATGTATTGTTTACGAGTTATATAGCACACTATGCCGCAGCAAGGGCGCAGCGGGTCGGATTATTGTGCGACCTGCCACCTACGCCTACCACAGTGAACAAAGAGCTCTTGATAACTTTAGCTCAAGGGTGTAAAGAGTTATATGATTTGCAAAATCTGATATAATCGATATAATAACTGATAATATTGATTTGAAGTTATCCAAAAGTAATCCCATTTTTTCGTCAAGATTAATAGATCGGGAAAAAGATGATGGTAGTCGCCGAAAATATTTCTCTTGGAATATACGGATGTATCCATAAACTTACGTTTGATTTTTTTTTACGCACTTTTTGTTTCACTTCGTCATCAAGAGGTAATAACACTCCTTTTTTTGGGCAGTCGTGTAAAAAAGTAAATTCTTTGTCAGAGCTGACCATAGTCATAGTTGCTACCTCAATCCTACAGTCGCAAACTCGCAACGTTCGGCAGTGTACTGTACTTTATCCGTCAATGCGCTGCGACCCGGCCGCTAATGTGCTGAGTACGCATGTTGCACTGCGCTGCGGGCCGCACCGCCCGTTGCGGCCCACGACAAAGTATGCTCGTACCTTTAGCTAGCACTTTCTGACTTGATTTACTGGCTTTTAATTTACAATTTCGTCACCAGGCGCCTCACTACTTGATAGTACATTTATATTATTGGAGTGTTCACGATCTCGACAGAATTTATGAGCTTTGCATTTATCGTGATGATTCACTATTTCTAGCCTAAAGTTCGAGTTGCCTTCTACGAATGATGTCCTGTTAACTGTCAGCTCGTGCGACCACCGTCTACAGTAAGTACAGTACATAATGTTGCGAGTTTTATCATATTGCAACCACGGGTACAGCGTTAACCAACTAAGGCGGAATTTGCCGCTCTTTTTAGAATTTATAGGAGATCGTCGCGTAGTTTTCGGTGGCAGGTTAATCTGTTGGGGCGGTAGAGCGAGGATCGACGCAAGAATGTTGCCATCGGGCCGTTTAATGCTTAGATCCAAATACTGGCGGTTACTTTCCTCCGGGTCAGCCGCGCGAACCCAGCCTGAACTCTGCCAACAAAGAAGGAAAGGCTCTGCTTTAAAATTTGTGATGTTATATTTTTATTCAGGCAGATCCCTTCCTTCCTGTTGACCGATCCGCGTATCGTTCGGAAAAAAATATCAAAATAACAGAAGAAAAAGATCATCCTCAATGCGATAAGGAAACACTTTTATTTTCACGATCAAGTAGGTTATTTTAGATATGATGACAAATGATAGCCTTGATCGACGGTAATGATGGGTAAGATGGTTAGTGTGTTACCTGGAGATGCGTCTGGTCGAAGGGCGGCGGGTGGAGGTTGGGCACGTGCGGCGCGTGCGGAGCGTGCGGCGCGTGCGCGTAGGGCGAGTCGGGCTCCTGCTTCACGTGCGGCGCCGGAGTGTGCGCGGGCGAGCGGGCCACCGCGCGGTGCGGCGTGTGCGCCGGCGGCGGCGTCGACGGCTCCGAGCCCGAGCCCGTCGACCCGCACTTCGCCGACTTCACGTGTCCCTTTATGACAACACGCATTACTATCCGTTCAAGAAGAGAGGAAGAATCAAAGGTGGTACCTGTATATTTCGCGCTTATAAAGAATATTATTTTATTTTGCAAGTCCAGCTTACCTCATAATGCCTGTACGAAAGATCGACATCGTCTCGAGGTACGGTGGAGTTCTTTCTGCGTCTCTTCTCCGGCGGGATCGCATGCGAGGGGTGTGAGGGGTGCGAGGGGTGCGAGGGGTGCGAGGGGTGCGCGGGCGGCGCGGCCGACAGCGGCGTGTGCGGCGCGGGCGGCGCGCAGTGCGCGGCCGGAGGCGTGGCGAACGACTCCGAGCGGGAAAGGTTCTCCGCACTCACTGACGGAGTTGACCGATCCTCGGACTGAGAAAATACAAGAGTATTCCTACATCTAGATACAACTACCTTAAATAAAAATAACGATTTTCTAAGATCCGAGTTATTAACTCCCATTTACAATAAAATATATAGAATATATAGGGCTTATTTCTAACACTTGGATATCAGATTTTATTGCCTTCACAAATTGAATCCTACAACATTAAATCTCACAACAGCGTCCATATTCCAACGGTTTTTATCGAGTTGATGCGTTTATGGATGCATATCTTTTTTATTTCGTGTAGAGTAACGGTTTTGTGACGTCATCGCTTTACTTTTAAATTAGGACTGTCTTATGTCCACTGTTAGTACAGAATATCTAGACCACCTTAAAACTAATGTGGCCTATCACATCACTACAGTGGTACATTAGTGCTAAAATTAAAATTTCTAATTCAGAGGTCTACCTATGCTTTAAGTAAAGCTACTGCTTCTATCAAAAAACTCAAGGCTAACGAGCGATACGATAGCTAATAAACTGTATAATCGATGTGTGCTACTTTTAAGTTTCAACGGAAATATATCTCATTTAGACGAGAGTTGTTTGCACTTAAGAACTACAGTTACCAAATTATTTAATTAAAACTGATAAACCAAATCAACATTGACATCAAATAGATTAATCCATAAATCTATTTGTACTCGCAATATGTAAAAAGACTTATTTCGGAGCCGAAATCATTATTATGGAACCTGCTTCAAACGTGAAGGATAGATAGTATTTACTAAATAAAATTATTGATTCATGCAAGGTTTCCGAGAATATTATTGACCTAAGTTTTCCGAGAAGCTCAGAATTCAAGCATGAAAGGGCTACTTCTAGGCGCGTGTTTCTATAGACCAGCAAGCCATTGGATTACATATTTAGGTAAAATCGATCCGACTTAAATAAGTAATGCCTGCAGTAAACGTCTATTGGCAGCTATTTACCTACCTAGGCACACATTCCTATCAGACACAAACTGGAAATACTACACACAAACTTACGAACGATTTAATGCAAGATTTTTACTAAATATTCAATGCTCACCTTAGGATTCAATGTATTATTTTCTGTCAAACCTCTAACTTGTAAGCTTTCAGCAGTTTTTAGGAACATCGGTAGCATATTTTGGCCAACATTCACTTCACCCTGAAATAACGAAAATAATTAATAATATACTTTTCTTGTTGGCACTTGAGTCATTATAATTTTAATATCAGTGTGGGTTTAGTACCTTGTACATGAAATCCAAAAGTGATTTAATTTCTGTAAATCGTACATCTTTGAGGAATATTATCGGATGTGGATGATTGTTCTGTAGGAATATACTTTCAAAATATGGGGAACATGCGGAAAGTATCGTCTGGTGTGCCTGAAACAATACAAAAAAAACACATTTTCAGAAGTTTGCTTTAAAAATAGCACGTGTAATTTAAACAAAAGAAATGATGCAGAGCTATGTGAAGGTCTTTACGATTCTGTTAGCATTATATAGAAACAGTGCATAACTGCCATTTTGGCAGACCTATTGTTATTACAATTAGGTGGTAAATGTTTTTTCATGGACTAGGTTTTCAGACACAAGTCGTTAATATTTTCCTGGGGGCCTTTGTAAGGCAATATTATTTTGTATTTAAAATTATTGTGTTCATATTTTCTCATTATGAGGCTAACCTATACATTTCTCATTTATGTTTGAGGTTGGTAGAGCCTTTTGTGAAGTATCCAAAGATCAATATTAATTTATTGTGTGTCGTAAAACTATTGGCGGGTTCTAATACTCCAAGGTTAAAATACGGTTTGGGTTTTTGGCTGCCTATAATGCATGTCACAGTTTGCAGCCGACCTGAGAATCGAAGGCCTGTTCGTGCCCTTATAACTAACGAACAGAGACATCGGCGCATACGCAACGCTCGTGCTAAGTAATTGTACGTCAAGTTTTTACAAAAAAAAAGGTCTAAAACTACAGCCGACTTGAGAATCGAAGGCGTGCTCGTGCCCTTATAATAACTAACGAACAGAGACATCGGCGCATACGCAGCGCTCGTGCGAATTGTACGTCAAGTTTTTACAAAAAAAAGTTAAAAACTACTATCAAACTTACATAATCACATTTAGTTCTTTTTGACTAATTTCGTTACGACTTAAGTTATATTTTAATAAATAAGTTAAGTTACAATAGACAAGACATAATGAGGGTTTCCTTTGAAAAGTTTATTCAATGCTAATTTTTGGACGTAACCTTTAGAATATATTTGCTAGTGTAATGTTAATGCGTTGTGTTTTAGGAGTAACTAATTAATATTAGGTACTAATTTATCCCGCGGTTGTTACTAGTCGCCATGTGACATAAAAATACTATTTGAAGTCGTACAATATTTGTAAGGCCAAACAATATTGTTGACCATGCTAGGACCCATTCAATGACCTTCATGGTAGTTGACAAGCGATGATCTACTTTCAAAGTGTATTCGGAACCTAGATAGTTATTAATCATTAGATACATCTGCTAAAATAATGTACCTACGTCCTGTCTTAACACGACTTATTTTAGCTTAATACCAATAGTACATTTCTCAATTATCTTAAACTAGCTGTACCCATGGCTCCACTTAACATGGGTATTTATTCACGAAGTTAAACCTAGCCAGAGAAAATCCCCATTAGTGAACTGGAACAAAAATCGCGTAAATCGAATACCGTAAGTGGTTATCGAGTTGTAAGCGCAGTAACGGACAGAAAGACTGAGATACGATGCGTCTTATAATATGTAAGAAAGTCGTCGTCACACCGTACGAATGAGAAGTCATTGTCATGGTAAAATATGAGCGATTTACAATGCGAACGATTTGCTATCGATTCGTTTCCTTATCGAATAGGTTCTAGCTATGGTTGCCACGTTTTTGGGGAGAAATATAGTATTTTTTGTAAATAATTGCAAATATCTATACCGTTTACTAAACTATACTCAATATTACAACGCTGAAGAGTTTGTTTGTTTGAACGCGCTAATCTCTGGAACTACCAGTCGGAATCAGAAAATTCTTTTTGTATACGATAGCCACATTCATGAGGTAGGTTATAGGGTATACAACATCACGCTACGATCAATAGGAGCGGATACGCGTACGAAGTCGCGTGGCAACCCTAGTTCTAGCTCAGGGCGCTGGTCGGATAAAATTGAATGGTACCAAACTTTCCTTTTGCTGTACTACACTTTACATAAAAACCAACTTTCACTTGTAAGCTTTATTATGTTTGTGACTTACTAAGATCTACGATCAATAGGAGCGGATACGCGTACGAAGTCGCGTGGCAACCCTAGTTCTAGCTCAGGGCGCTGGTCGGATAAAATTAAATGGTACCAAACTTTCCTTTTGCTGTACTACACTTTACATAAAAACCAACTTTCACTTGTAAGCTTTATTATGTTTGTGACTTACTAAGATCTACGATCAATAGGAGCGGATACGCGTACGAAGTCGCGTGGCAACCCTAGTTCTAGCTCAGGGCGCTGGTCGGATAAAATTGAATGGTACCAAACTTTCCTTTTGCTGTACTACACTTTACATAAAAACCAACTTTCACTTGTAAGCTTTATTATGTTTGTGACTTACTAAGATCGTCCTAGATAATGCTCGATGATCAATGTAGGTACTTCCTGGGTATTGCCTACTTTTTCTACAAACACGTGATCTTGAAGGCTGTGATTGACTAAAAGGAATGTTCTATCTAACATCGTGAATTGTAACACATTAACTCGTAAGATAGTGGTTAAGCCGATAGCGGTACCTATCTAGCTGAACTGTGTAGGTAGCTGGTTCACTAGTCCTAGCTTCATTATTCTAACGCCACATTTAATTTATTTTAATACGACATCCAGCACGAATATAACTTTTAAAGCCTCCATTTTAAACGAGCTTGTTTGAATGTATAAATTAAGCAGCACTGATTTCTCTATGACAAAGACAGAGAAATTATATCTTACATAATATTAATCACAAAAATGTATCATGATAATTATGTTTACGATATGAACAAAGTAAATAACGTAACTATACACATAATAACAACTGTTAATACATTTAACAGATATCGTGCTGGATTTCAGAAGATATACGTATATTCTACTTTGTTTCCAGCGAGGAACGGTAAAATTTACTGTTGTGGCCGTACCAAAAAGGTTTAAAGGAACCCGGTGGAGAGACTTCGCGATTTATCCGTCCATTCATTTACCTGTATTATGTCACAGCCGATATATAATTAGGCTACAGAATTATGTACCTACTCCAATTTATCGACTTTTAATACGATGCAGTTAGATCTTGTTGGACAACCAAAAATCCCGGTTTTAAGACATTTATTTCCTTATTAGGAGGCTTTTAAATATTATGAAAAGGTATTATGATTCGTTTTATTTGTAGAAAAAAAATAAAACGAATAAATTCCTTTTATCCCTGCGGGGGTTACAGTTAACTGTTATGAAAGTGTAGGGCTCTAACCCAAATTGAAAGGAGGTAGCAGATACTATTGGCGAAGGTAGATAAAACCGTCCCCGGAATCTTCAAAATTACCACTAACGTGATAAAAAAGCACAGTACTACTTATTAATCTGATATCGAGATTTCGGTTCGGTTCGGAATAATCGAATAGGTCAGTCGCCTTTGCGGGGACAATTTATGTGAAAGATGACACGGTTTAGAAGGAAGTAAGCGCCGAGTAGTCGACTGATAAAGATGGATGGAGCAGAAAAACGTATCTCTCTGACCCAAAATAAATTAGGATAAGGGTAGGCTGGCAATTGATGCACCTAGTAGACAAGTGACATAAACGTAGATGACATTCCTCCAAAAAGTTTTAATCCAAATAAATTATTCGCAATATATGGGAGAAGATTGATTGATGTATGTGATTCTTTGTTTTAATCTGGAACATTAAAATGTCACAATATTTTTATGGCCGTTTATCAAGATGCGCGTAAGTATGTATTAATAATTAAGATATCTACGGAAATCTGGGCGCGCGAGTATATTACCTGCAGTGAAAACGTAGGTTTTTAGACTTTTTTGTCATTTATCTTTCATCATCTACCTAGGTACTAATAATAAAACAAATCATCATGTTCCCAAAACTTAGGTGTATGAACCACAAATTGAATATTAACTGTAGCAAAAAAATCTTGTAAAAATAGTAGGTAACTTGATGACATAAGGTCAGCAACTCAACACACATTATTTAATGTTTAAAATGAATACATTGCGTTTATAAATTGTTTGTATTATTTTAACCGGTGCGGCCCCGACATGTGAAAATTCCCAAAAAAATATAAATCTTATGTAATAGGTAAATAAACATTAAATTCGCGATTAATTCGCGACACACCGGTGTGTCGCCGGGGCCGGAGCGGTTAATGCAAAATCTGATTGAATATTTTTATGAAAACCCAACTGTTCACTAAATTTTGCTGCTGACTGTACCCTCAATCTTTGAGAAAATCTATGCTAAATAGGCTTTATGCTGAAGTCTCATTTCAATGACTAGATTTAACATATCTTAAAAAAACGATTATCAATATTTTATCACTTGAGTTTTGGTGCAGAATATTTATTTTTATTCTAGAACAGTGCCAAGGTTTGTTTGTTGATACATTCCTTTAAAAATCAGAATTAGGAACACCAGTGCTAGCTAACCACACATTTACTGTTAATTCTAGTGTCTACATCTAGACATTCTAGTCTAGACCCTAAAACCTGCTTAACAACTTTAAAAATTAGAAAGTTAAAAAACATGCAGATCTTTAGCAGACTCCTTTCAACCTACCAAACAAATTGCATTTTATTAGCATAAAACTTAGCTTTCATAGTTAATTGTTGAATTTAAATGGCATAAAGGAAGTTGCTAGTCTACATGATGTGTTATTGACCTTTAGATCTAACATAATCAAATTCTTTATATTATTCTTCCTTCCCAAATCTAAGGGTATTTTGCGTACTACTTATTGCCACTAAAATATAGAAAATGCTTTAAAATATCGTCTTGTATAAGAATTACAGACATCAAGTAGGGCCACCATCAATACATTAACATGGCTATACAATACAAAATAAGTTATTTCAGTCAAATATAAAAATATGGTTTTACATGCTTCATCATATTGTATTTAGTCCGAAACATGCCTTATTGTATTTTAATATACAGCTGGGTACCTATTCTACTTTAAAAAACCGATTTAGGAAAGAATAACCTTGCAAAATTAGCAAATATTTAAATATCTACAATGAAGACTACCTTGACTTGATGGCCTAAGGTAGCATTTTGACTGTAATGACAATCAAGATTTTGTGTCTTATCTTCCTCTATCTAGCTGTTATGTAGGCACATATCATTAGACACTTTTATTACTGTCCTTGGAATTAATTAATCATTTGCAATAATTCTGAATAAAATTGGTACTACATTAGCAAACAAATACTAGTCTACATTTTAGGTATATTTTACTAGTCTCAACAAGCAACCGGTTTTGGAATTGATACTTTCATTGAAGCCCTGAAATATTCAGGATGCCAATACCTTATTCAAGAAATTATCTACTAGTACAAAAGGAAGCACTGGCCAGAAGCCAGGAGTAAAATAAACACTGTATCCAAAAGAAACTGATTTTTATCATAAACAGTAATAATAAATATCAGTTCAGTATAGAAGATGAAGAAAAATCATTCAAAAAGCATTGTCAACAATAGGTAACAACACACACAAGTGTATTACTCATGTTTGTTTACTATTTAATGCATTTTGTTGTGGCATAATAATAAACTGTTGCATGTGAGTGCAACAAACAGAATATCAATATTTACATACACTTCCTACTGTGACATAACATTACTAAGAGATTGTAATAAGTTAACTTTTAAAACAACTGAATCATGTGACTAGATCTTCTAACTAGTCATCCCATATTTTAATGAAAACCCGGACTCGGCCCTTTTAGACTTTTACAGCCTATCTATCTAAAGAATAATATTTTAAAATAATTATCCTAAAAAGTTACCTTAGGTACAGGTGAGAAAAGATGAAGTAATATATACCTTGACTGTTTCCCCATCACATGCAAGGGTGACATCGCACAAAGCCTCTCTTTGTAGCAGGCTCGCTAGCACATCAGTCAGGTTGTTCGGGTGGTTGTTCCAGCGCAAGCAGAATTGCTGGTCCATCGTTGGTGCTAATGTCAGTGACCGTGCTGCAAATAATTACCATATCACTATATCATGGTTGAACAATATTACTGTACTTATGCAGAACTAGGAACAATTTACAAACACAAAAATAACAAGGTTATATCAATGGAAGGACTAAAATTTAAATTCGTGAACAGTTGCTGTAAACGAACCTAGATTTGCATCACTTAGTATTTAAACAAGTGGTAATTAGAGACGTGCGCCGGTTATCAAATTTACATTAAGATACTATGTGCAAAAAATTGGCGGCCATAGGGCCTAGATAGGAGAGCGGAGAGATAAGTGACATCAGCGGCTCAAATTAATGGGGGCCGCGGGCAGCGAGCTTACTGTACTCCACATTGACAGTTAGCCCGCCGACACATATCTACTTGTTGCATGCTCCAAACAACACCTATACATTATGTAATTTAGCTCCAGGAGCCAGGTCGCGGGGCCACCGACCCTACGGGACGCGGAAACCTCTAGCCGCCTCTATAAACGAGTTTAAAAAAGTAGTACCGCTCGCCAAAAAAATCGCAACATGCTGACACCGTTATAATCGCCAAGCTGGATGTCCCAGTTGCTAGGTCCATACGAGTGATTTGAAGAATTTTAGGATGCACCACTATTTGTTGTTTATCACAGGTCATGCCGCGTGCCTAAAAATTGGCAACCGAAGATGTATGGGATTTCTAAACGCGTAGTTGTGTCAACTTTGGCTATTCGTAGCGCCATTTGCCGATCCCGTATCACAGAATCTAAGAATTTTAATATCAATAAACACCAAATATTTCGCTAATCACACAAATAATTCACTATCACAAAACAAAACGAAATCCGAGACGCGACAAGTCAATAATTCCTAACTCACCATTTGCAAAAATTTTGCCATCACAAACGCCACCCGACCCCTACCTTGCACTGTCTTTTTGACCACACACACATCTCGATTTCCGTGTTCACTCACGGCCTTCGGAATATCTTTCACATCAATCGGCCAGATTCGCAACGCGAACTTCATGCGTTTCTCACTTTATGGCGCCAAATTCAAATTTTGCAGTCTGAATTGAAACGAATTACGAATAATAGAAGCATTAAATAAATCAAAAGGTCCTTAAATTATCCATAGAATATACAGTAACTATTATATTAAGTATAATTGTTAGATACTAGTGAATTTACACTATATTTAGTACAAATTCCGGATCCATAGATATTATTTGGCAAAGAGGTTATGACGCGGAAGCAACACTAGTATTCGAAAATATGGGGCAAATTCTTTAATTTCTTTGTTTTATTGCGTTTATTATGTTACCAACGTATAATATATTAATGCTTTAATCTAATGAAGAAGATGTAGCAAACTAATTTATTAATTTTAGCATTGGCCTTGACATTATTATCACAATTTTTGCACATGCACATCCGACTACCTAGCGCCCTCTACAATAGGCGCTTTCACAGATAGAGGAACTATTTGGAATTATGGTGTTGTTGCATGGCTTCAAAAGATGGCGCTACCTCTTCCATTACAAATAGGTTTTTATATCTAGTTACCTACCTACTACCTATCAATAGTTCAATGATCCCACAATGCATGTACAGTCAGTGCCATAAATAAGTTGTTTTTAATAGATTGAGCATTAAGAAAAAGCTTTGCATACGTTTTTTTACGATAATTTATAAGTTTCTATTTTACTTGCCTACTAGATACTACTTACCTATATCTAAAGTTTACCTATGTACTTTCCTGAGAAGAAGGCACTTAGCTACCTAAGTAGAAGTGCGTTCTAGAAACTCAAGCCTAGCTAGAGCCTCTAGCAAAAAGCAATCTTTTTTTGGCTTTGGAAGTTTAATCAGGATTGGAATACCTGGGTACCTACCTATCTTAGAATAATTCTTAGATAGGTCTTCTTCCTTCCTTCCTATCGTTGTTATCACAAATTAAGTAATTATCTATCAAATATCATCCAACCACATGGAGTAGATAGGTTCAGGCTTATCTACCTAGGCTAGTTATTTATTAACTGACTAGATTGCTTGGGTAGGTACTAACTTACCTACCTTTTTCTTTTGTTTTATTTAGGTTGACAGATGCGGTCAGAAAATATGCAAGAGATATTTTGCTTCGTGTAGGTCTGTAGTAATCGTGTTACAATTTTCAAGGAAGAAACAGCCAAATGCGTTCTAATCTTGGGTAGGTACGCGGGTCGTTGAACTTGACAATAGCTAGGAGAATTTATTAAACGTAGATACCTAGGTAGGTACCTTCTACCATACCTACTTCTCAGCTAGGTTATAAGAACACCAATTTGTCGAAATTGGTGTTCTTAGAATCTTCTTTAATTGCCTACTTATGTAGGTAATTATTTTACTTCTCTATCTTCTAATTTCTTCATGCGTTCTTTTTCCTCATGCTCATCAGTTTTTTTTTCAATTGTAGTGTTGTACCTGAGCAGGTAGGTAGGTACGACAGTAGTAAGTATGATATTTTAAATGATCTACCTTTACTTCATCATGTATGGTAGGTATGTAGGTACCTACTTACTTTGTATTTATCTATGTAAGTACCTACATTGTTAGTGTGTTCCCTGAGGTCAGAAGGAATATGATTATGATGTAGAAGAAAATCAAAATCTAATATAAATACATTGCTTAATTTAGTTTTAAAAACACCTTAGCCTTAGATCCTAAAGTATAGGTAGGTAGAGGTGATTTTTATGTCAATTAGAGTTTGGGTGCTGATTATCAAGAATTAGGTACTTACTTACATGGGAACCGGAACGAAAAGCGTGTAGATAAGTAACTGGTGAATAGATTACCTACTTACTTCTAGTTTAAACACAGACTTCATAAGTATTTTTAGGGTTCCGTACACAAAGGGGAAAACAGGACCCTATTACTAAGACTCCGCTGTCCGTCCGTCCGTCTATCACCAGGCTGTATCTCATGAACCGTAAGCTAGACAGTTGACATTTTCACAGATGATATATTTCTGTTGCCACTATAGCAACAAATACTAAAAACAGAATAAAATAAATATTTAAGTGGGGCTCCCATACAACAAACGTGATTTTTTTGCCGTTTTTTTTTAATAGATAATGGTACGGAACCATACGTGCGCGAGTCCGACTCGCGCTTGGCCGGTTTATTTTTCTCAATCGGGTTCATGAGTTTTTTTACCTTTAAACCTACATATCCTATAAAGAGAAGTAAAAAATCAGCAAAATATCCACTATTTCCGAACCACTGTAGTGCTGAAATGCATATTTACAGTTAATTTCTTGGATTTAGATGCCACAAAAACTAAGTTAGTCATAAAACAGCTAGATCGGATAACTACTTAGGCAAGTTCAATAGAACCATATTTGGGATAACTGTTCTAAAATAATGTTACAGATTAAAACTTCATGCCAAAGAAAACGTTCTAGTTGGGAGCCCATGACCCTTAACTAAGCTATAGGTACCTACTAGCTTAGACACTTACTCAAAGCAGCATTTTTTTTTCAGCTTATTTTGTCCCACACATGTCACATTTTGTATTAAACATTGTATTTTAAATAAAAGTAGACCTATGAGTGTCAATATTCGGCTAAAGCTAGAAAAAAAATAGTTCAGTAGAGAAAGTTAGTCGAAAACATTCTTGCTTCAATCACGATTCGTACCACTGACAAAATTGTCAAACTACATTTTATTTTCAATCAAAATTTAAGATTGAAGAGCATTTTCCATGAAAAATACTTAATTATAGGGACCTATTTTAGTTTTGAATTTGCCTTTCTTAATTAATTGATTATAGGTACCATCTTCATCTCATTGAAGTAAACCCACGCTGTTACCCACTTGTCCCTCTGCAACGTGATTCGAGTCAGCTCAAGTGTTTCATTCAAGTCTGTCTCCAAGGAGTGTTACACTAGCCAATGCAGTGGACGACGTAATATTGAGATGAAGGAGATATCTGGCCTGACACTCGAGCTCCACTGTTGAGAACAATAGAAACATTCGTACCTACCTAACTTATCGATGTATATATAATAAGTACCTACAGCTTTGTAACTACAGTAGTGTATAATTCACACAAATTGATATTAGTAATAATAAATTATGAACAAGAGCGTGGAAAGTAAAATAATTTATTGGGCATCAAAACATTCTAAAAATTTAAAGTAACTATATCTTTACCTGAAGTTGGTAGACAAAAGGGACTAAAAAAGGGACTAATAATTTCACAAAATAAAAAGCTTCAACTCAGGACTAACATTTAAAACTAAGTGTTCAATGGGTGGTCTTATCGCACAGAGGTATGTCTTTCAGACAGCCTTTGAATGGACTGAGAGAAAAGAGATAGATTTTGGAAATTGTTTCATAATACTTAGTATTACTAGTTCTCTTTCAGGTTTTCAGCACAGTGACACGTGTACACACGGGTTGTGTGTGTGTGGGTATCACTTCGATTGACGCTATCCCAAGAAGTTGTCAAAATAACGGAAGAGAAAATAAAGATTTAGTCATGTACCTAGCCGCCTTAAAGGTACTATTGAAAATACAATGTGTTACAAAATAAACGCAATACCTACATCTTAAGGGGTTATTGTACTCATCATTTTGAACTACTTTCGCTATGGGAACCAATGCAATCGCAAAAAAAAATCGACTGCCCGACCTACACATCATCATGATCTGCGCTTGCGATTCCGTGGTTGGTCCTATGGTAAAAGTTGTTCATAATGATGAGTACAATGACCCCTTAAGATGCATTGCGTTTATTCTGTTACACGTTGTATTATATCCTTTAAAAAAGATAATGAACTATAATAAAAGGGATAAGGAAATAACACAGTCGTTGAAGACATTTTAGCAGCAGTTGGGATGGAGCACCAGGGCATCGAAGATATACCTAATTAAAGCGTTAAAGACAAGATAGCAGTCATAAGAAATGATGGAGATAAATAGAAACACTCATATAGGTAGGTACTATGCGAAGTCCACGAGCGAACAATTGAAATAAAACTAATTGCATCGTGTCCATTTGATGATTATTGATGTTCTATTGACCATTGTCCTGAAAACCCCAAAACACGAAGGTACGTAGCAGCAATTGTGTATTTGTGTGCCTATCTAATAGACGCGTGCGTTGAAATTGAAAGCTGTAAGACCTAATAGAATCGTATCTAGCAATTGAAATGGAATTTTGCTCGAGTGTTGTGAACAACAATCTGTTCATTACGGCGATGATGAGAGTGGCTGTCCGTGTCACTCGGTAATGTAATGCAGTGCAAATGAGTCAATCTCCACGGGGCCGGGTGGTCACAGCGCCATTAGGTAATCGATTCGTTGTCAACCCCATCGCCATCTAGGCTTCCACATCTTCAACTGGTTCGGTAGTGGTGCATGCTTTCAATTTAGCACTACTGTGGTAGGTACCTATATGTTTTTGTACTTAATTATGAGTTTATGAAATGAGTTTCTTGCTTTCTTGAAAATACCTATTCTCAGATTTTCTAGTAGAGGCTTGAAGGATTTATTTACCTTGTTCGTTAGAAATCCCATTTGTACCCAACGAGCAACGTCTGACGCGGCATGACACCTGCGATCTAATAATGACGTGAGAGGAAAGTCGACCATTGGTGCACTTAGTTTTCCAATCTAAACAATAGAAATTCAACGGGTGCACGACCCGCGGGACTGTGATCTATCTCTATGTAAATTATGCGGCAAATAACACCGCCTTGCGTTCATCAGGTCGCGCACGTGGTGTCGAGGCGCCGCGCAACGACTCGGCGCGACACATTTTTTAATATCACAGCTACACAGCCAATCAAACTTCCTAGTTTGGAGGACGACGGTTTTAGGGATTCCAGTTTTAGCTTGGTTATAACCGGTGTCTAGCTCTAGACGCAGGCACGACCTACGTCTTAACAGAGATGCTTCAAATTTAGTTTGTTAATTTCGCACCTACCGTTCCACTGGCTGCAGATTTAAAATGAAATAAACACAATTTACAAGATTTTCGAATTTTGAAATTCTTAACATATACTTATATATCATCATCATCTCATGAGATTTACTTACCCGTGCATGTTGAAGGAGATAAAAACAAATTCGCAGCTGCTATTAGCGCACAGCGAGAAATATTTGTTCTTCCAGGTTTGGTTGTCATCTGATCTCAGCTTCTTCATCATGGCTCATTCATCATGGGTCAGGAACCTAAAGTTTACAAAAAAAAATTCGCTTGGCGATATCAGTGTGGTGCTTGTCGTTATTATTGTACACTTAGGTGGAGTGAACGACAAGTGAGCTGTCATTCCATATTGTTTGTATGGTTTGACAACTCACTTGTCGTTCACTTCGCCTAAGTTTTCACTTCGACATGTTTACCTACAGAATCGCACTGCAATTCTATCCAAGGACGGGCTTTTACCTAATCTACTTAGTTTAAACTTTTACTCAGGCCTGTAGTTTGGTAGGCTGACAGAATTCTTCTATCTTGTACTTTGATTATTATTTTAGATACTTACTTAATTTTTTATATATTATATAAATTGATTTACCTACTTTTTATGTTACTAAAATTGGTAGTTGTATAGGAATACTATTTTTGTAGTGTCAAACGTTCATCATAAGTCGTTCCTACCTTAGAAGATTTAAACAATCAAGATCATCAAGCGAGTAGGTAGGTACCTACTGCGTAGTTACAGGCGGCAAGCCGATGATTGACCGACTAATTGCTCCTTATGGGACTGACTAGACAACCGATTAGGCGGCCTTTTTATGTCTATCAATTCTGGAACGACCTTAGAGATTTTTTTCGTACGATTTTGTCTCTCGATCTCTAATCAATAAGTACATTGTCTATGAATATAAACCCAACAGACTCCGCAGCGCATTGTTGGCAAGAAGTGTAAACAGATTGAATTTCTAAAATGTGCGTGGATGGCCAAATCCGAAACTATGAGGAATAGGTGCGAAAAGCGAAAAATACTGAAATGAGTCTCGAGCCCGATTTTGATGAAAACTAAAACTGCATCATTGGATTCTGGGAAAATCGGTATTCCTAGCCGAGAATCAAACCGGTTGATTTTGAAAAAAAAAAACACCTGTATTATTACACCAATCGAAAGTGTCGCTACTAAGGATCCAATTCTGGGAAGTAATTACACGTGGCAAACTAAAGGCAAGCGCTCATTTTTAACAAATTAAGTGCCATTTAATTGACTGAACCCACCTACTTACACCCAACTGCTTTTTTAAACCCAATGATGCAGTTATAGATTCTCGGGCCCGACGTTGATGAAAACTAAAACAGCATCATGGATTTTTTAAAAATTTGTCGGTTGATGTTAGTTTTTTTGAAAAAAGAAAAAGTATTGAGTGAAAGTATATACTTATTGTCTGTCTGTCCGTCCGTATGTCACAGCCACTTTTTTCCGAAACTATAAGAACTATACTGTTGAAACTTGGTAAGTAGATGTATTCTGTGAACCGCATTAAGATTTTCACACAAAAATAGAAATATAAATTTTAGGGGTTCCCCATTCTTAGAACTGAAACTTAAAATTGTTTTTTTCATCAAACCCATACGTGTGGGGTATCTATGGATAGGTCTTTCAAAAATGATATTGAGGTTTCTAATTTCATTTTTTTCTAAACAGAACAGTTTGCACGAGAGACACTTCCAAAGTGGCAAAATGTGTCCCCCAGGGGGGGGACACATTTTGACTTCTAAAATAAGAGAATGATAAAACTAAAAAAAATACACGATGTACATTACCATGTAAACTTCCACCGAAAATTGGTTTGAAGGAGATCTAGGAAGTAGTTTTTTTAATACGTCATAAATCGTAATCCGCAATTTACCTTTCATTCAATCAACTCAAATATAATTTTCACAGAAGATGAATTTCTGTTGCCGTTATAACAACACATACTAAAAACAGAATAAAATAAATATTTAAGTGGGGCTCCCATACAACAAACGTGAGTTTTTTTGCCGTTTTTTTTATAGATAATGGTACGGAACCCTACATGCGCGAGTCCGACTCGCAGTTGGTTTTTTCAAAATCAATCGGTTCGATTCCCGGATAGGAATACCGATTTTTCCAGAATGCAATTATGAAGTTTTAGTTTTCAATTCATCCTTTCAGTGTTTTTCGTTATTACTCATAGTTTCGGATTTTGCTGTCCACGCACACTAAAAATCACTCTGTATATAGTTAATAGTTACTTTTCTGTTACGATTGTGGTTTTAGTCAGTACCTACACCTAATTAAAGTAATAATGCTGAGAACAAAATCACTGAAATTGAGATTCATAGATCTATTAAAATATATTTTTGCCTACTGCAAATAACCGACAAGGTAATTGGTTACGTAATTCAAAAATCGCCTATAGAATAAATTTTGACTGAATGTACTTTGCTGAATGTTACTTTAAAATAAAATCGATCGTTATAGTGAATAGGTATCGATAGTCATCGGTTTATATGCGAACACTTTTATATGACTCTGGTGTGTTGCTTTCTATTCGAGTCGTGCAGGACTTTTTAAATCGAAAGGAGCCTAGACTCAAAACGAACATTTTTTTTTTAGAATCGTTTCATGCATTTTCTGACTTTGAACTCTTATTGTTTATGAATGCATGTTATCCCGCCAAAACTACGAATAATGAATTAGTATTGAAGATATGAAAATTATGTGACGAAAGTTATTTTAGGAAATATTTAACTAAGTAGTGCCAAATCGATACCTATTGGGCCCAACATGTAATAGTGTGGGAAATAAAATTGTCAATGTGTATATGATGTCATTAGCATGGCATTTGCAAATCGCTGATGCGCAAGCAGGATCCTGTAAAAATAAAACATCTGTTATTAATTAGGTAAATAGGTACAGAACTAAATAAGAAACATGATATGAAGATAAGGTGTTAAAATATCAACTGCAAGAATCTTGTGTACATGCTCGGTGTCATCTAAAAAAACGTGCCTACGCGGCCTACGCGGAGTAGGCACAGTGCGCATAATCAATAAATTAGTTCGTAGTGACAATATTGCATATCTTTGAAACGGATTGTAATATAATATATAACTTTTTTCGTGATTTTTATTTGTTTTTCTAACCAACTCCTTCAATTTCTTGCAGTTGATTTTTTAACGCCTTATATTTTTATAGGCCTAGATCATATGAAGCTTCAAACTTTGGAAATATCCTTCTTTTTTTGTTTGATTAAAAATAAACTAGGTACTAGATAAGTAATTTATTTTTACTACTCTTACTCTATCATTAGGTTTAACACTGATTCTTTTTCTTTTTTTTTTTAAACGTTTGATTAGCGGATTCTAAATTCAAGGTCTCTTCAGAAAACTTGAATAAAGATTCAGATAATTAGTATAATTATACGAATCATTTGGATTTTTTTGGTTCCGTTCAACAATAGGAAAAACGGAACCCTTATAGGATCACTTTGTTGTCCTTCTGTCGGTCTGTCACGACCCTTTTTCTCAGGAACTCGTAGTGGTATCATGTTGAATTTAAGTCACTCTCAAGTAAATCAAAACAAATGGGGTACTTCCCGTGGATCTAGAATCAAGAAATTTGGTAGAAAGCAAGGTCTTACAGTTTAATTTATGGTTACCTACTATCAAAAAAAAAAATGCGATCCAGTTTGTCCTTCAGTCGTACCAAAATATCGTTTCATCAGAGTTATGAGAGTGTTTTCATCAATACTAATCCTAACTATACTTGCGAAAGTGAACTTGTTTGTTTGTAACGCTTTCACGCTAAAATGGCCGAAGCGAATGTTTAGCCTGGGATATGGAAAAGGACATAGGCTACTTTTTTATGCGATAATCGACATCCACGCAGGCGGAGCCGCGGGCAAAAGCTAGTATTACAAATTTAAATATAAGTCAGAACATAGGATATTCCCATGGCATAACATTTTATGTAATAGACGAACATTTGACGACATTCTGTCAAAAAAGTATCGGGAAAATTATTTATTTATTTAAACTTTATGTACAATAGTGGTACATGGGCGGACTTAATGCAAAAAGGCATTCTCTACCAGTCAACCTTTGGGTAAAAAAGACTACAATGTAGCAGGTCTGTAGAATTGATTATTTGTTTATGGTTCCCAATTTTTTTTTTTTGTTGCTAGTTTGGCACAACTGTTTTCCATTTTAGAATGGAGTTTGAGTTGCATCTGTCATGTAGATTATATACAGTGGCGTTTTTTGTTGGATCATCTCTAGTGTGTGTTTGCGAATTTTATAATGGACAAAAACATCGAAATCGAACTAAGATTTTGTCTCATTTTTTTTTATTATTCACCAGTAATGGCTCCGGCCGACTTCTTTCTTTTTCCTAAACACAAATTATCACTTCGTGGCAAACGTTTTCATTCGGTAGAAGACAAGATAATTCGCGGCGAGAACTGAACTCTTACGGCAGTACCTGGTTGACACACAACGGAAGCTGGATATGATAGCACTAAATGTCTCAATTATATGACAACTTAGAGTGTACTGCAGTTGTACAGTTGATAGGAATTGCTCACCCATTCGGCTTGCACAGGTTGATTTCCATAAATTATACACTTTCTTTATTATTTATTGTTTTTTTTTTTTTCACGCTTTTTTAGAAATTATACCTACACATTCTTTATTATCACACTCTACAATGACACTTTTTTAAAGTTTTTAATTTTTATTTGAGTATGCAACACTATCTCAAGACACTAAAACTGTTTTACATCCGTGACACCTCAGGTTCAGTTGAAAACCAGCGTCAGGCACTAGTTGCCTGGCATTTTATGCTGAACTGGACCTATTTGGCGCAGCCGTGAGGCGCACACTTAATGTTTTGACTTCTGTTCTCAAAGCCACTGTTTTATTTTAATTGTTTTTTTTTTTTTCTTCTATTTTGTTTTTTTCGCTGTTTTTGTTGTGTGCCTCTTACTGTGGCCAATAAATGTATTTTCTTTCTTTCTTTAACTCAATTCCGGAAAAAGCATTAATAGTTATTTGTTATACAAGAGTGCAAAGTTGCTTTTTAACCGCGTGTTCAATTTTGATGACCGAGCAAGCGAAGGATTCTAAAATTGAATCACGAGCGCAGCGAGTGATTCAAAATTAGAATCCTGAGTTAGCGAGGGAATCAAAAGAGCACGAGGTGAAAAATCTTTGCACTCGAGTGCAACACGTAACTTTTCATTCCACCTCAGCGAGGAAATGACTAAATGCAAAAAAAACGTTTACAATCACAAGATAGGTACACTTTTATTTCAGTTTAGGTATTAATTACTACATTATCACAGGTAAGTATTACAGAATAATCTTTAAATTATAACAAAATAATACTAAGGTATAATTAAGAAAATTTTAAAGTAACGTTGCTACAGTTATTTAAATTGAGTGTAATATTTTTGTTTGGTACTGTAATATTGGTGTTAGTCACTTGTGTACTGTTTTTCGGTAAACTATCTGTCATACTTAATAGTTGTACCGATTCATCGGATTCCCTTGGCGTGAATGTTGGAGAGAGAGGGAGATGGTTAGGTGTTTCATAACGGCTTATTTTTGATGTAGAAGGGCCAGTCCAAGGATCCGATTGAGGCTCTTTCAGTGTAATGGCTCCTACGATGCCTTCACATATTTTAGACTTATTTTGGATGGAATCCTCTATGTATCCCTGTACAACTGCATTGGACTTCCAGCCTCCGTGGCGCTTAAGGGACAGGAGATCAGCTCCGGAATCAGCCAAAAGTGTGGCTGAAGTTCGTCGGAAACAATGACCCGTATACAACAGGGGTTCTGGAAGTTCAAGAAATGTTGCTATTTCTCGTGGGATACTGCCAATTTTATTAGTACCCATAGGCTGTCTAACACACTTTCCATTGCGATACTGTAGAAAAAATCGATTGATTGGAGTGTTAGGCGGACGTAAGGCTTGATATTTCTCAACAATCGTTACGTATTCCCTGCGAATGACGAAGTTGCGGTCTCTTTTTGTCTTTGTATTAGGTAAATTAATTAAAAGTAAGTCATCTGAATGTTTCTCAATGTTTTTGACATTAAGTTGTGTTAGTTCATTAGTTCGACATGCTCCGTTTATTCCAATAATAAGAACAACCTGTAACGTAAAGAGTATTGTAATAATGAAAAAAAATTGATATGAACGCATAATTATGCCTATCAACATCTACTAAGTATACTATTTAATTGAGATTAATATACTTAAGTAGATACTGAATGTACAACTGACTTACTTTTGCCGCCAAATATACGGAATCGGGTGCTTCGTTAAGAAACTTTTCAATATCAGATACTGTGAAAACCTTCGATTTTTTTGGTTGATGACCAGATGAGGCTCTTTTTAAAAATGCCACTAATTTAGGATAGGTATCGATATGTATGTCTTTTTTCATCTTTATTGCTGCTTTTAGCATCGAATACGTACTCCATAGAGTGCTTGCTTTATTGTTCTCGGATAATTCTATAAAATATGCCAGCAAAACGTTTTCTGAGAAAGTTTTGGCTCCTTTTGCTAGTCGCCACGTGTTGAACATATCGTACTGTTTTAAATACTTCTCGCGTGATTGTTGAGGGAGTTAGCTCATTTGCGCATTATTAACAGTTTCAGTCAATTCTGTTGGCGTCAAACAAACTTCCTCGTCGTTAGAATCACTCATTTTAGTATTTCACTTGTTTTCAAGTTTCTTGTTTTTAATATAAGGTTTAACAATGACGTGAAAAAATGCCGCGTAAAGAACCGCGTACAAAGCAAATTGAAAAAAGAACACCAAGAAGGTTCCGAGTCTGAGTTTTTAACAAATTAAAAAAAAGTTGTATGATATATTCGGCACCATAGAGGTAGCAGTAAATAGGTTTAATGTTTTCTTTAATTCACAAACTAAGTGCACACGATGTTCTAAATTCAATTTACTTTATCCTCTAGAGAATAAAAACGGCTTTTCCACTCAGATATTGAAGATTAAAAATACTCTTTCCGAGATGGTGGGATGAAAAATAATTTTTCGATGATTAGATTATTCTTTTGAAATAGCTAGGCGAAGAATAACCAACATTTTGTGTATGATTGACCTTTTCCCGGTACTTTCTTGACAGAGTAGTAGGTATATTTACAAACGAGTTTGTACGGAATTCAGATTCGCACTTGTCCGGTTTTTTATGAATAAGACTGCAAATGTTTTCTATTTCATCCATGACACGGTAAAATCTGACAGGGCTCGATAGTTTTTCATGTGCAGTATGAAAAATACTGCACTTGAAAAGTTTTACCATGACATGACACCAACAATATTCTTAATAAATTATTCATTGAGCAACATAACATCGTTCCTCAGTTTCATCCCAGCATTTTTGTACATCAGGCGTACATTGCAAGACAATATTCACTGGTGGAAACACGAGGATTTTTCCTTTTATGAATTTTTCATGGCGACAAAGTGGGCAAAGAGCTCATCATCGCGTGTTGCGGGACGTAACTTGTGGGGTAGAATCGCCTGCGCAAGTTTTAGGGGTCTCTACCCTATACCTATTTATCTAAGTTTTTCCCTAGAAAATGGGGGGATATAATATTTTAATGGAAAACCCAAATATGATGAAATAAGCTGTGGTCGATTTCCATTAAACAATCGATTACGAAGTAAACAGGATAAAAATAAATTACCTGGTGAACCTTCATTTATATTTATATGAAAAGAGGCATGTGGGACAAGCCCAAGCGGCTGGTCCCATGTACATGTACTTGGGGTTGGTGCAACACGTCTTCCATTCCTTGCAACCGTCACGCTTTCATTGACTCAATTTTTTCTCATCTCTTTCCTCACAAAATTAAAAACGATTTTAAAAAGTTGAGTTTTAAATTCATGTTTTAGAAGTCATCCCATACACTAGTCTTAATCATGTCTCTTAACTTTCACCAGGTAATTTAATTTGTTTATTTATTGAAACTGTTCTTGTTCCTTTACTTATTGTAGGTAAAGTTAAGTGGAAAACAATCACTTCATGATATTTAACTTCAACAGGACAACTTCCACTTTACGTAGAGTCGACGTAACCGCAATATCTTGTAGAAACCAAGTAAATAACGCATTCCTTCCGATTAAAAAGTGTGTCGTAGAAAATGGCGTTCCATGGAGCCAACAGCCCGAGGGAAAGTGCCAGTGTGACCGTTATACCTATTTCATAAGTATCTGTTTTTCATTTTCCTTGAATCGAAAATTCACAAAAGTTCTCGGAACGTATCATGAAGTAGGTAAATACTTTTTGAAACAAAATGATCGAAATATTTACCTACTTCATCTTTGCGCTTTAACTAGCTGCAGTAGCTGTTGTGATTCTTGGAATTAATAAGTTGTGGAAGATATTTTGGTATAATTTTCCGCGTTACCCACTGACCTTATTCTTCCCGAAAAAGTCAGACAGTGAGTGCTTTTTACAAAATTACTAAGTATATCCAGGAAATTTAATTTTCTTAAAACATTAGAACCTATTCTAAAGTTTCCATCCACTTATTAGATGATAGTACCAAAACGAATGGTGGAAAACTTATACAAATGGAAGTGAGTGGGACTTTTAGTTGAGTGGACATTGTCCAAATATCGTACGGCTTTGGAGCGATTAGGTATTCAGAACAGATGCAGTAACGCGAATTGGCGATGAGTGCTGATTGCTCGGGTGTCCATCTCTAATATTGGTTTATGAGTTTTACTTAATCGGGCTTTATCTATTCGGTATTGTTTAGGCTCCATAATTATGTTGACACATTGCTGTAACTTATATTATCGCAGGAAAATCGTGTCTCTTTTTAATCCCGGAATCGAAAACTGGGCAAGGTTTTCGTAATCATAGAGCTTTATTTATATTACGATTTTTGCTCTTCTTTGTCGCAGAAAATGGCATTACCATGGAGCCAAAAGCCAGAGGGAAAAACCAAAGCTATGATTTTGATGTTTTCTTGATACAATTTGATATTGTTATCACATTGAGACTTAATGGATCCGGTTTCATAAATTTTAATGCGTGCTGTGCCTTTTTTTTCTTTGGTGCAACATCGCAACATCTAAGCCAGGCGATGGAAAATTCCGTATATTTTCCAGAATTATTTCAAATATTATTTTTGTATAGAGCAATTTTAATTCTATTGTTTGTTTATATTATACTAGCTTTTGCCAGCGGCTTCACCCGCGTGAATGTCGGATGTAATCCCAAGGGAAGATACTCACGGAATAAAAGTATCCTATGTCCTTATCAAGTTATCATATTCAACGTGTATGCCAACTTTCATCCAAATCACAGAATAATTTTCCTGTAGATACTATTACCGGGTACTTTGTTTAAGTTTATTTTTCAACTGAAATAAATAATAAGGTAGGTATCGTAAATATTATGCATTCAAATATGGAAGTTAATCATTTCTTTGGCACATTGGACACGAGCATCACTTGTACTGGTAGATTTTTTTTACTTTACCTGTTTGCAAAATAAATATAATGTAAAATTTTCCCTTACAGTTTTCCTGATTTAACTTTGGGGCATTCATTATTGTTGTTCAACATATGATTTTTAATTATGATCAACAAAGACCAGTTCGAACAATTTTCGATTAACATTTAACAGACTCTTTTTTATTTAATTTCTGTGAGAATGCGCTTTTTATTTTAATTTTGATTGATAGTTTGACTGTGATAAAGTACCTACCCTATATAATTTTTATTCAAACTTAGTTGCAGTACCAATATATTTTACTTCTAAAGAAAAGTTTTTCTTCTTTAAATACGCAGTATTAAAACATGATTCGGCTCAACCTAGTCTGACATTTCTTACTAAACACACTTGCAAAGCTTCCAAAATTATAGTAAACAGTATCCGAACTTACCCTTTGTAGTTAAATTCATCCGTCCCTCTTCAGCGTTCGCAACCAATCAGCACCGATTTACGTTGGCTGCGGGCTTATTAATTTTGGTATGCCGGCTAATTACCCTGTGAATTTGCGAAGTACTCATTCAAGTGTCATGAATTAAGCAGTGTGTATGTGTGGGTGGGTTGCGTTCAACGTAACGGTTATGAGTGGCACTTGACGCAATTGTGCCACCTCTTCGTTACACCGGGTACTAGGCGAGCATGCCAACTAAAGAGCTCTCGGTTAACTCACACAGGGGTAAAATGAAATCAGTGTGCGAATAAATGTTTTCCTACAGTGAGCACTGTGTCTGTGGTTGTGGTGTTGATGTAAGACAGTGTGGCATCTGCTGTATGTGTAGGCTTACGTGCCGGAGTTTCCCGCCAGTGACGTAACGTCCGTGCTTAAAGTTGAAGTCGGCGTTTGTTTGCCTGTTTCCGCATAGTTTGAATGAAAAGTAGTTTTGTGTGCTTCGGTATGGTTTTGTTAAGCTAACGAAATCTAGTTGATAGTGTTTCGCGAGTGTTTGAATGTGAGCTGTTAGGTATTATACGTTCCGTACGTTTGCAGTGAAGTTTCCACGTAGTTTATCTGTAACAAAGAGAAAGTTATCATTAAGTTACATTCTTAGGGATGCACCAGGTAAATATCGGAAATTTTCCGTTGGAAATAACCCTAAAAAAATAATCTTTTAAAATGACGGTTTAAGTTTCGCTAGACGTAACGTTTAAATAAGTCTTGCTTAAACGCTCACCTGTTGTGCTTGCTTAGGTAAATAAATATTTTCAAAAATGCAACTAGCGCAGAATGCGTAGCTGTCTAACCGACTTCAAAAAAGCAGGAGGTTCTCAATGTGTCAATCAATCAATCAATCATTATTTGCTTAGACTACGTTGTATTACTCGTATTTTTCATAAGTTGTGTAACTCTTTTGTGTGCTGTTTCTTTACTTGCATCAAATAAATGTTTTATCTATCTATCTATCTTCATTTATTTAGTTGCAAACATGGGTGTTGGTACACAAAGATGTTCTTTTTTTACATAGTATAGTCCTCCATATTTTACCGTCGCAAGGGCATGCAAATAATATTGTATTCTCAAATGAAAATCAAGCAAAATTAAAAATAACAATACAAATTAAGATTACAAAAATTATAAATGTCAGATTTAGTCAAATAAATGTCGTTGGTTGCAATAAAAAAATAAATTAAGAAAATGTCGAACTGGTTACGTTACTAAAAATTATAAATGTCAAATCATTAAAATTATAATTGTTAAATAAATGTCGTTTAGATTACAATAAAAAATTAAAATATCTAAAAATTGTCAGAATGATTGCGCTACTAAAAATTATATAAACATAAATGTCAAATCATAAAATCAAATCATAAAAATTATAAATGTCAAAAGTTAAATACCTAAATGTTACAATGTTTACGCTGGTAAAAATTATTACAATGATGTCAAAAAAAATATAATAATGAGTATGTCAATTGGAATATAGGTATGCCAATCAGGTTATGTACTTAGTAGCAGCTTTAAAAATTACAAAATAAGTCAATCAGTCAGCAATTCATCATTTAGGAAGGCGTCAATCGTGTAATAACCTTTTTCGATTAATATTTCGTTAAGCGCCCTTTTAAATTTTATTACTGTCATATTTTTTATTACATCAGGTACTTTATTATAAATGCGCGGGGCAATACCAAAAAAACTTTTCTTCATTAGCGCGGTTTTACATTTTACATGACATACCTTGTTTAAATATTGAGTCCGTATCGGATTATTTCTGACTTCCGACAGTTTTTTAAATAATTGTGGATTGTTTTTTACAAACAAAGCTGTTACCAAAATAAATAAGGAAGGAAAAGTTAAAATTTTTACAGATTTGAAATAGGGAATGAAATGAAATCTGTTGTTTTTTAGCCCCAAGATTGACCGTATACATCTCTTTTGCATTCTAAATACTAGTTCCTTGTCGATAGATTGCCCCCAGAAAATTATACCATACCGCAGAACAGATGCAACTAATCCATGGTAGGCTGTTAAAAGAGCCAGACTGTTGATTTTTTTTGAAAGTTGAAAGAGAGCATATGCAGATTTGCTAAGTTTTTTGCAAATTAGTTCAATATGAGGTTTCCAAGTGAGTTTGCTGTCGATCACTTACTTAAAAACTTAGCCTCATTTGCTTCCTCAATATTACAGCCATGGTAATCAATACGAAAATTCGGGTGTTGATGAAAGTGCATTATTTTTGTCTTATTTAAGTTTATTACTAAATTATTATTATGTAACCAATGAATTATATTTTGTAAAGCAGTATTAATGTCTTGCTCGTAATAATTTTTATTTGTACACTTAATTACAGCTGTACTGTCATCCGCAAAAAGAACCATTTTGTTTGTTGTTACTTTTGGGAGATCGTTGATGTATATAAAAAAAGTGGCGGTCCAAGCACACTACCTTGAGGAACACCATATTATGTATTCCTTGGTTCAGACACATATATTGTCTCTAACTTACTCTTTGGACAAATTCTAGAAACTTCTACGCATTGCAGTCTATCTTTCAAGTACGATTCTATCAACTTTAGAATGTTTCCTCTTACACCGGTTCTATGTAGCTTGTGTAACAAAATCTTATGGTCCACATAATCAAAAGTCTTAGTCATATCTGTATAAATTGCACATACTGGGTTTCTTTTTTTTGGGTCTGTAGTTTTTTAAATTTGTTTTGTCATCTTTTTTAGGCTTTTCTTAAGCTTTTACTTTTTATAACTTTTTTATAACTTTTTTTAAGCTTTTCTGGAAATATGTCATCAGTAATACACAAGTTAATTATATGCACCAATGGAGGTGCTATTACCTCTTTAGTGAACTTTATGACTTTAGTAGATATGCTATCGTATCCAACAGTACTTGTGTTTTTTAGCGTGGGAATTATTTTTATGATGTCGTCAATTGTAACTGGTTGCATAAACAAGGAATTTAATGTCTGATTTTTTAAATTAATATTATTCATTGAGATGTCAGTTTTAATATTTTTTCTCGGATTCAAATCGGATAGCAAATTGACCGGGATTGCTATCGTATCTGTTTATTGTTTACACCATTTCATAACATAATATCACGCCCGGTACGCTGTGAAGGGGTGCGCATAAACGATAATTCCAAAAAAAAAAAAAATACAACCGAATTCCAAAAAAACCACTTCAAAGTAAAAAAATTACTTTAATTTTGGAAGTCGGTGTCAAAAAACCAAGAAACCACACCAGAAACACCGACTTCCAAAATTAAAGTTGTAACACGACTGCTATTTTTTACTTTGTACCTAGTAGTTTTTTGGAAGTCTGATATATTTTTTGTAAAAAAAAACCCTCAGCTTACCTACACACAAAGTTTAATGAGTAGGTAGCTTAACACCCAAATTAGTAATCTAATAAAACTCACCTAACTCAAATTAATAGCAAATATTCAGTAAATGAAAACCCTACCTACTTAGGCTTTTCATTAAACTTTACATTGATGACTACTTATACGAATCAATCATCATACAAACTCGGGGTAGGTAAATTAATCGTTTTCAGTGCAGGTAAAACAGACAAAGAGAGAGACAAAGAGCTTATTAATTTAACTTAATTTATATTTGAAACATTTTCTGCTTAAAACATTTTTATTTTCAAATTCTATGAACCTATTTTTACACAAGGTGAATGATATTGATGATTATACTCGTAACTTGGTACCTACAGCTAAACGTCTAATAAATGCTTTTGTTTGTGTCCTGCTTTTCAAACAATTGACAGGACAGGGCCGTCCCTACAATGGTGCTGTGAAAGAGTGACACATCGCACAATAGAACCTAAGTAGTGTGTGGGTGGAGTTCCTTTTGAAACCTATAAGGTTACCTATCAATAACTTGCAAGACTACCGTCAGGTCAAATATACTATTGGAGAAAATTACTACTTGCAGGATTTTCTATGATCAAGAATGTGAAGTTGGAGTTCGTACCGCCTAAATTTTTTCTCTAACCATCTTACTATTGAAGCGAACTCATGGCAATTGATTTTAATACAGTGTCGTCTGTAATTTGTATATTAAGTGTCATTAATTAATGTATATCGAGTAGGTAGAACAGCTGATTAAAAAAAAGATTTCAGGGTTGGTCTCATGGTAAAAGTTGTTCATATTTGAGTACAATGACCCCTTAAGAGGTATTGCGTTTATTCTGGTACACGTTGTATAGATAAAGAGGTAAACTTGTTTGTTTGTTTTTAGAAGGTAATCTCTTGAATTTCACTGATAAAATGCTAAACGTTCCTCGAGTGTTATAGACTTTTTCCTGGAAACATGCAGTTTGTGAGTCTAACAATTATCGTCTCCAGGAATCGTTCATGGTGTCTAGTCTGTCAGGCGAGATAGCGCGGGAAAAGCTACTGAATATTGGGTACGCAGTAAGTATGTTTAATAGGTTCAGTTCAATGAGGGGGGTATCGCGTTTGCCGCCAGAGGCGCTAGTGTAGCGTGAGGTCTTCGAAATGTCAAATTTCACTGTTGGATGGCTTTTGACTAGAGTTTATTTACTATTTTTGTAATTGTTGTGAATATTTTACATAAACAGCCTGAATATGGCAGATTAAGTTTCGGTTCTACTGACCACTGCATTGAACTTTTTTGTGTCGGAAATATGTGTCGTTCTTTATTTTTTCGATTGTTATAACCAAAAAAATGTTGTATTTAATCGCACGCTTTGTTCACTTGCGCGTAATAACAACATAAATGCTATGGGCCTTTACTCTCCAGTGGCGCCAACAGTGAATTTGAAAACGGTAGCCCCCATTCTGATCTACGTAACGTAGTTTTTGTAGTGTACCTAGGCAACAAAAGAAAAGCCACTCGAAAGTTATGAAAAGGGATGAAAACCTCGACTCTACCAAATCTTTTAGTTTGAGTTAAAATGTTAAACTTACTACCTACTGATAAACATGAGTATTTAAATTTAATTTAATTCCGAAACGTAAAATGGAGTTATGAGAAAAAATATAAACGGATTAAATCACAAACTGGTGTAAATCCGAATTTCAATTTCGATTTCCCAATTATTCATCGGCCAATTATTCACCTTGCCGGTACCTGTTACAGAAAGCTGTTGAATAAATGTATAATATTATAATCTTATTGTGACTGTTTGGAAGGTAGCTTTTTCTCAGATTGTATGAGTTATGAAGATGAAGATATAACTTTGCACAATATTGGCACATAGGTACCGTCTTCATTTAGGATCTTGTTTTTCTTGTAGAACGCAAAGGAGTTAATCTTATACGGGTTTGGAATGGCTATTGTTCAAATTATGCCCAACAAAAAGTAGATATTTTATAATTTTCATTGGTACATTTATCGAGGTTCAAGAAATTTTAATTCAAAGTACGTTTTTATTGTGATTCATGTTATGGTTTTCAATGTTGAAAAACTGCATGTATTGAAGCGCTTTTAACGGTTAGATATATGAATATAAAAATATACACAGTTACGGGTGGTAACCAAATAAGTTAACAAGAAATAAAAATGGCTTTGAATCTGTAGTAGGTTTACAAAAATAATACGAATTAGACTCAAGTGATGTTCAATTATTATTTGCAGGTAACGTTACGTGCGGTAACGTCTAAAAAAAAAACGGAACGACCTTGAACCGAACTTACTTGTTGCCTATTTTATGTAATTAATTCAAATAATATTGTAATCGTACATCGATTCCAATTATACCATAGATCACTCAAGCGGAGCCTATTCCTATCTGACACTGATAGACGGACAAAATATGTCAATTCAACAAAATAATGACAGCCGTTTGTTTTGAATTGCCAAAAATATTTCGATGTTTCTGTGTTTATATAATGGTTTATATAAAAGAATAAGTAAGTGGCATTTTCAAGGAAAACATTTAACCCAGAAAGGTGTGGTGCAAACCTGCTTCTTTTTATTCAGGTACTTATTATACGGCGATCCTGATTACGACTCTTATTTTTAAGATAATTTTTTAAAGTTGGAAATTCGACGATATGAATGTTTTCCGTAGCAATGGGTTTTCGATTAATAAAATTAATTCGAGTACGTAATTGAAATTTCAATTAAAACCAGTCGACATATACAAAAATCTCTTCGAGTAGTCAGTCAGCACGCGTTAAACAAAGCTGTGTAGCTAATAAAATAATGTGTGTAACGAAGTGTCGACGCAAGTTCGTTTGTTGCAATCGCAGCGCGCTACAAAGGAGTCGGCAACACAATTAGCAAAGCTGCGATGACCAGTTGTGTATGTAGGATGGTATCACCATTCACCCCACGTACCCTAGCTTGTTACATCAATTTAACAGTATCGAGTCGCCTGGCCGCCTGCACACTTCCGACTATCCGATTTAATACTATCACCAAGATTTGCATGTCACAGGACGCATGCTACCCGGGGCAAATGCCGTTGTATTACGGAACACAGATTGTATTGTGCACCAATATACCTGGATAAATTAATTTTCGTGCCATTAACATACCCATGTTATTGTTTGTTCTAGACGATTAATTGATTATTTCGGTAAATCAATATTGGTATTACCAATTCACAATGATACGTTTCGTCTAAGTCACTGAACAAACCAACTTAGGTAACCTCACACGACACTTATGTAAATCTAAGGTATTGAAGTTTTTCATAACCATTAACGAACCATCAACTCTAAATGACGAACACATGACATAAATAATTTAGCAACTCCCTCTTTCGTCCTTCTAATTAAATGGAAATATATCTCCGTGACATGCAAGCTTAAGATCGTTTAAGGAAAACTTAAGTCTCGTCACGAAATTACAGAAGAATTTTATTTTTAAGACAAGATGAATGGCTCTGGTTACTTATTTTCAAGGACATAGTGTAAAAGAGTTTTGGCACAAGCTTGGATAACTTTTGGCTGGTTTTCTAATTCTATTTGCAGAAACAAAGCACCAAAACACCTGCTTAATTTTTAGTTTACTAGGTTTTATCCTAGTGTTTTTTTGCTCGCGTTAATATAGATTTTCGCAAAAATGTTATCCTATTACTATTTCCAGGGTCCCATTTTTCTCAGTGCCAAAATTCATTAAAACCTGTTAAGCGATAGGCGTGAGTGTTAAGAGTTAGTTAGGATTAGGTTATCTAGGTACTACCTATGTAGGGTACAGGTGATTTTTTAAAGTATGCGTGAATGGCCAAATCCGAAACTATGAGGAATAGCGAAAAACTTTGAAAGGAGTCTCGAGCTCGATTTTGGTAAAAACAAAAATTGGGCTTGAGACACCTCGCAGTGTTTTTCGCTCTTCGTCATAGTTTCGGATTAGGCTATCACGCACACTTAAAAATTCACCCTGTACATAGGTAGGCATAGGATAGGTTGGCTATTTATCTTATGTCGATACTTCTAATCGTAATAATTAAATTGAACAAGTCAAAACAATGCATCGAACTTGGAAGCGAATTCGTACAAGCCTTTGTGTTTGGTTGCCTCGTCGGTCTCGTCACAAATTGACCATTTAGCTTGTACCCTGTTACAGGTATTGGAGGCATAGCCTTCAGCGGTACGACGGACCGAGCCTGCCAGCCGAGGGGACACATACATGTATTTGCATAACAAAGAAACATCTGTCTGTACCATAGGCAGGGTTTGTGTAACATCGGATTTGTTTTCATCGACAATAACGGGAATACCAAATCCTGTGTTCTGAAAACGAGCAGTTTGTGTGACAGCGTTGCGTTGACATTTGAATAATATGCGACTATTGAATAGAGGATTAGATTTCAAAATAAAAGCTTGTAAAAAGAGATAATGTAGGTGTCGTACTGTTTAATACCCATAAACAACGTATAGCAGAGATTTTTATAAATTGTTATACTAATTATAATTTAAAATTCTATTAATTCTAAAACTAATAGAATTTTAATAAAGAATATTTATAATATAATTTCATAAAATAAAATTAAGAAAATAATAACATCGTAAATACGATTTTGAGTCATGTTATTGATTAAGAACATGTTTATTTAATTAAGATTTTGGGATATCCATATCCCAAATTCTGTTTTAATATTCAAAAAAGAAGATGGGGATAGGAATACTATATGAAAGTTTTTTGGTCTTGGATATGAATAGCCAAAAACATTGTAATTTATAAAGATATTCATGTAAAAAAGTTATACGCCATGATTGATATCGAACATGTAGTAAACAATCAAACGTTGCTATTTGACGTTGATGTTACGGCACCGTTAAAATAGTCGACCACGTTTTGTTCGGTTTACGAAAGTTTTATCCTTAAATTAATGTTTTGGTGGTTTGTAAGTTAAAAGTATAGAATCGTTTTTTTTGCGACCTAATTAAGTATTAGATCAATAATGATTGGTTTAAGATCTATTTCAAAAAAATATCAACTAACCAATTTTGTACCTACTCTTAAATTATGAATTATAGTATTCATAATTTAAGAGTAGGTAAATGCATAGGTAGTCACTAAAGTAACGCATTCCGAATTTAAATATGCACGAATACAGTAAAGTTTTTTGTTGTATTTTTACATGGAATATGTAATGTTGGTTGGATATAAAGCAGTTGGCTCGTTGCGTCGTGCCAAACTTTTTAGACTTTGTAGACACACGTAGAAAGATGCTGAATGTATTAGGCTTGATTCACTCACCGCCTACTCTGATCTTACATCTTTGGTCTTAGGCTGGACTCATACATTCTGAATTCCTCTCTGAATTCAGAGTCGGAATTGATATTATTAATTAAGAAAGCCCTAATTTCACTAAGGCCACACCACACACATTCTGATTTTTTCAGATTATGACTTTCTCAGATCGATAGTGAAATTGTATGCGTTTCCGGGCTTTCTTAATTAATAATTTCCGACTCTGAATACAGAGGGGAATTCAGGGTGTGTTGAGATATGGTGAGTTAATTGAAATTAGTAAGCGAAAACCCTTGGATGACATCGGTTAGTAGCAATGATTCCTGCCAGGGTTGCGGATTTTGTTCGAAAGAATCACCGCGGCCCTAGAACGCAAAGTCAGTAAGAGTCTAACACTCCTTGCCGCTCCACCCAGAGCGGAAGGATACATTTGATGATTTCTCATCCATAAAAAAGGGTTACGAATTTTTTTTTTGTAGCATGTAGCTTTAAAACCATAACATTCTTATAGGTTTTACTGTTACGTTTAAGTAAAGAACTACGTATTACCTGCATTTTTTTTTCAGAAAATTTGTTTCAGTAGTCATAACTTCAACACCATGTATTTTAAACTTATGAAAATGGTATATATTTGAAAACAAGCCCTTTTATTTGATATTCACACGGTACAGTCAGCGACAATATTCGATGAGCATCTAAAAGTTCCGAAAGTTGTCAACAGCCAAAACATCATTAGTCACTGAATACCTTTGGCCACAAAATGCGGTGATTGTTGTTTTGTACTTACACATCAAAAATTGTCGTTGACTTTACGCAGGTAAAGTCAACGACAATTTAAAAAAAAACGTTTGACAAACTGCAGAGTTTGTCAAACGTTTTTTTTGTAATTTGACCTCTAAAAGTGTCCCCCATACTCATCATTTATTTATTTAAGTAATACGTCCGTGTTTTTGGTCACAAAAGTACAAATGTGTACCAAATTTTAACATAATCAAACTAGTGGTAGTTTCGGAGGAAATTGTCTGAGACAGGTCTGGACAGTCAGACCCAAGATTGATTCTGTAAGGTATCCGTTTTATACGGAAGTTCAAAACCCTAAAGACCAAAAAAAAGTTTGTAATCTGACAATTGACCTATTAATTTTTATTACTGTTAGTTTTAATTCATTTTACTTTTTTTTTTTGTTTTATGCGAGTCCTAAATAAATATTTTTCTTTCTTTATTTCTTTAGTAACTTGAAATTAAGAGTCAGTGACTTTTTGAGACATTACTTCATTTGATATCGAAACCCATCACAGCTACGGTGTAGCTAATTTAATTTGACCCTGATACTCTATCGGTTTCCTTCAGGCGTGATCGAGGTCATGAGCAAGCACAATACTCAATAAAAAAATAAGCCTATCAGTACCTAAAGGGCTAGTGGGCATTTTGTACTGATACAAAACAATTTAGAGTTTGTATTACTCGTACTATGCTGTAAACTTTACAGCATAGTACGTATATACAAACTATAAGTAAATTTCATCAGCTTACAAAAACATAACCATAGTAAATTATGAAAAGCTCACTCTACAATAAACAAATAAAAAATTGGCCGCAAATCCGTTTAATTACACTGAATAAAACACTTTTATTTGCAATTGCGCTGATGAATGCCGACGATGTAGCTATATTGTCAATTAAAACCACGGACTGACTCGGTAATGTAAAATTGTTATTTTCATCACGTGTTCATGTAGGCTGTGACCACACTGCGCAAGTAACGAGGTACGATTCATTACACTTTACACCCTCACTTCATGTAGAACCTACCTTATAATATCTATCTACTTACTCGTGCGTAAATGAAAAATTATGCTGCATTTTTTAATACGCAAAGGCACTTTCCATCATTACTTTCCTATACTTACAGAGTATTTCAGAATCGCGTGGCCATATTCAAGGGTGACGTTCTGTATCTGATAAGAAGGAAACAAAAAATGACTTAAAAGTTCCAAAGAAATCACTTTTCAAGCAGCCTGAAGAAATCTGAATTCTGTGATGGAACTAACTTAGTTCCATCACAGAATTGATTCAAATTTCTTCATTAAAAAAGATTACTTATTAAAAAAGTACGGAAATCTATTTATTTATGAATTTCTAAGTCTCCGAGGTATCGTTAACTCTAATCATATTTCTGGTCCCCAGTTTCATTCACGCTGGATAAAAACAACTTTGCCCTTGATGTCACTTTACAATGCGTATATTTGTAACAATGGAACAAATTGACCGGCGTGCGGACCGAAGACACAATGGACACCAATCATGAACCCAGTTTGTTTACTACACAACGAACCGCTAACAACTATATTAAATGATCAAAGAAAGTTTAGAAATGCTTCATTGCAATTATTGCATCATCATAAAACTTTTAGTCTTATGGATGTACTCGCTGATGCCCGCGACTTCGTCCGCGCCAATCTCGTAAAACTGCAGAAATTACATTTTCATGTTTTTTTTTCGCTTAACCCTAATTATTTTTATTAAGTAGCCTAAGTTACTCATAATGACAAGTTATCTCCAGTGAAAGTCGCGTCAAAATCGGTCTAGCCGTTTCGGAGATTAGGCGGAACAAACAGAGACAGACCATTTTTTTAAAAGATTTAGAGAAAGTAAAGGTGTAGTACATTAAAATTAAGAGACGTAGTAAATAATAACAGCTGCATGGGTCGATCTTCTAAAGTTAAGCGGTTAAGTAACTCTTACCGAGGTTGATATGTGGATGGGTCACCATTTTAACATACCGTGACTCCTCGAAAAGCATGTTAAGCTGTTGGACCCGGGTGCCATTTGTAGATCTTTGGCAGTCGTTACGGTTTGTCAGATCCCAGAAAATTTGACACCAATCTCCTCACGACTGCTTCACGTAAAATACTAGTATTCAGTTAATTCCAGGTTAATAACAAATACAGATAATGCATTTAGTAAAAAGCTATTATTTGATATTGCAAACAGACACTTAAACTTCATTTATTTGTATTCGTATAGATTTTTATGTGACTCCCGTGATAAACAAATTAGTTGGGGCATTGACGAATACAGTAAGAGTATGAAGTGACGTATAACGAGACATCGGTGTCTAGTTTTTAGTCACTTTACAGGACATTTCCATGAAAAAAAAATAAGAGTAAGATGCCAGCGCAAAGACAGTTTGCGTGAAAAGCAGCAAAATAATATTCTTACAGACAGACATGACATACCATCACACTTGTATTTCTCGAAGTGCAATGTAGAGATTTATCCTGTGTATAAGTATACCTATGTAGGTATAGCCAAATCGTTAAAACGGACGTTTCATGAAGTGGGATCGGTCTTTTTACTGGTCACTTCATGTAATTGGCTTCCTCAATTCTACCCATACCTCGACCACATCATGGCTACGACACCGACACCCACATTAAGCCAGTTATAAAGTCCTAGTCAGACCGACTGTAAGTTATGTAACAGTCCGTCTGGCGTAATACATATCCACCTAACACCACATGGCTTAAAAATAGAAATGTAGAAATGAAATTCGTAAAGTGTGGCAAGTAACGATTTAATAGTTATATCGTAACGACAGAGTTTTGCAGACTGTACAATCGATTACCTAGTTAAAAATTAAAATAAGTATGCAATCCCTTTTCCCAACTGCATGTACCTATGTATTTTGGAGTCGGTTTCTGGTATAATGGGCGCGGCCGAGTACCTACCAGTTTTTTACATCGACAGTTAAAAAAAAAGTTATAAAATAACAGACACATATAGTAAGTCCATCATAACATTCATAATCCTATTTTATTTTCACTAATATGAAGTCCCATTGCAGTAGACGATGTAATATTGCGGAAGTCTTACTTATTCCTTATTTAGCACACGTATTGTAAATGTAAAGTCACACAACTCGCCACTTTGGCGGCGATTCAAAAAATCAGTGAGAGGGCGGGATCTTTTCAATTTAAAGAAAAGTGACTTCGCAATACTGAAACTCAAGCCCCGTTGCGTTTATAAGAATGCAATTATTTTAATTTATAACCGAAGCAGGTTAACTACGGCAATTGGTCAATTATTTCATAATAGATCAATCATTATGTCTTGGAGACTCGACAAATACTGTTTTTTTATAATTGCGTGTATTTTTATGCCTTCAGCAATGGAAACTACTGTATAAGTAAGAAAAGGAAAGACAAAATATTTTATAGTGCATGTTGAAAAGGCAGGCATGACATAATTTATGCTTAAAGCTGTCATGCCTTATCAACGCTTAGCAATAACCTTAATTTGAATAAAACGAACACAAAAATCAAATCCAAATAACCTGAAATATTTAGACACTAACCAAGATAGAATATATTAAATAGAACCCAGACGAACCGTACGAAAATACTTGTGATGTAAATGAGGTCAAGTTCTCAAAATACAATACGATCCATTGTTTCGAATAGGTATTAATCTGCTATTATCAGTTCAGCCAATCCCCAGTCCAATGAATCTTTTATGATGTTAACACATTGCGGTGCAGTGCAATGAAAGAATATTCCCATAACAGCACTCCGTACCTTCAATCGAAATGCCAATCAAGCTTGTCAATTATGCCTGTAACTCACCGGCGCGGTGCTACGACGGGTAGTTTAATGAAATTAAGAACTTACTACAACATGATAAGAGCACATTTCGAATGGGGAGGCTACATAAATATAGGGTCTACGAAGTAGCTACGCCAGTCGTAGCGAGGCGTAGCGGTGTCGCTAATTTGGCTTGCTTTATCGTAGCTCGGTGTAACCGCGGTTCACGGTCATCACTGTAGAGGCTTGATTGCAGCTCTAACTTACACATGCGGATTACGGGAAACAAGCCTTGTTTAGTTTATCAACGAGCTGGTTAATTACGAGGACATGTTTTGCAGTGATGATAATGATTTGCAAATGTCAATGCCCAATGGATGTGTATTCGAAACTGATATATTTGGGTATATTAGTACCTACTCATAAATATTATAAGTTTGACGTGTAAGTATTGGTTGCATGGCATAATAAATAAGAAAGTGCTTGACCGACCCTCGTGTAAGAATGATATTTGTTATGCCAATAACCTAACCCGGATTACCTACAGGAAATATCGATTTTATAACGTTTTGTGTTATGTACATTATGTGCATCTGCAAGGTTATAGTTTTCCACAAACAGTTGTTGCATAGTGTTGAAACTTCGTACTATGGGTGCCTCGGTCTGTAACTCAACAAGAAATGTATTCGTAACTGCATTACAAACTTACCACTTGTATGCACTTTCGTAGTAACCAAACTATTAGAGACCTCAGACGTCCACTAAATTAACTGCAACATTATTGAACTCTAATTTTAATTTTCGAAGTTGGCGTCCGAATGGACAATAAGTTCACCTCAATCTATTTGTAGGAAAATTTATGAGCTGTGTACACTTCGCTTAACTGTCAGATAAATTTTCCGCGTCAAAGTTCTCGCAAACTAGATCGTTTACAGCGCAGGGAGCGAAGTACCAGGGGCGCAGAATCGCGAGCAGGCTCCGTTACACGTGCCGCACTCACACATAGAGCGCGCCCTGTATACACAGATGCTGTCTGTGTGCGCAGACAATTCACAAACGTGGCAGACTGGAAAACGCAATTGGCCGGAAAAGATGCAACATATCGATACATTAACTAATTTGATTTCATATTTGACCAACTCATAAACAACGAACGTCGAAACATCAAAGAAATAAGAGCATATTATTGAGGTAAAAGAAAACTGTTTTTCTTTGGGGGCCTTTACAACACACGAGAACGCGAGGCAGTCACAAAAGCACCTCAGACTTGAACTGAAATGAGAACCTGTGAGTGGAGGTCTCGACTTTCTTTCAAATCGCAGTTAACGACTTTCTAGCTTCGTTCCTGGATTTATTAAGCAATGTAAGCTGAAGGGGCGCGACGTGACACTCAATTAATAATTTGATTTGAAGTTTCTCCACAGGTTTTCTATTCACTTTGGTTCACCTAATTTTCCACATAAGTTTTAAACTTGAAATTGAAGTTAATCAAACATTTTATTTCAGAAAATAATATTTTATGAGACGTTGGTATTAGAAACATGAATGGGTTGTTCTTGCTGAAATAGAATTACCTTCAACTAAAACTGAGGTTAGTAAGTATTTTTGTATGACGTCTTTCATTTTTCGTTATTAATTTCGGGAAAAACATATTTATTGATGAAGCCAAAAGTTCCACCTGAGTGCTGTTTAATCATAATTATTTAATCATAATGGAAATGAAAACTTAATTAGTTCGTAAACCGCTGGTGTTGATGTAGATTTGTCTGCTCGTAATTTCCAACCGGACGCGAGCCTTCAAGGCGCAATCTAATTGCCCTGGCCCCCTGCCCTAGAACTTTCAATTTTACACCCCTCTGCGATTCTCATCCCCTGTTACAGGAATGCGCTCCCCCTTGCGTTTGATAAGTTTCGATTATTCGTTTAGAACTCAGATAACGTGGTTCACTTCAAAACAAAGTTGTTAGTTTGCGTTTTTGTTTGATTATGGATTAAGTTTGCGAGGGTAAAATCTTAATGCTTGCTCCGGTTTTTCAGTTACAGTTACGAAGTGTTAGTGTTAAGGATCTACTGTTTTTTTCTTTTAAAATCTTCGCTATTTCTTCTCGCTAGTTTGTTTTTTAATCGGTTTCGTTATCAGAAGTGTTTCTTTGTAAAGTTATATTTGAAACTCAAGTGGCCGCAAATAATTCTTGGGCGAACTAAATCGTTTTTACAGAACCTACCTACTTAAATGAACGATAATTCCCACATCGGTTTCGTTCGTTTAGATTAGAGTAGGTATATCACTGTAGTTCATTGAAAATTGTTACAGTTGGTCAGCTCTCTATTCTCTAACCTTGACCGCTAAAACTAAAATAGGTTACCAACTGTAGAGCAAATGAAAAAAAAATCTGCATAACAGGAATAGATTATATTGACCTGATTTTGATGTCCTGTTGCTGTCCCGGCCCTGTGTCAAGGTTGGAGATGGTTCTTCTCAGAATCGTCTGTGACATAATATTATACAGGTTTACTTTTTAATGACCAGCCATTTTCTTGCAGTTATTAGGTTTCAATCATAGACACTCAAAGAAAAAGCAGCTGCTGCTTCGAGCTTATATTTTGCTGCGTTCTGTGATATTGAATATTTGTATTTTTTAGGGTTCCGTACTCAAAGGGTAAAAACGGGACCCTATTACTAAGACTCCCCTGTCCGTTTGTCTGCCTGTCCGTCTGTCTGTCTGTCACCAGGCTTTATCTCATGAACCGTGATAGCTAGACAGTTGAAATTTTCACAGATGATGTATTCCTATTGCCGCTATAATAACAAATACTAAAAATAGAATAAAATAAATATTTAAGTGGGGCTCCCATACAACAAACGTGATTTTTTATAGTTAATGGTACGGAACCTTTCATGTGCGAGTCCGACTCGCACTTGGCCGGTTTTTATAGATAATGGTACGGAACCCTTCGTGCGCGAGACCGACTCGCACTTGGCCGGTTTTTATAGATAATGGTACGGAACCCTTCGTGCGCGAGACCGACTCGCACTTGGCCGGTTTTTTCTTTATTGGACACTCAAATAAAAAAACAGGTTTACCAGCAAATAAGTAGATATGCTGTAGGTACAGCATAACTACTTATTTGCTGGTAAAAGTGATGTTTAGAAGATCTTAGAGACATCAAAAGTTAATATTGATCTTGTTTTGACGATTACTGATGACTGTTAGCCCACTGCTGGGCAAAGGCTTCTGGTTGCTGGTTAACTTGTTTCTAGGAACAATTTGGTATCTTTATGTTTATTATTTCCTTTTGGATTCACTTGACGGGAAACACCACGCGACAACTTTGTTGTCCGTCTTACTATCTGTCAGTCTGTCTGTCGGTCGGTCTGTCACCACCTTTTATCTCAGGAAAACTTAGAGGTATCAAATTAATATCAAATACGTAGATCTATGGTCACAAAGTGCTCTAAAAAAATCAAGCTTCTAAGTCAAAGCAATAAAATAATAAGGCCATTTATTTATCAAATAAAGAGTGCCTACTTCCCGCCTTTTCATAAAATCATGAAATTTACACAAGTATAGGAAAAAAGTCTGAAAATTGGTAATTTGTAGTTTTGTCATATAAAAAAATCATTTTTTGCAATTACAATCAGATATTTTCAATTGAAAAGTTGACGTGACATACAGCGCACATTTATGGGAGAACATTTTTTTAACTAAGTAAGTACTAGCTTTGTAAGTACTTAGTTAAAAAAGTTTATCCTTCAATCCTAATTATTATCTTCGTCAGAGTAATGAGAGGGCTCTCACGTTATAAACTTCGGTAGGTAATGTATACTCGGAAAAAATCGAGACTCCCCGTAATACGAGTTTGTACGGAACCCTCGGTGCGCGAGTCAGACTCGGACTTGTCCGGTTTTTCCTCTTTTAGCTCGACGTCACCACCCTGGCACGCAGTGCGTTATAATTTATAATCATTACAACTGGGCAGCAGCCAAGTACATAGTACGTAGCTTTTCCCAGAGTTAAAAAAAAGAAAATGATTTTATTTTTGGTTTAAGTCCAATTGCTGGTGTAGTTTTACATTTACATACGTAATTATTTATGTTATTGAAATAAATTATGCGTAATTATTGTACCAAGTGTTTCCTCTCATAACCATTTATATTATTTGGTTGAAATATGAAAATGTAAAATGCCAGAAAATCGAAATTGACATTCTCGTTTATCGCCTGAGTCAAACAAATCCCTTCCACTTTAAAAGTTTCAGTGAAAATCTGAAAGTTGAATATTATTCATGAAGAAGCAGGTAGCAGGTACTAGTTACAAAGTGACTAACTGTTACCAAAAGCTGAAATTGTTTCCTAGTTCAAATAATTTACTAACGAAGCTTCATTCGTGTGTTGTACCGATGACAATTTAGTTTGTTTCGTGGTATCCTTTACGTCGAGGTTGTCCGCTAAATTGTCATTTGTTGTTCACGTAGAGAAGTAGCAATTGTGACAAGCGTACGGCTACAAAATTAACAAGTTAAGTTACAGTTAACAAGCCCGCTGTGTGTGTAAACTGTACTAACTAGCTAGTTTTTACGTTAGCTTGACGTATGCCGCACCCTTTACACACGTAATTCGATCAAAAGTTGTTTCATTTTCGTTTCCCGTACGCGGATGAACTTTGTGGAATCAAACAGAACTGTTTATCCAGTAGTTATAACAGTTTTCAATTATTTATTTTGCAGTTTAATGCTGACTTTCTATTTTAAGTGTGGGTATGGAGTGGTAAATGGCCTTTAAACGTACAAAGCAATGCCAAGTTTTCATCAATCACAACATTTTCCTCAAAAATTATGTCGTCAATAAGTGAGGAAGATTTTGTAAAAAAATCGTAGTGAGTGAGAAAACTCCTGTATCTGTGTATATCAGCTACCTGGTCCCGTTTGATGTAACACATTTAAAATAAATGTACCTAAGTAACATTTTACAACAAAATTGTGATTTTGTCTGTGACTGATAGATAAACTTACAAAATAAACTCATATTTGTTCTCCAGGTTAGCATCAAAGGGCTTACTACAATTCTGCAAACATCAGTACATCCAATTGGTCCCGAGACCCGACCCAGTCTTCGTCTGATCCCCGATTAAGGACTGGATTAAGTTTATTTGCCGATAGCTCCCTTAAAGTATTAGCTAGGTCGCGTAGGTTTGACTTGGCTCCAACTTTTGTTTACCTAGTTACCAATTTCTTGACTTTAGCTTTCATTCGAAATCTTTTCACGGCGTAAACAATGTTGTAAAGTCTTGGATACTTCGAAATCGTAACTATGTAAGGTTACACTGAGTTTTAAAGTTTTATTTATGAAATACTAGCTGTCCCCAGCGGCTTCGCTCCCGTCAACTGGCTACCTACCTACCCTACACCTACCCTACAAAAAAAAAAAGTATGTGTCCGTCTCCTGGTTCTAAACTACCTCCCCACCAATTTTCAGCCAAATCGGTTCAGCCGTTCTTAAGTTATAAATAGTGTAAGTTAACACGACTTTCTGTTATATATTTAGATTTATTTTATTTCTATGAGTTGGTCACTGTTTTCTTATTATTGATAGCCTTGCTTGGTCAAGTACCACATTTCATTTGACGGAAAGCGATGATGCGGTTGACGACGGACGACACTTGCCTAGATAACCAATTCACTCTAGACTATAAGACACGCTTAAGGCTCTCCATCCATACTCAATGTTAGGGTTAACAAGACGGAATCGAAGGCCAAAACATATTATATCAGTCCTAACAACCATGGACAAGGGCAGGAAGATGATGGTTTGGTTTGCTGCTAAATTCTGCAAAAATACTACTTATAACTGTTTGAACATAATTTCAGGATATTGAAAATCCATACGCAGCATACAGTTGCGCCAACCCTAAGTACCTACCATGGCACAAGTGATTCGATTTGCTACAGTATTCTCCTTTCTTTAAAAATGTACTTATTTCAAATCAATATTGACAGAACAACGCAGCGTGGAAAAGTGAAGAAGCTGGCACATGTTTACAGTGGGGGTGCCGTGGTGAGCCAGTTGTACGGACGTGATAATATGGCGCGTGCGCCGACAGCCCGACTGGCCGACAATTAGGTGCTGGCTAACAAGCACGTGCGGGCGCCTCGGTGTGCGCCAAAACAATCCTATTACCTGCCGTAAAACAGCTAAGCTTTAACAGAATCATCAGTAACATGTTAGGTATACAATGCACTCACGGGAAAAACACGTGACTAAATAATAAAAACTGCACGGTTTGAAATTCGAGGTTAAGCTACACTTGGCGAGGTCAGCCCGTGGATGGGTCCATTATATACCGAGTATTCCCCGTGCCTCGGAAAGCACGTAAAGCTGTTGGTCTCGGCTGTCATTCGAACAGCTTTAATGATCGTTACAGATAGGAAGTCAGATGCCAGAAAACCTGACACCATTCTTGCTTGGGGGTGTCGTAGTATCCGCTACTGGGTCGTGGAGGTCAGGTAGGCACGACTCCATGTAAAGTACTGGACAGTGGTATTCAGCTGCATCCGGTCAGACTGGAAGCCGACCCCAACATAGAGGAGAAAAGTCTAGGCGTGTAGATACAATGCACTTATGGGTATTTTAGCGAGAAAGATCGTACCTACATGTTGTAGGTAGGAATTTTTTGAGTACACAGCAAGATTTTCACGATAAGCCGTTGTTGGTCGGCCGGCTGTCTTTGGAGATCTTTGGCAGTCCGACCCTAATATATTGGAAAAGGATAGGCAGATGATGACAGCAAGATTTTCACCGAACTCATTTTTTACAGGACAACAAGAAGTTTATAGTTCAACATGTTATTGATCTTCTCAAGAATGTATTTATTACCGATACTTAGCATATTCAGGTTTTGGTCAAGATCTTTTTGTTCGGGTATCTCATAGCGAACATTATTATTTTGTTTACATGTTAATGCTTAGCCATACTTATATCCTTGTTATTTGCGTTTCAGGTATTGCAGAGGATTTTATTAATCCCTTCCACGAGTTCTCTTTGCTTGTTCGCATTCTAAGGATTATTGAAAAAGAATAAAATATCTCCCAGACCTACATTAGCTTCGTGTGAGATTATTTATTAATGTGTATACTTTTTAGTTTATTTTTATTAACAGCTTTTGAGATGATATCGAAGAAAAGGAAAATGATCACTTATACTTATTGTAAGATTAACCTTTAAAGGAATTGACTGTTCTTCATGTCGATGGTTTTTCGTACAGCCATACCTACTATTTGATTGCAGTCAAAAATATCTCACTTGGTCACTCCACGTGAGACATTTTTCACACTAAGTTGTTGAGTGGAATTGCCCATTTTTGAGGGTTCACTTTTATCGGATGACGTTAAAATTGCAAATTAATTTACCTTGTTACGATTCGATTTGGAATGATGCCATTTGTTTTACTTATTACATGCTTATGCATTATGTATCCGGTCATCGCCAGCTAAAACTCAATTTTCAAAGCTATTCAAAATTATTATTATCATAATTTGTATTCGTGTTTGGCGCATGGCATTCACAAGTCAATCTCATTTCACAGTTGGATGAACTGCCACGGTGAACGTGGGTAGACTTCCACGTACCAGCAATCTAATAAGGACTTACATTATTCAAGACATTAAATTTTACACAAATAGACCGGAACATGCGGCCTTTTATTTTATTTATGGAATAATAAATAACTACCGATTACTGAGGAAACCACAAGAACAAACTTCTTGAAATGGCCTTCGGGTTTGCTTGAATAAAGTTACATAGAAGCAAATATCCTCGATAGGTACTGCATAAGAAAATGAATCTTGAAACTAAAGTAGAAAATAAAATATCCTGCGTACCTATAACATTGTCGTAAAAGATGCAAAGCAATGTACTTTAACCGAAAAGATGATACTGCTTATGTGAACATTGTAACAAACGATACGAACGCCGGAAGCCGGGATTTACTTCACGAACAAAATGCTCAAACTTTAATGTTTACATTCTAAAATTTAGAGAGATACATTCCTAAATTCACTTTGGCGGGACTCGAAGTCAACAGAAATAAACAGGATTCCACTTACGTGTCGGGAGGTTTAAGAAAAGTTGTAAAACTAATTCGGCTTAGGGCGAGATTTTGATCCGTAGCTAACGAGGAGCTCGTGGCTAAAGAATAACAGCCGCACGGTTCGATCTTCAAAGGTTAAGCAACGCTTGCCGAGGTCAGTCTGTGGATGGGCGTGACCATTTTACCATACCGAGATTCCTCCGTGACTCGGAAAGGTCGTTAAGCCGTTGGTCCCGGCTGGTCATTATTTTGTACTTAGATTTTTGGCAGTCATTACGAATTGTCAGAATCCAGAAAATCTGACACCAATCCTGCTAAGTACTTCTTGGCAGGATTGGTGTCAGATTTTCTGGATTCTGACAATTTCCTTGCTCAATTGCTTTGCTGCCTCCCAGACCTCCACAAGAGTACTTGTGGAGGGCAGCTGCTCCTCGTAAAATACTGGTATTCAGCTGAATCCAGTTTGACTGGAAGCCGACCCCAATATAGTTAGGAAAAGGCTAGGCTGATATTGATGAGTTAACTCGACCATGGTCAAAAACTGTGGTTCATTAAAATGCATTTTTCAATCAATTGTTAATAACTATGTTAACTAATAGTTACTTTTTTGGTCAAGATAATGATAATGATAAGGTTAAGGTTTAGCGTACTGTGGACTCCTTGGTTGCAGGTCGCTGGCAGACAAGTTAGTCGGAACTTTGGAATCGTCAAAATATAAATAGTATTTAAATTATGAATCAGCTTGGTACTGTAACCGAGGTATCACAATATTGTCGGCTCACTGCGTGTTACACGTATCTAATTAGACTGAAGAAGATAATTGAGTATCGAACAGACTGATATTATCAATGCACATAACATGTGGACGGTCGGTGTCAATTTGGTATCGGGCATTAATATGCTTGATTGGCTGCCCTAATAAAACGATACTTTACATGTCTATTTACAAAGAAGTATTGTATGCTAGGGCTTGTGATGTAAAGAGAAATGTTGCCAGTGGTAATTAGTGAACTGTCATCTGCCTAGCCTTTTCCAACAATATTGAGGTCGGCTCCCAGTCAAACCGGATTTAGATGAATACCAGGAGGCCTACCACAACCTCTTAAAACAATATTATTTTAATATTACTTTGTAATTTCTGTTGTTGCATTTTCAACTCTCGGCGCTGATCCGAGCGTTGAAAATCCAACAGAGCGGAACGCAAAGTAATATTAAAGTAATATTGTTTTAAGAGGTTGTGGTAGGCCCCCTGTATTTTACGTGGAGCGGCTGCCTACCAAACCTCCACAACCCATTAACTGGGTAACACGGTACTTCTTGGCAAGACTGATGTCAGATTTTCCCAGTTCTGACAATCCGTAACGACTGCCAAAGATTTCCAAATAACAGCCAGGACCAACGGCTTAACGTGCTTTCCGAGGCACGGAGGAGTCTCGGTATGTTAATATTGTCACCCATCCACAGACCAACCTCGGCAAGCGTTGCTTAAATAATGAACTGTGAAGGCTGAAAATAAAAGTTCCTCCGTTAATGCAAAGGTTCCGTGTTGCGTTGACAATTAAACAAGCTGCAGTCTCTGCTTTACGAAATATACGTACCTAGGCCTGGCTACGAAATGCTCATACACATAGCCCGGAACTTTGCGGTGGATTATCACTTTCCGGGATATAAATTAAAGTTCCTTTCAGATAGCTACAATTCTTCTAGTGGGAAATAATAGAGACATAGTCATCGGAAACTTCTAAAAACTACGTTGGTTCAAAAATCAGCATCCTAGTGCGAGTTCTGCAAATTAAATTAAATTAATGTTAACTACCGATACTTATTTTTAATATAGTGAGAAAAGTCACACTAGGGTACATTATGTCTTGAATTTACGTTGAGTTACAGAGAGGCCTAAATATTAAAACATAATATTTAAATAAAAAACTAGTTGCAAATGCAGTCTTAATAAAAGTGGATATTAATGAATAAATTAAAGTAATGTTGCACTTTATTAAAATAATTTAGTTTCGTAACATTTTAATATTCCAATCAATTTGTGTAATTATCACTGTTACAATTAATCAGAAAATTAATTGGAGGCTTTTAATGTAGTGTCGTTGTGACTTTGTACTGCTTACATACCTATGGAGCTAGACAAAGATATATTCTGTAGCTGAATACTATCTCCTAAAGATTTAAAAATAATAATTTATTTATGTTTAAAACACTAGATTATAAGTTATAGCCTATAAAGTAAAATACGACGGGGCCTACAGCAAGTTTGAAGCTAGCTATTGTAGTTTTTACTTGTTGTTCTATGAAATGTTTGAGTGACGTCTTTTTCTCACACCATAAAATGTACCTACGGTATCAATTAACCATAACGATTGTAAAATAATCCAAGATTTTGGCATTGAATTGCATTATGACAATGGACATCGCTGGTAATGTCACTTTGTTCAAACTAAGCCCCTTGCCAGGACTATCACAACTAGGTTGAACCTATGCAGGGACTATGGAGACGATCCAACTTCCTAATAGATGTAATAAGAAGTAATTACTAGGTCAGTGTCACATGATAGTGGTTACAAAAAAGTTTAAGAAACCTGCTTACATCAAAATCTAAAGCTTGATTCACACACAGCCCGGCCACGTCCCGGACAGAGCCCGTGTCCGGGACGTGGCCGGGCTGTGGTCCGTCCGGAGCTCAAAAAAATATAGTTGCATACATTTTGCATGAACTCGTTATATCAATATGCAAGTAATTATAATGTCCACGACGGAATAAAACTGTCGCTTTTCTATTGTGAAAGATTTTAGTCATACAGTACAAAAAAAGACTAAAATTTGGCAGGAATAGTGCATTCTGGGTATGAGGTACCAATTTCTGCTGCTCACATAAGTATAGAAGTAGTTATTTTACATGCTTCAAGCTGGTTGTCTTTTACGAGATCACCAAAATGTGGAAAATAAAAACAACGAAGAAAAACAACGTGTCTTTTAGAAAAAAAATTAAGTACTAAGTACATACAAATATTAGTCCTAATAATTATTAAAAATAAGAAAGCATCTGTTTGTCTGTCTGTTACATTTTCCCATCTAAAACGCTGAACCAATTTCGGTACAGAGAGAGATAGAAGAACCTTGGAGAAGGAACCTATACTTATTATCCCGGGCGAACGTCGTTTACTTGCGATAACTTCCGAGGTTGACGCGGGAAAAATCGCTAGCAAAAGTTAGTGTGCTTATAAACCGGGGATAAGGGGTACTACAAGCTACAGCCTCGTCGAGTTGGCCATGGACTGGTAACACGACGTGGATTCATTAAGTGTCATCTGTTTGTCACAACATTCGACACGTAGATATAATCGACACTATATTTTATGGGTTGTCTTTGAATGTGTATTTAAAGACCATAGTATTATGATGCTTTTTCTGCCGTACCCACCTCATTTTTAGGGTTCCGTACCCAAAGGGTAAAAATGGGACCCTATTACTAAGACTCCGCTATCCGTCTGTCTGTCTGTCTGTCACCAGGCTGTATCTCAAGAACCGTGATAGCTAGACAGTTGAAATTTTCTCAGATGATGTATTTCTATTGCCTCTATAACAAGAAATTAAACTAAACTAAACACTAAAATCAGAATAAAATAAATATTTAGGTGGGGCTCCCGTACAACATAGGTACGTATAGGTAATGGTACGGAACCCTTCGTGCGCGAAACCGACTCATACTTGGCCGGTTTTTCCACCCGCATTGAAATACCTTAGAGAAGGGGGTTTGATGATCCGAAGTCTATCCGAAGGTACAATAAGTACCTATACGGGGCTTTAAATTGTACACAGTAATTGGCAGATTGGCACCCACAGTACAAAACCGAGCTTTTTCTAAAACTATAACTAACTTTAAATGTCATAATTACGCATATTGCCCTATTTAATAAATGATAATATTTCCATGAATTAAAACTGACTTAGCTTAGGTCTTAGCGCCTCAATGCCACTACCTGTTTCGAGGATACCGTTCTATGATACATAAACGTCCAAAATACTTTAAACTTTTGAGATAAAGGCCGACTTACCGTTAGATGACTTACTAACAGAGGCCAGAACTGTGTCGAAATACTGTTCATTAAATAAATATTTATTTTAATTATAGATCTGCATTTCAAAGTAGGCCATACCTAGGCATTTCCTTAAGTCTGAGACTAAAATTACTATGAGTTTGTTTGAATGTCCTCCATTTATATTTATAAGCATATACTATCAGTTTGTGAGGTGCTTGGGAGTCAAAACTAGTTACTATCTTGTTTTGTTGTGTTTGTATTAATCACAGATTTTAAATAAAACATTTTTCAAGGATTCACAATGTCACCAATTTCAGAAAATTACACCAAAGTGTGAACTTAGTCTAGTTGTAAAGGCGAGGTAACACCGGCCTGTAAGCTTAGCTACCCTCAGCCCGTGACCCCTCATATTATTCAGTATGTCGTGTTTATCGTACGATTCACCGAAGAAACTGTCCATCTTTAAAACTTGCCGGGTCGTCAAGATTTGAAAATATAGATGGCGACGGGCGTATGAAGGAACGATATGCATGTTTTTTTTTGTTTACAAAATGAATTACTTATATTAGCTTTAGAAAGCACTTTTATGAAATCATTTTTAAAATAACTTCATCGGCGATGAAGTTATAAGCTTCAAAGTTGGCAATTATAAAGAGAAGTCCGATATGGACTTTGACTTTAAAGTTCATGACGCGGATAACGCATATATAGCATGATATAGCTGCCATACAAAACAGCGGTTTCGCAAGAGGGAGAGTTTGTTTAAAAAAAAGAAACCGACTTCCAAAAAACACTACAAAGTTCAAAATAACTTTAATTTCTGAAGTCGGTGTTATTGGTTGCTTCTTCGTTATTTGACACCGACTTCCGAAATTAAAGTTATTTTGAACTTTGTAGTGTTTTTTGGAAGTCGGTTTCTTTTTTTTGAGAAAAAGTTTTTTATTTTTCACTTTTTGTGTAGTGGTACCCCACACCTAACAACACCACTGGGAAGTCACAGGAAAGCAAAAATACGCAATTTCGTATACATGGATGATTTTGCCACATATTTTTTCCAGCTATTTGGATTTAATAACCAAACTAGGTACTGAACCGATTTTGATAAAATTTCAATGGGACACACAAGTTGCGGCGCACGATGCACAATGAAACGTTTTCCACACACTTTTTACGCACGATTTAGCTACTACTAGGGCCTTTGGTAGGCTTGTCTATTTTATAATGTACCTATTGCAAATTAAGGTTTTGTAAGTTTATAACCTGAGATTTCGTTAACAAAGTCGTATTGACTTTGTTAACTCGTTAACGAAATCTCAGGTTACTAGGTTAGGTCGTGAGAATATGCAGGAAAAACGTCTTCTAGATTAACATTACATTTTGGTATTATCAGGAACCATTACGTATCGATTCGGTTCTCCTTAGAAATATTCAACGTATTGACAATTTATTATATTTATTTGCATTAAGTTATTGCATAACGAATTTCATTGCAATTACTTTGAAGTGTTTTCCTGTAACTGGGTTTGTAACCTCAACAATAAATTGTAGTGAATTGCAGCAAAAATAATCAATTTCCAGAAAAAGCATTGATTGACCTTGTAACAAAGAGCAATGAATTTATCTTATAACAGTTAAGTTAATTCAGTCAATGTTATTTGCATAAAACATGGTGTACAAAGTGATTTTCAGACATTATAGAGCAAAAAGAAAAACGCAACGAATTTTTCTTTTTCATTTTAAATCCCACTTTGGACATGTGTGAGCCCCTGAAATTGAAACGTTGTAGGTATGTACATTTTATTAGATCGTCAAGTCTCTCTAATCAATAATCAATCTATCTTCTTTTTTCACGATCTAGCTAACTAGGCCCCTCTGGCTATCACGAGACACACATTTTTTATTGTCAGTTTAGGGAAACGATTTGCTTTTACTAAGCAGTGTTAAGTTCTTCACATTATTCTGGAAGTTAAGCTCCATTATCTTAACAATAGCCTGTGTTTACGTGCTAGAATTTGTGGTTAATATCGTGGTTCTTACCGAGGGATGTTTCTGAAAGTTTCGTTAGTTGGCGCGAAGTATGCGGCGGGGAAATTGAAACAATTGACGGTCGTCGGTGACGGTCGCGCGTGGCTGTACCGGCCCCGCACTACGACTTGCGAACTTCACTATTATACAGATAGAATTTCTTACACATTGAAACAGTTAGTCTTGAACAAATCCCCAAGAATATGAAACAGTGAAATCTAGGAAGTGCATTTGAAGTTCGAACCATAGCGCACATAAAATCCTCAATTGTAAAAAACAGCTCTACTAAGGCAATTTACGGCAATTACAATATATAGGTGTATAGCTATATCTATCTAACTGCTTTATCGATTGAAGTTATTTTTAGACTACATCCAATCAAGCAATCATAGCAATGAAATTGTAAGTGGTTTGATTTCTTCCATTTCCTTTACAATTGTATTGCAGATTTTTATCCTTCAAAGGAAAGACTTTCCACTGCTCGGTTTATTAATAAATTAAGTAAGTATGTCTCATTCTATTAATCTGCCTGCTTTTTCTCGACTTTGTTGGGGTAGGCTTCCAGTCTAACTGGATGCATCTGGGTACCAGTATTTTACGCGGAGCGACTGCCTATCTAACTCTTAGGCGTCGTCCTAATTGGCTACCATACGATTTCGTCGCACGACTATATTAAACACACACATTTCTTTCGTTAAGAGGGTTGAAGCTTGCAAATCATCGCGCACAGAATAATTTTCACGATCATTTTCACCGCGCGACGAAATTCGTTAGCCAATGAGGACGACGCCTTAAAATTGGTAACACAACATCCCTTGGCAAGGCTGTTATCAGGTTTTATAGTTTCAAATGACGGCCGGGACTGCGTGCGTAATGTGGTTTCCAAAGCATGGTGGAGTCTCGGTATGTAATGGATGGTCACCCATCCTTGGCAGCGTTGCTTAGCCTTAAAGATGCGTGTAGCTGATATAACGTAGCCACGAACTGCTCTACACCCTCCTTGTATTCAAGAAGGGAATCAATGACCGGGTACCCAAACAAATTATCTTTGGTAAATACAAAATCCAATTGCATGAGGATCACCGCTGCGTGGAGCTGTGCCTCGCTGAGCTGTGGATCTTCACCGAAGGATCAAAACAGGTACTGGTACGGGTGTGGGATCTCTGAGATTCTCCGAGAAGATGGATCTCAACAGCCCATAGCAACACCATTGGGAGTCCATAACACAGTGTTCCAAGCTGAGTGCATAGGCATCTCCCTGGCAGCTTCAACCATCCTAACCAGTGAAGTTAAGGACCACTCAATTAGCATACTTTCGGAAAACATGCCCGTCTTGCAAGCTATGAACAGCCACACAGTTAACTCTGGGCTGATCCTCGAATGTCACCAACGTCTCAACCAGGTTGGTATAGATACAACAAAGTGACCATTCAATGGATCAAGGGATACAGCGAATCCCCATGCAACGATGCAGCGGACGAACACGCTAGACAGAAGGGGCTCGAGTATGGCAACGATGGGACCTGAACCCATCGTGCCACTCCCTTTTAGTTACCAACGCAATTTGGTAAGGAAACACACCAGAGACAAACATCGAAAGCTATAGGTTGACCATGGTGACTTTAGTCAGGCCAAAGAGGACGTTCCCTCTATTGATGGCCGCTTCACGAAAAAAGTCCTAAGTGACTTGACTGACTAAAGAACAGTTGCGTACAGTCACAGCCATCACAACTGGCCACGAGACCTTTAATAAACACCCCAATGTCATAGGTGTTACAGACAGCCCACTCTGCAGAGCCTGCATGGAGAAGGACGAGACAGCAGCACATCTGCTTCTAAGCTGCCTGGTAGTCGTTGATTACAGGGCTAAGTTCTTCGGAAACGCACCAGCGTTTCAGAGGGTACCAACCCTCTGTGAGATAGTTAGTAACATCAAGGCGTTGCTGGCCTCCCTTGGGGAGCTGGGGTGGTACGAATGATGCCACCTGCACGTAGGTATTACACTGCTACGGTTGAGGAATTTGTTCTAAAGGGTCACCGCGGCCCTGGAACGCAAAGGGCATTTGGAGGAACACGGATGGGTTTTAGTCAGTACGAGTCTGAAACTCCCCCCTCCCGCTCCGCCTAGAGCGGAAGGAGTCATCTGATGATTGCCCAACATAAAAAAATGGTATTACAAGTAAATACCTAATCTATCCAAAGCAGCCAGCTTCATAAAGATGTCTACCCTGTCCATTTAAATACATAAAGTACCGCCAAGCTAATCTTTATTCAGAGTTTGTTTCGTATTTGTCCCTGTTGCGTTGTCCTAGATGGAACCGAATGTAAGTATGCTTCCTATCTTTAATCTTTGGGCAATAATATAAATGAAAGATCTTATCATCTAAGATAAAATATCTACTACCTGCTGCACTGGTGCACTCGTGGCATGCACTAAGAACAAATTTTACCTTGGAACCAATAAAATCTGAATTCACACAACAACAATCACAAATATCGATTATGGAGGTATTTATGTTTCCTGATTTTTTTGCGTAGGTTCTTAATTGTTTCTAATAGATAATCTCTGGAAGTCCTGAACCGATTCTGAACAATCTATGACTGATAACAAGTGTTTATTAAAATAAGCTTGTCCTAACGCAGACCGAAGCATCGAGCACGGAAAAATTACCATTTTTCCCAGCATCATTTGTATGGAAAACCGTGAGAAGTAAGTAAACGCTCATACATAGAGTCAAGTTCTTAAGAGCGTGTACGCCGCATGTCATTTCATACAAACTTTCAAGTCCTTATTCTTCAAAATGAATGAACCGATTTTAACGAAACTTGGTATGCATACGCTAGATATCCAGGTCTAAATAGTTATCAGAAAACAGAAACATTTTTGAAAAATTTTGTATGAAAAGCCGTACCGCGTAAATGCTCTTAAAGCCATAATCACAGCCCCGAGACAATATATTTCCACGCCTGAGGGCTTCGAGGTCCAAGGACTTATTCTGACAGCTACCTAATGCTTTTCAATGACCGATGGAAGCTATTGTTTCAATCACGATTAATAGACGGGTTGGAGACTGAGACAAGAGTACGCCCGCCCACATGTGACAGCATCTTCTCACTGTTTACACAAGGGTTAACGCTTTGTTGTATGAACCAACACCCACGAATGAAAGGTCAGACTATCTTTGTACGATACTTTCCAATAATAAACCAAACCCTGGTTTTTGGAAATAAATACCTCTTATCGACGCCTTGATAAATTCAAAGTCATAAATCATTTATTTAAAAAACCCTTTTAAAAACTATTTCTTTTATTTATCCTGTTCTTCTCAGAAACCCCGTCATTTAATACCTACTCGTATCATAGAGGTGCATAAAAATAAAATTGATTCAACACCTTTGAGAGTCCGCCATATTAAATTTTAGAATGATGTCTCTTAGCTAACCGTGCATTTGCAATTGTCATCCAAACCAAACGTACTTATAACATTTCAGCTCAATCGGTTAGGGATAATTGTTTTAAAATTCAGTTGCAAGATGTGACCCATACACACTTAGCTTCTAAATAACTTACTGACAAGGCAAAGTTAAATAGAAGTTGGTAATTAGTCTAATTAGATATGCAACCTAACCGGCATAATCCTGAGCATAAATCCTTATTTAGAAGCATATGACCAGATCCATGAATGAAAAAGAAAGTGGGCCTCAAAAAGCACTGTGTTCTAATAAAAGCTTTGCGGTTACAATTAAAACAGAGCCGATAAAATCTTAATCAATGACTACTGAACAATGCACAGGTACTTAATTAAGCTAACTTGATTGACAACTTAAAAAAATACAAAGTACAAGACCGGACGCGCGGGGTTCCGCAGTTTTAGACGTGGGAAACTGGAACAAGAATAACTATTTTTTATAGCCTGATATTTTGTGAAGAGATATTGAAAATGTGTTGACCGTGTGACCACGCACTACTGAAAAACATTGAGTTTTTCAGAAGTGCGTGGTCATATGGTCATATTGAATGGTTAAGTTCTGTATCTGATATAGGTACTGTAAAGAAAGAATTGCAAAAGTAAAATATTATAACAGGAAAGAACCCGAGCGCAAAATATATTATAAAGTAAAAAAAAAACACATTTCAAGCAGTCTGTTGCAGTTTGTATAATTTGTTTTAATTTAATGACAGACATGATGGCTTCAAATTATGTTTTTCAATTGTTTCTTTACTGTAGGTATCACTTATGAAACACCATGTATAGCTCTCAGCGTTTTGAAATAATTATTTAAATGATCACCAATGCCCGAGCTGTAGTATCAGGTATTCAAAGTGCTTCTTTAAAATTTATATTTAATTACCTATATTGTAATAATAGTTTCAATTTTATTGTCAGTGACTGTCAGTCTGTCACATACAATCGGATATGACAAAACAATAGGGTATAATTTGACCGCAGAACCCTAAAAATAGCTTGAACACCATACTGCCATCGGCCATAAATAAAGGAGAATTAATGAGGAAAGCTGCCCGTCTGACATTCGTTCAGCAATAAATAATTAAGCAGTTAGCAGTAGCGTGTTCATCCAATCATCATTCGTTTATCTGCAAAAGATTTTTATTAGCTGAAATAATATATATTAGTACAAATAATATTATTGACTAGTATTTTCCCGAGGCTTCGCTTGCATGGCCTATCCCACAGGAACCGTACATTTTTTGGGAGAAAAGGTATCTATGGTAGCACTCAGTTATGGTGTTTTCGAGCTTTCAATCAAAGAAAGAATTTTGTAATCAAAGTGCCAATTCTAATAATTTTCAATCAACGATCGCATTCGCATCTCAATCGCAAACTGTCAAAAATGTATGAAAATTAAGGCTTTTTTGACAGTTTGCGGCTGAAATGCGAATGCGAACGTTGTTTAAAAAAAATGTAGAATTGGCCCCCTGGTCAAAACTTCTGGAGATTACCGAACGAAACATTTTTTGTTGTTCATAAAACAAAAAAACCGGCCAAGTACGAGTCAGACTCGCGCACGAAGGGTTCCGTACCATTATTTAAAAAAAAAAAAACCACAAAAAAATCACGTTTGTTGTATGGGAGCCCCACTTAAATATTTATTTTATTCTGTTTTTAGTATTTGTTGTTATAGCGGCAACAGAAATACATCACCTGTGAAAATTTCAACTGTCTAGCTATCACGGTTCATGAGATACAGCATGGTGACAGACAGTCGGACTGCGGAGTCTTAGTAATAGGGTCCCGTTTTTACCCTTTGAGTACGGAACCCAAAAAAGACATGCCAACTAGCTTATTACTCTTTTATAATTCTCTTCTATAGATAAATTTCATTCTACCTCTTGCTTTGAACTTTTTCGGCGTAGCACAGGAAAAGTACCGGAGTTTTTCAATTACAATTCCTGTGCAGTTCTGCTAAGGACCCTAAGGGGAAGAAATGGGCAAAAATGACGCACAAGCTGAATGAAAAAGCTAGCATGCCGTGACTGCAAATGGCAAACTGAATGAATACAATAGTCCAAGATCCTCAGTTTTTGAACCAAAATATGGTCTTCTCAAAAAGTAAACTCTAGTCAAATGATTAATTTACTCTTTCAACCAATCACGACAGTTTTTACACTTTGACAAATTATTTGTCACATTAATTTTGTGATAATCCCTTCGTACCTAAAACTGGGTGGGATATCTACTTGGCACTCGTTTCCAAATTAGTATTTTATTTATTTATTTTATACTTTATTGTACACCTCATTAAAAGAACAGGACAAACATTTATAAAATAAGTGTACAATGGGCGATCTTATCGCACAAGGCAATCACTTACAGACAACCTTTGGATGGACTGAACGAAACGAGATAGATTAGTTAGTATCCTAGGGTTCCGCCCATCATTATATTTTTATTTATTTAAACTTTATGTACAATAGTGGTACATGGGCGGAAAATGGAAAATGGAATGGAATTTTTCTTTGTTTGCTTCTAAATACCCTTTATTCCAGTTTCTACATGAACTCTTTTTTAAAATGGCCAAAAGGCTTGTTACCACCACAACAATTTTCACATTTAGGGCGAGTCTAAGCCTTAACTCTGATAATATCCATAAATCGCAAGTTTCCGATATCAATGAGCTTATAACTTTATTATTTTACTGTCACATATGAGAGCGATTAGTGTTTTCCTGCTACGTCGCGTCGTCTATAATTTGACGAGTCAAAGGAATTGTTTATGACCACTTTATATTGAAACTGGCCAAGTAAAGTGGAAAGGTGTACTTATCTTATATTATTTATCAATAATTTGCAATTGTTTTAATTTTGTAATAAGGGCCTTACTGGCCGTTTATAAAACAGCGAATTTTAAGTTTTTTTAAAATATGCAGGGTTCCCACGAATTTGCCACATGGTTGGAAAGTTCATACCATAAATACTGTAGTTAGAAAAAAATTGTGAATTAAGACATCACTTTTTTTTTTAAATTACGAACTGCATTCAAAGAATTTTAAATAATCGCCTATCTGAACCCCGAATTGTACCCGCGAAATGTGAAAAAAAAACCTGTAATTTTATTCACCAATCCAAAGGCTCAATCATATACATTTATTTCTTCAAATTAACATAGGATCTAAAATAAAAGGAAGACCATGAAATTTAACATTCAATTTAAAATTTTGTTCAGAGTAATGAATGTAATAATGTCCTTTTCTCTGAGGAAAAATTGTGTAGGGTGCTTTTTACTTCAGCAAGACTTTTTTTCTTCATCGGTCATTCTAATACTGTACTTATGCTTACTCATTTTTTGGGGAGTGCAATATACATGTCGCAGCCATCTAGCTGAATTAGCCGTTTCATTAAAAGTCTAGCCTTTTCATTGAACTGTGCCGTTTAATCAGCGACATAAGTGTCATGGGCAAGTCATTAAACGATATTGAACAAAAGATTAGAGAGAAGACACATAAGAAAAAATCGGCACATTTAAATGAAAAGGCTAGGCAACCAATTCAACGGCTGATTAAGCTATTTGGCTGCGACATACATATATTTCAGTTATTTTAGTTTTAGGTACTTACCTTTTTTATTTTATTATTTATCGGCTCGCGTATGATTACTATCTCACCTGACGGAAGGCGATAATGTGATTGGCAATCGAGCTCGCTTGCCTAGAAGTAACCTATTCACTCATGATTTAAAGGCTGTCACTATTAGGAAACACATAATCCGAAAAAAAAATCCACAAGGCGATTTTTTTAAAACAACTTATTACTTGAAATAAAGCAGTTGAATGAATTTTTAAATTTTGAATTTAATAAATGACTGGGTAAAGTTCATATTACAGCAGTAAATTGCATTTAGCCAGTTTTAGGAAGCGGTAGGTACCTACTACCCACCCTTAGCGCCTACGAAACAAAGTTTGCTCTGTAACTTTATAAAGTCTGGAGTAAGTTCCCGCTCTTCGCTTCATAAAACGTTTATATCAATTTGCCCCGGAAATATTGGATAAATGTTCCTTTAAACTTACTACAGATATAAATTGAATCTAGGAAGATATATACCTACATGTACCTATAGTTTGCGTGTGGTTTCTATACGTATCCTCTATTACCCTTTACACGTGTTCGTGTATCGAATGGCCTTCGAGAATATTTGAGATGTATTGATTTGCAGCTTACAAATGATGCTTTAAGCATGGTAAGGGCTGACGTGTCGTTCCAATAATAGTTACCATACTTGTTATGTCTACTGTCTTGATTTTTTTGCTGATAATGCAAATAGCTTTAGTAAACCACACAAATATGCACAAATAAGACTGAAGTATTCGTAGGAGCTCGTGGCTAAATAATTACAGCCGCACGGGTCGATATTCAAGGTTAAGCAACGCTTGCCGAGGTCGGTCTGTGGATGGGTGACCATCTTAACATACCGAGATTCCTCCGTGCCTCGGAAAGCACATTAAGCTGTTGGTCCCGGCTGTCGTTTGTAGATCTTTGGCAGTCGTTACGGATTGTCAGAAGTCAGAAAATCTGACTCCGGTCTTGCCAAGAAGTACCGTTTTACCCAGTAAATGGGTTGTGGAGGTCTGGTAGGCAGCCGCTTCACGTAAAATACTGGTATTTAGCTGAAATCGATTTGACTGGAAGTCGACCCCAATATAGTTGGGAAAAGCCTAGGCAGATGATGATGACTAAAATATTCGAATAAGAACGCAAAACATAACTTTGAAAAGTTTTTAAACAGTAAAACAGTTTGTAAATCTCACCCATAAAATGATAATTTTACCCGTAAACCGCAAACTAGGGTTCAAAGCGTCCGAAGCCTCAATCAAATTCACTCACAAATTACGTAAAGCTTTAAAAGCTAGACTCGTAACCGCTACGTGTGGGCCTATAAAGATGCACGGCGGTGTAAACGAGAGCAACCTTCACCGGTGCAGTGTAACTATGCAACTGCGTGCAGATATATATGCCGGCGGCGCGTGTAAGAGCGGGCTGCCCCGACCCGCGCGCTCCCGCCCGCCTATGCTCGCCTAGTACCCGATACAAAAACTGTAAACGTTGTAAACGACTCTCGACATCAAAACAAACCTTTTCCAGAAACAGCAATTTTCCACTTAAACTATTTATCTTCCAGTTACCACCCACGTCTGTCTACAATATCAAGAACCATTAAAAAGCCATTTTAATGTACCCTAAAAGCTCAAAAACTGAATTATATCTCAAATACTCTTTTTATTTATTAACTTACAAACATTTTACGATAGTTTTTAACTTGGCGTATATATTCAATTAGTTCCAGTAAGTAAATCAAGTAAAAGCAAAGATTTTTTTATTTTATATACTTTATTTAACGTTTAGAAGATACAATATAGTAAGCTGATAAGGACGATATAAAGGACGGAGTTTGTATGTTTTGACGTCAGGACGAAGTTCCCAGTATCTAAAGGTGATTGCGAAATATGGGACGCTAGTAAAGCCGATTAGAAATACATCACTTCTGAGAGCATTCGGTCTCTATTGTTGTAGAAATACGGTATAGCAACAAAACATTAGGTCAATTTTATGGGATGGCAGTTGTAAAATTTACTCTTTATTATATATCGCTACTCAGTTCACAGCTAATTTGTTAATAAAGTGTAAAGTAGGGGGTAGGGGTAGTGTAAATATAAACTGTTTTATGTTTTGATTAACAAAGCAAGTATCTAAGGTAACATTTATCATTTATCAATTATATCACCAAAAATATTACAACAATAAAAATAAATCTCAGTACTCTCTCTGTAATCTATTCGGACTTAATGACATTTTATCAGAGTAAAAATCTCTTAAGGTACTTAGATGACAACCCTTAGACAACAACACGTCAAAACCGGTTTCTCTGAAAAGCCACGGGCGCCCCGTGGTTTATTAGGAATGAACGACTTCATGTCGACCTTAAAATCCCGACAGAAAAACAATTCATGAAACGCCTTACAAAGCGTTTTATTGAATCAGCTGAGAAACACAGCAATCCTTTGATTTCAAAGGCCTCACAATACACGCCCTCTCGTATTAGTAAGATTCGCCGTCCTCGGCATACACTCGTTGAGTCCGATGTCGAGATCACAAAGATTCAGGAAAGCTGTAGGGAAACCAGCACCCTTAGAAAAAACAAACACAGACCGCGTTCCGTATACCGACCTCACCGCCGAGGTCCATCGCGACGCCCCATTCAAAACCCCCCCCCGACTTTTGCCTAACAAGCCAGCCCGCGCCGCTGAGCCTTTAGCTTTAATAACCCCTAAATAATGAAACGACCCAGCCTGTTGTCCCTTGCTGTCCCAAACTGACGCCGCTAAGCCGAGGTCGTATTCCACAGGGAATGCCCTTAGCGAGCGGTCAGTAGTTTTAGCTTGTAGCTAGCTTTGCTGCCTTGGCTGGGGGCCTTAAATTCATTTGAGGCCACCACAGGATAGTCCGGTTAAGCAGTTGATAGCCCTTGCGTGTTAACTTGCTAGTGGTCATACCGAAAAAAAAAGCAAAAATAAACCGACCAAGTGCGAGTCGGACTCGTGCACGAAGGGTTCCGTACCATAATCTATTATAAAAGGCTAAAAAATCACGTTTGTTGTATGGGAGCTCCACTTAAATATTTAGGTATTTTATTCTGTTTTTAGTATTTGTTGTTATAGCGGCAACAGAAATACATCATCTGTGAAAATTTCTGTCTAGCTATCACAGTTCATGAGATACAGCCTGGTGACAGACAGACAGACGGACAGCGGAGTCTTAGTAATAGGGTCCCGTTTTTACCCTTTGGGTACGGAACCCTAACTAGAACTTCTTGGGCTACCGTCTAGCATTGTACGTAAAGAATGAAGCTGTTGTTACCTTGTCCCTTCGGATCGATTTAATTGAGGCAAAGTTTAAGCGGTAGGTACGGCGGCGGCGGACGGTGCTTGTAAAATTTTGATACCCGATCACTTTGCTGCGCGGCGCCGCCCGCCTCCCGCCGGCGCGCGACCGTCCGTCGGCTAACAACCGGACCGTTAACAAAATTCACAGAACAATCTAATATGCAGATCTGGTAAGCCATGTAACACGCACGGTATGATTGTCTGTCATACTTGTGTTTTTTTCCAAGATTCGTACCAATACAATTTCAATTTCAATAGACAGAAATGACATGTCTATTAAAGTTGATTTTTTTATTCAAAATAACTAACTTGTATGTTATTTCAACTGAGCGTTTAGCAAGCTCTTTAAATAACGCATGAGCGTTATTTAAAGAGCTTGCTAAACGCTTAGTTGACACTTCGCGTGACCCAAGGGCTGGCTTTTACCTCGGACAGAGGATAAGTATTGTTGCCATACAACGTGGTAATGCCTCTAGTCTTTTGGTCTCACTTCCTGTCGACAGCGATGCGTACGAATTTTTTAACACCATATTTTAGTTAGGAGTTTTTATTTTAATTTTAAGTATGGGAGGTATATGTAGTTAAATTAGTACCTATTATTTTATAAACAATTAAGTAAAATTTACAAACAAGTTTATATTAATTTATAGGTCGTTTTTTAATCTTTATTTAATTTAATAGAGAGTTTGATCAAACATGATCATGCAATTTATAGGTCGTGAAACAAAAATATCCACAATATCCTTGGTAAATATTTTTTTTGTTTCAATTTTTTTTCGCTATGTCAACTGCTCAATATTGTTGACATGTCCCCACGGTAAGAGGCAAAGAACCACACGGGTGGGATTATTATTGATAAGTTGGTGGGCATTAGTCTTAATTACATTAGTTACACTTGTAGACGTAGGTAGAAGTTTTGGTCAAGTTGTTTTTGAAACTCAATCGCAGACAGTAAAAAATCAGTATTAGATCACTTGATAGAAATCAGAAATCGTTTTCTATTATGTACTATTTAAATAAAAAGAATAGTTTCAATCAGATATCATTATCCTATTTAAGTAGTTCTCTCAATTTATACTTAAAAAAAAATCGAATTATGAGCTTCAAAGACTACATTTTCAAAGTTTGTAAAACTGATTAAGTTCATGAAACTTATATTTCAATAGATTCTATATTAAATTGAAATGTAATTAAAGTTTAGTTTAGAACTATTCTGATGAAATAATGTAACTTGTATCGAAACTTGCGTTTAATATCGAACTGTCACTGAAGCGGCTCGGTTGGGATTGAGTAACTATTTCCAATTACAAATACATTATCGCCTGAGTAGGCAGTTATAAACTTTTGGTTGAAAAATGTTTGTATATTATATTATGGCAAAAACATACCTAGATACCTACTTTGGAAATGGCTCATCGCTTAATATCACTACAGAACATTTCCCTACAGACCCCACATACTAGGTAGATAAAATATAATTCTAGTTAGTCCTACGATAGATTTCAAAAAATATTGGACACGTTTCTCATTTCATTTCAAATCGATAAAAAATTATAAAGATAAAGCGCATCAAAGTTCAAGAGAGGGCTGATGACGTCTCGTCGCTAGTAAAAAATTATACCATCGTAGTGACGTCATGCGAGTTTCCATGACACTGTATCTTCGTAAATTTTTGTTTAGGTGAAAAAAAAAAAACCTGTCCAATATTTTTTGGAAATCTATCTGACGGGCTATTTGATTTTTACAGTAGAATACCCTGTTGACCAAATGTGTATTGTGCTTTGACAATAAAGATCCCGGTTTACAGGCTTTGCTTTTGTTACAATTCTGGCAATTATTGCAATTTGCTAGCATTTTTTCTCTTCTCAGCTACGAGATACGAGAAAGAATTACAGAAGCTAACTAAAATGGGCAAAAGTAAGGAATACCAGGCCATGATAAAATAAAGAATAAGAGTGTAGAGGGAGTGCCTATTAAGCACCTGATGAACTGTGTAACCTTTTGTTCAACTAAATCATAATTACCTTCTGACCTTGACAGTTGCTACGCCAGCAATATATCAAGATCCAAAGGTACATAAAGACTTGGCAAATTATTATTTTATTTTCTTGGAAAAATCTGAATGAATATAGAATCCGTGGGAGTAATTTCTCACAACTGGCAGGCTCCTTAAGCTCTCAAGTAAAAATCAATCAATGGAATGATTTCGAATCTGAAGTGTTTGAGTCTGTTAATTACCTATTTTAAAACACTTAATTCCACAGTATTTCAAAATTAATGTAAGTAATTATTACATTTCATTTTAAAACAATTTATGATGCCTATCTACTTAGCTATCCAAATGTGGTTTGTATAAGATCGCTTCCTTGAGACCGGCCATTGTAACACACTACTATTTTTAAGCTCTTCTATTTTAATTTGGTATGGTGTGCAATAAAGAGTAATTCTTTGCGGATTTTCTTCGAAAGAGTTACCGCGGGGCCCTGGAAAGCAAAGGGCACTAGGAGGAGCCGGATGGGTTTTAGTCAGTAAGAGTCTGACACTTCCTTCCGCTCCACCCAGAGCGGGAGGAGTCATTTGATGATTTCCCATTCATAGTAAAAAGGGAAAGACTAAAGAAAGTACGTATGGTGAGTGTAAATGATGAAATGACTAAAACGGAGATGACAATTGAAATGAAGATTTATAAATACGTATGCAGGGCAGAAGAAGACATGTTGAGCCGACCCCACATAGATTGGGATTGGTTTACCCTGAATAACGATGATTTTAAAAATATTTATTGATCCATGTTAAATCCCTAATAATTGAACTTTTTATTGTCATCACAAGACAAATGTAAGTTGCAATAACAACCTGAATATAAAATGTGCAAAACGTTCAAAACGAAATTGAAAAATTTATAGTGATTCGCGAAGGTTTGCGTGGTTGTTCCGTCTCAATATCTGGAACGTGGCTGTTGGGTGAATGGTGATAAACCGCAGGAAATACGACAGACGACATTTTATTTCAGAAGTGTAAGCTAAGTAATAATGTTTTTTTTAATAAACTCTTGTTAATTTATTATTATACAAAAATGTACCTTTAATAGATCAGAAAACAATATTTTCTTTTTCAATTGGAACCATTTTTAATGTTTATCAATTGTTGACCTACTGACATATATTATAACTCTCATAATTGGTAATGAATCCAAATATTAAAAAGATTGAGGAGTAGCTTTTCATCATCGTTACTGGACTTTTTGATTATGAATATCCTTGATTATAAAAGTAAGATAAATAGATCAAAGGCCAGTGCCTGCCATGGTTGCGGAATTGGTTGAAAAAATTACCTGCCCAGCCCTGGAACGCAAAGGGCATTTGTAGGAACACGGGTGGGAAGCAGCTCCAGAACCACCCTAATAAATGACCACGCACTTCTGGAAAATCCTGTTCCTATACCAAGAGAAGCCCGACGGCGCCGTAAAGTGTCATAGGTACCATAGTCATTTTGTTTTATCAAACACTGGCGACGCGCCTCGGTAAGCTTCGCATGGGTAAGCACAAATTGTTAAACTCTTCCTCGTTTAACGCTCTTTCTATTATTGCAAACGGTATCAAAATCCGTTGCCTGGTTTAGAAGAAGTTAGCGAAGGAACTGGCAGAGGTGTCTGGACTTTGTTTTGTACTATAGATAAATAATTAAATTAACTGATTATTAGAATTAAAAGCGGAAAAACTGCAAATATAAAACTCAGAAAAGGATTTTTTAAGGTTTTAAATTTCTTTGGTGTATTCTTATTATTTTGTAAACGATTGGAACAATATTGCGATCAGTTAGTTTTCTTTATCTCAAAAAGAACTAAGGATCACTTTCCTTAGTGTAGTTCGCTTTAAATTTTGATAATGGTAAAAATTCAGACTGGCTTGAGTCCGAGCCAAATTGTCCGACGCATCAGGGAGACTACGCACCCAAGTTTAATGTTTCTTTTTGAAGAAGACTCTGAAGTAACTTCAGAAAAACTTGCTAATAATTAATAATGTGAATGGACACAACATTTTACGTAAATTATAAAACCTGCACTGAAACAACACTACACGTAATTAAATCCATTAAACCAAAACTGTCTTTCATTTTTCCAAATAGCATCGGATATTAATTTCATTAAGAGCCCCGATCATTATCACAACAATCGCATCAGGGATATAATAAATTGAATTGCAAAGTAATAACATTATGCGTTGTACAAATTAAGTGTTAACCGCAGCCAGAATGACGTTTAATTTTAAACTATCGACGGGTGCGAGAAAAACTGATTTTCATTGTGAACTGTGCTGGGCCGGCTTCGCGGTCAGGAGTGTGGGTGCGTGGTGCGTGGGCCCGCGCCCGCCGCCCTTCCTCGGGAATTTAATGGAACCTTCTACACTTTTCTGACAACCTGGTACTATTTGGCATTGACTTAGGGGAGCCGTCGGACGATTTGTTGCCCAATCCACTCGAGGAGCTGATACTGAATGAAATGTTTGTTTATGTTGGCCACGCTTACAACTTGAACAGTTTAAGCTTATCTGAGTTCATAATAGTTTGTAACTTGATTATCTTTTAATAATGTAGTACCTACTAAAAGAACTTCTTAGTTCTTAATACCGTTCTCGAAAACAGGAATAATGAATACTTAATAAAATTTTATTACACTTTTTGTTTGAATATGTATAAGAGTTTTATGCGTAAGTAGCTGAGGTATGAACACTTGGCATAAAAGCTCAATGTTAAACTCAAGTTTGATTGAACTTTCTGAGATAGTCTTCGATCGGAGCCGTTACTATGGAATGGAGTGGCTGGAAAATTATATACCTGCACAATATGGAAATGTGTTTCTCTACGATATTATATTCCTACTTAGATATTTTTTATTTTATGGTGTACAAAATCGATATTCGCTACAAAATATCTTCTTTAAAATACACGCACGATTAAAAGTAACCTGCGACCGTTTTCCGACGCAGCAAGATAGCCGAATGATCTAGTACCTATTTGTGCATTAGGGTTATAACTTGTTACAGCCAATTCGTCGTTACCTTGCATGGTACGTAATTAATTGGAGTCTTTTTCCATTGTTTTAATTGCTTCCGACTTTCATATATCATTCCATTTTCAAAGGTCAAGGTAATTTTAATTTAATTCTTTACAGCGTAATACGCAACTTTCCGCAATTAAAAAGTGGCTCAGCTAAAGTTTCACCTGACACCTTGAGGAACTGTTAAAACGGAATCTTTTTCCATATCAGTGCCAAATAAAATGTTTCCTGTCAGATTTTCCTTACTTACTTTGAAAGAAGCGCAGTAAAAAATAATACACGTTTTAAAACTAGATTCTACTAAAACAAAACTTATATGTTTGTTAGGTCTCGCGACCTGAATAATGTCATCAGGGAAAAAGCGTGCTCTAAAAAAATGTTATTAGGAGTTTTAATAACATTTTTTATTATAAAAGGAACGCGGAATGATGCTAACAATATTTTTACATCTCTTTCATGACGAGCTTTTCCTGCTACTATAAATAGAACTTAAAAAGAGTGCGGAAAATTAGATCTATGAGTATAAAAAAGGTAATAATTAAAGCTTTGATAACTTTTCAGTTTTATACTAATAGAAATATATTTTTGCAAAGTTAAACAAAGTTTCTGAAAACTTTGCAAACGTTAATGTAATCAAATTCATCATAGACGTAACTTTTAATCTCGCGTAAAATATTCCAACGATTTTTTTCAGCTTATCTTTACAGCGCGTCACCGTTGTTTATCTTGTTATCACCCCACAATAATCACGACGCGCTTACAAATTGAAAGAGAGAGTTGGGACACCGAAACCCGCTTTCCCACATTCCAACGATAAAAGGGAAAACCGTTCCAACTTTGAGGTGAAACGGGACGGCGATAAGGAAGTGGCGAGGGTGCGAGCAGGCAGTAACATGTATGTAAGGGCTTACCTCCTTGGTAGTCCTGGTAGCCTGGTAGCTCGTTACAGGTCGCGTAACGTAGTCGCGGCGAGCGAGACCGGGCGCAGAGGGCGAGCAGTTGCGACGGCTCGGCGGCGCGGACTGCAAACGCAACGTATTCCGCCGGGGGTGGTGCATTTTGTGCAAGCGAGACTGCAACGCCCGCCCATTTGCCTCGTGCCTCACTTTCCCGCCCTACTGTTACTGTTAACTTAGAAAACTTACAGCACACAACTGGGAATTCTAATTAAACACCTGATTGAATTGTTCAATTGATTCAAGTTTGTGATTATTTTGTAGGAGTCGCAGCTCCTGAGTGAAAGCGAACATTTACGAGCTTTTAAATCCGGAAAATTAGAGAAAAATAGTTTGTAATCACAGCTTCATATTAAAGAGCTCCAGACGGTCTGTAATGAGCGGAGACATTACTTGAAGTAAGATGTTTAGCTGGCGTACTTACAGGATGCTCTGTAGGCCGGGGCGGGCCCGCCCACGCGCCGCCGTCGGTCGCCTATGGTGACCGCCCGTCGCCGCCGCTCCCCACGTGTCCCGCTCTCGAGGTTGCCGTCATTTGCTAAAAATACGAGATATTATAAGATAACTGAAATGATTATGAAAAAGTACGTAAACAGTAAAAAATTGTCACAACTTAAAAAAGTTTTATTTTGTGATCTTTGGGTGAAAGACTCTTTCGAAAGTTGTACTCTATGTTCTAATTTGAGCCTTTTTCAAAACATGCCAAAATTATTGGAAAAGTAACAAGTTCACATGAATGTTCCTAATATAGTTTCCTTATTAGACATAGATAGAAACTTAACAGTAGGTAAAAGAATTTTTTTCTTTAAATCCATAATTTACCTTTAGCACGCATTCCTTCATACGGCCATTACGCATAAATAAGTAAAATGATTTATGAAGAAGGTTCCAGTCCCTCATATTAACGTGCCAATCACACTGAGCTGATTATGGCCCTCACTCCGTCCTGTGGTAATCCACATGTGTAACGTACTTATGCCACAAGTTTTCCCACACAGTGATATCATTATATCAAACCTTTAATCTAATAATTGATGTCCGGCTCTTTGAAGGTAACCTTGTATTTAATTCTATCGATTTGCCTTGTGTTTGTTTGTGGAAACTCACCTATTGCAGCACTTATGTTTATTTACGTACCATGTATTATACATACAATTTCTGGAAGTGACCTACCTCAATTTCGTATTTGGAAAGCTGAAAAAGAAGTTTGAGTAGCTAGTTCTGAAATGTACTGAAAATCTTGACCCATTTTTACAATAAAAGATTTACTTCCAAAACAAGTTTTCTAATTGTTTCTACTTTTAATGAGTACCTAGCCATTTTTTTCAGGCATTATGTAGGTATCAATCAGAGACACGATTAATGCAAAAATCAGCTGTTCAGTACATTTCTGCTTCCATAACTCGGCAAAACGGAGTGTATTTTAGTTAATTGTTCTCAAGTAGAAGGTTGTAATTATACCCATAGTGCATACCTGCACTAATTAAAAAAAAAACAAATTGTTTGTTTTGTTTTTTAAAGCACGAATGTCATGAAAGGAATGGGGATAGTAGTCTTCGCCCAGGAGTGGGACAACTAAGCTAACAAAAAAAAAGACATTCACAATTTTATTTGATAGGTCAAAATTGTTCAAACACTGGCCAAGAGTAACAATTCTATTCTATTTTTTATATACTTATGGCAAGCAAAGCCGATGTCGACTATTCTGCCAATGTCTAAAGTAGATTGGAGAAGGAGAAAAACACTTGTTTTTCTCTGAGTGCTTGTAAATATAACATTGACTGATAGCATTGAGTGTTGTCCTGTGAAGGCGACATTGTAAACTTATAACAGGGCGATTCTAGAGTATTGTATTATTGTTCTCTGAATGCACAATTTTGCTTGTTGCGTAGGTAGTTAGCTTCCTTCTGTTATTTTATTAATTTATATCTTTGTCTATTACTGCTGCCAGTATATTGTTGATATTGGAAATAAAAGCTCATTGCATGTTTATTAATATTTCTCTTTCTTTGTTTTCAACTATTATATTATCTGAAAATATTAACACAGTATCTAGTTGTTCCATTTTTTGAAAATGTTATAATGATTTACCATAATGTTGACTCAAAAATTGTACATTAGTACGAGGAATTGCAACTATTTGAAACTGATACTTGCATAAATGGGCTCATAAATGTCTTTAAACGGACAACAAAGTTCTAAGTCGAATGTAAGAAAGGTAGTGTATTGTGAAACTTATTTGGACGTGAGTGCAGAAACCAATAACTTGTAAATTAACTCACAAACTTCTACCTGAAGTCGCTGATAAGTAAAAAATATTTGTATACTCCTTGCACGTGTACCTGGCTACATTGTATGTTATTTTATTGAAATAAACTTGAAAGTTTTTCTAGCCATTGTTCTACAGATTAACTTCATACCGTACCTAACTGTAGCGTGTGTGTTACGTATGAAGGTAATTTTGATTTGTTTTTGAGTTCTAGATTTTACCAGCGGCTTTCGCAAATCAAAAATTGTTCCAAATGAACTGCCTATTTCTATGTCCTTATCCAGGATATTGTCTATCAGTGTGCCAAGTTTCATCAAAAACCTTTCAACCTTTAAGAAAAGAAAGGTAAGAAACAGACAGACAGGTATTTTTTCATTTATAATACCTATTAGTTTAGATGATTGGTTCTTAAATTGCTTAATATGGTATAATGTGTAATTATTTTTCATTAATTTGGTAAATAAATATTGAAATCTTTCACAAAAGTATACAAATATCTGATCAATAGATATCATAATATCTGATTCAAAAGCTTATACCTATTTATCATATGTGAAGTATTTCGAGCTCTAAATTAATACGCATTCACATGTGAACTCCCGTTGAGCGACATAACGAGTGGATTCATCTTATCTGATCTGAAAGGCTGGTAACACTTACGTCGTAAGCGTCATTACCATAAAGAAAACCGACGTCTCGTAAACCATAGACGTCTACAGGTTGACTTATAGATAATACAATTATGTAAATTAATGCTTAAGACCAGACTAAGCACTATGAGAAATGTAGGTACATGGTTGATTTTTTAGATGTTACTAAAAAAATCGGTGTCAAGTATGAAAAAAAAAATCTATAATTATACTAGTCACGCTAAAATGTTACTTGTATTGATAAGTGCAAAGTCATAGCACTATTTTTTTTTTAATTTCAGAAGTTAGCAATATTGTAGATATCTGTTAAGGAAAAATTTTAAAACGCTTGACATCTTTCCGTTTTTATAGCGTGGCTTATCTTTTTTCAGGCTAATTTAAGAAAACAGAACACTTAAATTTTTACAGTGGTTAAGTAGTTTTACTGTATTGACAATAAGTTTTATAATGTAGTGTAATATTTCATCAATACGAAATTCGTAACCAATACGTAGCAGTTTTCTTCGCTGCGTAGCGCGTAGCAACGACGACGTATGAAGCAAATTGTGTAGGACAGGCTTATAGGCCTTTGAAAGCACCCCTCATATTCGTCGTTGTATAAAAAAACGTACGTATACATACAAACTGATAGATGAATATATTTAGTGGCAGATGGTTTTGGTATAATATTATTAATATATAATTTATTTAATATCTCGTAGCACTCGTAGAGCTCGTAGCGAAGCTCTCGTAGCCAGTTGCTTCAACTTTATATTTTACAAGCTTCCACCAGCGGCTTTGCCTTTGCTTATCCAAAGGGAACACACGACCGGGACGAAAAGTATGTCCTATTCCAGGACTTGGTCTACTGGTGTGCAAAGTTTTATCTAAATCTGTTTTGCCGTTAAGACGTGAAGCGGTGGTCCATGACACTATATTGTGTCCTCTACTCAATAAAAAATATTTAGATGAAGAAATAATTTTAGGAATAAAAGTTCGTATAAAACTTCGTCATTATTATTGATGGGGATTACTACATCGGACACAAGAATTAAAAAAAAAGATTTAAGATCGTTGTCCGTCTATTTGGGAAAAGTACGTTAATAACGTAACATTTTTTTATACTCTAATACCTAAATAGTAAATCAATTCCAACAGTACAATTTTCCGACATATTACAATTTGTCAATCCTATAGGCACTTAAGGCTATGTCAAGCGTGTCCGTGTGTAACATATTCACAACTTGGAAGTCTGTCGCATGTAGGTACGATGTGAATCTTCGCGGGTCACTGAGCATGTTACAGTCTGTTTTAGTGATATCGTAACTTTGTAAGTGTTGGATTTCTATGATAAATTGGTGCTTGATATTGGAGAATAGTTAGATATGTAGGTACTGTGAAATCATAAAAGGCTTGTGTAAGTGTGTTGCCTTTTACACTTCCCTCCGCGCGATCGCCGAGGCGTGCTACTTTTAATATTCGCTCCGGTTTTTAAATTCGGAAATATCATTCTGAGCGTTCTGAGCTTATTTTGTCGTTTGTGGTTTGCTTCTAGCTATGCCCTGGTGTAATGAGTGTGTGTTTTGTGAGTTTTTAAAGGTGTTTGTCTATTTATTTACTGGTAATTAGTCAATTTCTCCTTCGGTAAGTTCATTTATTTTATTTGTGTGTGGGTAGGCGCGAAATAAGTTAATCACTCGTTATATTTTTTTCCTACTTCTCCGCTGTTATTTTCTGATTAATTTCGTTGCGGGATCCAAGACAGTTGAATCATTTCTCTGGGACTCGTCGAGCTTCATTGACTCGGCGTTTTTTCTGGTCATCGCCAATGTTGATTCTGGCTTTCAGGAGTTGCAGTGGCTTGGGAATGTGGTGTGGTGGGCTTGCCTTTTACATTATTTTTGTTACCTATAAAATGGCTAATTATAGGCTTTATGCACTTATAAAATATAGCCTGTCTTATTATGACAAGCTGTTGGTCTTTCAAGTAGAAAAACAGCTTTTAATAAATCAATTTATATAAAACTCTTCCGTTACTGAGTGACGTAAAAAGCTAAAATTCGACATGTAGGTTCCTTGGGGAGTGTAAGGGAGCACCAAGAGAGGATTTCCCGAAATCCCTAGGGGAACGGAAAATGCGCGTAAAGTCGCGGGCAATAGTTAGTAATTTATAAAAAAAATTGTCATTAAAATTCCAAATGAAAATTATGTATCATTTTGCTAGCACAAACACACACATAAGCTGACTTTTTGGGAGTGGAGCCACGGGGTAAAGCTACACAAAAATTTAAAACGGTTTCTGCTGTTAAAAAACCTTGTGGTTGTTAGTGAAACTATTCTTGTGAGCAAGTCAGCAAAGTCGACTATGAATATTCTTATATCATATACTAAGCTAAGATGGATAACAAATTAAAAGTGATCTGTAGCAATTTATCTGTGACGTTATTAAAAGCTTCATTTCACATCACTGAAAGAGCTCAAACAATGAGTGATTTGCTGGAAGTTAACCTGAACGAAAATGTGATAGTTCAGAAACAGGCCTATAAGTCTTAGCACGCACGTCGCCGTCGGTGCGAGGGACCTCTAAAACAACAAATTGAGCTCTAACTAGCAATTTCTCGTCAACGTCGATGCGATGTCATTGATTTCAGTTTCACACTACAATAACAACATCCTTCTATTGAAAACCCTAGGGATGTCCTAAATGTTCAAGACGTTTAATTTGAGCAAAGATGTTGTTTAAATTACCGTCGTATAATCTAAAATAAGTCCTAAGTATACTGTCTAGGAGTCACTCATAAAATTACTGATAAAGCATTTTTTTCAATTAGGAACTTAACCAAATTCCAGCTGTAGAAATCAAAAGTTAGAAGTCAATGCCTTGTCCATCCAAGAAACGCATAGCACACTCAAAAAACGACTGTCGGAAAAACCCTCATTTAACTTTCATACTCCCAAACCAAAATGAAAGATCGAAAAAAAGAGAAGGTTGAATCAATAAAAACAACAACCTAAAATCTGCACTTTTTTGGGCAGTCGTGTAAAAATAGAGCATTTTCAGAATGTGGTCGAACCGTATTCCATCCCTGGTCGCTGTGTTGGGTGACGCAACGCACGGTTCCCACAAAGATTCTGATTGTGATGTCCGTTCCGAGACCGGTTATTACCGGCTGAAATTAGGCGCCGATCGACGCCCGCGGCGACTCCGCTCTGGGGCCCGTTCACATTGATGGAACGTAGATCTCTTGAGGGACTAAAAGTAAATTGTTTGACGTTATATTCATAACTGGTCAATATCTAATGGCGCCAAGTATCTGCAATATTTTATAAACGGAACAAAACTGTTAAATTTTTTTTATTCCATTTGGAATTTGTGTGATTTCAAATTTTAACAATCTTCCCTAGGTTAAGGGAAGACTGTTCTCGTGTGGTTATTGTTGTTTTATTAAATAATTTATTATTTACATTAAATTCAATTCAAAAGACTAGAATATATACTGGCTTTATAAAAAAATCTGAAACAAGTTCTGGATACTGTGCAGATTTCCAGCAAATATATACAGGGTTATTTGTAAAACACCAGCAACCTTTCAGGGGGTGAAAGTACTCATCATTATAAACAACTTTTGCTATGAGACCAACCCTGAAAAATCTAAAAAAATATCTGCTATTTCATACATTTTCATCGGGTGACTATTGCATTTTGTATGAAGCAGCTGATTTAATTTTTGATATTTCAGAGTTGGTCCCATAGTAAAAGTTGTTTATAATGATGAGTACTTTCACCCCCTGAAAGGTTGCTGGTGTTTTACAAATAACCCTGTATACCTAAGTGTCATAGAAGTATTTTAATTCCTAAAATATATTTTCCTGCAGTTTCCATCAGTGTGTCGGGCCCCTATCACCGTACAGTACAGGTCAGTGTTATGAGCGAATTGTGTTCGTACGCTCATAGTTCCATTATTCTATAGGGTTATGACAAAGCAGCTTAAAGATAACTCGTTAGTGGAACGCTAGTTTTGTGCAGCGCATTAGCGAAATCATTTCATTTCCATTTGTATTTTGAGATTAGTTTCAATATAGATAGAAAGCAGTACAAGCTTAATTATTGTATTACTGAAAGGCAGGAAATGTCAAAGTTGAAAAAACGTTGTTTGCTTTTTTATATGTACGTTAATAAACTTTAGATATTTGTGTTATTTAAAAAAATAGGGAGGTTATTCATTTGTGTGTGTGTGTGTGTATTTTTCTCATGATTTATTTGCACTTTACAGTAGTAGTAGGCAACTTTAAAGTAATTTGAAATATCAATTAAGTCCTTCACGCGAATATTGAGACTGTTATTTAAATAGCTATCTTAAAAATCTTCACATAAAACCAATTATCAGAAGACAAATATTGATATTCATCATTTCATTTTAGCAAAAAGATTATTTTATCAAACAGCCCACCCTGCCCCGTGCTGGGTTCATACCCAGGTGGAATTCAATTTCGCTCCACTCTTTCCACTTCTTACGGTTCTTTGCTGTTGTGGCCCAACCCCTCATAAAGCAATCATTACATGGGCGATATAAACATCACCTTGAAAAGCCCCGGTTTTACTTCGGCCGCTCACTTGAAAGGCCCTTTCATCGATGCGAACAATCGACGCAGCGCTAATTGGAAAGCGACAATCCTATTTCGATGATTACTCGCCTCTGATTCACGTGGCGTTGCGAACTCATTCCGACACTCATGTAATACTCGCATTTGTGTGACGAACGCAATTCAATGAGATCAATATTATTGTTTTTGAGTACAGTCGCGAGCATTAATATAACCTGTGCACATGGCGTTTAAAATCAATTTTCTATAGACTGAGAGTCATGTCGTGCAGACAAAACCTAAATAGGTACTACGATGGTTAGATTATACCAACAGTTTTTCGAAGATCTGTAGGTACTAAGGCCTACAAGAAAAGCAGCAGTATCGTTACTAAGACGTAATCCCATGGGGGTTGTTGTCATAAGTCGGACCAGGAGGGTTTCGTACTCAAAGGATAGTCAACGGAACCCTGTTACTAAGCCTCCTCCGTCCGTCCGTCTGTCACTGGCCTGTATCTTACGAACCGTAATAGGTTGTTGAAACTTAAAATTGTCACTAAGTGTGTATTTCTATTGCTGTTTTAACAACAAAAATTAAATACGAACAAAAAACGTGTTTTTTTTTTACGGAGCCGAGTCGCACTTGGCTGGTTTTTTTAAAACTTTAATGTCCAACACCAGTGCCGTCGTATTTTTATGGTTCCGTAAGTCGGAATGAAATAAAATACTCTTATAGGGTAACTACGTTCGTCTGGCTGCCTGTTTGTCTGTCACAGGCAATTTGCTCTCAATCTACTAGACCCATTTTTGCTACACATACTGAACTTCTATGTCTTAAACACGAATGCGTAAGGTTAAGATTTTTTTTGAAGTAGGTATGGGCTTTTGAAAGAAAATTTTGCGCGCGAGTTCGACCCGGACTTGACCGGTTTTTTCGTGCCGACCCATTGCGCATTGCGTAGGTACATAGCTTGTCTAAAGCTTAGCGCGCATAGGTGAAATTTTGTCTGCGTGACAGTACATCTTTTTCTTTCGAATTTTTGAATTACAAGCGAGGGAGAGATATTGTCACAGTGACAAAAGTCACCAGTGCGCGCCTAGTCTAAGCTTGCTTGTAGGTATAGGTAGGCACGTGTTTTTGTTTGGGACTGTACCTACACACGTAAATACATACATCAAGTTGTAATTGAACGATATTAGGTAGGTGTTGACCATGATTTGCGTTGGAAGTATATTTAAATATGCTGATTTGGTGAGGCAATTGTAGTTCATATTGATTGATATTTAGTAGATGATTGCTAGTTATTTATGTGTTTCACTCATTTGTTAGTTACATTTTGAGTACAGAAATCGACGGATAGTCAATTGACTATCCGTCGATATCTGTACTCAAAATGTAACTAATATGTCTTTTTAAACATTATGTCTTTTTAAACATTATTACTTAGATAAAATATTACATTATGAAATATTAAGGTGAAAGCGCCGGAGTAGCCCGCGAAATTCAAATTTTATTACGTTTTTTGCAATTTGCAGGTCAGTATCAGGTTGTATGTTGGTCAAAATATGATAAGCGGCCGTAGGAAGTACGTATTTACTATTCTAACTGAGAGAGATCTCTCTCTCTCAGTTAGAATTGATGCCAAATGTGTCAATTTCATGAGATCGTAACATTTGGCATCAATTCTAACTGAAGGAGTTGTATTGATGATTTTAATGATTATAATTCTATGAAAATATACTTGCTATGACCGCGAATCATATTTTGACCAAGATACAACCTGACACTGACCTGCAAATTGCAAAAAACTTAAGAAAATTTGAATTTCGCGGGCTACCCTGGCGCTTCTACCTTAAGGCTGCGTTTCCACCAGAGATGTGCGAGGATGCGTAGCGAGGGATATGTTTGTTATGAACATAGCATCGCTTCATTTACCTAGCCTCGCTCAGCACAAGCGATTCTATTGGTGCATAAAACGTGTGTATTGGTGGAAACGCAGCCTAAGGGACTTTTATAATAACTAAACTAACACGCCTACTAGTTATTACATTTCCGAAAAGAAGGACGTCTCGACTTGATAACCTTAAAGTGTGTGGCATAGATTAAGATTATCAAATCTGTCTTGATAGACCTTTAAGATAAGAGTAAATCCTAATAGTTTCTTTGAATCCAAATATTGCCTTTGCGTTATGTTACCTTCAACCTTCACTAGAACTTTTAACTGTTTCTTGGAAAGCGTTGATAACTCTTTGTAACGAAATGCTATCGTAACATCAAAGATTTCTCGGAATGTCTCTGTTTATATTTAGGTCCAATTTCTCCCTCGGCGAAGGCCTACATCATAGCACATTTTATGTCATAAAAGTACTTAGACTATGGTACTCAGCGTAACTTCATAACAGTAAAAGAATTTTCTTAATAGTATCAGAACTCTCAGGTTTAGATCTCTGCTAGGTATAAGATAAGTTAAATGTTACCCAGCTAATGGCTTGTGGAGGTCTGGTAGGCAGTCGCTCTACGTAAAATACTGGTATTCAGCTGAATCTAGTTTGACTGGAAGCCGACCACAATAAAGTTGGGAAAAGAATAGGCAGATGATGACTATATTCATGTTATTGTATGATACAAATTGTTTTTCGCATAAAATTAAACCAAAAAACTATGGGGTGGCAGTTTTTTAGGGTTCCGTACCCAAAGGGCAAAAACGCGACCCTATTACTAAGACTCCGCTGTCCTTCTGTCTGTCTATCTTATGAACCGTGAAATCTAGACAGTGAAATTTTCACAGATGACGTATTTCTGTTGCCGCTATTATAACAAATACTAAAAACAGAATAAAATAAAAATTTAAGTGGGGGCCATACAACAAACGTGATATTTTTGCCGATTTTTTTTTTTTAAAGGTTATGGTACTGAACCCTTCGTGCGCGAGTCCGACTCGCACTTGGCTGGTTTTATATTCAAAATTCACTTACGTTAACGTTACTACACGTCAAAACATTCGTGCTAAGCCCTCTGGTATTAGCTTCATCTGGTTAGACTGGTAGCCGACCCAGGCCTACGTAGTAGGGGTCGGCTACTCTACGTAGTGGGGCGGCTACCCAGGGAAGGGTCTAGTCTAGGTAGTTTGATTGCTTGAATAGCTTTCAATAAGATAAGTAAGTTCGTTAGTTAATGTGTAATCTATGTATATATCTATACTTAAGTACATATAATATTGTAAATCTGAAGAGTTTGTTTGTTTGTCTGAACGCGCTTATCTCTGGAGCTACCAGTCAGATTTGAAAAACTATTTGTGCATATGATAGCTACATTCTTGAGGAAGGCTATAGAGTATATAACATTACTCCAACCAATAGGAGCGGAACATGAATCAAAGGTGACGCAGACGAAGTGGCGCGGGTCAGCTAGTATCGTAATGAACTCCAATATCTCTCACCCTTTGGCAACACTAAACGGGTTTAGATCTGATTTCCTCGTAATGCATGGTTAATCAGTCGAACTTCGTTAACGCATACATTAGTATTTGAGGAATCAGTCGGAGTGATAGTCTATTTACAAACATATCACGTTGATAATAGTGCTATTAGCAAAATTTACATAGGCACCAGCTTCGCATTTGTCTACGTGCTGTATATTATATACTAGTACTTCGCCTGCGGCTTTGTCTGCGCGGATTTAGTAGGTTCTCCACAAACTTCAACGCCCCCTTTTATAGGTTAGTTTTAGAAAATTATGCACAATGATTTTCATTAATTACCTAGCCATTTCTGCTGCTGATTCTGTGGTCTCAGGATCAGTGCAACTGTATCACCCCGTTCACCCCGTCAGGGGATGATAATCAAAAATTGTTACATCTGTTTCAATTATCCCACTTTTAGTTTGTTCATAACAAATTCTCAATTCCTTTTATTTACGTGGATCCTCCCTTATCACCCTGTTCGCCCGATAAGGGGTTTATTTTTAAAGAATCCAAACATTTGTAATTCTTATTTTTTTATCGAAATGCCGTGTTCCCACTTCATCGGATCAAGCATTAAGATTCTCCCCAGTTCGCTCATTTTTCTTACTTGGAGCATTTTTATAACCTTTTAACTTTTAAAGGAAAGGTCCGATTTAAAGTGTAATTTACATGTACTTATATAATCAATCTCACATTATTTTTATATATCATCAATAATTATAACTCAGTGCACACTAAATAATGAATTTATTTGGCAAAATTTTGCTACTTTGGGTTACTACATTATTGCAATTACCATAAGCATCTAATTTTTTACAAAAATAAAAAATATAGTAAGTTAATTACATTTTAAGTTAATAATGTAGAAAGCATTTTTAGAATCGGAGAGTTACAAACACACAAACAAGAAAATAAGTCTTTCTTTTTATATATTAGTTTGGTTTAGATTAACTTATAATATAGGACTCGTAGACAAGTGCGATGTGACAATGCGACAACGATGCGATGGATTTTTATATAAAAATTGTTTCTCCGTAGAACGATTTCTTTGGAACTTGGTTGTCGCATCGTACCTGCCTGTAGCAAACCATTTGTTTCAATTTAACCATTAACAGTGACTTGGTCAAGGAGTCGGCCAATCAGAGAGATAAAACTAGTTGCATGTTCCAAAGCGTAGATCTCTAAGTACATACATACCTTTCCCTAATATCCCTTCGTAGATACCTGAACAATACATTATGAACCGTTTTTCGTTACTACAGAACGTAAAGGATCACGTTAGAAGTCGATTCAGGACGGCTTTATGTCTTTATTTGTGTTTAAGAAAGCCAATAAATGTGTGGGTCAGTTTATTACATATTTATCTGATACCTACCATGTGTGAAATTAGCCAATCTCATTGAGTCTCTTCTAAATTACTAATTGCCTTGGTATAGTGATTGTAAATCGTTCTGAAAGTTTATTAAAAGTAAATATTTACTCAATGATATCAAAGGAAAAAGTTTTCATACTGGTATTACTTTATTACGAGTATATCGCAGGTTAAAGAAAACCGATGGCAGTACCTAATTACACAGAAGATTCTCCCAGAGGAGGCTGGGGATCATTACCTGCTGCTTGTTCCTCAATTCCTGATTTATTATAACATTTTGAGATATATAATTTTTATTTTGCTCTTACTTGTTGAAAACTCTGCTTTCGTAAAGGTACAAAAAATATTTTTGGTAATGGTAATGAAAAGTTAAGTGGTTCTGATGTAGTTTTTAATTTGATTTTATGGAAAACACTCACCCATCATGTTGTTGTTCGTTCCTTGAAAAGGGATCGGGGGCTTGTAAAGGGTGTAACAGAAAGGTGTAGGTAGTCATATTTAAAAAACCGGCCAAGTGCGAATCGGACCCGCGGGCAAAGGGTTCCGAGCGGATCTCATTTTTGTAACGTTACTTTAAAACCATATACTTATAATCTTATAAGTTTTCCTGTAATGTATAGATAGAATACTTCCTATACTACCTATACATTACAGGAAAACCATTTCTTTACTTACATTTTTATAATTTTTTTAGGCTTGGTAATTTCGAAGATAACGGGGAGGAAATGTTAATTTTTCATCTAATTTATTGAATAGATACAGAACTATTAATTTCAAAATTATGAAAAAAATATTTAAATCTTCACAATAAACTTTTCAATTGAAATACCACACGATAGTTATATTTATTTACTATTTGACCCCAAAAGTGACCCCATATTCAACATTTATTTATTTACGTAAAGCGTACGTGTTTCGGGCACCGCGAAGACCATATGATGTGCACCTTCAACATAATCTGTCCAGTAGATTCGGAGAAAATTAGCCGTAACAAACCAATAGACAGGCAGACCCACGTGTGATCCTCTAACTAAGGATCTTTTTAACATGGACGTTCGGAATCCTAAAAACGGCTTCTGTCCTTGTGCAAATGATCTTCACGAACTATAATAAAAAATTGCGAACTCAATTATAGTTTGTCTTAAAAAAGTGGTCTAGACTAGATCCACTCATAACTACAGTAATGCCATTGAACACCATGGCAACCACATTCATAAAACGATCAATCAATTAAGGTCTTCAGGGGGGCCGTCAATCGTATGAGATATAATAATTAGCTGAAACTTTCAGATCTGGATGAATTATACACGTGCCCGTCTAATTCTGGCGCGGAGTCAGACACTCCGAGAAAGGTGAGGGGCCACGGTCGCAGTGAGGGCGGACACTATGGCTGGAAGGACGTAAATATTGTACTGTAGGTACGGGAGCAGGTACCATTAATATTAACTTATACAAAATGTAACAAAATCTCTGTGGTTCCGTATGTAGGTAAAATATAAGCTTACCATTAATGACGTCACATTTTTTTTTAAAATCAATTTTTGGCCAAAATATTGAACACAATCAGATTACTTTGAAATTCGAAACATGTAAAAAAATTAGTATAATATCTATTTATAACCTAGCTCAGTAGTTTGTGTACCTAACAATCACTTTTACTTGCCATATATTTAAATTTTTAAAAGAACAATTTTCAAAAATCTGATGGGAAATAATAAAATAACTTCTTCCGCTCTGGGTGGAGTGGAAGGGAGTGTCAGACTCTTACTGACTTCAACCCATCTGAGTTCCTCCTCATGCCCTTTGCGTTCCAGGGCCGCAGTGACTCTTTCGAACAAATTTCGCAAGCACCTACAAAATAACATCGATTCATAGCTATCGATTCTGAACATCACAAGGAACTGAACAAGGAAGAACAGGGTTATTGTTACATACTGTGTATTTCATTTATAATAGATTTCCTTTAAATAAATTACTTTTTCATAATTATTGAACCCACTTAAGGCTGCCTGTGCATTGACGTGGAGTGAGGCGGCGGTGGGGAGCGAACGAGTAATGCGGAGCGGAGTTGCAGGTTGTATCTGTCCATTAATGCGGAGCGAGGCAGTGCGTGTGGAGCTGCGGACTGTACGGAGCGATGCAGAGTTCACGCAACGAGTAATTTGAGCTGGCAGCCGGTTTTTTTTCACGTCCCCGCTCCGCTGCCTTGCTCCGCTTCCTGGTTTTGTATGAATTTTTAAACTAGTTCGCAAATCCCTGTCCACTGAAGCGGAGCGGAGATTTTATACAATTCCATTGGTTTATATTGGCAAAGCTCTGCTCCGCTCCTCTCCTCTCCGTGGACAGACAGTGAGTGTAAGTCGGTTGTCAAGCCTAAGGCTAACTGCCTTAGGCTTGACAACCGACTTACACTCACTGTCTGTCATAAGATTCGAAAGCTTTACAGTACTTAGGTACACAATAAGTTTGTTATACATATTTAAGCAGCCATTTAAAAGAACAGGCTTGTTTAACATTTTTTCAAATTCATTTGGGGTAGTTATGAGAGTCTCAGTAATGTAAAAAAATAAATCTATGATTCAATCAAATACATACAAGGTGCAGGTTCTCATAATAAAGCAAAGCAAACTCTTAATAAAGAAACAATTCTTTCAAAAAATGTTATTGTTGAATAGAAAAAACACAGAAACAAAACTGAAAAAAAAAAATTAACGATTTTAAGTAAACCTCACAAACTCAACCAGCGCGTGCAGCGGTTACTTCGACCAAAGCCTTACCCGTGACTACTTTGGATTCTAATTTGACTTTATTAGATTTTAGCAGAATTTAAAATGCTAGTTCGAATTAGATGAGTAAAATTGCATTATGTACCAGTAGTGTGAAGTGTTCCTAATGACTTCCCCGGCGGAATCTCTGTTCAACTCCGAATTAAAACTTGATTAGAGATACTTACATGTCAAATATATGTATCCGCGTTTCACGCCAAACTTTCTCAACAATTTATCAACAATGAACATGAACAAGGAAAACAAAGAAGTGAATTGGAGAATTACCTTCATACACATTTCGATTGAAACAATTTTATTGTGTTACCTTTTACGTAAAATTCTTTTCTCATATCAAGAGTTTTGACAGCGCTCTGAGATAATATAATAATGGCTACGGCGAACAGTTGTAGTTTCGTAGCGCGTCTACGTGCGCGTAGCGCGACTACGCCGCGTAGCAGGTAGTGCGGAGCGGTCGCGACGCGCAATTAAAAGTTTACAGCAGATGCAGTGATCGGCAGAGCGGAGCTGTAAACGACACGTTTATGTAAACACGCTTCTAATTGGATCAAACACCTTTTTATTCAAGTTTCCACATTCTGAGAAGAACACGGCGACTCAACTAATTGCTACCTGCACGAGCACTCTTTAATCAAACACATATAATTTTTGTGCACCCCTCCTTAATTGGCAATGACAACTTGTAAACAAACCGTTACATTATTTGTTTAGAAATAAAAGTTGAACGTTTAACTCTAACTTCAATGTATGCAAACCCTCAACGTTTTCAGAATAATGAAACTTTTTAGGTGTTCATTGTGATTTCATATCTAACTTTTTAATCAGCTTATTTGAACTAGGAACAACGTCAATTTCTGACGTCATTATAACACCGACAATAAAGTTAGAATAATTTTAGATGTATGGACTTACTGTATGCTGGTTGTTGTTTAAGTTTTCTGAGCCACATATGAATTTTACACAGATAATTTTTCTTAAATAAATATAGAAAAGGACATAAGAAATGTGAAGTAAAGCTATTTAGACGAAAACCATTAAGTTGGAATAGTCTCCTTAAAACGGCAACTGCAAAGAATGCATAAGGTTTAAATGGCGGCGGGTCAAATTTTGCCCCGTCAGATATAATTAAAAGTCTTTACGATGGGCGAAAACGACGCTGTAAAGCGGCAAGGAAAATTATATGGAAAGCGCACGAGCACGTCACTGCGTCGTAAAGTATGAGACGTATCAGGACGGGTGCACCGGGGAAGTCTTGAGAGGATACACGTGTGCGCAACTTGCTGCGAGTTTTTATTGTGACCCGAATAATACAGGAAAGTTTGGGAACTAGGAAAAGTAGGACGATTTTTCTGCCCAGATATAACGTTACCGGAGTAAACCGAATAGTTTAGGCAGGCTTGTTTGTCTAACCAGTGCTAGAAAACTCTGTTTAGCCTAGAAAAATACTTATTCAATTTTAATTCCATAAAAAAAAACATTATAATATAGTCCCTGATTAAGCTTTGCCTGCCTTCTAAGAAGAGATGTGATAAGTACAAAGTAAACCTCTACTCCAAATATTAATAACGTGGAGTATACCGTATTTTCCTAATACGAACCGCAACCTAGGTACCCAATAAAGTGCCTATTTTCATTTTAATTTTTAGTTTTTATAAGTACTAAAAACAATAAATTGTTTAGAAGACCACATTATCTAAAACACATTATTTTATACCAGCAAGTCTACAAAAACCAGCAAACGATTTAAGCCTCAAACACAAACCGCGCTCACAATATTTTCACCACGAGCAGTTATTTTTCGAGAAAAACGAATGAAAAGTGTATTTTAATATCTCTATTATGAATCCGAGAGTCCTTTCACTAAGCGGTGCCATCACAGGCTGTACTGTCGATGAAATAACCCTCTATTAACCTTGTTGAAATGGCTCTTTTGCAAAAACCATCGCTGAAATTGATATCAACGCATGCTCACAAACGTAAATTGCCTCTCTATGCATATTTACGCGAACTATTAAAAATTGATCGACTGGCATTTGCATGGGACCACACTTATGGTGTTTTTAAATAACGATTCGCCCGTGGCCTTTGGTTATTTAATCGATATCACTTTACTTCTATATTATCTACTTTTACGTTTTCAGTAACATTTTCCCGTGTGTTAAATACCTCTACGGTTTTGAGTACTGAACCCGAATACATAAAAATGTTGGTACGAGTATATTCTTTTTAATGTGTACGTATCGGTTTACAGCCGGCTGTAGCACAATCGTTTGAGTTTTGAGGCGCCCTCAATAACCCGAGTTTAGTGCTAAGTTCGTATTCACACAGTTACCACGCGCGTCGTCGGATCCTTTACACGATAGTAGAGAGGCGATCGTAAAAACTTTTAATTATTTCGGTTGAAAATAGTCCGGGAGACCGCAAACATAAACCGCTATGCATTCTTTTTGTTTGGTCGGTGTGCGCGTAGCATCTACAAGACGTTAGTGCCTTGTTTTAAAGTGTTGTAAAACAAGCGTAACCCGCGCTCACCTACGGTACCTAAGTGTATGCCCTCTTGAAAAAATAAAGTCTCTGAACACGGTTTTCACGTTTTATGCTCATAGCTGGCGGGTTCAATTACCAGATTTTTGCAAAACGGGAGTTTTCGAGTTTTTACGGTTGTATCTTATTTAAACTTTCAGGGTTAAATAAAAGCTGAAAGTATCAATTTTATTGTTTGTATTAACAAGGCAATTTTATTTCTATTCTTTATGACAAAAAATGCAGTTTCGTAGAAATTTTCCACGTAATCGCTTTTACGGGGACCGTCATTGATTGTTGACAAAGCGTAGTCGCAGGCGACACGCACACGGATCGCACACGAACTGCAATCATCTGCAAAGGGCACCCCACGACGCGCTAAGTGTCACCCAGTCACGCTGTAAATAGCGGATATGTCGTAATTGGCGAGTCGTCAACCCCCGACCCTAGTTGTCACATGTCACTTCACAGTTCAGCGATTTCAATTAGTAGGTAATTTTCACGGAAGTTATAACAGGCTAGGTACTTAAATTACTTTAACGTCTTTTTTTTTAATGAATATGGAGTTTCCATGTAGGTATTTATTGCAGGTAACCAATGTTGGAATGTTTGAAATCTTAATTTTAAATACAACAAAATTATACAGTGTTACAGTGCGCGGTTCGGAGACAGTGCGTAGTTTTCTTCCAAGCAATCAGTATCGTTATTGGAACATATTTCACGAAAGAAAATGTGGTTGTTAGTTATTTTATTATTATTGAATAATTAGCAAAGCAAAAAGTATCGAAAAGAGTCACTCGACTCTGATTACGTTACTTTTGTTTAATTTACCTAGAATGCCACTAACCACGGACATGGCTGACTCTGATGGTGACTGATGATGACTGATGATGGTGACTCTGCCCATATCCATCATGTCATGAGTTTTATAATCAAATCGATATAAATGCGCGAGTAATTAGAGACATAATCAACCGAATCAAATTAATTTCGTAACAAAAACGCACAAGATTACGCGGAACAATAGCGATTCATCGTATCTGTGGTGCGCTCGCCGTTGACGTTCGAAAGTAAATGTCGTTCGACATGGCGTCACCGGACATCGACTCGACGCTCCGCTAAACTGACAGACGTCAAATATAGTTCCGACGCATCTTCAACAGATGGCGCTAGCAATGCGCCGTCAAACACAAAACGACACGGGTATATTTGTTTTTATGATCTTGCTATAAATAAAGGGATACGAACATTTTTGAATGGGATTTGGAAAAGCCACCAGCCGTCATTTTTTTTTCAAAATCGCAGCGCACGATGTAACATGTACGAGTATATATGGGTGGAGGATACTTAAACAAACAAAAAATGTGAACTACGTAGTGCCCTAGTGTCACGTTGCCGAGATATTCGGAGGCAAAGTCGCCATGTGAGAGCAGTAAAAATCATTAAAAAAGAAATTCAAAATCGCGGCGCACGTGGAATATTTACGGTACATGTATATATGGGTAGAGGGCACCAAAACAAACAAAAAAATAGTATCATGGTGACCTCCAGTATCACGTTGCCGAGATATTTGGAGGTAAAGTTTTCACGTGACAACATTGACTATCATAAAAATAAATTGATCACGTGCTTATAAGCAGTAGATTGCATTATAATAATAGTTCTCAGTTTGATTTGACCATTTATATAAATTAAACACTATTATTTTGCTAAGTTCCTAATATATTGGTTTTCACCTTTTCACGTGTTCCTATTTTTATTTCCATCCAATAAATGGTTAAATCAAACCGCCAACTATTATTTAAATTTAATGTAATGCGTGTAAGTACATCATTATTTGTTATTATTGATAGGACTTGATGTCACGTGATGACTTTTGTATGGCTCAGAGGTAGTTAAGTTGTGAGTTTGACGAAAACCACAGATTTCACCTTAGTTCAGTATATTTGTAAAGTTACACGTAAGTTATGTTTGGATGCTAATCCGCGGTTATAGCGCTACGGCAGCTATTGGTCAACTAATTTAATAAGTATAAGTAATTATAAAAGTAAACTAAACGAGTAGCGTAAAGTAGGTTGCGGCGTTAGCAATTTGCCTGTACGTGAACCGTACATGCTCCCGAGGGAAAAGTGGGATGAGCATCCATTACAAAGCAAATAATTATCTAAGAAAAGTGCAAAGTAAATAATAAAAGTTAAATAGTAAACAAAAGCTAATGTGTAAAGTTATAAATGTAAAAGTATAGGTATAACACTCAATTTAAATCGTCAAAGTGAAATACTTTCTTCGGCTGTCTTGCTTCGCTGTAAACGGGCTCCGCTGCTGTCGAATGTATTTCTTGTAGCTCGATGTCTCCTCCAAAGTTCTCCCTTCCTCTAGGTGTCACTCCAGTTTTGGAAGAGAGTGTTTTGATGCCTTTCTTTGTTTTGCACCTTCGTTTGATGATATGATAGAGGGCAAGCACAGCGATTCCTCCCAACAACAAAGAAGTAACCGAATAGAGATAGATGTCGTGATTTGACATGTCGGATGCCTTCGGTAATATTTCCCTGTTTTTCTGGAATGCCAACTGCTGGTCTATTTTTCTTATTTCTACAGCAGTTGGTGATCCTTGTTCGGTTATATTCAATTTGGCATTATTCCAGCCGTGGTCAAATATGTTGTTGATTGTTGAGTTCAAAGTAGGTATTTCGATCTCTGGTTCCATGTTGTAACTACTTCCCAGCTGATTGTGTGTAAATATTGTGGCGTCGTTTTTCTGCAGTAAGCATTTTGATTTCAAGGAAATCACTCCAGTCCCGTCAATGACCGCAGGCGTAACTTGACCGTTACATATGACGCGCATCAGCTGTTTTCCGCACAGTGTAAATAGCCACATGTTCGGTTTGTGCAGCTTTATCCAGGTTTCCTTGCATGTTACGTCTTTGAGGACGCATGATAAAGACTCTTGTTGGTTGAAGACTTGGGCCTCACATGGAGCGTACTTGTCGTGCATGTTGTAGACAGGATTACGTGAGACACATAGGAATTCGTCTTCTCCGTATGATGTACATTGCCGCATGTCTTGGTCTTCCATTGTTATGTAAGAGTTCTTTAAAAAGTTGATTGCGATGAAGCTTGAACTTGCTTGCACGAGTTTTAAACGTCCTTGTGTAAGGATCGGTGTTGGTATAACTCGGTATATTTTGTAGTCCTCATCGCTCAGCAAGGGGATGTGTATTTCAAATAGCATAAAGTTGTTTGTCATGCGAGCCTTCACGTGGATGAGGTCATAAATATTTTTCAAATCCCTTTGAATGTCCTTTACCGGTAACGACAATCCCTGTGGCAACCTGCCTGATATTATGTTGAGCTGTTCGATCAGTTGGTTAGCGGGAAATAAATGTGTATCTAAATGTCCTCTATAAATGTTGGCGAGAGCATTTATCAATATTTCCACTATTCGATTTAAATCACTAAAAATCAGAGTTGCCGTCATGGCTGCGGTATTTATGTCATTCATCGTGAATAGCATTTGCGCCCTGTTTACTATTTTTGTGATGTCGCTGCTAGTTTGGTTTATATAGGCGCACAATGTTTTGAATTGTTCATCCATAAAGGCAGTGTTTCTTTTTATAATGTTATTTTCAGCCTCTACAATCAGTGTTTGGTTTTTCATAAGTTGGAGTAGGTAGTCATCGTTTGATTGTAGGTTCTGTATGTCTTTTTCGTACTTTTCGGCAAAGTCTGCGTCAAGAACTCCAAAAAGAGTTCTTGATAGTTTCCCAACTCCATCAAAGTAACCTCGTTTTGGTCTTGAGTGTTGAGTGAGCAGCATAGAGTTGTAGTCGGTTAGGTGACTCAGTTCATGACGTAGGTGGCCGACAATTGTTTCACAAGGCGTGTAGTCATGTGATATTCTTTGGCATAGTTTATCTATTTGGTTCACGTAATCATTGATTCGATCAGTTGCTTGCCAGTATGACGTTAAGTTATAGTAAACCAATAGATTCCATTCGTCATGTATTAGTTGTATTGTCCCTGCTTCATCGAAGTAAATCGGATGATTGCTCGGTATAGGTGTAACCTTCCAGTTATTCGTCGTTGGCGCAGATTGTGCAATTCCCGTCATCGCTACTATGGATAGGAGAACAAGTGACAGCCAATTGTTTTTGTTTTTAGCTGTGCCTCCTAGTTTTTTGGTTTCCGGAGTAGGTGTCCTTTTCTCTTCCTCTTCGTTTACTCTTGTTTCTTCTAGTTTCAGCGGTAATGGTGAAAGCTTCGTTATTGGTCGTTTAAGTGAACCTTTTCCAGTTTTCAAGGTAACAACTCGTACTCGACCATCGGCGCCTGGATGTAGTTCCTGGACTCTTCCTAAAGCCCAGCGCCCCGGAGGTAAGTGTTCATCTTTTACTAGTACTAGGCTTCCTTGTTTCAGGTTTTCTTTTGGGTGCTGCCATTTGCTACGGGTTTGGAGTTGATGTAAATATTCGTTCGACCAGCGCTTCCAGATGTGCACGTTCATTTGTTCAACAAGCTTCCATCTGTTTCGTAGATCGTGCTCAGCAAAGTCTTGCTCTTCTTGTGGTAGTGACAGGAGGGGGCCGCCAATGAGGAAGTGGCCTGGCGTTAGATATTCCAGGTCTTCGACATCCTCTGTTAATGGGCACAGCGGACGAGAGTTTAGACAGGCTTCAATTTGATTAAGTAAAGTAGTGAATTGCTCGAAAGTAAGCTTCTGTTCCCCCAGTACTCGATGTAGGTGATATTTCATTGATTTGACGGCAGCCTCCCACAGGCCTCCAGCTGTTGGCCATAGTGGCGCGTTGAAATGCCACTCAATTTGTAAGTGGCTCATCTCATCGGTGAATTCAGAAGTCTTAAACGTATTGTGTTTTTCAAATCCCTGTTGAAGAAGTTTTGCTGCGCCCACAAAATTCGTGCCGTTGTCGGAGAATACGTGGCGGGGTGTACCCCTGCGGGCACACATCCTTTTGAATGCGGCGAGGAACGTTTGCGTAGTCAGGTCTGACACCAATTCCAAATGCACGGCTTTGGTCACCATGCATATGAATATTGCTATGTAAGCCTTGCAAGTTGTAACTCCTCTTCCTTTGTTGATTTTCACATCAACATGTCCGGTATAGTCTACACCCGTGTTCGTGAACGGTCTTGATGGAGTGACACGCTCCTTTGGTAAGTCTGCCATCAGTTGGTGGTCTCGGTTTGGTTTGAACCGATGACATCGGATGCATTGTCGAAGCCCCTTCTTGACTGTCCTGCTACCTCCAATGACCCAAAATTTCTGACGTAAATGAGCCAAAGTGAGCCGGGCGCCACCATGGAGAGTGTCACGATGAGCCTCTTGAATAATAAGCTCCGTTAATCTTCCTGTTGCCGGAAGAATAATAGGATGTTTAGCTTCGGGAGATAAAGTTGAGTAGCCTAGTCGCCCCTTCACGCGCAGTATTTCACTGTTGTCCAGAAATGGGGTTAACTTCAGCAAGTTGCTTTTTTTTGATATTGGTCGGTTTTTCTTTAAACATTCTATATCGTCGGCATAGTTTTCCTTTTGAACGTTCTTAATAACCAATTCTGTTGCTCCCATTATGTCTTGTGTTGTTAAGCACAAAACCTCCTTTTTATTACCGCAGTCGGTTAAGTTATTGGTTGCGTTTAGTGCGCGTTTTTGCTTACGAATATTGTTGAGTCGTAGAATCCATCCAAGCACTCGTATTACGCGTTTATAATTACTGTTTTTATTCAGTAATGTGTCAATTATTTCACATTTCTTGTATGTGACAGCGCAGCAGTTTATTTCTCGCAACTCAGTGTTTGTTGTGTAGGTCAAGCGATTGTCTTGATGGTTTTGTAACGTATTTGTTTGTAACCATTCTGGCCCATTCCACCAAAGTTTAAAATCGAGAAGTTGTAATGGTGTTAAACCTCGAGTTGCACAGTCAGCAGGATTTTCTTCTGATTTCACATAGTCCCAGCAGTTTGCCGAGATAATGCTGTTTATTTGTTTCACTCTGTTAGCTACATATTTGTCCCATCTGTTTATATCGCCCTGGAGCCAGGCTAAAACGACCTTGGAGTCGGTCCAGCATCTTATGTGTAGGTTTTTCGTGTAGAGAGTGTTTCGCACCTTTTCTAGCAGTTTAGCTAGTAAAACGGCCCCGCAAAGTTCCATTCTAGGTACTGTTATCTTATTGCTGATTGGTGCAACCTTTGTTTTTGCCGTAATTAGCGTAGTCTTGTATTCGCCGGTTTGATTTTTAACTCGGCTATAAATGACACATGCATAAGCTTTTTCGCTTGCGTCGCAAAACCCATATATCTCTAGGTTGTTTTCTTGACATTGCAGCCATCGTGGTATGGAAAGTTTGTTAAGTACTGGGATATCTTTTCTCATAGTTTCCCATTCCGTTGCGAGATCTTCGGATAAACGTTCATCCCAGTTGATTTTGCTTATCCAGATTTTTTGGAACAGGAGTTTGGTTTTTATTGTAAGTGGCGATAGTAGTCCAAGTGGGTCGTACAGTTTGCTAATTTCGCTCAGTAGTACGCGTTTTGTCAGCTTTTTCTTGAGCGGTAGATCCCATTGGTATGTGAAGCTATCGTTGTCTTGATTCCACCTCATGCCCAACATTTTTGAGTTTGTTGTTTCTTCTGGGCTAAAGTCTATGTTCGTATTCTGGCTCTTTTGATCATCTCGCAAGTCCTCCAAGATAGTTGGTTCGTTCGTCTTCCATTTTCTCAAGTTAAATCCTCCTTTTTTTAGCAACTCAATTAGTTGTGTTACCAGTGTTTTCGATGCAGCAATAGTATCTTGCCCGTAAACCAAATCATCCATGTAGAAGTAGTTTTTTAGGACGTTTCCTGCTTCCGGGTAAGTATCTTTTTCATCTACTGCGAGTTTATGCAGAGTGCGCATTGCCAGATAAGGTGCACTTTTTGTTCCGTAAGTTACTGTGCCCAACTGCCAATCTTGTAGAGGTTCGTTAGGGGAAGATCTCCAGACTATAGTTTGCAGATGTTGTTGTTTATCGTTTAGCCAGATGAACCGATATAGTTTTTCGACATCTGCCGTGAAGACGTATCTGTATGTTCTCCAGTTAATAAGTAGTGTCAGTATATCCTTTTGTAAGTTCGGACCGCAGTACATGTGATCGTTGAGACTGCTGTCTCCTTTTGTCTTGTACGACGCGTTGAACACTACTCTTAGTTTTGTTGTAGTGGACTCAGCTCTTAACACGCCATGGTGAGGTAGGTAGACTTGGAACTTACTTTCTCCTGAGACAGGTTTCATGTGTCCCATAGCGATGTATTCGTTCATAAAACGCTTGTATTCGGTACTGAGTTCTTTGTTTTTTGACATTTTCCTTTCCAGTTGAAGGAATTGTGCTAATGCTTGCGACTTTGCGTTTTTTAAGTTTGCTTCGAAGTTAGGTTTCATTGGCATTTGTACCACATATTGTCCGTTCGCCAGTCTTGTGGTAGTTGCGTTATAATGTTCCTCACAGTGTTGTTCCTCAGTAGTTGATGATGATTTGTCTGGAATTTCCTCTGTTTCCCAAAATCTTGTCATGTTTTCGAAATCGTTAAGTGTCACCAAGCAGTTGAATGTCTTTACATTCCCGCATAGAATCCAACCCACTTTAGTTTGTTGAGCTACTGGGTATCTCTTGTCACTCCTGATGACGCCGTTCAGGATAAGTTCGGAATAGATGTCCGCGCCCAAGAGTAGGTCGATCGGACCCGACAGGTTGAACTGTGGGTCCGCTAGTTTTAAGTTTTCTAAGTAGTCCCAGTTGTTGATTGAGAACGATGCGGTAGGTAAGTTGCTTATGAGTTTTTTCATTATTAACGCTTCAAAGTTGAATTTGTAGTCTGAATGTATTGACTGACATTCTAAGTTCATTGCCCCTTTGCAGTTGCCGCTAAGGGTTCCCACACCCGATACAACAGCGCTCATTTTTCGTCGCTGCAATCGGAGGCGTTGTGCCGCGTTTTCTGTTATTAGGCTTACTTGGGAGCCTTGGTCAAGTAGACCTCTCAAGTTTACGAAGTTTCCGTCAATTGTTTTGACTTTCAGAAGTACTGTTGTCAACAGCACTTCCCTCTCTTCATTCGTTAAGTTATTGACCCCATAGGACGTCGATGGGATCGAAGATGGGTTTTCCTCCCTTGTTGCTTGTTTGTGGCTTGTTAGCTCAGTTTCATCTTCATGCATAAGTGTGTGGTGTGCCTTATGACACAATTTACACGTCTTTCTTGATTTACATTGTTTTTCTCCATGGCTGAATAGGCAGTTTTTACAAATGTGCAATTTGCGAATTGCGTCAATCCGTTTGTTTATGTTCATCGCCAGGAATTGTTCGCAATTCATCAAAACGTGATTAGTTTTGCAAATCGGGCATGTTTTTGCTGTCGTGAAGAAGGTTTTTGGCGAGTTTTGTGACTTGTTAAAGTACGATGACCCCTGCGTTTTATTCTTGTAGTTGTTATTTCGGTTTTCTGACCCTTTATGCGGCTGCTTTTCCGTTTTCCATGGTTTGCTAGATGATGATAATTTTTGACCATTTCCTTGCAGAGCTTCCAGTGACATGAATTTTGATTCCAAAAACTTGATAAACTCTTCTAGGTCGGGAAACTCCCGGGGATGTTTGACCTCCTTTATATATTCGTTATATGTAACGCTATCTAGTTTTTGAGCCAATAGGTGAACCACGATCGGGTCCCAATTGGTGGTGTCTAGCCCGATGTTTTTCAGCCCGTTCAAGCATTCCATCATGATGTCGTGAAGTTTCCGTATGCTTGCAGCGGTTGGTTGCTGAATACTAGGTTGATTCAGAAGCGTGTTCATGTATGAGGTGAATAACAGCCGTTTGTTGTCGTAGCGGTGGGCCAGCATCTCCCAGCAAGATGCGTAGTTCTCAGCACTGATGCCAAGATGCTGAACCAGTTTCTCCGCCTCACCTTTGAGTTTTGTTTTTAAGTGCTGCATTTTTTGTGCCTTTGAAAGTGTCGGATTGTTGTGTACACTTTCAAGATAGAGGTCTCTAAAACTCATCCACTGGTTATAGTTGCCATGAAAATCCGGTATTTGTATGTTTGGCGTAGATTTCTCATAATGCGCATTTTTCCATATGTTGTTTTGAAGTTGCCTTTTCAGGTCATCATAGTGGTTTTCCGCTGTATTATATTTTAGTTGGTAAGTTGAGTCGTCATCTTGTAAAATATAGTCTAACTCCCAATTTGCTTTTTCTATGTGCTCCCATTTCGTTTTCAGGGTGCTTAACTTGTCTTCCAATTCCCATTTTTCCATTGGTGTTGCCAATGCTATGGTGATCTTCTCCACAATGCGTTCGAATGCTCTAAAGTTACAGTATTGTTGACGCAAAAGATCTTGTTGTTTCTCCGTCGACTCGCTTGTTCCCCGAGGAGGTATGTGGAATTGGATATCGTCGAAAGTAAATTTCGATTGCCCCTTCCCTTGGTTAGGCGTCGCAGGTGGTTGCTCCGTCTTACTAGTAGACGGAGGTGGCAATTCAGACTTACGTTTCAACATGTCTTGCAGCACTTCTTCATACATCTTCTTCGTACTGTTGAAAATGTCGTCATTGAAGTATTGAAGGTCTGTCGCTCCAGACTCTTCCAGCAGTTGGTGGTTATGAACAAACTTCTCCCAGTTTTTGTTCAACCGAGAAAGACGCTCCTCCAGGTATGCCAAGTTCTTCCTGGTGGCACTGTCCTTCTTGTAGTTTGTGCAGATAAGTTTTAAGTCTCTGAAAGTAGTTTCCTGATGACTTATCAGTTCTGCCAAGCTCTGAACCATTTTTGTTAGTTATTGGGTTGACCGTTGGTGGAGTAAAGTTGTATCACCACAGGTACTAGTTCACCCAAGTTGCGAAGTTTTCGCCGATAGTTCAGCTGTAGCAGCAGACGTGATCTCTGCTAGCTCGTAAGTTACAGGCACTCAGTGTAGATCACCCTCCTTTACGCTATGTGCAACGTCTCAATGCTACTGGTGAGACCCGCTTGTGGGAGGCCAATAGCACCGATTTGCTAACGTAACTGGGATATACCACGCTAAGCACTCTGCTGATGAGGAGACACGACGACTCACGAGATGATATGCCGTGTCATCCGGCTCGAAGGACCACTTTTATGTATGGCTCAGAGGTAGTTAAGTTGTGAGTTTGACGAAAACCACAGATTTCACCTTAGTTCAGTATATTTGTAAAGTTACACGTAAGTTATGTTTGGATGCTAATCCGCGGTTATAGCGCTACGGCAGCTATTGGTCAACTAATTTAATAAGTATAAGTAATTATAAAAGTAAACTAAACGAGTAGCGTAAAGTAGGTTGCGGCGTTAGCAATTTGCCTGTACGTGAACCGTACAACTTTACTTCCAAATATCTCGGCAACGTGACACTTTAGGTCATGATGCTTAGTGAATATATTTTGTTAGTACACCGTGCGCCGCGATTTTGAAAAAAATCAAAATAGCGGCCGGGTAGCTATGCCACAAAGGAGTTTTCCCCTTTACGTACCGTCGCCGAAGTAATCCTGTATGTTTGCATGTTTCTGATTAAAAATAAACGGTCAATATTTCGTAAGGGGAGATATTTCCCGGTTTTTAATTTTTAATAAAACAAATAAACATAATATAAGTTAAAATATTTTCTGCCCTTACTTTCTCTCTTTTTCCGCATCAATATCAACAACATACTAACAAATCCAACTTCCCGGCACCTCAGTAATAACACAACAACGAAAAGTAAAAAAATAATAGAACTCGCATCCGTCGTGCGAAATTATAAACTTGTTTGAACATACATACGAGTACAAAAGTGTTGAAAACTTCGCAATAGCTTTTCAGATAAGTAACTAGCTCGCGTTAATGTTTTGCTCTTTGTGATTCCGCTCAGCGCCGCTGTGTGTGACTGTACCTATGCCTGTATGTCTGTATGACGGTATGTCGAACTACTTTTCCAAGTTAATTCGCGTCTCATGCACAATCCATAAAGTTTCGAGTGCTACCTCGAGAACGATGTCTGTTGTGAATGAAAAATTTTGCATGTACGGGGATATTGTCACTTGTCGCGTATTACTTATTTAATTGGATACTTATGTTGTTGTCTGCCATGTGGTGCTGTTTTGTACATACCTACCCAAAAATAGTGTAATAAAAACGGTTAAGATTGGTTTGAGATTGATTAAATATAAAACTATTTGGATGTTCAAGATTTCTTAAACATCCGTAATCTATAGTTTAAAACACCTTGAAAAATTTCATTTTCATAATAATAGGTACATACATATATCAATCACACGAAACATCGGTATTATGGAGTGTCTTTAGCACCACATCTGCGTACAAAAACAGTTATTAATGAGACAAAAAAATGGATATTAATAAAAAAACTACGCTGCCCATTGTTTTTTCAAAACTCATGTTTTCTTACACAAGCAACATTTTCTGAAATTGAAGCCACTGTAGTACTAAGAATAATGCTACGTACTGCAATCTTTTTGTAAAAATATCGTCTCTTGTACACACTCAGGTAGAGTTGGGTTGGTAGTCTCCAGCAGACACTTTAAGTACGGATATTATGCGCATCGCACTACGTTCTGATGAGGTTACATTGTTTCCTTCCGTTTCAATTATTGAAACGGACTCCTTTGCTTAAAATAATTTCTACAGCTATTCAGAAATTGAAACACTCAAGAAATCTAAAAACGGACTCCTTTGCTTCAAATAATTTCTTCAGTTATGCAGAAGTTGAAACACTCAAGAAATCTAAAAAAAACCTTTCCCTTCTGTGTGAATGTCCAATATCTACCTACAAAGAAAATAAATAACTTGCACAAAATACTTATGTTGCACTCTGGAATCTGAAATCCATAAAAGATGAGTGGTTTCCAAAACTTCACCCAAAATAATCGTTAAATTCCCAAATGTCCATTAACTATTCATGTTTGTCCTATTAATTAGCTAAACCAATTTCTGTTTTAGGTTAAAATCAATAAACTCGGCTCGCTTCAGAATAGACTGGCACACTGCAGCCGTTTGGCTTTTCCTAAGTGGAAGTTGGCCGAATCCTGCTAATATTATAAATGTATAGTTTGTATTTTTGTGAAAAAAAAAACTTATTAACAAAAAAAAAACCGACTTCTAAAAAAACACTACAAAGTACAAAATAACTTTAATTTCGGAAGTCGGTGTTTTTGGTTGCTTTTTCGGTATTTGACACCGAAATCCCAAATTAAAGTTACTTTGTAGTGTTTTTTTTTGGAAGTCTGTTTTTTTTATTAAGTTTATTATTTTTTATTTTTCACTTTTTAGTGGTACTCCCCACACCTAACAACACCACTGGAAAGTCACAGGAAAACAAAAATACGCAATTTCGTATACATGGATGATTTTTCCATATATTTTTTCTAGCTATTTGCATTTAAAAACCAAAACACTGAACCGATTTTGATAAAATTTTCATGAAGCCATTTGGAAAGCCCTTTCCAACAAAATAATTTTTCAAATCGGTTGGCAAGCGATGGAGTTATGCGCGAACAAACAAAAAAAAAAATTTTTTTTTCAAAAAAAGGTTCTCTATTCGGATGTTTGTATTTTATTTACAAACATCCGAATTGAGAACCTCCTCCTTTTTTAGAAGTTGGTTAAAAATCAGGCAAAAACGGCTGAAGGGAATTGGATGAAATTTGGCACACATATAATGCATATCCTGTAATAACACATAAGCTACTTTTTATCCCGGTAAATGGCATGGCTTAATGAGGACTGAAGAGGAAGTGGAAACTCAGAGCCGCTACTGCCTTAGTACTGTAATAGATATTTAAAGAATAATATTTTAACATCTTCATCTACATATTCGGCACGATTTGCTAGCCTATTTCCTCACTTAAGTACCCTACGTTTGATAGTATGTCATATTAATAAATCAATTACTACCCGTACGCGTTAACTTGGCACCTGGCTCGAATTATACGTTTTGACGTTTTTATTTAAATTGAACAATTCGATTTCGATGAAAACAATATAAACGCAACAGTAACAGTGATGCTAACGCGTACAGGATATAGTGACATTGACTAAATGATGGTGAATTTTCCGCCGTAGTCACTAATCGAGATCAGCAGTGTGATTCTGTAAACATGTCGAAGGGAACACTTGGGCAAGGTGCACGACGGGTGAGTTGTCAAACCATACAAATAAGATGGACAGTTCAATGCATGACAGTTCAATGTCGTTCACTCCGCTTCGGTGTACACCGTGAGATGTCGACAGAATCGACCGGCTGACCTATGCCAGTAATTTATATACCTACTTTAGTCAGTTCGTTAAATAACAACAAGGTGCACCGGACAAAAGAGGGTAGGTACGTAAAACAAGTACTGGTACGTACCTATTGCATACAGAATACACTTTTTGTTTGAACGGATGCGATAGTGGGTAATGCAATGATGCCTTCCCGATTCAGTTCGCTTATCCGGATTAAGCAGAGCGCCTCTGTAACCTGCTCTGTCGTTTGAATTCTTATTAAACCCGCCTGTACCGAACTCTATTTTAGCATTTCTTATGAGAAAGATAAGCGGAACAATTTACCTTATCTTAGACTTTTAGTCTACTTTTAGAAAAGTTATGGGTTAGATTTTAATTAATGGAGAGTTGCAAACTATTGAGGTAGGATCAGGGTCAGGGTCAGGGATCAGACCCATTAGGTACGTCAAAGGATAAATTCGATAATGCTGAGGCTCTTAACAAGACGGAGTCGTTTAACATTGCAAATTAAAAGTTGTTTTGAAAGTAATAAAAAACAAGTTTCCTAGTATCATATAAAAGTAAAGTTTAGTATTTGAGGCATCAAATTTTGATAGAGTTTTGCATAAAGATATAAGCTCGATCAAAGGATTGCTTTCAAAGTGGTATACCTTGCGAGCATATTTAAGTTTTCATGAAGTGAGGAAATGGAAAATAAATTGGATTTGTATAAGTTTCTTAAAAGCTACACACACGGGGAAATATTTACTTTGTTCTAGCCTAGCCGGGATTATTGCAGTTCATTATAAGACTAACTCGGTGGTTTAATGGAAAACCTGGTGGCTCGTTTGTAGGTACGCTATATTTTTCATGTTGAATCAAAACAGTTTAGACAACATAAACAGCTAAGTTGAGCGTATCGCGTTATGAACTGGGTGCAGTGTTGCGTTTCTGGACCGACTAGCTGTAGAAATGGAATGAGTCAACTTTTAAAATAATATAAAATGAAACTTTTTTTGAAAAAGCGACATTTTGGTTCAGTAATTAAAAAAAACTGACGAGTTATTAAATCTTCAGGTTTTTTTTGAAATTGCTGAAACTTTCTTGAACCCTACCAACATAGCAGGTACTTAACGCTGCTTTTGTTGCATTTTTTTCCCGTAAACTGTTCACAAACAAAAATAAATCGCATCACTCTTCCACACCTAGAATTTTAAACACAAAGGTTGATAATGTTTAACAAGCAGACAGTTCTGATACAAAGGGGAAACACATTAACATACAACTTCACCCGACGCGCCGGTGAGGAGAGTTCGAAACATTTTCGCATAAACTTTTCTATATGCGAAACGCTATTGAAAGCTCCTCTAGGAGATTAACACGCGCCGTGAAAATACGCGTTCAAGGATTACCCCTCCCTCGCCGAGTGCGAAGTTGTCTTGTTATAATGTGCCGCTAACAGCCAACAGTGAAAAATTAATGCACTTCCCCTCTTACCCGCGGGAACGCTACACGTGCGGGCAAAAAAACTGCCTCATCAATTAAACTGCCTTCGTGATACACTTGATTGAGTATTTTTGACGTACGGAAAGTAAAAAAATAGTAAAATATGTGCCGTTACAATCGATTTTGTATTTTCATATTTTGGATAACCGGTCGGAATATTGACATCCACCATAATGACACTACTCCAATATCAAAACTAATAAGGAGCAAAAAAATAAAGGAAAAGTACTGACTTATCAAAGCAACACCAAAGAACAGACAAGGTCGACCGCATACTCGCAACGCAACTATCCAAGACAGTCGAAAGAGCGTAGTAAGCCGCTCACTAAACGCCCGCTAAATCCTTCTAGCTTTGGCTTTAATTAATTCACCACAAGCGCTACGTACACAATACAAAATAGATTTACACCTCCTTCACCAGCAGTGTTGCAAACTCATTGGCAGTTCTTAACCACGTCAGCAAATAGCAAACATGGCAATGAACAGTGGAGTCATCCCCGCAGCTAACTAGATCTTTGAGCGCAGTTTGGACTTCGGTTTGATCGTGTTTGCTCGCTGCTCACTAGTTAGACTGCGAATTGCGGATAGCTTCTTTGTGTTCCGGAGTCGCAACTTCGCTAACTAGCTGCCGGTGACTGATTATGAACAACCGAAATTTAGGTACCAAAATTTTAATTACAAACACGAATACTTTGCACACATTCTTTATTTCTTATACAAATCGTAATAAACAGGTCGATAGTCGATGTTGGGAACGATTCTGTCAATCAACCCAGCTACAACACGAGTGCTTTTGAGGATATCGGGTCTGTACATTCGGACCAATGTCTTCAACAAACGGTTGTGGATCTCCCATTTACTATGCCCATGGGGCACGTTCAAATATGACTTCGTAAGATGATTGCCGCCGTTCCTACGCAAAGGCTCGGTGCCGCTAAGCAAATGTGATAATGGCTCTATTTCTATCGGTGCGATACGCTCATGATGAAGAGTGTAGCTAGATTTAACGTTATTAATCATCTGTCTTTTTTCAGGCAGTCTTTGTAAAATCTTCTCTAGCAGCATGTTTTGTTTTCGAGATTCATTTTCTGTAGTTTGTTTCAAAAGAGCGTCATGTATCACTTTTTTCTGTATGATCGCATCTATTAAACCTTTCATGTCGGGAGTGAAGTAGTCTCTTGGATCGAAATATTCTGGCGGCTCATGATCTGCTATTTCAATTTCTTCTTCGGGTATGTTATAACGAATTTTTCGAGGTGTCACATTTGGCAATCTATTATTTGTTTCTTCGTTCACTATATTTTGCACGTGCGGAGTATCAAGAGTTGATTTTATTTGAGGTATTTTCTTTAAACCGTTTTCATCATTGTCGTATGTTATATGGTCAATAATTATCTCGGGATATTGGTGCAATAAGCTAAACTGTTGATTCTGATGACCGCTTGATGTCTGTTTCTTATCATTGGTTGTGTTTAACTCTGAGACTATTTCTTTTTTTATTACATCATCTAATGAGTACTCGTTTTCGTCTATATGCCCTGACCGTGGCTTGAATTCTGAATTTACGCTTTCGTGTCCTTTATGTATAAGTCGGGGTGCAAATTGTTTATAATTAAATGACTTTCTGGTTATCTTACTTACGCCTGGAAATAGTTCGTCTTCTGAAGTCAGACTTTGAACTTCATTGGAAACTTCACGACTTTGATCAGTTTTATTTGAATATCGAGTAGCATGTAAAATTTCACTGCTTGATTTAAAATTTATATTTGGGGGCATGTACGTCTTAATGTAATATATATTTGAATCATTATCTGTGTGTGTTTCTACGATAGGAGTTAAATCTTGTATATCCGCGTTGGGGGCAGTTTCATTTATTTGCTGGGTCTGCTGAATCAGTTTATCTAAAATCTCGTTAATATTTTCTGTGCTCAAATGTTCTTCTGGCGTTAAACAATGTACTGTTATTAGAACAAGTATGTGGGCAACTGAAAAAAAGTATTCATGTCAACAGCAAAATAAATTATATACACAAATAACTACCTATTCTACAACAACCACTAATCAAACAGTCTCGGGAGCACAGGAAATATACAAACGTGTTAAGTAGACATTTAGATACTAAAATTATTTTGACTTTAACGATAGACTTAGTAAGTGACGAATAGTGGATGTTGTCTCTTAGAGCAAGAGTTACAATAGTATTTAGTTACAGGGTGTGACGAATTAAAAGAAGATTACAATAATCTGATCTTACACAGCGTGAGTCCCATGTTAATCGCCATTCTGCCAGATTACCACTGAATGGAATACTGGTTTATTATTGGCTCAATTGTACTTGATCGCTTATTAATTAACCGTTATCGCATTAATACCTCTTTGGACTTAATTAAGAGGTTATTGATAGGCGTGAAGATTTTCATCTAAATAACACTCAATCACGATCTACATACTTCGCATTTCGATATTAAATTCTGTTGTAGGTAGAGCGTGCGAGAAAATTAGAAAATGAAGATTTTTTTGCGTAGGAGCAACTTTTTATGTGCATCAATTCTTGTAATTCGAGACAAATGTTCAAATATGTTGTTAAGAGCTAATCATTTTCCAAAATAAAGAATTCGTGTCACTTTTCCCCAAACACGTACTGTATCAAGAAAAAGGAGTAGGTAGCGATTTATGTAACTAACCGAGAACAATGAAAGTTGCTTATTTAAAAATGTTTCAATAAGAACATAAATCGAGAGGTATTTCCTTGAAACCGGCAAGTTAATGGAACTTTTAATTTGCACTATAACAATTTACAAGCGATTGAAACTGAAAAAAGCAATCTTAGTTATCGTTGCCTTGAACGACAGCGGGTCGGCTTCAGCATGAAGTAAACAGCCCGGTTCGTCCTGCATTTCAATCGACTCTATTTGTATTTTATTGCGGGAGACTCGAACTGAGGCCAAACACCAGGGCTATGCATTTTATCGAGTTCTTTTATGAGATTTAAGCAATGATAGACGGTTTATTAACATACCACTAATATTTAATTAGCATTATAGGTACCAAAACTATCCGGAACTGGGTTTGGTCGAGAAATATATGCGGTTCTAAACGTCCCACGCAGTAATAAATGTCAGTATCAGCGCAGTAAGAGGTAACTCGTTTGCGTATATAGGTATTAGGACTAGCCGAATGGTCACATAGGTGCAATGCAGACACAACAGATGCCAACCGTCTCTAGAGTAGGTCTGTGGAGCATTAAAGCAAATTAGCATATTTCATTTTAGGTGCAGTTCAGGGTGTACATCAAATGCTAGTCAGGTTAATAATAATAATTTGCCTTATTTAATTTATTAACTTTTGTCCAATTCGCTTATTTTATGTAACCTACCACTCTACGTGTGCCCTAGTGCTCAAATATAACAATTTTTACTTCATCTTATAATACATGATTTTCATTTTATAAAACAACAAAAGAAAGGTTTGTAAACAACATATTTTGCCTTAACAACATTTTCTCCGTTGTTCGTTTAAAAAATTGCCATTGTCTACAACTTACATTTGATCTAACCCTTGAAGGAAGAGCGAGCGAAGCAAGCCCGGGAACTTAGGGCACCATAACATGGATGTAGGTTAGGTTCGAAGGGGATGACGGGAGCTAGAGTGAAAAAGTAAAGCGATTGAACGAAGCCCTCGTCATTACCTTCATGATAAGTTCCTTTAGAAAGGCCATGATAGAGCGAATGAATTTGACTTTAAATCTCGTTTTCCAGTGGGGCGACGACAAGCTGGTCAAATTAAATGCTCTGAAGACACAGGCGTGTCTTTTCACGACCAAAAGATCTCCTACTTTCTGAGGTGCGTCTGTACCTGTTAGCGATTACCTGGAGCTTTTGTTGACCATCCTAAATACTATAACAATGGACAGCTTCTGAGTCTGTACAAAACACAAGTCCGTTCCTGTAAGGAGTATTGCAGCCACTTATGGAATGGCTCAGCAAAATATCAGCTTGCTGCATTGGTCTCGGTGTCACGCAGAGAAAAAAGGCTTCACAGCCTGGCTCATCGGCGTAGTGTTGCTTGCCTGTCGGTCTTCTACAGATTGTTCTACGGAGAGTGTGTGCAGGAACTCCACGACCTGATCCCACCATCGCCCTTTTACCAACGGAATACCAGACGTACTGCTGGGTACCATCCGCACTTGGTCAATATCCCAACCAGTCGTACTCACCGCTTCTCCTCTACATTTATTATGCGCACAGCCAAAGTGTGGAACTCTCTACCAGCGTCTGTGTTCCCTTCCACATATAACCCGTCTGCTTTCAAAGCAAGAGTGAACAGGCTTCTTCTGGGCACGCTCGCTCTATCATAGACCTCATCTATCGCTTTCCATCAGGCGTGATCGAGGTTCAAGAGCAAGCCCATTCCTCAATAAAAAAAGATCCTGCAGACATAAATAGGAATAAATACTATATCGGTAACATTACACATCAGAGGTCAAAATCAAATTAACCGTCAAAATTAAAAAAAAAAATATCTTGCTTGGTACTGGTGTTTATATTTGAAACCATTACATAGCAAAAAGTACGATATTCACAAAACTTATAAATAAAACGAAAAAGCGGTAAATTTCTAGCTCTGCAGGATGACGGAGGTATAAAAAATTCTATTAGAAATCCATTAACTTTTTCAATTTCAATAGCCGTCTAATTTAATTGCTAACGCTTCTCGCTGTAAACTTACAATAGCTACCTAATAAGGCTGTATTATTCTTTTATACACCCAACTGTATTATGTTGTGTTCGCGTGTAAGTGAATTCTTTAATGGAGTACCCAAGTTATGGCAGTTTGTCATTGAGGAATGCAACCTATTAGGAAGATCACTGGATGAGTTGATAAATTGGTTGTCTGGCTATGATAAGTCGTAACTTATAGTAAGTTAATAGGAGACTTCAAATGAGTTTAGCAATAGTAAAGGAATGGACAAAGAGAAGACTTTATTGACGTGTTTTAATCATAAAAATATTTGTGATTTTGAGATTCTGACCAAAATAGACATCAGCATTGACCTCATGCAAGACGTAAATTAACTTATTGCTGAACTCTGCAATGTACTCTTGCAAGTTCTAATAAACACTAGCACTATTGTTCACTGTCTGTAGCAAAAGTAAACTTTAGCAAAACCACAATTTTGGGTTTTCAGGATTTGAAAAAACTTTCAGGATGCAACCTAAGTGCCTTCCACGAATAAAAATCCCGGCCGGTATAAACACAAACAATTTTACAGGGTGATTAACAATTGTATCAAAACCTTGTCCGCATTGTGCACGGTACCCATTGCCACGTGGTCCTATGAATATTTGTCCACTGCGACTGCTGGAATAATTGAGGTGTACATTTTCACTTTGTTCCGTTTCCATTCGATTAAAATCGTTGTACCACACTTGTACACGACCTATTCGGTGTTTACTAAACGATTTGAACGGTTCGGCGGGTCGCCCAACCGGCTGTGATTTTTTTTGTATTTTTTAGGAATTTGTTTAATATAACGAATTCAAATAGAACTAAATTAGAGAAGAATTGGACTGAAAAATATTTTTATAGTGATTCATACTTTTCGTAGAATATTTGTGAAATTGAGGTCTGAATAAAGTTTTCTTTATACAGGATGTTTTCAAATTGATGTCGATAATAGAAACGGGGAAACGTTAGGGTTGTTCGAAGCACACATATTTAAAGTCTTAAGTTTTATAAAGGTCGGTTACAGGGTAGTTTCAAATATATTGGCTACTGGGTCTCGCGAGTCGTCAGAGTACATTTTATGAGCATCTAATAAAAATTTTATCGTGTAACAGTAAAGAAGCAATCAGTCTGTTGGATATTGGCCTGCGGGGTCGGTAAACACGTGCATTTTTATGTCCGTTCGCAGTTACCGCCATTCATAGATTCGCATATAGAACCACTTTTGTCGATTACCTACTTAGCTAGAACTTGTCCAAGTTGGAATCTCCTAAGACGTTAGGATACGCCTCCTAAGGAACCGTGAAATGTAAGCGTTTTCCGCATCACTAAAACTTTAACATTTTTCAGTCTGTACAAGTTTATCTGAAGTGTTTACTCCGGTTTCTTGATATTTTTCTTTGGTGACCAAGATATGAAAGAAATAACAAGGTAAGTACCTACATATTTAAGCTTCTTACAGGACTGGGAACCGTCTTTGACAACAAGGCTGCTTATGTTCTTAAAGATGACACATTATTTTCAATTATTTTATTACTCTGTGTCAAAAAAGGTGTTCTAGTGTGTGACTCTTTACATAACACAAATATTATTAATTCTTCTTCACATTTTTTTAATACCTACATGGGCATGGCTGTTTGATTTTTTCCCAATTTCAGACATTTTTATCAACTTTAAATCAACTCAGTTCGCTGTTGATACAGTGGACCCCGGTAATCCGACAAATATTTTGCAAGGCGGTGTCGAGGGTCTACTGTACTCTTATTATTATTTTCACAGTTCTTTTCTTTACCAAACGAGTGCAAAAGAGAAATAAACCATTTTATACTAATAGTGAGGTGCTTTAAATATCTTATCCCATTATAGTTATATTTTATTAGACACAACTCCCACCAGTTTTTTTAGCGTCCGTGTAAAAACCAAAGGTCAACGACCCACTTTATGCAGGCACTAACATAAAACGAGCAAAACTTATTGTGAAACTAAAAATTGTGTGAAATAAATATTGTAAAACTAAAAACAGCTGTTCAAATACAAATAAATATAAACTGATGGAGGTTTTTATAGTGTCCATGGTTATGCAGAGGGGCGATGACGCTGCGTGGACAATGGAGATCCCGAGAACACCCGCACAATCACGCACGCCCCTGGGACCGTTTGACTAGGCATTACCCACGTATACTAATATGTTTGTGAGTCCGTCCGCCTCTGCACACAGCTGCAGAAGAGCGGTGCCGGGCGTTTTAATTTTACAAATCAATGGAATTTCTTCATTTTGTCTTTAATGGATTGAAGAGGCGGTTGTATCGAAAAGTCTAATGTGTTGAATTCACGGCAACCGTTACTAAAAACTTAATCAAGCTTTCACTCATCTTATTCAAACTGCATTCACTGATGATATCAGCTACCTGACGATTATGTTACCTCATACGTACCTATATGAGAATCTACCGCAAACACACCGACAACTGTACGGGCTAACGGTACCGTAAATGTATTCAAGTTAATATAACTTCAAACGAGTTCTAAAAACAGTAAAACAATGGCCCAACTTATAATAGTGTGTTCGATGCAATTGGCAGCTAATTTCTTGTTCCACAACCAACCAACACGCTCATTGCGTCAAAATTTTAATCGGTTCTCTTTGTCAGGAAAATTCTTTTGTGAATGCAAAAAATTAAAAAGTTACGCAATCGGAACAACAACTTTGTAGCATAACGCGAGGGGAACGCGTTCATACCGGTTTGAAGCTCCGTTCTGTATAATAAAAACGGCACAAACTTTTAAAGTAACCAGAATTATTTATAACACATGCGTATCTGGTATCTGCACATTCAAATCCACGACATCCTTTAACGTTTTTCTGCTGTATAAATTTTGGAACTTGGCTAGATATTATTAGCAGTTTTAAGTTCTAAACATGCTAAAAAGACCAGTTAGTCGTGTGATTTTATTTTATTACTAACAGTTGTACCTATTTAGACAGACTTGATCAAGTTCAAGCTCTGCTATTTGGACCTTGAGTTGTCCTACTTATTATAAGTTGGCTTTGTAATTAAAATTATACATGAGTCCATTGCAACATAGATACCTACTATGTATTAAAACGTCATCTGCCTTGTATAGACTTTCCAAATTATAAGGTTCCATTATAAAATTAACAATAAAACATACTTTCCTATTTGAATTTCCACATGTTAAATGCGAAATTAACGGCTCCTTCCTGTACGAAAGTGTCATAAAGGTGGTTATATTAAAGTACCTGCTTAGGCGCATACCTAATATTGCATTTGGACGCGCGAAGTGGGGCCGCCCGAATCCTTAGCCACGTCTCGCGTCTCTCCGTGTGGCAATAAAACCTCTCAGTTATGTCATATTATGCATATGTGATGAACTCGCCAGCATATGACTACAGTAAACTCAGTGAATCAGTCGTACGGAACCTAACCATAATTTAAATACCTCGACACACGTAAAATGCGAATTTAACGTATTTTTATTAGCATCTTGGACTCGAAATGAGTCTGGAACATGTATAAGAGGTATGAAACGTACCTTCATGGCTCTTTCATATATTTTATACTACTGTAAGATACGAAATTACCTATAGACAGATCTTTTTGTGGTATCGTCATATCGTGTTTACAAAGACTACATCTTCAATAGCGATGTGAGTGACCACTTGTTTGGCCAATTGATTAATTATCCAAATGGCACCGCAACGAGGCGATCGCGTGTCATGTGTTTTCAGGGTCATAGGTTCGATTTCAGACATAGTACACCACTTACATCCAGTCTGTTTGAAGATAGACATCTAAATATTTAGCTAAGCTTCAAAACACGTGTACAAAAACGAGACTTCTGCAAATGCGCCTATTCTAATGAAGTCCTAAGACCTTTAAAAAACCTGTACTCCATTATTATGACCGGTTCTTGTCTGACACCATTAAGATACTCATTATATTTTATCCAACTAGTTTATTTTAACAACATTCACACAATTTTATATGGTCTAGTATAAACTCGTGATTTGATGTTGCAAAAAACATATTTCCGCTACGCAATTAAAACTGGAGTTATTCTAATAATAGTACGAGATAGTGCCCCATCCCCCGCACTAACATTATACCGGTTTAGAATAAATTATTACGTCGCTGGCTCGGCGCTAATCATTGCCCCAATAATCGAATAAAAGACGCATCATGTGCGCGCACCGCGGCACCGGCGCAACGCTCCCCACAAACATACACATGTTGTTTTTGCCAATCGTATTAATTTCATAAATAATTAATACGGCATATTTGGATCGGTGAGTGGACACAGATGGAAATGCACTCGACAAATTGACTGATAACCGCAGTTGGGAAAGGCTAAATACCTGCTAATGATAGTCCGATTGATGCTTTCAACGGCACGGGGAGCAGCGCAAAAATTGCAATCACCAATATTGAAATAACAATTTTACTCAGTAGGAAATGTTGACAGTAATGATTTCGCTACTTTAAAATGTACAGGCCATGACTTTTTTATTGTCTTGGCAAGTAAAATAGCTCGTGAATTTTCAAATGTCAGTTATCACTTCGATACAAGCTCTATTTGGGAAACTGTCTCGTTCAATATGTTATTAATGAGCTGAGCGCTGTTTAATTATATCTGTGACTGTCTGCGCCTGTCTGGCTAACAGCTGGATAGTTAGCGTCGGTGTGTCGTGTGTACTGCCTGTCGGAATATAATGCAGGTAGGTACGACAATAATTTGTAACAGCGCGTTGTCAGACTACATAATTTGCACGTAGTCGATGCTAATCAACTTTCATTAAGCATATTGATGTTTCAGTTTCAGTGTTACAATTATTCGTGTTTGCGACGTGCAATCATATTTGGGCGGTATAGACTCAAAGAGACAGCGGGTCTACTGAGCGGCTGAACGGCGTACGATGGACTAATGCTCGGCTATTAACTCCGCGTAAATAATATGTGATTGCAGCGGCTTTGTGTTGCGTGTGAACTTTACATGCTCGCGTTAACAACACGTCCGTTAGTTAGATTGAATATAGAGCTAAATTTTAATCGAATCGTTTGCGGGTGCGGTAAAATTTGTACAAACAAATTAACGCGAGGTGCGATTGGAAAATCTGAACAAACATTCAATACAAACTGAATTTGAATTTTGACGTACATTTGTATGTGGATGTACTGTTGGCCCTCGAATCTCTACTGCTAAAATATTGTTGTGTATATCGCGTCCTATCTAGTATCTTTTTACTGGTTGTGTAATGTTAGGTATAACTATTTATAAAATAACAACGAACGATCTAATTTCTTTTAATATACTTTTCATTTTATATAGGTAAGCTTCAGTTGACATATCATACACATAAACTAATGATTAAAGTTATTATGTATTGTTTAGGATATCTTTCGAACCGTCAACATGACATGCACGGAATTACTTAGTGAATTTATTTGTCCTGCATTCTTATGGCCAAGTTGCCGTCTAGAATAAGATCTAGCATTTGGAAACGCCACAGATCTAATTATCACAAATTTTATCGAATGTACATTCAGCTTGAATTACGGTCGTGACCAAAGGAAGTTAACGGAGCCCCGTTGCGCGGGACTCCTATTTCTGCCTGCAGGGGTCAAAGGAACCTAACTTGAAAGGGATCACGGAAGCAAAGCTCGCTCGCTTCACTCGCTCACTCTTGCTCCCGCCATCCCATTAGAACCTAACCTATCCATGTCGGGAGCCCTAAGGTTTCGGTAAGGTTAGATCAAATGTCCATTACACAATATGATAATTAGATCAAAAGAACGCTATACTAAGTAAGAACGAACGGAACACGAACGAAACGAACGTTAGAGACAGTGCTGTTATTTCATATTATGTTGTTATATATACTGAACGTTATATTAAATGAAAATTGTTTAAAGATCTGTCAAGACGCTTAGTTGACACTTCGCGTGACCCTAGGGCTGGCTTTTACCTCGGACAAAGGATAAGCATTGCCATACAACGTGGCAATGCAGCCAGCCTTTTGGGTACATTACCAGTGGCCTGCGATGCGGAGGAATTTTTCGACGCCATGTTTTAGATTAGTTGAGTCTTTTTTTAAGTGTGTGTATAGATGAAGAAAAATTTATGCCATTTAATCGTTATAGCTTTTGAAAATAGGGCAAATGTTCTTATACTAAATGAGCGGGACCCGTTTGTACTAAGAACAGATTTTTATTTAATCTTGTTATGGTCAGGCAATAGGACCACTATCTTAGGTTTTACCTAAAGATTCAAACTTCCAAGCTTAGTCCATAAATAAAAAATGGGTCAATACCTAAACCAGAAAAGAAATCCAATTACTTGCTCACTTGAATCTAAATGACACACCAAGCAGTAATAAGGAGTAATATATTTAACTCCACATGACATTCATTCGCACACTAGAGCGAGCTAGAAACGAAACTTATTCTTTGAAGGTACACAATTTTAAATGACAATAGACACACGTCCGTATGGGATGCATTATGTAGATGCGACGAGCTAAATATTGAATACGAGACAACCGAAAGAGTGTTTGAAAATGAGAGGTGCCTGAAAACAAACGGTTCACAAAAGAAAAAAAAACGGGTCCAAACTTTACCTTTCTGCGACGAAACGAGCGAGTTGGGGAACAAAAACTATTAATGTAGAGGCTCTCACGGCCCGCTGAGTTGTCGGTGCGTTTCGTTTGATAATTTCCGTGTACAGCGAGCTTTAATCGAATGTACCCCCCTCCCCGGGCGTCCGTGCCCGCGAGCGCAATAAAATTGTTCATCTCGATTATCGCGGGCAGCGGGAAGATTGCGCGATTGGGGAGCGACACTGCCCTGTAAACAAACCACTGAGTTAAGTATAGTTTACTTACGAGGATTTTCTACAGCTAATTATTGATATTGAAATAATTTAATTAATAATACATGAATGCTAAATTAATTGATGGATAATGAGGTACTTACTAATATCAAAATTGCTACTTTTCCTATAAAGTTATCACAACTTTAAGCTATTTGCTATGTGTACCTACGGGTGACGATAACTCTTTAAGGAATACCAATGAGATGAATATAACTTTTATTGTTTACAAACTGAAGTACTGAGTTATATCACTTATCATTACAACTATGGGGCTCAAACAAATGTTCGCCAATTCGAGTAATGTTATATAACTATGTATAAGTTTTTTTCTCTAGGAATGTCGTCTGAAATCGAAAATTTAAGTTAAAAAAATATTTAACTGAAAATTATCTAGGTACTTATAGATGTAGAGCGATACTGAGTCACACACAAAAAAGATTCATGACTGATACATAGAACGCGGGTCAGTTACAATAACATCCTGAAACCAGTGATGGAGACTGGAGAGTACTAACTCCCCCTTTCCGAGGCATTTTGTGGGTAGCATGGTCGGACAGGACGCTTATTCCTGTTGTACAGTTCTCTTCTCAACTTGTCTCAGACATTCATTGTTTATTATGTTATTGTCTATTGTCCTTGTTGTGTATTAGCAATATAAGGACTATTTATAAGGAATTTTACTACCAAAATGGACTTTATTAAGATTAACTGTATTCCGCACGACTACGTAAATATCACTTTCCCGAAAACAAATCCCAAGCTCAACGGAAATCCAATTTCGTTGCAAACCTAAACCTTATTTTAAATCCACAGTCATACAATAAAACAATTAAACCGTGGCAGGTCGACATCGAAATTAAGCCCTGAGGGCGGTCCGCGTCCGTCGTAATAAAACGCATGCAAAGTTTTTCTTTGCGCAGCGCCGAGTGGCCGCAGCCAACGGAAACGAAGCAACAGGCTTGATTAAAACACGTGTTTACAGAACGCACACGAGTCCGGGCAAACGCAATAATACGAGGGAGCTACCGAGTAGTACCGGCTGTCGTAGCTAACACTAGGTACCTAGGCTAGTCTGTTTAGTTTAGACATTTGGTATGCACCCATGCACTGATCTTGAAGGGGAATTGCGTTAGTTAAATCAAAATGGTTGATGTTTGCCTTTCTTTTTCATCATTTATATGGTCTCAATCTGGTAAAGTTTTTGAAGATTTGTGCATATTGCTGAAAGTTCTGTAGTGTCCTTAATTTTGAAATCATGACGTGGTCACCTGGAATTGGGGACACGAAACAAGGTGTCTGTCCGCTTTGGCGCCTTATTGGGAAATGAAAACGATGTAGCCTATATTCTCAGAAAACCCAAAGTCCCTAAGGTTTATCGATTTCCCAGTTTAACATTGAGTGAGATTAATAGTGAGTAGACGCTACTGGATTTTAACATTGCAGCAACACCACTGGGTATGAAATCCTCCGTCACTCAGATAGTGTGTTAATACCTTTTTAATAAAGTGGTCTGCATGCAAAAAGCTCCTTGTCGTTAAGACGCTGACAACAGCAAAAGCTCGGTCACTCTCGGACTGTATAGAAAAGAAAGAGAAGCGCGACGACTAAATGCTTGCAATTTATTGCCAAATATGAAGCATTTTATCGATTTCCTCAAAGCTAAGTTGATCTATTAAAAATCTAAAACAACAAAGTTTTGCATTAAGATTCGATTCATTAGGTATTTGGTATAATTTTTATCGGCATAAGTAGGCTAGTAACATGGGATTTTTTTTGTAAGGTCAAAGTTAGAGGTAACTTTGACGATCATTACTATCGAGAATTTTATTTTTAAACATGTTTCGGAAACAACAGTGTTCTTTGAAACATAGTTAAAATTAACATATATTTTTTCTGCAGCTTGAAACTAAACAGATTTGGCTAAAATTTCGTTAGGAAACCTGCAATTTTCAGTTATTGCTGATGTCAGCGCTTTAAAGACAAACCGGGGATTTAGTCTAGAGTCGTCAGATTTTATAACTCGCCCTTCGGTTGGTGGTCGGCCCGTAAAACGTACTGCACGATTTTACTCACCAAACCTGGTTGAATCGCACGATGACCCTAATATCCATTTATTAGGGTCATTGTCCTGTTAAAGAACTATTATCAATTTGACTGAGATAACTAGTATTTTAGTTGTCCTAAAAAAAAAATAAGATACGGGAATGCTTGAACTAATTCACAGGGATTAATTAAATATCTTTATTGCAATTATACGTAATAGCAGTTAAGTACACGCAACATCTCACCCACAATTAGCAACTTTATTAAACACTAGCTGTCTCCCGCGGCTTCGCTCCCGTCAACTGGCTATCTACCTACCTACCCTACACCTACCCTACACATACATGCATGCAAATAATTCTATTTTATTGAGGTATTTCTTTCCTGCTCGGTTAATATACATGTTATAAAAATAATTTATAGCCTATAGCACTCAGGAATAATGTAGCTTTCTACCAGTGAAAAAATTTTTAGAATTGGATCATTACTTCCAGAGATTACCCCCTACAAACAAACTTACAAATTTTACCTCTTTATAATATTAGTATAGACTAGAATCAATAATGAAAGACCAAGCTGTACTGATGTGTTATGAAACATCGGCCATAAATATCTGGGATAAATAAGTAGGAACGGCGTCATCCACCATACGACGCAATATTCCTAGTTCGCATCACAGACTTCGAGTAACATATAACTCAGCGCATTTTTACGTCTGTAAATTATAGTTTTACGATCGAAAATCATTTTTATGTTTTTGGAGGAATTTAATATCACGCCAGCTATGCTCGGCACATTCGCTCTTTTATTGAGCTGTAATTTTATTGTTTTCTCAATTTTTATTAACTATCAACCACCTACTTAGGTCTCTGTTATAGGAGATCAATAATATTTTACTTCCGTGAATGGATATTAAAACACTATGAACATTTTATTACAAAAGGTAGGTTACCTATAACTATTAAAAGCAGAGCTAAAAAAAATAATTGCTGTAGAGATATAAAACTTACAAAGAAAATTGTTTCAAACCAGAAAATTACCTATTTATAAACGTTGAATGCACACTCGCATCTTTTATAAAATTCTTCAAAGGAGTTAGTTTTTAAAGCTTAGCGGTTAATTCGCTCTTTATGGAAAAAACAACGCCTTGTTCCTTCACTACCTGACTGAGAACTGCGAGTTTCAGAACTCTTCCTATTATTTAATTAATTTTTAACGTAATTCGGCATTTCAGTACATACCTACCTAATTAATTGGTATGTAGATTACTGATTATTTGGACAATTACTAATTAAATACTTGTAACGAAAGCTTGAAAAAAAATGGAAATAAGGATAAGGCCGCCTATTGTACAATGTGTTTTAGTTTGTAGTTTATTTTTATTTTATTTTAGATACAATTAAGTATGTAATAAATAAATCTATGAATCAAGTAAAAACTGAGATAAGTGGGTCGTAGAAATATCTAAGTACACCTTCGATCACTAAGCAGATGGCCAAATCTAATAATTTTCGCATTCCCATCTCGTTCGCATTCGGTCAAAAATGTATGAAATTAGGCTTGACTTTGACAGTTTGCGAACGTTGTTTTACAAGTACCTACGAGTCGGACTCGTGCACGAAGGGTTCCGTACCATTATCTATAAAAAACGTCAAAAAAATCACGATTGTTGTATGGGAGCCCCTTAAATATTTGTTTTATTGTTTTTTAGTATTTGTTGTTACAGCAGCAACAGAAATGCATCATCTGTGAAAATTTTGAATTACGAGATCACAAAGATTCAGGAAAGCTGTAGGGAAACCAGCACTCTTAGAAAAAACAAACACAGACCGCGTTCCGTATACCGACCTCACCGCCGAGGTCCATCGCGACGCCCCATTCAAAACCCTCCCCGACTTTTGCCAACGAGCCAGCCCGCGCCGCTGAGCCTTTAGCTTTAATAACCCCTAAATAATAAAACGACCCAGCCTGTTGTCCCTTGCTGTCCCAAACTGACGCCGCTAAGCCGAGGTCGTATTCCACAGGGAATGCCCTTAGCGAGCGGTCAGTAGTTTTAGCTTGTAGCTAGCTTTGTTGCCTTGGCTGGGGGCCTTAAATTCATTTGAGGCCACCACAGGTTAGTCCGGTTGAGCAGTTGATAGCCCCTGCGTGTTAACTTGCTAGTGGTCATAACGAAAAAAAAAAAAAAAATGTCGTAACTATCACGGTTCATGAGATACAGCCTGGTGACAGATGGACGGACGGACAGCGGAGTCTTAGTAATAGGGTCACCTTTTTTATAGTAGGTATTACCAAAACTGCTTGAAAAATTATTTCTTCGTAACTTTTTGTCGTTTTTTCTGGTCGAAGTTTTTGAACAGGTTCACATTTTTTATGTTATGAATTTTTTTCCTTAATGCATATCAGCTACCCAACATCACCCTTAAATATGACCACACCTTTCTGGAACACCCTGTATAATATGTTTGAAAAAGTTTACCGATTCGCATTTTGTGCATTTATTTAATTTGAAAAAAAAATACGATAAATACAATAACTCAAATAGTTAATAGGTATCTACATATGAGACTTTAGAATATATTTGTAAGCAAATATACCAAAATTAAGGAAGCGTATTATTTAATTAGACATAGTACCTAACCAAAAAAACTTTTTCACAAAAAAAACCGACTTCTTCTTTTTTTATTTTTCACTTTTTAGTGGTACCCCACAACTTACCTAAAACACCACTGGAAAGTCACAGGAAAGCAAAAATATGCAAATTCGTATGATTTTTCCACACATTTTTTCCAGCTATTTGGATTTAAAAACCAAAATGCTGAACCGATTTTGATAAAATTGAAATGGGACCAACCGAGAAGCATATCCTTTCATATAAAACAAAAAATTTTCAAATCGGTTCATAAATGACGGAGATATGAGGTAACAAACACAAAAAAAAATATACTGTCGAATTGAGAACCTCCTCCTTTTTGGGAAGTCGGTTAAAAACAAGCCAAGTGCGTGTCGGACCACGCACAGTGTATGTATGGTTGCGAAGTTTTCTGCCTCCTAATCATGACAGAAAATTAAATCATTTCAAGCTCATTTTCGTTATTAGCTGCTAAGTACACTGAATAACATGAAAATACACCGATAGTAGGAAATTAAGGCCAGGTTTTCCGGAAAAACGTTGTTTTGCATTGTGTAAAATTGTGTTTTATTCGTAAACAACACGGATTTAAATTTTGAAAAAAATATATTACATATTTCACACTTCGATCTTGCGATTTCGGCCGTGCAATACACGATTACTTGCACTTTACTGCATCCAATTAAATCGCAAAGACAAGTCAAAATCAAGATGTAATTATCATTTCATTTGAGTTATATAAGGTTTTGAGTAATAAAACTTATACCACAATAAAGGTCGTAAAAAATGTGATATAAATCGGCCGTCATAATGTGAAATATGAAAATACGTATCCCACTAATTCCAAAATCAAGTGATTTTGTCGTTTCATGAGCGCGCCCCGTGTCATTTAGTCCCGAGCGGAACGTGTTGGAGGTCGGACGTGTGCCAAATTTTTGCGATCCCGCCACCCCCGCTAAGTTCTGTTACTGGCTAAGCCTAAATTGATTACCGCTCTAGCACTGCCGGCACACCAGTGTGCCGCGAATTTAATGTTTATGTTTATTTACGTAAGATTTATTTTTTATTTTGGAATTTTCACGTGTCGAGTGGTTAAATAATAATACTTGTATACAATTTAGTGTTCAAACAGTTGTAATATAGTTAGTTTTTATTAGATGTAGCTATAATTTTGTAAAAAAAAATGGGGGAAAAAAAAGTTGTCACGGCTCTTCGTTGCAGCGGTGACTACTTTTTTTTATAAACTTTGGCTGAATAAACAAAAAGGTATATAGGTATATACATAATTTACTTTACTAACTAGGTAAGTACCGACACGAAACAGATAAATTTCCACACCGCAAACATGTGTGTAAACAGTTTAATTTAAACCTTATTTCAATATGCATAAAGACGTGCGCTTTAGTGGTTTAGTTTTCGCGCGGAATAGATTTACCAACCGCATCGAGTATGTAAAACAATTGAATTTGAACCCTATTTCAGAGTGCATAAAGCCACCTCGCGCGCACATGATACAATGATTTATTTTACTGTTTTCAAATGTCAAATAGGTAGTCCACCCCGCTACGTTAGTCTTGACGGTTTCGGAGAGTTTGTATAAGTCTTATAATATTTGTTATTTATTAGAAATGTCCGTTTTCACTTATCTTACTCCTAAACAAATGCAAAAATAATAGCTCGTATTTCCTACATGAGAGTTGAATATCGGTGCAATAATGTTGTGGTGTTCATGTAGAGAAGAAATATAAGTGTAGTTATACGCTAGGTGGGTACCTACTCACAGCCACCACAACACAACAAATAATAATATTTATGGTGTCCGCAACGTTTGTGTAGGTCTCGTCTATGCCAAACAATACGCGCAGCGCACTCGTGAGTCGCGTGCCATAGTGTAAAAGTGTTACAGTATGACCATTTCCTATGAAAATATTATAATAACATACTTTTGGTAACGTTTAGGCTACCGGACCAGCTCATTTATGCGCTGTACACTAGAGTCCATCCTCTTACTAATTACTAACAATGTATCAAGTTATGACAAGACATACAAAAACTATGTGGTCAGTTTGGATAGTTTTTCCAATCCAATGCGTTACTTTATCGGTGTTTATTGGCAAGAGGAAAAATGTATAGAAATTATAAATTACATACACTAAACTGTTTTTAATTGACTATTGTATTGTATATTATTAACCGACTTCCAGAAAAGAAGAGGTTCTCAAATCGACTGTTTTTTTTTGTTGTATGTTTGCTCAGCGATATTTTCGCCAATTGTCAATCGATTTTGATGATTCTATTTTTTTTGGAAGTGTATCTTCCCGGATGGAATGGGATCAGCCCATTTCAATTTGGTGAAGATCTGATGAAGAACTTCGGAGACAGGTAACGGAACTCTTCATTCCCGTAGGAATTCCCGTTCCCGTATAGCCGTACAGCCTTCCCCATGAATGTAACTATCATAAATTCATAATCATAATACAAAAAAGAATTTCTTGCACCGCGTCGCACGCAGTCACGCAGGCTCGACGCGTTCTCGTTTGGTGGCCGCGTCTCGCGCACCGCCCGTTCGATTTAATAATATTGTTGAATTATTTTAATTTTACATTATCTCCTAAACGGTGAGTTCAAATAACATGCTGTAAAAGACAAAGTTTATCTTCATAAAATTATCTTGATGATGAAGTAACTTTCGCTAGTAAGGATTAATATGCCTGCCTAATATTAATGCTGAAAAACCACCTTTAATTTTTAAATAAATTATTTGACATAAAATGCCTTAGTGTGGCATATTTATAAGAGATAGATATAGGTGTAACGTCGCGGACTTCTTTTTAGATCGAATGAAAAACAATATCTTTGTTGTACATGGTACTTACGTATAATTAGCTATTACCACAGCGCACTTAGCGCACTTCCACTTTATAATATTATTTAGTATAGATTTGAATAAAGTAGTATCTCATTATCATTATTGTAACACCATAAAATACATAAAGAAATTAAACACACACCATATTACAATTCTATCCTATTTATTTATAACGGTTTGCTATCTATGTTTCTGTGTACGTGCGTCTGTGTGCCTGTGTATCTGTCTTTGGCACTGTAGCTCCGTTATCTTTATTGAACAGGGATATTTTGTAAGTTTTTAAAATTTTACTTGTTAATTACCAACAAATCAAAATCAAAATTTGCGTTACAGGGCAATAGAGCATGCGGAAGGGCGTGACTTGTCTCCAAAATAATACTCATTTATTGGGGTTACCCCCGACGGTATAGTTGGGAACGACACCATTGTTGAAATTAAATGTCCAATAACGGCATTTAGAAAAGGGAAATGCTGCTATTGAAGAAAGTATAATACATATATTTAAATTCGATAGAATAAAACATACCAGGGTTATAAACAAAAAAAGTAATTGGTATTACCAAGTGCAGGGTCAACTTCATGTAACAGAAAGGAACCAATGCATTTTTGGAATATGGTTCGGTGAAAACTAGTAGTAGAAAATATTTCAAGAGATGACGAATTTTGGCGGGTGCATATGGAGAAAAAAATTATAGATTTTTATTTGAAATGTATATTGCCAGAGATTGTGGATCCGCGCCAAAATCGCGGTATGCCAATACGAGACATAATATTGAAAGAAAACAAAGAAAATGTTAATGATAAGCCTGTGCAGCCAGGTCCAAGCAAATCCAAGGACCATATTCCGTGTCAATCTACTCAGCTAGGTCCATGCAAACCGAGACAGCTACAGTTCAACGAATTTTAGCCAGTTGCATTGGTAACTTTTATTATGTTAACTATTTGATTAAAAAATATAAAAACGTTTTTGTTTTTTTTTAAATAGCATCTAGGCAAATTCCAAACCATTTATACTTCTAAGCTTTCTTGAATTATAATATTCAAGAATTGTAACATAATTTTCCTAAAGTAAGTGTGCCTACCTACTACTTGATTTTTACGAAGGTATCGCACCAAAGCCAAATAGCGCGCGACGCGTATTTTTGTATCGTACTCGTATTCATAATTTTCGTGTCAGTCAGATTTTAAATCCACCATATACTCTAAAATAAATAAGTATTATTACTGATTTTTAATGATTAGTAATTGGATTCAAGTTTGTACAATACGTACTTAATCCATCTATAACCTTAAAAAATACTTAATAGAAAAATAAAACAAAATAAACTTATACTAATCAATTCAAGTTGATCTACTGCATTACTTTATCCTGTGACGGAACTTAGTACCTACCCGAGTCCGTGAACTCATGAGCGAGCGGTGCGCTTGGTGCGCGCGTCTCCCGCGCATCGTAACTTATTACGTATTGCTACTCCTTGCGGGGCCTGGGGTAAGCGTTAGATGCCTACGCGCTCAAGTCAGGCTCGCCTTAACTATGAAAGCATTGGACAATTGCACAATAGGTACTCTGACGAAACGATAAATAGAACTGAAGGACAAACTTATTAAATTATTAATGATTTTCGAACTTTATACTTTTACTTGTGCTGTGAGACCTTGCTTCTTGCATGATTCTAGGTCAATGGGAACTATCCTATATATACCCCAGAGTTTTTCAAACGTCTCCAAGCAAAAGTAAAGGAAAAAGTTCGATAATAGTTAATTTGTCAAGTATTTTTATCACATAAAAAACACATTCCACCAAATAAATATACACCACATAATCACATTAATATTTTTTGCCATTACCTACGTGCATTACCTACTTATCGATTTATGGGAGAGTATTTCTTTCAACTATACAAGTTAATTTTGTCTTTCAGTTCTACTAGTCCCTATTTATGTTTTCGTCAGAGTATTGTACAATTGTCGAGTTTTTTTTATAGTTCATTAGGTAATTTCCCGTTATCGTTGTATTGATATGGTATTCAGTGCAATTTTCTTTTTTTTTTTGGTTGAGAGACAGAAAACTTCGGAACTGTGCGTGATCCGACATGCACTGAGTTTAAGGGTAGCTACCGTAGTCAACCAGAAACCCTTTCGCCATGTCCGTCTGTCTGTCTGTTCGCGGTTTAGCTCAAAGACTTGGCATGGTATGGGTATAGGACATATTAATCCCGCCGACAAATTGATAAGAAAAAAAATCTAGTAAAAAATATTTTTCCCATTCCCCTACACGTAAAGTGACGATGATTTTTTTATCGTCTATCCAATTGTGTTGGATAGACGTTGGATAGATCAAAAATATTGTGGAAAACCATTTTTCCATCCAAGGATTCGTTTGTGAAATATCAGGCCCCCCGCGCACTAGGCAGCCTGTCGGACATATGGAGTTCGTGGCTGCTTACATACGTGCACGGGCTCCCATACACCGTCATATGTTCGAATGGCTGCCTAGTGCGCGGGGGAGCTTAAGCTTTAGGCCCCCCGCTCACTAGGCAGCCTGGCTGCGCAGCCAAGCTGCGGCAGCCAGTCGAACACATGGAGTGCGTGGCTGCTTAGTTGCGCGGGCTCCCATAAACCGTCTTAAGTCCGACTGGCTGCCTAGTGCGCGGGGGAGCTTAAGCTTTAGGCCCCCCGCGCACTAAGCAGCCAGGCGACACTAGGCACTGGGCAACAGTAAAACCGTAAAATTAATAAATAAATAATAATTTAATAATAGTCCGAGGTCAAAACCCCCATGCACTCCACTAGAGTTTCATTATTCGTAGAGTAGACCCTATTTCCAGGGATGCTATTAAACCTTAAAAATCGTTCAACGCCTTGGTGCCTTAAAATGCTGGTTTAATAGGGCGTTCTTCAGAGGGCATTTAAAAGTGAAACGGTTACTATGCAACAGTCAGTGATTGCAGCTTAGCAACAATAACAAAGATACCTTAATCGTCAATGTTTGTTATGTCAAGTCTTGTACAAATGTTTTAAAAAGAGCAGTGTTCAAATATCCTTATTTCTTTTTAATTTTGTAACTCGAGAACGTGATTTCTTCAACATGAAGAAAGTGGACGTGCACAAATTATTAGGAATCTCAACGAGCCCTTTAAAGAGGACGACCGATGCTGTCGCGTGCCAGTGTGAATTAGGTCGAGAGAAACTGCTCACTGCACCACCTTACAAAACCACACAATCAACTGACGAGACCAAGTCCCGGTACCCCACAGCACCTTGCGCAAGAGATCCTGCAGAGCAGTTCATTTGCCCCATCAGCCACATACTAGTGACGTTTAAGGCGCCCCTCCACCCCAACGATGTGTTCACCAAGGTCTTCCCAGCTTGTACGCCCGTAAAGTTCGTTAAACGCAAATTAGCGAAATTACTTGGTGTGTCAAACAGTAACCTTTTACTGACTAAAAATAGAAACGTATTGAAAGAGACAAGTCTGCTGTCCCAGCTCAATGCTGATCCGCTCGGCACCCTCTGTATTGATGTTTTCACGAGGGATTCAGAGGAGTTTTCTCTGTCATCGATACCAAAGGAGTCCTACATGCATGAACTACTGCATGCAGTCCTACCAAAAAAGAAAGACATGCCATTTATAGCAATCAAGTTCAGGGTCCTAAATCAGAATGCTACATTTACTCGCTCCTATCATTGCATAATGAAAATTCACGAGATAAAGAAAAACTTGGGTGAGCTCTTTCAACAGGACCCTGATAATCTGGTATTTTTAAGAGGAGAATATACATTGAAGGATCGCATGGCACTTATGGATCTTGATTACGATAGATACGGAATAGCAGAGGTTGAATTACTAACGAAAAATAAAGCTACGTTAGATTTAGAGAAATTATATAGAGAATTGCCAATTAATGATGTTTTAAGTGTAATGGTACCTTTTGGTAACACACTCAAACAAATAAATGTAGAAGTATTCTCTAAACCAATGAAAAAGCCATATTTGGGAGGGTACAAGAATGTCCACACAGGTACGTTAGTAAAATGTTTTTGTACACAGTTATGACTTTGTTAGGGTTCCGTACCAAATTGGTAAAAAGGAACCCTTGTAAATAATAGGTATTAATAATTATCATCATTTTATTAATATTATTTACAACACGCGCGCTTTTATTGTCAGCTTATCGCGCTTATGGTGAGACTCTGTCTGTCCGTCTGTCACAGCTGGATATCTCAAGAACAAATGCTATCAACTTGAAATTTGCAATAATATTAGACGATGTTTGCCCAACTATTTTGGAAATAAGAAAGAAACAAAACCTTTTTTTTTGCAATAGGACCTGAAACGGCCTTAAAAATTCGAAAAGGGGCTACTAGGGCATCTGGGATCATATGAAAGAGAGCTATTTTCACATTCTGAAACATTTTTTCTTTTTTTTTAGGCCTTAAGTATACTTTTCGACTTTTGACGAAAAATACCGTTTCCCCCTTAACTCCAAAGTTTGTATAGAGAAAAATCAGAAATAATCCTATAGGTAACATGATAGAAGTTTATGTAAAAATTACAGAAAAAATTAAGCGATGACTGTAAACAGCACACTTTTTCAGAAAACATCATAATGGTATGGAACCTTCTGGCGCGAGTACGACTCGCTCTTGACCGTTTTTCTGTAATTAACTTTGGCTACCAAAAACTGACTTCTTTAATAATTTCGCAGGCGCCGTGTACCACCATGCGTATACTCAAACCCCACAGAAACCGGAAAAACTACCTCCAGAAAAGAAGAACTGTCGAGACACGCAGACGGCTGAAGAGAGAGAAAAAATATATGTACGTATTACTTCTTCTCTTTACGTCTCGATCTGATTTAGTATTGCCACTTAATTTGAAGTTATCATTATGGCCAGCAGTGATCTGTAGGAGCCAATATAATAGGTAATGTTTTGCTATGTTAGATGATTTATGACTACAATTAAAACGTAATAGTGTTTAGTAATAGGCACATGGGTGCCGGGAAGACGGTGCATTTGCATCTACCTGACTTTCACAAAACATAGGTACAAAAACAAGAAGAATTTAAAAATATTATACCAAAGGCAAGCTGATTGTAGTAAAAGAAAACCTAGAATATAATTTAAAAAGTAGGTTCCTACCTAATTTGTAAAAGATGAGCGATTTCTTTTAGTTTGCCATGTCTTCTTACTTTCCAGAATTTGATCCTTATTAGCTACACTTTTGAATGGTGTAAATAATACAGGGTGTTTTTTTGCGATTTTTCAAAAAATACAATGGTGCAGTTTTAGTTTTCATCAAAATCGGGCTGGAGACTTCTTTCAATATTTTCGCTATTCCCAGGGTTACCTGTCCGGATTTCCCCGGATATGTCCCGGTTCGGCGGGACTCCGGGGAGCGTCCGGGTGGGGTTTTCAAAAAGGGTTCGTGTAAAACCCGGACACTTTTTGGTTCAGTTATTGTAAACCGCAAACAAGCTAACTACGGCGTTTTCGTCCCTCTCGTAGTCCCCCAAGCTCTAGTAGTCTTCAAGCCTGATACTCTATACCTTCTAGAAATAGGTGTTACAGGTGAAAAAAACCTATCTACTCAAGGCTAGGTGTAAAAATATTCAATATCGCTCCGCTCGCTCGTACAACATTGTTTCTCTGGTTTTTAGGTGTAACTATAGACAAAGAAACTTTTATCGAATTAGAATTTTAATTTGATCTGAGCCTGGGTGCTAAAATTGGCGAGCTCGCTTCACCATCGCATCGCTCGCTTGCCCTCTCATCTAGAATTCGCTAAATTATTACAGCCTTTCCGTATAAGACGATTTACTTAATCCTGTTTCTGTCGAAATGGTCAAAAAACCTAAGCTATCTACGAGTCATAAACTAAATTTTTCGCTCTTGCTTCGTTCACTGTTAATGTCGTCTGTGTAGGTCATTTTTGTAAAAACACCGTTGAACAACTGTGAAAGCGTCTAAAGGTGGTACTGACTAACACAGTACCCAGCTTTACACGTTGTGACAATGAAATTCTGCCTCGGTATTAAAACGTCCTATTAGCAAAACGTTCTATTAGCAGAACGTCCTATTCGCAAATCGTCCTAGTAGCAGAACGTCCTATTCGCAAATCGTCCTAGTAGCAGAACGTTCTATTCGCAAATCGTCCTAAGTAGATTGATTTACCCTGTACCTATACTTACATGTGTACCTACAAAGACACGTCTTTTTCCATGGGTTTACGCAGATACTACAAAATACCTGCTGAAATACAAGATACCCCTTTTGCTTTCTTTACTACGTTCGTATTTAACTGGGTCCAACAATTATCATTATCATTATCAATTTCAGGACACGAACTACAGTCGTGCAACTCAGATGAATAGTGTCCACGCATATATTCCGAACGTGACTGACAGGATAGTGGAGCCCAAGCCCTATGAGACGTACGAAGAGATGATCGCACGACTCAACCACAATCATTACGCGACTATCATACAACGCGCCTTCAGACATCATAAGTTCCGGCAAATGGCGCAACAGTGGTTAAAGGAATGCATGTATGTACCTAACTATCCCAATTTATTAATTTTTAAGGACACTTTTTTGCTCGATATTTCGAACACTCAAGAACCACTGAATGGCTCCCATTAAATGCCAAAAGACATAGCGGCAGACCAAGGCGAAGATGGCGGGACGAGCTCGATACCTACCAAAAGGACTGGCCGGAGATGGAGGTCTTTGGCAAAGACCTCCATCTCCGGCCAGTCCTTTTCCTTTTTTCCTTTCCACAGCTGGGCAAAGACTCTTTGCCCAGCTGTGGGACCAATTAGGGTCAGTTTACACCGAGACGCGACGCGACGCGACGCTGCGCGCACACTTTAATAGAGCGACTCAAAATATAACTTTATTTTCTATAATTTCGAAAATATACACAATTCATTGTGAGAATACAGAATACGTTGCACCATGCAGCGTTGCGCCTCGTGATGCCGTGATAGATTTCGAACGCATCGGTTCAGCGATATAAATCAATTTAGAAAAAAGAAAGTCAAAATTCGATATCCATCATGAGTAACCTAACAAAAATGTTAAGACAAGTATTTCGATTTCTTGAAAAAGTGGTCTGATTTGGCCCGGACCATCGATCTTCAAAATCCACACATTTTCCTCGCATAATGCCAATCCCCAATCAACTTGAGATTCCCCGCAGTTTAGGGAATTCCCACACATTGGCAACCCTGTACGAAATCTGTCAGTGTCGTTCCTAGACAGTTTTACAATTTGAGACTAGACGCGCTAGTTTGAATCTTTGCGTCAAAAAAAAACACTTGTAAAGACAAAAAAAAAAGTGTCTCTGATGATCTGAGCCTAATAGTAGGGGAAATATGAAGCAGTTTTCGAGTACCTACCAAAGTGTGTTGAAAAAGTGATTAACGTGGCCTATAGACACGAGCAACATCTGTTTATACCTAGATGACAATGATTAGGTGTCGTACATCGACATCTGTTGGTAAAACTACCCACCTACCCAGCTTGTTGTTCGTATTCCCCTGAAGAGATGGCGTCGTTAGAAAGCATGTAATCAACCTACTTCAAATACAATTGCACAATTTTTTCCAGTGAACGATGATTGTTACATAATTTTTCTTATGTACTTATAGGGAAAGAATAGCAAGAATGAAAGAGGAAGACAGACTGGAGCGAGAAGCAATGGAGAGACGTCTGCGACGAGATCTTATCACTAAAACTTTTCCGAAAACGCGTGAAGACTTCGATCAACTGTATGCAATGGTAAGTTTCCTAATACATAGTAGATGTGTGTGTGTGTGTGTGTGTGTTATACAAGGGACTAAAATTACCCATTATATCTATAGGTAGGTACGAGGTAGTTTTACTCCTGAGCTTTAGCGAGGGAGTAAATAGAAACAGAATTACTTTAATGGATTTTTAGCGCCGGGTGTTACCTACCTATACGCTGAATTTTTCACTAAGATTAGGAGAAAATTAGTTCCAGGTTTGAGGGTCCCTCGTTCGAATGTTCTGAATAGAGCTGAGTTGACTCATCCCTAACATTTGTACCTATATTTACCGAGAAATCAACGATGATGGCTTACGCGCGCTCGTTCAGCAGGACCACGACTTTTGGGCACACCACTCTATTGCGGCGGTTAGTCCCCTCTTTGAGGAGTGGCTAGAGAGGCACCACGGCGTCCTCACTTTCCTCCCGACGCAGGTACTCACCGGACACGATTGTTTCGGGAGGTGCCTACCTGTTTCGGATTCAGCGGGAGTCATCTCAACTTCGGCTCAACCATCGAGTCAAAAGCACAGATTGCAGCCTAGAAGCTGCATGAGCATCCTAAATAGAGTTAGGCGATACTTCACATCTGGACATTCATATGGAGTATTGCAGCCACTTATGGGATGGCTCAGCAAAATATCAGCTTGCTGCATTAGACACGGTGGAACGCAGAGCAAAAAGGCTTATAGGCGACGAGACGCTGGTGGCTAAGCTTCACAGCCTGGCTCATCGGCGGCGCAGTGTTGCTTGCCTGTCGGTCTTCTACAGACTGTACTTCGGTGAGTGTGCGCAGGAACTCCACGACCTGATGCCACCATCGCCCTTTTACCAGGTTAGGGTAAGTGTAGGGTAGGTGTAGGGTAAGTGTAGGGTAGGTGTAGGGTAAGTGTAGGGTAGGTGTAGGGTAAGTGCAGAGTAGGTGTAGGGTAGGTTTAGGGTAAGTGTAGGTAGGTTTAGGGTAGGTGTAGTTACAATACAAATCAAGAAACCTCCCTATTTCCGATTATCACGCGGGCGAAGCCGCTGGTAGAAGCTAGTCTGCTATAAATGTGCGCCAAATAAAAAAAATGTGCGTATTGTCGTTTTGGATAAAAATTTAAAAAACATGAGCGTGACTGCCGCAGGACCACAAGCTCCAATCGCTTCCATATTTTGCAAATAATTAGTACTCAATTGGTAGTAATTGGTACCGTGGTCCGACCTGAAAATTCTAAACGAATGATCGGAGAGAGAAACATTATGCATGCTGAAGAGAGCTTATATTTGTGCACAAATGTGCGCTGAAAGTATAATTTGTGCGTCTTCAGGTTTTCGAGAAATTGCATTTCCTGCTAGAGTATCTAACGTTTTGCAAAATTGTGTATCTCTAAACCCACTGTATGTGCGCATGTCAAATAAACGTACACGAGTAGCTCTTAGTTGTGACAGAATTAGATTTAAGAAAATATTTATTTTATAATATTCAAGTAATCGCGATTTTAAAGTTCAACTTGTGTCGCATAAACAAATGAGAGTAGAATAATCGACACAGTATTCTGTTGTAACGAAGCAAGTTGCAAATATTTGCTCTTGATGTATAATTATTTATTCAATAATCTTACTTAGGTATATATTTGTTTTCTAGGTTGATCGTTGGAAACACGCTGAAATAGCCAGAATATCACAGCTACATGCAAAAGGTCCTAAAATTGCTGAATTTACATTGCTTCTCGACAAGGAAGTTGAGTTACTGAGATGTATCGAAGATTATCGAGTCAAGATGAGAGAAGACAGCAAGAAGATTAAAGAAAAAAGATTCCTAGAAGAAATTTCGAAACCTGTCGCTTGGTATGGCCGTAGTGGGAAATTAATCACGATGGAAACTGTCGAAATCCAGAAAGCCAAGAAACTAAAAGAACTTTATAATTCCTTTATCCGTAGTGATTTAGAAGTTAAAGAGCGCCTAGAACTCTTAGTCGACATGAAGTTTGCACTTCAGGAATTCCGCCATCCTCTTGCTGAAGAAGTTATCACCCTATTGGATCAAGAATGTGATCTGCTTGTAAGAAGGTATAACACTCATCAGCTCGAATTTCTAAGACGTCGAACAGCAGGCGCCGTCATTCGACTAATACAAACGTCTGAACTGAATTCTGGAGTAACAAAGTATAAGGACCTCAGAGATTACAAGAAAATGGAGGACGGCAATCTTCACTTCTGCGAATTGTGCCACCAGGTAAAACCTTACACGGACTTCCCCTTGGACACGAGGATGTCTGGTTGTTTGATCTGTAAGTCATGCTCGTGGAAAGACGTCAATGAACGTAGTTGGATTGATATGACGCCTTTCAAATTTATATTAAGAGCAGTACAACGTGACGAGCGTCGCCGAAAGTGTTGGGGGTCTCTAGCCTTCGTTCTTCAAGAGAAAGATGTTTTCTTTATAGTTGAAAAGCTTTGGCATTCGCATTCGGCAATCAGTGAATGCAGTGACCTCACTGAGCTGAGGCTGTGTAGATGGCACGTGCATGAGGACTGGTCACCGTGGAACTGTTTCCTAGTGACTGTGCAGGAAATGAAGGCTCATTTAAAACTGGATGATCCTGAAACAATATACGATGAAGAGTTAGTTCAGAAAGTTGGCAATAAGCACAAACTTGCGAAGGCCAACTTCGAGCAGTTGACGGCTGTGAACAAGCGCTATACAGAGACTGGAGACTGGCAGAGCGTGAGAGCCCCAGCCGTGGCCCGCGTTGACGCCGTGGAACGAATTTAATATTTTAGTGACGGATAATTTTTGTCATGGTTATCTTTATTGTATTTTTTCTATAAACGTTATGTATACCTATTTTATACTATAGCGCATAGTGACTGAAATGACGAGCTAAAATAGTGATATTTTCATTGTGACTACGTATTCGCCGTGTCAGGTAGGTATGTGTATGTTCGTGTATGTTGTGACTAGGTATGGCCATTTAGTTGTCAAAGGGAGATGAAAAATTGAGCTTGGTTTAGTTGTTTTTGTGGAATTTTAAATCATGCAATTACACGTATTATGTGATTGTTATGTAAATTCATGCATTTAATCACACAATTATATTCGTTTTTAACTATTTTGGTGTCTATTGGCGTTTTAATGCTGTCAATGCTTCTTTAAATGAAGCAAAGATTTGAAGTGACCATAATAAATGATATAAATAAAACCAGGCAGCTATTTAAATTGTCTTCTTTTAATAATTACACGTAATACTTTATAACATAATTACACATTACATATACAATAATAATTTCTCAAGATATCAAACTCTCGTGATAATAGTTCAAACAACATATTATTTAAAACACAGGAGATAAAAAGATGAAAATTTCATAACGAAATGCACTTTATGAGCTACACTTAGTTGATACATACAGGTCAATAAATTACGTAAATATAATTTAGGCAATAAGAATCATAACTGTACAAGTAGTAAATGAAAAGAAACGCCTGGTCTTTTATATAGAATAACCCCCAGCTGTAACTAAATCCAGAGAGTTAACAACTTCAGTTATATAATATTATACCCATTTATTTACTCAACTTAAAAATGTCTTATAAATAATGTAAAGCTGTCAGAAAATGTCGTCACACGGTAACGAAGAGCAGAATTGACTCCGTACATTCCGTAGCAGTTATAAAATCACCATCTTGTGTGAAGTAATGCGAACCGTGCAACCGTATGTGAATGACCATTTAACAAAGTTTTTTCAATCTCAATTTCATGTAAAATATCATCAAACCAAAATGCGTCAAAACACGAATGTTACAACTTGACATAAATTAATATTAGGAATGAAGTTCTGTGACAGATACAGCAAAATCCAACATGTATACAACGTGTAACAGAATAAACGCAATACCTCTTGAGGGGTCATTGTACTCATGATTATGAACAATTTTTACTATGGGACCAAACCCGAAATCGCGAAACAAATCAGCTTTTAGTGCATTTTGTCGACTTAAGCACACGGAAATGTTTGGAGCAGTCGTTTTTTTTTTCGCGATTTCAGTGTTGGTCCCATAGTAAAAGTTGTTCATAATCATGAGTACAATAACCCCTCAAGAGGTGTTGCGTTTATTCTGTTACACGTTGTATTTAGTGCAGCAGAGCCAAAGCCAAATTGTGCCAAATAACAACAAATTGTTAAAAATACATGGGATGAGAATTAGAACAATTCATATAAGCCATCCGAAAACCTAATTGCCTGTAATATTTTCACAAACTAAATCAGAGCTACGGCTCCTCCTTTGTACCGTATCTGTTAAATATAAAAAAATCTCAATATAAAATTCATAGACTTTATTCGAATCTTCGATTTAGAAAAACTTCTAACCTGCGATACTAGATAAAATTAAGTAATTTACGTGCCTTACTTATTAGTTCTACATTTCAATCGTAAAAATAAAATTTCGCCTAATGGACATCAGTCGAGTTGTGAACATGGAGTCTTTTGCAAACAAGTTCATAATGAGGAAATAATATTCAAACGCTGTCTACTGGTTAAAGATCCAACATCATAAAATTGTCCTACATTTGTATAAATCTAAGCATAGGTCATTCTCTCATTTTGCGAGCGACTACCGAAGTGAGTGTTTGTACATGTTGCGCCATCTCGTTCCCGCGGCCTGCGCACGCGCGATGACGTCACGCCCATCACGCCACGCATTACATCTCAACATTCCGGACATCATCAACTGTTCCTACTCTAATTTACTCAACAGAGACCGAACTATTGGTACTAGCTAAAATGTATTTACAATAAACGATTGTGCCTCAATAGAACAATATTCTAATAATTTGTAACTCTTTCGGAGCGGTATAATACAAAAAGTGCAGACACAATATTCACATAAAAGAATACATATCTATTATACACTTACTCGACTATTTTTGCACTTTTATATTGCCAGTTCAGTGGCTTAAACTCGGAATATCTCAATTTAATTAAGACTTCATAACCCATATCATTCTATGTCATCAACATAACTATCATCTTAACAGTCTGTGATTTATATTTACAATATCAAAGAGAAGGAAGAAGTATCGATACAAAGAGAAGAGTACTTATAATAGCCGCGTGCAAACAAACGTCCACCACCTAAAGTATTGTTTTCACTTTTACAAATGGCATATCATATACTATTGCTAAGGGTGTTCACAATATACAAGGGTTACTTTGTTTTTTTTGGTTTGTATTTACAAGTCTTACAACAAGATTGAACTCAAGACTCAGAATTACTAACGCTTAGTAGATATATGTTAAGACACATATGCATGCACTAACAGAACCGCGTGATATTCCCATTCTCGTCAAATGGGAAGTTCACGTCGAAATCAACGCTTCTCAACACTATCCAATACCCTACATAAACTCTATCAGCCAACAGAACAATAATAAATCTCCGTTTTATCTTAAAACATTCCCGCTATCCCTAAACGTCCTGCTTTATTGATCAAAACTTATGATTACACCAGAGGCCAAACCTCTCAGCTCTTCAGTTAGAGCTAGGTACAGACTGGGTCAACGGCCGCGTTCGGTAATGTTTGTTGGCCCAGCCTGGACGATATAGCGAACACCGACCGAAGGCTATCACGGGTTAACGCGCGTCAGTCCCGCTGCACACCCTCAGTGGTAGTTGTCGAGCCCCGCGTTGCGTCGCTCGGCGCCGGCGTAGCTGTGCGCGCTGTAGGCGAGGTTGCTGAGCGACATGTCCTGCGGCACGTCGGCCGGCGCCGGCTGCTCCGCCTGCGTGGCCTCCTTGTCGCTCGCCTCCATGAACTTGATGATGCGATGCGTCGCTTTGACGTGAGCCACGATCGCGGCTTCGGCCTGCAACACAATAACTTACATTTAAAAAGACGTACTTTTCGTCGTTGGCAACGGTTATTATTGTAATCTGCAATATTTAGAGTTTAGACTATACTTCGAGTGAGGAAGGTAAAGGTTAAGCAATGCTCAATGACATTTCAGTCATTACCGCCGGCCGCGTGGCCCAGCAGCTGTAGCGCCATGCTCGTGTGACGTAGTGTGTGTACTTACGCTGGCGGTGAGCGACAGGAAGGCGTAGTACTTGTTGAGCGTGGGCAGCAGCGGCGCGTAGAGCGGCACGCGGGCGCGCACGGCGCGGGCGTGGTGCGGCGCCGCGCCGGCCGCGTGGCCCAGCAGTAGCGCCATGTAGCGCCATGCTCGTGTGACGTAGTGTGTGTACTTACGCTGGCGGTGAGCGACAGGAAGGCGTAGTACTTGTTGAGCGTGGGCAGCAGCGGCGCGTACAGCGGCACGCGGGCGCGCACGGCGCGGGCGTGGTGCGGCGCCGCGCCGGCCGCGTGGCCCAGCAGTAGCGCCATGTAGCGCCATGCTCGTGTGACGTAGTGTGTGTACTTACGCTGGCGGTGAGCGACAGGAAGGCGTAGTACTTGTTGAGCGTGGGCAGCAGCGGCGCGTACAGCGGCACGCGGGCGCGCACGGCGCGGGCGTGGTGCGGCGCCGCGCCGGCCGCGTGGCCCAGCAGTAGCGCCATGTAGCGCCATGCTCGTGTGACGTAGTGTGTGTACTTACGCTGGCGGTGAGCGACAGGAAGGCGTAGTACTTGTTGAGCGTGGGCAGCAGCGGCGCGTACAGCGGCACGCGGGCGCGCACGGCGCGGGCGTGGTGCGGCGCCGCGCCGGCCGCGTGGCCCAGCAGTAGCGCCATGTAGCGCCATGCTCGTGTGACGTAGTGTGTGTACTTACGCTGGCGGTGAGCGACAGGAAGGCGTAGTACTTGTTGAGCGTGGGCAGCAGCGGCGCGTACAGCGGCACGCGGGCGCGCACGGCGCGGGCGTGGTGCGGCGCCGCGCCGGCCGCGTGGCCCAGCAGTAGCGCCATGTAGCGCCATGCTCGTGTGACGTAGTGTGTGTACTTACGCTGGCGGTGAGCGACAGGAAGGCGTAGTACTTGTTGAGCGTGGGCAGCAGCGGCGCGTACAGCGGCACGCGGGCGCGCACGGCGCGGGCGTGGTGCGGCGCCGCGCCGGCCGCGTGGCCCAGCAGTAGCGCCATGTAGCGCCATGCTCGTGTGACGTAGTGTGTGTACTTACGCTGGCGGTGAGCGACAGGAAGGCGTAGTACTTGTTGAGCGTGGGCAGCAGCGGCGCGTACAGCGGCACGCGGGCGCGCACGGCGCGGGCGTGGTGCGGCGCCGCGCCGGCCGCGTGGCCCAGCAGTAGCGCCATGTAGCGCCATGCTCGTGTGACGTAGTGTGTGTACTTACGCTGGCGGTGAGCGACAGGAAGGCGTAGTACTTGTTGAGCGTGGGCAGCAGCGGCGCGTACAGCGGCACGCGGGCGCGCACGGCGCGGGCGTGGTGCGGCGCCGCGCCGGCCGCGTGGCCCAGCAGTAGCGCCATGTAGCGCCATGCTCGTGTGACGTAGTGTGTGTACTTACGCTGGCGGTGAGCGACAGGAAGGCGTAGTACTTGTTGAGCGTGGGCAGCAGCGGCGCGTACAGCGGCACGCGGGCGCGCACGGCGCGGGCGTGGTGCGGCGCCGCGCCGGCCGCGTGGCCCAGCAGTAGCGCCATGTAGCGCCATGCTCGTGTGACGTAGTGTGTGTACTTACGCTGGCGGCGAGCGACAGGAAGGCGTAGTACTTGTTGAGCGTGGGCAGCAGCGGCGCGTACAGCGGCACGCGGGCGCGCACGGCGCGGGCGTGGTGCGGCGCCGCGCCGGCCGCGTGGCCCAGCAGTAGCGCCATGTAGCGCCATGCTCGTGTGACGTAGTGTGTGTACTTACGCTGGCGGTGAGCGACAGGAAGGCGTAGTACTTGTTGAGCGTGGGCAGCAGCGGCGCGTAGAGCGGCACGCGGGCGCGCACGGCGCGGGCGTGGTGCGGCGCCGCGCCGGCCGCGTGGCCCAGCAGTAGCGCCATGTAGCGCCATGCTCGTGTGACGTAGTGTGTGTACTTACGCTGGCGGTGAGCGACAGGAAGGCGTAGTACTTGTTGAGCGTGGGCAGCAGCGGCGCGTAGAGCGGCACGCGGGCGCGCACGGCGCGGGCGTGGTGCGGCGCCGCGCCGGCCGCGTGGCCCAGCAGTAGCGCCATGTAGCGCCATGCTCGTGTGACGTAGTGTGTGTACTTACGCTGGCGGTGAGCGACAGGAAGGCGTAGTACTTGTTGAGCGTGGGCAGCAGCGGCGCGTAGAGCGGCACGCGGGCGCGCACGGCGCGGGCGTGGTGCGGCGCCGCGCCGGCCGCGTGGCCCAGCAGTAGCGCCATGTAGCGCCATGCTCGTGTGACGTAGTGTGTGTACTTACGCTGGCGGTGAGCGACAGGAAGGCGTAGTACTTGTTGAGCGTGGGCAGCAGCGGCGCGTACAGCGGCACGCGGGCGCGCACGGCGCGGGCGTGGTGCGGCGCCGCGCCGGCCGCGTGGCCCAGCAGTAGCGCCATGTAGCGCCATGCTCGTGTGACGTAGTGTGTGTACTTACGCTGGCGGTGAGCGACAGGAAGGCGTAGTACTTGTTGAGCGTGGGCAGCAGCGGCGCGTACAGCGGCACGCGGGCGCGCACGGCGCGGGCGTGGTGCGGCGCCGCGCCGGCCGCGTGGCCCAGCAGTAGCGCCATGTAGCGCCATGCTCGAGTGACGTAGTGTGTGTACTTACGCTGGCGGTGAGCGACAGGAAGGCGTAGTACTTGTTGAGCGTGGGCAGCAGCGGCGCGTACAGCGGCACGCGGGCGCGCACGGCGCGGGCGTGGTGCGGCGCCGCGCCGGCCGCGTGGCCCAGCAGTAGCGCCATGTAGCGCCATGCTCGTGTGACGCAGTGTGTGTATTTACGCTGGCGGTGAGCGACAGGAAGGCGTAGTACTTGTTGAGCGTGGGCAGCAGTGGCGCGTACAGCGGCACGCGGGCGCGCACGGCGCGGGCGTGGTGCGGCGCCGCGCCGGCCGCGTGGCCCAGCAGTAGCGCCATGTAGCGCCATGCTCGTGTGACGTAGTGTGTGTACTTACGCTGGCGGTGAGCGACAGGAAGGCGTAGTACTTGTTGAGCGTGGGCAGCAGCGGCGCGTACAGCGGCACGCGGGCGCGCACGGCGCGGGCGTGGTGCGGCGCCGCGCCGGCCGCGTGGCCCAGCAGTAGCGCCATGTAGCGCCATGCTCGTGTGACGTAGTGTGTGTACTTACGCTGGCGGTGAGCGACAGGAAGGCGTAGTACTTGTTGAGCGTGGGCAGCAGCGGCGCGTACAGCGGCACGCGGGCGCGCACGGCGCGGGCGTGGTGCGGCGCCGCGCCGGCCGCGTGGCCCAGCAGTAGCGCCATGTAGCGCCATGCTCGTGTGACGTAGTGTGTGTACTTACGCTGGCGGTGAGCGACAGGAAGGCGTAGTACTTGTTGAGCGTGGGCAGCAGCGGCGCGTACAGCGGCACGCGGGCGCGCACGGCGCGGGCGTGGTGCGGCGCCGCGCCGGCCGCGTGGCCCAGCAGTAGCGCCATGTAGCGCCATGCTCGTGTGACGTAGTGTGTGTACTTACGCTGGCGGTGAGCGACAGGAAGGCGTAGTACTTGTTGAGCGTGGGCAGCAGCGGCGCGTAGAGCGGCACGCGGGCGCGCACGGCGCGGGCGTGGTGCGGCGCCGCGCCGGCCGCGTGGCCCAGCAGTAGCGCCATGTAGCGCCATGCTCGTGTGACGTAGTGTGTGTACTTACGCTGGCGGTGAGCGACAGGAAGGCGTAGTACTTGTTGAGCGTGGGCAGCAGCGGCGCGTAGAGCGGCACGCGGGCGCGCACGGCGCGGGCGTGGTGCGGCGCCGCGCCGGCCGCGTGGCCCAGCAGTAGCGCCATGTAGCGCCATGCTCGTGTGACGTAGTGTGTGTACTTACGCTGGCGGTGAGCGACAGGAAGGCGTAGTACTTGTTGAGCGTGGGCAGCAGCGGCGCGTAGAGCGGCACGCGGGCGCGCACGGCGCGGGCGTGGTGCGGCGCCGCGCCGGCCGCGTGGCCCAGCAGTAGCGCCATGTAGCGCCATGCTCGTGTGACGTAGTGTGTGTACTTACGCTGGCGGTGAGCGACAGGAAGGCGTAGTACTTGTTGAGCGTGGGCAGCAGCGGCGCGTACAGCGGCACGCGGGCGCGCACGGCGCGGGCGTGGTGCGGCGCCGCGCCGGCCGCGTGGCCCAGCAGTAGCGCCATGTAGCGCCATGCTCGTGTGACGTAGTGTGTGTACTTACGCTGGCGGTGAGCGACAGGAAGGCGTAGTACTTGTTGAGCGTGGGCAGCAGCGGCGCGTACAGCGGCACGCGGGCGCGCACGGCGCGGGCGTGGTGCGGCGCCGCGCCGGCCGCGTGGCCCAGCAGTAGCGCCATGTAGCGCCATGCTCGTGTGACGTAGTGTGTGTACTTACGCTGGCGGTGAGCGACAGGAAGGCGTAGTACTTGTTGAGCGTGGGCAGCAGCGGCGCGTACAGCGGCACGCGGGCGCGCACGGCGCGGGCGTGGTGCGGCGCCGCGCCGGCCGCGTGGCCCAGCAGTAGCGCCATGTAGCGCCATGCTCGTGTGACGTAGTGTGTGTACTTACGCTGGCGGTGAGCGACAGGAAGGCGTAGTACTTGTTGAGCGTGGGCAGCAGCGGCGCGTACAGCGGCACGCGGGCGCGCACGGCGCGGGCGTGGTGCGGCGCCGCGCCGGCCGCGTGGCCCAGCAGTAGCGCCATGTAGCGCCATGCTCGTGTGACGTAGTGTGTGTACTTACGCTGGCGGTGAGCGACAGGAAGGCGTAGTACTTGTTGAGCGTGGGCAGCAGCGGCGCGTACAGCGGCACGCGGGCGCGCACGGCGCGGGCGTGGTGCGGCGCCGCGCCGGCCGCGTGGCCCAGCAGTAGCGCCATGTAGCGCCATGCTCGTGTGACGTAGTGTGTGTACTTACGCTGGCGGTGAGCGACAGGAAGGCGTAGTACTTGTTGAGCGTGGGCAGCAGCGGCGCGTACAGCGGCACGCGGGCGCGCACGGCGCGGGCGTGGTGCGGCGCCGCGCCGGCCGCGTGGCCCAGCAGTAGCGCCATGTAGGCGCCCACCATGCTGTGTTCCATGTGTGCGCCGGCACGCGCTAGCACTGCACAAATAACATCATTACTACACATCCTAGCAAACGACCGGTTACTCCGGTTTTTTTGGTCTTATCCTTCGAAGAAACCCCGAGCATAGCTCGCTTTTAGCCTTTTTAACCTAGAATTTTGGACCAACCCGACCCCGTCAATATCCTCATTTTGGCACCTAAGTATAACGAACGGGACGAACTGATTGAAGAACTCAGTCTTCAAACCTTGCGCTATACGTGACCAGAAGACTCAACCCAGCTAAATCCTTATGTTTGCTCTCTCTCGTTGTGTTATCGAGCTGATGATTTGATGATGACATCGAGGATCGACTCTCCGATACGGTTTAGACTCTGCGAATTGGCATTAATGTCGCTTGTACATATTCATGCCATAATTTGGTCACACCATCATAATGCCAGGCGACATCGCGGTAGACCAAGGCGAAGGTGGAGAGTCGAACTCGACTCTTTACCGGAAGCACTGGCCCGCAGTGGTAGAGGACAGACATGTGTGGTAAAGGGAGAGGGAGAACTTTGCCCAGCAGGGGGACATAACGGGCTAGATTAGATCATTCATCATGTATCATTCGGTCTTTCTGTTCCAGCAATTACGACGGAGTATTCGGCCAAGCGAAGATGTACTTGCTGATAGCCAGTATCAACAGCCTAAACTTGTGCACTACGTTTTGGAGATGGGATATCCCCATGACCTACGCTTCTACTTAGATTAGAAGATAGAGCCTGGCATTTTTAGCCTGGGTTTGCCGTCATCGTGACAGCGTTATACATACAATGAAATGCTTCGATGTAATGTCAGTCAATAAATCGTTGCAAAGAATGCAAAATTACATGTATTTCGATGGAGCTACTATCACGGTTCATGAGATACAGCCTGGGGGCATAGACAAAAACCTTTTCTGTAGCGTTAACGTCAGACGCTCACGACAAAATATATGGGACTGACATTAGGTGATGATGACGTATCCTTTCCACGCCTAATATCATTCCCATACATTTTGTCGTCAGCGTCTGACGTTAACGCTACAGAAAAGTTTTTTGTCTAGGCCTGCTGGTGACAGACTGACAGACAGACAGACGGACAGCGCGGAGTTTTAGTAATAGGGTCCCGTTTTTACCCATTAGGTACGGAACCCTAAAAATATTAAACCGGTTCATTTAATGACGGAATTATGAGGTTACTATCACAAAAAATACAACCGAATTGAGAACCTCCTCCTTTTTTGAATTCGGTTAAAAATAAACTTAGAGGAAAGATGTGTTTGTTTGTTACCATTTGGCTCAAAAACCACTCGACCGGTTTTAAAAATTCGTACTTACGCCATTAGAAAGCTACATTATTAACTTAAGAGCGCGTAATCGATTTGCACCGAAAACTTCATGTTTTCGAGTTTTTTCCTGAGCTATATCGGAATGATGTGAGCAGATTAATCAAAGAATATTACGGCTTTAGGAAGTTTATATCTTGATTTAGTGCACTACACGGTAAAAATATAATTTTTAATGATAGTTCTTTAAAGAGAAGGCAATCCCTTCATAGCGTTTTACGAGAATAGACGTCAGAGTTATCTTTCAGGACGAATACAACCATTGTAATGTGCTAAAATGTTTTATTTTTTGCGTTTGTCCAACAGAATATATAGTCTCAAAGTGCACTACATAGCCTTTTTGGGAAAATATGGCTATAAGATAACACAAAAACAATATTTAAAAAATACAAAATCGGCTCACTTTAACATTTTTTTTTTACCAGTATTTAAATAAAATAGTAACAAATAAATTCATTTTATAAAAGTTAAGGTACTGCTCAATATACAGTTTTTTTTTCAGACAGTTTTATGAACATATTAATTTTACGCGATTATTTTAAAAACACTATAAATCCTCGCGCACAATCGTTTGCCGATCAGTGCGTGCCGGGTCCTCCCAGCGACAGGACGTATCGCTTTCTCCCGCCCGCCCGCAGCTCGCTCGCGTAAACATCGATAGCGTAGGCGACTCATAGCGCGACACACCAGTATTGATACTTTGGCAGTTTATATTTTTATTATTTGGTAAGTAATTTTGAAAAACGTAGTCTACAGATAATATAATTATTTAAATATCAAATGGCGTAATCACAAATAATAGTCACAATTTTACATTTCGTATTTTTTTTCAGAAATGGGTAATAAACGAAAATTATTTGTAAGTAGAAAAAATAAAAAGTTGGCTTTCGTCAGGCAAGCAAAAAGGTGAGATAAACCTTTATAGGCTTTTTAACCGACTTTCAAAAAAGGAATAGGTTCTGATATGTTTCTTAAAACTATGTATTTTTTTGTTTGTTCATCGATTTCTCCGCCAATTAAGAGACTGATTTTCAGTTTTTTTTTTAAATTGGAATTATGTATAGGTACGTACGGTCATTATTCATAGTGACCTAACTTATCAAATTGTCCGTAATATATTAGACGTCCGTAATTCTCAATTTAATTTTACTATTTATTTGTATTTGAAATCAGTTTACTTGTATCATGTACTTATTTTACTAGTTATTATTGCAAATGTCCGCATTTATACTAGTAAGCTTTTTCTAGCGTATAAATACCAACCACGACTGGTACTTTTAAATCCAAGGACAGCTGCATATCAGGTGAGAATCAATATCACTTCATCTCTCTGGTCTATTATAAATTTATTTATGTAGTCCACAGCATGTCCTTTGATATATTCTATTCTTAATTTTCAAATAAATTATAATTTATTTTCAGTCAAAAAAATGTTTGTCTCTTTGCGGTATGGACAGGAAATAATTTTCCATTGAAGACCACAAGGATACCAAAAGACGATGTGTTTTGGGCGACAAAAATGGAACACAAGTTATTGGACTTTTATGACAAGTGTTTTTTGCCCGAGATGATTGACCCCAGGAAAAGTCGGTCAATGACAATCTAGAGATGTACGATGTTAAAAAAAAATGATATAATTATTTTACAACTTTATGTTTTATTTATTAAAGCCTTTGCAGACGGTTGTAATTTGTAATCCAGCGTCCCGTCCAGTATTGCCATCCGTCTAGACGGTGGAAGTAATCCAAAGGAGATGGCTTAATGAAGAATGGACGATTGCCCTTAGAATGTATAAACATGGTACCTAGCAATATGTAATGCTGAATAGCTGATTATTATTATTTCGTTTAAAAAATGTTTCAGGAACTGTTTATATCTTTGCAATCCTGAAAATAAAATCGTGTTACTCCTACGTCAATACGTATCGAAAAAACTTCAAACAAACGACATTGCTATGAATTTTTGCGTAGGCGTTTGGATGTATCTGCGATGTTATTGATAAATTGTATTTTGATATAGCGAGCGACCCACCCCAATTTCGCACGATGGAACTTACTTACTTAACCTACTTGAGTAAATATCTACAAAGGGGTAATTGCACCATAAAACATGATACAACTTACTTTCTGCAATCCGCGCAAATACGCTCCCGCTCGCGTGTAGGTACACGCGAAATATTAAACTCTCGTAAAGCCTTACTACTTATCCAAATGATTTGAAATAAAGACAGTTTTCACGAGACAATTTAAATAATGGTTAAACATATTTGAAAAGATTTATTGTATTTGAGGTAAGCAAACCATTCTGCAGTAAGAACTTTATCGAATATTACTCACGTTTTAAGCTGACACGCAAGAAAAGCCCTCAGGATTTTTCTGACTTGATTTACATTCAATGATACCTACACGAATGTACACCTAAACCTTCCGGTAGAACCAATCTATCTCATAAGTAGTGACAACCCTATCAAAATCTCTTTCTACATTTGTACAGACAGACAAACGCGCCAGGGGGACTTAGTTACCTAGTATGTGTTGATTGATAAATCCAGCCTTTATAAGATAACGAACACACTGAGTAACCAAGGAAATAAAAGATTATTGAAAAAAAAAACAGGAAAAATACGATTTATTTATTTATTCGATATTCTAAATGTCTTACAAGAACATTATCAAAAAATGGAGCTGATAATGTGTTCTGGTGTATCGTCCATCCTCAGATACCACCACTGTCATGACTAGGAGTGTGACGAATATATTAGTATTAGTTACGAGATTAGTAATATTCTATGAATTCACGTATTAGTAAACTGACGATCTGGTATGTGCTAATATTTTAATTTATTTTTCTTTTTTGACAAGCACGCGCTTGACCACTATCTCACCTGATGGTAAGCGATGATGTGGCCGAAGATGGAGCACGCTTGCCTGGAAGTAACCTATTCACTCTTGACTTATAAAAAGACTTCCGGGTTGTAGCTATCCGGAAACACAGACTCTGGCAGAGAATTCCACTCCTTAGCTGTACGCACAATGAATGTGTTCCCAAAACGTTTAGTGCGTGTGGGTGGGATGTCCACCATGTACCGGTGGCATATCGCTGTACGTCTTGTGGTCCGATGATGGAATGGGCTTGGCGGAATTAAACATTCACATAATCCACAGATAACTACTATGTACACAATCTTTATCATAACGTGAAATTCCATTCACTTGGCACGGATCGGCGGGATCGGATTCACTCAATCACTGTGACATTCGTGTAGTTCTATGGATTCTATGGATTCACGTATTAGAAATCCGACGAACTGATATATGCTAATATTTAATAGTCACATAATCTACAGACTACTAATAAGTACAATAATCTTTAACATAATCTGGGCTTCCATTCACTTGGCACGGATCGGCGGGATCGGATTCGAGAAGTGAAACGTATTTATTAGGTTTTAGCTATATATAACTGATTCTCAAATATAAGTTAAGATATTATAATTATTGTAGACTAATATATTCATAGAAGCTAATACTGATAAATACCGATATTAACCCATCTTTAGTCATGACACTCATGACAGACAACTGACTTTGGTTTTTGTTATAAGAGATGGCATTGAACTTCTAGTGTAACAGAATCGATAAATTAATCGAAAGGTTTGTAAAAATAATGAATTGGTTTTTGACAACCATTATTCAGTTAATATTTTTCGTCACAATATACATAGGTAGTAAGAATAAACGAAGTAGCACATTCCGAAGCTTTCATCTATTTGATTTTATTTCGATTAGAATAATGTGGAATCGAATGAAGTCGATTTTCACTTTAAAACAACCCTGTTTTCCGAATCAAAACTCAATTAAAAAGCAACAAAACAGGACAGCGAATTGAATGCCATAAATTCCCGACAAAATCTGTGATTGCCACTTCTTAGATCCGAAGATGTTTCCAATATTTTTTAGACATAATGATGACTATTCAAGAAATAAACGTATTAAACAAAAAAATTGTAATTTTTTATATTTATGCAACGTGCAACAATATGACGGTCATCACTTGATAATGAATCGAGCCAAAGCCTCACGAAGTGGGTTCGAAGATCATAAAATGCATATTGTCGATACCAGCTTATGATCACCATCGAATTGAGTCAAGTGAAGTTAAGCCAAACATCACAATGTTCATTGATCCAAAACGATCCCAAGTCGCCCGAAGTGTTAGTATTGCTTATCCAGACATAATTAGGTAGTTTCAGAAAATAAATCGATTTAATAACTGTTTTCAAAAATCGATATATGTAGTTTCGATTTGACATTCTGGAAAAGCGATATGACCCCTCCCTAGCTTTCCCTTTGATCTTATGTTGTCAAACAAATCAAGCTAAGAAAACAATTCAGACACTTTTTTTATGTTCAAGCAAGTTCTATAAAATTATTAAACACTAAACAATTCACGAATTAATATTTCAATATTTCGAGTTAATGTGAGATTCTTAGACATGCTTAGGGCAGTCATTTAGCCATGTCATTTAGATTTGACCTTCAACGTCCTTGGTCACATTCTGTACAATATTTCTCAGGTATGATTTACAGAAATCCTCATTCTGACACAATTACCAAATATAAGTTATCCAAAATTCACAAAAGCGTCTCATGAAACGTAAAATAAAAAAATCGCACCTTTAAAAAAAAACGAAACGGCTGAAATATGGTTTATTTTTACATTTTCAATCCCGATATGTCTGCCATTTTTTAAAATTTCCAAAATCTAAATGTACAAAAAAACTACATTTAAAGCTGCTCATAAAGTTTCGCGAGTATTGGTTGAGAAAGCCAAATTTTATATGAACACTTTTGCTCATAAAAATCAAATTCTTACAATAAAAGATAATAGTATCAAAACGATTCGTTCCTAGCTCCGGGCTCACGCACACTGACGGACCATTGTAGTGTGCGGCAATACTGCGCCGTTCTTGCAATTTTGTACCTACGCTAAATCGAATACGCGCTCTTAAAACAGACTATATTTTTTTCGAGAAAAAAATAGAGATCCCTACGAAAATTGCAATAATGGAACCCAAAGTAGCAAAATTTTGCCTAAATAAATTAATTATTTGGCGTGCGATTAGAAAACTATTGATGATAGGTACATAACTTATTGTAGGTACTACATGATTACAGTATTCATTATTATCTATAAAAAAAAGTCCGCGAGGGTATAATAATATGTCTTACAATAAATTATGGTTAAGTCACAAGGACCGCTTTTTGTAGTTCAAATTATTCAATCAAAACCAGAGTAGAATCGAATACTGGTGATTTTGGTATCATAATATTAATCCTTATATTATATAAGTACATGTAAATTACACTTTTAATTATTCAAATCGGATCTTTCGTTTTAAAGTTACAGAGTATATTTAAAAGGGAAAGGTCACTGGCTGATTTTATTCAGCAGATCTCAGAAACTACTGTATCTATGAACATTAAATTTGGCACGGAAGTAGTTTATGAATAGGAGACGTCAGCTAAGAAAGGATTTTAGGAAATTCCCCCTATAAAGGGGTGAAGTAGGGGGTGCAAGTTTGTATGAAAAAGTTATTTCGTTGGCGAATATACTTGTAACTTGGTACAAGTACTGGCCTGGTACAGATACTGAGCAAAATAAATAAAAAATAATGATGGTATGTACTCCACAAACTTCAACGCCCCCTCTACCCTCTTTTAGTTAGTTTTGGAAAATTAAGCACAACGATTTTCATTATTTAACTAGCCAATTCTGATTATTCTGTGGTCTCAGGAGGCCCTAGACAATGTACCATTCACATAAGTTTTACGCCCAAATTTGTGTTAAAATTTGAAAGTTTTTCTGAATTTACACCGACAATCAGTAGAGTAATCGCCAGACTACGTTTGTATGAAACAATGACTGACTAGGGCACCCTTAAGTAGCAGATTGTACTCAAGTCAGAGATAGCGACACGATTACAACACCAATGCGAAAAAAATGTAACTGCGCAGCCTGCGCGAAGTTCGGGCTCGCCAAGGTCCGTCGGCCATATTGTACAATTACTTTACAACAATAACATCTTTTGACTTTGGCGCCGAAGTCACCGACTGAAAATTTGGTGGCGATGGCGCGGCTAAAGTGACCGGCGGCGCATGCCACGCTGATCTGCTGACACCTCTTAATGTTCTGACTCGTAAAAATCCGAGGTAGCGAGAAACGAGACGACATATTACCGGCCGTAACTTTGAACTTGTTAAAATTACATGTTTCTATATTTTCATTTACAGAAATAAACCATGAAAAATACTTACACTTCGCCACAGTTTCGTCAATGTCGTCTTGAGATTGTTTCTTCTTGTCATTATTATCGTCCGGCTCCTTTTCACCATCTAGTAGAGCATCCGTATTTTCTTCAGCCCGCCTAAAAAGATAATGAAATTGTAGTTTTACTAACTCTTAAACTATAAAAAAAAATATTGCAAGGAAAAAAAGTCGTGTTAAGTTGGTGTTATTATTATAATTTTCTTAGAGCGGGATTACTTTTATTCTAGCTACTTCTTACATTTCTGCCAATTATGAACTGTCACAAAAAGGTCTCATGATCGGCGTCAAACATATTGAAGCTGAGTCAAGGGCAATGTTCCATATAAAAAAAGCTTTTAAAAAAAGGATGGGTTTCTTGTATAATTTTTATGATTTGTTGTTTTTGCGGCAACAGAAACAAGACTTAAAATTTTAACAGTCTTCTTACTATGGTACATGAGTTACAGCTCACTGGAAAGCAGACGGGCGAACGGAAGGACAACAGAATCTTAGTAGCTTTTTTATTTAGTAATCAGGTTCTGAGGGTAACCCCTAAAATGTACATAGCATATTGACTCTGCTTCAATGTACCCTGACTCTTTGTCTATATCGGTAATTGCACCTTGTGATGTGAGCTGGCAAATGTTACTATAAATAAATCTTACCTAGCTAGGTCTTCTCTCTTATAGAACAGATCTACAATAAGGTCCAGGGCGCCTACACTCCTTGATATGACTTCGTCTTCGTTGTCAATACGAATGCGGACGCTCAGAAGCCTCTGCGTATTTGCTTCGTTGTTCTGGACTAAGTTTATTAACAGCAACAGCACCTGGGTTGGGAAAAACCACTTATTGTATTTCATGGACTTTGATGTGATAAGGTGGATTACGTGTCCGATGCAGACTCATCCGACTATAAGAGTACACTGTAGAGGAACAGAAGTGCACCTGTGTTTGCGCACACTTGGCTTGGCTAATCTTCATTGAGATTGGCTACAGTGACCGAAATTCGGTCGGGGCATTATTATTTATTATTAATATGGGAATTTGTACCAAATCGAATCGTAATTAGAATCAGTGACCCTAGAGCCATTGGGGTCACTAACCCACTTTCTAAACAATAAAGAAACAGGCATACTTTAATAAAATTTGCTGGATGTATCTTTCATTTCAAATCCGAGTAAACTGGGATAAAGGTCAATAAATAAATAATTTGTCACTTTTTGTATGGTGTTGAAAATAAAGGATTTTTGAATTTATGATGTTTCAAGAAGATACTTACACAAACACTAAATTCGAAGTTTCTGTTGTCAGGAATGAAGTTTCCTTGGTTGTTCAGTATGATGAGACATGTCTCCATAACTGATTGCTGCTCACCAATCACCTGCGCTCCTAGGGACACTGCAACAAATATTGTAAATGTAAAGAAGTACCTAATAGTAGCAACTATTATCTAATTATACCGATTTTTATACAGTAACTTTGAAAACATCGAGTTACCAATCAATGCCATTTTGATTACAGTAATTTAGTCCGGAGAAACTGGCAAGATGTACAGGGTATAGTATGCAATTCAAAGTGTTCTGGTTTCAAGCTTTTGACTTTTCGGATCAGTCACTGTTACTGAGCGAGCATTCCGGATTCTTACGACGCGCATGAGCGTGTGGTTCCAAAAGAAAATATTTTCTAAGATTCTAAAATGAAGTTGACTCACCCGAGGTGCCGAAGTTATGCGAGAGATTGAGCAGCACTTTGAGCGCGGGCAGCGCGGCGTCCAGCAGCTGCGGGCGCAGCGCGGGCTGCCCGCGCGCAGCTCCGCACCACGCGCGCAGCACGCCGCACACCGTGCGCGCTGCGCCCGCGCCGCCCTGCGCGCTCTGCCCGCCCTGCCCGCCGCACAGGTACACCTGGTTGTCCTCGTTGGCTTGCGTCACCTGCCAATGTGCACACACACACCTATACTAAAATTTCTAGGCTAGAATTTTCATAAACACCTGGTCAGTCGGTCGGGACCGTTATGTACGCGAACTTTCTAGATGTTTCTACAGTAGAAGGTTCTAGAATTAACTGACGCCCTATACATAAAAGAATCACTTTGTGATACGAAAATTTCGGAAGCCATCTTCAACTGCGAAATAACCAAAATTTTGCAACTTCTGCTGCAAAATTTTGGTTATTTGCAACTTCTGCTGCAAAATTTGGGTTATTTAATGGGCTGATTTTACTGTCACGAACCCCAAACTCGCAACAATATAAATTTAACTAAAAGACAATAGGGGATCCACCAGCTTAAATAGGCTTTGGTATGAATGATTGTCAAGAAAACACAAAAATACTTTGTTAGTTTCAAAGTACAAACAATGAATAGGCCAATCTTTTCATTGAATTACAAGCCCAGCGTTTCACTGAATAGGTGAATGATGTAGCTGTCTGTAATGCCTCACGTCAATTAAAGATCAACAAAAACTTACATTCTCCAAAACTCGCAGGCACCTATCCGCCTTCCTTAGCACTTCAACATCAGCGCTGGTCCAGGTATCAATAGGCGTGTCAAGTTTGGCAGCACAGTCCTGTATGGTGCGCACGATGTGGTCGACGCCTCCTAACACACGGAGCTCTTCCTTGAACCATTCGCCGGCACGTTTTGATGTCAGAGATAATAATGTCTCCATGGCTAAGTGACCCACCTGGAATTGTTGATGTCAGTTGGTATCATGGTAAACAAATACTCACCTGAGGTAATATACCTACTGCAGTTCTTTTTACGTAAACAAGATAATAAACAGATACTACTTATTAGTCATAAGATGAATAAAGATTTTCCTCATTTAACTTATATTTTATTTCTCAAAAGTAATCTGTTTCCTGATTCAGCTCAAGTGCGTTATTATGACCCTGTGTTATAGAATGTATTCATGAGCTGTAAATTCTTGTAGTATTTTTGTCAATTAAGTTCCTGGCAAAGAACGCTACTTACAGTAATATTTTCTAAATCCAAGTGCTGCGCTTTTCCTTGGCTCTTTATTTCAGCACATAACTCCCGAACCCTCTCCTGGGTCTTAGTCAGTTGGGCCGAAGTCAAACCGCAGTCGTCGAGCGCATTTCTAAAACAAAGTACATAATGTGATTAGTAAGCTTCGACTGAACAAAATGAATGATACAAAGTGCAATAGAGCTGAAACCGCAAAGTTAATCGGTGGCAGACATGGCGACATGCAAGGTCGAGGCTACGTGGTGAGTTGGCTTTGTAAAAGGTTGGATCAAAATAAACATGTAAAACACTTATCAAGATCATAATATATACTCTGCACAATATGTATGTTGTTTTTAACTTTCTCCACTTGTTCCCCAATTGCATTTGACTGAAAACGTAATGTACGGCCGAAACCCGAGTGATGAAGATACTACTTACAGATGAGCCACGAAGGTGCCTGAGGCCAGTGCGGCCGAATGTTGGTTTCACTTCGCCACTCGCCAGGTGACTCGCTAGGCTAGAAGCTCTAAGCAGACCTGACAGACAATGTGCCTTAGCGTATCAACAACGTTATGGATCGGTACTCGGTACTTGACATGTCGTCGTGTCATATCGAAAATAGAGGTCTAATATGGTAAATAGCAAAGTGATTCAACTTACTTGTGTGATGCATCAGATTCGAGTAAGTTGAGCATCAGTTCAAGTGATTCGCGATCCAGATCCATGTTGAGACGATCTTGAGAAAGCACAAACATCACCGTCGCGGTACACAGACCCAGGCTCTGAAAAGGAAATTCGTGTTATTTTTAATATTATTGCATTGTATTGGTAAGAATCCTTACATGACAACTATACTTTCCAACATAATAGTAATCATTTAACTTGTGAATGACATGTTTAAGACCTTCAACTTGAGTTTACAATGCCATGACATGAACTTGCTGATTCATGCTGTAAACGCATTTCATCTAAAAAGGCGTAGTTTCATCATGATATTTGTTTTATTATAATATGAATGTAACCGTAACTAGGAGTAAGCTCAGGATTAGGTACTCTTTTTTAATTTAAAAGATTATTTATCAGAAAGAAATAAGTGTAAGCCTATAATTTAAGCAACATAATGTTTGCCAAGTACTTGTGCTTGAGATAAACTCAATGTAAACAGTGATTTATTGATGCGGGATTGTTCTATTATTATTACAATATTGACAATTCCATACTTGTTTAAAGATAGTCATACCTTTGCAACATTTTTTTGTAAAATTTCAAAAATATTGACGGTTATATAGCCTGGTTACAAGCCAAATACTTTTAGCAAACTAACCTGATCATTGGTAGCGTCATGCAATGCATTGAAGAACTTCTGCACGGTGCCATGCGCCCGCAAGTGCATGCGGAACGCAGGCGCGGTACATTTGCTCGCCAGTGTTATCGCAGACAAGCAGCGCGTTGAAATTGGGTTGTTATCCTGTAAGGAAGGATATGTATAGAAGAGGCAAGGAAACATCAACGAGAGTATTCAATAACAGTTTCTTATAAAGTTTGCTTCGTTCTCTGTTAAGCAAGTTACATTACAAAGCTTAATATGAACAATGAAAAAAAAAATAGTATAATATTCTGACATATTTACACATCACACAACAAAACTATTACTAATCAAAACTCCAGTCATAACCATTTTCTATAGTTAGGTATGTACTGTGGTCTACAACACAGTGCATAAACTATTAAATAGTTTATAAATTAAATAAAAGCTTTTAAAAATACACAAGTTCATAGAAATGATGAAAAAAAATACTTCTTGATACATTACCTGTAAAGTATCTAAGAGATATTCCACATCATCATTGAATTCTTGGAACTCTCCAATTTCCTGGATCTGATGTGCTTTTTTCACATTTCTAACGACTGTGTAATACTGTAACAGGAAAAGAAAGTATAAAATTAGCTGCTCTGACCAAGTTTATCATATATATTATTTAAATGAAGTTAGGACAAGATTTTCGTAGGAACCTTGACCTTGAAACTTTAAATCAATATGATTCATGGCTCATCACAAAATCATCTATGATCTTGAGTCATGAGCTGACACATACCTCTTTAGCCTCTTTACTGCACTTCACACTAGTGTAAGGTTTCACAGCTTCAACAGGATCGTCCACAATAGGATCTGGGGCCCTGTACCGGGTCACTCTGGTCAGTTCTTCTGATACTTGACCCACTTGATTCCTCACTTCTGCATTCTCAGTGGGCTCAGGCCTTGGAGTCTCATTTCCTTTCTGTAAGTGCAACAATGATGGCTTTAACAAGTTTATGTATTGTTTCATTATGTAATCAAACCATTACATTTTTACTATCTACTTGCAGTAAATTCAAGGTTTGTTGTGCAACACAATAATAATGATAGTTGTTTAGAATTTTCTTGAAGGAATGTTATAGAATTCTATGATCAAACACTTATTTGTTTTATAAATTAATTTACACAAAAAATGTTTTCTAAATTATGAATTGGTTGGTACAATAATCTCTTTTATTTTTCTAAACTTATATTTTATACTATATATACCATGTCTACTGAATCCGGTTTGACTGGGAGCTGACCCCAATATAGTTGGGAAAAGGCTAGGCAGATGATGATATACCATGTCCATGACTCATATACCCCAATGGAAAGCTACGCCAAGTGTCTAAAGCTACTTTGTTCTTGAAAAAAAAGACTGTTTCTATGAGATAGGCAACAGTGAATATTTTCATAATATTACACAACAATAAAATAAATTATACAGTTACATTTATTTCACTTAAACCAATAGCAAGCAGGTAGAAATGCATTTGGATAATTAACAGGAAAATGTAGAAAAAGATTGAAATAGAATACTTACATCATTAGCCCATTCATGTCTATATAAATGACGTCTCTTCCTTGCTGGCAGTGGTGAGGGATTGTCATTCACAAGTGATTTACTCTTGAATATTGATCCTTTCTTTTTAGTTATAACTAATTTAACACTAGGCTTATCATCATTCTGTATAAGATCTTCTGTTTCATGTAAACCTCTGGGTGATTTAAATACATCTTCTTGATGATGTTTCTGAACCTCTTCTTCAGAATTCTCATTAGGACAACTATTGTAAGCTGAGTCTGAAGATTGTGTGTTGGCCTGGGAGTAAGTTGGAGTGTTATTTGTATTAAATGCTTGAGCAACTACCTCATTGGTCTCTTCCTCTTGGCCATCTTCATTAGCTGCACTCTGTTCTACAGTGTTGTCCTCCTGAGGAATCTCCACATGATCAGGGCTTGAATTTTTATTATGCTTGTGCTTATGCTTTCTATGAACCTTGACCTTGGGAGTATCACCACTTTTACCACTATCACTCCCACCAGATAGAATGTCAATTAAGTCATTCTTCTCTACAGGACTTTCAGTTTTCTCAATGACTGGTTCATGCTCAGGAGTAGTCATTGCAGCAGCTATGTCAGCTAGTGTTTCATGCTTTTTCCTAGTCTTTCTCCCTTCCTTTTTAATATCACTTACAGTTTTAGTTCCATGTTTATTTGGATAAGCAGCTGTAATGACATCCAAATAATCATCATTTTCACTATAATTTATATTGGGTCTATTCCTTCTAGCTCTTCCAGTGGCACTCTCTGGGGGCTTTGGTTCTGGTGGCAGCTCATTCGGTTGAACTTCCAGTCTTGGGGATTTAATAACTGAACCTGAATCTAGCTTAGCTAGCTGAGACTCAATTTCATCTCCAGGTAACACTTTGTTCTTTGATTCCTGCTCAGTTTCTTGTGATGGTGACGCAAGTGTTTTATAGAGGTCATACGCATCTGTCCCAGGCTGTGGTGAACTCAATTTCTTTAATGGTTCATCATCAGAATTTTTGTGATGACGTTTATGAGACTTATGATCCTTTTTATCTTTCTTCTTTTCTTTTTTGCCTTCTTGTGTGAGACCAGCACACTTAATTGTAATTTTGAGACCTTCATGCTTTGGAGAACATATTGTTTCCATAGACGGGCTCTTCTTGTGATCAGATCCTACATCAGAATGAGTATCCAGGGATGAATGCCGATCAGAACTGGGTGATGTGAAGCCTTCATTTGAATCCGTACTGACTATTCTTGATGTTCCTTTAGATATCCTGAGCACTATTGGTGGGGGCTTGCGTTCCTCATTTGATTCCTTACTTGTTGAAGGACTCATAACATCTGTTTTAACAATAGATGGACTAGACACTAGTGGACTGGATTTGGGTGATGATACTTTAGGTGAGGACAACACTTTTGGGTGGGCTGACTCATACCTTGTGAACTCAGGGATGGGGCTGTTACTACCATCTTCAGCATAATTAATCACTTTATCACGATTTCGGACAAGGTAACGCTTATTTGGTGGTTGAGTATTTTCAGCTGGAGCATCTTCTTTTTTAGAGGCTTTTGTAGCCACTGTGCTTTTTTTAGCTTTAGATTTTTCAGAGTTGCGGCGAGGTAATTCAGGAGATGATGAATCTCTAGTATAAGCCCTGCTTCTTTTGGTTGTCTTCTTTTCCTTACTATGTGAAGAATGTTCCGGAGACAGTGGTGCAGCAGGTACTGGCGGGGCATATGTGATCTGTGGAACTGGTGGGTAAACCTCAGCATTGCGAGATTTGAAGAATTTCTTGGGCTTTGGTGGTGGCTGCTCAGTTTCAACTGCTGGCACTGTCAGCGGACTGTTTTGATCTTGTACAGGCTTTTTAAGAATGTTGTTTGGATATGCTGAAATATTAAGACAAACAAATTATTGTAAATAAACAAATCAATGCCAAAATGCTACAAATATTGACAGAGATACCATAGATAGTAGAAGTAGGTAGCAGACTCATTCAAAATGAATGCACTTTCACTATATTTTGGAAGTGGTTATTGGTATCAACAACTATCTAATGAGAATCTTGTTTAAGGAAACGAAACATACAGGTACCAATCTTGGGGGTAAGTACATGACTTCAAGGTTGTTTATAAATGACAAATGTGTCAGTGAACGTGCTTACCGTAAGGTGCGCTTCTAATCGACGTGAAGCTAGTGATTCCCCATTTGCCCACGGTGCCCGCCGAACGAGCAGCAGTCGGGCAGTTACTGTTTTCTCTAAAGAGAGCACTATCCAGCGGCACGGCCACGCTACCGCCTCGGCCTCTGCCCCAGCGCGACATGCTGATAATTTCATCAAAAACGATGACACCTGCACCGACTCAGTCTAATCAATTGTCTAGGCAAATGTCAAAACGAAAAACACCATGCCGTTCCCAAACACGAGTGTTGTAATTTTGAGTCACTTTAAAAATTGACGGATACCACTTTTCGAATCATTTTTAGACTTTCACCAAATGAAATGAAAACACAACCCATAAAGATAACACACCCGCCATTTTTACAGGAGCCCAAGTACTTTTCCCTCAGATGCAATCAAATGCGTAATCAACCGACATAATAGTTTATCACGTTTTTACTTTTTGCATTACAATTATCTGATTCTCTTTGAACTTTTGAGGTAGATCTATGATGTTGATTTTACGAGTTAAATGACAAATAGGACACAAACTGCGATGTTGTCATCTCATAACACAAAAGACGCCATATTGGCTAAACACAAGAAGTGATTTCAACAACCAATAGAAGGGCAGGAACACGGAGACCGAACCATAGAGTTTTTCAAATAAATTTATGAATCAAAATATTAGCAGAGACGAAATTGTTTACTGCCTAAATTTATTTTTTGTTATAAAATATTGCTACGAAACATATTTAGAAGATATAAGTAAAGAAATTATAAATTTTTGCTGCACAACAAATCTAAAAATGGAAAGGATACAAAAGCTAAAACACTGTTTGCATTAAACAATAATATTAGCGTTCTAACCATAGACAGAGTAAAAGACAAGTTAACCGCGCTTTTGGCTAATGGGCAGTGGGCGTGAGCGGGAAAATTCGAAAAAACAAGTTTTCAAGTTCACAGTTATTCGTAATTATTTTGTGACTATGTTTTAAAATAATTAATGGAATCGACGATTTATGCCTTATCTAACTACCTACTACTGTAATCATCAGGAGTCCGTTCTAAATTCTCTAAACATTAGTGACTGAAACTGTGAAACGAAGGTGAAACCCATTGAAGAGTCCATTTCATTTACATTGCACCTAAAGCATGTAAAGTAGGTCAAGGTGATTAACGCCCGCCAAACTTAAAACTCTTTTTAAGGTTCCCTAAGGAAAAATGGATCACTAGTTATTATATCCGTCAGTATCCGTCTTTATCTTCGGCGCAACGTGAAGCTTGAGTTTAATACTTACCTACTCAAAAAATCTGGCATTAAGTTATTTTGTTAATTGAATTAGTCGAAATGTGCAACGGGGCTAACGGGCAAACCTTTAAAGACACTTTCAATAGTATTACTTTTTTCTGGAAATAAGTTCTGAATTTTAACTGTGGTGACTTGTAAAATATTTATGTTCGATGGGTAAATTATCTACAGGTTTGATTATGAAAAAACTTTAAAAAAAGTTTTATTTATACCTAATTTCTTCGTCATTCGAAGTCGGTTGTATTTTTTTGATAAAAAGTTTTTTATTTGTCTCGGTGGTTAACTTTAACTAAACCCAATGCAAACAAAATCATCAAGAGCGGTTCATAATCAATAAAGTTATGGCCGAATAAATAACCCCAAAAACATGATGGACTTGTACACATCTGCGGCGTGATGTTATATTATGAACTGTTGTAAACAATAAATATACATGCGATTACAGCAATCCACGCAGATTACTATCATTTATTAAAGAGTTCCGTTATCTATCACCAAAGTTCTTCATCTGATTTTCACCAAATTAAAATGGGACCAGTCCAAGAAAATACTCTTCCAAACAAAAAAGAATCATTAAAATAGGTTGACAATTGGCGAAAAATCGCTGAACAAACATAAAAAATATAGGTAGGTCTGTGTAGTGTCTAGTAGAAATGAGAACCTCCTCCTTTTTTGTAGTCGGTTAAAACAATAAGTAAAAATCTGTGTAGGGCTGTGTAAGGGTTTAGGTGGTACCTACCTACTTATTTTTTAGTTTTAATAATTTCACATTGTTTTTATGATTTTCTCTAAGGCTAGTAATAATCGGCACAATTTAAAAGAGAGGTTACATCCATATCTTATTATTGTCATCAAATAATAGTCAATGACAGCTCTGATTTCATGTACCTATTCACCTATATATCATGTACCTGCCTCTTGCAGCAAGGCATTTGCCACACTACATGATAAATAAACGTGTATAAAAACAAAACAAATCATAGGGCATCAAAAAATTCATCCACATCGCTGTCAATGACAAAAGTGCCCAGAACACTAGCAGCATTGCCGCGTTGAATGGCAATGCTGATTCTTTGGCCAAAGAAAAGCCCAAATCTATCTATTTATAATGTTACCATAAGTAATTGATGACTTGACTATTTGGTAACCGATCACTTTTCCGATTTGTTTTTGTTCAAATTTCATTTTACCGAAAACTATGTATGTATGTATGCATGTATGTAAATCGGGCCGTTTTCCGCAACTCCACGACTAAGCGCGTATTTTGCGTGCAGGTGGGAAAAATGTTTCATTCGATCCACCCCAGCTCCCCAAGAAAGGCCAGCAACGCCTTGGTGTTACTAACTATCTCACAAAGGGTACCTGGGTTTCCGAAGTACTTAGCCCTGTAATCGGCGACTACCGGGCAGCTTAGAAGCAGATGTGCTGCTGTCTCATCCTCCTCCATGCAGGCTCTGCAGAGTGGGCTGTCAGTGACTCCTATGACATAGAGGTGTTTATTAAAAGACCCGTGGCCAGTTGTGACGGCTGTGACTGTACGCAACTGTTGTTTAGTCAGTCTTAGGGCTTTTTTCGTGAAACGGCCATCAATTGAGGGAAGTGCCTCCTTGGCCTCCCTACACTCACCATGGTCAACCCATAATTTGTGATGTTTGTCTCTGGTGCGTTTCCTTACCAGGTTGCGTAGGTAACCGAAAGGGAGTGGCACGAAGGGTTCAGAACCTATCGCTGCCATACTCGAGCCCCTTCTGGCGAGTTCGTCCGCTGCATCGTTGCCTCGGGATTCGCTGTGTCCCTTAATCCATTGAATGGTTACTTTGTTGTATCTACCAACCTGGTTCAGACGTTGGTGACACTCGAGGATCAGCCCGGAGTTAACTGTGTGGCTGTTCAGTGCTTGCAGGACGGCCATGCTGTCCGAAAGTATGCGTATTGAGTGGTCCTTAACTTCCCTGTTTAAGATGGCTAAAGCCGCCAAGGAAATGCCCATGCACTCGGCTTGAAACACTGTGTTGTGGACCCCCAATGGTGTGGCTATATGAATGTTGAGATCCTCTGAGAAGATACCCGCACCCGTGCCAGTACCTGTTTTTGATCCATCAGTGAAGATCCGCAGCTCGGCGGGGCACAGCCCCTCGCAGCGGTGATCCTCATGCAATTGGATTTTGTATTTTTTATCAAAGATAAATTGCTTGGATATCCGGTCGTTGATTGCTTTTGTTATGGGGAGTTCACTGTTGAGCTCCTCAAGCAGAGCGGTGTGTTGTGTTTCTCTCTAACCCCAGAGATCCAGTGCTTTAAGGCGGACTGCTGCCATCGTCGCTTCCTGTTGTATGAACAGGTGGAGCGGGGGGAGTCCCAGTATGGCTTCCAGTGCCGCAGTCGGAGTTGTTCTCATGCAGCCCGTCGCCGCCATGCAGGCCAGCCTTTGCATACAATGTGTTGTAGTTTGTTTACGGCTGTAACTAGCTTTGTGCGGGTCCACCACACCACGGCCCCGTAGGTGATCATGGGCCGAATTAGACCCCACTTCTTACCTATCATTTTCCTGCATTGCCAGAAGGTGATGCAAGCCCTGTTTAGTTTGTAGTCTATGTGATTACTCCAGTTTAACTTACAGTCTAGGATGACCCCAAGATACTTAACCTCGTTAGATAACTGGAGTTCTGTGTTGAAGAGCTTAGGTAGGCGGTAGGGGCCTAATGCTCGTTTTTGTGTGAACATGACTAATTCAGTTTTAGTGGGGTTTACCGACAGATCATATTCACCGCACCATCTCTCTACGATGCGTAGTGCTTGTTGAGTAAGATTGCAGATCGTCCCAGTCACCTTCCCAGGCACAAGGATCGCGAGGTCGTCTGCATAACCTATTGTGTAGTAACGATGTGCATTGAGTCTGGTAATAAGGTCATTTATCACCAGATTCCACAGAAGAGGGGAGAGCACTCCTCCCTGCGGGCAGCCTCTGGCTATCAAGGCCAACTGCTGCTCTTCCTCAAGTTTAACCACTCGTTTGCTTAACATATTAGTAATCCAGTCAGTAAGTACCTGTTTTACGCCGTGCTTGGAAAGGGCGTCACTTATGCTGGAGAAGTTTGTCTTGTCGAAGGCTCCTTCGATGTCTATGAAAGTGCCCAGGCAGGAACCTTTCTGGTAGATCGCTTCCTCTATCTGGCTCACCACCAGGTGAAGAGCAGACTCTGTTGACTTACCTGAGCTGTATGCGTGTTGGTTACCATGTAGTGGTAATGCTTTTAAAGCGCCATCTCGTAATTCCCTTTTGCACAGTCTCTCCATAGTCTTTAACAAGAAGGAGGTGAGACTAATGGGTTGATAGGATTTGGCGTTTGTATAGTCACTCTTACCTGGCTTCGGAATGAATATGACTTTCACTACACAAAAGCCAGGCACGCTCTCATTAAGGGCACCAGTCTTTTTGCAACGGGGGTTCCCCCCCACTGCAGTAGGGCAGGAAACACACCATCAGGACCTGGTGCCTTGAAAGGTTGGAAGCTTCTAATGGCCCACTGAAGTTTTTCAAGTGTGATCATTTTCTCTGCATAAAGCCAATCGTCTTCTGATGGTGTTTGGGTGACGTCTAGCCATTCTGTTACCTGCGCGAATACGCTTCCAGGGAAGTGAGTTTCTACTAGGACGCGTCGCGTTTCTTCAGGTGACGTGGTCAGCGTGTTGTCAGGTTTTCGGACCGTGGCGGCTCCAGGTGTGTTCTGTTGCGCCAGTACTTTCCTTACCCTATTTGCTTGTTGGCACAATTCAATGTTATCACAGAATTTACGCCATCCAGTAGTACGTCTGGATCTGATGCATTTCTTGTAACTGGACTTGGCCGCGTAATAAGCGTCCCAGTCATCATTCGGTGAGCTGTGATACGAGCCCATCGACCTGTATAGTGTCTCCAGGGGTAGACGATTCGCCTAGTGACGCAAGTCTTGAATCAAGGCTGCGCGTGTATGCCTCTATATTTGTATTGCGCGGATTACGCCGAGGTTGCTTCGGTGTTATACAGACCTGGATGTCAAAACGGATCCACCTGTGGTCTGAGCAGGAAGCCTCATCGGACACCTGCCATCCCGTGATGAGTTCCGCTGCTCCCTCCGTTGCCAGAGTGAGGTCTATGATTGTGCGACTACGTCTGGTTACGAAGGTAGGTTCCGAGCCTATGTTTAGTAGGGATAGGTTAGTTGTGAACAAGAAATCTACTAGTGCCTTACCCCTTGCATTTTGCGTGTCCATTCCCCACAGTGGGTGGTGAGCATTTGCGTCGATCCCGATGACAACTTCGTCCCCGCTGCTTTCGCAGTGGGTGACGAGGCGTACAAGGTCGTGTGGGGGCGGTTCCTCCGCCTCAGGCATGTATACCGAGGCGAAGACGATTGCCATCACTTTGGCACCACGCTGTATAATCAGCCTAGCTGCAGAGATATCTCTGCAACAGAAGTCATTTAAGAGCTATGCTTTTAGGTTACCTGTGACATAGATGCACGATCTAGGGTGATCATGTTCCGTAGTAACAAGGAGCTTACCGCCAAGATTGGAGAGTCCTCGTATGTGGCCGCCCCTAACCCACGGCTCTTGGATCAGGGCAATGGCCGTGTGTTGAGCCTCCAGCCACTTGCGGAGTTGAGCCGTCGCGGTCTGACTGTGGTGGAGGTTTGCCTGCACAACTTTACAGGCCGACGAAAGGGACGCCATCATAAGCGAGACCCTCCTCGTCACCCTCAAGTCGCAGCCCGGCAAACAGGTCGCCCTCGTCGAAGCCGTCCCCTTCCGGGTCTGAAGCCGCGGACAACATCATGTCGTCCGGCTCCCCCTCCGATGAAGGGACGGCACCCACGGTGGCGGCAGGTGCAGCCGACTCTGCTGCTGCAGCAGGATCAGCCGCGGTTGCTTCCGGGTCGTTTGGCGGGGGGATAGTCTCCCCTGCATCCAGCATCTGCCTCGTGATCGCGGGTCCCACCCCCGAGGGACGTCGACGAACCTGCCGTTCGGACCCTGGAATTTCACGTACACCGACCCACAACCAATTGAGAGTCGGCGCTCGGAGCCCATCAGGGTCGGAACCTGGTCCTCGGGGATGCCCAGCACCATGAACCAGCATGCCCTCTGCTTCTCGGCGTGCAGCACTACCCACCTCTTGACGTCGATCCAGCGATTCTGATAGCACAGGGCTCGTCCAATAAAGGTCGAGTCCTGGTAGACTCCCTGGTCGTCGGGGATGGCGATACCGCAGCGTACCCGCTTCTGAATCTCCGACTGGCTCTTGACGACTAGCGAGGTGCTATCCGGGAGAGCCAGGCCGGAGATTGTCTTCTTCAGCTAAAGACGCTAAAGTGTGGTCGTTACCGCACCACAGCTTGAGGACCCCACCGGCGAACAGCGGCTTCGCGTTGAAGGTCGGTCCTGGTGTGTCCTGCATGGGGGAGCAGGCCTCGCTAATGATCTGCTTCTGGATAGCAGCCAAGACCTGGTCCGATACTCCCTGGCTGATAATCCCCCTCCGGTCGCAGGTTATCGCGACATTCAGGGACGCACTCGCAGCTTGGGCGTAGCTTCTGTTGGCAACCCGCTGGGACTGGTCAAGCCGCGGCCGCTTATGCTCTCCCCGAGGTGAAATAGTCTCGTTGAGAGCCCGCTTGGCCACAGCCTGATCGTTCCCATCGGGTTGCTGCGTCGTGGTTGCCACCTCGGCCGGACCTCCTGCGGATTTGGTTGGCGGTTGGCTAGGATTCGGCCGGCTAGTGCCGGCCTCAGCTTGCGACCGCTTTCCCTCGGAGAAGCTCAGCTTACCTTGCCTGGTCGGGATAACCGAGCTGGTGGCAGCAACCTGCTTGTTTTGGGGGGCCTTACCCTTGCCACCCCGTCTGCGTTCCTGACGCCGCTCCTTGCGCGTCAGCCTCTCCCTCCTCTTACCCTGCCCTGTAGGAGCGTTACACCGAAAACTATTGACCGACGACATCTTTTGCCATTTATGCATTATTTGTCATTTTTTAGATCATCGAAGTATCATGTGCCATTAGCATTATTCTACCAAGCTAAGTATAAGTATTTCGCCGATTTACAAATTAACTTTTTGCTGTTGGCCGTAGCCTCTTTTGAACTTTTTTCACTTATCATATTTTTACCACACTGAAACCACATTTTACGTAATATTATTTGGTAACAAATATATAGCCGGTTACTTGGTAGCATTTTCAATATTAAATTAAAATAGTGTCATAAAAAGTCAATAATAATAATCGTTGTGATACATTTAGTACTGTCAGAAACGAATCGCTGCAAAACCGACTTTACGCAGTCTTGTCTGCCATACCCCTAGAGTGTAATTTAAGCCCGCGTAGGCGCGGAGGGGTGGGGCCGCCCGCGAGCCGAGGAGCAGGTGGTCTGAAGGCCATCCATGATCATGCAGATGCAGATCCACCGCCGCGGCTGAGGCTGACCGGCGAAGCCAGTCAGCAAGCCGAAGCTGCGGTTATGAGTGTAAAACCATCTGCGACTATTATATAAGCTCGCGTGGGGCCGCCCAGACCCAGCAGCGCCGGAGCCGTGACAGAAACAATGCTTGCTGCATCATGCATGTTGCATGCCTGCTTGCATGCTGCATGCCTGCTTGCATCCCTTTTTTTGTGGTACTATATGTCATCAACCGCACATAAATTATTGATACACGGGGCTGACATAATCTAAAAAAATGATAATGTGCTCATTGGGACTCTCTCGGAAGAAGTCTCAGAATCTCGAAACAGAGATTTTAGGAGGTTCCGGGAACATCATTCGTGGAAAAGAAGCAGGCAGGATTCTAATCAAGATATATCTTAAATATGCTTGTTGTTTTTACGGATCCTTTCTTAAGTGCTCAAAGGCCTAAGTTAGATGCCAAGAGAAAGCAGAGCTTTTTTGCTGAAACTCTCGACTTAATTCAGTTTCAGGAAACTGAGTTCGAGTTTTTAGATGTATCTAATCTACATTCTGACTCAGAAATGGAGTCCGACAACGAGAGTGATAAGGAAAATTGTTAGTATTTTTGAATTGCAAATCATTTAATCACCTATTCAAATTTATTAGAAGCCTAAATCATGGTAATTACTTAATCACTTGTTTTCAGACTCATTAGAAGACTAAACAATTTGTTCTTTGATATTTAGGTTGTATACAAACTTATTATGTGTTGATAAATGTAGTTTATCAAACATAGTTGTCAAAGTGTGGGTGTAATATAAACCTGCCTAATCCTTCGGGAATATAGGGGTGATGCTATTTTATGTTACGTGTTGTTAAAAGTCCGTGTTCCTCAACTTAAACTCTAAAAGGAACCGTTTCATAATTATGTTAAAATAAATAATTTTTTTCGATGATTTTTTAAAAAAAAAACAACATTGAATTTAATGATGTAAAGTATGACAAAAAATCATAAATAATTAGTACTATAACCACCTGTAAGGATATTACCGTTTTCCTTGTCGTTTAAGAGATATTTAGATTTTTCATAGTCGCTTCATACAAATTTTTCTTAAAAAATATATAATATCTTCGTTTTTGGGCAGAATTAACTCGGTTGTCATTTTTGTATATAGTAATAACTAATAGAAGCGATATCCAGCAAAAAATCCGGCACTTCCAAATTGAAATCCCTAAGTCTATGAAAGCCGATTTTCAGTCCACCGTGCGGCGAGCCTCCTTGCCGGATTGCCGCCATGGGATCTGGAGGCGAGAGGCCTCGCGCACGTCTATGCGTGACGCACCGAGCGTCGGGAGTCACTGGATGATTCCCGGCCACCGTAGGTGCGGGTCTGTGGACGGCGAGCGTTGGGTGGCTCGCCGTCCGATCAAAGCCAGGCCCGGGCCGACAACGCGTTGTGTTCCACGCGCAACTCAAAGAGATGTCAGCATAGAACTAGGGGCCCGTTAGGGCCAGAGCCTACCAGAGTTGCGGATTTTGTTCGAAAGAGTTACCGCGGACCTGCAAAGCAAAAGGCACTACGAGGAGCACGGATGGGTTTTAGTCAGTAAGAGTCTGACACTCCCTCCCGCTCCACCCAGAGCGGCAGGAGCCATTTGATGATTTCCCATCCATAAAAAAAGGGGTAGGGCAGACAAGACTGCGTGAAGTCGGTTTTGCAGGGATTTGTTTCTGGCACAAAACTTTTATGATACTTATTTAATTTAATATTGAGGCTGGAAAATATATAAAGTAGCTCATTTACTACGTTAGTCGCTGAGATATCAATTCAGAAGTGTATAATTATAAGGAATATTACTATATACACACTTAAATAAAATACTTAACTTAAACTAAAAATAATATAAAACATAGCGTCGAAAAATTCCTCCGCATCGCAGGCCACTGGTAATGTACCCAAAAGGCTGGCAGCATTGTCTCGTTATATGGCAATGCTTATCCTTTATCCGAGATAGCCAGTCCTAGGGTCACGCGAAGTGTTAACTAAGCGTCTTGATAGATCTTTAAACAAGTAATAGCACTCGGACCCCACGACCCGAGAGTTTCAACCCCAAACGGCTCGAAAATATAACTACCAACAAGGTTATTATATTTCCGCCTCCGCAGCCGCAGCGGCAGCGCCAGCACAGCACGAAAAGCTAGGAAGATGGGATGGCGCAAGAATATCGACACAAGTAGCGTCCCACACTAATGGCCTACCCATCTTCCATGGAAATAACGACATGCCGTCCGGTCTCTTGCCATCGTGGCGTGCCAGGCCATTGGGTTCTAATACAGCCGGAACGCCGACGGTGACAAGAGCTCGTCGGATGATGTCGTTAATATTCGCGTGCCGCACTATGCGACCCGCGCTACGGCTGCATGACAGGCCTTGGTGTCCGAGGCTGTTGACAGCTTCGCCACAGTGGCAGCGATGAGGAGAACAACAAGGAGCGCGCGAGCGCCAAGACGCTGGGAAGCAGCGAGGTGGAAAGTAGTATCGTCGAACAAGGTGCCTATGTTCGACGACAGTAGTGCGTGAAGCTTCGAGTCCCGACTCCCATTGACCCACAGCCAGCAGGCGAGCACGCTCAGCAGCAGTACCAGATGTGGCCAAAAGGTTATTCTGAACCTCTCCGCAGAGTGGCTCGTCCCACCGTCTCTGGGATGATGGGTAGTCGGGTGGATTTAGATTCGGGCAAGCGAGTCTCCAGGCACCCATAGTCTCAGTGAATCAAGGCACATCAAAACTAGTCAGTGAGGAAGCTAGGGTATTCCTGACTAATTTCTCAGTGCCATGAACCGAAGATATGAAAGCCGGTAAACTGATACTAAGTAGTAATTTTGGGGACGCCGAGGCCTCCCATACGGAGTGCCCAAGCTCGGTCGTCCATGGCCACATTTAAAAGTGAAGTAAGTGTATGACGGATGATTTGGTCTATTTTTTCCAAAATGTGAGGGTGCTTCCATAAATGGGAAGCACGAAGAAAGTAAGTTAATTTAGGTCCGAAACAGCAGTAACGAATTAAGGTGATTGCCGAATGCATGTCAATTTTGAGAAGTAAATATATTTATCGGTAGCTCTCATAGCTCTGAGTCATATTAATTTACGTTCGTAAATTAACACTAGTTTTGATATTCTGTTGGAATAGTAAAGATGATGAATTAATAATAATTGAAGCTACCTATTCTAATAACTCGTGCCTACATATAAAATAAGTAGGTTGCAGGTGCTAATGAAAACTTTTGTTTCTGCATAAGTTTTGTATTAAAACGTTCGTAGGAATCTTGAAATTTCGGAATTATGAAAATAGGATGAATGATAAATCAGAGTTATAGAGGAGTTATATTAGGATTTTGGAACCATTCGGATTATGAAAATCGGTATTTTGAAATTCGTACTATTTGTGACTGACGGAATAAAGTTTTTCGTATTTATTGTACCCGTTATAGCAGGATGAGCAAGTTTCGCGTTGTACAGACAGCATCAGAGAAAAAGAACCCCCCAAAGACTTAAAGATTGTCGCCCTAACAACGCGGACGGCGGGCGCGTCACGTGGCCCCGAGCAGCTCCGTCCCCCGCCGCCACCCGCACCAACCTCTGCCCCAGCATCCACCGATCCTACTCAAATATTGTTTGCAAGTTTTAATAATAATTTGGTATTTTAATAATTAGTAATAGGTAGTTCTAATAATTATTTGGTTTTGGCCGAACCGTATACCAAGAATTACTTACAATACGACACTTTTTTTTTTTTTTTTTTTTATAGGATGGGAAATCATCAAATGACCCCTCCCGCTCTGGGTGGAGCGGCAGGGAGTGTCAGACTTTTACTGACTAAAACCCACCCTTTAGTCCTCCTAGTGCCTTTCTTCCCAGGGCCGCGGTAACTCTTTCGAACATATTCCGCAACCCTGGCAGGCTCTGGCCCTGGCGGGCCCCGTCTCCGTTGCTGACTGCTCGTTGCTGACGGCGCGTTTGGAGTGAAACGCGCCGTCGACTCTGGCCTGACCTGATCGGACAGCGAGCTACCCATTGCTCGCTGTCCGCAGGCAGTCACTGCGCCTTGCCCAGGAGCGTCAGTTCCTGAGAGGCGCAGCGACTAACGTACGTCTGGAGGGGGCGAGATGGGGCCATTACTGGCACTCCATTCTAGCCCCCTCCCGAGCAGTTGCAGCGGCGGCGACGGTGGCGGCGGCTGCGGCGGAAGCGACGGCGGCGGCGGCGGCGGTGGAGGAGGGTTTCTTCCTCGTCCCGGCCCTGGCGGGTGGACCGCAGGCTTTGCCCCCAGCCCAGTGATCGGCCGGCTTGCCAGCTGCCGCACATGCGAAGCAGTGCGGCGCGGCGTCGCACGAGCCGGCCCTGTGACCGGGCTGACCACAGCGGAAGCAGTGGTCACTGCGGTCCACCTCCGAGGTGCAGCGTGCTCCCACGTGGTTGCCAACTTGGCAACGGAAGCACCTCAGAGGTCTGGGCTCCAGCAGTTTTACCTGCGCGGAGACCCAGCCCACCAAAAGCCTTCGGCCCTCCGAGACTTAGCTACAATACGACACTTAACGTGCGGTTGAGGTACCTGCATCTAGGCGTAACCCGATACATCTATATCGTGCCTTATACCACTAGGCTATTGGATCAGTTAACATTCTCAACGAAAATTAGAATAACATAACTCCTTGTTATCGAACAAGGTTGAAAACGGACTAACCTTCCAGTAGTCGTTAAGGTTTAAATTTCAACAACCACCGTAGCATTACCGTCTTGTATTACAAAATGCAAATAGCCTCGATTTACTAACAGATAAGGTTGAAATTAGCATATATTTCTTGTTTGGTTGAATAGAATGTGGTTGATTCCGATTTTTGCAATACCATCATTTCACTTCAGAAATTTAACTGCTGTATGAACTGCGGGATAAGGTTGAATTTACAATACTTCGCCTTATTTACTAAACTGTGAAAGTACAATTAGTTTTCAAATTGTTTCGTTTTCGAGCCGATCCGCTTGTGTGTAATATCTTCGTCGTAATATTATCTAATTTATTAAGTTTTTGAACAGTTGATTCTGTTAACCGATAATAATTATATTTACAACTTTTTTGAAGGCTTATATTATTGTTCTCTGGGAACAGGAACAAAGCATAAATAAAATAGCACGAGTTATGGGCATAACGGTAAGATTTACGTTAAACACATATATTTATTGTTACAATCATGTTGCATTATTACTTACAAGTTGGTTGTTTCTAATTTATCATTTGCATTACAGAGAAAAACAGTTCGTAGTTGAATACAAAGGTATCAAGCGACGGGTGATGTGCTGATGTGAGATGTGATCACCAAGGTCTTCGCCCAATTGCTTACACTAATGAATCAGAACGAAACCGTAATAGAGTGGAAGTTCACTCAGACTTGAGAACAAGCGGGCGATTAACACTAGGTAACACACATTACATTACATTACATTCTTATTGAAATTATGTTGACATTTACTTGGATTACTTACATATTGCAACAGATTTTAAAAAGTTGACTATTTTAGGTTACTGGGGAATACTGGGGATGGGTGTCTTCAATGGGCCCAGGCGAGCTTGTGGAAATAGGCGGCCGGATGAACAGCAGTGTGCGATACCTTGAAATGTGATATGGTTTTGGGCATGAAAAGTAGACTTCAAGAAGTGATAGACAATGACGGCCATCCTCTCCGTTATTAATAGGGAATTTACTCGGCAGATTGGTTGTGTAACTAATCTGATAAAATTGCATAGGAACGTATGAGCAAGTGTTAGTAAATTAGTGGATCATTATCTCGTAGTCAATCTAAAATAAACAACCTTTTCAACACATTTGCTCAAAAAATGCATTTACGAAGCCTGTATGCATTGTTCGAAAGTTAAAAATTATGCACCACACAATGGAGCGTGCGGCAAAGTAGGTACTCTCACCTAAGTACATATTTTACCGCAAACTCCGTTGTATAGCGCCGTGCGTATTCTTTACGGTTTTTTTTTTAATTCCATAAAAATTAATAAGAATTCCACCAAGGAGTTTCACATCACGAGAATAAATAAGCTAAATAATCGAACCTCCTTGGAACCGCTTTTGCTGTATACGTTTGTCTCATATTATAGAGAAAATGAGAGAAAATAAATAAAAAAATAAAGTATGTGGTTCTAATTTTCACCACGCGCATGTGGCGCCCTTTGCAAATTCGCGCCATTTTCATATTAGAAACGTCAAAGATTGTTGCGACTTTCCCACTGATTTCTAGAGACAAAAAGTTTGTTTCATTACTTATTGTAATGTTTTCTCGCAAATGTGTCGAAAAACGTTGTATGACACACGTGCGGATTTGGTTTTTACAAACTCGTGACTATGGTAAGCCCTCGACTTCGTCTCGTGCTTACATTCGTCTACTCGTTTGTAAAAACCAACTTACCGCACTAATATCATAAATAACTATTATTATTATCCATCCAGTTACTCTTGTTTACAAGTAGTTTTGTAATGTGTTAACGATGCATCATCTGACCTCACATATTTTTCTAATGTAGTGTTAAAAGGGTTACCATTATCAGAAAATGTGACAAAAGAGAAAGATGTATATTGCTATACTGTTATAGTTTAGCATGTTGGTTCTTCCTATGTTATTCACAGGCGCAAATGACAACATTTTATTTTTTAACCAGGCTTCTTTTCCCATAACATCATACAGAGTATGAAAAATAATGTTTTCACAAATAAATAAATATTGTAGTTATGTTTGCAGAAATATCTATAAATGAACTGTTATGTTATCTAATGGTAAACGTTCTAAACCTCAGTCAGAGTATCTATTTTATGTTTAGGTAATATCATAAGTAAATAACCCCAATTTAACACAGATATAGAAACTGTTTATTCAACCAGGAAGTGGATTCCATGAAGTCCTCCTTTGCTTTCGATCAAGCTCTCTATACAATGTATGTAAGGTCAAGCAACGATTAGGTAAATAATTTAAACTTTATTGAATGTTGTTCCTCGATAACTATTGGCCTTACGTAAATATTGTTTTACCAGGGTTGCGGATTTTGTTCGAAAGAGTCACCGCGACCCTTGAACGCAAAAGGCAAGTGACGAGGAACACGAATGGGTTTTAGTCAGCAAAAATCTGACACTTCCCTCCCGCTCCACCCAGAGCGGAAGGAGTCATTTGATGATTTCCCATTCATAAAAAAGTAATTAAAATTTTCAATTCGTCCGAATTTTCTTTTTGTATAAACATATAAAAAGAAAATTCAGACGAATTGAAAACAGCTATACCTATTTTCGCCTATTGCCAACCGATTTTGATGGTTCTGGTAGGTGGAAGTCAGTGTTTTTGGTTGTTGCTTCGTTTTTTGACACAGACTTCCGAAATTAAAGTTATTTTATTTCATACTTTGTAGTGTTTTCTATTTCGAAGTCAGTTGTATTTTTTGTAAAAAAGATTTTTATTTTTTACTTTTTGTGATGGTTAGCTTTAACTAAACCCAACGCAAAAAGAATCATCAAGATCGGTTCATAAACAATAATTATGCCCGAATAGATAAACCCAAAATTATGGTTGACTTGTACACATCTGCGTAGGTACCCCTTCAGAACATATTGGCGTGATGTTAAGTTATGAACTGGTGTAAACAATAAACAGACATGCGATTTCAGCAATCCCGTGAGATTTCCTATCATTTATTGAATAGTTTCGTTACCTATCTCCGAAGTTCTTCATCAGATCTTCACCAAAATAAAATGAAACCAGTCCGGGAAAATACTCTTTCAAACAATTTTTTTATGTTTTAACTAGCACTTTTAATAACATGTTGTATGTTAGGTACATACTTAGTAATACCTATTCTGTTTCGTATCGGGTAAAGTCCAGTTACTTTGGCCCTGGAGTGTAACTTTGGCCCTAAGAGCGTTTACACGGTACGGCTTTTCATCAAACCAAAAGAGTTCAGGGGGAAGGATATAGTGATTTTTCACTTTCTATCGAAAACTTAAAAGCGGTCTCTCTCTCCCTCAAAAATCTTTTTCAAAAATGTTTTCTGATAACTACTAGACCTGGATATCTAGCGTATGCATACCAAGTTTCGTTAAAAACAGTTCATTCATTTTGAAGAATAAGGACTTAAAAGTTTGTATGGTATGAAATGACATACGGCGTACACGCTCCTAACTCGATAACCCATTGTAACTAAATCTACATCTTTTTAGTAAGGTTAGTGACAGGCATAATTTTAATACTAGAAATAGTAATATGATAGACTATTAGATCAATCCCGATTCAGATTGGCTAATGTACATGTCATAGTTCTTTTATGGGAAACTGTGTTCATTTTCTAATAGAATTCCACTTAAAGTTCTCGTACTGAATGAGAGAAAATTTTAAAAATGCATAAAACGCACAATATGTAGACAGCCCTATTATAAACTGAAAGATAATATTTTTGATAAAAATGCTTGGCTAAATGCCGGTCCTGCTCCACAGCCTCAGCCGCTGAGTTCCACTAGTTAGGATTTTAAATTTGAAAGACATGCTCACCCTTTTTTATGTCTAATAATAATAATATTCCACATTTCTTAAATAATGTTTGGAATAAACTTTATTTTTTGTCCTTACTTTATAGGTATTCATAGTCTACACTAATATTATAAAGAGAAAGATTTGTTTGTTTATTTGAAATGAATAGGCTCCGAAACTTCTGGACCGATTTGAAAAAAAATTTTACCAGTAGAATTCTATGTTATCCCTGATGGACATATGCTGTAGAATATTTTCATAAAGTTAGGGATTCGTATGAAAACTTCGATAATGTAACCTAAGGTGTGAAAAAAATACCAAAAAAATCCTTATATCGCGTACGCTGCGGAAACTGTTGACAATGGAGGAAAGTGATGTACTACAGTTTTATAGAGGTCATAAATATCTACAATAAAGTCCACAATACTAGGTGTCTAACTATTATGGTTAAGTCACCATGACCGTTTTTTGTTCAACTTATTCAAGCAAATCCCGGGTGAAATGGAAAAATGGTGATTTTGATCTCAATTAATCCTTATCCATTTAAATGGTTTGAAAATTAAGGTTGATCATGACCGCGTAAATTACACTTTAAATTATTCAAATCGGACCTTTCGTTCAAAAGTTACAACCGCGACCGACGGTTATAAACATGCTCTGAGTAAAAGAGCTTGGTCCGATGAAGTTGAAACACGGCATTTAAATGATTTCGACAAAAATAACTAATGTTTGGATTTTTCAAAAATTAACTAGGTACATAAGTACATAGTAAGGGGTGAAGGAGAGGTGATAAAGTTTTTAGGGGAGGACATTATGGCTTGCTTCAATTTACGTCGGAATGCTATGAACAAACTTAAAGTGGGATAATTGAAACAGATGTACTTACCTAACAATTTTTGCATAATCAACCCCTGACGGGGTGAACAGTTGCGCTGATCTTGGGTTCGAGACAAGTGAGATTCTGTCAACAGTGGCGTGGCGAAGACGATTGTCAATACGTCCAAAATGTATGGAATTGACAGATGCTATCGAAATGTCACGTGATCAAATTCCTTGATTTTGGCATTTCAATTCAACAGTGGCATTCGCTAATTGAATGGCACATTGTCTAGGGCCTCCTGAAACCAAAGAATAAGCAGAAATGGCAAGGAAATGAATGAAAATCGTTGTGCTTATTTTTCCGAAACTAACCTTTAAAAGGGGGTAGAGGGAGCGTTGAAGTTTGTGGAGTACCTACGAAACCGCGCGAACGAAGTCGCGGGCGAAGTGCTAGTACTAATATGATAATAATATACTATCACTTTTCCCGCGCCACTTCACGATTTTAAAAGGAAACTCACCCCCTTATTTAGTAGGAAAGCAGATAATTTTGCAGGCCAAATTCTGAAATTTGTAGTAATATAATATCAATCTAAAAGTGGCTCCTCAATCCAAATGTCTGAATTGCGGAGCCACCTGTATCACGGAAAGTACTTAATTAATATTTTTGACAATTTTGTATCATATGGTAGTAATTGTGTATAGTGCCTACTAAAAACCTGAGTCCAGTACTGTTGATATTCAAGAATATAGGTACAATACCTACCTACTTTTAATGTGGCTCCTCAATCTATAGGTACATAAGAGCGTGAATTTCCGTGACAGTAATTGGTCAATTTATATGCCACTCCAAAAAACATTTAGTAGTAAGTGTGTTCGAATTTGTAGTACATAGAGAAAGTTGTAAAACTGAGTGAATTTAGTAAATAAACGCATTTTATTTGGCTTCTCAATTGATATGCTCAACTGAGCATCTGTTTCTTGATGCTGTTCCTCTATAAAACTTTAGTACATTACTTTGCTCCATTGTCAATAGTTTCCGCAGCGTATGCGATAAAAGGATTTTTTTACATCTTGGGTTACATTTTCGAAGTTTTCATACGGATCCCTAACTTTTTTGAAAATACTCCACCTATGTTACTCAGTGATAATGTAGCTTTCTAACGGCAAATTTTTTAAATCGGTTCAGAAGTTTTTAAGTTTATTCGTTACAAACAAAAATACAAATCTTTCCTCTTTTTGACATTAGTATAGATATAATAATTATATAAAACTGAAGAGTTATTTTGTTTATTGGAACGCGGTAGGTAATCTCTAGAACTACCAGTCGGATTTGGACAATTATTTTTGTATATGATAGCCAAGTTCATGAGGAAGGCTATACGGAAACGGGAAAAACGGGATAATAACCTCTTTATTTCAGGCTATTTTGGCCCATAGATGTAGTACTATTATATACTTAATAAGGTTTGTGTAAGTATATAGAAACGAAAGCCTATGTTAGTAAAAACGTATTTAGAATACCTACTATTTTATAGTGCGTTTCAGTGGCACTTGTCCGAAGCGCACAGGCATGCAGGGCGTACGAAGTCGTGGGCAAAAGCTAGTGCTCAATACACGAATGCCGTAAGTCGGCTGTTAAACAGCTTGCTTGTGCTACTTGAGAGGTTCCTTGTAGCCGGTCTTTTTATCTAAATTGGCGCGCTGCGCTGCAGTTCGTGCCACTTTGATGCACCGCAGTCCGCATGATCTGAAACAAAGTTTTTATTTAATACATACTTTATAATATTAAAAATGCGAATACTTGGATGTTTAGAGGAATGGATGGATCGTCAGAACGGCTAAACGGATTTTGATGAAATTTGGCACAGAGGAATAACACATACTTACCTCCTTAGGACACTTTAGGTATATCCCGGTAGTATATTCCCTTGGGATAATTTTCGATATTCACGCGTGTGGAGTTGCGGGCGGCAGCTAGTTAGCTATAAGCCGTTTATTTATGAACTAATTGTCTGTCCCCTGTTTAATAAGGAGGGAAGTGGAAATTATATTTTTTTTCCTACTCCTCCGCTGTTATTTTCTGATTAATTTTTTTGCGGGGTCCAAGACAGTTAAATCATTTCCATTCATTGACTCGGCGTTTTTTTCTGGTGGTCGCCACTGTTGATTCTGGCTTTCAGGAGTTGCAGTGGTTTGGGAAAGTGGTGTGGCGGGCTTGTCCCAAAAAAGAAGAACCAATTATAGAGCAAACCGAAGCAGTTAATCGACACTTCACGATACCAGAGCACGTGACATCTGACCAACTGTCCCTTAAATACTTAATGTTAGGTAATATGTAGAAGAGAGAGAAGAAGAGTTCTTTAAGACGAGGCGGAAGGTTTTCACCGGTTATATTTTGTGCTTATTCTTACAAATTATTATTTACCTCGCCATACTCCCAACCTATGTTTGCTTCAACAATTTTATAGCCGGGCATAGCCTTATTGTTATAGCCATAAATAATTCCGGACAAACAATCTTCAAATCCAATTTTGTTTGGTAGGAATAAAATTTACGATCTCAAGGCACCATAGGCACGGAGCATTATGCAAGCTATGCAATTTTCTTGCCAAACTTTATTCTCTTTTTTATAGACGTCTACTTGAGTAATGAAAAACTATTAAAGTGGTCGTGTGGGGATAAAGCGAGGGTCGTTGGGACCTTCCACTTTTATTATGGCCCGACGAATGGCGTAGCGCTATTTTTACAACCCTGCCAATTTCATGAGCCCCGCTAAAAGATGGCAACCCACGTTTATGCGTTCGAATAAATATGTGTGTGCCTACATAGATGAATAGGTATGAGTTCTGAGAACTTATAGAAAATCATAAAAATACTTAATTTTTATTTGACATTGTTAAATAGACTTCGATCAACAACGAGAAAAAACGAGAATTAAAATCACGTTTGTTGCAACCAGCACCCTTGCTAAGTTATTAAAATAACTTGTATTAAGGGTAGTGGTAATATATTATATATACATAATATTTTTTTACATACTAATTAATTGCAGGTAGAGCATGTGTTTATTAAAATAAAGTTAAGATAAGCCTTGCTTGCAAAATACCTAACTTTAAAATTACAATTCATTTTTTATTAATAATTGTTTTATAAGAGTCGTGCACCCCGCCCAAGTGTTCACTTCGACATGTTTACAGCAGTGCGATTCTGCAGTGCGATTCTATAAACATGCCGAAGTGAACACCCGGGCGGGGCGCACGACGGGTGAGTTGTCAAACCATACAAATAAGATGGAATGACAGCTCTATTGTCGTTCACTCCGCCTAGGTGAACACCGTGAGATGTTGACAGAATCGACCGGCAGAATCGCACTGCTGTATCGAAATAATTCTGGGTAGGCAGAAAATTTGTCAAGGAATTTTAAGAGACGAGGTTGAAAGCGAGTAAAATTTCAATTTCCTATTTGTATGGGAGCCCCCTTAAATATTTATTTTATTCTGTTTGTTAGTATTTGTTGTTATAACGGCAACAGAAATACATCGTCTGTGAAAATTTCGACTGTCTATCACGGTTCATGACATACAGCCTGGTGACAGACGGGCGGACAGTGGAGTCTTAGTAATAGGGTCCCGTTTTTACCCTTTGGGTACGGAACTCTAAAAACAGCCCTGAATACCTTATCTAGATATTTTAGGCTTTCTGGTCTCATACGTAGGTCCTCTTGGACTTACTAGGCTAAAGTACACACTTCTTTTATGGGGTACTGTGTTAAATTTTGTAATAAAATACCATTTGATATTCTCGGACTCAATGAGAGAAAATTTAAAACATGCATTAAATGCACACTATGTAGACAGGTATATTATAAACTGGAAGATTATATCCTTGATAAAAATGCTTGGCTAAATGCCGGTCCTGCTCCACAGCCTCAGCCGCTTGGTTCCACTTTGTGATTGATTTTATATTTGGAGGAGATGCTCACCCTTTTTTATTTTATTTTTTACGTTTAATAATAATAATATTTCACATTTCTATAATGTTTGGAATACACTTTAATTTTTCTGTTCTTACCAATTGATATTTATAGTTTTATATAAAGTAGAAGCATTTTTTATTTTGGTATTCTGTAAATGTGAGGACCATGGAGCCTTTTTTGTTAATAGATGGTTTCCTTGTTTGACATGAATGAGCAGGGGCAGTTGAGGGTTTGTCATGCTCACTCGAATGTCTCGCTGATGGTGGCGCGTGTATCGGATCATTCAGTTCCCTTCAAAATGGTTGAGCTGAATGGTGCTGATGCACGCGTCATGTTCGTGAACGGGTGCCATCAGTGGAGACTGGTCATCTCTTAGCTGTCGCTGGCTTATTTCAATAGTTTATTTGATAAGTACTTAGAATTCTTTTTTTCTTTCTTTATATTGTTCTCACATGTAGAAGCAACAAAGATAATGTAACCAGGATTATTGTAAATCATAAAATGGTTTAAAAGAGTGTCCGTGGAGTTTCTTGCAGGTTCTTCTCCATAGAGATCTACGCTTTGGAACGTGCAAATAGCTTCATGTTTTTGACTGACTGACTCTGACTATTCAAAAGTACCTGTAAATGGTTTATTTGAAATAAATGCTTTGACTTTGACTTTGACTAGTGGCGTAATTACCCCAAGTCCAAGAAGGCCTTGTCCCGAGGCGGCAGACCGTGATTTTACATTCCAGGTTGTGCCTAGGGCTCGAGTAGGTAGGTACCGATCGAATCAGTGTTTTCAAAATGGTCTAGAGTATGTCTGCACCGAATAGCGAGTCCGCGCTACTTTATTCAGTGTGTCTGACTCTGCACCGAATAGCGAGCCGGCGCTACTTTAGGTGTTCAGTGTGTCTGCACCAAATAGCGAGTTCGCGCTGCTTTATTCAGTGTGTCTGCACCAAATAGCGAGTCCGCGCTGTTTTATTCAGTGTGTCTGCACCGAGTAGCGAGCCTGCGCTGCCATGTTCGGTGCATTTGGACCGAATAGCGAGCTTGCGTTGCCATATTCAAAGTAATTTTAAGTATTGTAGTGTGTGTACCCTACTACTGCTCAGTGCGTCTGTACCAAATAGCGATATCGCACTGAATATGGCAGTGCGGCCTCGCTATTGGGTGTACAAGTACTGAATATGCACCGAATAGCGAGATCGCATTGCCATACTCAGTGCGTCTGCACTCAAAAGTCGAACCTGCAATGCCATATTAAGAGCGTCTGCACCCAATAGCGAGTCCGCACTGCCATATTCAGTGCGTGAGTTTATATGTTGTAGTGTGTTCACAGAAACAATCATTGCTTCATAAATATAAAATAATTCAATCAAAATTATTATTATTGCCTAAATCTAAATTAAGTATTATGTTTCTCCTTTCTTTGAGCCCACAACTAACCTAATAAGAGTTGGGGGGAGACATGAAGGAGACTATTTAATTCTAATTATTCATTTAATTAAAAACATCCAATACTCTTAGATACTTCTCATTGTGCTGAAAATGCTGGTCCTACTTCACAACTCCACTAGGTAACCACTAAGGACTCAAAGTAATCTGTTAGCATTTCGTAACATTGTTGGACCGGCTGAAGATTGTAAGAATGCAAATCTTTTTCATTGTATAGACTCAACTTATTTAGTGTTGTATAATTTCATGCACATGTGTGAGTACCTACTGTGTACCTTTGAACTATAATGATCATTTTGGGCAGGTCTTTGACTTGGAATGTGCCCTGGCGATTGGGGATGTCATGCTTACTCAAAAGTCTGGCTGATGGTGGCGCATGCGTTGGATCATTTGGCTCCCTTAAAAATGGTTGAGCCGAATGGTGCTAGCGTATGCGTCATGCTCGTGAACGGGCGCCGTCAGCTGAGACTGGTCATCTCTCAGCTGCCATGGTTTATTTTAATTGTTGCTTTTTTACTCCGGACTCTTTTATCCTGCACGTCTTTTACATCGTTCTCACATAAATGTATGATTTCAATATGAATGATGTAACCATAATTTTGTAACAAAATATTATTTTTAAAAGAGTGTCCATGGAGTTTCTTGTACGTTCTTCTCCATAGAGATCTACGCTTTGGAACGTGCAAATAGCTTCATCTTTTTGACCGACCGACCTTGACAATTCAAAAGTGCCTGTAAATGGTCTAATTGAAATAAATGCTTTGACTTTGACTTTGACATTATGTAACAAAACTTTATTTTGAACACGAACACTTACGAAATTTACATGCTGGTCCACATTTATTGTTAGCATCGGTCAGAGAATTTGTATGGCCTATAAACGGAAGAAGGTTGGCTAGAAGCGGTTGTAAGGCAATGTGTTACTTGCGTGCGTGTTCGTGGTAAAACCATATCTCCAAAAATGGGTAACTTACCAATAAATCGTGTTTCCGCTGACTTTCCTTTCAAATCTGTTGGAATCGACAAGGGACGTGGTGCTAGATTAGTAAAATGCTACTTATGTCTATTTGTTTGTTTACGTTTTAAATGCGTTCATTTAGAACCCGTCAGTGACTTGACTAAAGTAGCTTTTATTATGACATTTCGTCGATTTGTTTCCCGCCGTGGCAGACCAGCGGAGGTTTGCTCTGACAACGGACGAAATTTCGTTGCCGCTGCTAAGGAAATTAGCAAATTACTAAAGTTAATTAACGAATCTCTTTCTCAGTTTGCATCCGAGGAGAGAATAAATTTATTTATTTTTTCTTTCCTCGGCTTTTATTTCTTACAGCCCTCACTTCGGTGGAATGTGGAAGCTGGAATTAAGGCTGCAAAATATCATATCAGAAGAGTCTTGGGAAATTCCCATCTTTCATTCGAAGAAATAGGTACCTTAGTCGTAAGTACAAGTACAGGCAGTTTTAAATAGTCGCCCCTTGTGTCCAATGTCTTCATCCCCCGACGATTTCCTATCCTTATCCCCAAGGCACTTTCTGATTGGCAGACCACTCAATGCGCAGCCAACCCCTGTAATTCAAGACGACTGCTACACAACCCATCGTAGCCGGTACGCTCGCCTTGAGCAAATAAGGCAAAACTTCTGGAAGCGCTTTCAAAAGGAATATATCTGCGAACTTCAACATGCTCCAAATGGAAAAATAATGCTAAGAAGCTAAGCATTGGCGATCTTGTCATTTTACAAGAAGACAACACACCACCACTAAATTGGCGCCTCGGACGTGTCACCACACTTTTCCATGGACCAGACGGCATATCTCGAGTCGCAGATATCAACACAACCAAGGGCTGCGTGCGTCGATCTCTAGTTCGCCTGTGTCCTCTGCCTACGTGTGAAGAATTTCAAGGTTGAAGATCTACGTCCTTCAACGAGGGAGCTTATGCATGCGCCTGCTCATATTTGGGAGCAAACCATCATACGTGTGTTTTGCGTCTACAATATTTTTTTTTTATATTCACTATATATTGTGACGGTAGGAAAATAGAATTTTGCACTCATCATTTCGGCTCCACAAAGAAAGTTGTAATTAATCAAAATTATACGGATTTCAAGTTTTATATGAGTTTCACTTATAGAAATTCCAATCTTTTGCGTAAACAAGAAATCTACCTAGTACTACTTAGGTACTGCGTCTGCACTGAATAGCGAGCCCGCACTTCCATATTCAGTGCGTCTGTGTGTCTGTGTGTCGTATGTGTTTTAGTGTGTGTATTACTGCTCAGTGCGTCTGCACTGAATAGTGAGACTGCACTGCCATATTCGATGGGTGAGGTTAGGTTTGAAGAAGGCGGTTATGTGATGTGCGTAAAACAAGGCCCTTATTCTCTGTTTCACTCAATTGCTTGTTTTTTCTAGTTTTTTTGAAATCGACTTCTGAAATTAAAGTAGTTTTATACATTGTTTTTTATTTGGAAGTCGGTTGTTTCTTTTGTAAAAAGATTTTTTTTTCTTTTTACTGGCACGTCAGTAACCAAATTATGTTGGCCCAAAACTTCGCCACTACCACGCCATTGCGTAAGCAGCGCTGCGGTCACTTGGGTATGGCCAGTGTGGCAGCGTCGTTATGGTACCTTGTAGGTACACTAAGTTAGTAGATAAAAATATCGAACGAAGATAAAACACAGTTTTTAAAATTGGCAGCGCCCTTATATGGCAACTGGCCAACTCCGCCGCTACCGAACGGCGGCAAGCAGTGGATGTGGAGCTGAATTTGTTTCTTCTCAAAATCCACAGCTCTTTAATAATGTTACTAAAAAATAAGTAAAATCAATGTCAATTACGGCAAACTATATTCCACCTCCTATTCTGCTCTCTGTGCCCGTGTCCATAAATAGGCATCCTAGTGACCTCTTCTGTTTGTATGTTTATTTTTAGGAGGTAAATCTGAAAGCAGGTGGATACCTACTGATCCAATTCATTAACCAACAGAAACGTACATTACCACTTAGCGTCATAGGTTATTTTTTTTCCATAAAAATGTTCACGGTTTCTGTGGGATACACCACAACGAAGCCACAGTAAAACCTAGCCTAAGTAAAATACACACAACAAAGTTTTTTCGGTGAACTTCTTCTTCTTCGTGTGGGTGGGTTAGTAAGGTCTAAACACCCTAGTGTCAGAGTTTCTAAAACCGCCTCAAGGGCCTCTGACATGGTTTGATGACCGCCATTTGTCGGCCGGGACCACCGGGCTTACACGCGCCTTCTGAAGCACATAATCATCTTTGTATCAGACAATCAGGTGATTCAAGCCTGCAATGTTCTAGCCAAACTGGAAACAACTTTACAAAGTATGCTTCCCGTGGGAATCGATCCCACGACCACGGAGGCAGTCAGTTAGTTCGGTGAACAACGACGATTGCATTAATCAGAAACCCTGTTTTATTGCCATCGATATAGTATTATAGATCTACGTCACAATGTACCATTGTCACAACAACAGGACCAAACAAACATGATTTACGCCATCGTAAATCTTAAATTAGCGGTTTACGTATCTTTTACGATACTGGACGTAAACCAGAACTAATCAGTTCACGAGATCGATGTGTTCCCATCACACCAGAGACCCTCTTGCAACTTTTATGTACTACCTATGTAGAATTTATGTAATTTTGACGAAACGAGGGAGCTTTCGTGGGGAGGCTATCGTTAAAGTTGGAGCACCTAAATGCATTATCTGACAAAGCAAATTGTGTGAGACATAAAGCCAGATGTGGCCAAAAATTATGGTTTCTTACCCTTGTGTAGGTATTTTACCAATTAGACCATTATTTATGATATTGTACATAGGTTTAAGTTTTATGATTTAGTATATTGGTAGCTTTCTTACTACCGACATGGAACATAAAAAAAGCAAACATAGCACTGAAGATAGGTTAGATTTTAAACATTGGAGTTAGTAACTCCAAAACACAGTTGACATGACTTTTCTCAATTAAAAAACCAAAAGAATATCCTAAGCTCCAAGAGTGACTGAATCAAGCTCGAAAATGGTAGCAGCCTGCCCCGAATACGTTAGACTTTATATATTCATCATTAATACTTAGATACCTACAGGAATACCTAGGACTTATATGTGTCGCAGTCAACCTTTTTAAATGGCTGCCTAGCCTTTTCATTTAATATTTATTTTATTTAAATTATTAAAATCAGACCTTTCGTTTAAAAGTAACGACGGGTATAAAATGCTCTAAGTAAGAAAAATGTTGCGGTTTGAGCGAACTGGGCAACATTTGAATGCTTGGTCCAATGAAATTGAAACACGGCATTAGTGATTTCAACAATAAATGTTTGGATTTTTCGAAAATAAACCTATAAAGGGGTGATGAAGTTTTAGGGGAGGACGTTATTGCTTGCTTCAATTTACTTGGAAATTGGTATGAAAAAACTAAGACTGGGATAATTGAAACAGTTGGATAACCTCTGACGGGGTGAACGGGGTGAACAGTTGCATTGATGAGACCACCAGAATCAGCAGCAGAAATGACTGGAATCGTTGTGCTTAATTTTCCAAAACTAACCTTTAAAAAGGTTTAGAGGGAGCGTTGAAGTTTGTGGAGTAGGTACCTACTAAATCCGCGCGTGCAAAGTGCTAGGGTCACAATAAAAACCGGCCAAGTGCGAGTCAGACTCGCGCATGAAGTTTTCCGTACCATCGCCATTATTATAATCCACTATTATGCCGTTGAAATCGAGCAAAAATCATTCTGGTTCCTTCTGATCATATCTAGCATTCCTAGGCTGAATTGATTTAGGTATATGCAGACAGGTGAGGCGCTACAACTCGTTTTCATAGATGGGAAAGCTTTCAAACTTCGAGAGTAATATCGCTACTGATATGTTTTTTCAGGGGAGTTGTTCGAAGTTAACTATGAAATTATTTCAAACTGTTAAAACTTTCGACCTTTTTTCATGAAAGGAAAATCATCAAATGACTCCTTCCGCTCTGTGTTTTATTTTTATTTATTTTTTTTATTTATGAATGGGCTAGCTCTTGACCTCGATCACACCTGATGGAAAGCGATAGATGAGGTCCATGATGAAAGCGAGCGTGTTCACCTCAAAAGTCGCAACTGGGGAAACACCAATGCCTTGTCCTTTCCACAGCTACAAGAGTTGTGAAACAAATATGATTTTTACGGAGCAAATATATGTAAGGATCATTCTTCGTCGCATGGTCTGACCAACTCTGAATTGTAGTATTTTGTAGTAGTAATAAGAATACTGTAATAAATATTACAGTATTCTTCCAAAGCTGCGATTTGTAATAGTTATTTATGATATTAGTGCGGTAAGTTGGTTTTTACAAACGAGTAGACGAATGTAAGCACGAGACGAAGTCGAGGGCTTACTATAGTCACGAGTTTGTAAAAACCAAATCCGCACGTGTGTCATACAACGTTTTTCGACACATTTGCGAGAAAACATTACAATAAGTAATGAAACAAACTTTTTGTCTCTTGAAATCAATCGGAAAGTCGCAACAATCTTTGACGTTTCTAATATGAAAATGGCGCAAATTTGCAAAGGGCGCCACATGCGCGTGGTGAAAATTAGAACCACATACTTTATTTTTTTTATTTATCTTCTCTCATTTTCTCTATAATATTAAAATGAGACAAACGTATACAGCAAAAGCGCTTCCAAGGAGGTTCGATTATTCAGCTTATTTATTCTCGTGATGTGAAACTCCTTGGTGGAATTCTTATTAATTTTTATGGAAATTAAAAAAAAACCGTAAAGAATACGCACGGCGCTATACAACGGAGTTTGCGGTAAAATATGTACTTAGGTGAGAGTACCTACTTTGCCGCACGCTCCATTGTGTGGTGCATAATTTTTAACTTTCGAATAATGCATACAGGTTTCGTAAATGCATTTTTTGAGCAAATGTGTTGAAATAGTTATTTATGATATTAGTGCGGTAAGTTGGTTTTTACAAACGAGTAGACGAATGTAAGCACGAGACGAAGTCGAGGGCTTACCATAGTTACGAGTTTGTAAAAACCAAATCCGCACGTGTGTCATACAACGTTTTTCGACACATTTGCGAGAAAACAGTACAATAAGTAATGAAATAAAAAAAAAATGTCTTTAGAAATCAGTAGGAAAGTCGCAACAATCTTTGACGTTTCTAATATGAAAATGGCGCGAATTTGCAAAGGGCGCCACATGCGCGTGGTGAAAATTAGAACCAAGTCTTTCATTTATTTTTATTTATCTTCTCTCATTTTCTCTTTAATATTAAAACGAGACAAACGTATACAGCAAAAGCAATTCCAAGGAGGTTCGAATCGGTTCGATCATTCAGCTTATATTATTCTCGTGATGTGAAACTCCTTGGTGGAATTCTTATTAATTTTTATGGAAATTAAAAAAAAACCGTAAAGAATACGCACGGCGCTATACAACGGAGTTAGCGGTAAAATATGTACTTAAGTGAGAGTACCTACTTTGCCGCACGCTCCATTGTGTGGTGTATAATTTTGAACTTTCGAACGATGCATACAGGCTTCGTAATTATGCATTTTTTGAGCAAATGTGTTGAAAAATTTTAAACTTCGTTTCTTGTTGTAGACGTTAAAGAAAGACGACGGATTTCACTCGTGTTGGTTTGGAGATGCGGTAATCGAAATGGGAGCCAGAGTTTACGAAACTACACATACAATACACGGTAGCATCGCAAGATAGGCTTTTTTCAACAACCACTTCTTCGCTTAGATGTATCAAAAAGAGGCCTATTTTGAATTAGCGAAGGACGAGCAGTTCACTTTCTAGTTAGGTACGATTACGGCTTATGATATTTATGTTCAGGCTCATAGAACAATAAGCAGCTATGTTATTTCGACTCGGCACGGGCTACAAGGAAACCATTTAAATTTTACCGCTTTACCTAATACCATCAAGAATTACATACTTCAAAGGTAAATGGCGCACGAAGAATTCATAGAACGATTTTTGTAGGAGCCTTGGCCTATAGGGGTTTCAGGTGGGTAACTTACTTATCTTTTTAATTATTTTTCGGTAGAAAAAGAGGCAGTAAAACGCTGCCATAAAAGTCTACTATTAGATGCGCACTTTTTATGGGGCGTATAAATAATTGAAGTAAGTAGACGGTAGCGGACGGGACACGTCTGACATAAAAATAAAAAAGCTATATAAACGGCCACGATAAAAAGCGGCCCGCATTAAAATCTATGTAGGGGAGTTTTCTTCTTATTTATTGGAACTTCGTTGAACACTGCATAGGTATCTATACCTACCTAACACGTAGGTATCAATTTTCTAACATGATTTCTTTTGATAAATACGCATGTAGGTAGCAAGTACTTATTGATCTAGGTAAGTACAACATTTTTGATATTTTAAGCGGATAATGTGTTGTTCTTCTCTAGTAGGTATTCACACGAACTAGGCAATAGGAAGATAGGTACCTATCCAATCAAATCTGCTACTGCAGCAAGAAATCTCAGGACCTGTGAAATGCACTGTTCCCACAGATATAGATAGACATACATAACGCAAGAGCAACTAGGTACTTCGCATTCCCGTTTCAGTGCCCAGCTGACGATCAAAAATCGTAAGCCGCCACTTAGTGTGCTCAATTTGCATCGGTGCACGCTAGTCGGACGACAGTTAGGTGTCAATTATGTGGTTAGGTCAGTTAGGTGCTATACGTGGCGGCGTCTTTGAATCGTTTTGATTTTCCCATCACCTAATAGCGCTTGTGTTAACGTGTAGGTAGTCAAAAAATGGCACGCTTGGTTTTCATACTTACGTTATCTATGTCTGACTATATCAGTGGCTGTTGCTGTTTCTACACTAAGGCAGTGAGAATGGGTAGGTACCTACTTCTAAAATAATAATAATCCGCCTGACTTTCGATCAAGATGGCCCGTCACTACGAAGATTAGCCAAGTAGGTATTGTAACTACCTTTTTTATGGATGGGAAATCATCAAATGACTTCTTCCGCTCTGAGTGGAGCGGGTGGGAGTGTCAGACTCTTACTGAATAAAACCCATCTGTGTTCCTCCTCATGCCCTTTGCGTTCCAGGGCCGCGGTGACTCTTTCGAACAAATCCCGCAAAGCCAGTAACTACCTACGGAGAAGATTTAGACGCAAACATAGGTACCTACACTCTCTGTTCATTTCTATTAGGTACTCTCATAGTCTGATGAGACGGCAATAAAATCCGACAGTAACGCGGAGAGATAACACGCAAAAGTGCAGGACCACCGGTTCTACGTGCTTTTCAAGGCTCTCAACCTTCAAAATCCTTCTGAGAAATTCGTAAAAATCCGATACCCGAGACCAACGGGGCAACATGTTATAATTGGTAGGTATATAACATATGTAATATAGTATACAGTATGATAAAAATGCTTGGCTCAATGCTGGTCCTGCTCCACAGCCACTAGGGCGCACAAATTATTTTATTTTTATTTTTTATTTTTATCAGTTGTGAGACCCGCTGAATATTGAAAGAACTTAGATTTTTCATTGTATAGACTCAACTAATTTTGCATTGTATAATTTCATGCATTAACGGCACATGTGTGAGTACTGTGTACCTTCAAGTTAAACTATCATTTTTGGGTAAGATTTTAATTTGCCCTGGCTGTTGGGAGTGTCATGCTCACTCAAAAGTCTCTCTGATGGTGGAGTTTGTGTTTCATTCATCATTTGGCTCCGTCAGCTGGGACTGGTCATCTCTTAACTGCCACGGTTTGTTTTAATTGTTAGTATTTTGAATTGTTCCTTTTTTGCTTTTGTCGTGCACGTCTTTCTACATCGTTCTCACATACCTATGAATAATTTCAACAAGAACCATTGTTCTTGTTGAAATTATTCAACCACAACTTTGTAATAATTAATTGATTTAAAAGAGTGTCCGTGGAGTTTCTTACACGTTCTTCTCAATAGAGATTACGCTTTGGAACGTGCAAATAGCTTCATCTCTTTGACTGACCGACCTTGACAATTCAAAAGTGCCTGTAAATGGTTTAATTGAAATAAATGCTTTTACTTTGACTTTGAATATTCACTGTTTCCAGCGTCTTCGCCCGCGAGCAAATCTAAATTAGCTCACGGAAACATCCTACGAGCGTAAAAATGTAGTAGATAGGTATCCTATGTAATAATGTAAGTATGAATCCAGACCGGTCTACCTATTTATGTGCAAATTTTTATCAACACAATATTAACAACCATCCAAAATTCCAATCATACCTATCTAAAACTGTCTCTATCATATTAGTAGGATAAAAAAAATAACGAAATAATTAAGTAGGTAACCAAAGTACCTACAATCAAGCTACTTTTCGGATAATGTTAGTGTATATGTTACGGCTAAAGGTACAAACAAGCAAGGTGTGAACATAAACATAAGTTTTTTTTTTTTTAAACCACACATAAATAGGAATTTTAAAGTGTTTTGAGGTTAGGTTAGAACTAGTTGTAGCCGGATAAACCTAAGGTTAGCCGGCTAATCTTAAGTTTATGTTCACACCCACCTTTAGCCGCAACATATACAAGTCAAATTATACTAACAGTACAACTATTTTCTTAATGTCCCTCGGCAATCATCGCATTTCCGAGTACAAACTTTTGTTTTTTTTATTTGATTACCGTGTGAACTATAAAACAAAAAATTCAGCTCAAACTGTTGAAGATATCTTCTTCAAAATAGAGTTGTAAGTCCACCCGAACAATTATATTGCAAGTTAAAAAAAGCTTGTAAAAGTAGGTACCTACTTTAATAATTTGAATTCAGAACTTATGTTCTGAATTCAAATTATTATACAGGACAAATCTAATAACTGATGGATACGGAAATTAGCATTCGAATTTGGAAATACGATGATTGCCGAGGAAAATAGTTACTGATGTGTTAAAATAAAATGTACATAATGGGCATTTTTTTGGAAAAGAGTCTTAAAGAGCCATTAGAGCTTTTTTAAATAATATTCTTCTAATCGCTTCTTTTTTACTATCAGTATCTACCTATAACTTCCCATGTTTTTTTTAAAGAAAAAAAAGCTAATTATTTATTTAGGGAAACAATTTTAATGAATAACTAAAAATAATGGTTTTATGTCAGGGGCACAAAAATGTTTATTTGGAACTTAAGGAAGTATACCTATATCAGATAAAAACATGAAGGATGAATTACATTTTAGAGTTTTTCAGATTTATAAAGGCTCGTCGAAGAAGGTAACGAACTAAGCAGCTCCAGGATCTCAGATACCTACTCATATCAAGTAGGAGAGCTGATCCGCGTATGGCTGATGGGACCCGCTACAGGCCCAAATAGTGGGACTGGTAGATTAAATGCTTAAGGCTTATACAGGGTGTTCCAGAAGTGCGTGGACGTATAATTAAGGAAAACATAGCAAAACAAAAGAAATACGTTTTTCAAAAAAAAAAACGACTTAAAAGTTCCGAAGAAACGACTTTTCAAGCAGTTTGTTTCAGTTGGTGGCATTTAGGTACCTTAGTTCAATCACAAATTTGATGTCACCAACGCATCTGACTGTTTGAAAAGTCATTCCTTCGGAACATTTTAAGTACCTAACTAGTTGTTTTTGTGGTAGATTTCTTTGAAAAACTTTCAATTATGTACACATGCACCGTATGTATGCATGTCACCGGATAATTGCAAACACCATATGATTGTAATAATTATTTTTTTATTATATTTTTTCTATATAATGTGAACGTCACATTTTGAATAAAACAGTACAATATTTTCCATTCCTGCCAATGCCTTATTAAGAAAAATGAGTTTACAATTTCACGCAATATTTTACAATCTTACGGCATCAGAAATTTTTCGGTGACAGACCTACATTAACTTAATCGAATGATGATGGGGAATGTACATGTAGTTACCTGCCGGAGCGTGTGTTTCCTCACAGCTACCTCCCTTCAAAAGTAAATGTTACTTTTAGGCAAGCGTGCTCCATCGTCAACCACATCGTCTCTTATCAGCAGGAGAGATAGTAATAAAAGTAGAGTCGAGCGATTTTTTACTAAATTTTTACTATGTAGGTATATATACCTATAGTAAAAAACGAGTAAAAAAAGTTATCGACTCGTCTATCACTCGTAGAATAAAATGCAGAGCACACTACCCAATGAACAAACATAACCTACCTAATTTTTGGCATATTATCTTAAGTATTTTTTTACCTTATAAAGTTCGTAGCGGCTCGTAGCAGTCGTAGCACGTGCTACGCCACTTAAAACTATAAGTTATAAGCTGAATGATTAGTAGGTTCTTGTGCTTGAAAATGAAAATTGAATAATTTAATCTAAGTATTATTCATTTATTTTAAACGATCTAAAATTGTTCTAATCGAAACTAAATACTCGTAGCGCTGCGCTATTTTTGAATTTAGAATCTAATTCAGAATGTTTTTATGTCAACAAAGATCGAATTCCATTACTACCCATGCTGTGCGAGTCGGACTCGCGCACGAAGGGTTCTGTACCATTATCTATAAAAAACGGGAATAAAAACACGTTTTCACACCACCTGATCGAAAACGTCAAATTATATGTCATGCCAACCTAACCTAAAGTGAGTCATTTTTGGCCGGTGGCACAGCCGGTCAATAATATTGTACTGGATTTCATTATAACCCGCTGGTCAATAATGTGATTTAAATTTGGAACCTCATCTGTCTGCTCAATTGGCGGTATATTAGGTACTTACAACGCCTTCTGTCTCTCTCTTTCTGTTCCAGAAAGAGGAAAGATATTCTCGATACTCTTTGTACCTTAGGGATGATATTCTCGAATTTCTACAAAATCATAAGGATTGACCAGGGTACAGGATTGAAGACAATATTATAAGAATAATTGGTTATGTACGGATTATTGTATAAAAGGATAAGAATAACACTTAAAACCCATTTATAATCGATTTATTGATTTAAAAACTATTTTCTCGAGCATCTCCTATGACGTTCTAAATTCAAATTGCATACAGCCAAGCGTCCGAACCCATTCTACCAGCTGATATAAAGCTCTGTATAAAGGTTTGTGTACACATAAATTATATTAGGTTGCTAACAATAGGCCTGCACATATTCACTTACCCACAGAGAAGTAAAAAAAAAAACGAAAATCGAGTTTGTCGTGGCCGCTATGTGGTAGGTATACCGAGTGGAATGCAAAAAAGGCGCGGATATTGTAAATCCGTATGGTATTAAAATAACTTTTTTTAAGTGGGTATACAGTATAGTTCTAAATTAAAATACTTTGTTTTTCGTATTATGGCTTCATATTTTCTCACAGGAGGTGTGAAAAGTAGAGTATCCTCCTCGGGGATAAAGGTGTCTTTGCTTTGGGCTAGCTTGAATCCCTCGCTGCATTCAGGATTCTTCTCGTGAGTTAAAATCTAAACTCCCTCGCTACGCTCGGGAGTTAACTCCCGGATCCTTCATTGCGTTCGAGAATCAATATGACGCCCGTGACACAAGACACTGCTTTATCCCCTGGGTGCATAATCTACTATTGTTACAAGGGAGCCCCACTTAATAGTAGATTATGCACCCAGGGGATAAAGCAGTGTCTTGAGTCACGGGCGTCATATTGAATCTCGAACGTAATGAAGGATTCGGGAGTTTAGAGTTTAACTCACGAGCGAAGCGAGGGAGTTAATACAAGAATCCTGAATGCAGTGAGGGATTCAAGCTAGCCCAAGGCAAAAGACACCTTTATCCCCGAGGAGGATACTCTACTTTTCACACCTCCTGTGAGAAAATAAGAAGACATAATACGAAAAACAAAATATTTTAAATTTACAAACACTAAGTAGAGATATGTATTTAGAACTATACTGTATACCTTCTTAAAAAAAGTTAGTTTAATACCATACAGATTTGCAATATCCGCGCCTTTTTTGCGTTCCACTCGGTATACCTACCACATAGCGGCCACGACCAACTCGATTTTCGTTTTTTTTTTTACTTCTCTGTGGGTAAGTAAATATTCGCAGGCCTAATGTTAGCAACCTAATACAATTTATGTGTACACAAACCTTTATACAAAGCTTTATATCAGCTGGTAGAATGGGTTCGGACGCTTGGCTGTATGCAATTTGAATTTAGAACGTCATAGGAGATGCTCGAGAAAATAGTTTTTAAATTAATAAATCGACTATAAATGGGTTTTAAGTGTTATTCTTATCCTTTTATACAATAATCCGTACATAACCAATTATTATTATAATATTGTCTTCAATCCTGGACCCTGGTCAATAATTATGATTTTGTAGAAATTCGAGAATATCATCCCTAAGTAGTAAGAGTATCGAGAATATCTTTCCTCTTTCTGGAACAGAAAGAGAGAGACAGAGACAGAAGGCGTTGTAAGTACCTAATATACCGCCAATTGAGCAGACAGATGAGGTTCCAAATTTAAATCACATTATTGACCAGCGGGTTATAATGAAATCCAGTACAATATTATTGCCCGGCAGTGCCACCGGCCAAAAATGACTCACTTTAGGTTAGGTTAGCATGACATATAATTTGACGTTTTCGATCAGGTGGTGTGAAAATATTTATTTTATTCTGTTTTACTATTTGTTGTTATAGCGGTAACAGATATACCTACATCATCTGTGAAAATTTCAACTGTCTAGCTATCACAGTTCATGAGATGAGAATTAAAAATTTAAGTATGCGTGGTAACATACCAGATCTATTGAAACTTACGTAACTTATGTTATTTCAAAGAAAAATGGTGATATTTATAGATAGGTAAACGAAAAAGGATCCAGAAGTAACGAGGAAGGCCTTCCTTCCTCGTTCCTTCTCGATCCTTCTCTATGATTGATAATTTTAAAACCTACCATGAAATGCTCTGTGCTTCCAACTTCGAATCCGTCTGATAGACCAAAGTTCGTATCGTGTGACGGCCGCCAAAACGATGACTGCCTGTTTTGGATTCGTCGGTCAGTGGTAGGTCCTTGCTTTGGTGTGGGTGGATTTTGAAATGCCAGGGCCTGTAGGGTTTTTGTTAAGTTTTTGATGATTACCAAACCGTTTCTTACATACTTGGACTTATTTGAGAACTCTTACGGCTGAGCTGGGACTGAGAGTCGCTGGATAGAAGGTACTCCTAAATATTAACTTTAGTACCGTATTTTTTTTTATTGATGGGAAATCATCAAATAACCCCTTCCGCTCTGGGTGGAGTGGGAGGGAGTGTCAGATTCTTACTGACTGATACCCATCCGTGCTCCTCCTAGTGCCCTTTGCGTTCCGGGCCGCGGTGACTCTTTCGAACAAAATCCGCAACCCTAGCAGGCTCTGGCTCTAGCGGGCCCCGACTACTACGCTGACTGACATCTCTTTGAGGCGCGCGAGGAACACAACGCGCCATCAACCCGGACCAGGTATTGATCGGATGGAGCCACCCAACGCTCGCCGTCCGCAGGTCCGAGCAACTTTAGTACCTACATTTATAATTATCCTTTGTAGGCCTGTGCAAGTTCCGCACCTACCTAAAATTAAAAATTTTCCCTCCTATGAAAATCAAATATGGACAAACAATGGTTCCTCTCAGTATCCGGATTTCTGAACGTTATTTTTGAATTTATTTTTAGATGCTGAATAATGATAAGTACGATAAGTACTAGGTTTTGCCCGCGACATCGTACGCATAGGTATATCCCGTTTTTTCTCGTCCCCGTAGGAATTTCGGGAAATCCTCTCTTAGCGCTCACCTACACTCCCCAACGGAAAGAGAAAGAAAAAGAAAGCTGAACCGTTTCATATATATTGATTACTAGCACTTCGCCCGCGACTTCGTTCGCGCGGATTTAGCAGGTACTCTACGTATTTCAACGCTCCCTCTTCCCATCTTTAAAGGGTAGTTTTGTAATATTAGTCAAAAATATTAGTATTAATGACCTAGTCATTTTTGCTGCTGAGACCACAGGATCAGCGCTATTATTGCGCCCTTCATCCCGTTCACCCCTTTAGTTAGTTTTTAGTGTGTTAGGGATGTTGTTTTTTATCAACATTGTTAATGCCCAGTTTCAGCCAGGCGTAAAGATTCTTCTATACTAACTTGAACACCCCCTAAACTCTCATAGGGGTGTTGTTTTGAAAAACGTTATTTCTTATTTATTTAGGTCAGTACCTATTCCTGCCAATTTTTAAGTTTATAAATCCAAGGAATAAGATTTTTCATACCAACTTCCACCCCCTATTCACCCCTTTACGGGAGAAGTTTCCTGAAATCTTTTCTCAGCTAACGTCTTTTAGGTACTCGTAATCTACCGCTGTGCCAAATTTCATCTTCATAGGTCCAGTTATTTTTGACATTTCGTGATTAATCAGTGAGTGAATTAATATATGAATATTGTATAATATTCATATATTAATAAACTTTCTACTTAATCATAGAAAAATAGGAAGAAAGAAGAAAATAAGTATTTTACTACCTAACCTTGCTATTCCTAAATAAAAGTTATGCAAAGAGATTTGTAGAAAACATGTTACAGCCTTTACCTAGGTACTGTACCTACCTACTTATCGCTGAGAAAAAGAAGACCAAAATTATCAAAGATACTTAATTTATTTAAAGATCAACCTGACTCACCAGAGCCGGTTTTGCCATTTGTAAGCTGCAGCAAACCCTCGCACGTTTCGATCATTAATTTCTCTGGAAATGCGCTCCATGACGTGTGTTACCGCCTCTGTAGCAATGGCCGCTGTAATCCACGCATCTGATTCGCTGCCTGTCCCGCGCTTTCTACGCACATGCGCTTTCTAAAGCACAATCCAAAATGGCCGGCGAATTTCTTGACTCTAAATTACAGTTCTGTCACTACACTGTCAGGACGCCATGAAAGTTGGTAAGATATTTGAGTGGTCTTGTTACGTGATTGGTTGAAATGTTGTGGAGATAGTTTGATTGAAATATGTGCAGCAAGTTTTTATTATAATTTGGAATGAATCAGAATGTTGATCTAGTGTTTTGAAATAGATATTTTTAGAAACCAAGTCAGTTGGGAGAGTTAAGTAATTATTACTGATAAAGTAATATAAGTAGGTACCATGTAAAGGAGGTAGGTACAATAGGTACGTACTTACATAATTAAAATTTACAATAAATAAATAAGTAAGTACCTAGTGATATAGAACAAACCTACCTACCTACCTCATTAAGCAAGAAAGAATCAAAACTTACCTGAAGTAAAATAACCAATTCGTGCACCACCGCACCGTCCAGCCTGTAGGTAAGTACCTACCTATAATGTAGGTAAGTATAGGATGCAGGAATAACTTGTCCAACACACGTTTCAATAAAATTTCACTTTGTCACTTTTGACCTGTAGACGTACTAGGTACCTATTACTTAAGTACTACACAATCACAATATTTCACCTTCGATCACAGCACAACTTGAAAGAAAACAATTGGCCAACTGGGGGGTGCCTAGCTAGAGCACGGTCTGTCAATGACTGATTAGCTAGAATTGCTCACAAATAACCTATGGCGAATCGTGCTAGTGAATAGAGCACCTCTATGTTGCAATAAAATCCAAATGTTGTTGGAATTCAATTCTAAAGTTAGAATTTCACAGGGCCGAACTCTGATCTCCAGATTTAAGTAATTTAAGGATAGTAATGTAAATTAAGTATACTTAATGTCTTTTTTAACCATTAGGCAATTTTGTAGCTCCGGGGTGAAGACGCCGCAATCCTTTAAAATGCCTATCTTTTGTTTGGATGATGAAACTGACAACTTTTTAGGTTCTCAAGTTAATTTCAGCCGGGCAGTCTAGTGAGAAAGACTTATATTTATTACACAAATCAAGTGGCAACAGAAGCTGAAATGCATTTGCAAGACTTAAGGTTTGAATTCCTTTTAGATAGGTACTTGTGTAGAGCAAACTTACAAAAAAATTCTCGCTAAGTAAGTTAAGTAAGTAGGTACTAATCGACTTACTTAAGTACCTACCTAGATTATAAACAATGTTGGTATGAATTACAACTTTATGATTCTCTCACCACATTTGATGTTACTTACTTGATTCATTTGATATTTTAAGGTATCCAGGTAAGTTATATTTAGTAGGTACGTAAAATAAATTCAAGTTCGTCCCTGTTCTTTCCTTTTGTTTACCCCTTTAGCAGCTTGCCATTGACCATTTATGACCGAGTTTAGTGACAACAAAGCGAACGATAATCACGTGTATTGTCGCTTAAATTATAACCCAAATAAAGTTTACAACTTACCCTTTGAGGATAATGCTTACTTTGTTCAAAATCTTATGACTGTTTGAAGGTTACTTAAAGGTGGGCAAGGGCTGTTGCTAGATATTTGCTGTTCATTTTGAAATGCATTCTTATTTATAGAGGCATAAAGTTCAAAATTGTATGTTTTGACCCAATCATTGGTTTACCTCAGGTTGCATTATATGACTTGCTTACGAGCTTTTTGTTCAATTAAGTATTACTTACGTATCTATCTACTATGTCTTTATTTATCTTGCACATATACCAAGTTTTGCAAGAATGTCTAGTGTCGCAGCCAATTAGCTTAATCAGCCGTTTAATTGGTAACCTAGCCTTTTCATTTAAATGCGCCGATTTTTTAGCGACCAGTGACATCTTTTGTTCAATATTTTTAGGCTAGGCTCTTAATGAAACGGTTGATTAACCTAGTTGGCTGCGACATAGGCAAGACATGAGTCGGGTAATGTGCTCCTCAGTTGTGGACTTATGCTGAACGGTTTGAGAAATATGAGATAATAATATAATAATATAGTTAGGTACTTACTTACTTAAATAAACCTAGATGTATTTTTGGTGCCACCAAACGGCTTTTTACTAATATAATTTCGGTATAGGTACACTGAATGGGATTTTATTAAAAAGGTTCGTCAGAGTAGGTACCTAAGCGTTGAAGCGTTGTAGGTACCTACATAATATAAAACCTGTAACAGGATAAACGAAATACCTGAAAAGGGGTGCTCATCCTTTTGAACAACTTTTACTATGGGACCAACCCCGTCAAAAAAAAACAGCTGTTCAATAAATTTTTGTCGAGCTATGCCCACAGAAATGTTGGGAAGTCATCGGGGAAGTCCATTTCTGTTACACGTTTTATATGTAAGTACATAATAGAATCATTTAAGTACTAAAATATATTACAATTTTGAGTACCTAGGTTACGGGTTACGGGCGCGGTAACCCTAGGCATGATGAAATTTTGTTATAGGTTTTATACCGTTGGAGATAGAGTTCACAAGACTTTTTACAACAAAACGTGTAGTTCCAATTTTCACCGCATCCGAGAATGCACTCATTTGCCGTCTGCTCCAAAGCTCAGATAACCACCAAGCCTTAGTAGTTAGGTTACGTTGATACGAGTTCAGAACCTTCTCGCTAGATGTCGCTACCACTGAGCTTTCTAACAATACAACAAAGGGTTTTAGTTCAGCCTATTTCTCGTAGATGACGTTGTTAATAGTTCGAAAGCTTTACCGCTAGATGGCGTTAACAGGAATGTTGTGAAACTTGGAAGTTTCAAATTAAGCAGTGCCGGTTCACCACAGTGCATTCACAGTTATTTTACCTCTGAAATCAACCATAAGTCTATGAACGTATAGGTTATTTTGATTCAAAATCAGTGGTAAATGTAAATAACTGTGAAAGGAAAAGGACTGTAGTAGTAGGTACTCCTAATATTTATGATATTACTTTTGTGTTCTTATTTTGACAGGAGTCAGCTTATAGTGCCCATAGTGCAAGGACTCAGACCTCTGCGAGAGGGTAGAACCAAGGAAACCCATGGGTAGATGGAGTGCAATGAATAACTAGCAATGTAGAGTAAGTACCTACCTCCCTACCTACCTACTTTAATTCTTGTTTCGAGGACTCTACCCATCCACTTTATATAATATTATGATTTTTCATTGTAAAAGGGTACCTAGGTATCCTTTTACAATGAAAAATGATACTCTTTTGCTGTAGGTACTACTTAGTTTACCTATATAAGTAGAACAGTTAGTTTTTACTTTTAGTAGGTACTTATCTACTTAGATTTTTTATCCAGTCGAAATGTTTATGTTAGGCAAAAAAGACCGATAAAAACTACCTAACCGGCATAGGTAGGTAGGGACATCCATAATTAATCAGTAAAAAATATTTATGTAGGTACGTAGGTATGCAACTCGATGTCAATGACCTTTCGGTCCCCCAAATGTTACCTATACCTATAATAGCAGTTGTTTGTGAAGCGTTTCAAACTTACAAATAAAATCAGGAGGGTCAGTCAGCACGTGATTTTGGTTCTGTAGCCAGCATTAGTCGAGTAAAGCATTTGACCTCCCCTAATTTTAATCACTTCGGAGGGAACAGAGGTCACAGTCGAATGGATATTACGGATAAGGGTGAGGGGCTATGGGATTTGGGACCACATTATAACTTTACTGTCCATTCGAAATAAATAAGAAATTGGATGGCATACATTTTGGTTTCCTCTATTCATTTATTTAGGTGTAAGTGGACGTTGATACTTACATTATACTTATATTATGTACTATATACCGGCCCAGGAAAAGGAGCCGAGGCGACTTGGAAGCGAACCCCAAGGCCCAAGCCCTGTACTAAAAGATTTTTGAAAGACAGCAGTAGTTTCCAGCGGAAAACGTCATGATCAAAGGCATACAAGTCATAATAGGACAAATACTTACCTAGTCAAAGAGCCTGCCCCTATTCAGTTACTTAAAATTCAGTAGATAGGTAGGTACCTAATTGTTTTCTTACTGTCCATATGATGTTTTTTTATGAAACTGCAAAAATATTCCTATAAAATCTATTTAGGCTATCTACATTCAAATAAAACCTAATGTTCCTAGTATAAATATTAATACTACTGAGGCCCGGTTTCCACCAAAGCAGAGAGGAGAGGAGAAGTGTTGAATAAACCAGTCCGATATGCTAAGCGGAGAAGAGATGTGGAAATAACGAAATCGGATTGGTTTAATCAACACATCTCCTCTCCTCTCCTCTCTGCTTTGGTGGAAACCGGGCCTCAGTTCACTCTTATTTTGAGTCTTTATAGGTAGGTAAGTACTATGAAATTGACGGTTTTTTTTTCGAGCCTCCATTTAGGTATGATTACGTCGGTTGGACTTGGAAACCCCTCAAGCACCGGCAACACACCGGTGTGCGCCGAATTAATCGCGAATTTAGTGTTTATTTACCAATTACATAAGATTAATTTTTATTTGGGAATTTTCACATTATTTTTTTGTAACGACTCCAGCCGTTAAAAAAAAAATAATAAACTTAATATCTAAAGAAACTTTTGTTCCTTCAATGGCGTGTATTAAATATAAATTTTGTTTTAATTTTTGATTCCAAGTCAAAACATCATCATAGTAAAAAGTGGCCCGAAAACGGCATATTCATCAAGACCAAATATGACTAAACATAACAAGTACCTACCTACATAACAGGTACCATTATTATGAACCTACACTCAGGTACAGATAGCATATAGAACTCAGAAATCATCACAAAAATACCTACTTGTCTTAACCAAAAGAAAGACAAAAGTTGATACCAAGTTCCATTTCCATTACGGGCTAACTACCAGGAGGCTATAACTCGGTAGCGGTGGAGAAGTATAATTACATAGCTGAAAGCTATCGTTAAATCCCCTCTAGTGCACGCTAATCAACGGCTTAATGGGCGAGGAAATGCGGGCCAGTCCTCTGCGAAGCGAGATGTGATGCTGTGGTACCTACCTACTTACTCCTCAATAGATAGATAGATCTATCTATCTAGACAGGTGGGTATATGAAGGTATGGTATATGGTAAGTAGGTATAATAAAACGATGCCGTTTAATTTGTATATTTATTTAATGTTAATAAACACGGTGTTTATTAGAAAGATGAGACTTATTGAAAGGGTGTTATAGATTTTATTATTATTAGCTGGTACACATAGTACCCTTCCAGTATTTATCACAGGTTGTTTACAGTTTGTAACAAAATGTTGTAGGTATAGCTAGGTATTTTCTAAGCATTTTCATCAAACATTTCAGTATTTACTCTCATATTGATTACTTCCCTCCTGCCCTAAAATCCGATTCATTTCACACGAACTTTGCAACCCCTACTCACCCTACGGAAACAGTGCCCCCCACCTTGGTCCCCGCACTGGCAGCATCCGCCATTTTTACGACTAGAAAGAGACAGAGTTAATCCAACCCGCAAGAGAAAAAAGGATACAAGATTTGGGGTGCAAAAGGAATTAGGCATGAGTTGGGTTGAATGTATAACAAGGACAAAAGCGAAGGGCGATTTATCTCCGTAGTGAAATCTTAAAAACACTCGGTCCTTTGTTTGCCTGAACTGGAAAAACCTAAGAAAAAATTATGAAGTGTTGAATTATTTTATTTTTCAGGTAGATTAAGTACCTAGTGTGTGGGAACGAGATGAGCTAAGGTAACTTAAGCACCTAAGATTTTTATCACTAGCTTGCTTTAAATAAACTTATTTATAGGTAGTAAGCTAGTGATAAAAATCTTAAAGAAATTCACTTGACATTTCGGACATATGAAGGAAGGTAAAATCCTTGTCTATACAGCATTAGGTACCTATTCATATTCTAAAAATAAGTAAACTAAAAGTTTCATACAAAAATTCTTAGGAATAGAGTGAACCGAAAGCTTTACTGAAAAATATAACGGATCAGGCTCGCTCGAAAAACTAAATACAAATTATTTTATACAATTTAAATCCATAGGGCTATCACAACTGCTAAACCCGACTATCGTCAGTTCTGATGTTGATGCAAACTTAATATCTACTTACCTTATAAGACACAGATAGAAAATCAATCACAAATCGCAAATTTCAATCGAAAATTCAATATGTGCACCGCTCCATCAATCAAAACCGGTCAATAAAATCCGTGATACGAGTAAATCTATAATTTTTCCCGTAATGACGTGAGATTTGAGTCAGCACAGTCCCCTGTGCCAGTCAAGTGAAAACAGCCAGTCGACTTGACACAAAGTTTATTGCCCTCGTTATCGGGACCGTTACTTTTCGTTATTTGATCGCATTAGGGGTGCATTCAACCCCCTGCTTGAGGAAACTTGTGAGGTACATATATAAATGTATTAAATTGCATCTATACGTACCTAGATACTTTACTGTAGCTAGGTGTTTACCTTGTACAGCTATTTTGGTGTACCCACAATAAAACATACGAGTATTTTACTCTACTTTATTCTACTCTAATTACTTCGAGCAAAACCTAGTATGATTGCCTACCTACCTATGTAATACTTTCAGAAAAACATTTAAAGCTTTTCCTACTTTCGATAAGATTCGATAACCAAGTAGGCAGGATACCTACTTATACATACCTAGTTTGGTTGATAAACGAGAGCTAAATTAACATATCGATAAAACCGTAATTTCCTGTCAGTGTTTAACCAGAAACAGTGGGTAGCTATGCAGCTAGCAACCTGAGAAAAAAATGTGTTGAAGTTGAGTTTATAATCACTTTAAAACAAGAAATTAATTCCTAAAAATACAATTAAAAATTACCTATAGATAACAAAATTCAAGTTCACTTTTCTGACATCATTCCAAATATTTTGTTATATAGCTCAATAAAACAGTTTTTAATGTACTTAGGTACGTATACCTGCTGCACACAAATAAAACACACAGCGTAATAAAACGGAACCTTTAATGCCCTTGCCAATTTAACTTTAAATTAAGCAGATATATCTCAACCCTCCTTTAAAACGTAGCAGTAGTGACGTACCTACTACCCCCTAAGTACCTAACCAATGGAAGTCGTGAAATCATGCGATAGTCATTTATTTCCGGAATAAGGCACTAAATCGAGAGGGTGGTTCTCAAGACCCCATCGCATTTGCTTGTATTAAAATGCTTAGGCACGTTTTTAATCAATCTTCTAAGATGCAATCCTCTATTTGTCATGCAGTACAGACGCTACATTCATTCTGACTCATAAATATTTAGTAAGGGGTGCCAAAGACGTTACTATTTATTTAAATTAATGTTACGTATCCACCAATCTAATTTAAATACTATTTTAGTGTTAAATCATTAAGTTTGAATTATTTTAATTGAGTTTCAAACTCTTTTATGACTGTTCTGTTATGTCGGTAATTTTATCTAATTATAATATACAACGCACATTTATTTAATTAATTCTACGTATTCAAATTACAACTCAATCAATAAAGCTTTTTTTATAAAGGAAGTATATAATAAATCGATCAATAGATACATACTTTGAGGTTATAATATTGTTATCTGAGACACAGAGAAAAATAACGACAATAATATCAAATTATTCAAATAATTAAAATGTAGGCTAATAAATACAGGTTTAAGAAACACAAACACAAAAACGAACGTAGGTATTTCTGATTTGTTGTAATAATTAGAACAGGTACATATTGGACCTACTATATTTAGTCTTAGTTAGTTATAGTTTTATTAAAGAATATTAATTAAGTAAGTCACCGGGTTATTGGAAACGCCGTAAATGCAATATCGCTTGAAATTGTAAACTATTTTTTCTAAAGACACGGTTAAATGGGAACTATTTAATTTGGATGGGATTTATTTTATTAAAAATTATCTATTAACGATAGGTGCATATATCGAAAAATTATATTCTAATAAAGATTTATAACAATCTTACAGAGTTTACAATTATCCGGTGACATTTATATAGCTATAGCTAGTTTAGCGTTAATTGTTGTTATAGCAAATGGCAACACATTGAAAAAAACTGTACCTAGGTGTCTATTGTAACACATGAAACAAAGGAAAGATGCAACAATGTAGTACCAATCAGAAGAATCTTCTGATCTTTTGATTGGTTCAGAATCGGACCCCCTAAGGCGGAAAGAGTCACGTCACATGGTGATGACTGACCGGAAACTCCAACTGTTCTGAAAAAAAAAAACAAATGTCGATCACCTTAAAAGATACTGTCTTAGTAGTGTACACACATGACTCAAAACTTTATATAAGGACACATGGCTTCATCGTTATGTATGCAAAAGGGGAACTGCCCCCCACGTTGACTATGGTCTCAGCATAGTACCTCTATTTTAATTAATTAATGTTTAGATTAATTAATCATTAATAACGTGACACGTGCGTTTAATTACTGGAGATTAAGCCGGGTAACTAGGTGGCTATTATCTTAACTATGAACTTTGGCTATAAAACTTATGCGGGCTTGTTTACTCAGGCTGTGTTTACCTATGTGAGATTTGTTTATATACTATACGAGGGGTCAAAATCTAATTTATCTCCTTTCGAGGATACATTAACTTTCAGTTAATCACCAAAAATATCACAAAGTTTTATTTGCAAAGTCTTATACAGGGTTATTTGTAAAACACCAGCAACCTTTCAGGGGGTGAAAGTACTCATCCTTATAAACAACTTTTGCTAAGAGACCAACCCTGAAAAATCGAAAAAAAATATCTGCTATTTCATACATTTTCAACGGGTGCCTATTGCATTTTGTATGAAACAGCTGATTTAATTTTTGATATTTCAGAGTTGGTCCCATAGTAAAAGTTGTTTATAATTATGAGTACTTTCACCCCCTGAAAGATTGCTGGTGTTTTACAAATAACCCTGTATACTTAAGTATGAATTTTCTTTTAAAACAAAATTTTACATGTTTCAGTGTTTCCTACTTAAATACCATTTTATATCATTATTTTGTTATCCTGTTAAACTGCCAAAATTGCTACCTAATTTATTGTGTAGAAAAAAGACATGAGTATCAATCGTAACTAGCAATAAATAAAGAATGGTATAAAACTGTATTAATTCACTGTATAAAATATTTACACATCGGTCATACCACACGGCTGAAAAAAAAAACATAATGCCGACGGCAAACTCTCTATTTAATCACGACTTTAATTTAACGACAACAGTTAATAGAGAAGATTACTGAGCTTTAGGTATCATTACATTCAGATCTATATAAAACATACGTTAACATGACATAATCATAAAAATAAACACAGGCTATAAACTAAGTACATTTCAATTTAATGTTTTACAATCTAAGCGAATGATTAGTTTGTTATTTAAAACGTAATTAAACGTAACTATCTTTAAAATGAACCGGTGACTTCTAAGGTGAAAGCGACCACAGATCTAATTTTCTAAGTAAAAGTGCTAGAAGAATAAGTTGGAATTGCCGCGGCGGTGGAAGAAATGACTGGCCGGTTTGCAGGCCGCAAGGAAAACGTTTTATTTTTTTCACTTTTGCGCGTGTAAATGCGCCTATTCTTTATTTTTACGAGCCGTCGGCTTCTAAGTGTAGAACGTATAGGCTAGTTAGTATGTGAGTATGGTAAGTGTGGAGGTAATGTAATGGCACTCGGGCCACAGGCAGCCGCCCTTTAACGGCGTCGTAATTGCGAACTGAAATTAAGTGTTATTTTTATGGTGATTTCTCTACTACTACTAAGTTGCTTTAAGTAGGCGTAAAGCGTTTTATTAATTGAAATAATCGTTACATAATAAATTTTGATGTTTGTGGATAGATAGTGTTTCATATTTGCTGTTAGTGGTGATCGTTTGAATTGGAAAGTTTCTGAAAATGAAAGTTAAAAGAAGGAAAATCGATACAAAGAACTTTTTGTATCGATTTTAACTTTTAGCTTAATACTTATATTTCTTGCATTTTCAGCACAATAATAGTTCATGCATATTGTATTTATTATTGAACAACCAATTGCGAATGCTTTTATTTATAAAGCCAGGAACACAACGTCAAAAAACGTCGGAGCTAGTCGGCAAAAAGCAAAACAGCTCGTATTTTCCGTATGTAGATACGTACCTGACCTCATGGAAGGGGTTAGCGGATATTTATGACTTCTATACAAGTTGTGTCGGCGCGGTGCATGTGCGAACTTAGCCCAGGGCCCATAAACCAGCCCGGCAATAAATTACTCGCAACTTTGTACGGTGTGCGCCGAGCCTTACCGCCCATACATAAGTGCACTGAAAAATAAATTTTATTAGCTCAGATACACAAGGCTTGTAAGATGAGAATTTCATATTAATTTGGTCTCGTTTTGTACATGGAAACCCTTTTAAATCGAGGAGTAGTGGACGATTCTTTTCGTGACAATTATAATGATGAATTGCGCCACTTAATTTTCAATCTGACGCCAATTAAGCACAATGGCACCACAAATTTTCAGTCGGCCATTTAACATTGATGGATTCTTTATGTAGGCATTTTTCTTTATAATGGAAGGATGAAATACGATGCTTAAATCCTAGTCAAGTTTATCCAGATCACAAAACTTTTACTGTTGGACTTGCTGTTTTATTTTCATAGCTCTATAGAATCCAAACGAACCTACACTCAAACGGTTTACAATGCATTCAAATCTTCATTAGTAATGCAGCACAGAGGTGTGATAACACATGTTCTACCAGACGCCTCCTACACGACTTATTGTTAATTCGTACGTGATATATTACGGGCCGTCGATCAATTAAACCATGGCTGCTAATCGGTCGCACTGTTGCGTTAATTTTACTAATTTTATGAGCTTTTATTAGAGTCTTGTCGGATGCGCGTGGGCACGTGGATTGGTGGTACCTATTCGAGATGCATAAGACAGAAAAGATCACAGATTGGTATAGGTATGTTTTGGTATCTTTTGTTTCATTTATTCTGTATATAAACCTGCTCAGAATCCTACGATTTTTAGTTGGTTTTCCTGTTGTTGGGTTGTGGTACGCATAGACCTTAGAGAGACGGTTTGAGCTGGACATTTTTTCTAATGGCTATTTCATTAGAAAAAAGCTCTAGACCCAACCAAACTATAGTAGGTACGACATAATAGGTGTTACCTACTCATAGCTCAACACCTAATACTCAAAAGTTCAACAGATATATGATATGATAGTTGTTTTGATGTTGTTGGTTCTGCTTTAAAACAAGAGAGAACTTATTCATAGCAGCTAAAAATCAAGTGCTCCATAGACATGAAAATCTAAATAAAGTAAGTTCATAATACCCAGACTCTTAAAATGTATTCGTACCTCCATAGACGTTCTTGAAAATATGAGGCACTTAGGTATATTGAAATCAGAACAAAGAAACCAACATAACGCAAACGTCTCCAAGAAATAAAGCTGAAACTTTATCTATCTTACAGCGGTACCGGAACACGGCCTACAATTCCATTCCACATCAAAGAAGAACATTATCCTTTCTTCCATTCGTCCATAAAACCTTATCTCAGAGAAAGCAAGGCGGGCAAGCGACGCGCAATCTACATAGAGCTGATAATGGCAAGACCACTCGGCCAAGAACTCTCAGCCTTCCTCAAACACTACCATTATTTGGGACGATAATGAAAACGGGAGGTCTAATATCCCTGGTCGCGATATAAGTAATCTTGGAGGAGCGCAATGGGCGGTTTACGATCGCGGGCGGAGAAGGCTTTTATATTTATTAAGTAAGTTGGGCTTTCGGCTGTATTAATCCACCTTTATGGAGGGGCGTCTAGGCGCCTGCTGACGGTGGAAGCAGAACCGTAAGTAGATATAGATATCTATAGCAATATTTATATCTTCATACGGGTGTTAAAATCGCCACTTTAATGACCTGATAGTGAATTTCAAGTTGACCACTACTTTAGCCTAAAAACCTTTCAAACTAGTGCATATAGTACCTGCATGTTGACACCTCTTTTACACAAGATTCTCAATTTTGAAACTGACCTAATATTTCTCTGTTTCAGTTTCAAAAATATGTTTTAAGAAAAAATAATAGCTTAATTTGGTTAGCATTATACTTGATTTTAAGTTTCTATATTATAGTGTCCGTCATACATTTTCAAAGCTATTTATTTTGCTTTATTAACTCAAATCCGTAGTATTTTTTTCTCATTTATTCAGAAAAAAATTCACGCTCAGGTGGCACATTCAGCAAAAACAAAAAAAAACCCCGCTGTAAGAGCAGTCAACTATAATTGTATTCGGTCGAGGTGCCTGCACTGCACTTGATGTAGGCAGCCGGTACTAACGACCACTAAAACGCTGTTTTGATGGTGTCAGATGTCTCCTGCTGGTCATATTCTAAGTCTAATCGTAAGCATGGTTGCGGTAATATAATCCGCAATTCCATTAGTTACCAGGAGAGGCCAACTTGTGTTTACGGCTGGCCCTGCCACACAGGTCGAAACCACTACTGTAACCTATTGGTTGTAAAAGTGCCTAGGAATTTCACGGTGAGAATGGGATGTTTTTTAGAGGATTGTGAAGTTGGAAATGAAAGCTTAAGGAAAGTTTTTTCAGCTTAAGGACAGGGATTGAGTTTTAAAAAAAGGTAATTTTATAGTTATTTTATCAGTTCATAACGCTAATCCATTGATTAATTGAACAGTCACGCGTAAAAATATGCAGCATGCGTTAACAATAAAAGTTAAAAAATATATTCAGTTTCGGAAGACTAGCGAAATTATGAAACTGAACTAAAGACAAACCAGCACCGACTTCATAAAGGTGTGTTGTCTTTCGTTCCGAGTCACATTGTGACAGATTTCGGGAAGAAATAGATTCTTAACAGGGGGCAGAGCTTTTTGGGAATCAAATAATTCGTCCGCATCGCTATCAGTGGAAAGAATGCTCAGTGGCAGCATTGCCACGTTGGCGCTGCTGATTCAGTAGGTGGGTACTAGGTACAATAAAAAAATGCTATAATCAAACTGCCACGTAGCATTACGTAGGCACTCACAAAAAAAGAAATTTTATTAACCTACACAATCAAAATTCTTTGTTCCAAATTGCCTAATTAGTGCAAACGAAAACGTTATTCAAAAGTCGGAATGTGTGAACAAAAGTTTTATTAAAAATCGCAGCTTTATGTACAAGTAGGTACTTGGGTAGGTAGGTAGGTGCGTCGTACCGTACGTGAATGTTATCATATTTTTACGGGGTACGTGAAAACGCGCGCTTTTATTACGGGGAGTTTTATTACGTTTTCTAGATTAGGAGCGAGCCCGGCTCGGGGAGGTCACTCGAATGGAAATAGGAAATTCCTGAGATCGGTCAGCGGTTGCTGGGCTGGTCGTACGGGAATAATGCGGCAACGGTCCAATTTCGTCACGAACGCTGTACTGGGTCCGGAATATTTAGTGCTACGAGTGAAGTAATATCAATGTGGATCTGGTAGGTAGGTCCATATAAAATAGGAAGTATTTTTACAGTATAATAACTAAAGGTACATACCCTATATGCCAAAATTCGGGGCGGACTAAAGAAAAACAATCTGCGCTATGACGCGTGAAGGAATCGGCTCGTATTTATGGGGGGAAGTTATTGTTTGAAACGTCTAAGTCGTAATTCCGGGACATAAAGCAGCCAGGCTTCACTTTGGACCCTCCCCCAACTTCCCCCCATTTTCCGCCTCCCCTACCGAGCGGGATGCTGTTTTTCCCGGGCGAAATGGCCCGTTTGAAATTGTTGTTTTATGGAAGTTTTTAGTAGTTGACTTTGCCCGGGAGAAAATATATAGAATGGCAATCTTTATGTCTAGCTATGCATACTTGTAGATTTATGGATGTTATGACTATACAAGCATATAAAGTAAAGATAGGTAACCCGTGTCAGAAGAAAACCAGCTACACAGATAATTTAATTCATGTACCTACTGTACGTTGTAAATGAGCAGTTCGTAGTGCTACATACCTACGTGAGTAAACATTTTAATACTTTGTAGAACATGTACGAGTAGCTTATTTATTTTTTATACAGGGTGTTCTAGAAAGGTGTGGTCATATTTAAGGGTGATGTTGAGTAGCTGATATACATTATGGAAAAAATGTGAAAACATAAAAATACAGTTTTTTTGTTTAAAAATTCCGACTAGAAAAAACGACTAAATACTTCCGAAGACTTTTCAAGCAGTCTGATGGAATTGGTGACATCTAATCTGTGATTGAACTAAAGTAAATGCCTTATAATTAATTATTAATACTTTATTTACACTAAAGGCAAAACACAATAGGAAACTTAAATCTAAAACCATGAGTACCTTACCGCATTCCGCGATCTCTTCCAGTCAACCTGGGATGGACAGTATTTGCCTGGACATGTGTACTGTTCGTGCACTTAACTTGTTATCGGCTCACTGCCTAACTCGCCGCACGCGCGTCCGTCCAGCTTCGTGGTTCCAAGCAAAGTGAGTGAGGGAGGGAGAGTATGCCCCGCTCCCCCACCATACTATAGCGCGCGGCGTGTACGCATGAGACGACAGAACTATATAATATAATCTACAAACACTACAACATGAAATAGGGTATTCTTCTGAAAAAGTCAAATTAGTCCGTCAGATAGAATTCCAAAAAATATTGGTTACGTATTTTTCTTTTTGACGAAGATACAGTGTGTTGAAAACTCGCGTGACGTCACTACGATAGTACAATTTTTACTAGCAACGTGACGTCACCAGCCCCCTCTCTTGAACTTTATCTTTATCATTTTTAGCGATTTGATATGGCAAAAAATATGTGTTCAAATTTTTTTTTAAATCTAACGAACGGACTAAATAGAATTATATTTTTTCTACCTAGTAGAACTGTCATTGGTGTGACAAAAATTTAATTTAATTAAAATGTAACTAACATAATAGATACACAGATACATACATAATGCGCTATATAATAGATATATAAAAACTAAATGACGGCTATGGATATAATCACGGCGACAGGTAATGTGCTTTGACAAGTTTTTAAAAAAGCAGGTAACGACTGAGCGCGTCTTACTGGAACTGGCAATGCACATTACAGATGGGCAGCCTGTACAGTAAAGGATTTATCCAAGAAAGTTTTGGAATGCATTGGCATTTTCAGTCGTAAGTTATCTCATGACCTCAGAAATTTAGTGTGGGAAAAACTGAAAAAGATTATTGACGTAAAGAGGGGGTGAAAGGGGAAAAAAGGGCATTGTATAATAGGGTAAGAATAATATGAGCATACTGGCGAAGGTGAATTGGCAACCACTTCAGCTTCTCGTGAAATTCGGAAACATGGTCATATTTTCGTAAAAAAACAAAAAAAAATCTAACTCGCTCAAGTTTATATAGTCGGTCTTGAGCCAGGTCAAGATAGTTAGTCCCTTCAAACTAAAGTGAATTTATTTTCCCCATTCAAAATGGTTTTAATTTTGGATGCGGATAACAAATTCAAGTGCCATCCTGTACTACCAGCTACCTATCTGATCCAAGCTGTCTCTACCCTAAGAACGTAGGACGAAGAAAACTACAAAAAATAAAATAAAAACTTGAACCGAATGTATCGAATCGACCAAAGATATCTTCAAGAAATATTGAACCCACGAACCGATAAAAACTCAAAATAACGACCTGTCACAAATAATATACAATGAAATTATCTCCACCATTTTTAAAGTTGGAACGCGCGGCCGATGCTCGCTCGCGATTGGTTGGCTCTTGACAGCTGGGTGAAATACGCCGACGTGCCTGCCCCGGCGCAGCGGGTGACAACATGGTGCCACTAAAGTCCCCTAATGAAATTAAATTCCGTACGTTTTAGATTTGCTCGTAAATAATCCGAGTATCTAATCCACTGATTAATGAACACCAAGGAATTTTCTTGGAGTTTTTAATCTTGTTGAGTAGTCTTTTATATCGATTAGCCGTAGTTGGTAATAACGATACGGGCACTATAATGTTTAAGCTCAAGACTTATCCGTATTTATTACGACAGTACACTTTAGATAGGTATTAGGTGCTTACTTCTTATTAATATTTAAAGAACATTTCGTAACTAACATCCACATTTACAAAATATACCATACAAACAGAGATACGTTTGTAAGCCACAAACGACAACGGTAGACTTTGACAAAGCATAACATCAATAAATCGAGCAGACGATCACTAGACACTTTTATGACAGCAGATTCTGATACAGCGTACAAATCACGACAATATATTTATTTAGACAACCCTATCGTTCCTACACTCACGCGACGTACCCTAAGACCCTAATGTCATAGATAGTAGACATCTTAGCACTTTAAAAGCATTTTAGATAAAACGGCGTGTTGGATAGGCCTGTGGATTTAGTTACAACAAAATTACAAGTTTACGACTAACAATATCGTCGTATACACCACCACTCATGTCGCTTTAGGGTTGGCGACATAGAAAAATAGAATTTTCAGCAAATATTTCTTTGGCAAAAAAAGTTGCGAAAACTGTTGAAAATTAAGTTTTTTCTTTATTGAGAAAGGTAGTTTGAGGGGTGATGCATTATTTTCACCCCAGGTTTTCTCTACTTAAGTGATGGTTTTAAGTTAACTATTACAAGAGTGGAGGAGAAAGAGTGAAAAACTGAGTCACAATCTGATGAATAAGTAGTTAAAAATAATAAAGAATAGTTGTCATACTTTTGGTCTTAACGACTCGTAGAATTGGTCTTAGGTAACTGAGGTATTTCATTTAATACATGTAGCCAAAAGTACAGCTTAAAGTAGCTTAGAAGTCGACGGCGCGTTGTGTTCCACGCACGCCTCAAAGAGATGTCAGCAAAGTAGACGGGGCCTGTTAGGGCCAGAGCCTGCCAGGGTTGCGGATTTTGTTCGAAAGAGTTACCGCGGCCCTGGAAAGCAAAGGGCACAACGAGGAGCACGGGTGGGTTTTAGTCAGTAAGAGTCTGACACTCCCTTCCGCTCCACCCATTGCGGGAGGAGTCATTTGATGATTCCCTATCCAAAAAAAAAAAGTAGCTTAGAACACAATTTCATCTTAAATTAAAGGTAACTCTGATCCCTGCCAGCCCTAAGCTCATGTCGCACTAAAGAACTGGTTTAGTGTTCTCCTGATGATTTACTGGGTGCATTCCTGGAGTGCCATCGTCCTTCGTGAGTCCGGGTATATGGCCGGTATAAATGTACCAGATTAGAGCGCGCCCATCCACTATTGCTACTTAGTCGTTCTGTATTGTGTTGATGGTCGATGAGTAATCTGCGGATTTTGAATCGAGAACGTTAAGAACTAGTGATGCTAAAGTTTGATAAGTTCTCATGCTAAAGTAGAGTTTGATAAGTTTTCAATTTCGAATACAGAATTTAGAAACCGGAGGATTGCTATCTATGGTGGTTACAATTTTTTTTAAAGTAGATGTGTCAAGAAAAATAAGGATTTTCCTCTTCAGCATATTATCATGTTATTTTCGTGCAGGTAAAGAAATGTTTCTAACAACTGTTTCTATTCTAATACGATACAATTTAACAACAAAATAAACGACAGATTCATCTCTAAATTCGCAATGTATAATAACACAAGCAAATATTTATAAACAGTTAAACATAAAGTGCTCCAATAACGTTCTGCAAAGTTTTGGCCCACCCATGTTTGAAAATAATAAAAAGCGAGCCATATCACGTGGAGTGTAAGGCATAAATTAGAGATGAAAACGATACGTTCCCCAGGCTATCATAAAATACGAGTAATTTTAATAACAAAGACTAAAACAAAATACATTAACGACTACCTACAGTTGGTCTCATGATGCGACGCTACAGATTAAGGCGGTGATCGTAATGTGAGTGGATAATTTACGAAGCAGTCGCATTAATTTACGCAGGGGTTCCTATACGTGAGCAACCTGCCTTAGGTGCCTCCACGGGTATTCCATTTCCTTCAAACCAGTTTACTTCGTACTACCTCGAACCATACATACAAAGAACCAATTTGCATAAGTAGGTAACGTTTGCCTATTTTATACTCACCAAAATCTCGTTAAATTCAGTCTGTTGGTTATATGTTTTCTCAGCTTCATCGATCTCGTATAAGGCAGGTGCACAAATAATATTATTAATAGCGAACACCTTTCCATAAAGCATTCATATCTCAATCTTCGCGTCGTATCTGTCTTCATAAAACCTTATTTCAGCATGATTTCAATATTTTTCTTGCGACACATGCGTCCCGATTCCGCGGAACGGCATAGAGTTTACGATCCAATATTTTTATGCAAAGTGCGTCGCCAAATGTGCCACGTCGGTGCCGAAAAAATACACAGCCACGTCCTTTCGCACGTAAAAAAGGATGCGACAAAATAAATATACACGGAGCCACCCTTTTTGTCCATTAAACGAGCAAAGGTTTTTTTTCTGCTGCCTCCATAAAATGTGCCCCAATAAATATGTAAATCTACCGAGAAAAAACGCTGCCGAGAGCCGAAGCCGCCCGGTTTTGTGAGTTTCACTTTCGTCCGTTCAAGTTAATTGGTACAATTGCATTGAAAAAGCTCGAACGTCTCGAATGCCAACGACCTTTGTCACGACTGATCGTCTTTTATTTGCTCCACAATCTGACATCTGAAATGCAAATTAAGGTTTTGTTGCAAGCCATTCGTTGTTTATGTGTTCGCTGCTCGTAGTCGCTATGGCGGCCCTACGTATCTAGTGCCTCTGCGATAAAATCCCCGTTTATCTCCCCAGCATTTCCTCTAACACCCCTTTCGAAACTAAGCCGTTAGCTAATACTTGAGTGACACATAAAGGCGACATTAACATCAAAGTAAAGATAAAATTTTCTCGCCTACTCACACGTGCCTATTGTTAATAGGTGCTTATATAAACGACGTTGTGAACCTTAAGTGTGCTTATCGCTAGGTAAACTATATGTACCTTAAATTTAGTTACTTATAACTGTTAGCCAGATACCGTACGGCTAAGAAATGTACAAGTTTAAAAACCATAATGTATAGGTTGAAACACCTATGAAGGTAAACGTTTGATTTATCGCCAGATGTGAAGTGGGAAAACCGGGTGTTAGACACTTGTGTAAAGAATATATTTACCAGAAAAGGTTTTTCTGGAAAATATATTCTAACAAGATTTTACACTAGAGAACACCTTCTTAGAGCAGGCTATACAAATAAATAATGTAGTGCAGGAAGCCGAGCACGCAAGAGGAGCTGCATCGATCGGCCCGGGTCTCCCACGAGGGTCCGCGTCCGCTATCTGCCTCCTCTCTATACTAAAAGATACACGACGTTTCGTTCCTTCGGCTTATTTCGTTGGATTGAATGAAAACTTTTATCGGTAACTTTATGTACTCCAATGGATCTCATACAAGTCTAAATATGTCGAATCCGTAGAAAATCTAAATTTGGCAAAAGTAGTAAGTAAAGCTGTAGATATCCGCTAATTTACCTTGACGTGGTGTTTTCAGTTTGCTTGTTTTTCCGCAAAAGATTTACAGTTCACGAAGACCAAAGGAAAAAAGGTAGATCGTAAAGATAATACCTGCTTAGTCATTATTTACGACTCCGTATTCTTACATTACGCCAAAAAGCATTTTAAAAACCGCAAACGACCGATACGAGAAACATCGGAACGATACATTTTTCGTTAATGAATGGTATTGATCGGGCTTGGGGCTATAAGCGTATAATTTACGACAACATTCTCGGGTTCGCTTCGCGTGCTGCTACGAAGGTGTGTTATTTATACCCCCCTTTTTTATTTATGCCCCCTTTTTTCGCAGCTCGTAACGGCGGGCAATAAAGGGGACGTAATTTTAATTTCATGATTGGAAAGCTCGATTGGTCGGTTATGTGGCTTAATGAGTTTATGGCAGCAATGAGTGGACTATAACGGTCGACGGATTGAACGATTTCGGGTTTAAGGTCATTCGTAATGGTGGTTGTGGGCTAAGTTTAGGGTTAAATGTTACGTCACATCGTTTGCGCGGTGATTGTTGATGTAACTTTTAGGGTAGGTTCTACACTTGTTCCTGGCTAAGTTTAATTCATACTACACCTTACTTTCGGGAATTGTTACAGGGTTACAACATTACAACGATACCTAGGCGATTTAAGGTTAACATAGTTCAGAGTCGGCATTTCATATTTTGGGCGCGAAGTATTTCCCAGGTATACATAAATACGAATACAATTAATACATAAACTGTTTGTACACAAACGGTGACCAATGCTTATCGCAATTATTTCTCAATTTTGTCTTTGCTGCTCAAGTTTTGTATTTAATTTCGCAGGTCGCATAATTTTTGTACCTAAGCTGTAACTCTTATGCCAGTCTAATAATATATCTAGGTTCTGCATTGTCTACCATATATTCTACTTGTAAAACATACTAGAATAACAGCTTTAATTATGGCAAGAGCGCTCTACATTTTTATAAAAAGGTATTCCATGCCAAACACATGTCGGTGGTTGGCTGAAGTTTGAGTTCATTAATTTTTTCACCGCAGTACTTCACTAGATTAAGCGTGTCTTCATAAATAAAAGCCACTTGAACGGTGGTGTGTCTGTAAAGCTGAGGTCACACGAAGCGAGTTTTTTCGCTGATGCGCTTTCAATTTTAAAATTCACTGTCTGCCAAAGCGAGTATCTAGGATTCGTTCGTTTCACGCGAATTTGTACGCTTGGGCGGTGCTTTAAGCATGGAAATGCTTAAAGCACCGCCTATCGAACGTTGTTGTGTATGGAACTACTTGCTACTACAGTTGCTTCCTTTTAGGATGCAATGCTTATAGCAGTAATTTTCCTTTCCCTTACATCACTTCGTAAGAACCCGACCAATAAATAGTGTCATGTATATATAGCTTTCATTGTTTAAAAGTGCTGTGGCTCACGATAGATCTATATCGATTTAAGTCGCCTTGTTTTTATTTCTGTTTTTTTTTTTTTAAATTAAGAATGTCAATAAGTATAGTACCTAATACGGTAAAGCAGTAATAGCAGCGAGACAGCATTTTGCTCGCGCGTTTGCTGTCATAGCAAGTATTCACTTCATGTGAACGAACCTTAAGTAAGCTTGCAACCTCGCGTCGGACCCAGGCATTCCCACACCGTATTGGAAAAGATAAATCTTCGCCTCACCCCGCCTTCGGCTCCGATCCATTAAGATGGACGCCTTTGTATCCGAAGCCGGTATATAAATGTCTATTCTGTATTTTTTTGCTGGAAAATTAATAAGAAAGCTACCTAACCGAATCGAAAATTTCTTAATAATTTGACTTTAAATTGTTTGTAGTCAACATTAAAAATTTAGGCGCACGTTGAAAATAGGAAAAGCAGGCCATTTTGTTAGTCTTTCGATTTTTTTATTGTTCAGTAGGTAAACTATTTATTAAGTATAAGTATAATAAATACACCGATAGAAACAAGTACTGATGTTCAAGAAACCAAATCGAATTTTATTTTATAGTTGCTCAACCGTGTATAATAGTAGCAGCTACCTACCTACCTACAACTAACACATAATTAAGTCTACAAAGTAAACTTCTTACTCATAACACATACCCTTAAACTCACACTTTTATTAATAAAATGTGATAAAAAATATGAACAGAAAAACCATTATGAAGCGAAGCAAAAAGGCAGAAACATACTTGATTTATATGAAGTCTTTTGAGCGAGAATTATGCGAGCACTTATATTTTTTATCCCCGTTATTATGTGCAACTTTGTTACTTACATACCTACGGAGTCACTTAACAAAAATATGGCGTATTAAATCGCATAAAGAAAACAGTGTTTCCAGAAAATAGTTGGGGATAAAAGGAAAGTTGTAAGGACGTCGTAACTTGAGACATAAAGCTTTTGAATGGAAAGAATCTATCGCGCGAGTGAATTGTTAATAAAGATATAGAGCAAGCGAAGTATTAAGGGACATTACCAAGGACATTAGTGAAGTTTTACGAGCCGAATGATGGCCGATGTGATGAATGCACCCGGAGATTCTACTGACGTGTTATTTTGTTGCAATTTATCAAAATTATAGCATCTTTCTAGCTATTGTGAGAAGAAACTGTCAACAAATGACGTGGCAATATATTTTTCATTTCTCATACTCGAAAAGTAGTGTTTGTTAGACCCGAGTAGCAGGTGGAAGACGCTTCTTCCCACTTTATGGCGGAAAAGATTCATAGTAATTGTTTCCCTCTAGAGAGGGAATTACTATGAATCTTTCCCTCGCAATTTTTAATATTGCAAATTTTTCAATTTTCAATTTTTAAAAATTGAAGGTTAGTTAGTCGGCTACGAAAAATTTTACATAAAAAAAATTATACTTAGATTTAAAAAAAAAGGTTCTGCGGTCTTGTGAGTGTATAAAGTGTGAGTAAAAAAAATGTCTATTAAGCGGAATGGCTCGCGGCGACGACGAATTGTGTTGCAGTCTTAAAACTAAAAAAGACTAGGTATCGTCATTCGGGGTGAATTGGAACGGAGCTGCGAATAGTCTAAACAAAACTTTGATAAGTTTTTCACTTTAATATCCTAATATTAGCTGTCTAAGAAAGCAACTTTATTTTATTTATATCAATTCAATAAAATTGGAGACCGCAAATGGTGCAAACAAGAATTAAATAACGTAAAAATCCCCTTCAAAGTTTTGTACCGATTCACCCAATTTTTTATGGATGGGAAATCATGAAATGACCCCCCTTCCGCTCTGGGTGGAGCGGCAGGGAGTGTGCGGTCTCTTACTAACTTAAATCCATCCGTGGTCCTCCTAGTGCTCTTTGCGTTCCAGGACCGCGGTAACTATATCGAACAAAATCCGCAACCCTGGCCGATTTACCCCTGCATTCCTATTCACCCCGTTTGTAGGTATATAATTTGGCGAGATACTAACATTGTAAGCTGAATAAAATTCAAAATCTCGGTTTTAAAGGGGAATATTTGATTAAAAATGAGTTCAAGAAATTTTGAAATTTTGAAACGTTGACCCTAGATTCGGTTAAAGACTAGGCAAATACAGTAGGTAATCGAAAATGTTCTGCCAGAAATATCAAAGGAAATATACTTGAATATCTACACCAACAGATGTAGAAACCGCGCGTTTGGTCTATTTTAGTTACTTTCACAGCATTATGTCATACGGTATTTTGCTGTGGGGTCGAGCTGCTGACATTGAATCCACATTTATTGTGCAAAACCATGCGTTCAGAGCCATTTATAATCTGCGTCGCCGCGATTTTCTTGGGGAACTTTTAAAAATGATTAATATTATAACAGTCCCTTGTCAATTCATTTATGAAAATATAATGTACTTATGTGAGGTGTTGAAAATGTACTTATGAAAATATAATGTACTTATGTGATCAACAACTCTTTAGCAAAATTTGTGATAGACATAATTATAATAGAATACTAGAAATAGAAATAAATTAGATCCAACAATGTTATAGACTAGCCAAAGTACGAACATCTTTCATGGGATACTATGTTAAATGTTACAACAAAATACCTTGTGCCATAAGTATTAGAATTAAATGAAAGAAAATTTAAAACTAATGTTATAAGCACACTTTGTAAACAAGCATATATTACAAACTATATGATTATATTCAAGATAACAATGCTTGGAAACATGCTGGTCCTGCTCCATAGGGCGTAGTAGACAAAGTCAAACTTGTTGATATATTTACTTTATAATTATACAGATGTACTAACTGTTTTATAATATTTAATTTAACTCACACACTGATCCGGCATTGTTGTTAATTATTATAAGTCAATGGTTGCAAAATCTGTAAATATGTGAGTACTATGTCTCTTACTAGCAAACTTATTAATTCTACCTCTGCTGGTTAATACCAGCAGAGGTACCTATTAGTACTGTAGAGTTATTTTGGGTTCGTCGTCCTCACATATAATCAATTGATTAATGTATAAGTACAACATATTGTAAAACCTATATTTGTAAAAAGTAACGATGGAGTTTCTTGTCCATTCTTCTCCATAAGAATCTACCTTTTTGTGAATGGACAACTAGAGTCACTATAATATTTTATTTTTAAACTATAAATTTGACGTTCAAAAGTGCCTTTTAATGGTATAGTAATTCATTAATGATAAATTAATTGACTTTGACTTTACGTACAATTATTTTTATGAAGTGGCGTGCAGGTAAGATAATAAAATTACTATTTTTACTTTCCGTATATTCGAAATGAAAAGTAGAGTGTGCACGGGTGAAAGTCATCAATTCCTACTCGGACTGTAGCCGCCCTCGCTGCGCTTGGGCTCCTATCGGAGTTGATTCTTTTCGACCCTTGTATAACAATCTACTATTTTTCAACACTGATGATGTTTTAACTCCAAAATTAATAATAAAAGAAAAATAGGAAAGCCACTATACCTATGTATTCAGGCACTTAGATAATAACACGTCCTATATAAAAATGCAATAAACAAACTATTCAATTATGGTATACTAGGTCCCTAGGTACTCGATAAAACACTTGCAACATTGCATCTGTGTTTTTGGTTAATATTAGGTATTTACTGCGCTGAAAAATTAATTGAAAACCAGCATGATGTAAACATAGGTAGATACAAAGTTACCAAGTTACCTATGTTATATTAATAGCAGAGTCATAAATCGATTAATAATAAGATAATTCCTAATACGGGTAATCAACATCATCATAAAATTACCACCAGCGTTCATAATAATCATTAACTTTTATTGCGTACACACCTTAGTACCTAGTAGGTACCTATTTACCTATTAACCTATGAAGGTTCACAGGTTTCATAGAACTAATAACATAGATATTATTAGATCCTACTTTTGCATATGGATAGGTAGGTACATACTAAGTTGTATAACAAAACTGCTACTTGTGGTTTCTTATTACATAAGGCAAGATAGGTACTGTAGCCCACAGGATAATGGACTGGGGGCTACGTACTAAATAATTATTATAAAAGAAAAGTCATATTTTAACTTTAAGGGAATAGTATTGGAGGTCCATGGCTCGAAGTTTCAAATTCTCTGTCGATATCAAACAAAAAACGTTCTAATAATCATCTTTCATAATTTAAATAATAACTTATTTCCCTACCGAACAATTCCAAAGTAGGTGTGACTAGCCTGGTTGCCAGAGGTTGTACCCAAGGAGGCTACAGTACCTACATCAAATATATGGAATAGGTAGGTATTCTACATAATATAACTTACATTTAAAAATGATTCCACGGTACCTATCTCAAGTTGGTCCATAAATGTCTCGGTCAGGATAATATTTTACGACGGCTTATGCATCGGAGCGAGAGGCGGGCTGGCTCTTATCTCACACCGTACCTCCACATGTGCAATGACAGGCCAAATTTATCGACTTAAAAATACTCACCCAGATTAAAATGAGATACGTCGACGAATCCGACCCTACCCGGTACCACTTGATAAAATATTATTTTTAGTACACAGTCTCGTATAAAAACTACCATTTTAGGAGTTTTTGTAAATTATGTGTATTAGATTTTCATCGGAGAACGACATTTGGTTTCCTTTACGTTTTTTTATGGGGACATTTAATAGCTATTGGAATACTTAAGATTAAGTAAAATGGAATAGAAAATATGTTAGACTAGCTGCTGCTCACAGCTCCGCCCGCGTAAATGTCGAAAATTATCCCAAGGGAACATACTCCTGGGATAAAAAGAATAACTACCACTATAAGCTGTTCTGACGTGATTGAGTAACAAACATCCATCCAAACAAACCATTTATAATATTACTAGCTTTTGCCCACGGCTCCGCCCGCGTGGATATTAGTTATCGTGTAAAAAAGTAGCCTATGTCCTCCATATCCCAGGCTATATATCTGCCAAACTTCATGACATGATATAAAGCTCTGTATAAAGCTTTGTGTACACATAAATTGTATTAGGTTGCTAACATTAGGCCTGTACATATTTACTTACCCACAGAGAAGTAAAAAAAAAACGAAAATCGAGTTGGTCGTGGCCGCTATGTGGTAGGTATACCGAGTGGAACGCAAAAAAGGCGCGGATATTGCAAATCCGTATGGTATTAAACTAACTTTTTTTAAGTAGGTAAATACATATCTCTACTTAGAGTTTGTAAATTTAAAATATTTTGTTTTTCGTATTATGGCTTCTTATTTTCTCACAGGAGGTGTGAAAAGTAGAGTATCCTCCTCGGGGATAAAGGTGTCTTTGCCTTGGGCTAGCTTGAATCCCTCGCTGCATTCAGGATGAATCCTTCATTGCGTTCGAGATTCAATATGACGCCCGTGACACGAGACACTGCTTTATCCCCTGGGTGCATAATCTACTATGAAGCCATGGAATATTTGTGTTCGTATACCTAACAAAATCAGATGGACGGAAAATTCATGGTGCTTTTCTTTGTATTTATTAGAAAACTGGTTGTCGGTTCACTTGAGGGACAACCGGATTTCATGGCCTAAAGACACCTGCTATTCCAACGGTTTTTCTAAAGCATTCAAGAAGAAACCAGGTATAAACAAGGAAGGTTTCACATCTGCCACTCTTTTTTATAGTACCTAGTACGATTCCGAAATTTTAAACTCCAATTTCATTTTGGGCACAGAATTGTGTGGAAAAGTTGAAAACTTTCTGCACCTAAATAGTACCAATAAATGTACTACTTTTTTTTTTAACTATCGGAAATCATCAAATGACTTCTTCCGATCTGGGTGGAGCGGAAGGTAGTGTCAGACTCTTACTGACTAAAACCTATCCGTGTTCCTTCCATTGCCCTTGCGTTCCAGGGCCGCGGTAACTCTTTCGAACATATCCCGCAACCCTGGCAGGATAAAGTAGGTACTACTTATTGTCTAAAACGGTTAAAGTAACGGTATTATAGTTACACGTGCGATCTTGTGATTTTATTACCATCAAAGCCTTCCGAATAAACTTCGCAACTTTAAACAACACAGAGGTCTCTATTTTTCTAAAATTAGTGTGAAAACTGACACTGGCTACGAACCACGAATTCACGGGTAAACTGGAAACACTATGTTAATCAAATATTTCACATAATAATATACAGTTAAGTTAATTCTACAAGGCTTCGGTAGGCGGTGAAGCGGATGTACCTAGTAGGACTGGTGTCAACGTGAATGTATTTGAGCTTTCGATAAAATTCTGTAGGTTCTATTTTCTTAATAGTTTATGATGACTGTTATTTAAATAAACACTGCAACATTATACCACCAACACCAACAACTACTAGGTACAACATTAAACCAGCTATTGTTCCCACTCTTTCTCTGTCCATGCAGTAAGATTGTGGAACTCACTTCCGCCTAGCATTCTAAATTGTAAAACTATTTCTCTTTCAAGGAGTTTGACGTAAACAAAGTCTAGGAGTTGAGAGGTTAAAACTCGTCTTTAAGAGCACTAGCCTTCCTCTGTACTGTGATAATTATATATATGTATATATATATTTATTTATTAAACATATATTTGTATCTATTATAAATAATTACTATGTTTATGTAGGTTTATTTGTACTTTAGTTTAAGGCTTCACATACCCTTTTCTCTTACTCTTTCTTACACGCTATTGTCTATATTTCTCTAATATTTCTCCTTTCACAGGTCTGCTGGTAGAAATTACTTAAAAGTAAGCAGTACCTTGGTACTATTAATTTTTATGTAATAAATGAATTATAGGAACGAATTAAATTCCTTTGCTGACACCATAGCGGAAGCCATTCCGGAAATATCACAGTGACAGTGAGGAATATAGGAGCGAAACCACGGGAAAAAGTTAGTTGTTCATGTTATATTTAGTAACAATACAGTCCGAGCAATGAAAACCTATCACCCTTGCGTCGTTCCATGTTTGAAAGACCCCGATAAAACTACAGGACATAATTATAATTTAATCTATTAGTAGCTGAAGTTTTATATTTATAAGTCATTCGAAACCCTGCAGTAATTATAAACGAAGTTAACATCCATAAAAATGGCAGTTCGGTTAACCTTCGTATAGGTAGTTAGGGAGGGACAAGTTTTTGCAATCCTCTTACTTTCAAATAAATTAATAATTTAATTTTCTTTATGTCGTAAAATTATTGTCGAGCATACATTTGATCTTGATGAAATTTGGCACAGAGGTAGATTATAGTCTGGAATAACACGTAGGAAACCTTTTATTCCGGGAGTTTAACTCCCTTGGGATAAGCTAGTAACAAATAAAAATTAAATGATGTACGTTGGTGTAAGTGCATCACTTGATAATAGATCATGCAATCTGTCTAATTTTTACACCTATTATCTACATGAATGAAAACAATTGTTCTCGAAATGGGTTTAACGTTATTTTACTCAGAATAATCCTAAAATAAATTACAGCTAGAGATACTTACGTAAACACAGAGGCCCATATTCTAAAACGTAAACTCCAACTCAACTCCAACTCCATCGGAGCTTGTCATACATTGAAGTTTTTGTATTTGTTTGCTCCTCTCTCAAGTACGAAAACGTCAAATAAACAAGCTTTCATTGACATTTTCGTGCTCATGTTGGAGTTGTAGTTCGAGTTGAGTTGGAGTTTACGTTACGGAATATGGACCAGTCACTCGTAGGTAATAAGAGCTTATGTGAATTATATTCTACTGAGCATTTAAAGACGTTATTTTATTATCATTGAACCTTTAAAATTAATTAACCTTAAAGCGGCCATTTAACAATTTTAATAAGACAGATTGTGCTAAGTCGATATTTATTATCCTAGTACCTAATCGTAATTAAATTTATTAATTTTATTGATATTACGTAATAAGTACTATTAGTCGAGTATTCTTTGATATTTAGTTCTTTAAATCAGCTCGATCCTGGGAGTCTTCACATATGATTTTATCTTTATGAATATATCTACCTCAGTATGGAAATTACTCTCTTTGTTCTAAATAGCAGAATGCACACATGGAAACTATGTGGATAAGGGAACTGTCTTCTATTTTATACAACATGTACCTACCTAATAGAATGAACGGAAATCTGAACAGTAATCATTGTATTGTAAATCAATCAAGAGCAACCCCGAAATCGCAAAATAACTTTATTTTTTAGTTATGTCCACAAATACAGCCGGTCGATTCGTGATCACTTCATTCAAACCTTCACTTCGACATGTTTACAGCCGGTCGATTCTGTCGACATCTCACGGTGTTCACCTAGGCGGAGTGAACGACAAGTAAGCTGTCATTCCATCTTATTTGTATGGTTTGACAAGTCACCTGTCGTGCGCCCCGCCCAAGTGTTCACTTCGACATGTTTACAGAATCGCACTGCAGTATCACACTGCAGTCGAACCCTTTTCAGCTTTCGTTCATTCTGTTACACCTTGTATAATATGGTCAAAGTAATCCATTAGCCACCTTTATTTTTTTATGGGTGGGAAATCATCAAATGACTTCTTCCGCTCTGGGCGGAGCGGAAGGGAGTGTCAGACTCTTACCACAGCTCTTATTGACTAAAACCCATCCGTGTTCCTCTTTATGCCCTTTGCGTTCCAGGGCCGCGGTGATTCTTTTGAACGAATTCCCAAACCCACCTACATGTACAATATTATTATAATACAACTCGCTCGACCTTTCCCGGCTTACAATAATGAAGATAATCTTTCCTCATATCCCTATTTGTGAAAACCATTTCAAAATCTAAAGTAAATTTTCAAAATAACTCAGAGAAACAGACAGAGGCAGTTTTATTCAATTTAGAGAAGAGGTACTGTGACCTCTTTGGCTTCGGTCAGTGCCAAACAAGTTAGTCGTTGGTACTGTGGAAGCGTCGGGCAGAAATAGAAATACCTACTATTTAAATTTTAAATGTAAAAATGTTCATTGTTTTTATAATAATACCTGTATTAGCTCTGTACTAAGGCAGATGCACACAATAGTTATATGTGTACACAGTATAATGTATACGCAGTTAAATCTCAATTAATGTTTTATTTAGTATATTTGGAAAGTGATGCTAGCGTGACGTTCGCTAGCGTCACAGTACCTACCCATCAATTTTGCTAGCTGTTTATAAAATGGAAGTAAACTACAGGGGGCCTACCACAACCTCTTAAAACGATATTATTTTAATATTACTTTGTAATTTCTGTTGTTGCATTTTCAACTCTCGGCGCTGATCCGAGCGTTGAAAATGCAACAACAGAAATTACAAAGTATTATTAAAATAATATTGTTTTAAGAGGTTGTGGTAGGCCCCCTGATCAGTGCCAATTCTACTAATTTTCAATCTGTCAAAATACCACATTTTTCATATATTTTTGACAGATTGCGACTGAGAAGATGCGAATCCGATCTTTGCTAGAAATTAGTACAATTAGCCCTCCAATCACAAAATTCATTGCATCACTGATAGAAAGCTACGCATACTTTCGCAGCGTGTACGGAGCTTTCTACCATTTTTTACCCAGTTTCCCCAGGAGGAGAGTAATGTTTTTATCCCAAAAGGTGCACGGTTCCTGCTGAGCGAAACCACTAAAAAAGCTAGTAAGTAGGTACTACGTCGGTACCTACGAGGGAAGCCCAATAATTTGTTACGAACTGATACTTTTCTAAGCCTTGAAGAATCATACCAACATTGTAGTCAAAGTCCACTTGTCTGACAGTTAACTGTGGGAATCAGGACACACAATGGTTACTGGTGGTGACTAAGTTGCAAGGGGCTTGGCAGTTACCATTGTTGACGGGTTCAATCTAAGAGCAAATGATTGAAACAACTTAAGTTACCTAGCTGTGTGTTGGCTTGAAGGTGCTGAAAAGTATGCAAATCTTTCTTATATTCCTTACCATGAAGTAAAACTAAGTCCACTAATTTATTTAGAATTTTATTAGAATTTAATGAGATGAATATAATCGTACTTATTAACCAGTCAAGAAGTATTTTTTTATGTTTATAAGTAGAGGGAAGTGAATTCAGCTGAATCCGGTTTGACTGGAAGCCGGCCCCAATATATATGTAGTTGGGAAAAGGCTAGGCAGATGATGATAAGTAGAGGGAAGTGCAGACCTACAGGGGGTCGAGTCTGCTATTGCAATCGTGTCTCAATGACCGGTCAATGATCGATTTTTGACGTATAACGTCAAACTTATGACACATTTCCCATACAAAAACTGTCAAAGTTGTCAAATATTCGATCAATGACCGGTCATTGAGACACGATTGCAATAGCAGACTCGAGCCCCTGATCTGACAACGAACATTCTTTTACTCACAGATAAAGAAACTATCGGTGGCGCGGACCAAAAGAAACATATAACACTGTTTCTTTTGGTCCCGGAAAATGCACGGTAAAATATTTCTCGGTAAATACGTACGAGTATATAATTATACCTAATTCGGTACCATCTCCGTACATATACCTACATAATAGTAAGCTTTACATTGGGTAAAACCGTGGGACTGTGCCACACACGATTCGGTTGTAGGTACACGACAAAGCACTTAACTCGCCACTAAGTGCGTCCTCGATTGCTATTGGACGAGAGACGAGACAGATAAATGTATTCTACCCGAAATAGCATGAGAAAGTTATATTTAGTTACAAGACATATCTCCGCCTCTTTCCGTAATGTTCAGATTTTTTTTCAGGCTATTTGTGACCATATCTTCACCAGCAAAAACTTGTGTGTTTCACGGCTGCACTTGAATGGTCCATTTCAACGATATGTCAGGCTGATAATACTGTCTGACGCTGGTTTTTAAATGAACCTTTCAAAGGACGAGCGGCGGCGGTATCTATCCCCCACGGCTTCGCTCCCGTCAACTGGCTACCTACCCACCTATCCTAGACGTAGTTAACGCCCTATTCTCAGACCTACTGAATATAGATACAAAATTTCATAAGAATCGGTCAAGCCGTTTCGGAGGAGTATGGCAACTAACACTGTGACACGAGAATTTTATATATTAGAAGAAAGATATTACATAAGTCACCTGAAAATTGCAGAATCCGTAAAATTGTAATAAATCTTTTTTAGATTATAATTTCTCTATGTATTATGAAAAACTGTTTTGGATACAATAAGTCCCATCCAAATTAATTCAATAGTTTCCAAAGTAGGTCATATTAAAAAAAAATGTTTTACAATTTCACGCGATATTTTATCCTACGGTGTTTGCAATTTTCCGGTGACATATACATGCATATAGTTATTGTCATCGAATTAAAGTAAATTGAGTAAACAGATGTAACTGAACATAGTACAAACTATATTACAAAAAAGTGATAAAGATATAACTTATTCGAATGTGTATGATTGTGCTTGTGTTCGTGTATAATGTGTTCATAAATAATAACCACTGATTGTAATAACTACACTAAAGTGATAATACTAAAGTTTGTGCCATCAAAATTGTGATTTTCTTCCGATAAACGAATTAACTCTCATTGGTTATTTCCTTGCAACGCCTACGCCTTCGAAATACTCATCGCGTAAAGATAACCTGCTTAGTTTGTAGCAGTTCCAACACAAATAGCTGGCCGGATTTTATTATTTTAAGCTTCGATTTTTCATTTCAAAGATTCAGTCGTTAAAATGAAAGAAGCTTCTGTTGTTACTATTAAGATGGCGATAGATGGGTTTAGCGAAAAAACGGGAGTAAATAATATCACATCGGTTGAGAGGGGGAAATGTAAGATGTTTTGGTAAGTAATTAACATAATTATTAGGAAAATCTTTACGTCTTACCTTAAACAACATTCAATGCAATCAAAACACTTGAAACCATTCACTATTGTGAAATACGTCATTTCGTTGCAAACATTTTCCATTTTGTTCTGTGTTGTGAGTGAAAGCCAAACACAGCTGCGTAGCAGTTGTTTAAACGGAATTCTTGAAGTAAACACATCTTATGATGAACTGTAACAGATAATAAACAGTAGTTTTAATAAAAGAGCACTGGGAACAGAAGAAATCAACGTTTTGGTTCAATAAGGTTCCGTATTTTTAAGACACCAAAGATTTAATATGATGAAATAGTCCACAGATATAACATTAGGAATTATAATATAAGAATACATTTTGGACATCTGAAGATTATAATTGGAGACTATAAACTACCAGGAGAATACAGAAATAAAATTAATGACGTCAGCTATTTTAGGTACATATTAACTTGCTCGTCATTAAGTCCGAAAGAAGATAAAAACGGACCAGAAGCAGCATTGATAACACAGGGACGTAAAATCAATGAAATACAAGGAAAAACTCACAATAACTCATCACTGACACGATCCAACGCTCTCAAAACTAAAATATTTTCTTAATTTCAACGAATAACAGTGTCTAGCCTCGGTTGTGTTTCAAATTAGACTAACAGGCGGCTACGGGCTGGCCGGCCGAGTTATATGAGCCTCCAATAAACACAACCGCATCTATTATTCGTATCGAACAGACCGACAGCTGACATGGAATTTTAAAACAAGCTTTATGGCCCAAGTGGAGCCTATCCCTTGACCTAATTCCTCGCTGCTTTTGTAAACGGTAATTTTTAATTAGGCTTAATTAACTCGCGTTTTTGCCGCTACGTAAAAAGTTACCGCCTAATCAGAAGATAATAGCGTCGGGTCATGACATCTTGAGTAGGAGGTATTTATTGAAAGAGACTCTTTTAGACGCATAGTGCAAACAATTACCGTCAATTCACGTTTCACACTTTGTCATTGTGAGCTTCACAACGTCGCCGGCGCACAAAAAATGTGAACAATCAACTAATATTTAATATCAAATATCGACCCTAAAGTCTCATATACACTAAACATTAGGACGTGGTGCGTTAAGCCGGCTCAAAGTGATGTAACAGAACGTGCAAACATGCTGTGTGTATCCGACTTATTAACAGATCTTCACTGAACACTAACGCAGCTCCCGAACGACACAACTCCAGAATTCAAACGTGTGTAGTTGTCAACCTTATGTTGAAACCAATAAAGTTATTTTTTGTAATATTTTTTTTTTAAATTGCATTCAGATCATCCGGCCAGCGTTTATTGCACCCAAAGGCGATTCGTCCCAAGTTAACGTTTGACTAATTTGTGAAGTTATAGAGGCATCATAAAACGAGAGTGACAGGAATAACGGACTATCAGCTGATTGGTGTTAATACGTGTTACTGATAGCCTCGTCGAAAGGGAATTAGAAGTGTTTGATTAGAAGCTACCGAATTGACGTGTTAATAGAGTTTGATTGGGTGGAAATATTCGAGAGGGATTGAGTATAATTGGTAAAGAAGTAGGAATCAAAGATAGTCATGCTGATCGTTCTTTCTCTGAATTAGATGAATATCTTTATCTCGCAGTTGAACAATTTAATTTGAAGGAAAGATGTTTAAAAAACAAAGGAAGATAAGAGAGTAAGAACAACTAACCTTTGTTACAACTGAACCGTACCTATGTCTTCAACCAAACAACTCTTCACAAAACACGTTTATCACTCGCTCTTGCTTTCAACAGACACCATCTTGAAATAGACACAGTTATTATATCGACATGTGACGTGCAATGCACAAGAAACCGAAACATCAACTGGCCACAGCCCGACGTATTCACCTTGAACCTTGTTTTCACTTTTCGCATACAAATAAACGCGTGTTTTATTGTTTTGTCCAGTGTTATGCAAATTGGAATCCGCAGTAGCTAGATGATAAAAGGGTTTCCTAAAAACTGGAAAGTGAAAGCCAACTGGGGGCATATTGTGGACGTAGTCACGCTTCCTCCGGACTATTGTTCACATAAATATTTACGTTACGGCATGCAAAAGAAGTTTTTACGGACTACGGCTACCGAATTGTCTTTGTTATTTAAAACAACAACCCTTTTGGCAGCTTTCGGCAAGCTTTGTTTGTGGAGCGCTATTGACAAGGATGTTCTGTTTGTTGCCTTTGCCGTATCGGGTGCTAAACGCAAAATAAGTTTGACTTTGAATTTGAAACCAAGTGTTAAAAAAAAATAGACTTTAAGGTTTGAGGTTTTACTTTCTTCTAAAATGAAGAGACGATTTAAAAAAAAAATCTCGTTGGATTTTATTACATTGCTACGATGCAAATTATTGTGGCTTAATAAAAATTTCCCATATTGAAATTGGGGGTATTAGTAAAGTTATATAGCAGTTGTTACCTTCTCAGATGATTTATGAGTCTAATTAGGTACCAGTATTAGGTATTACAAGCACTTAAAGTAATGTGTAGGTCAAAATTAATTAAGAATTGGCTGATGGCGTAAAGTTTTGTTAGTTAGTGGCACGAGGAATAAATTAATAAAAATGTTTTAAGGTGCTAGAATAATATAATGAAGCTTGTTTGCTAAATTGCTATCCGCCTTATTATCATAATCCATTGTAATAAATTACTGAAGATTAAATTTTATACATTATTTAAAATCTCATTGGTATACTTTAAAACTTGAAGAATTCAACAGACTGCAATTAAGATAATCATCTTCTAATTATTTAAATACATAGAATAAAACATCGACTCTTTGTCTATTTGATAGCTTGTGTGTTTTTAAAACTACTACCCACTCATCAGAGTTTTTTTGAATCCCCATTTCGTCTTGATAACGTTTTGTTTACATGAGACCGTACCTAGATAATACATACGCCATAGCAAAGGGCGCTACCAAACTTGATCGAAAGTGACTATCCATTGAAAAAGTCAAATTAAAATCCAAGATCTGAAGCTAAGATTATCATAAGCTATACAGACCTACATATAGGTATGGTTGTACTGTGCGGTAGCCAACCGGTATTAAAGTTTACGACAGGGATGCGAGACGTCATAAAACTCGAGATAAATCCAATCGGGGACCCAAGAAAAACAATCCACTTCGTTCCGAAATTACTTCAGATAGGGACCGCCTCGCGATTCTGCATTACGGTGAATATTAAAAAGTTTGACGTTGCCTTGGGTTTTTTTGGTTTCCTATTTCTTTGGCATTGGTTTTCTGGTACCCAATTATAGGCATAGGATTTATGTTTATAGAATTGAGTGGTGCAAGGAGAATAGAACGTGGTTAATTTTTGCTCAGTAGTGGCACTTTGATGCTCTTCACTGGACATTGCAATTGCGAAGTCCATGCCAAACAAATCTACATTTTTTGTGTGAAAATTGATAGCTAATACTTCAGTTTACCTCTATTTTCAGCCTGTGGCTAAAAAAAACAATTACCTGTCTAAAAACGAATTATCTTCATTTCATTTCATCACTTCGTCGGTCATCGTCTTCTACCTCCTATACCTCTATATCTTTTCAAGCGAAAGCTTGACATAGGTGTCAAGCAAGTACTAGGGTACTTGCAGGCATAAGTAGCAAAACCGCATCTTTCCAACAAGATTGAAAGCATGCAGGCTCTACAGCCTATCGATACGGGTTCGGGTATCTTCGTATACCTTCGTCTACCTTCGTAAAGTATAGGTACAATATAAAGTCAGCTGTGAGGCTGAGGTGCGACGTCTGAGCGGCAATTAGCGGCGCACTTTGCAAACAGCTACACAATCCTTACTAAGATCCTAATGTACGGATAGCAGAAAAGTTATTGAACCCACACACGAATCGCTACCTGGTTAGAAGTAAAAATCTGGGATTTCAGCTTTTTGATGAGCTGAAAACCTTAGGCGGTGGAAAAATAACCTTGTTGGTCTCAGATTGTGGGGCCTGAATGCTCATATTTTGTGTAAGGATATGTCTAAACGCTTATTTGACACTTGGCGTGACTCAAGGACTGGGTTTTACCTTCGACAGAGGTTCAGCGCTGCCATGCAACGTGGCCAAGACTCTTTTGCGAAAATTTTCGACATGGTGTCAAAAACCTCCGCAGCACTAGTTTTTTTTTAAATTTTAGTTAAGAGTATTATTGTATATGTATTGCGTATGTTTGCTGTATAAAAAAAAATACTTTGTGAAGATCTGTATACCGCACCTATTAAGCAGAGATTAAAACCAACTCAAATATTCATAATCATTTTTATATTTCTAAAATTCATCTCCTTGCCTGGTACTGCTGATCAGTGTATTTTGTCGTGTAGATTCGTTCCAGTGTTCAACCTTTTTATTGACGTCATCATCAAAATTAACCTTGCCCGATTTGACTTGTATCAATTTTGTTTTGAGCAATTAGTCATTTCACATCACGTGACTTTTATTTTTACTGTCCCTTTTGATCTCAATTATTTTGATTGATCGGTCTCAATATTTTTTTTGTAAACCTACCTACAAAATAAAATTAATACGGTTCTCTCGAATTGTTATTAAATAAGGTATTTGCCTTTTTTATTTTAAAAATTTTGTCAATCCCAAAAATAATCAAATGATGTGGTTTTCTCGGGTTCAAATAACCACCACCAAAAAAATTGACAATTGTGGTCTTTACATTTTTTTTGTTTTTTTGCCTAAAATATAGACGTAAGTAAAACAAAGTTTGTATGTCTGTCTGTATGTCCGCGGGCCAAGTTACTTTGTGGCCGAGTCAATACGCCGAGGAATGTGGCACGCGTTCGCCTCACCGAGGCGCATGCCTACAACATTCTGTTTAAATATTGCAAGGCTGCTTCGCAGGATTCGTTACAACGCCTCTGTAATAAAACCATTTATAATGGTGAAGTTGGTGGGGAAATTTTGTTTTGGCAATGAGGACTAATGAGAAGCTTTAGAAAAGTCTAATAAAAATTACACCGACCCACTTATGCTCACGATACCTTGTAATTATTTTGTGTTGTCATAGATAGGTTTCCATGAGTCAAGCTGTGGTATTAGCCATTCTTATTTTGTCTCATTGTAGGTTAGTTAGGAAATGACTACCTACAAACGGGGTGAATAGGAATGCAGGGGTAAATCAGCACAAAACTTTGAAGGAGATTTTTACGTTATTTATATCTTGTTTGCAGCATTTGCGGTCTCCAATTTAATTAAATTGATATTAATACAATAAAATTGCTTTATTAGACAACCAATATTATGATTATATAGTGAAAACCCTTCTCAAAGTTATGTTTCTATTCACCCCTCCGTTTCTTGTCACCCCGTTTAACGGTACGAAATAATATCTACCGATTTTGACACATGGTCTTTAGTTAGATCAAGGCATTATAACAGCTGAATCTTCAGTCTAATATGTAAGTAAGAGATAATTAACTTCAAGCTAGATAGGAGTTTACAGGTTTCCTGTTCTCAATTATTATGTCTAGACATGAATTACTCAGAACATAAATATAAGTAGGTACATTAACATAGGTAATACCTATATAGAAATTCAGCTGCAGCTACCTAAGAGCTCGAAGTGCATTTTTTATTGAAATTCATTATTCGAAACGGACAATAATGACTAATAATAGACGTAAACAGTTTTTGCATCGCATTAGGCGTATAATTATAAAAATACCTAATGATAATTATTTTGACGCAGTAAATCTCGCTGCTCGGGATTTATTAGTTCCGTTGAATAATTTGGGCACGAAGGGCTTTCACGTAAATAAATTATAAAAACTATTTGGTATTTCAGAAGGTAATTTCTAGCTTTTTAGTTATAATAGTAAGCTACATACAAACAAAGTGAATAACTATTTTTAAATATTTAGCACCCAACCTGAGGTACTTGTTAAGACATGGTAGAAGATTTTTACAGTTGTAAGAAAATATAAAAAAAAAATTTGGTACCTACTTTTTATTATTTTTTACTATGGCACGCGTTTGGCCACTATCTCACCCGATGGTAAGCGATGATGTGGTCAAAGATGCAGCATGCTTGCCTAGAAGTAACCTATTCTTATATATAAGACTCCCTGGTTGTTGCTATCAGGAAACACAGACTCTGGCAGGGAATTCTACTCATTAGCTGTACGCACAATTAATGAGTTCCCAAAACGTTTTGTGCGTGTGGATGGGATGTCCACCATGTCCCACTGTTAGTTGTAAAGTTACTTCTTTATCAATAAATAAATAAACTAAGTTGAGTACCAACACCTTATAACACCTATTTTCAGCCATAGGTACTTACATATTTTGACGAAACAGGTTTTATTAACACCCTGATTTTTTTTTTATTAAGTCACTCCTTTCACTGAAACGAAAGGCTTCAAATGACCCCCAAAATTGTACCAACTCCAATAATCATTAATTTAAATCGTAAAACCAACGCTAGTTTTATGAAAGGTTAAAAATGTGGGTTCGTGTGGTCGCGGGTTTATTAGCAGCACTTTATAAAACAAACAGTATTGCCCGCTTACTACAAAGCCCGTAGTGGCACCGTATTATGGACCACTAAAGCAATTTTGTTACCTTGCAACACATCTATAAAATAATCAAGCGAACGGTGGCTCCATTATTAGACCATTATAACAAAAGTTCACAATTAAAAGTGAATAAACACCATCTAAGAAGGCTCGCCGACTGCGATAAGCATCTAATTTTAATTTGAACCTCAATTACACATCATAAAGAGGTGTATAATGTGGCCAAAACAAAAAAAGGTCTCATTTTTCAGTTCCGTTTTCGCTGATCGTGGAAACAATTGAATTTATTTCACATTCATGTAATTTGTCACAAGCCTACTTCGTTATGTTATGAATGACATTTACAAGCGGTTGGGCGATTTCACTTTAAGTGACACGAAGTTCTCTTGAGGAAAATCTCATGGTTTCGGCGTGCGTGTTCATAAATATCGCTGTGTCGTGGGTTCGATTTAGACTTTGTCGGTAATACTGCGGCATAGCTAGGACGCAATCAGGGCCGTGAGGAAGGAACATGTCAGAGCATAATTTAACATTATATTAGGTTCCTATTCTAATGTAGGTAGGTATGTTCGTAAACAACTGTTTTGTTATAGTAAAGGGCGACTCTAGTTTAGTTGTGCAGGGTTTTGTGGGAACGTAGTGTTTGTTTGTGAACAAAGTTTCATTTGGCAAGGCTAGGTAAACACAAAAGTTTTATAAATTGGTATTCTTGCGATTTAGGAATACCTAGACGTAGGTAGATAGTTATTATTGAAACAACTGGTGTCCGTTTTGTTTAAAATAAAATCGTCCTAATTAAGATATTAATTACGTTGCTCCTACTAACATTAAATTACTTAAAACTTAATATAAAGGTGATAGTGCAGTTCATTCTATTCTATACGACTGGATAAAAGCATTTTTACTGCCACTACTAACCGAGTTTTTCAGGCTATTTGAGTACATAAAATAACAAAAAAGGAAATAAAACACGAATAATTTCCCAGTTTGATTGAGTGCATGAATAAAGTCCCAGTAACCCATATCCATTAGGTGTTGTACTATAGTAGGTACGAGTGCTTACGTCGTATTGTATGATGTGACTCTCAATGTTATGCATAAGTAATACCTGTTATAAAGTGAGATGGTTTATGTACTGGCGTAGGTACGTAGATGGTCTGTGCTTGAATTGACTACCTATTTGTAAATGGCATTACCTAATAGGTACTGAGAGACAAAACGCCATGCATTACGTACGTACGTACCAAGTGCAGTAGGTAATTCGGCATCTCTCGCACATGAAATACTTTAGAATTCCCATTCTAAAGTACTTAAAGTCCATTCTAAGGTACTTAACTAAATGATTACCTACGCTATCCGTACCAACCTACCGCTCCCTCCTATGAATGGCATTTTTTTTCAACAGTCAGATAACATTTATTTCAGGAATAAATATGGCGGTATAAAAAAGGCCGCTTCAGGTAACAAATAATCTCACGATTGAAAAATCGACCCTAAAAGTTATTTACAAAAATGAACAGATATAGCATATAGATATAGCTAGTATGACCCGAATTCTCAGTCTTTCTAGTAGGTTGGTACGTAATATTTCATTTATTCGAATTATTGCGAAATAGAAAATCGTAAAGTATGGAGGGCCAAGACAAAAGGCAAGACTAAAAATCATCTCATTTAACTCAAAGAATAAAAAAAAACGAAACCCACTGAGTCAACCAAAAGCCAGAACCGTTTTATTAACATTCCCAAATATTTACTATTTAAATAAAAACCGAGATAAAAATCGCGGAGCTATTACGGAACGCTAAAGGTAAACTATGACTCCCTAAAATTTTATGATTTTATGACGTATAAAATTAATTAGAATAATTACGAGAGCGCTAAGTGTAAGGTGAAGCACTTATTTATATAACGGCACTGTTAATTTTAGTGTAAGAGAAGCAGAACTGATTTGATTGCTTTCATTTTACTGAGGTAAGGCTGGCCCTATCTACAGACGCGTAAATCTCTGAATTCATAACCAGAACTTATGTTTTGTAATACTGATTAAAAAAAAAATAATAACAAAAAAGAAGAATGCATGTGTGTGAAGAACCTGGTCCTAAACCAGGTAGGTACCTGGACTAAAAAATGCATTTAATTTTAGAAGCTTTGAATTGAGATTATGGGTTCTGGTTATGAATAAAGATAGTTAGCTGTATTTCTTTTTTTTATCTTTATTTAAGGGGACTCGGTGGCTGTATTTCGCCTACTGTTATTATTTCGGTTCTGTTTGGCTTTTAATTCTAACTAGAGTCCTACATGATACCCCAGACGCAAGGTGTCATTCCCCGTTTTTATGTCCCTGAAAGGATTTCGAAAAATCCCGTCTTAATGGTGGCTTTGGTCATAAAAGGAATGAGCTACTTCAAACTTCTGCTGTATCTAGGATAAATGCTGGCTTTACTTAATGATGATATGTCAATTACGTACATCTTTTATTACCTACACAACTTAAATGCATCAATTTGATACAAAATTAAAGTTGCAATCGCCATAAGTTTTAATTCATACATAAAAAATTTAAAAGCTTTCAAGTTCCTTGCTAAAAAATAAAAATTGAAGTGATTTCGTTTTAACCGCTCTTTAAAATCATTCGTCAGTGTATCCAAAATTCTCGAAGATCAAAAAGAAAGGGGACTGAAGGGTCGATAATTTTCCCGGGTTCCGATTACCTAATGTATAAGAGGATAAGGCAAGGGATGTATCGGCGCGCGTCGAGCAGCCGGAGCGAGCGGAGCGCAAGCCCCGCCCGCCCAGCGCGCCGCTCGCCAGCCACTACGTCGCTCACCGCCGCCGCGACCGGCCGCTCCTCCGGCCTCCCGCGCATAAATAGTGCACATCATTCAGTAAAAGTGATGATACAAGTTTATCGACTATAAATCTGTGCAGTGCTGTGATCGCGTGTCACAGGTAAGTGATAATTGCTCAGTCGTTGCCGCACTGTTTGTGAAGCAAACACGCGCCCGTGTGACTCGCGCTCGGACAACAAACCGTCGGGAACCCTTTGGGTGACGCGCTGTTGTTAGTCTGTGACTATTCGACACTTTTCGTTGAATGCTGGAGGACCGTTAAGAATTTCTGGTTATGAGTAAACCCCTGTTTTGTTTGATGTTGAATCTTCTAAAACGTGACGTCTGAACTCGTCACGCAATCTGACTTGCCACTGACTCTCTTAGTGCATTAAGACGAACTTCACGGGGCAATTTGCTTAACGACGCTACAATTAACTTGTGAATGATTTTATCATGTGATTTGAATGATGTCTAGTCAGTTATTAGTTTATTTTATGGATTTACACACTTCACAGCTTCCGTTTTTTTTTACAATTCAAAGGTAACGACTTAATTTAGAATTGAACACGCTTGAGTACTAATCAAATAACTATTTATGTAATGTTCTTTAATACTAATACTATGTAAAACAGCTTTTCCCTTAGAATTTATCTACCTGTTATAATTATCTATAACGATTTACCTACGCATTAAATGCCACCGTATTTTAAAAGCTATCATTATGTACCTGCTATTATGAATAAGTCACGACAAAACTACACGAATGTTTCCATTTCTGGTTAATATTTAACCTTAGCATCAATATAATGCTGGTAAGAAGAATCTGATTGCCGTCGCTCTATGGAAGACTCGGAAAATGAATTGAGAAATGCTTTCAATTCTTACTTAATACAGTAGGTATTAACGTAACGTAACGTAAGTAATAAGTTTTTAAAACATAAGTTATTCGTGATCAATTTGTTCAAAGGATTTTCTATTTAGTTTTAAAGTAGATTTTTCCCGCGGTTTAGTTCCTACGGCTAATATACCATCGGACCCTGAGTTTTTCAATGAATCTGCCAAGCCTTTTCCCACCATAATGGGTCATTTTACCTGTACATGAAAAACATAGGTCGAATGTACCAATACACTACCGGGGTAGCGGAATTTGTTCGAAAGCTTCACCAAAGGGCATTTGGAGGAACACGGATGGGTTTTAGCCAGTAAGAATCAGCAGTGCAATTCTGTAAACATGTCGAAGTGAACACCCGGGCGGGGCGCACGACGGGTAAGTTGTCAAACCATACAAATAAGATGGAATGACAGCGCTATTGTCGTTCACTCCGCCTAGGTGAACACCGTGAGATGTCGACAGAATCGACCGGCTGATAGTCCCTTCCACTCCGCCCAGAGCGGAAGTAGTCATTTGATGATTTCCCATCCTTATAAAAACAAAAAGGTTATCACCGAAGTCTGGTTAAGCAGTTGATATCAGTTTAGGTTTATGTATGGGTATTTGTAACCTGAAAATAAATGGTTTATTATTATACTATTATTACTAGGTCTTACCTTAACAAATTACACATTATCATAAAAGTACCTATGTTTTATTGAAGCTTACTTTTTGTTTCTTTAAACCATTAGATTTTTTCAGGTCACTGGAACAACTTGTGACCCACTGATGCCCCTCAGTTAAAGGGTGAAATCTATAAGTCCGTGATACGACCTGTCGTACTGTAGGAATCAGAATGTTGAGCTGTGAAAAAGACGTATGGAAAGAGATTATATGTAGCGCAGATGAGAATGTTGAGATGGATGTGTGGAGTGTCGTGAATGGATAACGTGAGAAATTAGACATTAGTATCAATTAGGTAGTTTAAAAGTGGTGCCGGTAATGGAAAAATTAAAAGACAACCGCTTGTCTTTGTACGGTCATGTGAAGAGGAGGGATGAAACACATTTAATTAAAAGAGTTATGAATATAAATGTGGTTGAATGGAGAGGGATGACAAAGAAAAGATGTCTGCATTGTGTGAGGAGTGGTACTAATGAAAGAAAAGGGAGTTAGTGATAGTGTGACGGCTGACAGGACAGAATGGAAGAAAAAAACGTGTTGCGCCGACCCCAAAGAAACATGATATAGGTAAGGGCAGGAAGATAATGATGAGAAGAAGAATAAAATTAATTAATATTGCCAGCATAGCTTTTCCACACGGGCCGGCCACATACATAGGTACCAAGATAACCAAGGTGTACTTATAAAATAACAAGATTTTCATTTGTTTTCTATTAATCTTTCTTTAACCACTCGGGCCCAACATGTGAAAATTCCCTAATATAAAGTAAATCTTATGTATATGTAAATAAACATTAAATTCGCGATTAATTCGCGACACACCGGTGTGTCGCCGGGGCCGTTAAGAATAATTATAATAAAATTTCGTTTTTATTTACATTTAACAAACTGTACCTAATATCTAGTAGGTACCCCGAAGTAATATTACTAAGTAATAAACTAGACTAATAATCGCGAAATTATGTACAAACGTGTATAGTAACAAAATAAATCATTGAGCATTAAAATAATCATCCACATCGCTGTCAATGACAAAAGTGCCCAGAAAACTGGCAGCATTGCCGCATTAGGTTAAGAAAATTGTAAATATTATAGTATATTGGTAATCTATTTATTAAGAACTTAGCCCTTGAGAACATTAAATCATTCTCATGTCGATGCAGTAAAGATTATTTGCGTAGATCTAATCATAAAACGTCTGATGATGATTATTTATTGTCTGATTAGGAGGACTGTACCCGCCGTAAATTTTAATTATATTTTATTATCAAGCCTTTGTTATTTAGATAATCTTTTGAATTGAATTGAATTTGTCAGCCTCATTTAAATGGATATTCTATTGTTTATTAGGTACCAGTGAGTGGTGCAGCAGCTGCGATTTTAATACAGGTTCTAAGTTTGATTCTTGCTAACTTATATGGACACAATATTACAGCCACTGTTGTTATTATTTTTTTCTGCATTATGGAACCAAACTCTTTAATATACCTTCTAACTTTTATGCTGTACAATAAATTTTAAGCAGGAGTTGTCTGCACAGTTTGTATTACATTGTTCCTAGTCAAAAAGCCAAATTTGGGCACACGCTATGCAAGGCATTCAATAATATTAATCTACACAATGAATAAAATTGATCTATATATTACAATAATGGCAACCCTTTAAAAGGACTATAGATACCAATACTACCATTCAAAGGCTTGAATCACCTCATACTATGCAAAGTTAATCTTCAGCGGGTCTAACAATGTTTCCAAATGCTATCCGATTAGTTTTAGTAGGAGCAGGACTAGAATTCAGCCAAGCAATTTATACTGTGTATACTTGCCTGTATAGTGAGCGTTTAATACAATATTAAAATTTCGTCGCACTCAGTTCTAATAAATGGGTAGGTATTTTTAATATATCTAAGATTTTCAAAAGCTCTATGTTAGAAGTGTCTGTACTTTATCAATTTTTTTATAATAGGAATTTATGTCCTGTATATGTGTAGAAATCAACCCGTTGTTGGTTTAGCTTACACTATTACAGATTATAGTTTTTAAAAGAGAGGTATAATGCAATAACATACCATCATCTTCATTTTAAAAAGCGGACATTAAAATCATTCAACGTCTTCTAAAATATTGTGCGAATATCTTCCTTCGCGAGAAAATTATCTTGTGTAGATGCATTGTGCTAACAACAATACTTACATAAATAATAGCCATCTTAGCGTACGGTACGACTAAGTTTATTTATCGTGTCCGTACGATGTTTACGTTAGAATTCTCTCTATTGTAAAAGAGAAAGTCTACAATGTATATTACCTACCTACCAATTACAATCTGCACTTAAGATATACTATCGATTAACAGTATTTTATTTAAGATCTTACTTCCTTATAAGGAGGTTGTTCCTAGTATTTTAATTGTTGTCCGTACTTGCATAGTAAACGTTTAATGTGTTCCTTGCGAAAGCTCGTCATTAAACTTGCCTGTTTTGGTGGATATGTAGATTATCACCACTTACCTACAATTCAGAAATCTGTCTAATCATTTTCGCAATTTTCTTTTGTTCGCGATTTCGTACGCACATATCCCGTTTTTTCCAGTTTCCGTAGGAATTTCAGGAAATCCTTATCTCTTAGTAATCCCCTACACTCCCAAAGGAACCTAGGTACTTGCCAAATTTCAGCTTTCTATGACGAGTAGTTCCGGCTGTGCGTTTTGTGTCAGTCACTCAATCGCTCAGTAACGCAAAGAGATATAAAATGATTGATTGCACAAATTCAAATTCAAATTCAAATTCAAATTATTTATTTCAAATAAACCATTCACAGGCACTTTTGAATTGTCAAGGTCGGTCAGTCAAAAAGATGAAGCTATTTGCACGTTCCAAAGCGTAGATCTCTATGGAGAAGAACGTGCAAGAAACTCCACGGACACTCTTTTAAATTATTTTTCTTTACAATTTTATGGTTACATCATTCCTGTTGAAATTATACAAACATATATGTGAGAACGATGTAAAAAGAAATGCACGTTAAAGTATCCGGAGTAAAAAAATAAAAATCAACAACAAATTAAAATAACAAATCATTAAAATAAACCGTGGCAGCCGAGAGATGACCAGTCCAAACTGACGGCGTCCGTTCACGAACATGACGCACGCGCTAGCACCATTCGGCTCAACCATATTTAAGGGAGCCAAATGACCCAACACATGCGCCACCATCAGGTAGACTTTTGAGTGAGCATGACACTCCCAACCGCCAGGGCAGTCAAGTCAATTAAAAAATAAATAAAAGTAATATAAGGTTCACAGTACTCACACATGTGCCGTTAATTAATGAATTTATACACTGCTAATTACATTGAGTCTATACAATGAAAATATAATGTTTTACAGTCTTCAACGGGTCCAACAATATTTATAAATTCCAAAAGATTAGTTTGTGCGGCCTAGTAACTGTGGAGCTGGACCGGCATTGAGCCAAGCATTATTATCTTCAATATAATCCCCCAACTTATAATATGCTTTCTTGCATAGTGTGCGTTTGATACAAGATTTAAATTTTGTTTCATTCAGTTCTAATATATTAGGAGGTATTTTATTATAACAACACACCAAAACTTGTTACACAAACTTAATTATATGGGTACATGTTTAAATTGAGACCCATGGGAGACTTTTCGCCAGATGACAAACATTTTCAGGAATGAAAGTTGTCACAGAGAGAAAGAAAATTTTATCATGATACAAATTGTGGGTATTATAATTATACTTACCTACATCAACATGTTATAAATAATAATAATAAAAAAAAAACATTTTATTTCGGACAGCTAAAAGATCCATAAATTGTTAGTAGGTTATAGGTTTTCACTTAAACACAATAGTGTTTAAGTAACTTAAGACGAATTATTAAGAGGACCACCCATCAACTAGAACAAAGATGTAGGTACTAGGGTATAAGTCTTCCCCGGTAGTGGGGAGTCGCAGGGCGATTCCCGGCCACCGTAGGCGCGGGTCTGCGGACGGCGAGCGTTGGGTGGCTCGCTTCCGATCAAAGCCAGGCCCGGGTCGACGGCGTGTTGTGTTCCACGCGCGCCTCAAAGAGATGTCAGCATAGAAGTAGGGGCCCGTTAGGGCAAAAGCCTGCTAGAGTTGCAGATTATGTTCGAAAGAGTTACCACGGCCCTGGAAAGCAAAGGGTACGGAGGAGCACGGATGGGTTTTAGTCAGTCTTTTAGAGTCTGACACTCCCTTCCGCTCCGCCCAGAGCGGAAGAAGTCATTTGATGATTTCCCATCCATAAAAAAAGGGTATAAGTCTTCTCACAAAATGCCTTACTATGGTACAGGAAGTATCGGCCGCCATTGCCTTCAGGATGCTATTATGACTGCCCCTTATTCTGCTCAGGAGCGAGGCCGTTTTCTTGCGGATGATAGCATGAAACCCATCAGGGCGAGTTACCGCGAACATTTCAGAGGCACTACAAAAACGAGGCAGGAGGTTACGAAAACATTTTCTCCATGAAAAGCTTTCATCTTGTTTTACGGAAATAACATCTTATACCTAATACCTACATATTTTCACCATGGTACCAATATTACCTATTTCAACATCAATATTTTATGCACGACTCTACCTAAATATTTACAAATAAGGTTTTAATGGGCATTAGTTACAGTATATCCGAAACAGCAATTATTTTATGACGTTTGAATTGTTGACTATTTGAGCATTTAACCGACTTTAAAAGGGGCACTTATGCATTTACAGCTTTTCTGCAATAAAATATTTTCAAAGCCTAAATGTTTAAGCTTATTTTGAATGATTTTCTCTTGATGCATTGGCACGATTTAGACAAAAACGCTAAGGTCTTGTTAAAAAAGGTCTGTCCGATACTTATTATGCTGTTGTGTTCATCAGGGTCAGATTATTATAATAATCCTGTCGATCCACTGTAGGGCAATGACGTCCCTTCATTCTTTCGAATTTTCTCGATCTATTTTGATCCAGGACCATTATTTTGGAAGAAAACCATTCATTCCGCTTTATATTGCTCTGCATTGCACAATTTCTATAGAAAGTTTCCCTTAATAAAAATATAATGAACGTAGGTAAACATTCCATCTATGTCTGAATGTACCTACGTTCGTGGAAAATAACTAAGCATGTTTTTAAGTGAGTATGAGACACGCAGTGAAATAATTTATTTCCTATCCATCCATCACGCGCGATTCGCTAAATGAATGACAGCGGCCGTAAACTCATAATGGTATCATGTCGATTCACCCACGTGCTTTAAACACAAGGAACTAACATGAAACTTTTACAAAACCTTGGCTTTATGAACATAAGGTTCAAATTCATTTGAAAATGTTTCTTGAAAACGAAAAAATGCTAGTTGATCGAGAGACATGTAGTTTATTACACTTTATGCCGTTCGACATAAAACTAGACACCCAAGTAGTGGATTAGAGAACAAGAAATCATGGCATTGCGCAACTTTGACGTTGTAAAGTCGTTTAGAACGCGGAGGTCAATATTTAACCGTCCACTTGAGTAGCTTTTACGATTTGTTGTTATTGTTACAGTTTTACATCTGAATGGGGCTTTAGAGGGTTATCATTTTAATTCTAAGGGCTTTTTCATTTCGTTTGATTGAGTAGGAAGTAGATGGGAACTGCTTAGCTTAAGTTTTTAGGTAAGTATTTCCTTATTATGGAAGGTTTGTTTTTATTATATAACGTTACGTAAACAATTTAGTTTTCTACTTTCGTGTTATTTCTAAACCAGAGACTAAAAACCTATTATGTTTCAATATTAACAAGGAAAATTAATGGATCTAATACCTTTTAAGAAAGTAATAGAACCTATTAAACTTCATATAAATGTTACTTTCATTGGGTAGTTTCTCATTAGTCAAGAGATTTTCTTTTGAAAATATTATGATGACATTAGCTTCCTATTTAAGATGTGTGGTTCAGGTACTTTTCTGTAGCATTAACGTCAGACGCTGACGACAAAATGTAAGGGAATGACATTAGGTATGGAATGGAAACGTCATCAACTAATATCATTCCCATACATTTTGTCGTCAGTGTCTGACGTTAACGCTACAGAAAAGTTTTTGTCTAGGCCTGCAGACAGCAGAACAATAAGTAAAAGCGAACATCGTTTCTACGATACCGTTCGGTTTAAAATGATTTTATGGTATGTTTTATTTAATCAAGAAAAGTAATAAACTTCACTAGGTAATTACAATCGAGTAGTGAGTGTAAATTTGTGGTGGCACGATGTTATTTGAAGAAAAGAATCGCTATTTAAACTAGTGGAACGGTGGGCTCTAATCAATATCCAATCACTGTTTGGTAATAAAGTTAACTAAGCGAGAAATTAACTGCGTCCGTAAGGGAACTGTCTACATATACAGTGCTAGTTGTGTTGGTAGGTAGCTTGGCACGGTAGCACGTCATAGCTGAGTTATGTAACCTATGTATGTACTTATGTATGAGTAGGAAAGATGACTCTTGTGTCAGAAGGTGACGTATTTAGGTATGTCCGTCTGTCGTTTGTGTGCGTTAATTATATCGCTATTGGTAGGTTGATAAGACTTCCCTGTCCCCTTAAACTTAAACCCCCGATAAACTTTCCGGCTTTATTAACTCACTTCTCAGCAAAGCTTCTTAGTGATTTGTATTCGTGTAAATGGCAATTATACGAGTAGTTCTATGTGTTACTGCATAAATCCCTTTTATGTATATCTGTTTTTATTGTTTATTTTGTAACTGTTTATTAAAAATCAGCAACAAGGTTTTTAGTGTCTTAAATTAAATAAAAATTGTTTGTTGTCTTTGGTCTCACACGTTTTTCCATAGCACATCTGACATCGGCGTCATTGTCATAAACAAAAATATAATAGAATAGAATAAGGCTGTCGGAAGTCTTTAACTGTCGAAAGTCAAAAGAATTCGTGTCTTTTAAAAAAAATTGTACTATAACTTCTGAGTAGTTCTTCTTATATTGGGGTTGGCTCTGAGTCTAACCGGATGCTGCAGTAGCGTACTAGTACCTACCTATTTTAAATGGATCGACTGCCTTTTTGACCCAAATCTTCTTGGCAAGTCGGGTCATCGGGTGTCACATTCTCTGGCTTCTGTTCCTAAGTAGATAGGTACCTTTAAATAGGTCTTCTACCTTACGATACCTTACGACTTCCGTATAGTGTCGGACGTAAAAGAATAGCACCATCCTATCGCTTCCCGTGAGTGTCGCAAGAGGCGACTAAGGGACACACCAGAGAATGGGCAGCAGCATTTTCTGTAGGTAATTTGCTATACAGTTACACTGTAATCGCCCACCCGCCTGCCTTGCGTGGTGATTATGGGAAACCATACCATATTTGGGGGAGGCCTATGTCCAGCAGGTGGACGTCTTTCGGCTGATATGATGATTATGATGATACCTGACGATTGTGTTTAACAAACTTAAATCGTCTATTTAGGTAGGTATTAGGTACTTACCTAAGTTATAAAATATTCTCTATCCATCTGTGTGTTCAAAGTTATTTTAAGTTTAGTTAAGCCAGCCATACAAATAAAGAAACCAGTTAAGATTATTAATATTTAGATTTTAATGTCGCATTAGTCATTGTTTTTTTGTGCTGCCTTTATATCAATGTTAAATAGATTAAGTGTAGGTACCTACTACTACCTACCTACCTACCTATAGGTTGTTGCGCAATTTGTTCGAAAGATTTACCGCGGCCCTGGAACGCAAAGGGCATGAAGAGGAACACGAATGGGTTTTTGTCGGTAAGTGTCTGACACTCCCTCCGGTTCCGCCCAGAGTGGAAGGAGTCATTTGATTATTTCCCATAGGTCCCTACTTTAAAGGTATTAGAAGGTAGTATAAGATATTTTAGTTAGGCCTACGGAAGTCATTTCACTCTAAAGACATCGTAGTGGAATAATTTAAAGACCTTAGGTACTAACGACTTTCATTCTTAGTCATTTACCACAAAGGCTTCAATCAAATTAACAGGTATTATAGGTAAGTATCTATACTTCTAATGTATTAACATACTTCAATTGAGAGTTCGTTTTAATAATATAGGTAATATAATATACTTAATAATCATTTTATTATCACGCAACTGAGGCCCATAGATAAAATACACACAATTATCATAAACAATATTAAGCTATACTTACTATTAACTAGGTATAAATAGGTTCTATACTGTTGTCGGTGTCGTGTTTCGCTTCGTGATATCGCGTAACCGTCCTCGGAAACGTCGAAATACGACACCTTTCGGCCAAAAGTCCTCTTTCAAGAAGGTCTGTAGATGGTGGGTTGGAACTCGTACCACGAACGACGTAAAGTTGATCTGTCAGTGGCATTGTCATAGCAACTGAGTCGATTGGAGTGAAGAAAGTTTCCTTAAAAAGGGTTTCGAATAAATGTCTTACCATTAAATAGAAGGAACGCGAGGTTCAGTTGCATTTTGGAATCTTTACCCACAAGTAGGTACCTATGCATCTGAGTCGAATCGAATGTACCTAGAGTTTAATTTACTTGTACTTGGTTTAATTAAAACCTCAATAAGTTATAGGGTACGTTACCAGGTATTAGGTAGATACATTTATTTTTAGATTCACAAACAAAATCTGAACTAAGAATCTGTTAATTGCAATGCAATATTTAAACTAATTATGATTAGTTTAAATACTGATTAGCATAGATATATCCAAAATTTTAATGTAGAATCAGCCAATAAGTACCTATTTTAAGGAGTTATTTAGTTAGATTTGTTATCAATAAGGCTGGTAGAGGTGGACAAAATTAAATTATTTATTTAGCCCTAGGTATTAACAAATCGAGTGATAGGAACCAATCGACTATGAATGAACATTGTGTAACGGAAATGTCTAAAATGCAGAGTCGTACAGTAGCCTATTTCCATTGGTGCAGAGATATTTTGTCTTTGGTTTATCGTACCTATCGAAAAACAAAATAACAAACTAATATACGATAAAATTCACGGTCACTGACAAACCAACCATCACAAACTAGGTAAGTACTTACTTATTTTAAGTATCAAAATGTAATATAATAGGTAGGTACCCACTAAAACGGATGACCGACTACATAAAAAAAATACAATGAGTCTACGGCGTTGAAAAGAATGACGTAGTCATTCGTTGCGTAGAGTTGCGTAGCATTGCGTAGCGCGGCACAGCGTTTCGTAGCACGACACAGCGTTGCGTGTAACTGCGTAGCGTTGCGTAGCGCTGCGTAGCAATGTGTAGCACAGCGTAGCTTCGCGTCGTTGCACCAAAGCTAAGCGCAGCAATAATCCTAAACATTATGAACTTTTGAGTCAATAAATCGAGCAAACGACTCTAAAGGTTTGTTGTTCCTCATAAACGGTTACAAATGGATAATAAAATTGTAGTTGACGGTTGCTTGTGACGTCGTCGCGACGTGCACACAAATTATAGGCTGGATAGGTTAATGGTCTGTTTATCATTAATGTTAGGCTGTTATGGGGCGGGCTACGTGCTGGTAGCCTTAATTGTAGTCGATTGAAGTTCGTGGTTTGGTTATTTTTTTGGTAGAAATAGAAGGTACCTAGTGCTGCTTATACCTAGGCATCTAGGTATGTGTTTTTATGTGTAAGTAAAGACATCCACGTTGTTAACGTGGCTACATAATAGTTATAGTTACTAAGGGTCCCGGATTTAAAGGGTATAAAATATTAAAATATAATAAATATACCTAAATAGGTAGGTAAGTACCTAGGTACCTACAGTTCAAAGGAAATGGAGTAGAGTAGATCCAAAAACTAAAGTTAAGAAGTTTTGCGTAGCGCTACGTAGATTCTACGTGGGTAGATAAATTTGAGGGCGCCCCCGCTAAAACGAGTCGAAGGGCGCTCTACCAACCTTTCCTCGAAGAAATTCGTAGTATTTTTGAATTTAAAACCTTCATGGTTTAAGTTATGGCGACATTAGAGAGCCCAAATTATTAGGATAAAATGAATTTATCGGATTAATCGAATATTTTGAATCGAATATTTGCGATAGATTTTGCCTAACGTAAACATAGAAGACATCTTTATTTACCTTTTATCTAGGTAAAGGTCTTCTAAAGCATCTGTCTAGGTACCTACCTAATTGATTGCAGGTGAGGTACCTACCTACCTAAGAAGGGAAATAAAATGAATGAATATCAATTCCGACTGTAGGGCGACCTAAATATCTAAGTAGGTAGGTAGGTATTTATGTTTTTTTACTTTAGGTTAGGTAAGTAGGTTAAGTAGGTAGGTAGGTAGGTATTTAGGTACCTATTGACGGAAGTGAATGTAGCTTTTAAGTATGTATAACATAATAATTAATAAAATCTAATGAAAAATATAATTCCCACTGTTTTATTTCTCAAAGTACCCAATACTTAGGTACCTACTTAGGTAGGTACTATCTACCTTACCAACTTAAATAGGACAACTGGTTACATTGTCATTTGACAATGTAACCAGATGTCCTATTTAAGTTAGTAGGTAGTAGTGGGATTTAGGTAGGTATGTAGATAGATAGGTACCTTACGCAGTAGGTACCTAATACTTAAAACACAGAAAGAGACTTAGGTGATAAACAACTAAAAAATGTTCACAAACTCAACTTCTCCACAAGATGGTAGACGCCAAAAATGGCGGGAATTTTATAAGGATCACCCAACTATTTCACGAAGTCAACCTTTTTCTTCTAAACTTTATTAATTTGGAGCGTACCTAATTTAGTTGTGTTATATTATAAGCTCCACCCCGAATGGAAATGTGACAGTAGCAAAGATGGCAGAGAGATACAAAAGGCGGGAACGATTCGGTTTCGGACGGTATTCGTGGGCGGGGCATACAATAGCCCGGCCCTTTGCAAATGGCGCCGAATTCTACCAATACCGTTTGGTAGCGGCTCGTCCATTTTTAATATTTTTGTCTGTTGCTTGGCAACTGGAAGGGCCGGTTGGTGCTCTTTTTATAAAGTACGTGCTAACAAATTATTATTTGCACCTTATTTGTTTTTTTACGGCTGAAGTTTCTTGGTTGTTACTGGTCAAGAGTTGACTTGTTTCTTACCTACCCGAACATACCTTCATGGGTAGGTTAGGTACCTACGATCTAACATGTAGGTAGGTACCTACATTAGATATGTAACTAGTTAAAAGTTAATAATTAGGTAGTACCTACCTACCTCCGAAAAGAACTTAATTTAACTTACTTAGATATTTAACATAAGCTTTATTTTAACTAAGTAGGTACCTGGTCTAACTAGTAAAAGTTATATCTAAAGAGAGAGAAATTCCTGAAATGTAAATTTCAGAAATTAAACAACCATTTTAACTTAAACTTATGTAGGAAATCACACCCATAAAAAGTTGATTTCAGTTTTCAAACATGGAAATCTCAAAGTAATTAAAAGAGACATCTAGGTATGACTACCGTGTTTGACAAATACAATCCGGTAGCTTTCAAAGTGGGTAATAGAAAGCAACCCACACACCGTAAGTAGGTACCCTTCGACCTACGTAGTTCATCGTGACAAAGGCAGATGTCGCTGTCGGCATCATCCAAACTAAGTGAGCACTCAACTCGAACAGTGACTCATAGATGGCGCTGTATGGAACACATATTTCGGGCAGGTAGAGCGATGTCCCTTCCCTACAAAAAATAAAAAGGTTTGTGTCGATTATTTGAGGACTGATACTTTTCTATTCTGCATAGAGATTTATTACTTTCACTTAAAAATTTAAATTAGTAGGTACCTACTTTCCAGTCCGGATAAGTTTTTAAGATGTGGCCCGAACAAAAATTTGCCCACCATGGTAGACCGTCGCTTTTATGAATGTACTCCTATTTTAAACGATGTCTATGGTTTGTACACTTCTGCTTCAATAAGAAAAAAACGTCAATCTTGATGCGTTTGTGAAAATAAGTTTGTAGTGGGGTAACGTTACCTTATTTACTGCAATCTACTTGCAATGCCTAGTATCTAATTATCAATATAAAGGTAGGTATACCTACTTCAGGTTTTGTGCTCACATTAGGTAGGTAAGTAGGTAGCTGTGGTCGTCTATGGGTTGGAAGACGTATCGGTCAGGTAAAGAAATTGCATTGGTTGTCTAATAGGGTTCCGATGGTTACCCTTCGCATACGGAACCCTAAAAAGGTGTAAAAGTATCCCTATGTGGCAGTCGAAGGGTTTTTGTATTTTCCGAAATTATATTTTGCTATTAAGTACCTAGTGACAAAAGTTCCAAATTGGTGGACGACAGTTATTGACCAAAAGTTCAGTGTAGCTACTTACTCTACCTAACCTTCTAGCTATCCTTATTTTTTAAAGCATGGGAAATCATCACATGACTCCTTCCGCTCTGGGTGGAGCGGGAGTTAGTGTCAGACTCTTACTGACTAAAATCCATCCGTGTTCTTAATGCCCTTTGCGTTTCAGGGCCGCGGTGACTCTTTCGAACAAACACAACCCTGGCAGGCTCTGGCCACGGCCCCGTCTACTATGTTGACATCTCTTTGAGACGCGCTTGGAACACAACGTGCCGTCGACCCGGGCCTGGTTATGATCTGACAGCGAGCCACGTAACGCTCGCCATCTGCAGGCCCGCGTCTACGGTGACCGGGAATCCCGACGGGATGGGGTTTTATGTAGGTTTTTAACATTCATTCCAATTGGGACTTTGCGTTGTAGAGTAGGTAGGCAGGTTGGTATCATTGCATTGGAGCGATGCGAAGGTTTAGTCGCCATAATGTGCTAATGAATAGCCTGAATCCCTACTTTTACAACTATTACAAGAGCGTTTTTATTAATGGGAGATTTTTAAAATAGGTTATTAGTAGTTATTGACTTGTCATTTAGGTATGCGATAATCTAGAGCTGGGAATAAATCACCAAAGGATCTTAAAAGAGTTCCGGTCCAGCGTGGTGACAAACGGACCTGTACTAAGTACTAAACACAGTGCAGCTGTACCTATCTGTGGAACTTTAGGTAGGTTAATTGAAATTTTCAAAGAAAATTAGACCCATACGATATAATAATATAGATAATTAAACGCTATAGGTACTTACCCCTCTTTCCTTTATCGAAAAAACGGTACCTAATACATAAAAACATACAACTTTTTAGATATATCCCTATTTTTATGAATATAGCTGTAAATATTTGCATGTCATCACTTAATGACGGAATGTGTCTATGCACTAAATTTACTATATAACATCTGTACCTACCACATTTTATGCAAATAAATGATTATTATTATTATTATATCTATAAGTAGATAGGTAGAACAAAATATAATAAGAAGTGAGTGAAGTTTCGCAAAGCCCTTGTGACTCAAGACAACCAATAGGGTAACCTACCTACTTGCTGTTGACCTAAAGTCACCTATTTTAGCAAGAATATTTTGAGAAATTGCAAGTAACTTACGAATAATTGAAACTTTACGATTTGTTACAAAAATGTTTAATTAATAGTGTTGGGCCGACTATGCAGAATTTATCCGACTAGCCGAGTAGTCGGCTGGAAAAGTATCGATTAGTCGGCCGACACGCCAGCCAAGTCGATCATTGCTTTCGACGATATTAGGGCGTTACCTAACTAAATCTTTTATTCATTCCTTTGTTTCTATAATATTTTACAAATTGTAAGCCTGAGCTTAAAATAAAAATATTAATAGTGACAAAAGTAATTGCCCGACTAGCCAGTGCTTTTTTGCCGACTAGTCACCGACTATTATAATAGCCGGATAGTCGGCTTTTCCAAATAGTCGGCCACTAGTCGGTACATCCCTTTACCTAGAACATGTAATTTTATACCAAATCCCTATTGGTAAGCAGAGCGTTAATATTTGAACTTTTACTGGAGGTCTGTGTTTATGGGTTTTAATTGTAACCTTAAAATAAACGGTTTATTATTATTTTTTAAAAAGATAGGTATAAAAAATAAATTCTCTGTAGAAAGTAGGTAGGTATTCAATTCTGAGGTACCTACGTAGCGTAAGAATGTTATAGGTAGATACTTTTTACAGACTAAGTAGTGCAAGTACCTAACTAAGTACCTAGGTTACTACCCTACTTAGTTACAAAACCCAGCAGTCTAGGTGCAGTTATGATGCAGTGAGTCTTGTAGGTAAATGTAATTAATTTGCAAATCCTACGTGTTGCTTTAACTATTAATTGGTTTTTAATTGCAAATTAGCTTGGGCTTTAATAGTAGGTTAGCAGTGTAACTAGGTAGGTACCCAGGTGGGCTCGGTAAGTGAAGGTCGGTAAGCTAATATAAGAACGATTTCAAATCACTAATACCTAAGACTTTTTCGTAGGGTTATTGGGCCTATGAAATTGTCAATGTTTTTCGGGCCAATTTGGAAAACGGTTGTGATTGGAACTTGAAATTGAAATAAAGTGTATGTCGTTTAGCGTCTGTGTGTAGTGCCTACCTATGGCGGGCATACATTAAAAAGGGTAGGTTTATTCTTTGTTAAAAGAGGGATGCATTAAAAACACTTACGAAATTAATTACAAAAGCAGGACCTTCTTTTTATCATCAACATTGTCATTTTGGCGGCTTTGTTTCACTCACTGCTGATTACCTATTAGGACTTTTCCCTTTTCAAAGTCAAAGTCAATTCATTTATTTCAACTAGATCATTATAATAAGGCACTTTTGAAAGTTAAATTTACAGTTTGAAAATAAAATATTGTAGTGACTCTAGTTGTTGGTACCTACGTGTCATTCTTTCCTAGTCTGTGTGAGTCCAGGTCTAAAAACTCGTCCTCCTACAACCCCAGGCATTACTATAACGTACCGTTACTAAAACCATCACGATTCTAATCTCATGACGTGCCAATGCCATCATGATTCCGTTGTGAAAAAGAGATAGTGATATGCGTCTTGTATAGCTTCTTCTTTCTCTTTTTTATGGTTTTAAGACATAGTAGAGCCTCTGATGTCATTCGCACTTATTCTGTTGGATAACTATCCAACAGAATAAGTGCGAATGACATCAGAGGCTCATCAGAAGGCAAAAAGTCAAACACCGGGGTTCCTAACTAGGAACCCCGGTGTTTGACTTTTTGCCTTCTGATTTAAGACGTAGTCGTCTTATTAAACTTAGTTACAATATCTTAGGTTTCTAGATCTAGGTAAAATCGAAACTGAATCTGTCTAATACCTACTGAAGAATGGTGTAGAAACTAACAAACATCTCTGAATAGGTAGATATACTATGTTCGGACAAAGCAAATATATATCTACCTATTTTGATTCCTACCTATCTACTAAAACAAGCAAAAGATACATCTAAAATTCGTCATTATTATTCAAGGACTTTGCTGCTTCCGAATACGGGCTATTTTCGCTTGTGGATCGTTTGGCAGAGTGTCTTAATGGGGTGAGTTGGGGTGGCTTCCCCATATTGATCGGCAGCCATTTTGGTTCGCGCATGCGTTTTGCATAGTACTACTTTTATCGCGGAGGGAACACAGATGGCGCTGTTGAAATAATGCATTAGGTAATACCTACTTAATCTTGTAGGTATTTTAAATGGGTACTTAGGTTTAGCTTTTGGAGAGCAGATCTTGATTTTCTGTTTTTGAAACCAACTTTGGGGTCTTTGTAGCTTTTCTATCGTATAAACACACCTGCGTTGTTTACTTTGTGGTACCTGCCTACCTATTTATGGTTTGGCTCAGGACCTGAAAAAAAAAAAACAAAAATACCTAGGTAGGTACTCGAATAAATATTTTAAACTTTGATTGACAGAATACCCACTTAATTGTAGGGCCAAGGTAAAGTTAATAGTAATTACCTAGTAAGTATGTACCTTGGTACATAATAATATCTCGTCGCTAACTTTAGCGATTAATTTGATAATGTGCCGTTTCTAATGTTCCCTAACTGAATTTCAATCATACGACTAGTTATTTCAAATCTAAACCCTAAAAAAAATGCTTGGAAAATGTAGAAAAAGCCTGAAAGATGTGTTTACTATTTAAAAACCTTAGGTACTCATCATCCAAGTTTATTTTTGGTAGGTATAGTATCTAAAATTTTAAATCATTATGTCTAGTAGTTTTAAACATAAAAAAGATTAGTTTTGTAAAGCTGATGAAGGTTTTATTCAGAAGTGATTTTTGTGCGCCACCCGCCGACGGAAAAGTGCCGTCGGAACCGGAGCGATCGAAAACTGTAGTTATAATATATGTTTGTTAATAAGTTAGATAAGTTAGTAAGTAACCTATTTACATTAATTGTAAATATAGGTAGTACCTGTTTATTATTAAAACTTTTTTTTAAATTCTTTGTGTTTAATAAAAAACTTTTTCACAAAAAAAGAAACCGACTTCCAAAAAACACTACAAACTTCAAAATAACTTTAGTTTCAGTAGTCGTTGTTTTTGGTTGCTTCTTCGTTATTTGACACCGACTTCCAAAATTAAAGTTATTTTGAACTTTGTAGTGTTTTTTGGAAGTCGGTTTCTTTTTTTGTGAAAAAGTTTTTTTATTTTTCACTTTTTAGTGGTACCGCACACCTAACAACACCACTCGAAAGTCATAGGAAAGCAAAAATACGCAATTTCGTATACATGGATGATTTTTCCACATATTTTTTCTAGCTATTTGGATTTAAAAACCAAACTACTGAACCGATTTTGATAAAATTTCAATGGGACCATTTGGAAAGTATAGATACCCTTTTCAACATAAGAGAATTTTTATTGAATTTTTCAAATCGGTTGGCAAGCGACGGAGTTATGCGCGAACAAACATAAAAAAAAAAATACAAACACCCGAATTGAGAACCTCCTCCTTTTTTAGAAGTCGGTTAAAAATGGAAAAAGTTAATATGTTATTCATTTTGTTTTTTATGTGGGTCCGTATTCGTCTAAAATTATTTGTCAAAAAAGCAGTCGGGTTTCACTTTATGTACCTATGTTAAACTTCAAGGTTATACAAGCCTTTCCACGTAAGTAGTTGAACTTATCATAATCCTTCTCCTGTCTCCATTTTTTTGGGGTCATCGCAGCATGTCTTCTCATAAGCCACCTCAATAGGTAGGTACCTCCGTTCTAGCCAAAATGAAATGAAATCCATCCATGGTTTCTTTGGCCTCGGCTATAACCATCCACATTCATAAGTACTCAAAAAAAATCTCATAATTAATGAATGTAATACCTAAGCACCTACTATGTAACTATGTATTTGAAGAGTTATTTCTAGTCTAACCGCTCCTTGACATACTCGTATCTTAATACATTACGTACCTACTGCATGGATTGCGGAATTTTCGAAAAACTTACCGCGGTCCTGGCAAAGGGCATTCAGAAGGACACGGGTGGGTTTTAGTCAGTAAGAGTCTGATACTCCCTTCCGCTCCAACCAGAGCGAGAGGAGTCATTTTAAGCATTCCAATACAAAAGAAAAAGGCTATAGGTATTTTAGGTAGGCACTCAGGTCCTACCTTTAGCGCTACTTGAAGCAAAATTCGTTCTAAATCATGACGTTCGCGTTTAGAATCAGGTTAAACATAAATCTACACGCCTATCCACAACATTTTTGACTCTAACAAAAACATAGTTTATGAAAATATTGTTTCTAATTTTACCGAAAGTAGTTTACTTTACGTAGCTTTTCAGCCAGGGTCCCCACACAGTCCTTGAAGCAAAATGTGTTCTTATATCACGAGGGTCGGGTTTATGTCCGTTATGAATAACACGAGGGATGCTGCGTCCTCTCGCTTTGTTTTGTTATGCATACCATTACCTTCTACATACAACGATACACAATGTGGGGGCATGTATTTTGGATTTTGTATTTGAGCTTAGCTACAAGCTAGTCGATTTCTTTTATCTAGGTACTGAAACAAGACTTGACTTAGGAGATACCTACGTTTTATTTTTTTTTCATGCCATTGTTAATTTGGTGTACAATAAAGTACCTGTATATAAATAAATAATAAAATATCTTCAGCTTAGAAACGTGGGGATTGTGCATTTAATTCGGAATACCTACTGATTTAATCACTCTGTTCTATACACGCAGCTTTTGTAACAAATATGGTTACTGTCGCTTTAATCAATTGAACTTTGCTCTTTACTTCTTATATTACCTTTATTAGTTTGTAAAGCGTCTTCGCCGAAGAAAAAATAAAAATTTAACTTATGTATAAGCCCTGGCTATCATCTTACCTAAGTAAACTTCACGACTGATGCGGTAAATTTTTGCTCATTGCTAGAACCTCTCAAAGATTTGTTAGAGTTTCATCATCTGCTTAGCCTTTTCCCAACTTTATTGGGGTCGGTTTCCAGTCAAACCGGATTCAGCTGAAAACCAGTATTTTACGTGGAGTGGCTGCCTACCAGACCTCCACAACCATTAACTGGGTAACGCGGTACTATTTCGCAGGACTGGAGTCAAAATTCTCTGGCTTCTGACAATCTGTAACGACTGCCAAAGATCTGCAAATGACAGCCGGAACCAACGGCTTTGCTAAGATTTGTTAGAGTATATTAGATGTATAGCCAACTTATCTAGGGATAAGTTGGCATAATACATCTAATAAGTTCTACGATCAGGATACGTAAAATTTATAGGTACCTACCTGTTATTATTCTTACAAATTAGTCCCAAACTTGCTAGCCAGGGGTCGTGTCGAGGCTGTCTGCGCCATCAACAAACAAAATGGAAATAAGATGATGTGTAGGAGTTCGTCGCCCCTGTTGTAAAAATATCCCCCGGTCAGAGCAGACGCTTGCTCGAATGCTCGCCTCAGATGCTGTGGACGTAACTAACAATATCTATTTTTGTTACCAAAACTTTGCAGTATTTTGTTTTAAATGCCTACCATTTTTCGAGAAGAGATTAGCCGGATTTTTATTAATTTGCAGAGGTTTTTTTGTGAGGAAGGAAGGGTAATTCTATCTTGGAAAAGTTTTGCTGATTCATGCAAAACTGTCTTCGCACATAAGACTGAACGAAGGTTTTCACTCTCGGTGACTGAGAGTGAAAAGCAAATTTTCAAAAGAAAGGTAAAGTGGGCATTTTTTTCTCGACCATTCGCAAAACAAAAGTAGATGAGTCCAAAAGTCACAGAGAGGAGCTCTATGAGTTTTGGCCTTATATACATTTGATATACAGTTTTTAGTAAGATCTTCCTATGACGCAGCCAACCAGTCTTGTTAAATATTACACAAAGAAAACCCAACACAGCGAAATTCAGCACATAGCTTAATACCTAAGAGAATTCAAAGACGGGTTCCATGTTCGCGTCACGTGCTTGACGTAATAAAAGCCAGTCGAGCCACCGAAGGAACGCTATCTCAGGGAAGTGACTTTCTTTTATACTTTATTTTTACATTTATATACTTTTCTTTTACGCCCCGCCGGGGACGGGACGTGAGGGAGACATTTTTCTTTGAAAATACAAATGTTTCACGTAGAAACAGACTATAATTTTCGTTAGATATTTCGGGACATAAAATATAATTTATTATTGCTGTGGCTTCTTTCTTTGGATGTTTCTTTTTTTAATAATGCAGTATTTGTGTTAGGCTCCATTAATACCTATCTGATAATGGACATCAATGTTTTATAAACACAATTTTGGGTGGTTAATGATTGGCCAAAAAAATAATAAAGCTTTGGTTGTAATTAATATTAACCTTGGTTATTCTAGAAGCCTTAAATTGATAAAATTAACTATGCTTTTAAATTGGAAGCTTTCAAAATTGTCTCTCTACTTGGCTTTTAACTTTAATAAGCTTTTCTAGTATACTGAATATTGTATCCTATATTGTAGGTACCTACGTAATTTCCTGGCTTAACCCTTTTACTGGATCACCGCGGTGGGTCGGCTGCGATAATTAAATCTTCCGCATCGCGTGACATTTATGCTGATGCCAGGTATCCTCCTTAATGAGCAAGGCGGTCGCTTTGACCGCTCAGTCGACCCCTTTAATTAACATTTCCAAGATACTGTCCAATAATAGCCAACTGAACATGGGTGGCTGTATCTTTCAGCTCATGTCAGCTGGAATAATCCTCTTTCGCTCAAAATTTATAATGGTCCAACACAAGCTTGGTCTTTAAAAAAAATACTAATATGAGTAACTGAATATGACTGGTTCTTGAGACTTAGAAACTAACTGATAGAAGTCTAAAGAACCAGTAATATCGACATTTCGGTAGATAATGACGGTATTTGAATGTAATAGCAAGTCAGTCGTTTGGGGAAGTTGGAATGAATAAAAAAAGAAAACACAATAAAAATAATTTATTGGAAAGTTACTCGTAGAACAGAACATACGAGTACATCAGCAAATATTATCAAATAGTTTAAAAGGACTGCACTGAGCTTAACTCGACTTATAAATAACACAATGATTCTTAAAAATCATTATTATGCCATATCTCAATTTATGTACCTAACACTTGAAGTCAGTGCACTGTAGTTTTCCTTACACAATCAGAAATGTCAATATCCCATTTTTCGCTCTTACTGCATATTAATTAAAAGTCGAATATGGTTGAGGTTTGTCAGAACCAAGCAGTCTTGCTCTTGCTAGAAGGCTTGGTGACTGAAGCTGTCGCAGAAGGCGCGAGAGAAGCCATTAGGGATGTCAATCTTGAGGTCTCTGCAGCGGCAGCAATGATAAGATTCTGTTTCTCGACAGTTTGCAAGTAGTGACTGTTCACTATTACTAGGAAATAAATAAGCACTGAAAAGATAAAAATCGAGCATCAATCCTATGTACTTATGAGTATTATAAATGTGCCTGTCTGTTTGAATGCTGGATTATATGGACGAAATGACGGGTAAGACTGAGGTATTTTGGTATGGCTTGAACTCATCAAGTCACTAGAATACTTTCTGTAACAGTACCCTTTTCCTCATTTTTTTTATTTTCTAAAATGCGAGCAGAGGCGCTATCGGTCATTACTAGAGCAACATAAACATCCGAAGTCCACTTACCAACCGCACCAAAAAAGTTAGCTCCACCGAAAAGGTACGGCGTACGACAACTGATTAATTTGTAGAAATAGAAAAACATCATAAAACTGTGAATCATGTTAAAGACGATCACTAACACAGTCGTGTACATGAAAAAGAGGAAAAAAATAGGGTGCTCCTGTGAACAAAAATAATATTGATAAGAGGTAGGTACCTACTATCAAGTTTTTAGAAAAAGTGATAATTTACTAAAGGAGTACTTAAATACAATTTTTACTCTGTGCGTGTTTGATCTATGTTTACTATAATTATATACCTATATAAAAATCGAAAAATAAATGCGAAAATTTGGATGTGTGGATGGATGGATGTTTGTTACTCAATCACGTCAGAACGGCTCATGGCACAATTGACCAAATTTCATCAAGATACGTTCAGCCGTGTCCAATCCTGTGTTATTTCAGACTTTATTCTACCTAGATTATAGTCTGGAATAACAGATGGGATGAAACTTACTTTGTTATCCTAAGAGTATGTTGTCTTTGGACATTCACGCGGGGCGGCAGCTAGTAGAAGTATGTAATATAATGATACATGGAACTTCAAAAAGACTGTCACACATGTAACAAATATTCACATTTAAAATATACCTACCTACAATTACCTACCTTTAAACGTGCTTTTACGTTATATTTTCCATAAATAATAATTATATTTCACTTTATTTTTGCCTTTTCAAATCAATAAAAAATTACAACGATATATAAGATACGCTTCAAAGTTAAGGAGTGGGAGTTGGTGACGTCACTTGTTGGTGAAAAGTGTACTAACGCGAGATGTCTTGCGAAATTTTAACGCACTGTGTCGTCTAAATTAAAAAAATACGTGTCCTCTTTTTTAAATCTAACTGACGGACTAAACAGGGACTTACATAGTTTTTATTTCAGGAAAATACCCTATCACGTAGAAATTAACAATTTATATACCTTTGTAATTCCGTAAAGAAAAAGCAGAGTTGTTATCAACGTTATACTCCAAACTATGAATCCAACTGAACTAACAGTTTGTTGAACAGGTCCGTGTACGTAGCATTTTAAGTTTGTGCTCGTTATTGTTGACACAAACGCTTCCAACTGAAAGACATATCACTTTTTATTACAGTTACCAAAAGCTACAAAGTCATCAGATTATGTTACTGGTATCGGTTATTTTTAAATCCTCACTGGCATTAACTGTGGGCTTTAAAAACAGAGATCCTTAACTGAAAGTAGATCTTATTATCTCTATCTATTGGGTATGGTTTCCGCACTTAGTCCTGCTGTGGACCATTGCGCGTGAGCCATGGCGGCCGTCATTACAACCAGCCAACCTCGCTTCAGAAGAAAATCTGTTGTTTGCCTCCTTAAAACTTAGACCTTTATTGCCATCTAAAAAATGAAAATCTTAAACTATTGGCCGTGACGGCTTCGAGTTCAATCACAATCGATTAGAAGTTGGTACTTCGTTGAAACTGAACTTACTCTACCTAATATTTGCATCCGGAGGGACCGTGATTCTGTTCAGGAAGTTTCTTAATTATGTATGCCGAAATTATGCACTTTCTCAAATCGTTTTTCTTTAAAGCAGTTCAGACTGCTGTTATTTCGTTATATGTACCTACATAGTGATGTAGTATACTACATAGAAAACCATTTTAATAAAATAAATTATGCTGAGGAATCTTCGTGACCGTCTACAGATTTACCGATTTTCTCTCTACATTCTTGTTAATTACAACTAAATGTTATAGGTACCTACTTAGACTTACTATGAGAAATATATAGGTTACTCCTATTATGGTACAGCCCAAGCGCTTGTTTATGCAACAAAGAAATTTTTCCACTCGAGGCAAACTATGGAAATGGTATAGCTTCTCCGCTATCTTCATGATTTGTGTTTGTAGCGTTGGATTTAGTACTCATGTAGAGAGATGTTATTGATGAATAACGCATTTACATAATTGTAAATTCAGTTCATTTGCGATCTTCAACTCATCAGTATTGTTTTATTGAAAGAAAACACCACAATTTCACCATTATCGTATGATAGACAGAGGTGTTGATTGCTAGTAGTGACAGATCAAAATGAAATGTTCAAATATTGGCAAGGATCTACTCTGTGGGCCAAAGATGCGAGCATGGAATTAGCAAGTACCAGTAACCATGGAAGTAGGCACTGACAGTTAGCTGGCTCAGCTGTCTAGTCACCTAGCGAGTAGCAAAGTAAAACAAGCGATCTGAAATATTTTTAACCGGCCGCTCTGATACATGCTAGGCGAAAGGCACCAAGCGCACAGTTTTTAAGTGTACAGCAGTAGGTACAGTCGCGGTCAGAAAATGTTAACCACCTTAAAGTTCATAATTGCCTGCACACATCTATGCAGCAAGTTTTTTATTAACATAGTGATCGCTCAAGGAAGTGACTTACTAGAAAGGACTGTTAAAAAAAACCTTTTTTGAAAAGAAAAACGAAAATATATTATGGGCGAAACCTCGGATGAATATAAGATGACTTTTCTTCTTCTTCTTTTCTGATGACATGGTGTTGCTGGGCCCCTCAATCAGTTTCGTGAGGTCACTATTGACCATATATGAACGGTATGCAACTGTAGCGGCATCAATGCTTTCACAAAAAACCAAAGTAGCAAAATCTACACCGCATTAAAAAGAATCGCGACGCCATCTATCCAGCCAGCTACAAACTAAGTGAACGAAATCCTACATAGCGGTATCCGAGTTTTTTGTGCGATTTGAAAAAAATACAACAGTCCGAATATCAACTATCGGACAGTTGCCCACCGGACACAACAACCAGACGGCGGTTGGTGGATCCTCCCTTTTTAATGGAGGTTTACGGGACTTTCCCTCTCTGTACTGCGTACTTCTATATACCCATGGCTCATGGGCTGAAGTACGATTATCAGAAGAACGAGCTCCTAATTTTTAAGGCTGGGACTAAAACCTGCCGTATTCCTCCGATCACACTAAATGGAACTGTCCCACAGCAAGTGTCCAAATTTAAATACTTGCATCACTAGGTTAATGAGAAACTAAATGATGGTATGGACATGGATAGGGAACACAGGGCGGGAAGTCTCGATATCGTTAACGATCGCCTACTAAATTTTGAACACGATCCACGATCAAAAACAATGATCTTATCTGTGGATCGCGTTCAAAATTGAGTGTACGGGCGACTTTATGACTTATCGACCGAATTCGGTCGTTATACGATCGTTACCTATGTCGAGACTTTCGCATATTTCGTTATCGTCGTTACGGCAAGCGAATTTTTGTCGCTAATACTTAGAGAACGGTAGTTTGCGATGGTATCACTATCCATATCGAGACTGCAGGCCCAGGGCGTTGTCGGTAAGGGGTAACTTTCTCGCAGGTTTGTGCGATGCTCACGTGAAGTTAAAGTCACACTATTTAAAAGCTATTGCCAAATGTTATACACGTGCAACCTGTGGAGCAATTACCTACACTAAAAAAGCCTGCAATGCTCTGCGGGTCCAGTATAACAACGTGTTCAGGGGTTTGTTAGGGCTCCCATGACGGTGCAGCACCTCCGGCATGGTCGTGGAAAGCTAAATCCTGAGAAAGTGGTCGCTCAGCATGCAATTTAACTAACATAGCTATAAGTATCGACCTACTAACCTAATATGGACTTGTATCAATTACTGTTTGCTTCGTCTGAAATTAATATTTTCAATTTCAATTTCAATAAGGTCGAACTTGTTACTAGAAATATTGACAAGGAAAATAAAAAAAAAAATCTATGAGGGCTCCCAGTCTATCTTGCATAGATGCAACAAGGCGCGCGCTTAAAGTCAGTCCATCTGATATCATCCCATACCCCAACACAATGTGATCTAAGAGCTTGAGGATTTCTTTCATTCTGACAGTCGGAGCGTTGAACCATTATGCCCTACAAGATTTTCAATCGGATTCATATCAGCTGACCGAGCAGGCCATTGAATAAGACGAATATCACTGTGCAGGTTAGACTACAATATAGTCACCCAGGCCTTGTAAATAGGTGCATTATCCACGACGTATTCAATTTGTGGGAATTCTGCTGCAGGGTACACAACGCGCACAGTAGGCAGCATTACCTCTTCCTAGAGCAACACATAATTATTCGCAGTAGCCCTACTTTCTAACGACGTCAGTTCAGACATCCTCGTGGCTCATCCACCCCCATAAGTTGACAGCTATACGTCCAGATTCACTGTGAGGCACGACATGAGTTTCATTATCAAGTGTGATTATAACGCCATAAAGATAATCTTCCAATTTGACACGATTTAAAAGTTTTTTCATTAATATATATAGCAAAATTTAGCCGAACTGTTGTGTGATGAAGTTTGAGTTCCACTTTAATAGCATGGTGTATGTAGTGTAGACCAGCACGGTGCAAAGCTCGACGAAGCGTCCGAGGACACATCGTAAAAAGCAGCAAAATGACTAGTTGGTATTGAGGCTATGCTCTTCGTTAGTTAGGTTAGTATCAGCCGTCGTCCTGAATTTTTTCTATGTCAAAGTCAAATTCAAAGCATTTATTTCAAATAAATCATTTACAGGTACTTTGAATAGTCAGAGGCAGTCAAGCAAAAACATGAAGCTGTTTGCACGTTCCAAAGCGAAGATCTCTATGGAGAAGCACGCGCAAGAAACTCCACGGACACTACCATTTTATAAATGATTTACAATAATCCTGGTTAGATTATCCTTGTTGCTTCTACATGTGAGAACAATGTAAAGAAAGAGAAAAAAAAAAGAATTCTAAGGATCAAATGAGTTTCAAATATTGAAATAAGCCAATGAACATTTTTTGCCCTTCTTCGCCATGACGCCGAATCCAAAATCTCACGATGTATTGAAAAAATACATTGAGTTTTTGTGATAAGGCACTAATGCTCAGGCCATCTTCATGTGGAAAACTATTATTTTAGCCCTTTATTAAATAATATGTTTGATATGTGTAAAATCTTTGTAACCAATGCAATGACACTAATACGTAAATTTTTAAGTTATGAAATGACTCTAATCATCCAGAAGTCATTAATATGCTAGAATTGATGCTTTCCAACTTTTAAAAAGTAACTAGGTACTACACTGCACACAGTGTCGTGACCGTAGTACCTACCTACGCTTTTAACTTATAACTAGAGAAAAAGGTGTTTTCCATATAAAAGAAACAATTTGTTTTTAATTATTGGTAAATAAATTATATTTCAAATTACATTAATATTATACGAGTACCAATTAAATCTAACCTAACCTAACATTGCATCCCTATACGAGTTGACGATGAGAGTGAAGTAGATCCAAACTGAAATAAAAAATAAATAAATACAGGTATTGTTAAGTTGTAAAATACTGTAATAGTGTACTAGGTACCCTAGATGAGTACATTATCAACCAAATAATAGGTAGCCTAATGGACTTAGGCCGTGAATTTCCCATTCTAAAACTGATCACAAAGTTGTGACTGCTTTTCTGAGGATAGAAAAATGAGCCACCAATTCGAATCGACAGATAATGTTATTAAAGGGAATGTTTCTTTGTTTGTACCTACCTAATGCGATGTCATACTATTCAATTATTTATAGATTCAGATGAAATTCTGATAACTTGCTGTGGACACGGCCGCAACGTCTTATTTGGGAAAAAGGGAGCGGGAAAAGCTCGTTTGGAATAGAAAAAACCGGCTAAGTGCGAGTCGGACTCGCGCACGAAGGGTTCCGTACTATTATCTATACCAAAACGGCCTAAAAAATACGTTTGTTGTATGGGAGCCCCCATTAAATATTTGTTTCATTTTAATTTAAATATTTATTTTTAAAGTGAATATATAACTAAATATTGTGTGAATATTTCAAGCGTCTACCTGTTGCCGTTATGAATATAAAGCAAAAACGAGCAAAAAAATCTCGTTTGTTGTATGGGAGCCCCCTTATAAATTTATTTTATTCTGTTTCATTGTATTTGTTGTTAACAGAAATACATCAATTTCTGTCTAACTGTCTAACTATCACGGTTCATGAGATACATCCTGGTGACAGACGGACGGACGGACGGACAGCGGAGCCTTAGTAGTAGGGTCTCGTGTAACACTTTGGGTACGGAACCCTAAAAAGAACTTACGTGAGGAGTACATGAGGTGAGCAAAGCTATCACTCGGATTGTTGCAGTGGCTAAAATACATTTGTACTCCATTCAACATTGCATGGATAAGCATCCCGAGAGCTGACAAAATACCAAATGCCATGTAAATATCAGCTAAAACTGGGTATTTGTGCTGAAATTAAAAGGTTTTATGAGTGATAAAACAATATAAGTAGGTTATTTATTGATCAAGCTGTCATCAAAAAAAAAAATATATAAGTAAAAAAGAGGTGGTCGATTTTTGACGACAATTTTTTTGTATGTCGCCAGAAATCAACACATTATTTGTATTAAAAGTAATAGGTATATTACTTTTTTATTACTATGTTATATTTATATAACGTGTAACAGAATTAACGCAATACTTTCCTGAAAAGGGACAAGACCCGCACCCGCGAAAAAAAAAACGACTGGTTTATGTGCGCTTATCTCAACAAAATGTACCTGAACAGCAGAATTTATTATGAACAACGCAATACTTGAAACACAGTACTATGACTCCTTTTCAGGTATTGCGTTTATTCTTTTACACGTTGTATATTTGCTTCGTCATCTACTTACTTCCAATACGTTAACTTACATGCGTAGTAAGCCTATGCTTACAAACAAAAATTTCTTTATAATACCTACGAGTAGATGAAAACAAAGTTTAATTAAGTACGAGTAGACTTATCTTACCAGAAAAAGGCCCAAGAGGAAGAAAAAACTGCTACACAATGCTCCCACATTAATTAAAAACAGAATCCACATCATATAGGTCAACACTAAGTAAAGAGGGCCACTTTCTTTTGAATATACTTTACAGCAAGCTGGGCAAAACAAGATACGCATACTGTGGGAAATTGCCAACTGGAACATGTCAAATGAATTGAGATTAGAGTGATATCCATGCCGGGGTAGCGTGCTTTTGACAAAAAGAAAAGAACAATATAATATTATGATGAACCGAAGTTATTGTTCAGCCATGTTTCCATCTGCAACCAGCTCGCATGCAACCAGCCAAAGCAAATCTCCTGTCGCGCTATATACAGGCGACAAAACATTCAAACATAATAATCTTAGGGAATCTACAAAGTGAAATTAGATATTCAGGAAAATCCAGGTTTTCTTACCATACTCCAAAAGGCAATGAAGATACATGCCACTTTTAACTTCCTCGTACAAAAACAACATCGTTGAAACTTCGGCAGTGGTAAACCACCCATGGTAAGAATTCAGATAGATTTATCTCTATAACTAAATAAACACATGATTTCGGACAATAATAGCTTATAATAATCTCAACAACATTTGTCATTTCATAATAGATTGACAAGACATATGTCTAACACTTTAAAGCTATCACGGTGTTTTATACCAGGGACGCTTAATTTTCTGCGTTTTAATTTTTTATACACCCACTGTATTCGAAAAAAGTATCGGTTCTTTTTTACCTGTACAAATAAACGTATTTGATTTGATTTCATTCAATCTTAATACGATTCAAGAAATTCAGTACCATCTTTGATTATATTGAGTTCTCAAATGCAAAATTGAAGGCATCTATGGTTACAAAATAAAATTAAAAGTTTTCTAAAAATAAAACAAAGGGGTATTTAAGGGTTGAGGTTTTTCTAATATGTCATACAATATTTCCCGACTTTAAATACGGGTCTTTTTGGCAGCAGGCCCCTGTACCAAAAATATTGAGAGGTATCGCGGGCTGCGCCTAACTAGACAGGTAGCTGGTCTGTTTTAAGTCTGTATATACTACGAAAATTCAATATCATCATTATTCCACATATCACCGTATCCCTCGTAGACCGAAATCATGATGGTTTTAAGTTGATAAAATGGCATAGTTGAGCCCTTGTTCTGCTAATATTAAGCCTAAAAGACCATTTTTACACTTTTTTTTTTGTTTTATTAGTAACGCAGCTTCGCCCACGTGGATGTCGGTCATTGCGTAAAAATATAAGCCTATGTCCTTCTCTATATCCCAGGATACATATCTGCCAAATTTCATGACTATCTGTTCAGCCGTTTTAGCGTGAAAGCGTACAAACAAACTCACTTTCGCATTTATGGTATTAGTTGGGATTAGTTGGGATTAGTTGGGATTAGTTGGGATTAGTGCGCAAAAATTTGAAAAAATAGTTTTCTCGGTGCAGAATAAAACATTTCAATTCCATTGCTTGGTATTCTTAGCTAATGTACCATAAGTTTGTATAATAACTAATACACAAATACGTCACAACACATGAGTAAGGTATATATTCAAAATAGTAAGTAAAAAAATTACAAAACGTTTTGTAACTTTTTGCCGCATCTCGACAATATTTGGTCGACAATTGCTCAATACTGGGAGGAATGGAAAGAAGAACGAGATACCTTTGCCCTGCAGTGGGACAGAGCAGGCTGAAAGTAAGTAAAAAGTTTTATAAATCTCATAAGCATTGTATATATTTTTTGTTTTTTTATACATTAAAATCTCCTGCTTCAAAGTTCTTGAAATATTTCTGAAAGATCTCAAACTGACCATATTGAAGGATAATTCTTAATCTCCATAGGATTTCCATTAGATAAATTTATGGCATTAATTTCATAATGGTCAAATAATATTGTTACAATAAAATCATATTTTTCCTGTAAAACAAGAATTCTGATAAGCAAAAGGGCTTTACAGTGGAGCATCAGCATAGTGGTTTTTTTACACGTTAATGAATCGTTAATACTGTTTTATCAATTGTGACATGTCAGAAGCTTATGACTGTGTAAACCAAATATTTCTGTTAAACGAGCTTGAAGATAAATGTATAAATATTATTATAAATGGGTATTTAATTAGATTGTGTTTAACAAAGCATCGAACAATAACTGGTAGGTATCTCAAAATAAAGACCTTTTCATCGTCATAACGTAACCAAGATAGTAAACCCCAGGATATTGTGTTGGGCCCACCCTTGTTTCTATTACCTATACTTCAAATGACTATCTAATGCAACCAGGGAGTTCATATGTCATTATTCGTCGATGACAGTACAGTGATCAGCATCAAAAATTTTGAAACTTTTAAAATTTTCCCATAAATATTAATTGGATTTGAAAGTACCTAAGTATGGGGGGCATAATAATTTAAAATTAATCTTAATAGAAAAAAACTTAATATATTTAAATCAGCGTGATAAATCACAAAATACACAAGAAAGTTAATTAATTCACAAATTTAATATAATATTGTACAAGAGATAATATTGTCGATTTCTGGGATTGGACATTAATAAAAAATAACATTGGTAAAACACATAAAAGTACCTACTTTTGTCTGCTAGTCTGTCTGTGCCATTTCTGGGAAAATGCTACTATGGTTTATCTACTTTATTTACAGCAAACTATGGCTCTCTCTCACTCTTTCAAATACTTTGCTTTCAAAACCCCAAAATAAATTGGGAAATGGATAGAAATTATGATAGCTATATAGATATATATGATGCTTATAAAGCACAAGTGGCACACAAGACCATGATCTGGATGCTGACAATAAAATTCTCATTACACCATTTTAATACATTTTTAAAATATTGCTGCATACATACATCTAAGATAAAAGTAATTTACTATTGCCATTTCACTTTAATGCAATTTCAAAGTGTGAATACTATAATAAATATCTAAGTAACCTAATTATGCACAATCTGACTTTTAAAAAAAATTCTATAGTGCATGGCATAATAAAACTTAATATGTGTACGCCTCCTGGCAAAATAAAAAGAACCTGCCTAATATTGAAACATTTTTGCAACTTTCCCTATGTTTCAAAATAAAGGATTCTGATTCTTCGCCAGGTTTTGTAGCATTGTCTTCAGTACAAAATCTTTTTGCTTATTCTCATAGTTTCAATCTTCTAAATTTAGGTGACGTCTATACGAATTTACTACTATTAAAAAGTAGGTCCATGCTGAAAATCAAAAAAGAAACCATAAAAAACTAAACCAAAACAAAAATGATAAATAATACCACATGAAGATATGATAATGATAATATTGGTATGAATGTTTTTGCTATTTTTATGCTCAAATGTATTAAAGAACAGTTGCAATATAGACGTTTACGAAAAAAGCTACAATATAGAACGCGTTCTGACTGACAAATCTACAAAAATACAAAGTGTAACAGAATAAACGCAATACTTCTTAAACCATTGTACTCATCATTATGAACAACTTTCACTAAGGGACCAACACTGATATCACGAAAAAAAATCGACTGCTCCATACATTTATGTGCCCATAACTCGACAAAATGTACTGAACAGCTGATTTTTTTTCGCAGTTTCGGATTTGATCCCAAATTAAAAGTTGTTCATAATGATGGGCACAATAACCCCTTATGAGGTATTGTGTTTATTCAAGTTGAATAACAAAAATCAATTTAAACTAAAACATTGTAGTCGTACAGATTTTCTCATGAAACTTTGCCCAGCACGCCCATAGCCTAGTCAAGAAGTCGGTTTCCCGAATGCTGAAGCTTTATGACCAAAGGTTGCATCGCATGTAAGATGCAGCTTACACGCGGTATGCCAGCAGTTTCAACTTTATGACCTGTTTTACTACACATGGCTTTTAAGCCCCCGGAGGACGAAGTAGAAACCTTCTAGTAGCTATTTCTACCTAGAAATAGCTACTTTCTCTACGTGGTCTATTTTAGATACGTACTAATGTAGGTCTCATCTTGGTATGTCAGTGTAAAAAATATAAGACAACGGTTTCTTTTACGTTTGAATTACAAGCAACCTGTGCAAGACATCAATAAAATAATGAATATTTGCTAGTTCACTTACCTATTACATCGATGATACAAAAAACGAACTCGAAAATGGGGAAGGATCCCCCCACCGATATGCAAACTCCAACATACATCATGCCATGGATCAATGAAAATAATAAAGCTATTATACACGATATCATAAATCGTTTCGCTGCGAATCGGGCTGGTGGCTGAAATTTCGAATAAAATATTAACTGGTTTCAATACTGAATGCTTGTTATGTGATGAATGTGAATATTATATACAACGTCACCTTATTCGAAGTGATATCTCAAAAAACACATCAAACGTCTCCAATTTTTTTGGGGCCACAAATTGGTCAAGTTTTGGTTGGTATTTACTACGAGTCGCAAAAAAGTTGGTAGACGCAAATGGGATTGGGCGGGTAACGTTGGCCACATGCATGATGACCGCTGGGCAAAAATCTTGACGCAATGGGTGGTAGGGGATGGACGGCGTTGCCGATGCCGGCCCAGAAAGCGGTGACGGTATGAACTGGACGCGCAACACGAGGCCTGGTTCAAGGCAGCGCAGGAGAACAGTGTCTGAAAGGACATGGGGGAGGCCTTTGCAAAGCAGTGGGACATTATAGGATGCAAAAAATAAGTCCGTTTGAAAGGATATTATACTGATACGGTGGATAGGTAATAAATAATAATAAATTATAAATTAAATAGGTAGTTTTAAAATTACTCACTCTAAAAATGCTGTAAAGAAAATGTAAACTGAGGACTGTAAAGATTATATCAACGGCTAGGAGAACCCAGCCTATCCATCGGATTGTCTGAATAATGCTGTCATTTGATGGCTTCTCGGCTGGTTCGGCTGGTTCGGCTGGTTCACTCTTATCCTCTGCCTTTTCAGGCGACCTCCTTGTTTCGTGTTTTGTGTCGTTGGCTGCTTTCTTTGGCTTGTTGGCAATGCCTTCAAGACATGACGGTCGCAATCCGGCATTTGCACCGAAACCGAAGCTTAGCTGCGGAGGAGAAAATTTTGATTACATTTTATTAATCGTTATTGCTATGGGTATATTGACTTGATGTGGCTGGTAAGAGAATATTCTCGAATGATCTTTGCCATGTAATAAATATTAACGGAATACTTGGCGAGGTAATTCCTGTCAGTCAGACGTTCTGTGGCATGGTGTTCAAAGCCTCTCATAGGAGATAAGGTTCCTATTGGGTCGTATATTATACCTTGATCACGTTTAATACCTTGATTCTACAACTTTTACTTACAATATTCTTAAGATGTATGTCCACAACGTCTGTCCTCGCAGCACTGGTTGAGACGAAGCAAGATACTCTGATCACGTAGGAGTGTCGTATGAATGCCCAGGATACGGCCGGGCTTGTTACCTGCGAACAAATTGTTACTAAAGCATTGTCAGTCTATAAAGTTTCCACTGCTGGGACACTGCCTGATACTGGCCTTCTCTCTGTGGAAATAGTCGCGCTGTTATTCACCGCGCGGGCCTAGTGTCGGTTGGAAAATGCCTTCGAATTTTTGGTTTTGGTACCTATATGTCTGTTTGCTCACTTTATTTTCCTTCACTAATGAATATACTTACGAACTACGATGTACCGACCTACTGACGGAAAATATACTGCTTTTTAAAATAATTTACCTGCATGATAGCCAAACAATGCAGATCGTAAATTAATTTTGACGAGGGCAAGACACAGGTATACTATGAGTTATGTTTGAAAGTGACGAAGTTTATTTTAAGATTAAGCCTCGAAAGGATGAAATTCGCAGTAAATACTATTTAGGATAATGTGAATGGATTTTCTGCCCGGAAAATGGAGACCCACACTGTTTTCGGTTTCGATTTATGGCTTTTAAAAGGCGTTCAATACACCTGTGAATGTATGTGGCATGTGAATTAAAAAAAAAACACGAAATGTCTTAAGTATCAGACGATAAAAGTATATATTAGGCGCTTTTAAAACCAGACACTCACTACTCCGAGGACTGCAATGATTGCTGCTGCTGTTTTCAATTCTGTGACGCATCCACAACAGTGATCTACTTTAGGTAGGTATTTACGACACCGGTGACTTTGAATTGATTCTTGATCTTGTGAAGGCAACATGGTAGACATGTTTGTTTGTGGTATTAAGACAGTAATATAGAAGATTAAATAATACATACAAAAATCTAAAAAATATAAAACTTAAACAAACATAATGACAAATAAAGCGTCAGGAGACGTTTGCATTTTGCACAGATAGCCAATGTAGAAACGCGTGGACTACGGTAAAAGTCGAGCAAAAAGTCTATATAATAGACAGTTTATGTTATATTCCATATTTCTTCATTTGATCATCGTAATTTATCCGAAAACTAGTGTATTAACTTGTTGTTCGAAATTTTTATAAGCGTATTAATTTCTCTTACAGCTGTATGGACAGTTTTTGCAAGTACATATCTAACGGATAAATCCATTAATACATACGTATTAATAACAGTTACTTAAGTTAAGTAAATAATTATATTTAGTACCTAATTACATTACAATTACATTTAATATTATAAAGTTACACTATACTAATAATAATGAAAAATCTTTAAGTGAATTAACATATAAATAATATTAATACATACCTAAATAATATTGAATAACTAATACAATGAAAAAAATAATTAATATGAATGAATGGTAATTTAAAAAACTTATTATGATACAAAATAATACAAATATAGTTAATAAGTTTTTTATTTTATTTTATGAAAGCGCTCTTCCTCTCTCTATGTATTTAAAAATTTGCTGTGCCCGACAGGGTCCATAATTGTTTCCATTTTTATATTTGCCACCTGTATTTGTACATTATGGATTGCAATAAACGATTTGATTTGATTTGATTTACCTAAATTATTTTTGTTCACTACAAAATTATGTACCTACCTAATCTAAAAGTTGGATAAAGAATTTAATTTAAAAATTACAATGTTGAACTTTTAGAAATTTTCATCATTACTATGTAGGGATAAAGTTTATAATTTTGAATCCACCTAACTAAAACAAATAGGTGTAAACAAACACTAATTTTACTATGGATTCCACCGTAATGCTTGGCTTAGTTTAAGCGCCGAAAACCGGGGGATTTCAGCATTATTGCTTCCCTCCGAGGTAGGGGGTGAGGGACGAGGGGACTCTTAACAAGATTACATTGGAGATAAAATGGCTGAGATAATAGCGCTCCCGTAAGCTGGCACCGAAGCCTGGCTCTAAAACAAAATTAAAATGGACGAAAAGTTCAAATTTTCTTAAATGAGGCATGAGGCGCTTTTTCCTCCTTTCTTTTGTCTGTGAATAAGGTTTATTATTGAATGTATTTTCGTTAAGTTTGGAGCCAAGAAAATTACTTTTACGGGATGAAAATTCTTGATTTTTGTATATCCGACTGTATGTACCGACACTGCCTCTGCTGGGTCAAATACATACCAATTTACATTTAGTATGAATGTTAATTTCAATTTATTGTAATTTCTTTCTACTTGCCGCCTCATTACAGAATTTAATTAATTTCAAGTCGGGAGATAATAAAACGTTTTCATACATTAGCTCTTATTTTTATTATCAAGTAGTGTAAAAACTTAATAGACGAAGGATTTGTTAATTAAACGCGACACTTTAGTTTCCGCTCGCATTTTTTTGATGTACCTAGAATAAGACCTGATTGACCCTATAGGTACTTCCAGGTTCTAAGATTATTTGTTTAGGTAAGAAATAGTTTAGTAATCAAAACTTATTTAACCAACTACTTATCGAAGTCTCAATGTCTATTGTGCTGTTACCATAAGCAGCTGAAATATAGGTTTTTCAGCTGCCAAGTTAATAATATGAACCTAAAACCTAACAGTTCATAATATTCAATTTACCATGTAGGTACCTAATGCAGATAGGTAAATACCGGGCAGTCTTCGCCACAGTCTCGTATTGATCGCAGCACTCGCTTGTTTCAAATTCAATTCGCAGAGTGGGAATAACAATAAAACTTGGTCCGTGTATCTTCAGCATCACCTGCGACCCTATACGTGTACTGAATATACAAGCCTTTGTTATCGAATTTTAAACTCTATTTACTATGTACGAGTATATAGGCGTCTTGAAATGTTTATTTATACCTACAGAATATTGTAACTTTCGTGAGGCGTGGTGATGGTTCACACGACTTGTGACCATCTGCAAGATGAGATCAGGGCTAATCTAGTTTAGATTGAATTCATAACGGTTACTACCTACAGTGTAGCCTTTTTAACCCACAAGTTGGTAAAAAAATTGAAAAAAGTTGGTAAAGTATGCCTTGTTCAAAGTCAGCCCATGTAGGTATAAATACTTTTCATAAAGTTTAAATAAATGGAATCGAATCTTATAAATAAAACTTGAATTAAGTGAGCAAAGCTGTTATTTAGCAAGTTACGTGAATAGATTGTAATTGTAAAGACTTACGGGATAATGTGAAAAACGCATTGTTTTTTTTGTCCAGATTATATAATAATTTCACAGTGGTAAAGTTGTTAAATTTTGTGCTAACAAATAGCATTTACTCACGAGTTTACCAGAGCCATTTCAATAACCGAGTTGGAAATAAATTCGCGGTAAATTATTGTTTTCATGTCAACCTCCTATAAAGAGCTTTCATTATTTCAACGTTAAACTCCCTGCATCCGTATTGGGCATATTAATCCACTTCAGGCATCGCGTTATTTAGGTCAATTTATCAAGGTAATTCAACAGGAAATACGTATTTACTTCATGAGAATTCTCCATAAAAATTCGTGCCTTCAGTAATGATATTCGAAATACTTTAAGACTTCGTTGTGCGTGCTCGTAACTATAATCCTAAAAATATGGTTCATGTGCCCGTCGGCTATATTGTGTACGTATCCACCTAGCATGTGTAGATCACATGCGATAAATAACAAGATTGTTTCCACGAAGGAACCACCCGCGTGCCACGCTTGTTCCCGCGCCGAGCTACCAAGAAACGTCAAAATATTTCATACAAAGACTTTTGTAAATATGAGAGGCGGACCGCACTATGACATATATCTCAATTTTTTTACAACCAAGCCTTATCCTCGTAGATACGCGGCAAAAACACGCCTCGGGCTCGAGTCACGAATCGCAATATGGGCCTCGTGATAAATCTTCACGAATTCCAGTTTTATTTATTAAGTTGTATGGTGTTTTTACGATGTTACGCCGCGGGGGCGCTCATTACAACACTGCCTCCGCGGAACGTGATGAAAAAACTTTTCCCGACGATATCTTCTTGCAACATTAATTACGAAACTCGGAAAGTTCCCTGCCCCGGAATAGCGTCGCTCATTATATTTCTTTTTCTTTTTCCACTTTCTAAAGGAGTCGGCAACAATACATTTTTACGATTTTCTTTTTCTAGAATGAAAAGGGACGGCTCTAGTTCCCTCGTAGAGCTGATAAGAATATATCGAGTATTACAGTAGGCAGTAAAAATACTGAAGACATCACGTAGCAAAACAGGTCTGGGAGTTTTATGTGAGCAATTTGGAGCGTTCACAAAAGAAATGCTAACGTTGACGCGAACGTGACACAGCCGGGCGACCCGGCCCCGTAGCCAAATGTGTCCTGTGAACCGTGCGCCATACGTACTGTAGTTTTACTATCCTGACTTATTTACATTTGCCGTATTTTATTTCTAAACGTATGTACCTAAGAATGCCCCAAAGTTTATATATATTGCAAGAAACTGATTCAATATTGTACAGGACCCTTGTCATAAGATGGGGAGACCCTTTTAAAATCAAGTCTTGCATACATTAAAATTTAATACGATTTTCATCGATATGCGGTGCTGTTATTACCGTTCAATAAAATCTACTCAGTAACGCACGTAAACTTAAAGCATGGAACTTACGAGTATTTCAATAAAATGTACAACTGAATGACCTGCCAGGCAATCGCCGCCCAAACCGGTAATGAGCCGAACCGAGAGATACCATAATCGAATATTTTCGAGGGTAATGGCTTTTATAAGAGATAATTGAAGTTGTGGAACAGGCAAGGGTTCCGTAGGGCGTATCTGTGAGTTAATTTATGTTACTATAACTCAGTCGGACAGGTTGTGTTCAATAGGTAATTTAGTTGTTGGCAACATTGTCGTAATGAGAACGGAACCGTGGGGTTTATTAGCGCGTTGAGTGATGCACTCCATCTGGATGGTAACATTGTTCCTAAATTAAGTTTTTATATCTTTCAAGTGTACCAAATTCATCCATATTTGAGCATGCACATCCATTAGTTCAAACAATATGTAATTTTTTAGTAAACCACAAAATGGGCTTGAAGTTCTTCCTTCCGGATTATAGACAACACCTTAAATTATAAAAAAAACTGTGGCATTTAGAATACTTACATTATATCTCATATTTTAAAATATATCCGTGTCATAGGTATTGAAAAAATAGAGTTTAAAATCTCACGCGATGTATTATAAACTTACGGTACACAGCTTTTAAAGCAATCACCACTCGAGGCCAGGAACTATAAATACTTCAATTAAAATGATTGTTCTTAGCAAAGTATCTACCTACCATAAATAGTTGACCAATATTTATAGGTACACGTTGTAATAATGTGTTAGACGATTGAAATATGGATTATTAAAACTTATTCATAGATGAGTTATTTAAGGCCTGTTCACAGGGAATGCATACAGATTTACCTACACAGTTAAATCAGTTAATTATTTTCAGATTTAACCCAAAATTTAAAACACAAACTTCGGTCTGAAAAGGTATTTAACGGTTCAGAAATGATGTCATGTGAAGTCATGTCTCACCAAAAATGGTGTTCAGTATGTAGTACATGCATACTTACCTAAAAACTTTCAGGTATATGTATACAGACCGCGAGATCGCAACATAAAAAGTACATAAAAAATGTGGATTTCTTAAAATAATACATTTAAAGTCAAGTAAGTCCACATTTTATATCTACACCTCCGTGTTATTAACAGTTAAGTAAAACATCTAAAGGGCGTTCCTCCTCCTTAATTTTGATAACAAACACACAACATCTGAATCTTGCTTAATCAACTTTATTAATCATAGTTAAGGTATAAAATCGATTGTGCGTTGATGTTTCGTACGACCTTTTTGAAGTAAAATACTGAAGCTTTGACTTAAACGAAAAAGCTCATAATGTACACAAGATATGGCCTCGTGAGGCAGTTTGTTATGAAGTTTATAGTGGAACCAACACGGTTCTAGTTACATGCTCATTGGGAGATTAAAAAAAGGCGTCGATTTCGAATATTATCTGTAATAATTTAGAAGATTGAATCGCTTTGGTAGAGAGAGAGAGACAAAAAAAGGAGGAATTATGAAAACTGTTTGTCGTGTTATTGGATAGTTATATATTTTAAGTTTTACGACACGTTCGTGGAGGTAGTGTTATGATAAACGCCACGGGTAATGTGGAACATGACGTCGGAATGTTATTAGAGATTTTTATTAAAACTAGAGTCGTAAACCAGATCATACGGGAACCGCTCCGCGTTTAACGTTCTCTGTGACATTATATTAATTTGTGATGTGGTGAAAGAGTTAATGTCTATTTAACTGACTGTGTTTATCTGCGGTGTTTAAGTCAATGGACGGGTGTGTCGACTGTTTGATAATAATAGGTCAAGTTTAAATTACACGCACATTGTGACCCCAATTATGTACGAAAGAAAATGTTGAAATACGCTTTTATGTATCTAATACATTTTCTCCTATTGTTTTTCTCTCTTATAAACTGAAAAGGGTAGATTTACGAGATAGTTCACGAATCATAAATATTAGAACACTAAACATGTGTTAGATAACGCTCCACAAAACTCTTTTTAAACTAAAGATTTGTGCAATGCACATAACACAATGCGTGGTTAATATTTTATGAGTGTTAAATCTATATTAAATTTGTATGTGCTAAATGTAGCGAGAGAAAATATCACTAAACGGTTTTACGATGTGACTTTGCCGTAAATACATCCCTATTATTACGAAACTTGCACTACCGCTTCGGAGACGATGGCACCGTCTGAAAAGAAAACGAATGAAATAAGCGCTACGTTATTTTTATAAAAATCAGCCATTTAGGCAAATGTGGAAAAAAATTTCGGCCGCATTTTCCTGTAGGTACCTAAGACCAAGCGTTTTAGTTCGATACTACTTATCCTAAAAGCTTGAGACATTGTACTAAGATATTAACGGCACTTCTTAACTAACCAGCTTCCGAAACAAGAACCACGATTTCAGTTTTTTTCATCATTTTTTAATACTTTCACGTACCTACATCAAAAATTCAACCACCAACTACCAACATCTTTGAATATTTTAGTGAAACTTAAAATTTTGGTCATTGTAGGCATCAGGGAGACGCGGGGGTTTGTAGGTGTGCTCGTAAACTCTACGTTTTATGGAAATATAAGATCCTTGTCGGCGACGCTGGGTACACGCCGCCCTGCCTCCTCTCGCCTCAGAATGTAATCTCTTGTACCTGGCTACGTATCTTTACATGCTATGGATTTTATCTCACGCCTTGTGTAGGCAGAGGTTAGGAAACTTTGATGTTTATAGCCACATAAGGTATTTTGAAGAATGAGTCAGATCGCAGCTTTAAAGTCCTCAAGTGATAATTGTAGGTAATTTGTTCGCGTCTGCTTTTTTATCGTTGAAACAATTATTCTTATTTACAACTAAAACAGCTGCCAATACTGTGTTACTATGGCGATCCAGTAAAACCGAAATAAGGGGTTCAGCAATCGAAAAACCAATCAAAGGAACGTTTAACGGTGTCATGACAAACTACCGTTACGTATAGGTACATGTTGATGTTTACGTGTGTAAATCCAATGAAGTCTTTGAAATATGGATGCTCCCTACGTAATTTATGGTATATTTACCTACTTGGCTTTACTCGTTTTGTGACGATTTGAATAAATTTTAGCAACAACAACTGCATATAAATGGAACCTTTATCCGAGGCAATCAAATTTTGATAGCGATCGGATAGGCACGACTAGCAGTCGAAATACTCGAAATAGCGGGCATTACTTCCGAATTCTCGAATGCGGACGAGTCGAATCGATAGTCGATACCAATAAAACAGCGTCGATTCGCGAATACATAAAACGTCGGATTCGAGTCTTGCGCTCTTTATATAAAGCTAGAGAGAAGGGTTCCACTTTTATTGCAAGGAATTTGCATATAAAGTAACCATTGAAGAAAGCGATCTCCGCTGGGCTCCGTGTATTTTTTCGTATTCATTGTTGCGAAGGCCGCGGCTCACATTCCGTTTTATGATCGTGATGCTTTCTTAGCGTTTAAATAAATAATGGTATCAACAGTTTTTTTGCTTTTGATTTATTTGAGAAAGCCTTTTATGTTTTGATCTGAGACGATTAATTATGTTTATTTTGGTCGTAAACGTTCAGAATTAAGATTTGTTTCTACTCTGTCTCTGTGAATAAACTAGTCTTTGTTTTGTTGCAGGTTAATGGATTGGCTGTCGATCTGAATATGGATTAACAAAAGAGGTAAATATTATATCGAATCATTTGCATTTTACCGTAGCATAACATTGTTGGGGCCACATAAAATCGAAAGGCGACATGTGAAGTTATGATAAAAAACAAAATAAAGTCTTTAGTGACCGCGGGGCGTTACCAGGGATTCCTAATAAAAATGATATTTAATTGAAGTCGATAACGTGTCGTGGCGAGAGGCCTAATAAACTGCCTTTATTATTGTGTTGCTTCGCCTCTCGATAAACATTACGTATCTATACGACTCACGTTCTCCGTTCAAATGCTTGCTGGGATTTGGTTGTCTTCACATAAGTATCCCTATCTTATCGCGTAGACTTTACGAAGGAAAATCTTTTACTATTTTACCGACGGTGATAACTTTCTAGCTGTATTAGCGTCTGGCTTCGAGGGTTTTACACACTCAACGACTGCAGCTATTTTAATATTTAAATTGAAGTTAAAATATAAACTTACAAATGGAAATGCTAGTGGGAATTCGTGTTTTTAAATTAGTTGTAGGTATCGAAGTTGGTAATTTTCTTAATGCAATTCCTAGACGAGTTGATGTCAATGGCAGATTTATTCAATTAATAATTCATGAAAATTTATACCTAGTCTTCTCTGGTCTAGGTTCACGCCTGTCCAGTGTCAACCGGTCGATAAATTTTCTTTAACGGCTTTGATATCTTCAAGAACACGTTCTTGATTCGAATAATTTCGCGTCACAAAGTAAAGGTACCCTCACATTGTTGCTGATGCGTTTCGTCAGCATTGAGATAAAACAAACCCAACACAATGGCCTTTAAGTGATAGTTATGGCACTTTTTATAGGCAGTTAGATTTATTTTAACTGCACTGTTTGTTTTAATACGCTTTTCGCGAGGAGAGGTCGCGACTACTGCTCTTTCATTCATTTATTGCAGTGTACTATTCGCATCAGTTGGAGCTAATGTTTATGTTGATGATGCGAATGATCCATCTTGTGAACGTTTAATGGTGTCTCGTTGAAAGCAAGTGCGTCTACGATTGTGTCTACTGAGTTGTAGTGGGCGTACGATTCTAGTCTCATTTGTCATTGATAAAATATCGCAATATTTTTCTGAGAGCAATCAATTAGCTCATGACTTAAAAGATTTATCGTGTAGTTTTATGACTCCAATAGAGATAAACAAAGTGCGACGGCCTGGTGTCTGGCAAAGAAATGATTGTGGAGAACGTGGGTGTATTTCAAGCACGAGTGTGGAAATTCTAGTTTACTAAACTGTTTTCTTATTCTTAGAACTTCTCCGTCTAAGTAAACAGATAAATAAATATAATATGCTGCGCCTGTAAATGGCAAGAGGATGAATGATGTATACCCTGGTACGCAATCACATGATCTCTAAAGAGATTTACTAAAAAAAAAACGTACCAAACTCATCAAAATCCAAATGAGACGAGAGCAAAAAGATGTGGTGGACTTTCTCAAAAAGTCTTTGCCAAGAGAAAGGCATGACACCTCTGCTAAAACAGGTCTTATATACCTCCTTTATACCTACCTTTATTATTATTTATAACTCAATTCGAGGGTTGGTGTCTCATTAGCCGACCACGCGGGCCGCAGGTCGCCCCAGCGGTCCTAATAAGGAAATATAGGGCAATAAAACTAGCCAGTGGCGAGCTTTCTTAATCAAATTGTAGGAATGGCCGATGGGAGCCTCGTTGATGCCATCGACATCATCATAATTATCTAAGTACTACGGTAGGTGTTATATGGTAGGTAAAAATGTAAATAATTGAACGTACACTTTGAGTTGACAAGCTGTATTAAAGATTATCTGAATCAAGCTCTGAGTTAGACACTAAATGCCAAATGAGAAAATCGAAAAAAAGTTAAATTGCTTAAAATAGGCATTATAGTTGATTAAACCAAGAACTCTGAAGGGTTCAACGGGGAAACCCGTTCACAATATTAATATAATCTTGAACCGTTATCTTAAAACAAAGATCTCATCAAAAATTCAGCATGTGACTCTCGGGATGTATCCAATAAATCAGTTTTACAGCATTCCGGTGTCATTTCAGTCGTCGAATGGCATAAAATGATAATTTTACTGCGCTCCCCTTCCGTCTCGAGGAGTTTACGACAATTGTGAAATGTATCGACAGTTTGGGTGTCACCTAGATGGCGGACCAACCTTCGAAGCAACCATCTAAACTTTAAAACCCCATTTACTCTTAGCAATAAGAACAAAATTCCCCTGGCAAAGTCCATTTTCCCCGCAAATACCCAGTTAATCCATCAGCAACATATGGTACCTGTCTCCCCGCTCTCCTCTCCTCAGTTTTCTTCTTCTTCTTGAACTGCTATTTTAAGGCACGGGCTATCAATCTTTCAGGTGGCTTAGCTGTTTAAATATAATGGTGAATCATAGTAAATACGTGGGTATTTATAGAACAGGGAACTCATCGCATTCTAATTTTATTTAAAGCTTTCAAATCGACCAGACTTCATATAAAAACAGATATGTCGGTGATGTATCGAATGTTTTTCCAACAGAACTTGGGGTGAAATTTGCTCATTTTTAAGCAACGCATTCGCGTCTCTGTTAGCATCTGAAAATCAAAACAGCCTTAATTTCCGTAAATTTTTGACAGTGCGACGGACAAACGAATGAGAACGTTGCTAAAATATAGTAGAATTGGCACTCTTGTTTTAATAATTATGTAAACCTTTTTTTATGGATGGGAAATCATCAAATGACTTTTTCCGCTTTGGGTGGAGCGGAAGAGAGTGTCATACTCTTACTGACTAAAACCCATCCGTGTTCTTCCTTAAGCCCTTTGCGTTCCAAGGCCGCGGTGACTCCGGACATGGTTGTTTCGGAAGGTACCTGTTTCGGATTCGGCGGGAGGAAACGCCCGGGTGTTTTCACTGCGAGGATCGCCCGGAGGACACGGTGGAGCATACAGTGGAGGCCTGCCCCGCATGGGCGGAGCAGCGCCGTGTCCTCGTCGAGGCGATAGGCGGCAGCGACCTCTCGCGTCCGGCCCTGGTTCAATCCATGGTCCGGAGCGAGGAGGCATGGGAAGCCGTCACCTCCTTCAGCAAAGCAGTAATGCTAATGAAGTAGGAGGCGGTTCGAGTGAGGGAGAGACAACCCTCACACCCCAGCCGCCGCGGCATAGGGAGACGCACCGGGCGTCGGGAGTCGCTGGGCGATTCCCGGCCACCGTAGGTGCGGGTCTGCGGACGGCGAGCGTTGGGTGGCTTGCTGTCCGATTAAAGCCAGACCCAAGCCGACGGCGCGTTGTGTTCCACGCGCGCCTCAAAGAGATGTCAGCATAGGAGTAGGGGCCCGTTAGGGCCAGTGCCTACCTGGGTTGCGGATTTTGTTCGAAAGAGTTACCGCGGCCCTGGAACGTAAAAGGCACTAGGAGGAGCATAGGTGGGTTTTAGTCAGTAGAAGTCTAACACTCCCTGCCGCTCCACCCAGAGCGGGAGGGGTCACTTGATGATTTCCCATCCACAAAAAAAAAAAAAGGCCGCGGTGACTCTTTCGAACAAATTCCGCAACCCTGAATTTGTAAATCTGTGCATTAACTCAATTAGGTACCTACATGACATCTCCCCTATTGTTTGGTATAAATAATAATTATTAATAGTATATTGCAGCTTATAACAAACTTGGATTAATAAAATTTTATAACGATTGATGAAAAAAATCCTTTCAGTAAGTGTCGTAGCAACGGCCTGTCCGTAGAAAAGGTCGTCCTTAATTTAATTTATACGCTCCAAACTTTTTCCAACGATATTGCCTAAAAGAAAGGGATATAATTTACTACAATTGATATTCTCAGGCGTGAACCCTTTTCGGCATAAACATTCATTATAACAACATGCAATAAAACCCGAACAATGCTTAATTACCATTTATTTATTACCCCAAATTAACAAAGCCCTAATGATTGAGAACCATAGAGTTTTGTCAACAAAACCAATTATTTTGTTTGTATAAATTATGCAAATGCCTTTGTAGTGTAAATGTGATTGATTTCGTTTCTTTTGTGAATAGTTTGTTTTCCCAATTATGGTTATTTGGAATTAGGAAAGAGTCTTTGTAAAGAATAATTTGTGGACGAATTGTATTCTTGTCAGTCTAACTGCTCGTATTGAAATGAGATTCAAGACCGGTCACAGTTATACTAGTTGCCGCCCGCGAATCTAGCTCGCATTATTAATAGTTTCCTTGTTTGAATTAGTAGTTTATTTTTTTGAGTTTGTTTTTTTTTTTGTTTGTTTTTTTTTTTTTTTTGTTTGGTTTTGTTATTCTGATAGGTAAATGTAAAGCTTCAAGAAAATAAAACTACCAAATGGATTTTCATGAAACTTTACAGTTACCTATATATAACTGTAAAGTTTCATGAAAATCCATTCAGTAGTTTTTGCGTGAAAGAGTTTCAGACAAACAATCATCCATATTTTCTCACAACCTCGCATTTATAATAAGTCGTAGGATTTCTTCCATATTGCAAGTTAATAAATTATCATGATATTTTCTTCACCTGATATGTGAAAAAAAATATTCAAAAGTCAAAAACCTTTATTGCGAACTAAGTGTGCAATGTTAGTGTTATGTTATGTCAGTAGGTATTTATGACCAAAATCAATCATCTCATTACTAATCGTACCCAGTAAAACCAGACGCGTTCAACACTCGGTCGAGTTGTCTAAGCAAAACTCCCAGTTTTATCGCTCACCGTCACCTCTTGCTATTGACCCAAGCACTGTTGTACTCGTACATAATGTGTGGTGCGACAATCGCAGGGTTTACTACATCGTTTCACTTTTAACGCTATTAAACGAACACTATAAAATGTTGAGCATGCATCATCGGTTGTGTTTAAGCACTTACTGATGTTCAGTTTAGCTTTTTATTTGAGAGCTTTTGATTTTTCTTGGTCGTATGGTAGGGTAGATTTTTTTTTAAATTTTGTATGACGAAATAAAAACCTTTGGAAGATCAAACCAGCTGATTTATGAAAAACAGAATGCTTTTTGCTTCAATTTGCTTTGCTATCAACTCTGAGAACATTGATTTCATAAGTAATTACCTAGTCTTTTTAAATCTGTTATTATCCAAATATTTATTTTTTATTTTATAAGCGAAGTGTGGAAACGTATTTATTATTTTGCCCTGTTAATGAAAAGCACAGAAAAAGCCAGATTGATAAATTGTTTCCCACTCCCGTAGACATGCTTGCTTAATTGCTCTTTATAATTACTTCCCACCTTGGAACCCCAACTGTAAATAACGAGCACCACTCCCACTGATCCCTCTCAAACGTACATTTCCATTCAACCTCGTAACGAAACTTCCGAAGTACAATTAAACCTCCCGACAAAGATAGTTAACAAGAGCAGAGAGCCTCTAATGACAAGAATTAAGACGTAAAGATACGGCGAGATACGTCATTATGGCCCCGGTCTCATAGGGCGATATACGTCATTACGGCCCCCGGTCTCATGCATCTATGGATGTCGGCTCTCATTAGGGCGATACGCCCCAAGAGTGAGTTAATGATGTACCCTAATGGATGCCAGATAGGTACGACATTCTGCGTACAGGATACTCTTGAAAATGTTTTTTGTTGGTATATGTGTCGTGTTTTCTGTCAGAGATAATATGATTTGTGGGACGTGGGTAGAACTTACCTAATTAGTGAGGTCTGATTCAGAACTACTGTTTATTTTTTGGGATGTAGATCATCAAATGACTCCTTCCGCTCTGGGCGGAGCGGAACAGCCTTACTGACTAAAACCCACCCGTGTCTTCCAATGCCGTTTGCGTTCCAGGGCCGCGGTAACTCTTTCGAACAAATTCTGAAACCCTGGCAGACCTGACTAATTATGCTGACATCTCTTTTAGGCGCGCGTGGAACATAACGCTCCGTCGACCCGGGCCTGGCCCTTATCCGACGGACAGCCCTATTTTTGTACCTGCTGCTTTTAAAATAGGTTCTTATTGAATGTACCAAATACCGAACTAAATTTGGCTTTTGGTCTCTATCTGAATCTAAAGCTACAATATTTTAAATATCTTGCTTTTCCTAAATACAATATCCACAATGTAAATTAGTATAATGTTGGTAGACTTTATACTGCGTTAGTATAAATTCACAAGGAATTCTCTTAATAAAAATAATTTCTTAGTGTGCTTATGTCAAAAAACATTTCATAGTAATATAACGAATTCCATTTTCACATGATTATATTCTGAGTATTAATGTGAGATGCATTCAGTTTTAATGTATACTTTTTGGTAACAATGCGTTGTCGCGAAGATTTATTTATAATTAAAGTCAATTACACTAAAAGTGAACCTACATATAAGACAATGTAATTACCGCCTTAGTAACCCAAATATCGGACCACCAAGAAGTTAAACTTAAACAATAGTGAGAAATGAGCATCATAACCACTATGCAGTTACCAACATTACGCTACGAATGCTACGATACCCGTACTACCAACCGTAACCGTATAGGTCACGCACACAGACGCGTGTGGCCGGTCTGTAGCGAGTATGGATTAGCGCGGGCTGCCGCGCGAGCGAACGTCACAAAATGGCGGCCGTAAAAACAAGTGAAGAGTGAGTTACGGTCGGACGCGGGTCGAGGGGGGCGCGGCTCGAGGGGGGAGCCCCGACCAATGGCGCTCCGCTGAGCGAGCAACGCAATTCGCCCGCCAACTCCGCTCTTTCTTTTATGGCCGACGTTGTTTTTCTCTGGCGCGCTTTTTCCTGATTTTTTTTTGCGGGAAATTGTTTTGTTTGCTTTGTAAGGAATGCTACAATGTATATTAAAGTGTTTTTCCCTTGTTTCGAATTGAAATATATGGCCTTTTCCATACTTTATTGCGCCTTTTTTTGTTTCCAAATTTTACAAGTTCTACCATACGAACCAATATATTTTTTTTCAGAATTCATTCAGAAGAATTACAACCTTAGGTAGGTACTCTAATAAATGAAATTGCCAAAACCTGGCCATCTTTGATTTACTTACCTTACATTTAAATTATGACTTCAATTTCAATGAGTTCTAAAAAGTTTAACAGCACAATAATGTTGATTTTAAACAAATACAAAACTAATAACTACAAGTTTATAAAACGAAGTGATCAAGATCTTTACTCATATGTTCCCTAACTTCTATGTTAAAATAAAGTTCATGCTATTGGTGATGAAATTGTTTCTACAGTTAAGTATTTGCGACGGAAAATCTATTGGCTTACAAAACAAATAATAATATTTGTTTATCTCTGAATTATAATAAAAATATTTGATTGGTTATGTGATTGGTGTATTGGTTGTAATTTATTTTGGAGGTACCAATCACATATATTTTAAAAACCTTTTCAACCTTTGCCACCTACCATTCATTTTGTTAAACGAAATAATTTAGGTCCAACAGTTATTTAAACGAACAGCCCCACCAAATTAAATATTCAACACAAAACTCTCAGCGATTCAAAACACAACAAATTATAATCTAAGTCCCAAACATAAAATGAGACATCTCCGCTTAATCCTCGGGGCAATAAAAAGTAAAAAGTTATTAGTTGGAGCGGATAACTCATCGGTAAAAGTTGCAGTGTAATAATTTAGTTAAGACAGCCGCGTCTTAACGTAGCGTAATATCCTAAACTGACATATTTATTGTCTCGGAAGGGCGGGGGCTTCTTCGAAGGGGAACACCGAATACCGTACCTTGCTGCTTGCCTTCCAGGGGACGTAGGACGCAACAAAACACAACCCAAGATCAAATATTTTGATCCTCACAACAAGATAAAAGTTTTCAACAAAAAAATAACAAGACAAGAAATTAAAAACGTTTGTAACAATCAAATAAATTCTAACAAGGCTGACGGTTTCAAGAAATAGTGGAATTTCTACCTGTTTGTAGATTGAGATGTACGATTTTTGTGTATTTTAAAATATCTTATTAATTATTTCATAGAATTTTTACGACCGTAGATAATAATCGCGATTTGCAAGATTTATTATTTAAGTTCTTTGACAGTTAATGTTTTAAGTCCATGTAGATAACTACAACATGTTTCCGGCTAACAACATCTAGCTACCATTAATTTATACTCATAGTAGCGAAAATAAAGTGTTTATTCAGTAAAAGGTAAAAACCTAATAATAAATTAACATTATGTAAGTTTTTTATTTTTTCAATGAAACGGAAATAAAAACAACGCTATTAATTTTATGATTTCCAAAATAGAACCTATTTTAAACAAAAGAATACGATTCTTTAAAGGTTTTAAATAATACCCAGGTACCTAACAAATCATTTAATACGACGACAATTTAATTAATGTCTTTGCCTGAAAGTGTCAAGAAAAATAAACTACGTGGGACACCTTACTCCTATCACCGTGCAATTATTTTTCGTATTCATGTACAAAGATGTCTAGAGAAGATATTCTTTCACCTGCCTTTAATATTCGTGTCAATTAGTAGAGGAGTACACGTTAAACACATGGATACATATGTAGGTAGATACGTTACAACCAACGTTATGTTAAAAGGTGTCGGTATACACGAATGTATGTTTAAGGGTGTGTTTATACAGTCGTGTGTCAGCTGCAAAGAAAAATTAAAAAGCGAACGAAGGAGTTGCATTAGGGTCGTCAGTTACCAGTTCCATGGATTGTTTTTACATTCATGATTAATGATACTTTGATTTTAAATAAGTATCTAATTTGAACGTTTTAAAGTGCTACGAGACTGCTACGAAATTTCGTAGCAGTTTCGTTTAAGTCTATTTTCACTTACATGGCACTTTTGTTAGTGTTTATTCTGATTATACGTTGGTATTGCAATATCGATTCCAATTGAATATTGTGAAAAAAATATATTTATATCGTTTTGACGAACTTTTTCATGTTCCAATTTCTTTTCCGTTAAATCACTAGCTACACGCAGGTAAGTAGTTAATGTTTTTCCCAAGTTTATTGAATATTCAATAAACTTGGGACTTACCTTTTATGGAGTAGTAGTTAATGTTATCCGCTATATAATAAGTTAAAGCTAATAAGATTAATTACAATTATTTAAAAGGTGCCGCTACGCGCTACGCTACTGTCTACGCACACAAATTCTTCCCGTTTTTTTCAGTGACTGTATTAAGTTTACTTTTCTAACATGTTATAATATCTGGATCTTTAAGTAAACGATTGCATCTGGCAACCCTGCTGGTTGAGCGCTGGCGTGGGGCGTCGGGTTCATTGACCGGCCGCCCGCGCCGCACTGAAATATCGCCTTGCAATATCTCGCTCGGCTTAATCCGAGCACTGCGGCGCAAGTCTGACCTAACCTTTATAAACGTTTATAATAAGCTAGAACATTTATAAACGTTAATATTAAAGTTATAGCATAATGAAAATGAATAGACAACGTTTGTTTGGGTAATTAAATTTGCGTGTAGCGCCTTGTGAAATTTCTAATGTAGATTCCTCTTTTTTCTGCCTTTGTAGATCATTTTTAGTAATTCTATTTAGGTCGTTTTAACTATCAACGTTTTATGTGCCACTGATGTTTAATTTAAAACCATAAATAATCTGATAACACTTTAAACAGGGTAAAATTTTGTTGAGTCACCTGAACTGTGATTCATTCTTACTTATGTGAATGTACGTGTGTAGTAGGTAGTTAGATACCTTCAATATTCTTGATGCATTCAAATGACCTGCGAGGCTACGGTGTAAACTAGACTGATTACTTATTTATCTCTGATTTGTTATGCATTCACCATTCAAACAAGCACTAACATTCGAGTTTTCGATGCATAAGTACCTAACCGAAGGAAGATATGTACTATGTTTATTTTAATTTACCTGATTCATATTTTAGTAAAATAATATTCGAATAAACCAGAAAAGTTAGCTGTGGTGAACAAATCAATTTTTTTTTTAGTTTTAAAGGAACTGGATTTTAGTAGATTTATCTTCTATCTCCTGTATATGTACCTATACCTAACTTTTAAGTAAAGTAGGCACACCTGCGGATTTACAAATAACAAAAATACATTTATTTATTCATTATTATTATTTCTTATTGAGGAATGGGCTTGCTCTTGACCTCGATCACGCCTGATGGAAAGCGATAAGCGATAGATGAGGTCTATGATGGCGAGCGTGCCCAGAAGAAGCCCGTTCACTCTTGCTTTGAAGGCAGACGGCGGGTTAAACTTAACTTTTAACATTATGTACCATAAGACGGGGTAACTTTGACTTTAGAGGTAACTTTGACACGTTCCTTTTTTTAACTACCTACTCTACTTTCTTGACTACTTTAAGTTTCTGCATCTCTCACCCATGCGAACTCGCCCCTAACACGTGTAAACCGAATTTTAGGGCTTTATTATAATGAGCCCCAAACACTGTCAAAGTTATGCTTAAAGTCAAAGTAACCCCGTATTACCGGTAATTTATGCCTACGAAAGGTTTCCATCAGGTGGGGCAAAACGACCCATGTGGCAATGAAAACCACACCTAAAACCACCTTGTTTAAAATTAGCATAAATATTCACGCAATTCTCACTCAGCTGGATTTATTTCAAGTATGTAAGTATATCTATTTAGGTGGTAGGTAATTAATTCTGCAGAAATTGTGTGGGCTTAGCTATGAGACCAAATGTTTATAGAAGCATTTGGTCTCACAGTTTATATAGTATCTTATTTGTCTCGAGAATATTTTGTGATAATGTGAATGCCAACAACCAAAACAGTGAGTTTTATAAAGTGTGTTATTGTCGTAGATATTCCATAGAAACGTTCTAACTAGATAGGCGTTGGCAAAATTCAGACTCATATCGGTACCTACTTCCCTAAATGCTGTTTGTTGATAGGTGAAGGACTTGAGAACAGTTCCACCCTTTTGGCTAATTATTTATTTATTTATTTAAAACTTCATGTACACAAATGTACAGAGGCGGACTTAATGCCTTAGGCATTTTCTACCAGTCAACCTTTGGGTGATGCAGAGACAAATAGTGGTAGGTGCAATGTGGAAAAGCAAAAAAAACAGAAACACGATTTATATATAATTACTTACTGTAAAGATATATTATATTATATATAATTATATAAACTATACATACCATACAATACTATACTATAATATACTCAAATAAATAAACTAATGTACAAATATACCTACATAAACAATTTATGCAAACAAATAATGAGTAAAAAAATAATAATAATAAATTAGCGCTGTGACGATACTACTACACACTACTACTGTCGTATTATTTTAAATCAGATTCTAAGTGGAAGAAAAATTGGAAAAGTTGCGCAAAAGATTAGATATAATATTCAAAGTGATTTTTATAGGATTTCTGTATGAAATTAGGGCCAGGACAACGTCTTCCGGGTCAGTCAATAAAGTATGAATACAAGTTTTAAAGTCTGAGCCTTAACATAGTGTAGATTGTTTCCACACAATCATGCGCAAACGGTGCACATCCCTGGTCCGTAGAGTGCGGGCCAGCCGCAACAGTATCCTGAACGCTTTTGCTGAACGTTTCGACTGTCAGTACGTAAACCACTGCTGCATGGTTCACGTGCTGACTAATATTAAAATATTATTTTAATTTTTAATAATGATTTCTAATTTTGAATTTTAAATGTAATTAAGTGTAATTGTATGATCCTAAGTTGATCGAAATAAATAAATAAAATAAATAGAGCTGGGCAAAATAGCCGTGACCGGGAAAGTGGTATTTTACCTCTTCTGACACGTACTTAGGTACCTACTTCTGTAAGGGAAGCACAAAACCTGACACGTTAGTAAGAAATAAAAAATAATCGATGTATAGAGCCTCTAACAAAATTATTTATGAAGCTAGTTTGCCACATATTATTACTTCACAATTTGATCCTTATTAACGACACTTTCGGATGGTGTAATAATACAGGCTGTGTTTTTTTTTCAAAATCAACCGGTTCGATTCCTGGGTTAGGAATACTGATTTTTCAAAAATCCAATGATGCTGTTTTAGTTTTCATCAAAACCGGGCTGATGCCTTCCAGTGTTTTTCAATATTCCTTATAGTTTCAGATTTGGCCATCCACGTACAATAAAAATTCATCATGTGTATACGTAGTAAAACATTTTTCGTAAAAGCCACTACATTCTCAAATGTGATTGCAATCGAACTTCGCTTGTGAATCGAACTGTTTTAATTTGATTTTATTTCAAGACTGAGAAGGACCACAAGAAGGACATTCGGATTGCAGCTCCAAAGACTGCAATACTCGTATTAACTTTTGTTATCTTTTTGCTTTTCATGTTCGAACAACTTCGTTGATTAATATTCTACCAACCGACCATGAGTCTGTTACTCTGCTGGCAACTCATTGGAATTTTAGTGAAGGTTACCGACTCACATATACTCGTATGTATATCTTTACGAGTAGGTTGTAAGAATAATAAAGTAGTCACGTCATCGGGTCCAGGCACAAAGTAGGTTGCGGGAATTGCTACGAGCACGTTCGAATTAAGACGTTTTGCAAACCACAAGAAATGCTGGACCGGACTCGGTCGTTCGTTATTTACATAGCTACTAGCCTATAAATAAATACCGGCCCTCTCACACACACGTGCACAAAATGACGTTGTTTTAACTTTATTTTATTTTTAAACGCGCGAGCGGTGGAGCGCGCGCCGGCTGTAATTTCGCGGTGGTCGCGGCGCGCAGGCGTTTACGCACGCCGGACCAAGATGGCGGCCGACTCGTTCTAAAGTTTAATTTTTAAATTTCGAATACGGTGCTACAATATTATATCGATAAGCGAACAACTATTTTCCATGGGAAATTGTCGTCGTTTCGACTCGTGCGCCGTCTGCCCTCTTATCGCTCGGTTTGCTCGGACATTGATTTTCACAGAGTGCTACATGAGTATACTTGCATGTTTATAACTTCATTACACAGTTATGACTCAGAGTCATTATGTGCCAGAAGAATTAGGAGATTTATGGATTGCTAGTGAGTAATTTTTATGATTATTATGTTACAATTTTTTAAATCAACGCGCATGAATTTAGATTGATGGCTTTGATGTTTTAATTTTGAAATATTTTCCAAGAATCTTTATTACTTTAGATTTCTAAAAATATTTTGAACATGTGGATTCGTAATGTAGGTACTTATGATAGGTACCTATAAAGTGAGCGTTTAGTAGTACTTTCCTCTAAATAAAAAGCCATAAAAAATCACTTTTGTAGTGATGGCAGTTTTAATAACTAGACCTTGTAAACTCTAAAGAAAATACAGACGGAAAGTCGTATTTAAAACGAAAAAACTGACAACAAAATTATTCACAACAACCAGTATCGTTGACAGGTGAAAAAGAACATGAACAATATATAAATGAAAATAATCATACATTATAAATATTAATTGATGTCTTAAGTGGTTTACTTCCACAAGCACATACATCTTGTCTTTAATAACATATTTATTTATTTATGTTATACTTTATTGTACACCAAATTAAAAAATAAATATCGAAAACCTTAACCTAAAAAAACATGCAATTGGCGGCCTTATTGCATTCCGCGATCTCTTTCAGGCAACATGGAATCAATAGAGATAGCCTGGAAACTCCGTATAATACACTGAACTTTATTACTAAGCTTCAGCCGTCCGTCCGTGTGTCTGTCAGCGGGTTATATTCTCATGAACCGTAATTGGCACACAGAGTGTATATTTAAATTTCCTCTAGATCAACAATTAAAATATAGTCAAATTGAGAACCTCCTCCTTTTTGGGAAGTCGGTTAATAAAACTTAAGTATAATAAAAGGACAAAAATCGATTTTTGTTACGGAACACTTCGTGTGCGAATCCTACTTGCACTTGGCCGATTTTTTTTTTAATAAATTGAAAGGCCTTCTCTAGCAAAGCTTCAGAAAGACTTAGTTTTTTCAATGAAGTATCTAAATATGATTTGATTGTATTGAGTTGTTCTAACCAACAAGCATTTGAAACATTGTCTATCCTAAAATCATAACATTTCATTTTTTGCAATATTGCATTGCAGACAATATTCCATGATTTCCACAAAACGGATATATTTCCCAGTCCTTTGCTTTTCTGAAGATAAGTTAAATCCGATTCAATTGTTGTTCTAACCGACAAGTATTTGAAACATCTCTAAATACCTTTCGTTGTAATGCGGACAATATTTCATGATTTCCGCACACCCACAAATGAGACCCGCTTGGAAAACGGGAAATGAGACTCGCAGAGTAGGTAGAATCCCAAGGTATTTCTTCCAAATATGAACTATATAAGAATCTTACAGACTTTGATATAATAATGGAGATTATGGAAACATAGCCTGGCTTATCCTTGTTATCGTAGCGGTCTTATGACAGTATTGTTTTCTAAAGAAGGCGTAGAGCTTTTATTCATGGCATTCCATGTAATCGGTTCTGTTGATTATTGGCAAAAGTCCCTACTAAGTAAAGTTTTTTCGCTGTACGGGTAACATTAATTTGTATCAGTTCTTGTGTGCGAAATTCAGGAGAGGAACAAGAATTTTCTGGTTCATCTGCTTTCCACGGGCCGGAAAATATGTAGATATTTGTCTTGTGCGATAGTCTAAATAAATTAGACGTAGCTTACGCAAAATGAACGCTGGTTTAACTTTTCTAATACCTATTTTTATTTAAGCCTTTTTCCAAAACTATATTTACCAGAAATCTTTCGGAAATTGAGTCAAAAGAAACGTTTGAATAAAGCCTGTACCAGCGGCATGTAGGTACGTCTTTGTCTGACTCAACATATGCGCCTACTTAGCATACAGCATACAAATACCTACGCAATGTGACTAAGCCCTAAGCTGAAAACAATATCGCTTCATCTGCGCCTGCACACCGACCTCGTGTGTTTGCGGCGCCTTTCATCTTGTATTTATAGTTCCGACTCGGGTTTTCTCGTGTTGATCGTCTTCCTAGTTATCGCCCATATCCTGAGTGTGGGCGTTAGCAATTGTAGATAGCGGTGATACAATGATTTATGTTGTTTAGTGGGACGTCACCTTTTTGGTGTCTTAGACCACTACTGCTACATAACATTTTCTTGTAAAGATTCCTTTAAGTAAAAGTTAAGAAAAGTTTACGCGTAATTCGGGTAAGCTAGCGGGCAGCTTTCCCCTTCGCCCCCGTAGCCCATCCATCACAAAATGTTTATTTTTACGGGATAGTCCACTAAAAATTTGTTCATCCAAACAATTTTTCTCTTTACAATACTCAAGTGAAAAGCTTTTGCATTAGCAGCTATTGCTCAGTTCAGGGATTTTTATGAACGAATTTTGCTGAACAAGGACCATAAGTTAAGAAAATGAGTTTAAAGTAAAAGAGTCTTTTTTAGACACTGCTATACCTTAAGTTCATCACGAATCTCATTATTAAAGACCGGGGTATGAACTAGCTACCTATACTTACGAAGTACCTAAAGATCTTTAAATGCAAATATTTAAAGTTAACGGTAAATATATTTATATTGAAACGCATCGTGACCACCGCGTCGCTATCAAGTAACATATTAATTGCCACGACCAAGGCTCGTGAGTTACGGACTCAAGCGTCGTGTCGCACGTTTGAGAGCTAGGTAGGTAGACCTGGTAGCCATGAAAATATCTAGGTACTACATAATTCTTCGATTTGTTTGGTTAGACAGATTTCGTAATAGTTTTGGTACGCAATACGAAGAAAATTCAATTTTCATGATAAAACAACGGCTGGTTCGATTGAAAAAAAAAACATAAAAAAAAGTTCACCTAAAACATTGTGCAGGAGGAACCAAAATGTTAATTTTCGGTTCTTTGTTATAAGAAAATCAACACTTTATTTATTCACATAAACTATTTCAGAGCCATCTACTCACCTCAGGCCTAATTGAAATAAACGTTTTGACTTTGACTTTGACTTCAATGATGGAATCAGTTTTCAGAAAATGTATTTATTATCCGTTGGTTTCTGTTCTAGAACACTGAGGTCATGACTAAGTATGATTATAACCCACATTGGTACATCCTACGTGCCTTTAACTTCGGTCTAAATCTGTCGAGTGTGTGCTGGAACCTACGTGCTCCTTGGTATGGTAAATTTTTTATCGCGAGCCCGTTATCGTGCCGATCATAAATCTGTTTTCGAATCGTGAGTCGCCATTGCTGGCGTAGCGTTGCAAGCCCGTATTGAAAGCTGACATAGAAAATTGGACCGTTTCATGCGAGCAATAAAGTATAATTTAGTATCGCCGGCGACCTTTATTTAGCGCATTTGGGATTCCATAAGGTTTATTGTCGCATTGTACGTAAGTATTTGCCAATGCACGTAAAATGCTAGGCGAGGCTCTCAAAACGCCAGACTTATTTACGGTCTAAGAGCGTTGTCGTTCAGTGCGCCCGTATCCGTAACTTGGAAAGATAATGGCCACCCCTGAATTATGTCTCTGAATCTTTTAGAGATGCCACGGAAAATATACGTTTGAAGAAAAACGCGGCTTAAAATTATATTGGAACAGGCGGCAGCGTTTGTCCTGAAAGTTTTTTTTTTTAGAAAATACGGGAAAAACTCAATGAAAAACAAGCACACAGTCAATGTACATACTTTGACACTTAAGTACTTATCGACTAATAGCTTAGTTAACTAGAAATGTTAATGTTTATCAGTAAAGTATTATGAAATGTTCTATTCGATTCTTAGACGAAGCTAAAACCGATCGACGAACAGTAAAGAGATTGGATTCGTATTTTATTCTTAGAAACTGAAAGGTCAACAGTATTGCCGTTCGTTATGATTGGATTGGATTTCAAAAGCTTTTTAAATTCATGTTTATTTTTCTCTCGAAATGACATTGCAAGAATTTTACTTTAAAAAAATTACAAAAAGTAGGTCACTTACGGTAGGTATTATGTTTTGGTCAATATGTTGAATGATTCGGTTAAAAACTGTCCATTTAAAATAAAATAGTGCCTAGTCAAACCGCGGAACGGTTTGACTAGGCACTATTTTATTCCGGTTACCGGTTAAAAAAAACTACTATAAAAACATCAAAAGACATACAATTACTTCTAAGTTCTGTGAAATAACTTTGCTTAGCGGAAACGGTGTCCATTACAGCAGAGGTGGATTTTTACTATACATAGAGATTTATACGAGTGCCCGGCGAGGTATTAATTGTGAGGGGTTTATTGGCACAGTCAATAACCATTTATAGCTTTCTCAGCGAGAGTCAATTACGTTGGATTAACTCCACGATGAGTTTGTAGGTGTGAAATTACCTCGCAGACACGTAGCAACTTTGGTATAGCCTGACAACAATCGTAGGAATCCATCATTTATTCTTGGAAAACCGTCAAATAAAATGGGACTGGACCCATAACCTTATTGGTCCAGTCCCGTTTTATTTGGCGCTGGTTTTATTACCGTTTTATAAGATTTCGGAAGGGATTACACCATTTTCTAGTAGATATCCACATTCTATTCGCCACATTTAATTTCTGTCAAAAACAAACGATGAATTCTTTGATCGTAGTCACACTGTACATATGTATGTTCGGTGAGTAGGTAAATATACCTAACAACCCCGCCTGTACAAGTGTTTGTTTAGTAGAATGGTTACAGTAATTAAACAACGAAATTGGACTGATAGCGAGCGTACCTACGTGTTACAACACAATGTGTCCCGTAATGAAATGTAATCAAGCGTTAAATTAAAATCTTTTGGTTTATCAAAGGTTTGTTGGGAAGCTCGGTTTTGTAGGCATTGTGTAGGTACGTTGATTATGTGTTTTGAGTTTTTGTACATGTAATTTGCTCACGGGGCTATTTTCGAACTTGCTTTATAAATATATACTCAAAAGTCCATCAAACTGAATAAACCAGGTAAATACCAAGTTATTTCCATTTGTCCTTCATTATCACAGACGATACGGTCATACTATTGTGGTTGTCTGGTCCTGCTTTACATAAATACCTCCGATAATACTTGCCAAGGCACGTATGTACCAAAACAGATTCTAAAAATATTGAAAACGTGAGAAGAGGTCATATGGCAGTCGTTCTGTGTAAAGATGACTTGAGAGCCGAACAAATCGCGTCACATTTTTTTTGTAGCACCAGTATTCTTGATCCTAAAGTCCGAGGTCATTTATTATTTCAGAAATCAAAAATACGAAGATATCACATTACAGAAGGAGTCAAAATTCCTTTATGAACCGCGCCGTTAATCAGTCAGAAACTTTCAGCCATGGTTTACGACGGCCAAAACGGGCGACCTATAAAAAAATTGTGCCCGCACACTCAACGTCCCGGAGTCCCGAAAAGTTTGATTTATTAGTAGATCTAGCAATTAGATGCTGCGGGCCACTGAGGGATTGATTTATGATGATTCATAGTAATCATGAGCCTGTGATCCGTCCAGTAATTCTATTAAACTTCAGTGATTCGCCCTTCGAGATTACACTTTAACTTGTAGTAGCACGGACATGTGCTGCCATCTTACACTATTTTAGAGCAACAATTAAAGAATTACTTTATGCGCCCTAATGTGGGTATCTCATACACGTTTTGTGTGGTTGCCATCGCGCACGTAATTTGTAATCGCAAATTAGTTTATCGAGTTTTTTAGACTTTTTAGTGGTATTTCAGTGTTTTTTCTTAGTATTTATCATGGGAAAACGAAAACGCTACGACGAGGAGGAATATTTAGCTCGTAAAATTAGGAAATTGGAGAAAAAGATGTCTCGTGTTCGTCGTAAACAACGGGAACGGAGTTACCACAGTGCTAGTTCGGATTTCGAACAGAATCAATATTCTGATAGTGATCAGTACCAAGAATCATTGCAGGAGGCTCCGCAAAACGAAGGTCAGTAACATTTCAAATTTCGAATAATGAAAAAATAGCCGGGCGGCGCGCGCCGGTGCCATGCCAGCCGCCTGCACGACCTCGGCCTAGGTACTTTTTTCTTACAGATTAAGTACTTTGTTCCGAACAAAATGTTCGAGTTATTATACCTACGTATTTTTTATATTTGGTGCTTAGTGCTTATGAGTTTAGTCTGCAAGGCTAATACCGAACCGTAATGTACTTCAGTTCAACCTGTAAGGTTGATCGCTGTATTTAGGTAGCACGCCAACATTTTATTCTCGAGAGATCATAATGTATTTACAATGTTGTGGGCGAGACTGACACTCGGTTCTAGAGTACAAACCGTGAGTTTGTATCAAGAATTTGTAACTGTCCGTAAGATTCTAGAACATAATCCGGGAGATTATGTCATGAAATCATACTTTCTGTCCAAGATTGATGTTCAATTAATTATTCTAGAGTACAAACCGTGAGTTTGTATCACGAATATAAAAACTTTCGTCTATTGTTTCCAGGAGCCCCATATGAAGCGAATATTCTATCCGATTTAACCCCACATCCAAAACCTCACGATGAACTGATGTCCGCACCGATAGAAACTTTAAGCCCCGCGCAGGAACGAACTTGTTCTGTTCTCGAGGCTACTTCTGCACCCACTCCCGCGGATGCACCGCTTTTAGAACATGCTTCTGCAGAAAATATCCAAGAGTTAGAGCCTGATATTTTATGTTTACTTGGAGAAGAGCCTGTACGGGAAGAGAAGTTTGGTGAAAATATTCATAAAGACATTGCAAGCAGGTGGACTGATATTCTGGTTAATGGCTTAGCGGATGAAACAAAAAAGGACATATTAAAGATTTATACTGTACCTCACAATTTAAAACTAGCCCAGGCTCCAACACTTAATCCTGAAATCAGAGCAGCGGTTAATGAAGGTGCTTTGAAGAGGGACAACATATTGGCAGAAAAACAGAAGGTATTATCCTCTATCATAACTTGTGTAGCAAACACACTCACTGCTGTCTTGCAAACTGGCTCTCGTGACGAGGAGATAAAATGTCAGACATTAAAATCCCTTAGTGATGCCGGTAGACTTTTATGTCACACACATTACAGTGAGACACAAACAAGAAGAAACTTTTTGCTGTCCTGCCTTAACAAAGAAATTAAGGATAATGTAAAAGACCTTAAACGTGATCACTTATTATTTGGTAATGATCTCCAAGAGAATTTAAAATCTATGAAAGCCATTATAAGAACAGGCACCGACTTAAAACCTACAGCTGCAAAACCGAAATTGCCTCCCAAAAACCTTCAATCAAAAGAACCAACGTCGAGGGCTTTAAACTGGAGGGGCCCGCCACCGCCGCAGTCGCAGCCTCGCCGCATGCCACCGAGACAGACCGCGACGGCTGGTGGGCGCAAGCAACTACCATTGCGCCGAGCGACGGATCGCCGTGTTTCCCGGCAACAGAACCGGACCTCACGTCGTTAGCCGAAGTGGACAATACCAACATACAGGCGGGTAAATTAAAGTTTTTTCATCGTAATTGGTTGCAAATCACAAATGATCCTGTGGTGTTAACTTGGGTTAACGGTTTGAAAATTCCGATTTCAAACAATATATCGCAGCCTATAGCTTATCCACATAACAATCTTAAGTCTGATGCAGATGTAGTACTCATGACTAAAGAAATTAATAATCTTCTTAGTATTGGTGCCATAAGCGTGTGTGAACCATGTGATGGTCAATTTTTATCAAATATTTTCCTAGTTAAGAAAAGCAATGGGACAAATAGATTTATCTTAAATTTAAAATCTTTAAATAGATTCATCATTGCGCCACATTTTAAACTTGAAGATTACAGAACTGCTATGAGACTCATTTCAAAAAATAGTTACATGTGTTCTATTGACCTTAAGGATGCATATTTTTCTATCAGTGTTCACAGTGACTCTAGAAAGTTTCTGCGATTTTGTTGGCTGGGAAAGCAGTATGAATTTCAAGTTTTACCATTTGGTATTAATATAGCACCTTATGTGTTTACAAAAATTATGCGTCCAGTAATGCAATTTCTGCGTAATCAAGGCTTATTGTCCGTTATTTATTTAGATGACTTGTTGTTATTCGGAAATACTTATATGGATTGTAAACACAATTTTGAAATTACACAAAAAGTTCTGGAATCATTAGGTTTCACAGTAAACCTAAAAAAGAGTGTTAGTATACCTAGCCAAACTGCAACATTTTTAGGTTTTGTTTTCAATTCTGAGAATCTTACGATTAGCATTTCAGTAGAAAAGAAACGTAGAATCAAGAGTGAACTTTTACATTTCTCTAACTTAAAAAGATGTAAGTTACGCAATTTTGCTCATTTGATAGGATTGTTGATATCAATTTGCCCAGCAACGCAGTACGGCTGGCTTTACACCAAAAATTTTGAGAGAACTAAGTATCTTAGTTTAAAACAAAAAGATGATTACAATCAATATATTAACTTACCAGTTTCCCTGCGCGAAGACTTTGACTGGTGGCTTAGTAATATTAACAATTGCACTAGCCCCATTCGATCTAGCGATTATAAGTTGGAAATATACTCAGATGCGTCTCGAACTGGTTGGGGTGCCAGTTGCTCAGGCCAGACGGCCAGCGGACAATGGTCTAGCAAGGAATTAACTCAACACATTAATTATTTAGAACTTACGGCAGCATTCTTTGGGTTAAAAATCTTCGCCAATGATTATCGTAACTGTGAAATACTTTTACGTATTGACAATTCCACTGCGATTTCTTATATCAATAGAATGGGCGGTGTACAATTCCCCCATCTTAGTTCTGTAAGTCGTGACATTTGGCAGTGGTGCGAAGAGCGACATTTGTTTGTTTTCGCTTCCTATGTTAGTTCTAGGGATAACTATATCGCAGACGCGGAATCCCGCCGCATACATGCTGATGTTGAGTGGGAGCTCGCTGACGCTGCTTTTCATGTTATATGTAAAAAATTCAATCAGCCTGAAATTGATTTGTTTGCGAGTCGATTAAATAAGAAATGTTCTAAATTTGTTTCTTGGCATAAAGATCCAGAAGCATTTAGGGTAGATGCTTTTACCTTGAAATGGTCCACTTATTTTTTCTACGCATTCCCTCCATTTTGTTTAATTTTAAAAGTTTTACAGAAAATTATTCTTGATAAGGCCGTAGGTATTGTGGTTGTCCCTCTCTGGCCAACACAGCCTTGGTACCCACTTTTTAGGAAGTTGCTTACTGCTAATCCAATTGAATTTACACCTAATAAAACGTTATTGTCATCCCCTTACAGTGTGGAACACAAGTTTCAAGAGAGCCTTACCCTGGTTGCCGGAGTATTGTCAGGCAAGCATTTCTGATGCAAGGCTCTCCCCCGGATGCTGCGGATGTGATGTTGGCGTCTTTAGCTGGTAGCACTTTAAAACAATACAACACTTGTTTTAAACGATGGTTTATTTTCTGCCAGGATAAAAACTTAAATTTATTTCAAGCATCAGTTGCTAATGTGTTAGATTTCTTAGTTACCCTTTTCAACCAGGGTCAAAAATATGGCTCAATCAATTGTACTAAAGCAGCACTATCGCTTCTTTTAAACTCAGTGACCATGAATGACCCACAGGTTACGAGGTTTATGAAAGGAGTTTTTAAGTTACGAACTCCTCTCCCTAGATACAATTTTACTTGGGACCCATCTATTGTTTTAGATTACTTAAGTAATTGGTACCCTAATGAAAATCTTTCCTTTGAAAAATTGGCGAGAAAATTGACTACACTTTTGGCCTTAGTAACTGCACACCGGGTACAAACATTGTCGTTGATTAAGGTGTCTAATATTAAAAAATACAATAACGAAAAGATTGTAATTAATATCACGGATTTAATCAAAACTTCAGCCGTGAATCGTACGCCACCAATATTGATTCTTCCTTATTTCCACGAAAGACCTTCTATTTGTCCTGCTAGAACTTTAGAACAATATTTAACAGTATCAGCAGACAAGAGAAATCCTGAATGTAATTCTTTATTAATTAGTTTTAAGAAGCCTTTCAATAATGTAAGCTCACAATCTTTAAGTCGTTGGATCAAGGCCACCCTCAGTGAAAGCGGTGTAAACACATCTGTCTTTAGCGCTCACAGTACGAGACATGCATCTACGTCTGCCGCCCATAGGTTCGGGGTTAGCATAGATAATATTAAAAAAACTGCGGGTTGGACCGGCAGATCAGAAACTTTTGCAAGGTTTTATAATAGAGAAGTAGCTGCAGATACCTCAGACGTCTTTGCTCGGTCCCTTTGTAGGATGGCCTCGATCAACGAATGATAATGATAATTTCCTCTTAGTTGAATGTATGGAACTATTTGATTTCCAAACCCTATGTTATTGATTACATTCGTAAGGTTAATATATATGGAGTTTATCTTTTTTCCCTAAATAATATGGTTTCCTCTTTACTATTTCGTGAGTCTCTAAACATCTACAAGTTAAAGTGTAATCTCGAAGGGCGAATCACTGAAGTTTAATAGAAAGTCAAACGAACTTACCTGTAAGTGACGTTCGATGACTATTAAACGATGTGATTCGCCCGAGAGATTACACCCCCTCCCTGACCCTGATCTTAAAATATAAATTATACTTCTAGATCCTCCCCTGACTTGCACGAAATAGTGGCTAACGATGGCCAAGGGGGAAAACGTGTATGAGATACCCACATTAGGGCGCATAAAGTAATTCTTTAATTGTTGCTCTAAAATAGTGTAAGATGGCAGCACATGTCCGTGCTACTACAAGTTAAAGTGTAATCTCTCGGGCGAATCACATCGTTTAATAGTCATCGAACGTCACTTACAGGTAAGTTCGTTTGACTTTCTATTTTATGACAATTCCCCTGATGAATGGCTGTGTGCGGTTTCTGACGCCATCTTGGATTAAGACGCGCGTGTTGCGGTGACGTTCAGGTTTGAAAATAAGTTGTAAGAAACTGAAGTATGACTCATTTTGCAGTCTCTCTTATTGGCTAGTTTAGAAGATAATCATGTTGATGATTTTTTTTTTATCTGTGAAACTGGGAGTGCCCTCTAATGACCCAGCATTAGCGGGCCACACCAAGTTTGTGTTCTCTATCATAGAATTTTCTATAAGCTGATAATAATTATTTACATTCTAATTAAAATTAATTTGATTGATCTATATGCAGAGATAATAGGGTCAAATGGTGTCCCGCTTTCACACAGGAAAAGATGCTTTAAGGATTCATTGTATTGTAGGTGGGTAGGTAGGATTATTAGAATTAGTGTTTACTAGTACATAATATACATATTTGAATCATGGCGACTTAGTCTACCTTACTTTTATATAGATTTACAAATATAGGCTTCATAGCGTTTTAATTTCCACATTGAGTGAAATTATCTAGTGTACCTAAACCTAGAAATGTTGCTAATGCAAAAGCATGATTACACCTACTACGTATCACGTGGTTTCGATATTTCCAATTCTTTAAACCTATAAATCGTGTTCAAGGTTGCCACATAGCTTGGCTGGGTACTTACTTATCCACAACTTAAGAAAAAAAAAGAGAAAAGTAGAAAAGGAGGGAGGAGGGGGAGGGAGAAAAGCCCTGAACATGTACCTTTTTTACCATCGATAGGCACGCGTTTGACCACTATCTCACCTGATGGTAAGCGATGATGTGGTTGAAGATGGAGCACGCTTGGCTAGAAGAAACCTATTAACTCTTGACTTAAAGGTTGAAGGTTTCAGGAAATACAGGCCTATGTGTCTTGGACTTTTCTATGTTACTAACTACTCAAATGGGGAGGGGAACTACCTACTTTCAGTAGAATTTAACAGTTCATATGATGAAACGAAACAAAGGGTTAGGTAGGTAGAGTTAATTTTTTTCCTAGGTTTAGAATTGTTTATTCCGGAATCTGTTTCTGTGGAAATTGAAACAACTTTCTTTTTACTTTTAACATCTCAGCATGGTCTATAACAAGATATGATTACCTTTTCTGGTATTGAATTCGAAATAAATACATTAATATGAACTCTACGAATGTTGATGCTTATTTACTTCATTGATTCCAAACCAGCTTTCCCTCACTTACGCGCCCAATAAAAATAAATAAGTAAGTACAAACATTTTCTCACGGGCGGCTTACGAGTTTCTAAACACACCTACCCACTAGCTTGACACAACCAAAAAGCTATAAATAGGGCACTAAACTTAACACTTACACATAAAGAGATCGGAGGTACATACAGGTTTGATACCGCGTCGCCGCCTGTCGTCGCTTCGCCGTTACCGATAAACAAATCGTCGACTTCACTCAAGCAGCCCTCTATCGTGACAGTAAAAACTTAACTATCCGGTAACACGAACACACCTCAATATAAATCACGAGCACCGGTTACGGACTTATCGAAATATGTACGACACGATCGTTCTCCATGAAAACTTTAAATGTGCTCAACATCGCGGTACCAACTGAAACGTTGTCTAAATTATTGAAAATCACGCACGAACCAGTTCCTTTGAATGCCAAGCTCTAACTATACGTTATTAAATACGTTTGCGAACCAAAAACGAAAGTAAAGTTTACCACAAAAGCCAAAATATTTCTCCAGAAAGAGTTATTTCAATATTATGCAAATTATGCAAATTCCACCCTTTCGAGTTTAACGGCTCTTGGGAAAGATAATGCAGTCGATAATTTGGGTATTTTTTGCTGATTTCGGACTCGTTTTGTCTGGTTTTTCGAGACTTCGTATAAAGGCAAGTAATTTGCTTAATGCGTATCTATAATTTATGCAAGGTTACGCAAGACCGCCCTTTGTTAGGCCATAGTTACACTTTCGGTTTCAGCGAACTGATTTGCATAACAGGGTGCGCGCACAATGCTCGGACACCCTTTCATGTACAATACTTTTTAGTTTCACTTTTAACGTTGCATTGTTGACATTTTGTGCGAGTAATAAATAAATCAGGCGCAAATTTATAAGGTCCGGCGCATGTGCAGAGGACACAATGTTACCTTATGTCGGCTGAGTCCTTGTGAACCCGCTGGTTTATGTAACGACCGGTATATACGGTGATAAAGGCACTGCTAAGCGTCAACGTTCAGTTTACTCGTGAGAAAATTTTTGTGCGGTGAGATAACTCGAAATATTTCAGTTGGTAGACTTCAGTTAGAGTGCGTAAACGCTGAACCAAAGCTAGACTCACGACTTGTGATTTGAACGTTTGTTTATGTGTGGCTAATTTGTTTTTAATTAAACAATAAACATAAACTTTGAATAAGTGGTCATTGATGGTAAAATGGTTGAAATAAATGCCAATAACACACGTCATTATGGCGTGTAATATCGTTTTACAACTTTAAGGCAATAAATAAATTGACTGCCGTTTGTACATTTTATTACGATTTAAAAGTCGATGACTGTTTGAGACGAATAATTGATTTATGTCGGTTATTAATGTTAATTTGATATTATCGTGTTAAGTAACGCTTGTAAATGTTTAGTTGGTAGTTTTTACAACATAATGAAATTATGATGTTTGACTATCAAACGTTGGTCATAGTTTGAAGATTGGAACGACTTTGATGCAGTTCACAGACAGGAAAGTACTTACGTACTTGACTGACGATCTACATTATATTATGATTATTATTCCCAAGATTATCAAAATACTGTGTAGGTATTTTATACTTAAATCATCTTTGACAAAACAAACTTTTTTTGTCAAATACGGTTTCAGTATAATTTGGTACCACCTCTATAAATTATCAAATAGTCCTAATCATAAGCGACACTTATCCCAAACGAAATATTAGAGCTACAAAAACGAAAAATTATACATAAAGACTTAGCGACTTTACTACATCTCACTCTAGCCTAATCCCAGACGACAGAAAGATGCATCCACCACATTCTAAGTCCAATATTTATGACCAAAGATTACTTTTACCGTCCCCATACCAATCATAATTAGTGGACACATACAAACGGTAGGCGCCCAACTATATCATACATATATGTTAATGACCGGACTTTTCTACAAATGTTTTAGTCTTTTAACCGTTTAACACGTGTTAATAACTAATAAAACGGTTTAATGGTACATAAAAAGTTGAGATTTATAACGTATAGCCAGTATGCCTTATGATTTGCTTGACGCGTGCCTCGTTTACAACGTTATTTAATTCCACGTTAAAGTTTCATTGGCTTTCACTCTGACTAGTTACGATTGCAGCAGCAGTGAAATCTAATAATCTGTGTTATTATTGCGATAAATATTACAGTTATTACCAATTACGTATCTACGAGGTCGTTCGGTGTTTGTTTGGGTTTTTTTTATTTTTGAGTGTTTGATCTTTTTTTTCTATCTACTTTAATTTTTATAATAATTCAAACTAAAACTCAAAGCATTAATTTCAAATAAACATCGACGTAAACAGTTCTAAAGTGTATGTAGGTCGTGTGTGTAGTGTCTAGGTCGGTCAGTCAAAAACGTTGAGTTAATTGGCACTTTACAAAGCTTTGATATAGTGAAGAAAGTGCAAGAAACTCCACGGACACTCTTTTAAATTATGTATGTTATGTATTAACACAAAAATCCTGGTTACTTGTTACTGCAATGGATAGCAGGTAAGACGCACTTATTTATGGTGAATCATTTTAGATTACCTTGTTGGATAATATTTTGTCTGAATGCAGATCCTGTATTATTAATCTATCTTATGTCAAAATGACATAAAACAATTTTCTTTATAATTTCATATTGAAAAGTCATCATCATTAAAAGAAAATGTTGATAATTTTTTCCTGTTCAGTTCAGTTAACGCACCTACATCTCCTCAGAAGGTGCTTCTATCTGCTATAAATTACGGTTAAATATTCAGAAGTTTATTTTGAAGTCAAAACCAAAACCCACTGCTTTAAAATAAAACTATAGTCACCAATACCCCTTTCTACCTGAACATGTTTAACCACTTAAGCTTATGCGAGGTGGGTAGGCTGTATTTTGAAAGCCAATCAGAATGTCCCCAAACATTTGGGTAGTGGGCAGTATAATATCGATAAATTGTTCACCTCTACCATAATATTTGAACCTCATACGGTGTAGGAGGACGCGATACGTACTAACGACCTTTCATATGGTACGGAAATCAAATAACGGTGACGCAGTTTGGATTTTTTTACCTGTGAATTGCTTTTCTTGGCCCAGGTAGACTTTAACCTAAGTATGTTAGTGGATGCTGCAAATCCTAACTCATTCCAGAGAGCTTTTAGATTACATACTTCTATCGGTTCACTTTGTTTTACATACCAAGTACAAACTGCACGAATTCGATGTAAGACAACAATTTTCAGGGCAAATTCACTAAACACAAGTAATTGCACATGTTCATTTCCTGTAACAAGACACCTAAAAACCTACGCACACTTGGTAAGTTCAAGTGTTGCGACAGCAGTTCGTCGCACCGTCGTCCCACGTCCATGTGAAGGGACACTAGCGGCGGCGTGGGAGAGGCATCTGGAGCGGGTGATCTGGCGAAGCTCGTAAACGCCGAATTAGTGGCCCCAGCCCGCTTTGCCTAGCTGGAGAAACAAAAACCAGATTTAAATATAGAACCCGTATAGTTATATTCGATGCTCTCTTGTTTTGTTCCAAGCTATGATGTTGGCTTTCATATTGCGTAATCAACAAATGTAGGGTCGTTATTAACTGTCTACTAACACAGTATTATGTTATCTATGGATTCAATTTCATTGGTTCAGACTCTTTTGACTGATTCATTGACTTTTGTGAAACTGTGATGTATAGCAACCGTGTAGTTTATTTCCGCTCCTCTCTTGTTTTGTTCCAAGCTATGATTATGTTGGAGTTCATTAGCGTTATCAACAAATATAAGGACGTATGTTATTAACAACTTACACAAAAATGGTATCTCAAATTGCAAGTTCATTGGTTCTGGCACTTTCATGATGTGTATTAGTTTTGCTATTTTTATTTGACACTATTCGTTGGACTTTGGATTCTTACCCACAGAATTTTCCTTTGACATTTCCTCGTAACAGATTTTATCGTACGTTTCGTATGCATCTTACCTTTTATAAATATATGGTACTCGTAAATTTACTTACCAACTGATTGTATATGTACAGTAGTAACAAGAACAACATAAACATACAAATAATGCATGTTAACTGAAAACTATTCTAGCAAGATCTCATACAATACAATAAAAGTTGATTGAAAAACCAAGCGATGCACCACTAAAAAACAAAGTGTTTCAAGCCATCCTTATGATTTTATTGCTCGATGTAAGATTCTGATTACAATCGCTATCTGTTAGAAAATAATGTCTTACACCAATACTCAAGAGTATAATTATTAATTAATTTTAATTGCTGCGTGGGTACCCACGCAGGAACAGTTTCAACTTTCCCATCAAATAAAGTATTAAATTAAAACATAGGACACCCCTATTCGTCCGTCACAGTTTGATTTTATAATGGCGATGTCATCCATTTTAGGGTTAAGCCTAAATTGTATAGAAAAGGGAGGCGGACTAGCGATGTGATCCAGTGCGGGTTATTATTGTAATTGTGGAGGGAAAATGTTTAAGGACGGGTCTTGTCGGACGAAATTAATTAGGTAGGCACATAACACTGTGTATTATATCTTCTCCGTGGTAGTTTGATTTTGGATAAAACTTTTCTTCAAAACCTTCCATTCTACATAATCTATTTGCCTGCTCAAACGCATACTCTTGCACTTGAAGACACACTGTAAGAAGTGACTAGATCTCTATAACAACTTTTCAGCAAAGTACTATTCTGTGATGTCTGCAATAAATGTACATAAGGACTAGTTTTCTGCCTTCTGAATTATAAAACGGGATGCAGTGTGAAAGTTTATGAGAAATGAATAATACATGAAACAAATTTAAATCTCAAAAGAAGCATCACAGACCATTTCCCCGGAACTATGAGTTAGCCAAAATTATATCTATCTCACAGATAGCGGCGACATCATAGGGGAAGCCGGTCTTTTTTATTATTTATGTAATATTTTGCAATTTTTTAAATATGAAGGGTGGGCCCCTCGCTAAAGGGTGGGCCCGGCCTGAATGAATTTATAGTCCTTTGTAGATAAACATATCAATTTGTTAGTGTTTTGTTAGTGGCATAAATATGTGATACAATTGTTAGCCCGTAGATAGTCAGTCGACTTGATGACTCCGATGGACGCACTCGGGATGAAGAGTGATTTTATATCTGCTGGTGCTCCCATTCTAAATGGACTTTGATTAGTGGAAAGTGTGCTTAATAATGAAGTTATTGTGAAATCAGACTTTTAAATAGATATCTTGGTCTGTCTAGAAGACCGTTTAGTAATTTATAGTGTTGAGGTAAGTGATCCAATTTCATTCCCCATTTTTTCCTGCCGTTAACAGCATCCACCCTTCCCTTATAACTCTAATTACGTCTCCAGATTGATGTATAGCATAGTCCTAAGTAAATAAACGCTGGTTTACAACGGCGTTGTTTACCGCATGCATCTCTTCCGCGTTGAACAGTATCCGCCAACCACTTCCTTGCTACGGTAAAAAAATCGGAATCCAAACACTAAGTTGGTAATATGCGAGCGACTTTACCCGTGAATCGATTGAAAATCAAGCGAATAAAATCGATTTTCCCCCAAATTGAATAGTCGTAAAACGTAGGTAGCAGCAGTTTTAATGTCCAGATTGTTTACACGGCGGCGTCACGAGTGTAAACGCTTGTCGATAATTGATGATTTGATTTACAACATCACCAAACAACCGGTGTTTGGGCGATCGCGCTAACTTGCCCGTGCCTTTGAATGAAACGGTATTACGTATCTAATAGCCATAATTTACGTATTTAGAGTAAATAGGTACATTGGCTGTAAACTTTAATCCATCCATTCCATCATAACATTGATTTAACGCATTTTCCGAAATAAGAACTGGATTCTTAAGACGCTGACTTAGGTAGGTACCTAACCCAGTCTTATTTTCCAAGCTACGTACTAAAACCTTTGCAGCTGTTTTCTGCTGAGTTCACAGAATAAACGTACGTCGCGTCGGTGCGTTATTCCAGCAATTAGTTTTATAGCTGTGAGCGGTTAGAGGAAAATAAATTCGGTCACGTAAGAAAATTGACAGTATCCGTAAGATTTTCCTTATTCGACCAAAACATGTATTTTCTATCTAGTAGAACACCGATATTCTGTAGTAAATCATTGGCTATGAGGAATTCCATTTTCTCTCAAAGTCCATTAGTGAAAGAATTTAACAATTGTTTTATACTGTGACCAACGTATGAGCAACCAAGCGCCCTGGGCTACGAGGTCGCAGGGCTCGCAAGCGGTGTAGATTACATTAGGCAGGCAGGCACGCCCGCGGCCCTCGAATACAATGCGTCAGCCAACAATGAAATATTAACGAATATTCGCACTCAACCATTAAAAAACCGTAATCAAGCGATTCAAAGTTCAACGGCCATAGCCGTGCTCTCGTAAACGGTAAGCGGCACCTATAAATTTTATACGATAAACAAAGAAACAATCGCGCTGTTGTAATGTCAAACTTTTGCGGTAGGTTATGGAGCATTGTGAGTCCTTCCGTGTGGTTTTATGCATTTTTTATAGTGTCGCCTTACACGGCCGCGATTGGAGCAAATTAAGGCGGCGCCTATTCGTCGCTAGCCGCACGGGGCCGCGCGACCGGCGACCGGCGACCGCGTGCGACGCGCGACTCGCGACACCACACCATAGCGCACTACGTTTCGTCACGAGTGCGCAATAAACTTTTATCGCTTGTTCTTTCAAGTATTATTTGACAGTGTTGATGCGTTAAATTGCGATTAATAGATGATTAGCCATTCGGGCGTGCGTTTATAGCGGTCTCGTAATAAATTCAGTTTATTGCGTATCAATCACGCGATAGTCGTCGCGCTGGACGCGACTCCACGAGTTTTGCCTCCAGCAGCCTTTGCAGCCGCCCGTAGTAAATATTTTTTTATTGGAGGCTATAATTCTTACTGTAACTGGTAGCTTTTCTCTGCAAATGCTCTATGCTAAATAGGTTCCCGATAGATAGTTAAACCTCTCAAACGGATGCGTACGTAACTGCGTTACGAGCAAATAGGAAATTTATAGAAAGTCTATAGTGGTTTCATTGGTCGAACGGTAAAAGTTAGGTATACAAGCTTTCAAGATCCCTTGTGATGAACAAAAAAGCTTGAAAGTAGGTACAGGTAGCTTTTGACAAGTAGGTAAGTACCTACTTAGGTACCCAAAATTTTATAAACGTGGAATTATGGTGCTTCTTGCACCTACGATTTCTCAGAGATATGAAACCTAAAGAGTAAGAAGTATAAGAAAAGGAGAAGAGAGAGAAAATCTAAAGTAATCTGCGTAGGTAAGTAGGAACTAGTAGCTAGTTCATACAGGGTGTTCCTGAAGTGCGTGGTCTTATTTAAGGGCGATGCTGGGTAGCTGAATTACATTGAGAAAAAAATTACAAAACAAAAAAATGTGACTTTTAAAAAAAATCTACCTTAGTAAATACTAAAAAGTTTCGAACAAATGGCTTTTCCAGCAGTCTGATGCGGTTGGTGAAAAAAAAAACAAATCTCTGATTGAACTAAATTTGATACCACCAACTGTTGTAACAAGATGCAAAAAAGTCATTTGTTCGTAACTTTTTAGTCGACTTTTGTACAAATTGATTTTTTGAAAAATGTCACCTTTTTTTTGTCTTGCTTTTTTAATGTAAATCAGCTACCCAAAATCACCCTTAATTATGACCACACACATCTAGAACACCCTGTATAAATTTTAATTTTTCACTTCAAGCCGCGACTCAAAACTAGTTAAGTACCTATGTACGGAACTCTGTAGGACATTTTCCGAAAAACGTTTCTTTTTCTAACGTGATGTGAAATGCACTTTCCGGTTCAGGTGGGTTTCATTGATAGTGTCTATAGAAAACTAGGTATCTCGGTCTCCAACTCCATAAACATAAGAACAAAAAGATTGTTATCTAAAAATATTTATTATACTAGTAATAGATGTACTTTTTGTAAAAATATTGAAAAAAAATGCTACTTACATGTAAAATATCTTCGACACTATTTCTGCCGACAAACCGAGGCTAAAACCTGTGTTTAATCGCGAGCGCGGCATAAAAGCTCCACACACGCTATGTTTAGACACCTAACAAAGTACAGTCGCCAGCAAAAGAGACAGCGAGATCACGGCACCTTTAGTTTAGAGTGTCATAAATTCACCGCCATTAATATTTGCTTAACTTACCATAAAGTGAAGTGGCGAACCGCTCCGGGCTGGCCAGTAAAACGTGCACTTAGTAAAGATTATCTCAGAGGTATGTGGCTGTAAATAATCGATGTTACTGCACTATACCTACGTACTGAGTTAATTTATGAGAGGCCGTTGTGTAGCGTTTTAAGTAACCAACTGCTGCGCAACTAAGAAAGGCTTTTGTGCCCGCCTCTGTTTACTGTAAATAAGAGTGATTGGGTGTATAAATTAGTTTGAGCTGTTTAAGATAATTATGTAACGGAAGTCAATCGCTGGTATTTTATTGCCTATTATTTATTGATGTTAAGCTTGAGGATTCAGCAGAGTGCAATTTAAATATAAAAATAACTCAAAACACTATCTGGGTACCAAACGGCCTACCTACCAAGTAGATAACTATTTATTTTCATAAATAAACTAAAGTTCCTATTAGATCTCGAAACTAATACCTACCTATGACAGAGACATTATAACTTTTACTAGTTGCACTACAACAGCTTTTATTTATTTTACAGATCTTATCAAAATGGTATGAAGCAACAGAAGACCGCTTGATTATCTGCAAGACGTTGCCTGAAAGGTATGAATTTCTGACAATATTTTTTTGCATTAAGTCGTTTTTATTTCGTAAACACTTTTGATTGCGACTGTCATCACATTTGTACCGTACCCACCTATTAATGCATTGCCTTGAAATATTCTATTATTAAATTGCCTAGTTCGGTAGGTATGTGCATTTGTGCAGTTGAATAAATAATATCATACGAAATATATCAACCTGCTGAATCATACGGCTTAAATCATCAATTTGCATATAAAAAGTCAAAGGTCCAACAAGTCAGAAACATAAAACCAAACAAAAGCTTCCAATCAACTTTAAATAAAAATAAAAGACCAAATCTGATATCAGGATTCAAAAGAAAAAAAAAACCAACCTCGTAAACCTCATTTTTTAGTTTCCGCCATCTTCGAAGTATCTCAAAAATGTCCGCCGGTCAGGGACCGTCCTACCACGCATCGAACGGTATCGCCATACTTCTTTCTTTTTAATTTTTCATTCCCCTTCTCAAATCGAAAGAACTCACGCTGCGATCACCCAGCTCTCCCGTCGCTGCGCGAAAGAGATAGAATGTCCAGTTTTTTTCTCATTACTCTTTGGACGTATCTCGCGTGAGGAAAAGAGACAGCAAATAAAGTAAAATGGCGGCGATAGCAAGGCAATGGCCCTGCAGCTGAAATTCTTAAGCACACATACAAAGAATATCGGTGTGTGAGTTTGATTGTATTGCCGATTGGGAGGGCCCCAGATCAGGTGTCTTCAACCTTACTTGAGAGTGGTTCTTGTTAGATATTTACAATAAGATTCCAGTAATCATATATTTGTTCACTTAATTTTATTGATTAAATATTTTTGTTTCATCATTTTGAATTAATTAAGCCTAAAACTCATTTCCTCACAAAAGTAATGTTTTACTATATAAGTCTGTTATTTAAAGAAAATGAGTAGGTATGCTGCCAGAAGATTATAATGAGGTATTATTCTTTGACAAAGAATATGAAAAGAATAAAATTGTTAAAACAAAACATAAATTTAAAAAAATATGCCAAAAAAAACAACAAAATAACACCAAAATTGCGTCTTTGTGAAACATACAAAATGTTTGTGACCTCTACTATAGGAAGAAGTCGATTCATCTGATTTCGCAGAGAGGGCGCTGTTCTCAAACTGAGAGTGAGCAAGAAACGTAGAGTCAAATAGAGCTTTAAAAGCTTTGAATTTATTGTCTAGAGCGATGAATAAATTATAAAATTGAGAGTGATGAATATTATCACTGTGTTAAAGATTATTGGATACGTAGAAATGACAGTGGGCATTGCAATATTCCAAAAATTAATAAAAGCTAGGCTTTTTGTCAAATTTCGACTGAGATGCGAATGCAAACGTTGCGTTGTAGGTTATTTTGAAAAATATCTACTTAATATAAAGAAATGTTGTAATAATATTTAAAATCGGTACTACAAAATTATATTATTTAATATTATCTGTTTAAAGATGAAGGCACAAAAAAAAACTTGATACCAACTCAATTTGGTACCTAGCAATAACTTTTCTATGTACCTACTTGCTTAGGTATCAAAAAAATCTTAGCAACCACAAATATAGCATACACATAGGTACACAGGATATAGTAAACATAAATCATTCCGCTAATAACTTATATAAGAACTGAAATCTTGTATGTAAGTATTTACCCTAAGTAAAGAAAGATTACCAAAACATCGTTTGAGTTGTTCCTTAAAAAACTTAAATATTTCATACGTACATTTTCCGTTGTTGGGAACCTCATGTCGTTTTAGTTCAATGTTATTTTTCAATTTCTATTTCCATTCAAATATTTCATTTTAACACAGTTACTATTCGGCTATACCCTTGTAGAGTTCACAGCCACCGGGCTTTGAAAGCTCCTAAAAGTTCCCAACTACTCTAGTAGATGGCGCTAAACTCAATGACAATAATAAAGCTTCTTGTGTACTTGTTTTCAGGTTCAGAAGCTAGAACTAGAGAGATTTTTCAAGCTTATTCATGAAATTAATTGTTTGAAAAGTTAAAAAAGAAAAGAATAGAATAGAATAACGTTTATTGTCTCCAGTATTACAACTTCTAGTATTTGTATTCACAAAAACTATAATAGGTACCGGAAGCAAAAGGTTCAAGCGTCAGCATTATGCTTAGGTTCTCTAGTGGGTTGCTAAGCGCTGGTTTTCAGCCTCCTGTTTACAATAGAAAAAAAAACAGTACAATTAGCAACAACAGATTAAACTATTTTATTTGAAAAAAAAAAATACATTGGTAACAGTTTGTGGATACGAAATGGCCGAACAATTAAATTTGTAAAAATATTTAGAGACATTGGTGAGAGAGTGTTTTCAGTCATATGTCTTATTATAATTTAACATAATACAAAATGCACGTACATACGTAAGTACGACTTAACTCTTTCTAAAACATTCCTCAAATCTACCTAATTTTAAAGGCCGAGGAGAAATTCTACAACAAAAAAAAACGAAATCTTGTATCTATCAGGATCCTATTAAAATTCAGATGAAAAAACTGTTTATGTTTGAACACACTTACATCTCCATAAAGACAATGCAAGCGCGGGCGCATTCGTTTCCTAGAAAGGCGAGTTGACCCAATTTTCTATTAAAATTCAAATTAGTTTTTTTTGCGAGCAAAGAGAAAGCTGACAAATACCAGTCAGTATACTTCCAGATTTTAGACGATAAAGTAGTGCTGTGTACGAAAAATGTGGAAATCATGTTTTGTTTTAGTTCTAAAAATTAATTTTGATGTAAACACGGGGTGTAAACTCACGCGCGTTGTTTGGCGTCGCGCCAAACAAACCTCGTCGGGCAAACACAGATGGCGACGGAAAAACGCGACTGGGTACGTTGTTTGTGAGAATTCTCCTTGTAAAATAATTAAAAACTGTCTCTGGATTAGATTACAAAACGGAAATTAAATTAGAAAACCATTAATACTGCCAATCTAACTTTTAACTCTACTTTGAATCAATAAGCGGTTTGATCAAACAGTTTATATCTGATTTCTTAGAGATGATTCTAATTTTCTAAGCTTATTTTTTTCTTTTTAATCAATAAATACGTCTGATGTTTGTTAGACAGAAGCGGTCACTATAGAAATGTTCTTTCAAAACTTGTTCGAGCAGGTAGGTATATGAACAAATTAAATTATAAATCTAAGATACCGATACTGAATTCCACGTGGTGTGTGGTCTCTTCAAGTTATATTTTGTCTCGAAAAGCTTCAACCGGTCAACGGTTTAATGATCTTAAGATGCAACTTAATTTACTGCAGATAATTATCTTAAAAGATTATGCACGGATTATTTTAATGTTAAACGCCGATATTCTTTCTTATTATAATAAGTTCTCTATTAGGTGCCTTTTATGAGTAAACCGTTGGATGTAAAACTGGGTACATACCTATTTTAAATGGTATCGTTGGACTGTTTTGGTGTGACGCTGTGAGGCAAGGTTGGTTGTGTCATGGTCCAAGAATGCGTTAAGATTTGTTCGTATTCTGTTTTAACATGCAAATCCACTCAGTATCTGCTAGTATAAAGTTATGTTAACAATGAAGTGGTCATGTCTGTTCTTATCTTTGACATTGTTCTGAATAGCAATATCGGTACTAAATGTAAAATTTATTTAAATACTTCGTTTGAAAAAATATCTGGTATTCATGACTATCGTATTGGGTATAGAATAAAATTGGTTTGACTTTAAGTTAGGAGTCATGTTATGTCCAAAGTGAAAAGATCTCTGGAAATACCTACGTCTCGCTTGTCTTGATACGAATTTGCCTCTAGTTTCTTCCTATATAAACTTGTACCTAGTCTTCTTTTCAGTATGTTCTGTTTCCTTGTACCCTAAAAAATTACCTTTCAACTCGTGGAAAAAGAAAACGTCCCGATTCTAGTAATTTACTCTACCTCCGAAATAGAGCAGACCCCAATTTAGACAAATTATATTTCCTTCCCCGCCCTTGGTCCTTATCTACCTGGAGCTCCCTACTCAGGGAGCGGCCCCCGGCTTTATCAATAACGATAAGGCTATTTTGACTTCAATCTTATACTGTTATCTTCATTATTTTCTGATAATAGAATTGATATTATATCTTTACACATCAGCGATGTCGGTGGCATGCCATCAGTATTTTCTATTGTGTCCAAATAAGCATAGAAATAGGTCCACTACTTTTTATATTAACTGCAATCTGAAACTTATTTTATTTCATGTTTTTCTTCTTATATTTTTGTTGCTATGTTATCCTGCGCAGTTGCTATAAACCATTGAATGGGACTGGTCAATTCTTTAGTTAAACCATAATAGATTTATCTAGGCATTCATGCTCATAAATATGACGTTCCTGTTTCAAATAACCATAATTATTTATCCAATTAATTAAACACTACCTACCATCAGATATACGTTCCCCTCATTAGTAAAATTTTACTATAAATCGCTTGAACAATCACCTACGCAGTACCTTCCTACCATGTCTCCTAAAACAAGTGTGGTTAATTAAAAAGAACAAGGTACGGACGGTAGTCGGTAGTTCACGACGCGGGTGTTCCTCTACGGCTGGTAAGTTATGTGTCCGTTTGTCCGCGAGCTAACGAACGCCATTTTTATGGCCTCGTTACCGCTAATAAGTCTCGGCTATCGTTCACTAGTACTATATGACTCTCTTGTGCACCTCAGTCTACCTTATTTCTTTGTACATGTCCTGTCATGTCATTATTTTTAAAGGGAAATTATTTGGTGATTAGAGAATAGATATGATTACCAAGTTTCAAATTCATCGTCTGATAATAATTACAATTGTCTAAAATGTGTTGAGATTTCCAACTAATTTTCCAGGAGTTTTCCATGATCTAAACGCATTTGAACCGATGATCACCTAGATCGTTCGCAATAATATCCGATCCAATGAACACAGTTTTGAATAAGAAGCCTTTTTAAGAAAATTGCTATCCCGGATAATGCCATAACGGAAAGAAAATAAGTAGGAATTTAGAAGTCTCAACGCGTAGTCTACGAAGCAATCTGGAAAAATGCCATGTTGCGACTTAGAATATTTTGCGGTGAACATGTTTTGAAAACACAATCAATTTAATAAAATATTTTGGGCCAGATTTTTACGACTTCTACAAGAGGGGTGTAAGTGAAAACATGTTCGGAAGCGGGGATATCCATGCAATAACAATAACTCATACAGTTTCGCGCGCCCCCCGCTAGATGGCGCACCGCGGACACAAGTAATCCATTTATTCTCGGGGCGAGCTTTATGTAGCGAACTCTTAAGAGCCAGTGCTATATTGTTTTATATTATTATTTATAAATATCGGCGGTGCGTGTGCCGACTTGCTCAGAGGGAATTATGAGAAAAGGTTCCCTCACTCAGCCGCTAATGCACCTCTACCTACTTATCTTAATTATCCATAACCAGGCAATTTACTTTCGGAGATTTTTTATAAATATGTGGCAGATAAGTTACTTTGTAACTTGTTGAAGCGGTCATATAAAATAACAAATCACCCAATCAAAGTCGTGTGCTGTGCTGCAGAGGAATTAGCATAAAATTATATTAAAATGTCGAGGCGTTAATGTTACAAGAGGTATCTGTTACTTAATGGCATTAGTTAATCTTATAATTAGCGGATTAATAAATATATGTAATGGCTATTTAAGGTGGAGCAGTAATTGGTCTTGAATAATTAGGCCTACAGCCCACCGGAGCGTTCTACCGTGAAGCTATCTTAAATATTCTTTGTTCTCATCAATGAATAACCATCCATTTCTCCAATAATCACTGAAATAAAGGGTAATAATAATCTACGAGAGTGTCAGTTCACACGTTACGCTTTAGTGGACGGCTGCCATGAGTAATAATTGTTCCTCCAGCGTCTGTAACGTAGTGACATTCCCTCCGAAGTTGAACAAGAACTCGCCTGTAAGACATCCGGGGAATGTGAGGAGCAATTACCCTCCCACCAGGGAGGGGGGAGGAATCTTAGAAGTTTCCGACCCTGTGGAATTTTGCGGATGAAACGTTTTAATTGGAATCTCTCGAGAATATTTTGTAATTGCTGGCTGCTAAGAGCCAAGGAATTTGTTTGATATTCTACGTTTGAAATTCAAATTAAGATCGTGGTTCGTGTTTGTCTTTGTTTTGATTTTGTTAGATGATGACACTTGTGGTTTTACGGTTTATTGGTGGATCGGTAGCTACCGCATGGTTAAATATAATTTTCAATGAAAATTCGAGAGGGTGTTGATAGTGAAATAGCCTTATCTAACTAGTAAAATAAAATTGCCAGCAAAATGTCTGTAATTAGAATGCTTAATTTTACCAAAGACCCCAATCAAAATTATCTACAAAAGATAAAAAAGTCTTGTTTAAACATTGCAATTTAGGCACAATTACAATGTTATCAGTTTGATAGCTCCCTTATTCTTAAAGCATAAAAAGCTTTCTTATCTCAAAGATTTAAAAAGTTTTTAATAACCCCTGGAAACAATCCCACAGGCCCTTTTGCCGTGCGTGAGACAGTGGTGGTACGACCCAAAGTCATTCATGCCCTATAGGTAGGTTGGTATATTAAAGCATTGGTGTAAAAATAGGTTTAATTATTCCTATAGGTATATGTTTATTTTCATTCTGAATGATTGCCTACGGACGCCTGACAATTATTGTGAAAATAATTTAAAAACTTTTGAGCTATGTGCTTGGTATTAATACTATGTTTAAACTATGCATTGAATTTGAAAGCTTTTATCTACCTATGATTAAAAAAGCTATAAAAGCTTTTTTCACACCACCTGATCGAAAACGTCAAATTATATGTCATGTCAACCTAACCTAAAGTGAGTCATTTTTGGCCGGTGGCACTGCCGGGCAATAATAATGTACTGGATTTCATTATAACCCGCTGGTCAATAATGTGATTCAAATTTGGAACCTCATCTGTCTGCTCAATTGGCGGTATATTAGGTACTTACAACGCCTTCTGTCTCTGTCTCTCTCTTTCTGTTCCAGAAAGAAGAAAGATATTCTCGATACTCTTACTACTTAGGGATGATATTCTCGAATTTCTACAAAATCATAAGGATTGACCAGGATCCAGGATTGAAGACAATATTATAAGAATAATTGGTTATGTACGGATTATTGTATAAAAGGATAAGAATAACACTTAAAACCCATCTATATTCGATTTATTAATTTAAAAACTATTTTCTCGAGCATCTCCTATGACGTTCTAAATTCAAATTGCATACAGCCAAGCGTCCGAACCCATTCTACCAGCTGATATAAAGCTCTGTATAAAGCTTTGTGTACACATAAATTGTATTAGGTTGCTAACATTAGGCCTGCACATATTTACTTACCCACAGAGAAGAAAAAAAAAAAACGAAAATCGAGTTGGTCGTGGCCGCTATGTGGTAGATATACCGAGTGGAACGCAAAAAAGGCGCGGATACTGCAAATCCGTATGGTATTAAACTAACTTTTTTTAAGTAGATCTACAGTATAGTTCTAAATACATATCTCTACTTAGTGTTTGTAAATTTAAAATATTTTGTTTTTCGTATTATGCCTTCATATTTTCTCACAGGAGGTGTGAAAAGTAGAGTATCCTCCTCGGGGATAAAGGTGTCTTTGCCTTGGGCTAGCTTGAATCCCTCGCTGCATTCAGGATTCTTGTATTAACTCCCTCGCTTCGCTCGTGAGTTAAACTCTAAACTCCCTCGCTGCGCTCGGGAGTTAACTCCCGAATCCTTCATTGCGTTCGAGATTCAATATGACGCCCGTGACACAAGACACTGCTTTATCCCCTGGGTGCATAATCTACTATTATAAATGCGGCTGTGAATCCATTCCTTATTATTTTATTTAAAAAACGAATACGATTAGTATTTTTATCTTTTTAGTCTGCCAGTAACTTTTTAAATATCCAAAAAAGGCCGAATGCTTAACAGTACCTACATACCTATGTGTTGCCATTTACCCTCGAATAGCGTTAGATCGAATGAAAGAGTTTAGTCGATACTATCTCGGTAACAAAGAAAGTTTTTATTAGCAAAGTTGCCGTTTCGACAGGATTTGATCCGACTCAGCTTTTCCAATTTAAGAAAAGTAGCAGTAAAAGCTAGCACAAAGGTATTTAGATAGATTAGTTTTGTTGAAGTGAAACTTAGTAGTTTTTGATACAGAATTTATTGGACATTGACTCTGTTGAAGTAGAAAGTTATTTGTAAACTTATTTAGATATTCTTAGCTGTGAAGGCAGCTGAATAAACAAGTGGGAAAGAGCTGGAGCCTACTTGGTGCTAAATATCAAAAGCGCTGTTCATGAAGTGATTAATCCTTTGGATAAGTTGTATTTAAAATAAACCTAAGAATATAAGCTTTTAGATACCTACTTATATTCTCGTCCCATCTACAAAATAGTAAATCTACTCTCAATATAACATCAACAGACCGCCATTATATTTGAATTTAAATTGGTACATTTTTATAATAATGTCTTTGGAGCGACGCCGCTCGGCGAAGCCCCTCCGGTTTCTTTCTTCTCTTTTTATAATGTAATTTTCTTAAATCACCTCCTCAGTTCTCTGCCCTCCTTGAATCTACTATACGTATCTAATATCGCAACAAAATTATGTTTAGAGGAAAAAATATGTTTTATTTTGTTGTTTGATATTAGTAACATTTTCTAGACTTTCATTTATAAATGTTTTTTTCTCAACGCGTTTTTGTTTTAATAAAGTGAAATACATTATAGGTTACAACCTCTTTTGAGTAAAGCTAGATTTTTACATTCGTGTTCTGAATATGTTACAAATAGTCGTTGCATTTATTTTAGTGTCAGTAAGTTTAATTTTTCAAAGTACATATTAAAGTAATCTCTTTAACATGGACGCACCTGCTTGTAAAGATGTGGCAAAGGAAAATGTTTAATACCGAATGAATCCACGATACAACATTAAACGCTAGCAATTACTAAAACACTATTGTTCACAATTAAATGCTAAACGCACTTATGCAGTGATAATAAAGATTGTTATCAAGTTGTAACTTTGATGTGCAATTTGTATATTTTATGGCGTCAAAGATAGCCAGATAACGCCATTAATACATTGTCAGATTGTGTCATAAAGTAATTAAGACTATTTATGTATAAATCTTCAGGTTAATGTGGACACATTTATTTAATAAATAAATCGTCGACGCGGGTCGCGCGGCGCAAGCGCATCGTAGCTAGTTCATTCACCCCGAACATCTGTTCACATATTTCAGTCAGTCTTTATCAACATGCGTACTTGACCGTAAATTTCCAGGGGTTGTTATCTTCGAATTGTATAATAATTATTTTGTTTGTAAATTATAGTTCAGTGTGTTTATTCGAAAATCCATAAAATTTTATTGTATGCTTGTATGTAGGTACTTACCTAGGTCAGTTACAAAGGCTATCTCACCAAACGTCGTAAAACACGCTAATACTGATGTTAAATAGTAATTTATTATCTATTTGCACGGTTTTTATTAATAATTTGTGTGAAGTAACTTAATTTATCTAGATTTAAGTAGGCAGTACCGCAATTTTATTAGTAGAGGATAGGTTACTTACTCTATTAAGGTAGGAAACAATTATTACAAATAAGCTGTCGCATTTTGAAATCAGGTAAATAGAAGTAACCAGAGATCATTTAAAATTATGACTGATTCAAGCTTAAGGTACTTTATTATCAGCTTATTTAATATAATAAGTTACCTGACTACCAGACAACCATTCACAGCGTCGTTGCAATATCGAATGGCCTTACGCTATAGGTAGCTACCTGTCCGCCATATTGGATTTTAGGGCAGAACGCTCTGTGATTGGTTAACGCGGCAAGATGGCGGCCTTGTATTTCGAAGAGATAGGTAGGAAGTTTGTATGAGCCCGTTCTAAGAGAGCGATTTTGAAATATTGATAGACTTTTTTAGGTAGATGAGTAGATTTTTTTTTAAATAGATTTAACCCAGTGATTTTATTGTTGAAATTACCTTAATTACGTTTTAAAAAGTATTTGAAATGTTGTTAAATTTATATAAAAACTAGTAGGTACCTGGTACTGAAAGATTTGAAAAAACTATTCCTAGTTAAAGATTTTTAAAACGTATGTACCTAAATTGAAATTACTGCTAAATGTGAGTGTCTGAATGTTATGTTGGCAGCTGCTAGCTACTCACAATATCATTTTGGCTCTGAGCAAAGTTGGCGTAAAATAATATTACCTACCCTAAACACTGCAAGTAAACAGAATGAATTGTTGGGTTTGTTGAAAAATAGAATTTGGAACGAACATTCTGTTTTTCGCAGCGAGTTGGTCTGTGGCACGACTCTGTCGCTTATTTTCATCCAGAGAGAATTCAAGAGATTTACGACCGACTTCGACGCTCGTCGATTCAGCACATTCGCTCTCCGAGACCATAACTGACAATCTTCTGTCTCGTAATTTTAATGAATTAAGTTGATTTTTTCAGTTTTAAATTGTCCGGAGATTCTCGGCCTACATTAACCTCGATTTTGTTTTTTTTAATCTCACAAATGAGTCTGTATTGTTGACAGCGATTCGGAGATTTTTACTGCAGGTTTGTCATGTCCCAGCTGAATAAATAAATCTTAAATGTAGCAATGTAATTCAACCAAAACATGACGCCTCTGACATTTCTATACATTTACAGCATGTAGCTATAGTTGTGTACCCAACCCAGAAGTTATTTGAATAGTTTCAGCTCTGCGGTAACTGGTTAACTCGTCTGAGAGAGGTTTACTGAGGCAGCATTACTTTTGTCTTATGTTCTGTAATATCTTTGCTACTTGATCCCGCATTCAATTTACAACCCTTTGTTTAGAGTGATAAAATACAAATTACAATAGAGTATGGGGTCGTTTATGACGTTTGAGGTTGCGAGGGGTATCGTTCGTTTGGAGTGAGTTGTTTAGTTGAACCGAGATAACGTTTCCGGAGCGTAGTCAGCCACGGCAGCGGTGTTCTCATGACTGCGCTCAATAACACGAATGTTCAACGTAAAGCTAGCAATTTAAATTATACTCTGCAAATATTCACAGAGATTTTTTATGTCTCAGATAGATTTGTAAAACGTTTAGAGTAACAATGATTTAATACCTTCCACAGAAAGGAACCTTTCCAAAAAATTTCAACGTATTTATTTATTAAATTCATAAATTATCCCACACCGTCAACCCCTAATTATGACCCACCTTAATTAAAATAAGTAAATAAACTGGAAAAAATAATGAAAAACAAAGAAAATGTTGCTCTCATTAAAAAGATAATAAAATGCGAGCGTAGCCTATTCGGAGTTTTGGCCGGAATATAAACAAAACGGACACATGGCTGTTGTATTCACATACAATATTAAGCTAGGGCTTTATTAGGAGCACGACCGGGCTTAGCCCGCAGACCGGGACGCCCTTGCCGGGTTATTTAATAAATACCGACCGAAACAATTGAGGAAACTCGGAGGAAAACTGGGGATACTGACCGCTAAATAGGTGGAGAGTGGGAGAAAGTTTCGTAATGCCCATCTGCTGTTCTCTCGTTTATTCGGTCTTATTGTTTTAGGAAACTATATTTTGTGAGCGGCGATGTCCGCGTGGAAGTCGGAAATTATCTTAAGGGAAGGTGCTCCGGGGATACAAAGTATCCTAAGTCCTACTTTAAGGTCCAAACTATGTCTAAACCAAAATTGTTTTAGGCGTGAAGACGTAAGTGATGTTACTAAATGTTGTTAGAAATCTGATGATTATCCACAGGGTATGCGGAACTCACTATCCATACAAAACGTTGTTTCGATTTCGCGAAAAAACCGCTCAGAATATCAATCACAAAACAACGGAAACAGAAAACGTAGCCCAGGAAATCTGAATATAAAGCACTCACACTTCCGTTCTGATAAAACGTTCAGCGTGCAATAACAGAATAATATTTTTAGCGTAAAAACAGAATTTTACCATCGCGGCGAATCGTCGGCAGTCACGAGAAAAAAAAATAGACAAAGATATTGCGCTGGCTGGGTCGTTGTTTTCGGCCCAATTTTACCAAACAAGTCATTCATATTCATACCGGGTACCCTTTGTGCCGCGTTACGCAAGGCAGCTTTGTTACCCCGTTTTCTTTTGTTAATTTATCTTCCTCAAACTTTATTGAAAGAAGCCTTTGTCACAAACAATAAAATTATCAGACGATCTACATGATAATGTAACTTTTTCTGTAATGCAAAAGCTTGATCTTAGAACGTTCTTTATAAAGCTTTCCTTTAGCAGTTTCTAATCTTTACGTCAGATTTTAATGTTTAATGACGTCATGTCGACCACTCGTGAGTAATGAGGTAGTAATATCAAAGATTTATGGCAATGAACCTTTATGTAACTTCTTATTCAGACCTGTTAAGCAATAATATAGTCACGAACTGCAAACTTAGGTACTAGCACAGAAAAAACTCAACCAACTTAATTTAATTTGCATACTTAATTGTGGACGTTCTTTAAATATTTTATGAAAAATATTAAGTTAAGGGGTTTTTTAAGTAAAAAAGAGATCCACTTTACTTATCATACTTAACGAGATGATAAAGTCTTCGCTGAGTCGAGGCTGGGCTGATTTACATACGAATGATTATAACTTGGTCGCGTAGGCTCTCGCCCTTAAACCGGTCCCAAAGACCTACTATAATAATATTATATAAGCAGGTAGGTACTTTGGATCGCTATGTACCAACCTAATTTGTATTGTAACAGATAAAATATTTTTTTTATACGTTATTCTTGATTTTTTTTTAAGTTTTGTTTTCGTAAATATGTTTAGACTACAAGTAGATAGATAGGTACCAACTGCTAGTTATTATTGACCTTAATACGAGTAGTTTGTAGTCAATTATGAATGGAAAATAGGTAGGTAGGTATTGGATTTGATTGCTTATCCTCAATGTCGGTAATAAATTAAATATTATAATAAAATAAATTAAAACCGCATTGTTGATTGCAATGTTGTTGTCACCGTTTCCTCTAGGGCAGAAAATAATCATAATTACCTAATAATATATAAATAAGTGATTTCAAAAATTAAATAAAAACTGGTACTTACGTTACTAACACTTATTACACTTTGTAAAGTTCACCTACCTACAAACAGTCTAAGGAATTCTGATTGGAGCGTCTTATTGTAATTTTATTCAGAGCCCTCGCTCGAAGTTTTAAAATAAACTAAAGTACACAGCATATTTTGCATTTCTTTGTATTACATTAAAGTAGACACAAAGAGAGAAGGATGAACTCTACAATGGCTTTTAAACACCCCCGCACAGGGGGACCCGTCCAGATGCATAATTATGACAATCTATTTGAATTTTATGCGAAAATTCATACCATGTAAAAGCAAACTTGAAGAAGATTCGTAGGCAAATCAGAGTGCTTATTCTGAGGAAGGTTGGGTACTTAAAATATTATTTAAAGTCTAAAATATTGTGCTAGAAAATTCAGTTGCACTTGGCAGTTTTTTACCTGTTTGTTTGCCTTGAAACTGCTGAATAATTTTAGGTCAGCAATATCAAGTTTGAGAACTAAGCAACACGTTAAGGAACGCTTGCCGGAGTCAGTCTCTGGATCAGTCACCATCTTAACATACCGAGATTCCTCCGTGCCTCAAAAAGCACGCCGGCTGTCATTTGTAGATTTTTGGAAGTCGTTACGGATTTTCAGAAGCCAGAAAATCTGACTCTAGTTTTTCCAAGAAGTACCGTGTTAGTTGTGGAGGTCTGGTAGGCAGCCGATCCACGTAAAATACTGGTATTCAGCTGAATTCACAAAATGGTACAAAATACAAAATACCCTTGATATAACATAAAAGCTTCGTTCAAAACCATTCGTATAGTTAAAAATCCAGTAAGCATTACAACTACAAAATCAGATTGGTCACATGTTCTCCTAACGTGCTGGGCTTACCAAACGTGAAACATTTGTAATCCATACATAGTAGAGTACCTACCTACTGCTGGCATGCCATGGCGAGATCAAGATAACTGCGTGTTATGTTCGTCACCCAAAATAGATGAGAGAGGATATTATTACCTGGCTGCGGAGATTCTGGTTATGAAAATTTGTTCTCGCTTTAACATAAGGCTGCATAACATCATGTCTGTAGTTCTCCAACGATTTAGGCAGAGGTTTACCTAGTAGACCCACATTCGTATGAGGGAAATTTTGGAAATAGTGAAATAAAAAAAGGGACAAAATAATTAAAGTTAGTTTAAAACAAGCAAAAATAAGCTACCTACATTTCATTTGTAGTTTGGACAGAAAAAATACCTTTGTAGACGGTTTGATGTGCTAAATATATCGATTCTATTCAACAGACCTGACACAGACTACGGAACTTTCAAATCAATTCAATCTACTACTAGCACAATATTCTGGTATAAGTTGTAGCTATAGTAGGTATGTGCTGCATAAAAGTTCCCATTTCAGAAGAATCATATCGTCAGGGCCCACAAACTTCATGAATCCCAATGTCCCGGAAAATATAACAAGGCGATTTATATTCGGGGGCGGTTCGGGCCTCGTTTTTCTATCACAGAAATCTGGGCCTATATGTGTTCCGTATTATACGAAGGTAACCCCTCGCTATTCAAGTTATTTGTACCATCTGGAATGGAATTTATTGGACCGGAACGTTCCTATAATAAGTTTAGTTCCATTATTCTGAGTTGAGATGGTTTTAATTTCCCCTACTAATTAGAAAATAAACTTATTTAATTAGAAAAAGACACTGCATTCTACAGGTATCCAAAAACAGTTTTCGTTTCAAAGCTTTCAAAAGCTTCAAAAAAGTTTTGAAAAGCTTTTTCTGTAAGTCAAATTATTATTATGTAAGTACGCCGACATTTTTAATTTCTTTCTTAGCCAAATTGATAATTCAATCACGCGTTACGGTTGCATCCTGCCAACTGCAGGCCACGAATGTCAAGTAAGAGGGGGTGGCAACTAAATAATATCTATTATGGTAGCGGAGCCGCCCCGAAACAAAAGGTTCGCGTTAGGGACGCGTTATTTTTATACGAAACGACACCAGAATAACAAAGCGACGGCTTTTCTTCGTAAAAATATCTTAATAAAAGCCGGAATTAGGCGATTACATTCTGATCATGTGCCATCTCGCTTCCTCCGTTTGCCTCCAAACTATTGTTTTTGTTGAATCTGATTTATGTTTACTTTAGGAAAGATTTATTGTTATTTAAAAGGATACATTTAAGTTTTATTGCTTGTATAATATCCTACTCAGTGTGGTTTGATTAATTAGTTTGTGTATAAGGTCAACGATTTCGATAGGTAGGCAGTATGCGCTCGTAATTCAAAGCACTCTACGATGAAAGCAAGTGACAGCACAACGAAAAAAAAACATAAGTAATTTAATTAAAATGTACTTATTTAATAAAATTTATTCAGACCGCCGCCTAATAAATTCTTGTTTCTTACGGACATTTTTATATTTCCTTACATTTGTGCATTCACTTCAAACTTAATTAGACTTTATAGAGCGTTCCTTCCCAATTTCGTTTTACTCTCGTCTGACGCACGCTGAGACTTATTCATTGGAGTGAGGGCGTGGGAGGGGTGTGCCGAGGACGGGGGAGGGGGGAGGGCTTGGCCCGAAATAGCAAATAAATGAGACGAAAATGTAAATGTTGCGCTTCAAAGATGAAAAGCGCGCCGCTGGCTCGTTCTTGTTAAGCTCATCGCAAATGTACCAAAATTAGGAGCTCGACTGAAATAATTTTCAGGCCAGATGGAACGAACACCGTCGTTGTGAAACAGGGTGTAAATGAAAATACAAAATACTTTACGTCTACTAATTAAAGGGAATGAAGTTACTGTTTTGTTTTGTTGATATGAAATTTCCCGGCACACGTGTTCCCAATCACTGTTACATGCAAGTCCGTTTGATATTCAGCTTGAATTCTGTTACCTACAGCGAAGCGAGCATGGACCACCAACACGAAAATAAAACATAAACGTCTCCTGCAAAATTGTCTCCTTTTAAAAAGAGAACACAAACTGTTTAATAAATGCTTAAGTAATTTCATATTACCTTTAACGAAGCTGAATAAAGCCGTTTACTCACAACGTCTCAATTGAGTACAATGGACCGGAATTCACCATATTGTTTTCCCAAATAAGTCGGTTTAATAAAAGTCCGCATAAGTCTCCGACATATGTCCGGGTAGGATTATATTGAATCATTGCTGTGCCACCCTCGTGTGTTCTTAGCTTTATCTCTGTTATTGCTATAAGTAATTGAATTCGTACATTTTATGTATAGTAAGTATTATATGTATTTTGATGTTGTTTGAGGTTGGTACATGTGGGTGTGGTTTGATATGAAATACGTGGATACCCTTGGATTTTGCTCAAAATTATCTGCACGTAGTGGTTTTGAAACGTCAATCTCTATATTTCTTTGGTTGAGGACTTTATAACGCTCAAAATATTTTAGTTCTGTTAAAAAAAAATAGTGTGTTAAAGGATTTCTTCATTTCTGAAATGTTTCTCAATCTATATTTTGCAAAAATTTAAGAAACAGTTACTATAATGAAATCACATTTATGAAAATTATACATAAGTAGTAAACCTTCTCACTAAAACTTGAACACTTGACAGTCGACTAATAAGTCGTTATAAATATAAACTCATTTACCGCCTGTATATTAGTTTATATTTATTACTAAAGCATACACAAATAAATACTTATGTAGTATCTATTATTCTGATGGCTCGTACATAAAACACTCATACAAACACGATTCGTAGTACTAATACCTATAAAATCTCGTACATACCTACCTACTTCCGGCGGCGTAGTTACATCTAGGAAAATTCTAACCGAAAATCGTGACAAAAGCACATACCGTTGCAAAATAACTCGAAGGTGGGTACCCATATCTTCGTAACAGTTATTATGTTCCAAATGACCCTTTGACCATAGCGCGGCACTGAACCTGTACTATAGGTAGGTACCTACTATAAGGTACCAAGTCACGTTGCGTAGCGACCTCGCCATAAAGCCACACATAAATCCGTTGAAACAAAGAGGCGCATTCATCAACCCGCCTTCTCTCAATTATGATAAACATAAATGATGCAGTCGCATGTGCAAGGTATACTTCCTTATTTTGTCTATGGTAAATATTGTATTATGGGTAGGTAAGTGAAACATCAGTAAGTATTGAGATCGAAACAAGCTTTCATCATAAATTTTGTTTATAGCGATAAATATAAATTCTTTGTTTTCGTCATTGAAATAAATAAATTAGTGCAATTTTATTCAAAGCTCTGAAAGGCAGGCTAGCGTGACAAACTTTGGCGTGACAAAAGTCACTCCATCTTAGTTTTTTTTCGTTTCCTACATAATTAGACTTCGTCATGGAATGGAAGTGACTTGAAAGTATAAGATATTGTTGACTTCAATTGCCTACGCCTACTTTCGAGCTACGCTGTAACTGCGTAGGGCAAGAATTGTAGGTTGGTAACTACTGGGCAGATAAATCGTTCAGTAAGTGATATTTATGAGTAGTGTAATGTAACCTGAATATGTCTCCGCTTTACAAGAACGAGCAACTGTTAGCCAGTTACGTCATAAGTTAATAGATTTTGAGCAAGACCTGGGAAAGGTAAAGTAAGTTTTCCGTTTTCAAAATTGAAATGAAAAACCTAAGACGAAACAGCGTTTATTTTTAAAATTTCCCAGAATATTCAATATACCCATGGACGTATCAAACAAACGTTCTCAATTTCTTAAAAATGCCAACATGCATGTAACCTATCAATATCCTTAAAATCCAACCAGCAAAAACACAGCCGAAATAAAATTAAATGTCACCTACACACAACTTGCAACAAAACTCACATAATCCAAGCCAAGCCTGCTGTTTCATTACATACTGACATAAGTACATAATGTAGCCAGTAAAGTATACAAGTACTTATGTGTGCGGTATCTGTGAGTGCATCGTTGCATCCGCGACGCGACGTAACGACTGCTTGCCGACAGAAAGATGCCTGATATTGCACTTCTTAGAAATCGGTGCAATGCACTCCACTTTTTTGCATGGCATTTGTTTTAGTATGTTGTTTTGCGGGTACTTGCAGTTTTTAGTGTATTAAAATGTGCCATAAAATACATGAGAAAGCTTTAATTTTTGGAATAACTTTCAATATACAAAAATCTCCATAAGTCCCGATGCTATTGTAGGTACCTATTTTAATTTCGATAGGTAGACAAAATATTCTTCAAACAATTAAGTTCTACAACTATGACCCAATTTCCAAGTCTTAATTATTCTGAGCATCCCCAAAAAATATCTCTGCGATGAATAAACGTTGAATATTAATAATGTTTGTTCATGAAAATGAATTAATTTGTCCAAGTGGAAGAACGGGGCCGGGATCTCCTCATGAATTCATCCGGACCCCGTAAATATTTTATTGCCAGTGTAGAAAAAACTGGGGAAAATTGTATCTATTACCGGGAAATATCGCGAGCTGTTTTCAATCTTATACCTTAAGTGGCACAAACGATAAAAATAAATTCAGCGCTTGTGGGCATTTATTGCTGAGATTTCTAGAGCTTTGAAGGGTAGACGCACTTCCATTTTCTTGCTAATGGATGCTCCTTGGGGAGCGTTACAGCGCAATGAATTAGAAAAAGAACTTTTCTTTCATGGAGACCTGTCTACGTTGAGTGCTGTATATTTTTTATGCGGCTGCAAACTGCAGTGGAAATCGCTATGTCTGGGAGCAATATCCTCTTAAAATATTTCTGTTCAAATTTTTCTAAAATAAATCTTGATTTACGAATTTTTGGAGCACAGCAGGCTCTTGGCAAATAAATATTGTTAAACCAGTTCCTTTAATTTCACTTAGCGTTAGCTGCTGGATAATTAATTTTAATTGATTAAATTAGGTAGAACGTATCAATTCCAGACCATAACAAAAACTAAGCCACAAACCGGAATATTAAATAAAGTTGTAACATGTCCACATTTTATAATGTAACCAAAACATTATCATATAAATAGCTCACATAATTTTAAACGGCCTTCAGGAATCAGTAATTTATTTTATATTTATGTACATGAGTCCTTGTTTCATCTTAAGTTATAAGCGTATCATATGTCTTCATAGTTAGAACCTGTTGATTAATAATTATTATTAAAATTTAGATGAAGGAGATTTTGTTTTTGTTATAATTTGAAAATCTAGAAAAGACTAGGCAATTATTCGTTTATAAATCACTGAATTTTAACATTGATATTATCTTTAGGAAATTTAATATTAAGTCTTCATAATTTATTTGAAAATTCAATGAACATGTCAGTTAAAACTCTAACGACATCAAACAGTATAAAATACAAATAAATTTTATTTAAGATGGGCTTTTAGAATTTTGACCTATAACTGTGTTGATAAAAAAAAACTTTCAAACTCTTTTAGAATTAAAATAAATGAGCAAAATCTTTACAGCCAGTATCTAAAAGCGTGTTGTCATCACTATCAACCGAGCTTGTCGTCGGCGACTATTCGTTTAATTTATAACGTTAATTTACTTAAATAGTGTCTGGGTGTGCTACGAATAGCTATGGAATAAGCTTCCATAGCATTTGGAACGAAATAACCGTAGGATCGGTTAAATTATCGATTGTATAGTTACCGTTGTTTCGTTTCTTCGACGTTTAGTTCGGAAAATGTGGCTATAGAAATTTTTAAGTTATCTTATAAAGTTACACATTGTGCGTTTTATGATGGAATAATATAAACATTTAAATAAGATTAATTTTGGATTTTCTTTCCGTTGTGTCAAATAAGGACAAAAGGTTCAAAAGATTTTGAATTAGCCTGCAATCGAATAGATAGAGTAGTACCCCAAGTTACGGGAATGAAGGTAGATAATTGGGTTGTTCAGTGCCGATAAATGGAATAAGGCGCGCCCCTTATCACACTGCGGCCTAATACTGTCATCAAACCGTAGATGTACGAATGTAGGGAAAGCTTTCTCTACACAGAGCTTGAATTTGATGATGTTCTATGAAATTAGTTCATTGAGGGATTTTCTAACAGGACGAACACTACATTTTAAATTAGTAGAAACTCAGCGCCGAGAAATCGTGATTCCTATGATAATAAATATAGGGTTTTAAATTTGAACCTTGGAAAATTTTATGTTGATCATCCACTATTGATTCGTTGTAGGTAGTATCTATTTAGTTTTGACTGCCTGTATCTATTTAGTTTTGCAACACTGTCCTGGTGATGATCGCTAAGTCTTAAGTGATTGCCCTTACATCCGACAATGCTGCAATAGACATATTGTAATGACATTTGTGAGTGTTCGTGTTTGTTTGTGCTTGTTATCCTGTCTGTATCCATTTATGCACCTATGTTTTTTTTTTTTAATGAGTCCTGTTACTTGAAATAAACAACTTTTATTTATATATTTATTTATCTAGTTTGAATAAAAATAAAAGCTTCACCATTATGATTCTGACCAGACAGACACTGAGACACTGGGAATAGGAAGTTTCTCTCATCATAAATCATTTCAATTTCTCACAGAACATCAAATCATTCATTAAAAAGGTTCTTATTTCCCTTTTCCTGAGCTTTACAAAGTAACGAAACAAAGAAACTGTTTGTCACGATGGTATCACTATTTTGAAGTGCGTTCCACTGAATAAGCCAGTTAACGAGTTACATATACGAGAGAGACTGGTTAAGGGCGGCAGAATATGTACCTTTTTCCAGTTTTACTGCGTAGTAAAAATTCTATAAATGTTTTTAACTAAATTATTGTGGTAATAATAAAATTATGTGCAACATTGTTGCATTCAAAGTGGGCGTCAATGCCACAGTATTGTTTTTGTGCCTATATTTTTATTATATCTGATATGCATCCCACATAGAACATTACACTCATGCTTCGTTTTAAGGCTCACGCAAATAGGCGCGATGCGTGTATGCGACAATGCGACACGTAGTTTCGCGCGCGATTACATAGACATAAATGTACGAATTCATATAATAAAACCTTGCCGCAATTTTGCGTCTGCTGAAGCCTTTATTTGATATAAAGCATCACGAAGGTATGATATTATCAGGACACGACTAAAGCGTAATAATAATAGACTAACGTTGTTGTAATAAACGAAGGTGTGAGTTCATGACTGACCAATTAGATCGCCTGTGTTATTCTGCATTCTCATTCCTATAGCAAAGAGCTATGTTTACCATAATTAACAGAATAAAACTATGTTCTTTACGATGATCAAAATGCAGCTTTCAAAAACTGTTATAAGAAATTCTGATTTCAGATGACTGTAATTTGAAACCTACATACATATCTTTGATGAAGTGAAATTCCTTTCTATAATTTTGATCTCTGACATTTTGTTAACTCATCTAAGCTGGTTTTCTAAATACCATGTTTTATGGAAAATCATACTTAGTTTCTAAAGGACCAGGACAGTCATCTAAAATTTTTATTTATCTTTAATTCCTTTATTTGAAATGTTTGATAGAGTAAAAATTTCAAACTGTAGTTTTAATTTTCTTTTTTATTTCAAATGTTTTGATGGAGTGAAATCCCTATCTGCAATTTTGATTTTTCTTACATTTTCATAGCCTGTTTTCTATATACCATGTCTTTATGTATTGAAGGGTTTGTCCATTTGTTGCAGGCGTGTTGCGGGTAAGGTTCGGGCGCGGCCATCCTCGCGGTCGACCTTACTAACAGGTGAGGCGGCGCCGCCACATAGAACATGATACTAAGGTTTGAATTTCAACTTTATTTTATACCACACAAAGCTTACTTTCATTCGCATCACCCCATCAGCTTACCTTCTGCAATTAACGCTGAGCTTTCATTACTAGGCTGTTTTATGAAAATAGGGCTTCATTTTCGGTGTGTGGCGCATTAATTTTTTAAATTATGTTCTAGGAATTGTTTTAATGTAGCATTTTATTAAAATGCTTCCATTTTTATGTGAAAGGTTTTTTATACAGTTAGTTAAGTTAAAGCTTTGAATTAAAAGCTTGCAAAAAGGAATCCTGTTGTTCATTTTCGTGAGTTGATTAAAAATAATCGATTTCTTTAATGATCTTTAACATTATAATCTGCTTCGTTTAAAAACATAGTTCATGTATTATTGTTTCTTCAATATCATTTTTATTTCCACGCGGAACATTAAAACATCATTACACTTAGGAACAACATAATCTTTTTTATGGTCACAAAACATACCGACCATGCTAAAAATGCCTGCTTCAGTCGAAATTTTTAGTAAAAACGGTTCTCACGTCGAAAATGGCGAGTAATAAGCATGCAGGTAGCTTTAGGGTCAAACTGCAATGTGCAACGTGCCTTCGTTGTAATGTGCCCCACCCGCTGCCGAGTCATTTACATTTTTATTGCATACTCTTATAGATAGTATAACATGTCCGTATGTATGTAGAACTGAGATGTCATCAGGGCTCAGTTGAAATGATAGTGTTGCGAGATAATTATGTTAATTTAAGTTGTGTTTATTCTTTTTAAGAGCAGGATTTTGCGGGGTAAACTATAAAGGATATCCTTTGCTTCTTTGCCTTAGGGTGGGACTATTTAGATATTGTTTTAAATAAATAAAAGCATATTTTCTATTTTTAAGTAAGTTTCTATAGCCAAAACATACTGGTCTACTTTCTTAAAGCTCACTTGTGATACAGCAGTGGGATTTTGTCATCTCACCGTGTTAACTAAAGTGAAGCGAACATAAAGAGAGCTGTCAGTTCATACAAAAAAGATGGAATGATAGTTAACTTCACACTCATTCCACCTAAGTATACACGGTGAGATGTTGATTTTTTTTTGGACAAGCCCGCCACACATTCCCAAACCACTGCAACTCCTGGAAGCCAGGATCAACAGTGGCGACCACCAGAAAAACGCCGAGTACATGAAGCTCGACGAGTCCCGGAAAAACGATTCAACTGTCTTGGATCCCGCAACGAAATTAATTAGAAAATAACAACGGAAGAGTAGGAAAAAATGTAATTTCCATTTCGGGTGTGATGTTGACAGCATAGACTGGTAGTTTCAAAACCACAGCAGTCTTTAATAATTTCTTAGCCTCTGAATTGCCATCCACTATCCATCTACACATAAACCGATTTATTTTTAACGAGTGAATACCTTCATAAGTTCCTGTATAACTGTTTACATGCAACTCTTAATTAAAACATACAATTCTGAGACATCCAATGTTCGTTAAAATACCGGCCGTATACAGTCCGACACCTTGTCATATTAATTCAAACTCTTAATTTATAGTCAAGCAAATATTAAACGCCGACTAAATATCGCAACAATGTTGCGATTTTGCGATTGTGATATTCATGACGATGTTTTAATCTGATCGTTTGAAGTCGGGCTAAGTGGAGAGGTATGTTTAGTGATAAAAATAACAAAGAAATTAAAATATTTGAATACCGACCGTATTCAAATATTTTAATTTCTTTGTTATTTTTTTGTTTTGAGAAGATTATGAAGATGAGCTTTCGCTCAAACCAAACTTTAGGTTTTTTCTGTTTAAAACTAAAACCAAGCTTATTAAACTTTCTTCCCACGAAGTATGACGTTAGAGAAAACTTCCAACATGTTGTCATTCATACTGTGCCCTAACCGTTTCCTTTGAAATATCCAATCAGAGCTAAGTAACCGTGTCTCCGTTCAATAATGGCCCGCATACCTCCCACGCACAATCAAATACATTTCGTTCGGCAGCCCATGATTAGACTACATCATTTTTGTTCGTAAACCCGGGCCTCTCAAATGAGCATTTACCAGAGGGAGAAGCACACCAGCCGATAAATTTACATAGGTATTGCAAACAGTAAAGTTCCCGACAGAATTTGTTCGACGCATGAAAACCGTTTCACGCAAACTCAACACAGAGAGCTCATAGACATTTTAATTCATCGATCGGGCGGTATCGGGCCGGCGATCTATTCCGGGCCGGGTACGATTACGAATCACAATATATGTCCTTGACGATAACATCGGCCTGCGAGCGTGTTTAGAATACTAAGCGAGATGGACCACCGGCTTTTCGACAAGTACACGCGTATGCGTACGGCCGAACGGCTATGTGTATGGATGCCCTAATGATCGGGGATCCGGTGTGGAAAATTGTATTGTTCTACGAAGAATGACGTATCCTGGTAGAGAAATAAATAGTTGCTGGCATTGTTTCACGTTACTTATAACTCAATATAATCGTGCCTTAGGATTAGAAAAGGATTTTATAATCTCAATTCGTTGCGCTAAATCATTTCCACTAAATCCTAAATGGAACCCCGAGCTAATTTTGTATTCTATTTAGGAGTGTATCTAGAAAACCCGTTATTCTAACGTTTAATAACATTCATAATACCAAATCAGAGAGTAGACAGGCGTGTTTTGACGTCGCTCGGCATCGCAGGCGACTCGTATCCGAGGCGCAGTTAGAATTGCAAATGAATCGGCCGTTTACTCTCGAGTCGTAAACCCAGGGATATGATCCAGTCAGTTTTCGCACCATTAACTGCTCGGACCTCCACCTACCTACACCCTCGCGATCTTGTTATTGTAAATATGGCGACACAGATACAACATGATAGCTGTCTCTATCCGCCTAAATAATACGTCAACCTCGACCATTAAATGTTTCAATAAAATTAATAGTTATGATTTGCAATAAAATTATAACTTTCCGCAAAACGTCTCGACATGACTTTTCTATTATAAAGACATAAATAAATCTCTTAAATATCTGTCATCGCTAGTATTTTGTCGGTCTTATTGAGATCGCAGCTGACGACAGTTTTATGATAAAACGCCGCAGCATAAACAGTTCTGTATCGTCGGCCTGACCACGACCAGCCAACCGTGGGAGAGACATTCCGATAACATATACTTGTGGCGCAGATAACGTGAACTGACAGCTTGTAATACGCGCCCAAACTCGTCCTGACACTCCGGCCATTGAAATCCTCTACCCACCAGCGAAAGAAGACCTCTAAACTCACATCCGGCCACCATTCGACCTGCTTCATTAAACGGCGACGCGGGGGACGAGGTAGCGCTAACTAAGTTGGGAAAATTACACCCCGTTTGGCCAGCCGGCGGCCTATGTTTTGGGATTGAGTCGTAAATGTCAAGTCGAGTGCCCTCCGCCATAGTTCTGCTGCTCTATTTACCCGCACTTGATGAAAAAAGTAAAAAACTCTCGGTTAACTAAACCCTCGGCCGGATTACGCGCACGAAGTTAGTCAGGGACGGAATGAGTATAAACTTAGATGAACGTCGACCAAGTTTCGACGCAGATGGGTCTCAAGTTTTCCAATTAGTATTGGACTTACCGCTAATCTCTGGTAGTTATTTTATGTGTGTATTACGAGTGATTGTCAAACAGCTGCAAGAATTAATTACGTCAATAAAATTATATTTAAGTTCATACGCCGATAACTTACAATAGTTTTCACTTGTTACATTTATTCAAAGTGGAACGTACATATGAGAAAAAAATATTGCAAGGAAAACTGCGAAGTATCAATCATCAAGGCATCGTCCTAATTGTTAGGTAACACAAAACATTTTATGACTCCCACACGTATGCGACGCAATCGTTACCTAAAAAAAGGCTTGTAAACATGATTTTTTTCCCTCATAAATATAGGGTAGCACCCCCAACGAAAATCAGAAAAAATAACCGTGGCATTCGGCGCAAATCACCTATTTTATGTAAACTTCGTGACTTACCGCCGTATCGAATGACTTAGAAAGGATTTATTTATATTTCTGGCTTCGAATAGAGCTAGGAAATAAAATTGTAACCGTAGAAGTTGTCAATGGGATGTTTGTGGGTGGAGGAGTGCTTGCCTTAAAAATAACTTGTGTAACGTCGGCGGGTGCGCACCGCGCGATGATTTAATGCGCAGTTCCACGCGCGCTCATTAGACACGTGGTAATGAAACCTCCTCATACAAACTCTCTTCGTAATTGGCCCTTATTTCGCATATAAATTTTCTTAGCTGTCAGAGTCTAGAGACCATGGAAAATGACTCGAAATTCTTATGATTTTATCCTGCTTGGCAAACCTTTACTTGGATAAACCAGTCACCGGCAGTACCTTCAAAAGAATTAACGTCACCTTTGATACAAAATTCGATAAAATACGACTCCATCATTTTCGAATAATCGCCCCACCCGACTAAATACCGCCCATTCACGCATTTATAAAGTTCGAATAGTTTTTGGTTTCCAAAAAAGTTTTCCTAACGACTTCTTTCAGCTACGCACCGCCTTCGCTCACGACATAGAACAGTTACGCTTAATAACTACAATAAAAATATACAATCTCATAAATGTCTACACATGTCATTAATAATGGTTTTGGTTGTAACAGACTCGTAGGTCCATAGCAATTAAGGAATTAATAAACACGCGGCAGTGTTATCCAATAAACGTTTAACAATTTACTGATTGGATACACCTGAGAACCACTTAGTGCATAATTATGCAGCTGTATACAATGAATGTGTATAATTTATACTACAGTATACATAATTTTATATCTTTTATACTTTGTTCGCAGGTTACCGTGCCCTTTTACGCAAACGTCGCTAGCGAGTTTACGACAAGGTGAATATTATATTTTAAATTTTTATTATGTGAATTAGAATGTATATTTGCGGATTATACCCGTTGCATCGTTGATGTTTCTCGGAATATAGCTTAGGATTTGCTTAAGTTTCATTTGATCCGTACCTACCCTTATTTGAGGACTTTACTACGTCCAGACTTGTAATCCGAAGTCTGCTTGTTAGTATTATATCCCACCGTAAAGTTTGGTATTATCTACCTACTTTAAACATATAGGTATATGGTAACCCAAAAAGAGAAAAAAGTTTTATCGCGGTCCAAATTCAAGGACCATATCGTACTAAATAATATGGTCGGTCAAAACTTTTTTCTTGAAAACATTTTGTCCTGAAACTTTTTACAGGCAGCTCCTTTGGGAAATTCCTAGCTCCTTTTATAAAAAGTTAGAAAAGCGACAAGAAAACCTTGTAAAAATAATTTAAGAGCATTTACGACGATTACGTCGACATGCGTCACGCTGATAGTAAAAATAATTGAGAAAAAATTAATCGATATTTTCCGCACAATTTTAAATAGCATTGCATATTTTTCTACTCACATTTTTATGGCTATTGTAAAATGATTGATTTACATACTACGATATTTCTTTATGTTATTATGACGTCATTTTATGAGACTTTGGTACCTACGTGGAAAACAAAGCCTAGAGAAACCTACCTCCTAAGCATATTCTGATAATATTCTCTTGGTACAACTGTAGTTATATTTAATTGAATGTATATATGTATAGTCAGTGAAACGTGCCTACGATATAGATATGGCTATATAAATACATAAGTCGGTAATTTACATTTGCCTATATGGTAATATCGTTCTCCGAGTTCTTGGAAAACTGCATTTGCAATAAGATTTGCATTAAATTATATAGTCCATACAAGTTTGACGATCATCTCTAAAAGTCTATAAGTATGTTATTAATTAATTCCTTAATCGAACAGTCACTGTTAAATACAAAGTTGCATTCACAAGGTTTAAAGCGATAATTCGATTAATTAAGGTATGAGAAACCGGTTTATTTACAATTAAACGACTGAGTAATTTACGCGTTGTAGATACATCGAATATTTTCCGAAAACATTTAACGTCCAATTTAAACTGTCTGAAGTTTAACAAGGCAAACTTTAAATGAGTTTAATTTGCACTGAACGGTAACGTACAGTTCCAGGTTACGTCCAATTTACAGCTCGCGTTCAGAGAAAGTCGAGCGCAGACGAGTTTTTCAATTGGAACAAGTATTAAAGCCTCCTTTACAATCTATTTAATGCCTGTGCGATGGGAACGCGAAGTTGTTGGACCGTTAGCCGACTCGATGTTTTGCAACGACGCGGCGACGGTCTGTTGAAAGTCAAATATGTCTGCTTCATTTTGGTTCTGAATATAATAATTTTAGGTTAGCATTATTTTATGATAAATTGGAATAGGTTTATGTAGCAAGAATAGTATGATAACATTGCCTAATTGGAGACTTTTCATAATAGAATTGAAATAGTCACATAAATTATTTTAAACAAAAAACCCAGAGTTGTATAAAAATCTAATTACCAAGCGCTTGATTAGGTACGTTTCCACGTACTGTCAATGTCATCATCGGTAAACAATATTACCTATTATAAAACATTCAAGACCGAGTTCAAGTTAAGAATAAAGATTTATTGTAATTGCATGATTATAGTCTCAAGTCTCAAGCTAAACAATAAATTATGTTCATAATGAATGCAGACATTGCATTAATGAGACTGGTTTTTCGTTTCCGATAGCCATTGTTGCCAAGTGTGTTCGCGGTTTAAAAAATCTAGTTCGCGTGAGTCTAACCTTTCATACGAACATATTTATATAGCCTCAATCCAGCGTTTGCGCAACTCCCTCACACACATGTGCCGAGATAAGAAAGCGTACTTTTATTTACGTACTCGATGTATGGCCGACCATTGGCCTGAAGAGTTTCCTAACGTAAATATTTATAGACGGGCTCGGCGCAAGCGCACACTTGTTCCTATGTTTGTTTCTGTCATTCAACGCTAGTCTCGGCCTGTTTGTGCTCCGCTACTGCACCGAGATAATGTTACTTTCGTTTTGTTGCTACATAAAGCTCCTCTATGTTGTAAACCATATCTTTGTTGGTCTACGTTACGCTAGTTTTACTTTTATTTGCGTAAATATGAGCGGCTCTGGCATGTATGAGTAGAATGTGCCTACATATCTGTATAATCCAGTTGAATATCTACGCAGTTGGATATTTTAATACGTCATGCAGACCGTGAGATATGTGGGTATGAATAACTTGGTCTATATCGACAGTAAAACTTACGTGCTAACGTTTGGCTAGAGGTATGTAACCAGGTATTCAAGTACATAAATCATCACTAAAAATAGAGATTTATAAAATCACTCTTTCCAAGACGACTATTGTGTGTTATATTATATTGCTGACATTACACAATGTAAATACACCAAACAGTAGCCGACGATAGAGGTGTAACTCTGTACTTATAAATCTCTTTTGTGTTGATTTTTTACATTTGAAAAGCATACATAATCCTTGTTATTAGTTTTGTTGACACGTCCACAGAGTGTCGCGAATTTATCGTTTTGGCTTTCTTTGTACGTCACCTATTGTAATTACTCATACGCTAAGTGTGGGAAATTAATGTTTGGTTCTATATTGACCTTGGCGACACTGAAAGCGAGAAGCGATATTAAGCAGATGCTTTTATAAAGGTAATGTGTTTGACTATCAATATGAATGTATTTTTATATTGCGTGACTAAAGGTAATAACTTTCCATATATTTTTAATACGTCAAGTGAAAAATTTAGATCATCTATTTGTGGTAAATGTCAATAAAAATGCACCTGCATTTATTTAAAAGGTAGATTACAGTGCAGTTACCATAGATTAATATTAATTAGATACAAGACCGGACTAAACCCACTTGTTATATAAACGTCACCTTTTATAAGTAGTAGTCGCTTATCTTTGTATTGGAAGTAAATACAAACCTCATATCATATAATGTTAAGTAGGTACCTCCCTATTTAACATTATACGATAGGAGTACCTGTAATTAAGTATCTATGTAGTAGTTGATAAAAATAATGATCTCAGCCATAGTACATTTTTTCTTTTTTATTATTATTGATAGGCAAGCGCGTGCTTGACCACTATCTCACCTCATCTCACATCAATGCAAAATCTATAAAAGTCATATCAAATTTATTATCTACGACGTAAAGTTCAAAAAACGCAACGCTTATCCCAAAACGCCAGCAGAAATCGCTTCTCGCTCCAGCTATGAACAACGCTCAACCACCAAATTATTTTGACAATTCGGTTATATTAGCAAGACGTGTTGTTCGGCAAGTTAACAAGAGCTAACATAACTTCAATGTATGTATGTTTTAGCATTGTTAGCCTGATATATTTTATTGCCGTGTCTTGTGTAAACATTATACATGTGTAAAATATTGCTTGAATTTATTGGTTGTTACGGCTTTGTTCGGAGGGTTCCGGGGGGTGTGGCGAATTAGAAGGTCCACGACATGTTCTTTAGATGTACTGGTGACAATTAATTACTTGTTTTTTTTTAAGGTAAAACTGTTGAGTCAATTAGTTAAAAGTATTTTTCTTTACTTAATTATTTTTTTAAATGAGGTTTGTCGTTGTTTTTTTAAAAATCTATAGTATCTCTAGACATTACCGACAAAATCGCTCATAAAATGCCTAACTGTAAAAACCGTCAATCAATCTAGACAGAAATTGAAACCAACATAAAATATCTGAGTTTCACAGTCACTGAACTGGCTGAATCTAAGGCATTAGTCCGCGGCCTTGCCATTGACAATAGCAATAAAATAAAATTATATAATTTAATCTAGTAGGTGCCTAACATTATTTGTGGTGAAATTAACAGACGATAAAATTAAGTTTATACTCACAATAAAATGTGAGTGAGTTGCCGTCATAAAGTCTCGCGTTTTTTATTGGTGGCAAGTCGACGATGGTCGAGTGATGCTTGCAGTTTGGTTAAACGGCAGTTTATGGCTATTTTGCCTCCATTAATCGCTTTACTACGCACCCGCGCGCTCTCGTCAACCCTTTGAGATACAACGATACAACTGGCCGCACGCAACTTGGTACGGCGAAGGTAGAGATTTTTTTTTGGAAATCAGTTTAATTGATGAAATTAGTATCATTTGTATTTTAGATAGTCTTAATTTATTAAAACTCTGAAGCTTAAATATCTATCAATTTAAAATTCGTGACTTTCAAAAACTATTTTAAAATCTGTCTACAATAAGTCGGTCTCAAAAAAATATCTTTTGGAAATGTTTTTTTCTTAAAAAATTTCAAAAGTAAAAATATTGCCAAAAACTGAAATCCGCGAGGGCATAAAACTGGGCGCCTCGCCAGCCGCCCGCCTACGAGCTCGCGCGCTTTGCCACGCGGTTAGTTCCGCTGCCCGCCGCCGGATGGCGCGGCCGGCGTGCGCGCGTGTGTGCGCTGCCACACCGGCACACGCCGCCACTCCGCGCTCGACCGCGCCGCCGACCGCGCGCCTCGCGTACTCGCCCGCTCTGATAGCACAAACACGACACGCTCGCGACAACAACCTACCGATACGTCCACTCAAATAAATAAGAAAACTGTTGCGTCACCCACAAACTTTATCCAGATAATACAAAAACTTTTTTCCGCAAAAGAAAATTCATGTGTGATTTGTTTACAATAAACTCTACTGCAAAAATAATAGAGGCACTTTCAGACTCCTAAATGGACTTAAATTTTTTTGGAGGTTACGAGAGCTTATCATATCAGTGACTGTTCGATGCACTCTCGAAATAGTTTCTAAAACTTCCACCGAAGCCAAAAGTTATAGTTTTTTGGACAGTAAACGTTGTGGTGAGTCCCGTCCGGCCGGCTAGCTAAATCGGGATCGCCTTTTGATTTTCATGTGCTGCTGCTGTGTGTGGGACGCGTGTGTGCGCGGTGCAATGTGCCCGCGGCGCGCGTGAACTGCCTGTGACCGTCCCGATCCCCCGTGGCTTGCCCGGCCGCCACCCTGTACCCTGACAACCATGTCGGGGGCCTCGGCGCGCCCTGCGATGCGGCGGCCGCGTCGCCAGCGCCCCCATCCGGCCACTCCGCCGGGCCGGCCTGGTGGACCATGATGAACGGGGTCGGCGGCGCGCTCTACGAGGAGCCGCACGCGTCGCCGCCCGGGGGCAGCCCGCCGGCCGCGCCAGCCGCCGCGCCGCCGTCAGCGTCCAGCGCCTCGCCCGCGTCCGTGGGCTCCAATCCGCCGCAGCCGCCGCTACACATACCGGCCAAGCGCTACGAGCCAGAGCCCGGCGTCATCCGGCACGCGCAGCAGCCCTGGGGCTACCCGCCCGACGCACCCAGCTCCTTCGAGCACCAGTACCCGGCCGGGCCCACCTACTACAACCTGCCCGTGGAGCCGCGTGAGCGTAAGTCCGCGCTGCCCTTCTGGCCCGCCAGCAGCGGCGAGTACAAGCCGTACGCGGACGGCGGCTGCCACCAGGGCTTCTCGCAGCCCTGCTGGAACTACCCCTACGGCGCGCCGCGCGGCGACCAGCCGCTGCCCTATGTGGGTGGTGAGGAACGCAGGACGGCGGTCTCCGAAGCGTCCAGCTTCTCGCACGACGCGTACGGGCTGCGGAACTACGCGCCCGAGTCCGTGTCTAGCGCGCCCTACCCGCCTCCAGGATCCCTGCCCGGTCAGTAAAATCTTCTTACTCATACAAACTTATTTATGAACGTTACCAACTCAGAGCTCACGTTTTTTAACGTCCGGTCTTAGCATAGCTGTTTGTAATCTTTGGAACTTATCGGTGCCTCGAGACTAGAACCAAACATAGTTCAGCAAAACATTTATCGGAATTTATAAACAAATACTAATATAAGTTCAATATACTAAAACGTGAGTAGTTGAGTGGCTTCGTTACTTTTCAGTACTTTTAAAGTTTGAAGTTTGCAATAATCTGCGAGAAGCTGAAGCTGATAAGTTGATTTGTAAATAATTTATTATGAGTTTGTCAACCTTGACCCACGTTCTCGTCCGCTGGGCGCTAGAGGGCGCTGCGCGGCGCACACAGCGAGCGCTTGTGCCTGTGTGTGCGACGCACTCACACAGGCGCGCCGTTGTGAGGGTGCCTCATGTGAGTGAGCACACTTGCATCGCGTCTGATACCGCATTCTTTCCTCTAATCGAAGACAGCTGATTGGCACGACTGCACGATACTTCACACTCATGGACTTTATGTGTATGTAATAATGAATGTGAGATGTATGTTCTGGCTATTTGTAACTGAAATGTGTTTAGTTAAAAAAATGCTCTGGAACGATAAATTACTTTCTGAGATTGTAGATGAAATACTCTGATTCAAAGGTAATTTTGCGTTTTGTAGAGCCAATGTCCAGTTAAATTCTGCTACACTAAAATGATTTCCTGTAGGAACAAGATAGGGTAAGTTGGGTATTTTTTTCTAAGCAACAGGTAAGTTTCTGTGTGTAAATGTAAAGTCTGCTAAATATTCCACAAGTGTAGCACTAAACATGTCGATAACGTCGGCTGTTAGCCAAACAAACATTGGCCCAACGTTCACAACGGAATCCCTTAGAGCTCCCTCAGAAAGCCACTGAACGCTCAAACCAAAACATTTTCCCACAGACCACCATAAATTTGATGAATGAACGAAACACGTGCTACAAATGTTTAAAAATGAACCGTAAGCACCTTTTTATAGGCAATGTAAAACGGCGCTATACAACCGACAATAAATTAAAGTTTACGTAAAATAAAGCGCCAATAAAAATGTATAACTAATAAATAAACACGATACCTGAGCGTTAAGACAATAAACCGATCTTTGAGTAGTGGCAATAAACCAAATATTGCTACAATAAACACATTACAGGTTGATGAGACGATAAAAAACTAGGAGCTCGGGCCCGGCCGGCCGGTGCATACTCGGAGCTCGCAGCTCGCCGCGTCTCGTAGATACATATCACTTTTATGAATCGTAAAACCACGGCCACGTCACATACATGCAATAATACTGGTTCCTTCCCCAAATCGCGCTAGTAAGTAGTAATTACTAAACTACAAGCGCCATGTAAATATGAGAGCAATAAAAAGGCTCCATTCATAAACGCTCGCCGCTAGTTCGCTTTCGATCGCCTCCTAACCATAAAGATGGGTTTATCGCGCCTCTGTTACGGCAGAGGTGTAACTTGACATAATTTTGCGTAAAACGCGCATATAATGGGCCATTAAAAGGAAACAATTGTTGAAAAAGTTATACGAGTGTTCACGTCACTTTATGATTGTGTGTTTACGGCCCACCTGAGGTTGACATTGACTTTGATTTGTGCATTTACGGCTTAGTAAACGGTTTGTGGAATGGCTCCGTTAGCGGGACTCGCTCCGTGCGTTCCGCTTTCTCGCTTTCACCAGACGCGTTCATCAATCTTCAGCCATTACTCCTCGCGGCTCACATCTTGTTATTGACAACAACTTACTTTTAATAAACGAAAACAGAGACCAAATCGGAGAAATTCATTTTGTGGTCTCACGGTCTACGTCAAAAGAAACATCTTAACTCAGAAATTCCTTTCAATCATACGTTCACTCGGCCGTTTGGCTACAAAACGAAATACGTTTTTTCAGTACCATTTTGGACTCTATCCCGTTGGTATAACGGAGGGTCTCCGTAGCGAATTGGCAAAGTAATGTTGGTACACGAAATAGACAAAGCCCGCGGTCGGGTAGGTAAACTTTTATGGTCGAAGAGAACCCGCACTTTTATAGCTCCTGATCGCTACCTATTCCCTCATAATTGACAACTCCACTTGTCATTATGTTCTCTTTAAACAATTGCCGTTTGTTCCAAGGAATAAGGAACCCGACTAGAAGGTTTTTTACGCCCACTTGCTTATTATTTCGTCTTGGACTGCAATGCATGCGGTCTATTCATTTATTTAATGGATTGTCTTGGTTCTTTTTAAAGACGTTAAAGAGTAACTTGTATCTGGAAGCCACAGTAGCATTGATTTTTAGTTCTTTTCGAAACTTTAGCTTCATTTTTGCAATATTCAGAACGAGAGTTACAGAAAAAAAGAAACAGCAAACATTTTCAGGAGGCATTACTTTAAACTTGTTTCGATTTGCAAATGCAAAATTACAGTACTTTTTACTGTTTTAGCCATGATCGTTAAATACTTTACTTATTAAAGCTGCTTTAAAAAAAAAACAAAACTATAGAGCGCTTCCAGTGTTTCTCTACATCTTTGTTGTTGTTCTCCATTGATAGACCGCACTAAGACTATGTCTCATGTAAATCAGTTTTATAGTCGCCTTAAAGAACACAATCATTGATTGGTTTCCCTTTTGTTGTTCACATCACCTGTGTAGTAGTTAACACCTTTATTGGAGACTAATAAACTATTAGATTGTGTAACCCTAATTCATTTATAGTAGATTAGGAGGTTTTCAGTAGTGTAGTAGTGACACTAAAAATCAATGGTCATAAATATTTGGTCTATCTAATGAGTGAGATAAATTCAACATTCGACAGCTTGGTTAATTTATTTAGCATATTCGTCTTTACCGCAGAGGAGTTACAACGTCAGTACAATACAAATTGACACATTAGAGGTATTTAATCAATATTCAAAGAACAGTTCGAAAGAAATAAATCAAGCCGGCTAACGGAACACCGTTGTGGTAGGGCAGTTATGAATAATTTGTTATTGTTTCTAGTAGAAGTAGATATGAATTATTTAAGTGAAAGATTGGTTTCAAAGACCATAAAGTAATCATTTTGCTGCTGTTGGATAATAGTAAACTGAGCAAATGTGAATCGATAAATCTCGAATAAATGAATTCAATTTAAATCCAGCTCCTGACCTCAATAAATCATATTCATAAAACATTATCAACTTCAGTTACGAGAAATTTCAAAATACAAAAGTAAAATATTGGAAAATGGAAAAGCAATATTTTCCAATTTAAACAGAGTAAAATATTTTGCAATACATAAGTATACAAGTGTCAATAGCCATGTTTATAAATCTCATACGAATTCGATAAGACGGAATTGTACCAACTATATCAGAGATTATTTCAACACGAACAATTTCTATTATCGGTACCGACACATGTTGCCAGCATGCACAAGTGGTAATTTTCTCGGATTACATCTCATACATCAATTTCAAATAGAAAATCGATACACAAGTTCCACTTAAGTTACGTTTCTGTGCTGGAGTTAATTTACTTTCCTTTCTAAAGTAGTTGGTGTCTAGTGCTCTGAAAGCTGTGAGCATGACTGACGGGGCTCAAGTCGTGGAAGACACAATACGACGTTCTGTTCGCTTGAGACGCGAGCTTGTCTTACGACACCCGCTCGCGCTCATCCGCTAGACAATGAGGCATCTATTTCGCAACGCTCGAACGTGTACCATTTTGAATAATAGGAAATGGTGCAGTGTGTTTGTTGCACGCATCGAATATCGAGAAGGTCGCGGATCGCATACAAAGTTTATTGCGGGTGATCTCATCAAAAGGACCGGTCGCATAAATCGCGGTGTGTGTTAACTTCTAACGCGCCGTACCGGCCCACAATTGTTTCTATGAACATGGCATGGAAATAGCTAGTTAAAAGCGAAACGTGCGGCCGGCGCAGTTTGTAATGCATTCTGCCCGAGACAATTAACGAATAGCGCAGCGAATAGGAATGACTGGCTCCTCGAAAGTAATCCAAATCGTTTTGCTGAGGAAATTAAATGTATTCATCGAAGAAATAAATTGGAGTAGGCATGAGTGACAGTTTAAATTAAAATAAAATTTCGTTTTGTCCTATGAGTATTAATTTTAAATTATATGAGTGCAGTCGTGCCAACAACAAAGAATTTATTCGAACAATACATTTACGTGTTCGAAACCACTTTAATTAGGTTAGGGTTAGAGCAACTGTGTGTTCAAACTAGAACATTATACTTACTGATGTCTAATTTTGTTCCACCTACACTCGTTCCAAGTAAAACACGTACTTTGTTTGTGCAGGTTCCCTGTCGATGTCGGTGGGCGTGGGCGTCGGCTGCGGGTCCTCAAACCCGCTGGACTGGACCGGCCAAGTGACTGTGCGCAAAAAACGCAAACCCTATTCAAAGTTCCAAACCCTCGAACTAGAGAAAGAGTTCCTCTTCAACGCTTACGTGTCAAAGCAGAAGAGGTGGGAGTTGGCGCGCAACCTGAACCTGACAGAGAGGCAGGTGAAGATATGGTTTCAGAACAGACGGATGAAGAACAAGAAGAATTCGCAGCGGCAGGCGGCGCAGGCGGCGCAGAACAACAACAACAACTCGAACGCGAACAACCACAACCACCACGGCGGGCACCACCACGCGCCGCACCACGTGGCGCTGCACCACGCGCCGCCGCCCAAGCATCATCAGTGACCCGCGCCCTTCTCTGGGACTTACCCCCTTCACCACGGTATAGCCAGCTAAACAGTCGGGAAGGAAGAGTTCCATAGGACAATGTGTGGAATGTGGTCGTACTTAAGGTTCAGGACTATGCTCAGGTTCGTGGCAGACAGACGTGTGTTCGCTATCCGTGTCGTACGTAAGAGGACGCTGCGGTTCCGCGCGCCAGTCCCAGAGAATCTCGCTCTAAGATAAAAATACTGTGTTGTCGATTTGTGTATAGTATTAATTACGAAATTATGTTCTGTAATTTTAACGAGACTAAGTATATACATGAGTAGATAACGATTCCTGATATTAATAATGTCTAGTAATAGCGCTGATTATGTATTTGAAATTTATTTAAGTACGAATTACGAAATATTAAAGACGTCACCGATGAATTATAGTTTCTAGATAGTTTATTGAAGAGAAATTTTGTAAAATATTTTGTGAGACTGCTTACTGTTGTATTCGTATCGCTGTTTGGAGGGTGAATTAGTCTTTAATCAGTTACTTTATTTCGTTACCAAATTGTTGAACGACTCGGGTTGCTTTGGTGGCAGTTATAGATATATGTTCGCTCGCGACCTGTGCTACCCTCACCCACTAACAGACAGACGTACTACGTACCTATCACTACCATCGACGCATCGCATATATATACATACATAAGCAAATATAGAAATCGCATTATGATCAAATATTTATTAACTGTTTAATTTCTTATCTCATAATTCGTAAATTTTGTTATTTAAATTATGGATTTCTGACAAAGCTTTAACTCGGTTCCAGTAGAATTATACATTAAGTTACTGTTATGACTTTTTTAAATATTGAAGTTGATGTTATAATCAATTAATTAGGTAAAATGGGCAAGTGCATTAATATTGTCCTCTATTGATCATTGTACTGTTCGCTTTAGCCTGTCTATTACTATTTTTATTTTTGTTTTAGTTAAATATTTTATTATTTATTTATACACGAGTATGACTTCAATCTATTATAAACGTCTCTTGCATCGAACGAATTGAGTACTCTAGGTACTGTTTTATTTGAAATTATTTGGAGTATTATCTAGTAGTCGAAGTGAAATCATCCCAGTCTTAGAGTATCATCTTTGTACTATTTAGCTACCTATTTTATATCTATGTACCTAATAAATGTTTTATTGTAAACTAAGTAGTTTACTCCTTGGATCTAATTCATTAAATCTGTATTGTCCCGTAATGATATAGTGAATTAAAATTAGGTGTTTTTGTACAAAATGGCGACCTCGTCTAGGTAACCGAATTTCTATATAAATGAGGGGCGAGGCATCTGATGAACCTCTGCTGAAACTTAGACGAATGGAAGACTAATGTAAGCGAATATGACATTTTAAAGCATTATCTATTGTATGGTACCTATTCGGAATATGGATCCTCGTAATTGTTTCATCAAGTTTATCTGAAAAGCAATACACGAATGCTCAATCTTATTCAGTTATTCAAAACGCACTCTCGGTTATCAATTCGGCAAAGTACTTAGTACCACGGTTTAATTAATCATTCAATCGCCCTCAATCCGCAATAGCAATTTGCTTTTCAGATAAAGTCCCACAGAACAGCTTGCTGTGTATTATTCATCGATTTCAGTAGATACTTCGGTTAGAACCATACTTACCTAAACTATATAATTGTAATAATTAAAGGTCTCGTAATTATTATTGTACAGTTAAATTAATGTAGTTAATCACGCCAGAAGATGTGAGGTTTTGTTAAGTATAATGTATAATTAAACATGAATGTGCTCTCCACAGTTTTATGACGAATTTAGAAGAGAATGTATGAAAGGGGAAAAAATTAAATACTTCGTCGTGTCTCGGTTATTTTTTCTTTTGTAACCCTCTTGAGTTTTCCTTATGTCTATAATGTAGTTGGGTGAAACAGCTAGCTATTGATTTTTTTTTTTATATTCAATATAGCCAAAATTAGTCAGCTCGTAGCACGATTGCTACGTCGTAGCAAGGTCGCTACGAGCGTAGCAAATTTGACATAATCCAAAATACGAAATACTAGCACAGTACCTATTATAGAATCTGTAGTTACACATAGTTGCATCATTAATGAAGACATTTAGCAATGTGTCACATTCGCATACTAATAACTTCAAATTAGCTGTTTCACTCAGTAAAACTTACGATATTTAAGAATATTCAAACTATAGAATGATGTAACAAGGATTCAATTTAAAGAGAGAGAAAGGAAGATCTTCTGTCTCCTTCTGGATCGGCTATCGTTTCTTTTTGAAGAAACATTGTTAGATACACCGTCATGATTCCTTGATACCTTCCTGAAATATTTGTAATAAAGTAATGATCTGATATATTACCAGATTTCAGTACCAACGTATTTTTATTTTTTATATGAGGGGACGCTTTTTTAGAACCCCTTACCGATATTGACTGTCTATAGGTGAGTAAGCCGAAATACCTAATGAACGGGTATGCGTCTCTGAAACATCATCATATTGGAGAATTTAATAGTATCGCCTACATAACTGTATTTTGTGAGATACGAGGTTTTTTTTTCTGGGAGGTTGACGTGCCCTATTAAATAAAATTAAGACCTAACCTAGCTTCTGCCAGCGGCTTCGCCCGCATGAAAGTCGCAAATAATCTATAAAAAATAACCTACATGGTTTACTCGTGTGCCAAGTTTAATCCTAATACGTTAGAACGTGAACGGGTTATAAACTCATAATTCAAATTTAAAATATTATACTATGTATGTACAAATACATAACAGATAATTATCTTATTTGTCAAGTCATTCTGAGCTGAGTTTATTAATAGCATCGTTAAAATGGTAAGTCAATCAATAATTTCTATGTCAATCACTCTTAGGTAATAGTGATGTTTCCTGAAATAATCTAATTAGTTCGTCAGATAGATTTCCAAAAAATTTTGGTCACGTGTATATTTTTTCACGTAAACAAAAAATATGTACTTATCCAATATTTTTCGATAATCTAACTGACGGACGAAATAGAATCGTATTTTTTTTACTCAGGAAACATCCTTATTGTGTGAGCTCAGATTCGAGTGGATAACTGATACGTGAATATCGTTTCAGGAGGCATCCATTGCTCTTTATGTACGCAAGAAGGTTATCAAAGTAAACAGTAGTCAAACGATGGATTCGAAACATTAAGCATTGTCGTACCAGTGTGTAGAGATATGGTTAAGCCGTTGTTTTTTTTGTGTAATCAAGCTCCTTTGCATTATGATTGGAAATCTAAACATCACGCCTGTGTACCCTGAAAGGTTAGGCAGAGGTGTACTGCCATCATAAGAAAAAGGACGTATCGACACAAAACGAAGTAACCGATTTCCGACCTTAACTTATTTTCTTAATGTCGGAAATCGGTTACTTCGTTATGTGTAGATACGTTCTTTTCTCTTATGACGGCAGTGCAGATACCTACGTATGGGTGGGTACTTCCACAAGTACTTAAAAAAATTAAGTGCATTTTATGTCAGGCCAACCAATTCGATTCTCCAAACTTTCTTGCACATTGGAAAAAAAAAAGTATTATTTTTCTCTAAACTGGAAAAACTACGCCATTCATTATTAAATGTGCGATTGCTTTTAAGAGTTGTTGGTAGATACAAAATCACAATCGAATATGAACCATTACTGAAAGTGTAATGGAACTAATCCGAAACATTTTGGTGCAGCTACGACTTCTAATAAGATATACGTAGGTAAGTACCTACCTAGGCACCAACATATTATGTTGGCAGTACCTAATTCAGACCTAGTGTATTGGTTTGTTACCAACCTAAGCAAAGTAATTGCTTCCCGCTTGGTACCGCCATATTGTTTTCCAATTAGCATTTTCAAATTAACTGATATCAGGAGTAATTAACCCTAAATAACGATTGGTATATCGTTTACATACCTACCTACTTTATTTGCGTGTTTAGCAACACTTAATTAAAATTGATAAAATTCCGCATCCTGTCTGTTTATACTAGAAAGCAAACCTACATTTAATTTAAATTTATTTCACATTTAAATTCGATCGAAAATCATAAATAGCGAACCCTTGTTTTTCAACCCAGACAATGTAAATAGAAATGTAGCATCAACCGATTTTGAGCCCTAAACTTAGTACATCTGATCTGATTTTCAAAACTCGTTAAGTTATGGCTCGCAGCGCCCTCTCCGAGTCAGTCATGTGAAAGGACAAACATGTCATTTTCCTGAATATATGAATATTTTACATGGTCCTAGCAATTTACATTCAGAATTAGTCTTTACAATTGTTTTAGCTAAAACAAAATAAGTATTCTTCATAGTAGGTATTTTTGTGATGAAAAGAAAAATAATTTCCTTTTGTTGAGAAAAGATTGGAATAACGCCATCTACCGGTGTATAGTTACCAGAGTTTTGCCAAGCTGAGAAAACTCTTCTCTCGGTATCATTTGGTTCCCTTTCTTTCCTGTGATACATTCATTTTTATATGGATTTTCGCTTAGTAAATTTTAGTAAAGGAAAAATATCCGATGTTATATATTTTTATTATAAATTATTTATTTAGATTCTAGGACGTACAAAAGCAGATTAAGGCCTTTTATTAAGCCTGCATTCACTACCTGCCAACCAAGGCTGGTGTAAGATATCATAACAAAAATATCGTTTAATCCGTTGGAAGTAAAAAAAATAAGTAGGTACTAAAATACATTTTTATTTTCATATCTTCTGCGAAGAAACCAAATGAATGTATATTGTTCGCAGTATACTTAAAAGCCAACATAGGTATGTAACAACTTATAACATATAAGGAGTGGAATTCTCTGCCAGAGAAGTTCCTGGGAAGCACAGCCTCAGGAAATACCCCTGATATTTAGGTCAAGAGTGAATGCTACTTCTAGACAAGCGCGTTCCACCGTCGACCATACCTAAAATCATCGCCTACCATCGGTTAATAGAGATAATCAACCGCAAGCATGACAATAAAAACCGGCCAAGTGCGAGTCGGAAACATTATCAACGGTTCCATATCTATGAAAAACGGCAAAAAATCACTTTTGTTGTATGGGAGCCCCACTTAATTATTTTTTTTTGTATTTTTTGGCATGGCGGCAAATACATCATCTGTGAAAATTTCAACTATCTAGCTATCACGGTTCATGAGATACAGCCTGACAGACGCGGGGTCTTAGTACCTAAATAGGGTCCCGTTTTTACCCTGTGGGTAAGGAACCCTAAAAATGGAGAACCTAGCTACCACACCAAAATTAATGATTTTCAAATCACATCAATTAGCAATGCACAATGCTAACTGGTCCTTTCGATCGCATATAATCATTAATTAACGGTAAATGGTTTCCGTAAACTTAGCTTACATTGTATTATTGTAATAAAGTCAAGTGTCTAGGCATTTAATCAGTTAGGTACTTCTTAATTGGTTGATTAAGAGTCAATATTCTTGCCACTATCTTACAAAGTTGTAAAATGATCAGAGGCACGGAATGAAAATTATACCATAGTACCTAGGTTACATTAATTAAATCAAGTCTTTAATGGTAGTTGAATGACTGTTATGAATAATAGTAAGTAGATTCAATCTGTTGGTACATTTTTAGAGTTCCGTAGTCAACAAGGAGCCCTTTTAGTTTCATTATGTCCGTCTGTCTGTCTGTCTGTCTGTATGTCCGCGGTTTAGATCAGAGACGCTTAGCACTAGAAAGTTGGAACTTGGTATGAGTATATGCATATTAATCACGCCGACAAAGTGGTGAAAAAAGATCTGGATAAAAATATTTTTTTAGGTATATACATGTAAAGTGGCGATGATTTTCGTTGGATAGCTCGTTTAAAAATATGGATATAATAGGGTGTGCGAAAACCATTCTTCCATCCACGGATCCGTTTGCGAAATATTAAGCTTTTAAGTGTTTATTTTTGTTATAGTGTCCCTCCCCCCTTCTGCCTGCTAAACAGTTGTTTTTGAAAACGTGAAAAAATCATGGTAGCAGTATATAAAAAGAATTTAATAGCAAAATTATCACAGCTTAGTAGGCTTTACAAGTTAACGAGTAATACTCGACTAACTTATAAAATGTAACTAATCAGGTGAAAATTTTGTAGTAACCCCATACAAAATTATTTAAAACTATTGTATTGGTAACTTTGTAATGTTATAGTAGAATTTGCTATATTTTTTGTAATGGCTTACGGGACGGGTGACTACGGAACCCTACACTGTGGTTCAACACGCACTTGGCCGGTTTTTTTTTATTTTTTATTGACTAGCTTCTTTCTGCTCGCGAATTGGTAATTATTAATAGTAAGATATATTATTTTAAAGTACAATTTATTCAATAGTGAATTTTCACTTGATGATAGGCGATGATGTGGTCGACGACAAGTCACGGAGCACACTAGTCTAGGTACCTAGATAACTTTTTTAAGTACATTTGAACAAAGACCACCAGGTTGTAGCTATCAGGAAACACAAACTCTGGCAGGGAGTTCCTCTCCTTGACTGTCATATTACAGGAAACTACAATAATAATTTATCTTGTTTTTACCCGACTGCGTCAGAAGGGGGGTAATGTTTTTTGAGCGTATGTATGTATGTTTGTAAGTATGTCCATTTCTTTGGCACGACCAAACGGCTGGATGGATTTTGACATATTATTATGAGTTGTCGTTGAATTCATCAGAATTGTGGTAGTGACATAGGCTATATCTATTTTAAAAATGGCGCCCGCAAATGAAAAGAAATGTAACTCACTACAATGTAGGAAATAAAAAAATATATTTTGTTGGATATAAAATTAAAATTAAAAAAAACATTGTCAAAAACCTGACCGCCATAAAACGACTAAAAAGTTCGTTTTTGACCGCTAAAAACGAACTTTTTAGTCGTTTTTTGACAAAGTCATTTTTATTTTAATTTTATTTTCAGCACCTGACTGCATAAGGTACAAATCTTCAAATGAAAAGTGGGTGATCATGATATTGGTATTTGGTGGTCCTTGTTTCGGTATTCTTCAATGTAGGTATCTACGTGACAGGTCTGACAGATTATACAGGATTGTATGTAAAGTATACTAACAGAAATAATGTTGATACTCATAGGTATGTACAACCCTGTATAGTAAATTATGAATTATTTTATTCTTTAGATACATAAACATCTAAGTAATAATATTAGCAGAAAGGTGAGTGCCAATGGTGCTTTTTCTCAGGGTGTTTAGATCATGCCGCTGTTTCCTTGCTGACTGCAAGAAAACACCGGCCTCATAAGATTGTCGTACAAAAGTGTTATTTACAACCTACTTACTTAAAAAATAAATGTCATTTATAATGTATGTATCATTTATTTATCATCATATCAGCCGAAAGACGTCCACTGTTGGACATAGGACTACCCCAAATGGAGGGGTTTTGCCAGAATCAACATCATTTATCATTATTAGGGGGGAGACCTTTGCCCAGCATGACATACGCTAACCACTTAAGCGTCTACGGGGATTGTACTTCCCGCCAATATTCTTGCCTTACATGTCTTAGCGTAAGTGATTATGGTATTATCTCCCATGATTGTTCATTGTATAGCCGGGATTGCAAAACAACGCAATTGCAAATCCATAGTTGATTTATAATCACAAGGTTCACTATTAGTTGTATGGATAGGTTGGTGTAGTTATTAGATTATGCGTCAACAAAATTTATATCTTCGTTGAAATGTTTAAGTACCTAAGTGATTGTCTAATTAAGATACCGAAATTATTATTTGGAAAAAAATACTAGGCCGATCTTTACTTGCAGATTCTATTAGGGATTCTATTGATGCTGCAGCGTTTTGACTTTCATCAATAAGCTTAAGCCATTCTTGATAGGTTGTAGAGGAGCTCGTGGCTAAATTATAACAGCCGCACGCAATCTTCAAGGTTAAGCAACGCTTGCCGAGGTTGGTCTGTGGATGGGTGACCATATTAACATACCGAGACTCCTCCGTGCCTCGGAAAGCACGTTAAGCCGTTGGTCCCGGCTGTCATTTGTAGATCTTTGGCAGTCGTTACGGATTGTCAGAAGCCAGAAAATCTGACACCAGTCTTGCCAAGAAGTACCGTGTTACCCAGTTAATGGGTTGTGGAGGTCTGGAAGGCAGCCGCTCCACGTAAAATACTGGTATTCAGCTGAATCCGGTTTGACTGGGAGTCGACCCCAATACAGTTGGGATAAGGCTAGGCAGATGTAGGTAAAAGGTACATTATAATTATTTAAAACGGTTTGTAGAGTCTCACCAGCTTTAACGAATATAAATATATCCGAAATTATGAGACTGTTATGTTACAAAACCAAGAAATCCTCAACGGAGATTTGAATCGATACCCTTATAAATTCTGTCCTCCAGAGATAATCGACAAAGTAACCGGAGTGGTATGCACCTACACTGCGCCTGACCCTACCGGTTATTGTGAACCACGCCGCCTCCTCGATTAGCATATAAATGAACCGAACCGAGACAACTTCATATTACACCACCAGCTCAACGTGACCTCCCCCCCGCTTCACATAACACCACAAAAACACTTACCAACGAAAATATCACGTCTCTTTCTCACTGGACGCATTACAGTTTAAATGTGGAACTCGCTTCTATTGGCCGACGCCAACCCTGCGTCCTCTCGGAGCCCTGTAAATCTGCGCGTGCGCACCTCTGCGACGAGAATTTTATGAATAAAAATATCGACAGTATTTTACACTTTCCATTGCATTTTTATTCCGTTCTGATATCTTAAGCAGTGATATAATGGCAACATTGTACGTCGTCAGTACAAAGTAAATATGCGGTTGTAATGAAACCAGTGGTTTAGTGTTATTGAGGATTCGTGTTATGGGTATGTTAGCCTCAGAATTATCCAGTGTCTTGTTAATATTCAATAGTCATATTGTCCATATCGTACGGACTACATTGCTAAGCCTTTAGGTATACTAGTTGATATTCAGAGTTGTGATTTTCTCTTCGTTTTATTAGTGTTTAAACGGGTATAAAATGTTGACAGCCATTGCAGGATAAAACTAATTTATGGTATTTATAATGCTACCTTAAACGTGGGTAGCTAAGCAGGTAGGTATCTACGGTTGACTAAAATAAGCTGTTTAGTTAATAAGAAATAGGTAGTACATAATTAAAAATGTAGGTGAATAAAATCTGGCTTTAAATATAGGAACCAGAAACTCACTAGCTGCCGCCCGCGGCCCCACCCGCGTATTAATATAACATGGGTCCTTCATAAGTGTGTTATTTTGAGTTATTCTGATATACAGGTACCTGTACAGTATATTACTGTAAAAGTTTCATCAACACCCGTTTACCACTACTACTACACTATTTTCTGTTTGAAAGAGTATCAATCATCCTTTCCGAAGAAAAAATCTAATTAGTCCGTCACATAGATTTCCAAAAAATATTGGACACGTATTTTTTCTTTTTTCACGTAAACAAAAAATGAAAAAGATACAGTACGTTGAAAATTCGTGTGACGTCACTTGTATGTACACTTTTTACGTACACGTGACTTCACCAGCCCCCACTCCTGATGTTTGTTGAGTTTTATCTTTTTCATTTTTTATTAATTTGATAAAGCATATAACACGTGTGCAATATTTTTCGATAATCTAATTGACGGACTAAATAGAATCATACTCGTATATTTTCTAACCAGGAATCATCTCATTGTCAGTCATCACAGGGCCTAGTACGAATGTTTTTGATTATAGAAATGTGATGACTTATGGAACCGAAACGTGGTTGCTCACAATGGGCCTCATCAAAAGGCTTAAAGTCACTCAAAGGGCAATGGAGAGGACAATGCTCGGCGTTGCCTTGCGTGATCGAATCAGGAATGATGAAATCCGCAAGAGAACCAAGGTAACCGACATAGCCCGAAGTATCGCCAAACAGAAGTGGCAGTGGGCAGGGCACATTGCTCGCAGAACAGATGGTCGATGGGGCCGAAAAGTTCTGGAGTGGCGACCGCGTACCGGAAGACGCAGCGTTGGAAGGCCTCCCACAAGATGGACCGATGACCTGGTGAGGGTCAGTGGTAGCCGATGGATGCGAGACGCACAGGACCGGTTGTTGTGGGGAGGCCTATGTCCGGCAGTGGTCTTTCGGACTCGGCTGATATGATGATGATGATGATTGTATGATACAAATTGTGTATGTCGTATAAAACTGAACCGAAATACAATGGGGTTGCAGTTTTGTGTATTCAAAATTCACTTACGTTGACATTACTACCTATACGTCAAAACATTCGTGCTAGACCCTCAGTTATACCTACTATTAATAGTAGAAAGTAGAATAGGATAGGTTATAGCTTCTAATGTAGGAAAGTCTGCCTTTACTAGAGCTTATATATAATTTTAGAACTGAAATAGTGAAAGCGATAAGCTTTTAAAGTTCACAATGTTGCTTCTCTTCTACTATATTATAATTGATATTACTTAAAGCAGCAGAAGCTGATAAAAATTAGAAAGTCTTTGATTTAAGGTACTCTCACTTGGACAGCAACGTTTTAAACATAGATGGATTTCACGGCGGAGGAGCACTCAAACATACTACTTAACTAGATTTTGTTAGCGGCTTCACCCATGTGACGGCCGGAAATTATGCCAAGGAAACTAACTAGTTCTTAAGCCAGGTCATGGGTATTTGTTTATTTCTTCGGGCTTTGGTTTTTTATAATGAAGTTTATTTAACTTTACCAATTCCAAGTCAAACCGAAGTTAAATGTCTTGAAGGTGTCGCATTTTATAAAACGGTAATTTTATAGGTCTAAACGGTCTCTAACGACTTCAAACGTATATAATTTCCCCATTTATGTTACAAGTAGGAAATTCTATAAAAAAAATATAAAAATACAACCGATTTCCAAATAAAAACACTAGTACTAATAAAATAGCTTTAATTTCGGAAGAGGTTGTTTTTTCGGTTTTTGATACCGACTTCCGAAATTAAAGTTATTTTTGGATATTGTAGTGCTTTTATTTGGAAATCGGTTGTATTTTTTAACCGATATCAAAAAAAGGACGAGGTTCTCAATGGGGTGTATTTTCTATTTGATTTTTTTACTTTTATGTGAAAGATTGAACTACCGGATTGGTTCCAAAGACATTTCATCAAAATCGGTTCAGTAGTTTGGTTTTGAAATTCAAATAGCTAAATATGTCATCCAAGTACCTAAACTTAATTGCGTATTTTGCTTTCCTGTGAGTCTGACTTTCCAGTGGTGTTGTTTGTTAGGTGTGGGGTAGGAGTAGGTACCAGTTACCACTAAAAAGTAAAAAATTAAAAAAAACTCTTTTACAAAAAAAATACAACCGACTCCCTTTTTGGTATAAGCTTTTATTTATTTTACGCTTTTTAGTAGGTACTTCACCATTTTTTGTAATTCGTAATCACCACTGGAAAGTCAAAGGAAAGCAAGATAAGCAATTTCGTTGAATGTATTGCCACAAATCTGATCCAAACCCCCAAACTAGGCCTAGACCTGTATTTTAGGGGTCAGCGTTCAGCCATGGGTTGTATTTTCAATCTTAACTAACTGTATTCTACATGGAGAAACTGCCTGTCTGACATTTACATCCTACTTACTGGGTGACACGATCCCCCTTGGCAGGACTGGTGTCAGATTTCATGGCTTTTGACTACCCGATAGCTAGTTTACACAAGTAACACGCTGCTGACTAGACAGTAGACAGATACTCAGATCGTCAACTCGTATGCCAGCAGTAGCTCGGCTCGCCTTAGCTGTCTTCACGGCGATAGTAGCTGCTCAGTCTCTTGCGAGGTGCAGCAAACTAAAAATACAGGTTGCGCTCGCAACTGCCTGGCTGACACTGGCGAGCCACTGCCGTGTGATTTCCGAGCTGCTGCCATGTGCGTGTTACTGTTTGGCGAGCAGGCGAGTAAAAACAAAAAATGTTGAAGTGACTCGGATGCGAGCTGCTTCCAACTGTCACGTGACAGTAACTCGTAAGATACGTCCAATACGATGCGAGTTCCTGCACTGCAGCTACTTGTCAGGCTGACTCGCACGCTAGCTCGCATTCTGTAAACCGGCCATTATGACTGCCAAAGATCTAAAATAGCAGTCGGGACGAACAGCTTAATCGGCTTTTCTAGGCACGGAGGAATCTTGGTATGGTAAGGTGGTCACCGATGGGTGACTAATAATGATGTAATAAGCAAAGCGTAACGTAACTAAACCTTGAAGATCGAGCCGTGCAAGCTCCCGGCCGAAGTAAAACAGCTAATAAGTGTTTTCCTCTGTGTTTGCATAGTGGGTACCTATCTATACTAATATGATAAAGCTGAAGAGTTTGTTTGTCTGTTTGTTTGAAAGCGCTAACCACTACCAGTCGGATTTGGATTCTTTTTTTCTATTTTGGTGGTAGCCACATTCATGAGGAAGGTTATAAGTTGGGTATACAGGAACGGGCTTACAGGAACAAACTAATAACACAAACCGAAATACTACATGATATAGTGATATGCCTAGCCATTTAAGGAGGTGTGACATAAAATGAAGTTCTTACATAAAAGTTACAAAAAAGTGAAAAGTTTAAATGTCAGATCACAAAAAAAACTACAAAAAAACCGGTTAAATTTACGAAACATTACCACCTTTACTTCCATTTCAGGGTTTTATAGCCACACTTTCGTAATTGTCAACTTGAAACCAGATGTGAATGACCTATAATCGCCAAAAACCGTGCGACAGATATTTTGACTCGAAAAAGCCAAAATAATAACTTTTCCTCTGCAACTGCTACCAAGAAAAAAATCAGTACGCACGAAGTTTTTTCTTAATTGCTTGTTTTATGCAAAATGCGTGCAAATTACAGCAAAATGAGACAAGGAGCACAGTTACTCGCTGTAAAGTACATAAGTAGACCGTTGATTGCTGCCCGAGAGCCCGCTCCGTCGGGAACAGGTTCAATTGCTTTGCGTTTTCAGTTTACTGAGACCTTACATTATGTTGATTATACCTGAGCATAACATTCTAAAGTTCTCTTGGTAAAAGTTTATTTTAGTTGAGGCTCTTATTTCAAACTACATTTTGAAACATTGGGTTATAATGAATACGTACGGAAGTAAGTATTCATTATAGCGGTACGCCTTAGGGCAGTAATGACTTAGTTTAGGTTTGCATAATTGCAAGGTTTGCATAATTGCGTGGCAACATCAGTCAGGTGGTGTGAAATATATTTACAAACCTTTAAATAAACTGTGCTGTGCGAGGTGGGTACATAATGTAGTGAAAAATAAATAGGCTAGGCAGTAAAGCACTTCAAATCAGTGCATGTTTCAATCAATTTCCCATAATAACGTAAATTCTACTTTATTAGGGATCTAAAAAAGAAAATTTACACATGTGGGAAATTGGGGCGCTAACCGTTTATCAGATAATGTAATTATGTTCGGGGCGCTCCGGGACACCTCCACTCTGAGTAATTGAGTGTGCCCTTCGTACCTCGCGCCTGCTATTAGGCAAATCGAATCTCCGTCCCTCTAAGGCCTCCCTCCCTCCCGACTGAATATGTGAACGAGCTTCCTCTTGGCGTCGAACCCAGGATTCAATTTGCGCGAATGTAAATAAAACGCTTGGCTTGAGTTCGGCAGATAGGTATTACGTACCTATATACCGACTTAGCCATTTATGTGGTTTAGTCTTATCATATAAATTGTGCTGACAAGTTCATGTTCTTTGAATTTACCACATAATTGAACATGTAATAATTTTCATTGCAGTCTAATTAGCGGAATCGATAGTCTACTTGTCATTCAAGTTATACTAGGTTGATAAACTACAAAATTAAGCACTATTAGACTTCAACACGTGAAAGCTGAAAAACTAGTTTTATTTAGTAACGAAAGAAGTTGCTTTCATTTGTAAATGCTGCATTTTCCTGAATATTTTTTCAATCAACCTTATCAACAGGACAAAATAAGTAAGTACACACTTACATCCGTTGTATTTCATGCATTTTATATAAGAAGTCTTTTACGCCACCCAAGCCAAAAAAGGCGTGTAAACAAAAACAGCAAACGATGTAGGTATATTCGGATAAAAACTTAATAAATAAATTATAACTTTATTAAGTAAATTCCGCCGCTAAGTGGCGACGTCGACGCGCCGCCCACACCGAGCGCCATCTGAACGTCTGAACCTAAAAAGTTGCGACAAACTTTGATCTCAGCAAAACTTGATTTCATTCGCGGAGTTATATTCGATCCGAATGTTTGTTTGTGTTGCGAATAATAAAAGTATTGAAAGTGCAAAAATATGTGCTATCTCGTTCTAGCGGGTAGTTTCATCCTCTTTCCTCAGGCAGAGCGGCCGGCACGTCCGGGGGCCATAACGGCGTTTGATGTTCTGCTCTCCAATGCTGGTAGAGGCGATATAAGCAAGATGTACGGCTGCGCTCTCGGTGACGCCTATATTTCCTAAACATCTTTCGGCGTTATAATTCCGTACGACGTAACCTTGTGAGGGCGATGTTACCGTTTCTTGTTCGATTCAAATTTTTTTCGTAGTACGTTTTTGTAGCTCGTAGCAAGCGTCTACGAAGTTGTGTGGGCCGTGTAGCGAGTTGTGTGGCGTTGTTTAAATGCAGATTGGTGAGTTTGGTTGTTCTATAGTTATTAGTTATTCATATACTTCTCATGGTCATCGCAGGACCTACTTCTTGTGTGGTAAATGCCTACGCTTTTACCAAATCAAGTTATTTTGTGGGTAGGAATTGAGAGTAACCGTGTTGATGTGTTCTGCTGTACTTATTTGTGTAATGTTAGACTTACACATTGCCTGACAATAATGGCATAATAAACTTTGATATTACCCTGAAATTTTATGCATAATTGTACCATATATTATTACTCATATAGGTAATGTGTGTTTGTGTTCTAAATAATTAGTACAATGCATGTACTAATTATTTAGAACACAGAATACGTAGGCATTTTTGCGTATAGAGTATTGCATAAATGTCACACGCGCTGTCTGCTAGGATAGATTTAGATAAACGGGTATCTCTAGAGGTTTAATTATCCACTTCAAGTTAGTAAACTAATTATTCGACCAAATAGCTACTGCTGATAAAAGTTATTACAGTGCAGTTTCAAAAATAATCGCCTACGAACTGCGCATAACGTGACTTTTGGGATGGATTATCACTAATCTTTCCAACCTCAATCTTTATCTGAAGAAGAATTTTTATATTATATTTTGACAGTTCTTTAAACAAAAACTACCAGACTTCATTTTTATTCCACTGATAGACAGAACCTAAGTGTATTTATTACACTCTAGCTACTGCTGAAAAAGTTCATGTTCATGTGTGTGTACCTTCTTCAGAAAATTTATTCCAAGTAAACGTTTTTCGCAAAAAAGAAAAACGCCACTAGTTTTCCGCACGCTACTACAAGGTTACATCTTATAAAAATATGCAACACGGCGGCGGTACGTTACCGAGCGGATACCAATTCTATCAACAACCCATAAACCGCAACCTTTCTTTGTCTCGCCTCTTAATGCCATCGTGTTCTCGAGTGAGATAGAAATCTACAAGTTTAATGGGCCGTTACGCGAGAAAAAATCAGTCCGCATTCGCGAGCGTAGATACGGGAGTGATAGTGAGACGGAAGGCCAGAGCTGGACCGGTGCATAGTGCAGTGCTTCCGATGTGTCGAGGACAACTGCGACTGCGGCGCGACTTGTTGCCAAGCGACGGCGACAACACGTGAGTGTTATATACCTACTAAGTCTGTCTATACCTGTGTTTGCACAGCGTCCTCGACGCGTCATCATCCCATGCTTACCATAGTAACACTGAGCTGTGTGATGTCGTGACCACTGTCGACCGGTTCTTATTTCTAACCTCCTTTAGATACATTTTATGTTGGTACTCGATTTCCAGTACGTCACAGCATTACATTATGTCAAGTGTTGTCAATAAAGATTGATAACGCCGACGAATAGCGTTCAGTCACCTTGCCATTGTGTAGATACCTATATTTTATTACTGCATGAGTCAAGTTTGATAGCTGAATTGACACAATCAATAAACGAAATGTATGGACGATAATTGAATTCGATTTACATACTTCACTTGTTTATGTATAGATAGCTGTATACATAGTGGTTTCGTATTTAAATATTGACGATTGATATGGTATAGGTGCCATCATTTGAATTGTAAACATAATTATTGTGACTGAACAAAGTGCAAGATCACGTCTCTTTATGAATAAAATATTGTTGTTTATTGCTATAATTATTCATAGAAAACTATTCTAGCAACCGATTGGAATGTTGGCAATTAATGCAGTGGTTGAATGCCAAGATTTAAATCATGAACCACATAAATATTCAGTTACGTGGCTGAACTGTCTAGTCCGACGGTCAGTCTGAATAATTTACATAACTTTAATTAATATCGGTGGTATTTCAGATACCTACCCTATGTATATAATTAACCACTTCACCTCTGCCGAGTTTCCCACAAAGTATGCTGACCATTATACATGGTTGAATGAAATATGTAATATGTTCCACGTGGTTGCGTTGTTGTATAGTCCTTAATTAAGTGACCAATTAATTATGTCCACTAGGAAAAAAACTGCAGCCGAGACTTACATAAATTAGCTGAAGGCATGCAATTATATTTTAACAGTAAGACACCCTTGGTCAAACCCATTGTTATGCAAAACTCTACAAAGGGTTTGTTTCAAATCATCCTTTCATATTTTTTCACATCTCAACTTTCACAAAATTATCATAACAACGTCTCTGTTTGAAAACTATTTCTTTAAAAAGATTCGAAAGGGTCATTGTCGACGTTTCCGTGTATTGACGCTTATTTGCATATAAATGTCATCGAACGCCAGCTTTCGAAACCGATAATAATCTTAAAAGTTTCGATAAAGATTTTGGAGTTTATATACCTATAATCCGAAGGTTTCTCTCGGTACTGTATCTGGTTAATAAGCTTAGTTCTTTATTGGTTCAGGTGCTAAGAGTCGGGCGGAGTACCAATTAAGGAACTGGTATAAATATGTAGTTGGTGGGAGAATATACTTACTAAAAGGTTTTTAAAGGCGAGAAATATTACGCTGATAATAACATAATGTGTCTACTTACTTAACTAAAAGTGATTACCGATACATAAGCAACATGAATTGGCAGGATTATCTCTTTACTTGTAGCAATATAAAATTTATAATGATATGTTACTTAGAAAAATGTTAAGTCTACACTAGTCGAGCCTGAGCTTGTTTTGTTGTGAACAATACAAGTACTTTAATCACAATTGCAAATTATTTTCAGAAGCTTTGCTTCAACGGGGTTGGCAGATTTTTAAGAAATCATTTATTTCTGTCGAGCAAGCTCCAATTATTTTGAGATACATTTACAAAAATACCAACCTATCTAAAAAAATCCAATCATACAACCAAACAGCCATCACGTCCACTGTCCATTCTCCATCTGTAAGTAGTGTCACCTCATTTGCATAACAAGGGGCTGTAGTCCTAAGTGGCGCAGTCCCGGACATTTGCCTTGGAGATGTGGACATGAGTGTCTTGAGCGAGGTAGGAATGTGGATGATAGCTTTGGGATTTCTTGTCGAGGTTAGTCTTGAGGTTTGCTATGTGTAGGTGGGTATGTAGGTGAACATCCGTTTTAAGGATCAGGCTGAGTCAGGATTGTAAGTAAATATGTAGATAGGTATTGTTGCCGTCCTGTCATTGTTTTTAGGTGACAAAGTCATAATGGCATTGAAGTTAAGTATAAGTAGAAGATCTGAACATAACCAATACCTACTGTTAGAAGCCTCTGTTACAGTTTTGTGTGCCATACCTATACATAGTACCTAGGTATTAAAATTTCTCCAAATTATTCTGTAAATGAAAAATAACTGCTATTGTTTTTAAAAATGTTTTCTTTGTAATAGAGTCAAAGCAATAAAATTCGCGCCATTTTTTCCATGTTATGTAAATTACAATTCCCAGTTCTCGTAAAAAAGTATAACAAGTTAGAAAGTGTGTCTCGGAGCGTTGCTCGCAGTCGGCACATCGGCAGGGGCGGCTATTTACATGCAAATCATTTATAGATGGGCAAACTTCCAGTCTCTAGTCTCCTTTAACTTTGAAAACACAAACAAAGTGTTGTTAACGTTCTTTGAAGATGGAAGTCCCTTGTGAGCAAATTAATTGTGTGTGGTCTCTGTTTGATATTGCTCTGTGAATGTGTAACCTCTGTTTATTGATTACTCTGTGTTAATTGGGAGTGTTTGTGTGTTTGAAAACTGGCGGCAAGTCTTCAGTGAGATGAGCAAATAGTGGCAACAAAACTGGAAGTACTTTTACAGCTTTCTGGACGAATATATTATATTTTTAATTACCTATGTTTATCAGGAAATTGCATATTAAATAAATATATTTAATATACAATTTAGGTAGTTTTCTGGAATTTGGGTTCCTATAGTTTCCTAATTGCATTTAAAATGGAATTCCTAAAAGTTGTTTTATCACTGAATATATTACAGTAAGTACTTAATCCAATACCTGTTCAGCATTTACATATTTGTTCTGATACCCAAACTTCAACCGATAAAACACACAATGTTTTATATTATTTAAATGGGCTAAGCACAAGCCCAGTTTTTATGAGTAGGTACCTAATGTAATAAATACTTCTTACCTATAAGAATATAAGATTATCATAAAGATTATAATATACAGATACAACTATAACTTCAATCCACTGTTTAGCAGATTATTGAGAAATATATTTTCCTACAGCATTTGACCGTGTTTATCATATTACATGTTTGGGAAAACGGTACCAAAAAGAAATTCATAATTAGAAAACGATGACTACCTATTTAATAAATAATTTCAATGCATAAGATTTCCACTATCGGAATAGGCATGTTGCAAGGTACAGTGTTACCGAGTTCGAGTAGAACCGAAAAAAAAAATGGTCAAGCAGATATATTCCTACCTAATACCTACCCAGAAAATAGCTGTAAAATACCTATAAATGTTGACTGAAACATAAAAAAATAAAACTTAGAGAGGTACCTACCTGTTCAAGTAAAAATAAAAATAGTCCTTGTTCAGCCATAAATTAAATAATAATTTCATATAAATAAAAGTACCATTGGAAAGCAACCTTTTTAAAAAAACAGCCGCCTTGTTTATTATTTAAGTTATAAATTAATTGAAAGACATATAGGTACTCGTAGTTATAAATAAAAATCAAAATCAAATTCTTTGCTATTTAAATAGGTAGGTATTGTTTCAAGATTTATTTTTATTTTTGGTTTTGTATTGCGAGCATAAATAAATATATATTTGTAGGAGAATAGGTATTATTATCTATCCATGCAAATAAAATCGTGACTTTTATTTGAATAAATAAATGTAAGTTAAAATTTAATGTAAATGCAAAGTTAGCTATTACTATTTATATAAATAAAATTTCCATATGACAGCATTCAAGAAAATAATGTTACTTAATAAGTAGGCGGGTTTGTTTCTCATACGATTATGTTAGTAGTGCAGGCCTGAGCTCAACATACTCATATTTTACAATAATCAGTTGATCTTAATTACTAAAAGTTCAGTACCTATCCAGTAAGTAGTTTCATAGCAAAATAATGACTCTTTTCACTATTTAATAATAAAAATACCGTACCCGATATCTTAAAGAAGTTATGTAATAGGAATGTAAATTTTAACAACAAAGTCAGTTTTCAGGATATTTAAGTTATGAAGATTTTACAATACACGTTTTGTTCAGAAGATAACATAAAGGAAATCTTTCACACACTTGGCGTGTCAACAGTCACATAAATATAAAATAACAAACAAATAAAATTCTAAAAGCAACAATGTTTCAAACTAATTAGATGCATAAATATGTGGGTATAATTAAGTATCGTTTTCCATCGCATGAGGCGCTAAAATAAAACTAAATACAAATAAAAAAACACACACGCGATTCTCAATAAACGCAAAGGAAAAGAAAAAATAAACTCGGAATGTGTTTTAAAGGGCAGCGTCGTCGAATTATAAAGTTGTATGTAAATGCCTTGATATCAGCAGAAGCATAAAATATATATAGAAGTGGGCAAGTGGACGAAGCAACGTTGTTGCCGTATCGTCGACAATGTCTTCCCTGTCTCTTAAATTGTCGGATAAAACCCGAGCCACGGTATCACTGGATCGAGTTAAGTTTCCTTTATGAATACCAACAGCCTCTCTTGTTCGGAATATATTCTTGTTTATTCTCGGTTGCCTCTTAATGTCGTTTTTTACCTGTTGATCTTATATGGTGAAGATATAGATAGGCTTGTTTGTAAGTAACCTTTATGTGGGATATTGTGTGTGTACTTGAGCGCAGATGTCTCGCTGAGGTTTTTATTTCGTGTATATTTCGATGGTGGTTGGTATACTTCGCTTTTTAAGACATGGACTTTTACAAGACAGTCATTAGGTGAAGGGTTGTCTCTTTTTCAGTTGATTTACATACATCATGGACCGCAAATCTTACCACGCGAGAACGGCAATGCGGCCGGTGTTCTAGGCAATTTTCCCGTTGACAGCGATGTGGACGCAATTTTTCGATGCCCTATGAATTCTTTCCCTCCCCTTCGTACTCCGCTTGTATATTTTCTACTAGTTTGTATTTAATAGTATCTCTAAGTTTTATGTATTTCTAAATAATAAAAGTCCGTGTATGACGTCACCACCCAGGAAAAGAATTAACAATTCAATTAAAATCTGCTCTTTCTTAACTGTTAAACAAATAATTAACTGCTACCCTTCTGAACCTTTAATTAATATTGTCGCCTTCAGTAATAGAACAATTGAAATGGGACGCTCTCCTGTCCGATGGCAATTGAATAAATTGTAATATATAGACAGATGTAATCAAATAATAGTTATGGATGTTCAGTTCATTGACCCTCATCAATAGTTCAAGTGTGTATTGATAGGTACCTATATGTGTATGTTGGTATATACCGGAAATTTATCGTAAATGTCATCAGTAGATAGTATCATGGACTGGAAAGTTTTGATTCTAGAATCGATCTTTTATTTTTTTTAATGCTACAAATGAATTTGAAAAGGCCAGTCTGCATTTTTGAACTTACTTATTTTAAGGAGGAGTTGTTCTAAAGCTTTTCGTGTTATTATTTAGAGAAATATAAGAGTTAGAAAACAGCTTCTATCCCTTTTCTTGTACTTTAGAAATATGTGTGAAGCTGTAATAATACTATATTGAAAAATATTTATATATTCACTGAGCTTTCATTTCTATATTTTCTGAAATTATCATATTATCTATAGCACGCATTTTTAATCTTATTTACAAATAAATTATCGAGAGTAGTTATATTTCCTTTTTTTTTGTTTCTGGAATAATTATCATTTAGGTATTAAATTTAGCACGCATTTTTCAATCAAATAAATAATTAATATTTCTTGTGAAATCTATCTCCTATTTGCCAACAACTCAAGATATCTATCTGGTAAATAGCTCTGTCAACAATGGATTTCAGCATTCGGAAACATCTGTTAAACAATACACTTTTCAAATCCACATTAATTAAATCCATCAAACTTCGTAACTGAAACCTAATTCTAGTAGTATAAAGTTATCTACAGCATCAAGATAACTCGTACTCCTATCTATTACATTATTTTGTTACTTTGCACGATCAACAAAATGGAT